>CM060916.1:1033241617-1034621617 GCA_030737875.1 Allium sativum | reverse complement strand
GGGTTTCCATCTGTGAACCGAGACAATCTAGCTTACCATGTCTCAGGAACAGCCGCAACTGCACCTAGGAGCCACAGGGCCGGTCCACCGATGTGGATTAAAGTTCCTGAACACTGCGTTTCCCCACCCTTTGGGGCGTAAATGAGTCCAATGACCCCATCGGTCCCGGATCGACCGATATATCCAAGGCGCCTCGCAACAGCAACAACCACACAGGTGAAAAGTATATAAATGTCAGGGCGGTAGGTCACTGACACCACCCTAGCTAGAAAGAAACGCGTGCCCTCCCTGGATCCTTCTCCCGTTTTTGGTTCACAACCGGGATGTGAGGCTCGCGAATCAACGTTACACAAAGCTATGCCACACAGGCCTTGCTTTGATCATCTCCACAAGACTTTGCTTTTCAACATAAGCCTTGATCAATTGCCACTTAGGCATGACACACAGGCAATTCACTCCATGCGATTGATATCCATCAATATATAACCCCTGAGCTCGTACGTCTCAGAGAAGGGCGTTAAGCAAGAGAATAAATCCTCCGCCATCAAACAGATATATATTTAATAGTAATCAATCACACAGACTAAAATCCAATGTCAGACACACAGTCCATTTACAAGTTCGTTCTGGGTCTGAACGAAACCGAAGGCACCTAGTACCCCGCATATCCATCGATCTCCAAATATGTCTGGACGATCACCAACTGTTTCCATATTCTTGGGTGTACAGCCCAATCAAGATCATCAGTAATTACCCAAACGACGTGAAGACCTCCGGTCTTCAACCACCGTCTTTATCTTCGACACCACGTCGAATCAGTTATTCAGAATGGTATAAACCCGGTCTTTCTGAACAACTCGCGTATATATATAATAAACACGTGTTACACAAACACAACATACGCTTCATTCCAATTCAGAATATTTTTTGGGAAAGGTTCTCATTAATTTTATCAAAGATAAACTCTTCTAAATTTATTCTTTAATCTTCTCTTGAATATCAATTCAAACTAGTCGGGATTAGTGAACCACACCGGAGTAATCATTTATTTTATTCCCCCAATCCCAACCTATTCATCCCATGAAGTAAAACTAGTAATACTTCATATCTAACACCACGGTGTTATCGGTAAATTCAATTACCATTTCACGTTCAAATCTAATTAAAGATTTAACTATCGCCTGGAGCAAAACTGGTGATACTCCATTCTCGATCATTTCAATTTTAATTAAAGATTCATTAAAACTCCACTTAGTTTTAATCTTTAACTGGGTTAAAGAATCAGTGTCATATTAAAACACGGTTCGCGATAAACCAAAAATTACATTCCATTAATTATCGGGTTAAAGAACAAGTGTTATTTAAAACACTGTTCACGATAAACCCAAAAATCAATATCAATTTAATTCCAATTAAATATTATTTAATTGGTACACTTCATTAAATCTAAATAAAAAGATTTAATCTTTTCTCAACTGGGTTCAAGAACAGTGTTAGTCAAGACACCGTTCATGAAAAACCCAAATCACATTTGATATTAAATACAAGGCTCTGAATAGAAAATATATCGGCTTATATTCAATATCAAATTCTACGACCAACAAATATCGTATTGGAAATAACGATATATAAATATCTTTCAAATTTTCACAACAATATCTGTATAATCACAAAATCCCACTTTGAAATATTCCGAAGACAATTTCGATTCAAATCCATTCCAATTCAATTATTGGAAATCCTGGTTACTTTTAAAACCCTTTCAAATCAAATTTATTTATTTAAAAATAAATAGAATTTTAATTCTAGTTCAAAACTAGTTCATTTCGATAAAAATATATTTTTGTCTTTTCAAATATGGAGTTTTTCACCCCAATTTTTCCCAAATAATTTCTTATGATTTTTCACAAATTATTACTATTTTTATTAATTTTATCAAGGCCCGTACAGTCGATTTCCATCAACGGCCATCTAACTGCACTTACAACGACCTTTTTCAAATTTGATTTGGACATAATTCCAAATCCAACCGTTAGATTTCAAATTTCTAATATTCGTTAGAAAGCTCTTTTCGATACGAACCCAGCGGTTCCGGTTTCAGGAGAATCCGACGGTCATATCTCCCGTAATATCCATTCGAAGTCAATGGTCGAAATTCGCGAACTGCCGCGGCGCGGCGCGTTCTATTCAGGCCATTATATTATATATATAATATATACTTCATCGATTTCAATTCAAAACGTGCTTTATAAATCGTTTTAAATTCGTTTTCAAAACGATTTCAACTTCTTTTTCAAATTCAAATCAAAATTGAATTTTTCCTTATAAATTCGATTTAAATTCATTTCAAATTGATTTCAATTCAAATTGATTTCAATTCAAATTGATTTCTAATTCAACTTCCATTCATTTTCAATTCAATTTAATTTTCATTCGAATTCATTTCTGGTCAATTTCAATATGTTTTAAATTCAATTCAAAACGATTTCAATCTAATTCGAATTTCAATTCTATTCAGTTTAATTCGAATTTCATTTCAATTCATTTTAATTCGAATTTCAATTCCTTTCAAAATGTCAAATTTTGAAATCACTTTCGATATTCATTTTAAAATGAATAAAATCGATATAAATATCGTTCACGTCAAAATGACGTCAGTCTAATCAACACGGCTTCATATATTCTATTTCAGACATTTCTTTTTCAAATATTTCTATTCAAATAATTCTTTTTCAAATATTTCTATTCAAATATTCCTTTTTCAAATATTTCTATTCAAAACTGGAATGAAGCCCAGTCAATTACCATATAATGTTAATTATATGGATTTTCTACAACACAGGTATATATCAACAAAGATGAATAATCAACCATCATCCAAAGTGCATTCCACACTGTATAAGCATCAAATATAAATAATCAATGCTTACACAGCCTGTCAACCAATCGATCGACATACAACTGAACAATTGGGATTAGTGTATGTCAAATATTATCCCAATACCCGTGTGGGGTTTCAAACAATCAAACACAGATTTTATTTGTGCAGTTGAGCGATGTGTAAAATTTATCGACCCAATCAATATCAGTCAAATCAGTGTATATAAACAAATCGGCCGATTTGTATATAAATATTTATTTATTCACATTCACGTTAAAAATTATATTTTTAACGATAAAATATTTTTAACTATATAAATATTTTTATTTCCTTTCAACATAAGAATATTTTATTATCGATTTCACATCAACATCACAAACCATTTTCACATCACATCAATTAAACAAACAAGCCATCCATGGTCTGTGGATGACGGGTGTCGGGTGCTGCTAAGCACCGTCTGCATCCTAGTATATATTTTAACTAGAAATAAATTAAAAGGTGAGGAGTTATCACAGAATTGCTAATCCAACATCACGACTCTTCTTAGGTAGAAATCTTCGTCGTTCTTGCCTCTTGTCACTTTTCACTGCCCGTATTCTCTACATATAAAAATCACATTTTTACTTCGCTATTCAATATATAAAAATCGAATTTTTACTTCGCTATTCAATATATAAAAATCAAATTTTTACTTCGCTATTCAATATATAAAAATCATATTTTTACTTCGCTATTCAATATATAAAAATCGAATTTTTACTTCGCTATTCAATGTATAAAAATCATATTTTTTTTGCTAGTTAAAATCACACCTTTATCTAGTGAAAAGCTATACCTTTGCTAAGTTAAAAATCTATTCTTTATAGAAATAAACATCTATTCTTTATAGGAACAAAAATCTATTCTTTATAGGAATAAAAATCTATTCTTTATATTATTAACATATAAATTTTCCTAATATAAAAATATAAATTTTTAAATAAATAAAAATCCAATCTTTGCGTTGTCGATCTTCTAATAAAATTGAATTTCTATTTGCAATTTACTAACTTTAAATTAAAAAAAGAAAACAAATATAATAATGAAGAAACTCACAGCGTTTTAGAAGGGGGAAATGGCGTTGGTTGTCATCGCCGGAGAGGGGGCTTCAGGTGGTCGTGGTTGCGTCTCTAAGGGGGTCTGGAGTTGCGGGGTTCGTGTCGCGGTGGGGGCCTGGTGCGAGGCTCGCGGTGATGGCGGCAGGAAGCTGAGGGGGGGTGTTTACAGCGGAGGAGAGAGAAGGCGATGGGGGAGGGAGGAGAAGAAGTGGAAGGGGCGGGCGGCAAACCGCACGGTGGCGGCGGCGATTCTCTGGGGGGGAGGGGGGCGACGAGGTCGCGATCCCCCCTTTTCTTTTCTCTATTTTTTCTATTTCTTATTCTGATTTTAAACGTGGGGGGGGGGTTGACTTTCAAAAGAAAAAGGGGAGGGGGTTTATTAAAATATTTAATTAATTAATTCTCCAAAAAGTAACTTCCTAATTCGAACTCCAAACGAGACCCACCGCCTGTCGCCCTTAGCGTTTCACCCCCATTCCGAACACAATGGGATATGTATCGTAAGCTGATTCGGCCGTTTCGATCAGTTTCCATTAAAATCAATATATAACTCTATATATTGAATTTGAACGCGCATTTCAATTTTCCGGGGTCACGTACTAACTCTAAAAATTCCATAAAAATATTTTCTAGCTTCGTATTCGAGTGTTGAAAGTGGGAAATCTATATATTTCCAATTGACTGGTGTGAGAACCAAAACTAGAGAGGATATATTGTTGTGACTGGGCATCAAAAACATGATTTCTTGTATATATATCAAAATTATGAATTTGAAAAGATAATCAACTAATTGATTGATGGTTGTGTTGTTTGATTATTGGTTAATTAATTAAAATTTTGAACCATTTAGACAAATTGATCAAATAGTGAGTTGTATTGAAACATTTGCATGCATATACATGTGCGTACATTGAACAGGTCATAGCGAGGAGGCTAGAGAAGAGGAATAAAATTGTTTGCCCGAAAATAGGTACATGTTTATTGTATTTCTTGGGTTTTTGATGATTTTATGAGCCGATTAGCTAGCCGCTTGGCTGTTTCTTTTTCCTTTTGGATTGGTGAGGGCCATGGGAGGCTATTTGAAATATCCCGAAGCCTCCGGTGCAGGGGAGGTTATGGCGAAATTTTTCGGAAATTTAGGGTGTTGGCCAAATTTTTGAAATTTTTTGAAAAGTTGAAGAACTTAAGCTGTAAAGAAAATAATGGAAGTTGAGTTGGTTTGTAAAACAACTTTCAGCTTCGTTTCTTTTCGGGGACGAAAATTTTTAAGTGGGGGAGATTGTAATAACCCGGAAATCCAAGCCAATTTAAAATTTTTATTTTGGCAATTTTAGCAAATTTTGAATATTTAAAATGAATTATTTTAAATAATAACGACAAGAAATTTATTTTGAATAGAAATAGAGCATATATATTTATTTGAATCGTCGTTAGAATATAAATAATTATTTATAATTATAAAAGGAATTGAAAATGGCGCGGTAGTTGGAAATTTCGATTTCAAAGTTCAAATGAATGTACAGGATTAAAAAAAACCGGATTTTAGCGAAACCAAAAATATTAGAATCTATTTGAAGATATCTTTCCAACGAATCCGAAAAATCAAAATTTTATAGCGGGGATTAAAAGTTATGCCCAGTTGAAATTTCAGAATAGTCGTTATAAAATTCTGACCCTTAAAAATGGGAATTTTGCAAACGACCTCTGTTTTTTACGAAACCACTTTTGTTAGATCCGGTAGGTCAAATTATTGCTAGATTCCAAAAATCATAATTTTTTGAATAAATATGTGAGCGTGGCGAAGTAAAACGTGTTTTAACAAATTCAGTCAATCTCGATCAACTAGAAAATGGCCATTTTTCAAACGGTCTCGGAATTTGACGAAATTAGTTTTGTTAGAACCGTATCGTCAATACGAAGCTAGAAAATATTTTTCAGGAATTTTTAGAGTTCGTATGTGGCCCCGGTAAATGGAAATGCGCGTTCAAATGCAATATATAGATTTATATTTTGATTTGGATGGAAACTGATCGAAACGATCAAATTGGCCTGAGTGACATATTCCATTGTGTTCGTAATGGGGGTTATTAGCTAGGGACGACAGTTGGTGGGTTCGATTTTGAGTTCGAAATAAAAAGTTACTTTTTGGGATAATTTAAAATAAAATTATATAAACCTATCCACTTTAAAACCTAGGTCAAAGCCCTCTCCCTCGGTCAAAATCGAAAAACCGCTGCACCCCATTTTCCTTAGCCTGTCGCTCGATAAAACTGCCACCACCCTCCACCGCGCACCCCACCGCCGGCGACGCTCATCCTCCCCCGCCTCCACCGACGTCTGTCGACACCCCCTCCCTCCTCTTGCGCACACTCTCTCCTCTCAAACCCCTCCACGTTTGAAACCCCGCGCCACCCGCCACCTAGGGCCCCACCTCGCCTGGCCGCGCCCTCCAGCAGCCCGTCAGTCTCAAGCGCGTCCTCCCTCACCCCCATCTCCGACCCCGAGGCCCCCTCTTCTGTAAAAATGTAATTTTTATATTTTCTACATGTGGAAACCAGCTGAAACTCTCCGCCGATGCCACCATCCTCCCCTTCGAGCGCCACAGTGAGTTTTTAATTAATTTATTTATTTAAGTAGGTAAAAATGAAATTTTTAATTAGAAAAATGCGGATTTTTACTTAGTTAAAAATACGATTTTTACTTAGGTAAAAATATGATTTATTTTTGTGAAGTAACGATATAAAAGTTTAGATTTTTACTTAAGGAAAGTCTAGATTTTTAATTAGAAAAAAATATGATCTTTCATATATATATATATAACGATACAAAAAAATTGATTTATATATATATATATATATATATATATAGTGGCAAGGTAAAAATATGATTTTTATAGAAGCGAAGTTATGATTTTTATAGAAGTGAAATTAAGATTTGATTTCTTTTATCATGAAGTAAGAGAAGAAAAATATAAATTTTATATATGTAGCAAATAAAAATGTGATTTTTTATATGAATTCTCTTTATGTAAAAATACGATTTTTATATAGAAGAATTAACGATATAAAAATATAATCTTTATATAGGAAGTAGCGTTGTTAAAAATATATTTTTTAACACAAACGGTGTTGAACAGATCTCGTTGGAAACAAAGCGAAGATTTTCTACATATGAAGAGTCGCGGCGTTTGGTTTAGCTCTCGGTGAGAACTTCTCACTTTTAATTCTTGTTTTCTAGTTAGAAATATATACTAGGATGTAGACGATGCTTAGCAGCACCCGACACCCATCGTCCACAGACCATAGATGACTTGGTTGTTTGATTGATGTGTTGTGAAAATTTATTGTGTGATGTGGATTGAATAAATATTTTATAGTTAAAAATATAATTTTTAACGTGTATATAAAATAAATATTCATTTAAAAATTGGACGATTTGTTTATGTACACCCATTTGAAGGATATAGATTGGGACGATAAATTTTACACGTCGCCCAACTGCACAAATAATATTCAGTGTTTGTGGATTGAAACCCCACTCGGGTGTTGGGATGATATTTGGCATACACTAATCCTAATTATTTAGCTGTATGTCGGTCGATTGATTGACAGACGGTGTAAGCGTTAATTATTTATATTTAATGCTTATGCAGTTGTATGGTACACTCTGGATGATGGTGGATTATTTATCGCTGCTATTATATACATGTGTTGTATGGAATCCATATAATTAACATTATATGGTAATTGATTGGGCCTCACTCCAATTTAGAAAATTCATGTGTTGAATAAAAATAAATATTCATGTGTTGAATAAAAGAAAATTCATGTGTTGAATAAAAATAAATATTCATGTGTTGAATAAAAGAAAATTGATGTGTTGAATAAAAATAAATATTCATGTGTTTGAATAAAAGAAAATTCATGTGTTGAATAAAAATATATATTCATGTGTTGAATAAAAGAAAATTCATGTGTTGAATAAAAATAAATATTCAGGTGTTGAATAAAATATATATTCATGTGTTGAATAAAAATATATATTCATATGTTGAATAAAAGAAAATTCATGTGTTGAGAAAAATCTCTAAACGATAAAATTCACGTCTTTATCATATATAAAATTAGAAACTAACTGGAAATCAGTAAAGATGAATGGTTTCCTGGGTATTGATCTGATGTTGGTTTCGGCCTTCGGGGTTAATATTTAGGTAATTGTTCTCTTACTAAATTATGGTAAGATTCTGATTAAGAATTAAACGATATAAATTACAATTTTATCAAATATATAAAATAGCAAAAATAGTCATGTGTTGACAATACTCATGTGTTGAGAATATTCATGTGTTGAAAATATTCATGTATTGAAGGAAATATTCATTTGTTGAATAGAATAACGAAGTTATTGAAATATATAAAGCCGTGTTGATTAGATATGTGCCATTTTGACGCGAACGATATTTATATCGATTATATTCGTTTTTGTAATGAATATAGAAAAGGAAGTGATTTCAAAATCTAATATTTTGATAATATTATCATTTATATATTAATGATATTCAATTTTGATTTAAAATTGAATATGAAGTTGGAACTGTTTTGAAAACGAATTTAAAACGATTTATAAAATATGTTTTGAATGGAAATCGACGATATATATATTATATATATAATATAATGGCCTGAATAGAACGTGCCGCGCCGCGACCGTTCGCGAATTTCGACCACTGGCTTCGAATGGACGTTACGGGAGATCCGACCGTCGGATTCTCCTGAAACCAGAACCGTTGGGTTCGTATCGAAAAGACAAATACAATAAATTAGAAATCTAACAGTTGGATTTGGAATTATGTCCAAATCAAATTTGGAAAAGGTCGATGTAAGTGCAGTTCGATGGCCGTTGATGGAAATCGACTGTACGGGCCTTGATAAAATTATTAAAAATAGTAATAATTTGTGTAAAATCATAAGAAATGATTTGGAAAGAATTAGGATGAAAAATTCCATATTTGAAAAGATAAAAATAGATTTTTATCAAAATGAACTAGTTTTGGACTAGAATTATAATCCATTTATTTTTGAAATAAATAAATTGGATTTGAAATGGTTTTAAAAGTAACCAGAATTTCCAATAATTGAATTGGAATGGATTTGAATCGAAATTGTCTTTGGAATATTTCGATGTTGGATTTCGTGATTATACAGATATTGTTATGGAAATTTGAAAGATATATTAATATCGTTATTTCCAATACGATATTTGTTGTTCGTAGAATTTGATATTGAATATAAGCCGATATATTTTCTATTCAGAGCCTTGTATTTAATATCAAATGGGATTTGGGTTGGTCGTGAATGGTGTCTTCATTAACTCTGTTCTTAAACCTAGTTAAGAAAAAGATTAAATCTTTTTATTTAGATTTAATGAAGTTTACCAATTAAATGGTATTTAATTGGAATTGAATTTGAATTGATTTTTGGGTTTATCGTGAACGGTGTTTTAAATAACACTTGTTCTTTAACCCGATAATTAATGGAATGTGAATTGGGTTTGTTGTGAACTGTGTTTTAACGACATTCGTTCTTTAACCCGATTTACAGTAAACGTGATTTGGAATTTATAAATTTTTGTTAAGATTTAAAGCAGATTTTCCAAAGTAAAGTTTTCCAATTTAATAAAATAAATTGGAATGGAATGGAATTCGATTTGGTGATAATCGAAGTGAATTTCTGTGGACGGGGACTGATAATATATATGGAATTTAAAAGGCGTTGCCGTTATTCCATTTATATTATTAGTCGGATATGGAAGTTTATATCGATTATATATATATCGATTTGTTTTCCATGAAGATTCCATCGTTAATGGAATGTGATTTTGGGTTTATAGTGAACCGTGTTTTAAACCCAGTTAAAGACAGGATATGATTTCCCAAGTTAGACAATCATTGATACTGATTTTTGGGAAGATTAAAACTAAGTGGAGTTTTAATAATTCTTTAATTAAATTGAAATGATCGAGAATGGAGTATCACCAGTTTTGCTCCAGGCGATAGTTAAATCTTTAATTAGATTTGAGCGTGAAATGGTAATTGAATTTACCGATAACACTGTGGTGTTAGGTATGAAGTATGACCAGTTTTACTTCATGGGATGAATAGGTTGGGATTGGGAAATTTAACAAGTGATTACTTCGGTAAGGTTCGCTAATCACGACTAGTTTGGATAAACCATAATTTGGTTTGAATTAATATTCAAAAGAAGATTAAAGAATAAATTTAAAGAATTTATCTTTGATAAAATTAATGGGAACCTTTCCCAAAGTATAAGAATATTTGAATAAAAGAATATTCTGAATTGGAATGAGGCATATGTTGTGTTTGTGTAACACTTGTTTATTATATACGCGAGTTATTCAGAAAGACCGGGTTTCTCCCATTCTGAATAACTGATTCGACGATGTGTTGAGGATGAAGATGGTGGTCGAAGACCGGAGGTTTCCACATCGTTTGGGTGATTACTGATGATCTTGATTGGGATGGACACCCAAGAGGAGGGAATCAGTTGGTGATCGTCCAGACATACTTGGAGATCGATGGATATGCGAGGTATAAGGTGCCTCCGGTTTCGTTCAGACCCAGAACGAACTTTTATGGACTGTGTGTCTGACATTTTTGAATCTTATGGATATGCGAAGTATAAGAGCTAAATTACCTCACCATGATGTTTAAGGATAGCATCCTTGATTATGTTTGTATTATCAATGCACTGGCTGATGGCGATTACAGTTTTGAATCTTAAAAAGGATTAAATGTGCCTAGATAATCTTACCAGGCGTGATGAATATTTACAAAGAATTAAAAAGGAAAACAATCACAAAATAAATAAGAGATCCACTAATATGAACA
This sequence comes from Allium sativum, assembly GCA_030737875.1. NCBI lineage: Eukaryota > Viridiplantae > Streptophyta > Magnoliopsida > Asparagales > Amaryllidaceae > Allium > Allium sativum. The sequence continues at coordinate 1,034,610,729 of CM060916.1, read as the reverse complement.
TCTATATATTGGTCCACTAATATAACACGAATAATATATTTATCATGCACAAAATTTAATTGACAATTCAGAAGGTTAATTGACAATTTAATAGAGGGAGAATTAGGAAAGGCTAATTGACAATTTAGAAACGTAGAAAGGATAGGTTAATTAACAATTTAATTGACAATTTAGCCTTTTCATTTTAGAAAATAGTTCAAGAAAATCAGACAATTCATTTATCATACATAATATTATGTGTACATATATATTTATGCGTGTGTGTGTAATACAATTATATATTTATGTGTGTATATATATATTCATTTATATGTATATATATATTTATGCATGTGTGTGTAATACAATGATATATTTATGTGTATAATATATATATATATATATATATATATGTGTGTGTGTGTGTGTGTGTGTGTGTGTGTGTGTGTGTGTGTGCGTGTGTGTTTATATATACAATGATAGTACACAATATGAACATCTACATGTTGGTCCACTAATATAGCATTAAATCTGGTTGATTTAGTTGACAATTTAGTATGAACATCTACATGTTGGTCCACTAATATGAGCATCTACATGTTGGTCCACTAATATAACACGAATAATACATTTATCATACATAAAATTTAATTGACAATATAACACGAATAAATTAAGTGAAGAAAACGAAAATTTTCATTACTTAAATAAAATTGTGCTCCTTTATTAGTTAAATAAGTTAAGAGAAAGGAAAGGAAAGGTTTCCTTATCTGAATAAATTTAATAAGTAATCACCTTGCACAAATATGTATATAAGAGTATATTTGATACAGTCTAATTTATATACACACTAAACTATAATAAAAAGTTATTTGTGAAACTAAATAAAATATTGCTTTTATTTAAATGAAACTTAGAAAAGTTCTAAATGAATCTAGATTAATTAATAATTATATCGATACATGTTATGTTATTTTAATCTATTTAGGATAACGTAATTAACGTACATAAGATAAAATTTGAAACTAATATGATTTAATTAAATAAATAGAATAATGGTTAAATAATTTGTTGAATATTTATTTATGTATTTAATATTTGCATGTGCTTGATTAGTTAGAATAATTATTCCTAATTTGTAACAATACAAGTAATTTTTTTAATATATTGTCATTTGCATGTAGTTTGAAATAATTTGAAAAACTATAGTAAAATAATATTTTTAATCAATTATATCAAAACCTTTTAGAATATTTTGTGAATATTTATCTATGTATTTAATATTTGCATGTGCTTGATTATTTAGAATAATTATTCCTAATTTGTAACAATACATGTAATTTTTTTAATATATTGTCATTCATGTAATTTTTTTTAATATATTGTCATTCGTATGTAGTTTCAAATAATTTAAAAAACTATAATAAAATAATATTTTTAATCAAGGGGTTTTTAGCCCCAAGGACAAATTTATAACGACGCACATTTTTTACCGTTCAAATCGACAATAAACCACACATGTCGACCCAAACAAATCACAAATATAGGCAGTTATTGGGATAAGAAGAAAAAGAAGAAAGAAAAGAAAACAATAACAGAGTTCTCACAGCGGAAGGACAACATATAACAATAACTAACTGTTTAAATAGTTGAACTATATACATTTTTCTATACCATACAACGATTATCAGAGTTACATCTATAGATCTCTGCAGAGAACAGCTGAAATAAAATGCAGCGGAATTACTTATATATAGTAGATGTATACCAAATCTTCGTCTTCATCCTCCAAGCTATTTGAAATCTTCGCTAACTGCAACATCTGCTGACCCGAGCGTATTGCATAAAAGAAAACACAATAAACACTCGGATCAGCACTAAATCATTCTCATATTAGTCAAATTAAAATACGAGATAACATCAGTGTCATGGGTACAGTAACTCAAGGGATGTTACGGGATTTTTCCATCTCTTAAGGATCCGTTAAGCTAATACATAGATAGTATAATACGCTATTATGATAGTGTCTACTCAGTAAGGTATAAATACTGAAAATAGCGTAAGCGGGATTACATTTTTACCCTTACACCGTTTATAATACCGTAGTCTATACAGTACCGTAAACCCACTGTAAACGATGGCATCAGAGGGCACTCCATAGGTACGATACAAATCAAAATCGTATGGGGCTCGATCAGGATAATATGAAAAGGCACTCGAGGCAACGCCCAGGGTAGGATTCTACCAATTGCACTCCCGGACCGGTGGTAACGCATAGCAGCCACTACCGCCCACCTCGGAACACTGTAACGACTCGCCATTTTGACCGTGCCGAATCGACAAAAACATGTCAACTCGAAACGTCCAAAACAACCGATTGTTATTAGCTTCCGAGGTAAATAGAATAAATCACAGAATCACAGATCACAGGCACAGTTACAGAGCAATATAATATCTCGCAGCGGAATTTACAAAATACAATAGTAGTTCATGAAACTACTAATAAAATTTTACATCAAAGTTTACAGAAATAATACAGCGGAAGTCAAATACACTGAAATTTCAGATACATAAATAAATAACAGTTTGGAACAGAAATAGCTGGATGACTGGAACAACTGATCAACAGGTAGATATAGATGAGCAAAAATCCAATATAAGCTCCAGACTCCAAAGTAAATCTCGAAACTGTGATAATCGATCTGACCCGAGCAATAGTGCAAAACAAAACAACTCGGATCAGGACTAACATTCTCATGGAAGTAAATCAATTCAAATGAAATGTTCGATGAAATGCAATCAGCAACTTAAAGGATGTTTGGGATCACCACCCTCTAAGGATCCGTCAAACTAATATGATATAATATAATATGATATAATATAATACGCTATATACAATAGTGTCTATCAGTAAAGTAAAAATATAAAAATAGCGTTAGCGGGATTACCATGATTACCCTTACACCGTTTATATATTCCCATAGTATATACAGTACCGTAATTCCTCCGTAAACTGGAGGTTGATCAGAGGGAACTCCATATAAAACAGTACAAAACAAAATCGTAGTGGGCTCGTATAAGGCATGTGACAAGGCACGCAAGGAATGCCAGGGTGGATTCACCGTTTGCAGAGCCGGACTGGTGGTAACGCATAGTAGCTACTACCGTCCACCTCAATACACACTCCCATAATAAAAAGGGCCCAAATCAAATCTCAATAGTAATAGAATAATATTGAAGAAGTGTGCTCGATAAGAGGTATGACCTCACTTGGTCCGTGCATAGCTCCTGTTTTAGCTACATCAAGCTGACTCAAGGTAGTCAGAGTCTCGTAATTAATATGAAATAAAATAAAATGGAGTCGTTCGCCAAATCATTCCCTTCATTCTGGAACTCCACCGCGTACACGGTTGTTAAAGTGGTTTTCGGTATTGGCAGAGAGTATGACAATAGCCGATCCCGGTCTCTTTAACAACCAATCGTTTACATCTTTCACACCGTGGTCATTATTTTATAAATCACCTTATAAAGTCATTTATACGAAAGCTCATATTCGAATTTGAATTCAAAATTAAATATCTAACTTCGAATATATTAAATTTTGAAAACAACTCATTTTAGTCGATTAATGAAATTCGACACTTAGGTTCAAATTTCCTTTTATATAATTTAAAACGAAATCTTAAACTTCAATATAAACCAAATCGTCTTATAACTATAATTCAAGTTATATATTTCAAAACTATTACTTCTACATTTCAAATCAAAATCTTGTATTTCCATTCAACCAAATTACGATTTAAAACCATTCTTATACATTGATTTAACAAATTCTTAATTCAAACCAAACGATAAAAAAATCAATTCCGCATAACATCTATATATTCCAATTCATAATTAATCACTTAAAATTGAATTTAATTCTTATCGATTATAAATTCAAAATAAATCAATTTACCCAATTCACATTCATTTCTTATCAAGGTTCATAATTTAAACCAAATCAAATTCAATTTCTTAAATTTACCAATTCAAGTTCATCTCTACTAAAATTCGTATCGATTCCAATTCAGAACTTAATATGAGTTCATTCGTTATTCAAATATCGTTATATAAATTTACATCTTTAAACTTCGAATTTAAATCACGAAATCTAACTTATCCAACTCTTGGTTTATTATTAAAGTTTATAAAATATAAGTAAAAGAAAAATAACTTTTGAAAACAGATATATATATATAAGTTTGTAAAATCTAAATTTAATTATAATATAGATTATAAACATATATAAGATTAAAATAATATAGAAAATAAGTTTTAAAATAATTATTTATAATAATATAAAAGTTAAAAATACTTATATAATAAATAAATTATAAGTAAAACTTAAATAAGCATTAAATCTATATTTACTTATAAAAATCATTTAAAACATATAATTCAAAATTTTAAAAATTTAAGTTTAAAATATTTAAAATATAAATACATAAAATATAAATCTTAAGTTATTATTAAAAAAAATCAAATTCCAAAATCAAAATACTTCGAAAATACGACCAACGGTGTCCGTATATAGTTTTCAACCCTATGGTCAAGTGATACGGATATTTATCATTTCAACCCGCAATTTATAAAATTTCTACGGGTCTATCATTTCAACCCGCGATCCCAAATTTAGTTAAAATCGTTCAGTTGTATCATTTCAACCCATAACGATTTTTTCCTATTCAAATGTTCGTTCGGGTATGTATCATTTCAACCCTTAGTGATTTTTCATAAACTAGGGGTATCAACAATTACAAACAACAATCACAGCATATACATTATTAGTGCAACTACGTGTCATATGGATATATCGTGTCACATATGAAATGTGCATATATATGAAATCAAACAATTTCTATCAGCAATCCTATACATTTCATGTAACAGTTCATTATTGATCTAACATCCATGAAAAAATGTGAGTCAGGTGTGAGATAAACTCACCTTTCGTGGCAACATAGAAATAGACGGTTGACGCAACCACAAACAAATTCAACATAGAAACCCCAATTCCATCGATCATAGGGAGAGCACAACATGAATAGTGGTGTGAGACTTGACATGCGATCGACACAATGACCAAAGCACGGATAGCCGCCGTTTCGAAATGGCAAACAAGATAGTGACAGTTTCAGTACATAGCATGACCAAAAGCAAATTTGGAATATGAAATGTGAACAATTCAAAGCAGCAAAGACAAAGCAAATAGGGTCCGTTGCATGTATATCACGCATCAGCTTTCAACATGATAAACAAAATAAACTAGTGCACAGAAGAAATGGTCAAGTACAATATAAGAGTTGAGTTTGGATTGATGCGGCTTAGGTGGCATGGCGAAGGCAACAGGGGGTCACGCTGGAAGAAGAAAACATGGCGATGGGATATACTGAAGGGGCTGCTGCATCTCCCCTTTTTTTTCGAGTGGCGTATGGGATAAAAAGAAACGGCGGAGGAAATAATAAAGAGATGGAGCGGCTAATTTTGTTCATGAAGAAGGAAGCAGATGGGGACAGAAAACATGTAGGGGAAGTTGCTGTGAAAATATGTGGGATGATTTAAACCCCATGAAGAAGATAAGGAAAATAGCTCAAGATTTATAGTGCCAGGTTTCGCATGGATTTTTTTTTATTCGGATCTGAGCTTAATAGTAAAATAAAAGGAAGAAGGAAGTTGCCGGGAGAAGTGGTATGCAGCAGCGATATTAGGAGCCGACGTTTGAAAGGTTGAAAGGGTAAATGCACGTGTCTTCGAAATAAATGGGAATAGAAGAGAACGGGACAGTTCAAACTTTGGAAATGAACGCATAATTAAACCATGCATGTAGGCATTTAGCTTTCTTTTCTTTTTTATTTTTATTTTTTTATTGTGGAAAGAAAGAGACACATGGAAAGAAAAAAAAGAAAAAAAAATGATACACAGAATGGACGCAACCTGCTCTGGAATTAGAAATGAAAGTGTAATGTACTTCCAATTCCAATCGTGCATGCATGCATTTTAGAAACAAGATGCATGTTTACTAAGCTTTGGAAATTAATGCATGCAAATGGTTTGAACGCATGGAATGGGAAAATATGGTTTGGAAATTCAAAGAAAATGGAAACTTGAAAGTTTGGATAGGAATAGAATTCACGCATGCATACTTTATATACATTTGTGTCCCTTACTAAGCTTTTCGAAAAAAAACAAATGGATGGCTTAGTAAAATAAAAGGACATGTTTTGCAGACCCAAAATGTTTAGAAAAACATGCAAGATCCGAATATGGACACGTCGAACTTAAATGACTATGTTTCAAAAATGAACTGTGCAAGCATTTTCACAATTTCAACGCGAACCGAACACCGAAACTGATAAATGAATATATTGCAGAAATCAGCACGACGAGACGGATACAACGGTATAAAATTTGCAGTGCCAGGATGCTCCTTTCAAAAACGCGTTACGGACCCCTTTAAATGAAAAATTCGGACAGAAAAATAATTAAACGGAGGTCAAAACGTCCGATTTTCGTGAAATGAAATTTACCATCGGCTTCGTGACATTGAATAGAATATTTTTCATATTTGTCCGAACCGGTTTCGGAAAGATTATAAAATCGTTAAAATTTGAACAGTTATGCGCAACTTTGCACTGAAAATTACGCGATCGACAAACATTCAAATTTTCCGATGAAATTTTCACTACTGCTATATCTCACTGTACGTAATTCAAATTTTGAATCCCCGTTACGAGAAACCATAGAATATTTTCAAAATAAAAATATCGATTTAAATCAGAATTTAAATCGTTAGAAATAACGGATTGTTACAATTTTGACCTCAATTAGTCATAGAAATAGTATCGAAGAAGTGCGTCCGATCAAAGGTGCTACCTCAATTAGTTACTGTATAGCTCCTGTTTTAGTCATTTCAATTCTGACCCGTAGTCAGGGCTATTTTGTCATCGTTCATCTTCTTCGATTCAATAATCGCCTCCAAGTCATCATACTCATTCTGGATACGTCATACGTTCACAGTTGTCAAAGTGGTATCGACACTGACAGAGAGTATGCCTTATGACGACTCCGGTCTCTTTAACAACCAACGCTTACAAATTTCACATCGGTTGGTTCTTTTATATTTCACAAAGGTTCGTTTCATATCAAAATATCATATTCTATTTTCGAACCAAATTTATATTCAAATAGAATATAATTTCATATCAAAGTGTCATATCATACCAAACCGATTATATTCTAAATTATAATCATATAATATTTCAAAATTGACTTATATTCAAATAGAATATATTCTTTCTCTTCAAATCATTTCAATCCCTTAGGAGGACCATTTATATTCAAGTAGAATAAAATTTCATTTCCATATCGAATTGGTTTAGAAATTAATTCGTATTCAAATAGAATAAAATTTATCTCAACTCCATTTGGACAACAGTTTAGATCTAACCACTTTCCATTTGGGAGAAATTTACGGTTTATAAGGTATACTTAAGAAATTAGGTGCTTATAAAGAATCTTTATATAAAATATATATATAGAATGTAATAGTTAGAATAAAATAGGATAATTTACAATACTATGTATACATAATTTAGAAATTCTTGCAGATTAGTTTAAGTAATAAAATATAAGGAAACTTAGTTATAACAAAATAGTTTTATAGGTTAAGGTTTTAATAAATGAAATCTTTGAAAAGAATAGTTATTTGAAATCAAAGGTGTAATATATATATATAATAAAAATCCTTTAGCTAAAATCGTTCTTTTCTTCCGAATTTCAAACACTTGGATCTATACTCCAGTCTCAATGGAGTTAACATAGTTCAATATCTTGTTTCCAATACCATTTAAACCCATCTTTACATTTATAGGATTTCAAAACCATATTCATATTTCGTTTGAACAACCTCGATTATCTTTATTCCTAAATGAAATTCGACAAGAATTTACTTAATTCGAGTTTCCCATTTTTAGGGATAAATCCCAAATCCTATTCGAATTCAAATTCAAAACTCCAAATTCTTTTGAGAAAAATTTCCTTAACTATTCAATAACGTCCAGGATTCAGATCTTAAAGGAAAAATAAAATTTATCGAAATCAACACATTTCTTTAAATGAAGTTTCCATCAAACAGAATTTCGAATATTTAAAAATCATTTAACCAACCGATGACTGTATTTAATTGTCTATCCAATGGCCAAGTGATTTAAATTTAATTTCTCGATATTCCAGGGATGGATCTATCATTTCAATCCAAATCAGGGTCACGGAGATTTATCATTTCACTCTGTGTTCTTAATTTATTTTCATCGATGAATCCCGGGTTTACTGGATGCCTGTAACATCAAGGTGAAAAATTGGGATTCATCGTAAATAATGAACACACTAACAAACATATACTTAAGTAAGTAACATTTCAACAAAAATCATTCAGTAATCACATCAACCAAGGCATCCATCACACAACACTTTATTCCATGGTAAATGTTAAATCATTTCACTAATTTAAAGTGTTGAGATTTTATAACTAGAAATTTAAATAACTAACTATCGATTTTCATTGCATGTCAAGTTTAAGCAACCATTTACCAAATCAACACAACCATGCAACCAAACTTATTTCACAATTTAATTTGATAAACATGGGAATAATTCAGTATTTCGTAAGTGAGAAAGTCACTCACCTTTGCGTCTTAATTGGAACGGACGTCCAAAAGAAGCCCAAAATTTCACAGTCTCTAAATGCAGCGAGGTTAGTGCCAAAACATCCGCAATTCCGCCACGGTCCCAGCGCAATAGACCGCGTCCAAATCCGATTTAAAACGAGAGAGTTATCAGTGTTTAACCATTTGGATTTAAAAATATATAAAATTAATTAAAACAAATCTCACCCACTCTTACTTTGACACGTCAGCCCTTGGACCTTCTTCCTGCTTGCTCAAGGCTGCTACAGTACCCGTGAAAAAGAAACCAAAACGTTAAACTTTGACCGCCTTAATCTCCCTCCTCCGTGCCAGATACAACCTCCGACTACTGGCGTTCTGACCCGCCAGACAAACCGCGTCCACCGGTGCCAAGCCCACCACCTCCGGTGGCACCAATCTCCACCGCCTGATCAAAACACGAACCGGGTTTTAAACCCTAAAACGCAAAAATACGACGATCTACACTACTATAAAACCAACGAACACTTCCAATCCACTCCTCTCGTCGACCTCTCCAATACCCATAAGCCCGATTTTTCCAATTAACCTCCAAATCTAAAACCCCCAATTTACACCTTAGGGTTTTGCGATTTCAGCCTTTGACCATGGATTTTCTGGCGATCCAAGTACTGCATGTCAAAACGAACTACACCCGTAGGTTCATATCGTCAAGATCTTCGATTCGGTATATCATAAGCTAGGGTTTGAAGAGATTTTATTTTGAAGTTGAAATTTTTATTTCTAGGGTTTTGAAAAATCTGTTTTCAGCCATTAGAGCAAACTATGGAGGTGGAAAAGAACGTACAATGGTTAATGAGCTGATAGGATAAAGGTGGATTATATATATATATATAATTATAAGGCCCAAATATGAGAAATACCCAATTATCCATTTACATTGATCTCGTTCACATTTTCTCTCGTACGATCAAATGGTAAGTCAGATTGTAACGCAAATTGAAATCCCATCATAATTCACCGTTCTGGCTGGTTTCGTCGGATTCTGAGACAGTTGCCAAAATAGTTAAATTTCACAGTTAATTAATCGAAAATATTCATATATTCATTTAACTGTTTTTAATTAAATTTGAATATTCATTAAATTCAAATTTAAACCAATTTATAACTTAAATAAATTCTATAAATTTATTTCATAAATTTTAAGTTCCACATTTGATTATTTACAAATTTAAATTTTGAATTTCATTTATTATTACACAACACGGAATTCCACCATTTATCAATTTTAATTAGAATTCAATTTTTGACTCAGACAACTCAAACTAAATTTGCTATAAAAATAAAATTCCAATTACAACATTTTAAAATGACTAAATTAAAAATCTATTTTCTTATTTCAAACAATCATCATCATAAAAATCAACAAAAATTTGATTTTTCCAATATTTCATTTTATTTATTTTAAATTGAAATTTAAAATATACAGAAAATATGGGATGTTACATTCTCCCCACTTAAAATCTTTTCATCCTCGAAAAGAGAACGAAGTACGATATTGACCATATTCATACTTCCAAATCCATACTTATACAATAGTATTTATAAAATAAGCTATATGATTGAAAAATCTTATAAATTTTTCTAACTCCCGAAATCATGGAAAATTTCGGTAACATCTCCTTTGTATGGAGAGGTCCGAAAAATCACGACATATATATAGACTTTATTATACATCTTATCCTACGATGAGGCATCCCAAAATGGGGAAAAACACCATATATATGTAACTACCAAACTATATAACTCAAATACATACCTTCTTAGCGTTTATTTGCATTTTTATTTACCTTAACATTTAGCATTTAGCGCAAACGAGCTCCGAGGCGTAGCACGACTTCCCTACACCTGCTACATACTCATATATACATGAGAATCAAACATATATACAATATATAGCTATTGTATACAACTTAGACAACATATATTGACCATTTCAACTATAAAACCAACATGTTAACAACAAGACAGCAAACAAATCAATAATTATCACCCTATAAATGATGGAATTTGACAAAACGACACTAGTTAAAAGTTGAAGCATTTGTTTTAGGCTTTCCGAATTATCCGGATTCGTTGAATTCGGATAAATCATTCAAAAGTTATGACTATTTTAGTGAAGGCGAACACCTCTGCCCTTACACTAAGCAATGCAGGTCTGAGTTGTTAAACCCAGTTTTTACCCTTTTAAATCTCAGAATTATACATAGCATAATAAGGGAAAGTTTTAACTCAGATCCTGGGCTTTTCAAATTGTACTCGCACGTCGAAATCCGACGCTCCGTTAGGAAGTTATGGTCAAAACAATATTGGTAATATGCTTCAGATTTTTATTTTCTACGCACGCAACTACGACTAAAACTTGAATTACAACTTAGTAACATGAAAATTCCGACATGGCGCTATTAATGAAAGTTTTAGCTCGGTTTCTAAGGTTTCCAAGTTGTTCTGAATCGCTGAATTCCGATCATCCAATCAAAAGTTATGACGATTCTACTACAGCCTATCGAACACTTCAGATTTTCGCACGAACGTCGACTTATATAACTGGAGTTTCAAACTTTCGGATTTTAAAACTTTTATAAATCTTTATCACTTCACATTAGTTATCACTCTTTACTCGAGGAATGGTTTTGAAAACCTTTAGTAACTTAACCATCAAAATGAATTATTTCCCCTTTATACTCATAATATGATTTCCCTTTCAATGCTTAAATATGTTCATATTCATTTCAATTATATTAAATGAATTTTTATTTCAATTACCTCTTTCCATTGAATCCTTTACATTTACTTCATTATCAAAGAAATGGATTTGCCTTTAATTGCTTTACTTCATTCCAATATACTTTCTATATTTGTTTTCTTTCATTACATTCCAAGCATTAATTTTAATTAAATCCTGAATTCACCTTGCCTATCCAACTAACACGCTTCATATTAAATCTTTAATTCATTTATATGGGTCGATTTGCCAAATATTTGGAACTCATTCCTTTCCTAAGTTCTAAATTTTAAATCAACTCCATCGGGACTTCTAATTCCTCTTATTGGTTCACTTCCTTGACTCGACTAAATTTGGCTTCTTCCCATATTCGATTAGTCATTCATTCATTCAAATTTAAATTCTAAATCGACCAATTAAGATTCTCGAGTTTACTTTAATTATTCAAATTCATTTGACTTAATTAAACCTACTCAGTTCCGAATTCTTTCGATATTCAAATTCAATGACTTAGGCTTTGGTTTATATTCCAACACCTCATTTCATATTTAAATCTCGAGTTTATTTCACTTCCTCATTCCAATTTTAGTTAATTTCCAATCCATAATCCCTTTTATTGAATTCATTCTCGCATTTCATTTCAATTTAAATATTATTTCGTTTACTCGACTTACTCATTCGACTCTCAATCATGGTTTGAATCAAGGAATGTTCACACTCGAAATTTTTCATCCTTAGTTCTCAACCATTATTATTTGATTTTTTTTCCCTTTAAGTTAAACTTTACTTAACTCGATTCTTTTACTAACTTAAATTATATTTCATCAACTAATCATGAATTTCTTTTCAACTTCTTCAAGAACTAGCTTAAATCCACTTATTAATTATTCCAACCCAAAACTATTGCCAATATATTGTTGTTTATAACTCATTCTATTTCTACCTCTCCCGTTACCTTTTACCTTTCATTTACCAAGGTTTCCTTTTTATATATATAGTTTCCCTCGGGCACATCTTCATTCCCTTACCTCAAAACTTAAAGTTTTCGAGTTTAGGTTTTGTTTTCCAAATTCAATTTATTTATCACAACTCAAGCTAAATTTTCATTTCTCACACCTATAAATTCACCATTTGATTCCTTCGTTTAATTTATCGATCATTCATCCTTTCAATTTATATTTTCGGCAATCCATATTTGCAACAACATAAGTTCCTTCCAACACCTCCTCAACTAACTTATTAACTTCTGAATTAGCCAAGTCAGGTGTTATCATTCTTACTACCCAACCAAATTTCAATTGATTTAGTTGGCTTAATTGAATTTTATTTCGCAGTAGATTTCAATTCCTTCTAACACCCTTACCAACCAAAGTTGGGATTTGTTTGACCCTTATAATCACCATATTTAAGAGTTTAGGTGACGACCCTCTTAGTTCTTAAGTCCATTCTAAAATTTCAAAGTCTAAAACTCTAATGAATCGAGAAAATTAATCTTGAATCGATGTCGTTAACAAGGACGAACTTAAATTGCTTGATTCCGGGATTTATAAACCAAGCTTAAAATGCCATACATATATACTTATACTATATTAAAAACCTTATCATATGAATTCTGAATCCAAAACTTTAATTTAAGAAAGAATATAAAACTCCAATTCTTGTTAATCTTAAACTCAGTTTTAAATATCGTATACTTATACTTTTATACAAACTTATACTATAGGAATTTAAATCAAAAATCCTCTCAACTAGTTATGAAAATACGGGTGGTCTCCCCCACTTAAACGCTTCAGAATAAACATCGATAATGCGTGCACTCATTATCGAGGTCATTTCTGATGTCGGAGAAGGGATTACACACTTATTTCTTTAAAAATCCTTTAAACCATTCCCTTCGACAATACTTATAATATGATATTATTTCAAAATTCGACAAAACTATTTTCAAAAGTACCCCAGGATCAAGTTTCAAGGTCATTTCTATTTATCGCAAATATCTTATAAAACCATTCTCAAATATTTTATAAAACCATTTGACTTTCCTTATTAGATTATTATCAATCAACCAGAATAGGTAATAGCTTAATATTATTACCTACCAGCGACCAATGATTATACACTTAAAACCACTAGTAGTATATATAATATATATATAATATAATCGAAAATCATATTATGTTGATCATTCTGTCCGATCATTTAGAAATTCCTATCGATTCTATGGCGTCCCAAAAATTGACCAAAATCTATAAATATTCAACAGAACAATAACCAAAATATAAAATCATTTTATATCAAAAATACAAGTATGCCCTCTCATATATGCTCTCAACTCATTCTAGGGCATTTCTAACCCTATCTCTAATGAGTTTATTCCCAAACAGAGCCAAGGTTATCGCTAACCATTGCTCTGATACCAAATATAATGACCCACATTTTTGACCGTTCAAATCGACGATAAACCACACATGTCGACTCAAACAAATCATAAATATAGGCAGTTACTGGGATAAGAAGAAAAAGAAGAAAGAAAAGAAAACAATAACAGAGTTCTCACAGCGGAAGGACAACATATAATAATAACTAACAGTTTAAATAGTTGAACTATATACATTTGTCTATACCATACAATGATTATCAGAGTTACATCTATAGATCTCTACAGAGCACAGCGGAAATAAAATGTAGCGGAATTACTTATATATAGTAGATGTATACCAAATCTTCATCTTCATCCTCCAAGCTATTTGAAATCTTCGCTAACTGCAACATCTGCTAACCCGAGCGTATTGCATAAAAGAAAACACAACAAACACTCGGATCAGCACTAAATCATTCTCATATTAGTCAAATTAAAATACGAGATAACATCAGTGTCATGGGTACAGTAACTCAAGAGATGTTACAGTATTTTTCCATCTCTCAAGGATCCATTAAGCTAATACATAGATAGTATAATACGCTATTATGATAGTGTCTACTCAGTAAGGTATAAATACTGAAAATAGCGTAAGCGGGATTACATTTTTACCCTTACACCTTTTATAATACCGTAGTCTATACAGTACCGTAAACCCACCGTAAACGATGGCACCAGAGGGCACTCCATAGGTACGATTCAAATCAAAATCGTATGGGGCTCGATTAGGATAATATGACAAGGCACTCGAGGCAATGCCCAGGGTATGATTCTACCAATTGCACTCCTGGACCGGTGGTAACGCATAGCAGTCACTACCGCCCAACTCGGAACACACTCCCAAATCATAAATGGGCCCAAATCATCATCATCATAGTCATAGAAATAGTATCAAAGAAGTGCGTCCGATCAAAGGTGCTACCTCAATTAGTCACGGTATAGCTCCTGTTTTATTCATTTCAATTCTGACCCGAAGGTCAGGGCTATTTTGTCATCGTTCATCTTCTTCGATTCAATAATCGCCTCCAAGTCATCATACTCATTCTGGATACGTCATACTTTCACAGTTGTCAAAGTAGTATCGACACTGACAGAGAGTATGCCTTATGTCGACTCCGGTCTCTTTAACAACCAACGCTTACAAATTTCACATCGGTTGGTTCTTTTATATTTCACAAAGGTTCGTTTCATATCAAAATATCATATTCTGTTTTCGAACCAAATTTATATTCAAACAGAATATAATTTCATATCAAAGTGTCATATCATACCAAACCGAATATATTCTAAATTATAATCGTATAATATTTCAAAATCGACTTATATTCAAACAGAATATATTCTTTCTCTTCAAATCATTTCAATCCCTTAGGAGGACCATTTATATTCAAGTAGAATAAAATTTCATTTCCATATCCAATTGGTTTAGAAATTGATTCGTATTCAAATAGAATAAAATTTATCTCAACTCCATTTGGACAACAGTTTAGATCCAACCACTTTCCATTTGGGAGAAATTTACGGTTTATAAGGTATACTTAAGAAATTAGGTGCTTACAAAGAATCTTTATATAAAATATATATATATATATATATATATATATATAGAATGTAATAGTTAGAATAAAATAGGATAATTTACAACACTATGTATACATAATTTAGAAATTCTTGCAGATTAGTTTAAGTAATAAAATATAAGGAAACTTAGTTATAACAAAATAGTTTTATAGGTTAAGGTTTTAATAAATGAAATCTTTGAAAAGAATAGTTATTTGAAATCAAAGGTATAAAATATATATATATATATATATAATAAAAATCCTTTAGCTAAAATCGTTCTTTTCTTCCGAATTTCAAACACTTGGATCTATACTCCAGTCTCAATGGAGTTAACATTGTTCAATATCTGGTTTCCAACACCATTTAAACCCATCTTTCCATTTACAGGATTTCAAAACCATATTCATATTTCTTTTGAACAACCTCGATTATCTTTATTCCTAAATGAAATTCAGCAAGAATTTACTTAATTCGAGTTTCCCAATTTTTTGGGATAAATCCCAAATCCTATTCGAATTCAAATTCAAAACTCCAAATTCTTTTGGGAAAAATTTCCTTAACCATTCAATAACGTCCAGGATTCAGATCTTAAAGGAAAAATAAAATTTATCGAAATCGTCACATTTCTTTAAATGAAGTTTCCATCAAACAGAATTTCGAATATTTAAAAATCATTTAACCAACCGATGTCTGTATTTAATTGTCTATCCAATGGCCAAGTGATTTAAATTTAATTTCTCGATATTCCAGGGATAGATCTATCATTTCAATCCAAATCAGGGTCACAGAGATTTATCATTTCACTTTGTGTTCTTAATTTATTTTCATCGATGAATCCCGGGTTTACTGGATGCCCGTAACATCAAGGTGAAAAATTGGGATTCATCGTAAATAATGAACACACTAACAAACATATACTTAAGTAAGTAACATTCAACAAAAATCATTCAGTAATCACATCAACCAAGGCATCCATCACACAACACTTTATTCCATGGTAAATGTTAAATCATTTCACTAATTTAAAGTGTTGAGATTTTATAACTAGAAATTTAAATTAAATTTAAATAACTAACTATCGATTTTCATTGCATGTCAAGTTTAAGCAACCATTTACCAAATCAACACAACCATGCAACCAAACTTATTTCACAATTTAATTTGATAAACATGGGAATAATTCAGTATTTCGTAAATGAGAAAATCACTCACCTTTGCGTCTTAATTGGATCGGACGTCCAAAAGAAGCCCAAAATTTCACAATCTCTAAATGCAGCGAGGTTAGTGCCAAAACGTCCGCAATTCCTCCACGATCCCAACACAACAAACCGCTTCCAAATCCGATTTAAAACGAGAAAGTTATCAGCGTTTAACCATTTGTATTAATATATAAAATTAATTAAAACAAATCTCACCCACTCTTACTTTGACACGTCAGCCCTTGGACCTTCTTCCTGCTCGCTCAAGGCTGCTACAGTACCCGTGAAAAAGAACCCAAAACGTTAAACTTTGACCGCCTTAATCTCCCTCCTCCATGCCTGATACAACCTCCGACTACCGGCGTTCTGACCCGCCAGACAAACCGCGTCCACCGGTGCCAAGCCCACCACCTCCGGTGGCACCAATCTTCATCGCCAGATCAAAACACGAACCAGGTTTTAAACCCTAAAACGCAAAAATACGATGATCTGCAGCACTATAAAACCAACGACCACTTCCAATCCACTCCTCTCGTCAGCCTCTCCAATACCTATAAGCCCGATTTTCCAATTAACCTCCAAATCGAAAACCCCCAATTTACACCTTAGGGTTTTGCGATTTCAACCTTTGACCATGGATTTTCTGGCGATCCAAGTACTGCATGTCAAAATGAACTACACCCGTAGGTTCGTTTCGTCAAGATCTTCGATTCGGTATATCATAAGCTAGGGTTTGAAGAGATTTTATTTTGAAGTTGAAATTTTTATTTCTAGGGTTTTGAAAAATCTGTTTTCAGCCATTAGAGCAAACTATGGAGGTGGAAAAGAACGTACAATGGTTAATGAGCTGATAGGATAAAGGTGGATTTTATATATATATATAATTATAAGGCCCAAATATGAGAAATACCCAATTATCCATTTACATTGATCTCGTTCACATTTTCTCTCGTACGATCAAACGGTAAGTCAGATTGTAACGCAAATTGAAATCCCATCATAATTCATCGTTCCGGTTCCGATGAAACTGGTTTCGTCGGATTCTGAGACAGTTGCCAAAACAGTTAAATTTCACAGTTAATTAATCGATAAAATATTCAAATATTCATTTAACTGTTTTTAATTAAATTTGAATATTCATTAAATTCAAATTTAAACAAATTTATAACTTAAATAAATTCTATAAATTTATTTCATGAATTTTAAGATCCACATTTGATTATTTACAAATTTAAATTTTGAATTTCATTTATTATTACACAACTCGGAATTCCACCATTTATGAATTTAAATTTGAATTCAATTTTTGACTCAAACAACTCAAAACTAAATTTTCTATAAAAATAAAATTCCAATTACAGCATTTTAAAATGACTAAATTAAAAATCTATTCACTTATTTCAAACAATCATCATCATAAAAATCAACAAAAAATTGTTTTTTCTAATATTTCATTTTATTTATTTTAAATCGAAATTTAAAATATACAGAAAATATGGGATGTTACAAAATTGAACAAAAAACAATTTCATAAGGATAAGGGGACAAAATTTTGTCCATAAGGACAAATTTTATTGTAAAGGAAAGAATTCAGGGGCCCACTATAATTCAGGGGCCCACTATAATCCATAAGGACAAAATTTTAGACTCTTGTCCTTATGGAACAACTTTTTGTTCATTTTGTCCTTCAGGGTATTTTCCTGTTTAATCAATTATATCAAACCATTTATACTTTTTTGCTGAATATTTATTTATGTATTTAATATTTGCATGTGCTTGATTAGTTAGAATAATTATTCCTAATTTGTAACAATACATGTAATTTTTTTAATATATTATCATTCGTATGTAGTTTCAAATAATTTAAAAAACTACAATAAAATAATATTTTTAATCAATTTTATAGCATTACAAAGTTGGAATAATTAAAGACTAGTGGGAATAATTCAAGGTCGGACCAAAGGTTAGAATAATTAAATGATCTTGATAAATATGGGCAATTTGGGTATTTTACGATCGGGCCAATTAGTAATCATTAAAGATTAGTGGGAATTATAATATAATAGATTACCTATACTACGTAGTACAGGGAATTATATAAGATTCCCTATACTACCATACCTGGTTAGCCCCTATATAGTTTTAAACATGTATACAGTTCTGGAACAGATTTAGATTATCTGCTCTCTAATCATGTTTGCATTGTTTTCATTGTATACTGTAGGAATGTCTGTTCGGTTAAGAATCACCGAATAAAACGATCATAGAACGGTTAACAAAAGCCGACCAGGGGATAAACATTTTTTTCATGTACCAAATATTTTACTTTCGCTACTTATTCCCCATGTTCGGTGATTTTCAACCGATGAAATTGAATATCATGGCTCTTTATAGCCGACCATATAACATCATCAATATTTGATGCCCCATATTCCCCCTGTTCAGTTTAAAATCACCGATGAATCTTGATCCCTACGGCTCTTTATAGCCGACCAGCTATTATATCAAACGATGTAAAATTTTCTAATATCACAACATGCTTCATTTATCACAGCATGTCAATAAATTAAAAAGAATCGCTACAATTCATTACTAATTAACAAGAATACTTGTCTAACTTAGCCAATATCAAGACATTAAAAAGAAATTAATATTGTATCAGGACATTTCATTACTAATTTATCATAACATGTCAAGAAATAATGCCTGTATCAACATGTATTTGTTTAACTTAGCCAATATCAATACATTAAAAAGAAATTAAAAAGAACACGACATTGCATTACTAATTTATCACATCATGTTAAGAAATAATTCCTGTATCAACATGTACTTGTTTAACTTAGCCAATATTAAGACATTAAAAAGAAATTAAAAAGAATCACGACATTGCATTACTAATTTATCACAGCATGTCAAGAAATAATGCCTGTATTAACATGTACTTGTCTAACTTAGCCAATATGCATCAATTTGATAAAAAAACCAATTTCTAAAAAGGAAAAGATTGATTTTATTGAAAGGGTATGAATGAAACGGTTAGGATAAATGAACAACTCAGGAAACTTTGAAAGAAACTTGAGACACTTACTGTGGTCAGGAATGAAACAATTAGGCCTATATTATTAGGGTGTTACTATTCACACCCTGGTTTACACTTCCAGCCACCTTTTTAAATTTAATACAAATGATTATTTTTTATATTCTTCTGGCCGCCATATATTATTCTTTCACTCAGTTATTCGAGATCGTACTTTTTCTAAGAAAAACACGTACTTCTCTACAATTTCAAACACTAAACCCTAACAAAAGCATATATTCTTTTGTGCCTAATAGAGATGGAAAATAAATATAAAAAAGAGGTTAGAATTGCTTGATTTTTATTGTTTTTTTATTATGTTATAGAACATGTTGTTAGGTTTTTTTTAATGACTTGGGTATTCCTTTGCGTTTTCGGATATTTTTCCACTCCGTTGGAAATTTCTAGCTTGGAGGACATTACATTTGATGATGTTGTAATAGGGAATGACAATGTAAGTTTTGACTTGTAGGTTTTTATCTGTATAACTTACATACCTTCTTATACAAATTGATACATTAACTTTTTTTGTCATTTGATAGATGGAGTATTTGAATGATGATAAATTGGACGATAAACATGATGCTTATGATAATATGATGCAAGATGTTTGACCAAATGACGCAAAAGACATAAATGCATGATGTAAGTGAGGAAGGAATCATTCGTGTAGAGGAAGTAGCTGGTGGCCTCTTCATTTTTAGTTTATTAATTTAGACGGTGGCTAGCAGAGTAAATTTAAAATATTTGGGATGCTTTTAGTTTTGGTGGCCAAAAGTGTAAATCGAGGTGTGAATAGTAGCACCCTATTATTATTACATGTTAGATCAACAATCAAAAGATCCTTTTGGCTTAGCTTCACCAACGAGTACGCTTGATACTTGACACAGTACTTTTACAATCTAAAGCAAGCCTTGTTATTAAATATTTTTGTTTATAGTAATAATTTCTTGTTCAAATTGCACTTTTTTCCTTTCCATGCATATGATTAGAATTGAATTCATCTGCAGTAACAAAAACAGAGCTTTCACACACACGTCCATTATCAGCACATGATTCAGTTTCACAGAATCAATATTAATCCATATAGATTAAATAACATTGCACAACATAAGTACATAATATTAATCCATATAGATTGCAACCATCATTTAATAACAACCAAAATACCGTTTGCATACATCATTTAATAACAACCAAAATACCATTTGCATACATCATTCAATAACTACCAAAATATCGTACCATTCATTTCCTATTACAAACTAACTTAACAACATCCAAAATATCATTTCATACACTATAACACAATTTCATAGACTTGGTAAAATTCTTCATCCACTGGGATCATACTTCTTTTTCTTGTGTTTCTCTCGTTTATCTGGTTCGTTCAATGCTTCTTCCAAAACGTCTACAGCTTCTCGTTGTGCAATCAACAAAGTTGTAACTTCGTTGTGGTGATAATTAGTTACACTATTCTTCAATAACTCGATTGCTTTTCCTGCAGCCAGTTTCTGTTAGTATATTGACAAAATTAGTAACTTGATAGGTACATATAATCGACATAATATATTACGTACAGTTGCAGAAAATTACCAACTTGTCACAAAATCAATTTTTCTACTCACGCTTTGCCTCATTTCAGGATTTTGAACAATTGTATGTGAAACTTCATGATACCTTCCTAAATATTTTGCAGTGCAGTCTGAAGGTTTCACTACAGTAGGCGAACATGATTTCATAGCTATCAAATGATCTTGTCGATTCTTTAAACACCAAAATCCATTATCATACGTAACCCGATATTGATTAGCAGTCACTCTTCTATGGCATTTTCGTGGCTCCATTGGATTCTTTGGAATTTGTTGACAAATTCCAAACTGTCGTAAAACTCTATTCGGATAGTACGGTTTAGCTATGTCAAAACACAATATAACACCGTTGTAGAATGCAACTCCGGGTAAAGGGTAACGAGATCTAATACTACAGTAAGGATCCCAACATATCTATAATTGGATAATAAATGTAAGATAATAAATGTAAAATAATTCCGGATAACTCAAAATTATAAGGTAAAAAGACTTACATCTTCAGCAGTTAAATCGTCCAATTGTTCTGTAAGTCAGATTATAGCTGATGTTGTATCACCAGAATGATTCTTTGGTTGCCACTGACACATTATAGGCATAGTATTATCGTACTTCTGGAATGGAACAACATTAGAAACCATAGGGAAGTGGTCATAAATCCACGCCTATAAATACAACTTGTCTAAGTTAAACAATGTTTAAATACGCAAAATAATGTATATATGCATGTACCGTCAATAAATTCAAATAGCCATCCATCAGTCTAACACTACATTGTGATGCCAAACAAAGATGCTGGTATAAGAACACTAATACTCCCATTCCCCAAGCTTCCTCACTCAAGCTACGTACATTCGACAAACATCTCAGATAGTTTACTGAAACCTTCATGCCAGACTTATCACAGAATAGAGTACACCCCAGCAAATTTAATAAGTATGCACAGGAAATGATTTGATAGTCATTCTCAGTCATTTCTTCTTTATTTGCTATTTCATCGACTCTATCAGCCAAAAAATTAAGCCTAACATAATATGAATCATTTATTTCTTCCCTAGCAACTTATTTTGTAACTCCAAGATACTCCATCATAAGGTCAATCACATTTTGTTTGTCTTCTTCCCTATAAGTAGACCGACCAATAATTGGAATTTTAAAGATTTGTGCAACGTCATCTAATATAATTGTCAACTCTCCAAACGACATATGAAATGAATTAGTCTCCGGATGCCACCTCTCGATGAAAGCAGAAATGGTAACATAATCTACGTGTTTATATGTATATTGAGCCAAATTGATCAAACCCGAGTTCTTTACAATTTCAACAACTTGAGCTAGCAAATCATCTAATTGCCATTCATTTAGCTTTCTCCAATGTGCAATACATTTGAATGGTCCTCTCTCCTGTAAAAATTAGTTTCATAAATTAAATTTTAATTCCTAGATAATACTTGCAAGTTGTAATGATTAAAAAATGATTAAATACCTTTTCTTTGTTCCAAATACTACTTGCGATATGAGATTTGAAATTTTTAAGTAAACATGTCTTTTTAATCATAGGAGAAGTAATGACTTCATCGTTCGATCCATCATCTTGTGAAATACTATCTGTTCATTCGTCTTCATTCTGAACTGCTTCATCTTCTTGTTGTTCCGATGTTTTTTCCAAAGCTACCTTTTTTTTTTTGGATTTTCAAATTGCAATGCACATAGCCTTTGATACGATGCGTTCACATGTTCTTTGCCTTTTCCTACAACCAATAGGCCGATATAAAATATAATTTGTATTATAAATACCAGGTGAAACAATGTATCACGTATCAACTGTTTCCGTCAATCATTCTCAAAAAAAAAAAAATCAACATCTTACATTTATCAATATCTTCTATCAAAATTAAAATATCAATTTTTCTAACTTGTTATCAAAGGCATTCTAAAAGCTTAACAATAAACTGAAATATCATCAGAGATAATCTCATTAGTTGATATTACAGAACGTCATCAAAAAGAAATATCAGCATGTAAGAGTTTTTTTAAAGGATTTGCTCAAATTTTGCAACATGAAACTTAAAATAAGAAAGAAAAACTGCAAATTTAAACCAAGTAAGAACCCATGCGCAGTCTGAATTTTAAATTCAAGTTAAAAGAATATAATTCTGCAAAGGTATTCAGATATAAAAAAAATACATGTCTCAGAGTTCAAAATTGAAAAAAGTAGAATTTGTGTCAAAAATTCATTATAAAATCATTTGATTTGGGAAAGGGCCTTGTAACTGATGATGTCATGGTAAAACTCACAATTCAAATTCACCAAATAGCACAAAAACAATTCCATTCTGGCCTATGTTGTCACTGCATTCAAACTCATGCACCTTTGTGTGATTTGATGTTTAGAGAAATGGAAGACACATGCACCTTTCTTTTGTGTTTTATGCTTTGCAAATTCTTAAAGGATACGAGATGAACAATATATACTTTAGAAAAGCACCTTAGAGCTAATCAATGCATAAGAAGAATCATTGGAAACATTGCAAAATTTGGATCGTAATGTAGGGAAGTCATTAGCAAAAGTAGAATGATAAGAATTTAAATTACAAACGACTCAAGGGAATTGCATTATATTGTTGTCAATTTACAAGCCAATAGTCTAGCTGAACACTTGAATTCAAAATTCATTCAATTTCTAGCTAAAATAGGTGCTAATAAAACCGTTAAATCACCATGCTGATGCTGCTTTAAAAACTATGTTTTTTTAAATAATAAGAGTAATAAATCTCATCTACTTCTTTCCCCATATAAAACTCAATCGGAGTTAAATCATTTAATTTTTTTTACCAAACAACACAGAATTGGTATGGCAACAAACTACCGAATGGAAATTTAATCCACGGAATAAAAGAACCAAATGATTCATAAACCATTAAACCCAAACCCTAATAACTCGTATGATCAAACCAAGCGGTACAAAAAATTATAAAATGAATTAACAAGAGGGACTGTGATCTATGTAATTGTTTCTCCCTCCTGTTCAGCGTTTTTTTCGAGAGCTACTGCTTTCCTCATTCTAACCAGCGAAATCGATCAGGTCAGAATCGAAGTAGCGCGAAGAAGAGTGTAGAGCGATGAAAATTACGGAGCGATGAAATAACGAGAGTGGTGTTGAGGAGTTCGAAGCGTCGAATGAAGGAACAACGGGAATAATTTAGGGTTGGGTGCCTATTTTTTATTTCGTGGTGGCCAGCAGCATATGAGTATACGAAGGATGGTGGTGTTTATTTATGGTGCTAGGAAGCACATTTCAGGATGCTTTTACCAGCGCACTTATTTTATTTGCCTCCATGTTGGTGCTTCTAATAACTTCAAAATTCATATTTGCTCGGACCCTTTACCAGTAACTCTATAAGCTCCATCATGTTCAGCGATGGCGAAATCTTTGTCAGTTTGTGCATTCTAACTCCTCTAGTAATAGTATCGAAATGGCTTTTAACTCTTTTCCCCTCTGCTGCTTTTTTTTGTGTACATCACTCCTCTAGTGATCTTGTTGAACAGACCTGATCCTAGGATGTCTCTAGAAAGATGTATTCTTTAGCTTTCAGCAAGTGCACCACCACTGCCTGAACCTGCAATAAAAGCAGCCAAATTTCCTTTGGTCCTATATTTCTAGGTCTGTATTTCTTTAATGGACTCTAATTTTGCTAGGTTCTTGAATTGAACTGAAAAGAAGCCATCTTTGCTGCTGGATTTTGATTTACTAAAATACAGTATAATAATTTTGTATATTTAACCATAGAGATCACATATCTTTGTTAAAAAAACATTTTTCTTGATTCATTAGAAGTAGATGAATTCATTTATCTTTTTATTCAAAGATAGCCATCTCTATCTTTTTACAAAAGTAATAGATGGCATATTATTTAGTGTTTGTGTTATAACTTATAATTCACTTCATAATATATTTTTGGCATTTTGTTAAAAATTATTAATTCAAACAAAAACAATAAGTAATTCTGTTGTTATTTTTTTTCTTTCATAGAAGTAATACGTGATAGTACCTTTTAATATGAAGTCACCTGTTAATACAACGAATATGCCTATATGAAATGACTTGTAGCGAACTTAGCCAGTGTTATCATATATCTTCCTAAACAAGATAACCTTAATTTTATGTTAAAAATTATTTAACTAAAAATTAAAACACATATATCTGAGATAGATGCCAATGCTTTCCGTAATGATTTTGTTATGGTTTTTCACTAAGCGAAAGCTGATAAACAATGATTTTTACATAAATTAAAATTTAAATACATAAAAGTAAACAAAAACATTATATTTTAATAACCACATAGGCACTCATAAATTCACTTAATTTTTTTCAAAATCTTGTAACATCCTATAAGATGGTAATATGCATCATATTTTGATGGAAAGTTGTTTTATTTCGTCTTTTTGGACAAAAAGACAGTTTTGTTGATGTATTATGTTGTAAAATGATAAAATATATTATTTTATTAGGAAGATGTCACATCTATTTCTTCATCGTAAATTTTAGTTTTTTGATAATTATATTTGTTTTAAACAATTTTGATCGTGTGCTTATTCCAATTTCACTTTTTTTAAAGGAAATACACGTGCTTAACATTTTAACTTAATGCTTTATGTTAAATTGTATTGTAAATCTAAAGAAGAAAATATTACTCAGATTTGATAGTACATCAGTGTCAAATTTTTGATTATATTTTTGGAAATTTATGATATAGCGTACATTCAACATGTACTTAAAAACTATGTAAAGCAAAATTGCCAAAAGAAATGAATTTTAACTCTTTATGCCAGCCTGTAAAATCTTATGTCTATTATCATTAGCACACCATTGTTCGGTATAAAGCATCATATGTAGAATAGGAAATAGACTGAAGAATAGGAAATATATCTCTAATATAGAAGGTAATGCCATGTAGGATAAAAATTCCGACAACTTTAAATTCATTCTTAATCGATGTAAGATGACAATGTAGATGAATTTTTTTAAATTAATAGCTAGGCAGGTATACAAAAGAACACAAATCGTAGCATTGAATTTTACCTAAATGTCCTTTGATCATGCATTTAATTTGATTAAAAAAATTCATATGATTGATAGGTTCATGCATAACAGTTGCAGATTACTTTTCCTAATTTCGCAACATCTATTTTTGTCATTATAAAATCAGGCTACCTTATACATATAAAGTGGAAATGATAAATTGATATGTTAACAAAAAAAAAAGAATGATGCTTAGCACAACCCTTACAGGAAAATTGTATGCCTTTATTATTTTAGATTGCCTTAATAAAATTATACATAAGATTTCCAAAAACTACTAAAACTATGCTATAAGTGATTTGATGGACTTTGGTAACACCCATTAATTATTATGATAAATCAGTTTATTCATAATATTTTTGTGCATAATAAAAGTAGGAAATCAGAAGTTTTGTTTACATTGAAAATTAATTCCCCTCAAGAGTTTACCGGTCCATCGAGTTTGCCTAGACCATATCAAAATACGAGTTAGCCATTTACCGAAAAGATAAGCCATTTTGTTCTTTTTTTCATAAAATATATGTGATAATATCTTTGGATATTAATTCAATAATTAATACAAAAACTTCCTACATGAATATAATTTGGTAAACATAACCATTATTACCATATATCTTCACAAAGAAAGAAAAACTTTTCCTTATATCAAAAAGATAAACTTATTCATCATAAAATTACATATACATGTATTTGTTCAAAAAAGGATAGAAGTCAATGCTCCACACACTAAGCCATAATGATTGTAGTTGATTTTCACATAAATTTAAATCTGTATATATAAAAATAAATAAAACATTACATTTTTGTAAAGGCCCGTAAATCCGTACCAATTTGAGCTGATTAATATTCTACGCATTCAACCCAAAGTGCATGAAAATACAGATCTTTAATAGAAAGAAATAAGAGGATGAATAAGATGAGATAGAACTAAGAAGAACATCAGAATCAGAGTAAACACGATTCTCACAGCGGAACAATAAAATGTATTATATAACATAACTTTGAAATACAAAACTGTATTGTATATACATACCATTATCAGAGTACAATACATCATATCACAGCGGAAATAATCTCTAAACGCTAATGGTGAAGCCTTCTGCTTTGAGCTCCTCAAATTTGGGCACCCAAGAGTTTAGGGAAAACAAACAAAATAAACTCTGGGTCAGTCATGGGACTGGTGTGAGTAAACTCCAACCATCTTGTTTAACTTTAAAAATCCTTTTGAAAGAAAGGGTAATAGTAAGACCAACCCACATATAAACATGGACGGTTTTTACCTTACTATAACCAAAACATTTTGATATCAAAATCACGTGATATTATAATAATGCCTAATCAAGTAAATTACCAAATAGCAGAACGCTTGCATCTCACGTTCCACATATATAGTATAAAATCAAAAACCGCAAGGCGCTTATTGGAGATTGGATTCAACCTATGACAAGGTATGGGACCACCTCCCGATCAGTGTACTATAGAGGGGATACACTGGGGTTCAACAAGAACACCTTGCAACTTGGCCCACACATGACCGACCAATCATTTCTCTTGAGTGTATCGAATATATTACGACCTACGGTTGGGCCTATGTAACTGTTATTCGAAGATACAGAAACGAAAGAAGAGCAAATACGAATTGTTGCTAGATGGTGACAATACACCCTAATGGGAATGACCCACATAGCCATGCTGCCTGCCCGATTTTTGTCATTTCCTGGTTGTGAGGCTTTAGGCGATGTCTATCTTTTCAGAACATCTTTCCACCATTCACTTTGAATGCCACATCGTCAAACCCGTCAATTCACTAATCGATTTCCAAAAATATCACGGGCATGAAAAGCTAATGGAACGATTTCCTACGCCACCAGACGTAATACCTTTAAGAGATCAATCATACGTGATTTGTTAGGTATACTCCGTCAGACACTCGTCCATACAAGTTGTCCTGGGACTGGACAATCAGCAGACACCATTCTGGAACAAGACGACCCTTGCATTTCACTCTATCTTCAATTGTCTTCATCATAATCTATTCACAGCACTTATGCCTATACGGAATGGTTTTCAGATAATATATCCAATCGGTCTCTCCGTATTGACAACCATGGTCAAAACACTTCGATAGTCGGTTATTTAACTATCGAAGTAAAAACAAACTTCAATTCTAATGTATATCTAAACATCACACAATCACTGGCCCTTTTTATTATTAACATTAATTTCCCAGTTCCCTATATCTTCCTAGATAATTTCCCAAAACCTGTTTAGCCCTTCACATTTGTTGGAAAAACATTTCCAGTTATTATAAATCTTTATTTTCCCATATTCCAGATATATATATCGTTAACGTTGAAAAAACAACCTCATCCTTTCACATTTCTTATTTCCAGTATATTAGAAAATATACGTTATTTATATTGGAAAACATTTCCAACCTCCATATTAACTACTTAATCTGCAAACATTTGCTTTTTAAAACTTTATTCAATTTGAAATGTGAATGTTAGTTCTTATAGAAATCTGATTCCGTTTATCAAATAAATCTTTACTTAGATAACCAATACCATTATAACTAAGTGTCGTCTTCCTATTTGATTATCACTCGTTTAGCCTTCCTTTATTTTGGAAATAACAATATATATTATTAGTTCAATATTCAATTACCATTTCTTATATAATCCAGAACAATGTCGAAGGACAAGTTATATAAACTCAAATGTTTTTATCACATTCCCGTATTTTATAGAGTTCCCTTCAGTACGGGTAATATATATCAGATCTCAATTATTTACTTCTACTTCCAACTTTGTATATTTTGTTTACACTTCTCCGGGTATAATTATTTTCTTATTACTTGGGGTAAGTGAATTTCCAACCTTTCTAGCGAATAGTGTTATATATAATAATCACGCTTAAGCTTGGTTAATAACGTTAATTTATCGTTATAGTAAAAACTTGCAATACACTGTAATATCCCCCTTCATAGCTAATCTCGACATAACAGTCACACTTAAGCCTAGTCAACAACGTTATTTTATCGTTATAGTTCGAATACTTGCAATACGCTGCTATATTCCACTTTATAACTAATCTCGGCATCTCTTTCCGTTACAAACCAATACCATCCCTTGATAATAGTGAAGTCGTTCAAGTTGGGGTATTTTAATTACCTTTCAGATCTTGATCAACAACATTCTTATCTTAGAATAGATATAAGTTCATAACTCTAACCCCTTATTATTTCTAATCTAAATCAAACTGTATTTCTTGTTTCCTTTTCAGTATAACACATATACTTAATTTGAAATCTCTATTGTTTATGGCTATTTTTATTAAATATTAACCCTTCACTTCAATCTCGTTATACAACTCCATTTATAACTCCTTTCCCAAAACTCTTTAACACTTTTTGTCTTCTGTTAATTCTCTTTTATTCGAATTATTTAATTCAGGTAAAACATCTCATCACCAACTTAATACCATCTCAAATGAATTCCATTTAAGAAATAATTGCTTTAATTAATATAATTAAATAGTAATTAACTTCATCATTACTGAAATAAATAGTTTACTTCATACAGATTGGTTGCTTAAATAAATAATAACTATTTGTACTCAGTTCCATAATCATTTAGACTTCATTAATTGAAAAGTAATTAATAAGAAATCTTATTAATTTTGATCAATTTCTCGCTAAGTCATTAGCATTAGATTAATTAAAAATCAATTTATCAAATAATCAATTTTCAAATCAACTTCAAACCATCAGTTAATTCGCTAACTGATTTTAATTACTTCTTACCATTAGATTGATATAATTAATCTAATTATTTCTAAACTGTTTGTTAAAAAATAATTATCCAAAACAATAACTCGTAGGATAATTATAGCTTTATAAACGTTATTTAAAAGTCAAGCAATCATTTATATTTTCTTTATAAAATGAACTATAAAATGTTCATAATAGAACATCTATCACAATTTTAAGCATCGTTTAAATTATAAAAATATAATTTTTATAATTTTAACTTCATTGATTTTGCCTGACGGCCAATTAACTTCTTAACAAAAAGATGGGTTTATGGTCGACTGTTGCCACTTCCTTAATCGATATCGTTTATCAAAATAATGTTGAATTTCCATTCAAGATCAATATTCATACATGGTTTCAATGTCATTTGGGTTCAAACAATGCATATAAAACAAACAGTACAAATAAATATTGAGGAATCCGGTTGGACTCCTCCAACCGGTTTCCTGCATCCACCGATGTTAGTCCATACAATTTACACTAATTACATACTAGGGAATCTTATAACAGATGAAATCAGTATCTAATCC
Organism: Allium sativum; assembly: GCA_030737875.1. NCBI lineage: Eukaryota > Viridiplantae > Streptophyta > Magnoliopsida > Asparagales > Amaryllidaceae > Allium > Allium sativum. The sequence continues at coordinate 1,034,579,984 of CM060916.1, read as the reverse complement.
ATGATGTGTACATATGCAACGATATGTGTATTTCAACCAATTTAATTGTAATCTATCTAAACGACCATCACGCAACATTCAACCAATATTAAAATATAATTATAATATTTTAAAATAGATCAGAGTTACTGAATTTACTCACCTTGGCGCATTAACTATTAAATAACGATTTGCGTCAGTTGATCATATCAGGCGTTTTAATTTCGCATAATTTGAAATGATCCTCAAATTTCTCCAGACTGGTTCCATTTCATAGCCTGCGACCACATGATCCTAACGGATCCAATCAAACCGGCCCAAACAGCTTCTGACCTGCGATGAATAGTCATCTTCCACGCAACCAAATCCCTCCATCTTAAATAAAACGCAACTCCTATTATAAACCGTGCTCCCGGTTAATTCACGTCCAACCCCTTTCTTTTATTTTTGGGCTTCTTCCTTTTCTTTTTTTTCCTCCTTTTCTTTTTATATTAAACCGGGCCTTAGAAATTAAATTCCGACCCATAAAACAATCCCACCCGCCTCAAATTTGTCGATACCCGATGGCATACGGCCTTTCACTCCTAAAAATATCCCATCTAGCCCTGCAGCATTTCGAATAGAATACATGGTCAATACGATTTTCCTTCAAATGGGCCTTATATTATATATACACCAGCCCATAATGTTATACCCTCCACGCACTGTCTTCTTCTCAAATGAAGAAGGATCCAAGCTGCTCCTATACATCCCACTCCAGCTACACTCCCCCCTACTAATTACTGACATTATTATGGTATTTTAAATCAAACCAACGTGTCATTAACTTACCCTTTCATGTTGATCCATATTCACGGTTTTGGTTTTTAATTGAAAAAGCTTGCTTCACGTCTAAGTAGTGAACCCAAAACCCACTTTCGCTTCTTCATTCCCCCGCCACCAGTGACTTGCGTCGCGTTCATCTCATGCCACAAAAATATATAACTCGAACCCTCCATAGGACTTGCGTTTGAACACCATGACCTTGCCGTAATACATGGCCTCAGGCCCTCAACTATGATCACAACTACAAGCAATGGTTAGTGCTCGGATCTAAATAGGAAGGCCACTAAGTTTAGAGTCGCAAATTCTGGACTGTTTACACCGTTGCCTACTCTCCGAAAACTCTTCTACTCTACTTTACCAATCACCCATCCTCACCATCTCGAGCTTCTCAGTGTCCCAAACATCCGCCGCGGGTTCGCTTATTTCAGTGAACTAAACCCTAACCAGCACCGTTGTAATGAAGGTGTGAAAATCGTTTGCGTTGGAAATCAGAGGATCTTGTATGGCTTTGGAGCTTACGCCAATATGAAGGGAATGAATAAAACATTGAAAAAGGGGATACTGGGTTTGAGGCTTCGAAAACAAAGGTGACAATGAGGGCACCGATGCATATATTTATAGTATTACGTTACTTTACAACTAAGTATTCGTTCGTAGTGTAGCTGCTGCAAATGGTAGGACTGTGATAAGTTATCATTTCACAGTGTGTGTTTCGAAGTCATAGGATAACAGTGGCTATCATAGGCATGTGGTTTCTTGAATGGCTTGAGTGATGTTCTTTTTACGTTTCAGCTAAGAACAACTATTGGGAGGTATGCGCTATGGTACTTGTAGATGGTAGGTTAGCTCTTATCTTCAGACTTAGGCACGAAGTAATAGGATACAGATAGCTGCCATCACATGGTACGTTCCCTGAATTTTCTTTTCATGTCCATTTGCTTTCAACAATACGACATGTTGTAATTTGGCTTCAGTACAATAGTAGGGTTTTTCTTCATACTTAAGTATTAGTATGCATAGGGATAGGTAGCGCTGGGTAATTAAGACGTGCATGACGTTTTACTGTATTTGAAATCTTAGTGTATGGACTCAAGACATTGGTCATGGTCTTCATTTAAATGAGAGATTATGGGATTCATTGAATGCAAGTGTATGGGGTTATTTAATGTAAGGGTATGGTCTTAGGGTGATTGTGATTTGAAAACACGCGTTGTTCATCACCATAGGCACATGCACACTTAGGGTAATAAAAACTTGCCATCTGCGTGAGTTGACAGGGACCGTGCGCTTAGATTAGGGTAGGTAAAACTAAGAAATTCCATCTTGTAAATATTACATATGGTTTAAATTTAAGCATAGCGTGTTACATAGAATTTTGTTCATGTCCGAGTCGCCACGGATAGAAAAAAGAATACGGTGATGTCCAACAAGGGGTCACGATCCCAAAAATATAATAATATCGGTAGGTTAACTCATATTTTGAAACCCCAAAATGTTGTTACAGGGTGCAAAATACTCCAAATAAAAAGTTGCGTATTTAATTATTTAAAAATTACAGCAAAATTCTAAAAATTAAATTATCATTATGTCCCAAAAGAATCTTGTCTAAATTCGAAACCGATATTTAAATATATTTAAATAACCGTTATGGTCATAAATGAATATGGCGCTGCTTTTCTGAATAATTAATTTGGACATATCTTGCAATCTATAAGACAAAATCTTCATTTTCCACTTCCATTAGAAAGATATATTTCAACAGATTCGAACGTTTCTTGTTTCGAGGAAATCTGACTTGTAACGGATCATGTACGCTCTGTTGAAGTTCAAAACATTAAATTACGAACTGCAGCGTTGTTATGAGCTCGATTATATTTATTATAAAATTTTATACGTTCAACTTCGTTTTAATTAATATATAAATACACTTATCTTACGAATTCAATATTTAAACTAATTTAAATATTCAAATACAAACCGATAAAAATGCGGGACGTTACATTCCTTCCCCATTAAAAGAATTTCGTTCCCGAAATTTCTAAGGTAGGGAAAATGCTACAATTCATATTATAACAAGTTAAAAATCTTTTATTTAATTTCTTAAATCCAGTTTCAACAGAACCGATTAATTCTAATTAAAATATTGATTCCTTCTTATTAACAATTATTTTCGTTAAATTTCTAATAAATTTTGCCGGCATCTCCTTCGCATGGCTCAACCGGTACTACTACAGCTTGCCACTCTGGGCCTTCTCCAAATCCAAAAGAAAACAACAGCCAAGCGACTTTCCAAACAAGCACATAAATACCATATTCAATTAAAATATAAACATGTACCTTTTATCGGGCATTTAACTCTATTTCTGCCATTTTCTATCACTTTAGCATATATCCAGGCATCCTTGGTTGGTCTCCCGTCAATTCATTCTCAAACCAATCTTTCGCTTTTTCTAAGCCAATTTCTATTTCGACTCCAATTCCATTTACTAATTTGTTTCTCGAATCAGTTATCTTCATTTCCAAATTCGAAATTTGATTCTTATTCTCCAAGAATTAATTCATTTTAATAACTCGAATCTCCAATATTTCTCTTTTACCATTTCCATTCTGGATCGTTCCAAATTCAGTCCAATTTTGTTATCTTAGTTTAAGTTCCACTTTTACCATTTTAATCAACTTAACTCCATAAGTTAAATTTAAATTTCAGAATTCCAATTCCTGGGTTTTATTTCAAATCAGTTTGAAATCATATATAATAATAGTAATTCAAAACATTTGAATTCTTGACAACTTGCTTCCTCACAATAATTCAAAATAAAATCTTTGGTAGTAATAGTCACTTAGCAACTTGAAAATGAACACCGATGATGTCCGGATCATCATCGGAATTATTTTTCAGTGGTCGAAGTGAGTTCAATACTATATTTTTTCAAACCTTATTTTGAAATGCTTTCATTTTGAAATTACCTCAAAATATCTTTCATTCTGCTTGGAAAACGTTTCCAAAATCTCCCAGGATTTTAAAATTCCCATATATTAGATCCAATTATTAATTTCAACTCTTTTCCAAGTTTCCAGAGTTTTAATTCTAATCCTATTTTATATCCAGGTTAAATTAATCTGATTTCATATATCTCTTTTATAAGAATTCTAATTGGTTATTTATAACCAATTCAATTATAATCCTTATTTTATTATAATGGCCAACATATCCAATATACTATAATATCTCAAGATATATACTTCTTTTATAGCAAAATATATTTTTGGTTAAAATTATTTTATTTACCCAGCCTTCTAAAACAATATTGTATTGAAATACTCTGTTCAAGAGTTTAAAAATACCTATCGACACAGTTCGCATTACTGTTTCGACCAGAATTCATAAATCACTCGACTGACCAGTCAACAAAATTTAAAACAGTTTTTTTATATATATTTACAAATACGCACTCATATATATACACTCATACTTAATCTAGGGTATTACTAACCCTATCTTTATTGAGTTACGCCACAGAACCAAGGTAATCACTTAACCTTTAGCTCTGATACCAACTGCAAAGGCCCGTAAATCCGTACCAATTTGAGCTGACTAATATTCTACACATTCAACCCAAAGTGCACGAAAATACAAATCTTTAATAGAAAGAAATAAAAGGATGAGAAAGATGAGAAAGATGAGATAGAACTAATAGAATAAAAGAATATCAGAATCAGAGTAAACACGAGTCCCACAACGGAATAATAAAATGTATTATATAACATAACTTTGAAATACAAAACTGTATTGTATATACATACCATTATCAGTGTACAATACATCAAATCACAGCGGAAATAATCTCTAAACACTAATGGTGAAGCCTTCTGCTTTGAGCTCCTCCAAGTGAATCTGTAAAATCCTGAAACACTTGACTTCCCGTACAAATTTGGGTACCCAAGAGTTTAGGGAAAACAAACAAAATAAACTCTGGGTCAGTCATGGGACTGGTGTGAGTAAACTCCAACCATATTGTTTAACTTTAAAAATCCTTTTGAAAGAAAGAGTAATAGTAAGACCAACCACACATAAACATGGACGGTTTTTACCTTACTATAACCAAAACATTTTGATACCAAAATCCCATGATATTATAATAATGTCTAATTAAGTAAATTACCAAATAGTAGAACGCTTGCATCTCACGTTCCACATATATAGTATAAAATCAAAAAAAGCAAGGCGCTTATTGGAGATTGGATTCAAAGTATGACAAGGTATGGGACCACCTCCCAATCAGTGTACTCTAGAGGGGATACACTGGGGTTCAACAAGAACACCTTGCAACTCGGCCCACACATGACCGACCACTCTTTTCTCTTGAGTGTATCGAATATATTACAACCTACGGTTGGGCCCATATAACCGTTATCCGAAGATACAAAAATGAAAGAAGAACAAATATGAATTTTCTCTAGATGGTGACAATACACCCTAATGGGAGTGACCCACATAGCCATGCTGCCTGCCCGATTTTTGTCATTTCCTGGTTGTGAGGCTTGAGGTGATGTTTATCTTTTCAGAACATCTTTCCACCATTCACTTTGAGTGCCACATCGTCAAACCCGTCAATTCACTAATCGATTTCCAAAAATATCATGGGTATGAAAAGCTAAGGGGAACGAATTCCTCCACCACCAGACGTAATACCTTTAAGAGATCAATCGTATGTGATTTGTTAGGTATACTCTGTCAGACACTCGTCCATACAAGTTGTCCTGGGACTGGACAATCAGAAAACACCACTCTGGAATAGGACGACCCTTGCATTTCACTCCGTCTTCAATTGTCTTCAACATAATCTATTCACGGCGCTTATGCCTATACGGAGTGGTTTTCAGATAATATATCCAACCGGTCTCTCTGTATTGACAACGATGGTCAAAACACTTCGATAGTCGGTTATTTAACTATCGAAGTAAAAACAAACATCCATTCTAATGTGTGTCTAAACATCACACAATCACTGGCCCTTTTTATTTTTAGCATCACTTTCCTAGTTTCCTATATCTTCCTAGATATTTTCCCAAAACTTGTTTAGCCCTTCACATTTCTAGGAAAAACATTTCCAGTTATTATAAATCTTTATTTTCCCATATTCCATATATATATATATCATTAACGTTAAAAAAAACATCCTCATCCTTTCACATTACTTATTTTCGGTATATTAAAAAATATATGTTATTTATATTGGAAAACATTTCCAACCTCCATTTTAACTACTTAATCTGCAAACATTTGCTTTTTAAAACTTTATTCACTTTGAAATGTGAATATTATTTCTTATAGAAATCTGATTCCGTTTATCAAATAAATCTTTATTTAGATAACCAATACCATTATAACTTAGTGTCGTCTTCCTATTTGATTATCACTCATTTAGCCTTCCTTTATTTTGGAAATAACAATATATATTATTAGTTCAATATTCAATTACCATTTCTTATATGATCCAGAACAATGTCGAATGACAAGTTATATAAACTCAAATGTTTTTATCACATTCCCATATTTTAAAGAGTTCCCTTCAGTACGAGTAATATATATCAGATCTCAATTATTTACTTCTACTTCCAACTTCGTATATTTTATTTACACTTCTTTGGGGAAAAACATAATTATTTTCTTATTACTTAGGGTAAGTGAATTTCCAACCTTTCTAGGGAACGGTGTTATATATAATAATCACGCTTAAGCTTGGTTAACAATGTTAATTTATCGTTATAGTAAAAACTTGCAATACGCTGTAATATCCCCCTTTATAACTAATCTCGACATAACAGTCACACTTAAGCCTAGTCAACAACGTTATTTTATCGTTATAGTTCGAAAACTTGTAATACGCTGCTATATTCCACTTTATAACTAATCTCGACATCTCTTTCCGTTACAAACCAATACCATCCCTTGATAATATTGAAGTCATTCAAGTTGGGGTATTTTAATTACCTCTCAGACCTTGATCAACAACATTCTTATCTTAGAATAGATATAAGTTCGTAACTCTAACCCCTTATTATTTCTAATCTTAATCAAACTGTATTTCTTATTTCCTTTTCAATATAATGCATATACTTACTTTGAAATCTCTGTTGTTTATGGCTATTTTTATTAAATATTAACCCTTCACTTCAATCTCGTTATACAACTCCATTTATAACTCCTTTCCCAAAACTATTTAACACTTTTTGTCTTCTGTTAATTCTCTTTTATTCGAATTATTTAATTCAGGTAAAACATCTCATCACCAACTTAATACCATCATAAATGAATTCCATTTAAGAAATAATTGCTTTAATTAATATAATTAAATAGTAATTAACTTCATCATTACTGAAATAAACAGTTTACTTCATACAGATTGTTTGCTTAAATGGATAATAAATATTTGTACTCAGTTCCATAATCATTTAGACTTCATTAATTGAAAAGTAATTAAAAAGAAATCTTATTAATTTTGATTAATTTCTCGCTAAGTCATTAGGATTAGATTAATTGAAAATCAATTTATCAAATAATTAATTTTCAAATCAACTTCAAACCATCAGTTAATTCGTTAACTGATTTTAATTACTTCTTACCATTAGATTAATATAATTAATCTAATTATTTCTAAATTGTTTGTTTAAAAATAATTATCCAAAATATTAACTCGTAGGATAATTATAGCTTTATAAACGTTATTTAAAAGTCAAACAATCATTTATATTTTCTTTATAAAATGAACTATAAAATTTTCATAATAGAACTTCTATTATAATTTTAAACATCGTTTAAATTATAAAAATATAATTTTTATAATTTTAACTTCATTGATTTTTCCTGACGGCCAATTAACTTCTTAACAAAAAGATGGGTTTATGGTCGACTGTTGCCACTTCCTTAATAGATATCGTTTATAAAAATAACGTTGAATTTCAATTCAGCATCAATATTCATATAGGGTTTCGATGCCATTTGGGTTCAAACAGTGCATATAAAACAAACAATACAAATAAATATTGAGGAATCCGGTTGGACTCCTCCAACCGGTATCCTACATCCACCAATGTTAGTCCATACAATTTACACTAATTCCATACTAGGGAATCTTATAACAGATGAAATCAGTATCTAATCCATGATGTATACATATGTAACGATATGTGTATTTCAACCAATTTAATTGTAATCTATCTAAACGGCCATCACACAACATTCAACCAATATTAAAATATAATTATAATATTTTAAAATAGATCAGAGTTAGTGAATTTACTCATCTTGGCGCGTTAACCGTTAAATAACGATTTGCGTCAATTGATTATATTAGGCGTTTTAATTTCGCATAATTTGAAATGATCCTCAAATCTCTCCAGACTGGTTCCATTTCATAGCCTGCGACCACATGATCCTAACGGATCCAATCAAACCGACCCAAACAGCTTCTGACCTGCGATGAATAGTCATCTTCCACACAACCAAATCCCTCCATCTTAAATAAAACGCGACTCCTGTTACAAACCGTGCTCCCGGTTAATTCACGTCCAACCCCTTTCTTTTATTTTTTGGCTTCTTCCTTTTCTTTTCTTTTTCCTCCTTTTCTTTTTATATTAAACCGGGCCTTAGAAATTAAATTCCGGCCCATAAAACAATCCAACTCGCCTCAAATTTGTCGATACCCGATGGCATACAACCTTTCGCTCCCGAAAATATCCCATCTAGCCTAGCCGCATTTCGAATGGAATACATGGTCAATACGATTTTCCTTCAAAAGGGCCTTATATTATATATACACCCGCCCATAATGTTATACCCTCCACGCACTGTCTTCTTCTCAAATGAAGAAGGATCCAAGCTGCTCCTATACATCCCACTCCAGCTACACTCCCCCTACTAATTACTGACATTATTATGGTATTTTAAATCAAACCAACGTGTCATTAACTTACTCTTTCATGTTGATCCACGTCCATGGTTTTGGGTTTTAATTGAAAAAGCTTGCTTCACGTCTAAGTAGTGAACCCAAAACCCACTTTCGCTTCTTCGTTCCCCCGCCACCAGTGACTTGCATCATGTTCATCTCATGCCCCAAAAATATATAACTCACACCCTCCATAGGACTTGCGTTTGAACACCATGACCTTGCTGTAATACATGGCCTCAGGCCCTCAACTATGATCACAACTGCAAGCAATGGTTAGTGCTCGGATCTGAAGAGGAAGGCCACTAAGTTTAGAGTCGCAAATTCTGGACTGTTTACACCATTGCCTACTCTCCGAAAACTCCCCTACTCCACTTCACCAATCAACCATCCTCACCGTCTCGAGCTTCTCAGTGTCCCAAACATCTGCCGCGGGTTCGCTCATTTCAGTGAACTAAACCCTAACCAGCACCGTTGTAATGAAGGTGTGAAAATCGTTTGTGTTGGAACTCAGAGGATCTTGTATGGCTTTGGAGCTTACGCCAATACAAAGGGAATGAATAAAACATTGAAAAAGGGGATATTGGGTTTGAGGATTCAAAAACAAAGGTGACAATGAGGGCACTAATGCATATATTTATAGTATTACGTTACTTTACAACTAAGTATTCGTGTGTAGTGTAGCTGCTGCAAATGGTAGGACTGTGATGAGTTATCATTTCACAGTGTGTGTTTCGAAGACATATGATAACAGTGGCTATCATAGGCATGTGGTTTCTTGAATGGCTTGAGTGATGTTCTTTCTACGTTTAAGCTAAGAACAACTATTGGGAGGTATGCGCTATAGTACTTGTAGATAGTAGGTTAGCCCTTATCTTCAGACTTAGGCGCGAAGTAATAGGATATAGATAGCTACCATCACATGGGACGTTCCCTGAATTTTTATTTCATGTCCATTTGCTTACAACAGTATATAACGTCATGCTGTAATTTGGATTCAGTACAATAGTAGGGTTTTTCTTCATACTTAAGTATTAGTATGCATAGGGATAGGGTAGCACTGGGTAACTAAGACGTGCATGAAGTTTTACTGTATTTGAAATCTTAGTGTATGGACTCAAGAATTTGGTCATGGTCTTCATTTAAATGAGACAGTATGGGATTCATTGAATGAAAGGGTATAGGGTTATTTAATGTAAGGGTATGGTCTTAGGGTGACTGTGATTTGAAAACACGCGTTGTTCATCACCATAGGCTCCTGCACACTTAGGGTAGAAAAACTTGCCATCTGCGTGAGTGGACAGGGACCGTGTGCTTAGATTAGGGTAGGTAAAACTAATAAATTCCATCTTGTAAATATTACATATGGTTTATAGCGTGTTACGTGGAATTTTGTTCATGTCCGAGCCGCCATGGATAGAAATAAGAATACGGTCGTGTCCAACGAGGTGTCACGATCCCAAAAATAATTGGTAGGTTAACTCATATTTTGAAACCCCAAAATGTTGTTACAGGGTGCAAAATACTCCAAATAAAAAGTTGTGTATTTAATTATTTAAAAATTACAGTAAAATTCTAAAAATTAAATTATCACTATGTCCCAAAAGAATCTTGTCTAAATTTGAAACCGATATTTAAATATATTTAAATAACCGTTATGGCCATAAACGAATATAGCGCTGCTTTTCTGAATAATTAATTTGGACATATCTTGCAATCTATAAGACAAAATCTTCATTTTCCACTTCCTTTAGAAAGATATATTTCAACAGATTCGAACGTTTCTTGTTACGAGGAAATCTGACTTGTAACGGATCCTATGCGCTCAGTTGAAGTTCAAAACATTAAATTACGAACTGCAGCGTCGTTATGAGCTCGATTATATTTATTATAAAATTTTATACGTTCAACTTCGTTTTAATTAATATATAAATCCACTTATCTTACAAATTCAATATTTAAACTGATTTAAATATTCAAATACAAACCGTTAAAAATGCAGGACGTTACAATTTTATTAACAATATTCAAACTTAAGAAAATAAACCTATTTAGCTTTTTAGTTAAAACAATACAAGAAACGGTCTGATTAGTTACGGATGCTTGCGACGGCTGATTACGGTTAAAAAAGCGGCCGTCGCCAGCCGTCGCTAGCCGTCACCTAACTAAATAAACTCCCGTGCCTACACGAAAATTTCCAATTTCTATTTCCTTCTCTCCTTTCTTCCGGCGAACAAACTAAAAAAACCCTAACCACCACCGCTCCGCCGCTGCCGATGCCTACCTTCCTACTGCCTCCTCCCCCCTCCACCAGTTGCTGCCTCGTCTCTTCCCAGTATAATTTCTAACCTAATTTCTTAAATTAATTAGTTAATAATTGTTTAAATGTATATGTTATTTGATCATATAATGAATGTTGAATTAATGTAGTTGATTTAGTAGTGATTGAAACCCTAAAATGTGGATTTAGTTGTTTATCAGCGAGTATTGTACGTTAGTTGATTTTGTGCATATGTATATGTTAATGAACCGTTATTTTATAGATAATAATCAATTATTGATATTGAATTTATAATATAGGTAATTATATTTTTAATTTAAAAGCTATTTAGGTGATTACCGATTATAAATCAGTTAACAAATTTTGTCAATTTAGTTGATTTCTATAGGATATTAACAACTAGTGATATATTATTCGAATTGTAGTTGACTTTGATTGTTACTGTAATGATGTTTTGTAACGAGTAATGATTCATTTTCTTTTGGGATTAGTGATGTTGGGAATTTTAAATAGTTAGGGTAAAACTATTTAAAATACGTTGTTGTATATGGTTCTGAAATTGTTGTTTATGGGTTTGGTTATCCTATTAAAGGAGTTGTTGGTATATACGTTGTTGGATAAAATTGTTGTTAATGGTGCAAGCCAAGTTAGGAGAGGGGTAATACATAGACATTACTCTGGTGCTATAAAATGGTGCCATTGTATTGACAAATTTTTTGAAAACATTTTGGTGCTAATGTTAAATTCCAAGTCAAATCAGAAGAATGTGCACCATTATTTCTATGTTATTAATTAAATAAATCATAAATTGAATATAATTAAAATGAACTCATCACGCAGAGGCAGAGTAATTTTACAGTTTGAAATTTGATCGACTATATAGGCTGACTAAGAACTCTTACCCGTCTCGCGATAGGTCGCTGGATCGCTTCGTCGTAGCCGACGAGCGACTCTTAGCACTCCCCTACCCTTTGTACACGCTCTGTAGCAGCGTCCGAGTAGATCGTTAGATCTACTCGACATACCCTTTACTTTTTTTGAGTCAGCCTGCGCGCTTTCTTCTGTGGCCCTCCTTCTGTGAGTTGTCTTCTTTTATGGTTCTTGATCCTTATGGCGAACTTTCTGTTCTAGTTAGTTAGGGGTATTGGGAATGATGAGTTGGTTGCTCATTTGAAGCGCATCATTAGGAAATAATATATATGCCTGATTGCGCTTCTGGAACCTCTTTTGGGGTCGGACAAGATCCCCTCTACCATTTTTTTATTTAGGCTTTGGTGGTGCTTTAGCTAACGTATCCGACAAGATTTGGATCTTGTGGTCCGAAGACGTTGTCGTCCACCCTATCTTCGGCTCGAGCCAGCTTTTGTCGTGGCTTGCTTGTTCCCTTCGTTTTCATCCTCTTTCTTGTTCTCTGCGGTCTACGCTAAGTGCGGTGGGTTCGAGAGACAAGGCCATTGAGCTGATGTTATTTCTCTCTCCGATTTAGGCTTTTCTATTTCTATTCTGGGTGGTGACTTTAATGTTTTCGCCAGTCAGGCAGAGAAGAGGGGAGGAAATGCTGTTAACCGGTTGGTGATTGCGGATTTTAACTCCTTCATCATCAGCTCTGGGTTGTCTGAGGTGTCTTTCGTCGGTTCGGCCTTTACTTTGAGTAACAACTAAGAAGGACCTAACCAAATACTGTTGAGGCTAGACCGTGTGTTCGCCTTTGAAGGATGGTTTAGCCTACCCTTCTCTTTCTCCATCTCCCACCTTCATCGTACCTTTTCTGACCATGAACCCTTGTTCCTTAGTTGTTCCCCCCTTTCCCTTTATGTCTCGTCCTCCTTTAGGTTCCAGAGTATATGGAGATCGCACCACTCTTTCCATAAAGTGGTCGAAGACTCTTGGGTATCCCCTTTGCAAGGTCCCCCTTGTATGGTTTTCTCTCGCAAAATGAAGTGCCTTAAGACTTGTCTTAAGGCGTGGAATTGGCTCATCTTCAAAAATATCTTTGATTGAGTTAGAGCGGCTGAGGAAACTCTTATCCTTTCCGAAGCTTCATTTGATGAAGATCCCAATGCAGCCAATAAGGAGGCTTGGGCTGTGGCCCAGCTTGACTTCTCCTCAGAACTTCGTATCGAGCAAGAGCATCTACGCCAGAAAGCTAGGATCAAGTGGGTGGTGGATGGAGATATGAACTCTAGGTTTTTTCACTCGTCTATTCGCAAAAAGAATAATCTCCTTACTATTCGCCAGAGCCGTACACCAGATCTTTCTTTGGCGACGACTCCGATGGAAGTCAAAGATAACATACTTTCCCATTTCCAGTCTTTCCTTAGCTCTCCCTCGGTTCCTGCTTCTGATCCGTTCATGTTGGACTTCATCCCTAGTCCGATTCTTCCAATGGATAGCTCTGACCTAGCTGCACCTCCTTCCTCGGAAGAAATAAGTTCCTGCGTATTTTCACTTAGTAAGGACAGTGCAAGTGGGACGAATGGTTTCAACGGAGTCTTTTACAGTAGTGTGTGGCCTATTATTCAAGAGGATTTCTGTCTCTCCATTCAGTCCTTTTTCTCTGGCGCTGAGCTTCCAACGGGATGGACTTCTACCAACCTTGTTCTTATCCCTAAGTGTGATCAGCCTTCCTCTTGTGGGGACTTCAGACCTATTAGTTTGTGTAATTTCTCCAACAAGGTCATATCCAAGGTGCAAACCTCCAGGCTAGCCCCGATTCTCGAGCGCCTTATCTCTTCTTCGCGGGTCGGGTCTGTTAAAGGACGTTCTGTTACTGATAATGTCCTTCTAGCCCAAGAGCTGATTTCTCAGATTGATAAGAAGGTTCGTGGCTCTAATGTGGTCGTAAAGCTTGATATGGCTAAAGCTTATGATCACATGTAATGGTTCTTCGTCATCAAGGTTATGAGGGCTTTTGGGTTCCCTGAACCTCTTATCGATATTTTCTAGAGGCTCATCTCCAACTGTCGGTTTTCCATTCTCATCAATGGATCAGCCGTAGGCTATTTCAAATCAGGGAGAGTATTTGTCAAGGTGACCCCTTGTCCCCCTCCCTATTCGTCATAGATGCTGAGGCATTCGTTTAAGGTCTGCACTCTCTTATGATAGCTGGGCAGATTCATTGATTCAGCAATCCTAGGAGATGCCCTCTTATCTCTTCCTCATCTTTTGCGGACAACATCATCATCTTTACGAATGGCTCTTGTCGTTCTATCCGGTCCATTCTTGCTCTTATTAGGCAGTATGAGAGTTACTTGGGGCAACTCGTGAACTCTGCTAAAAGCTGGTTCGTGGCCGCGAAATATTTTTCTACGATTAGACCCTCTTGGATCGAGTCTACCTCTGGTTTTAATGCTGCATCCCTTCCTCTTCCTTACCTCGAAATTGTTTTATATCGCGGTAGAAAGCTAAATGCCATATTCGATCCCCTAACTGACAAGGTCTGGGGCAAGATTATTAGGTGGAACGCTTCTCTCATTTCCCAGGCTGGTAAACTGGTCCTCATTCAGTCAGTCCTAGACTCGCTGGGATCCCATATCTTCACTGCTATGACTCCCACTGCCTCTTTCTTCCGCTCCTACCGGTCATTGGTCTTTGCTTTCTTCTAGGGAAGTGTAACACCCCGTATGTTGAATAACTTGCTATAATATAAAATAGGGCAGAATTAAATTTTAAAATCTGAATCAGGGGAAACGGGCTATGCCATTGCGTTCGTCTCGGAAAAATACGCGAAATAGAGTCCGAGTTTTCGAAAATCGGAGTCCGTATGACCCAGATATGGCCCGAAGAAGTTTCAGAAAATTCAAAACAGATTTAAAAATAAAAATTCAAACATTTCAGAAGTGGCGGGAAAATTCCCGCCAGACCCAGAGGGTCGACCTGGGGGTCGACTGGGGAGTCGACCTGCCCACCAGGTCGACTGGGGAGTCGACCCTAGGGTCGACCTGGGGTCGACCTCCCTGGTCGAGCCCAGGTGACCTGGGTGCACCAGTTTGGCTTTTAGGCTGTGTTTTGGTGGCTAGGACGTGATCTAACGGCTCTAATCTGATTTAGGGTTAATCTAATGGCCTAAAACACCTAACTACTCTATAAATACACCCTAAGACTACCCTAACTCATACTAAAAATAGATACAATGTCGGCATGCCGTCAAAATGCAACATGAAGGAGCCTCCATCAAATTAAAGAGGAAGATAGCTTCTCAAATCAACTTCTAATCAACTCTAGCAACTTAATCTTCTTCTTAGGAGTGCTAATCAATAAGTTGTGAGTTTCTATAGCCTTAATGACCAATTATTGAAATGATTATGATAGGATATAATGAGGTTATGGCTATGAATGTGGATCAATGCATGTTATGCAAGTTATATGCTATGTGTTAATGATGTTATGCATGTTATGCAAGTTATATGCTATGAGTTAATGATGTTATGCATGTTATGCAAGTTATATGCTATGTGTTTGTGATGTTATGCAAGATATGCAAGTCACATGCTACATGTTCATGATGTTATGCAAGATATGCAAGTCACATGCTACATGTTCATGATGTTATGCAAGTTATGCAAGTCTTAAGCTATATGTTCATGATGTTATGCAAGTTATGCAAGTATTAGGCCATGTGTTCATGATGCTAGTTATGCAAATTGCTATGATAAACATTGATCCATTTTGACACCATGATTATGCAAGTTTGGTGTATGATTATATGCAAGTTCATATATGATTTGTATGCAAGTTGGTGTATGATTATATGCAAGTTCACATATGACATGTTATGCAAGTATGGTGTTTGATTATATGTAAGTAACATGTGCAAGTTTACACCTTTATATGATGTGCATACATATGCAAGTTAACCCCTTTGTATGTCATACATACATATGCAAGTTTACCCCTTTGTATGACATAAATAACTTATGCAAGTTAACCTCCTTATGACATATGTGATTCATGCAAGTTTGGGTTGATTATTTATGCTAGTTGGGTTGATGCTATATGCATGTTGACACCTTTAAACCCATGTTGATGCTAATGTTATACAAGTTGAACCCATTGTATTTGTGATGAATCTTCCCTTTTATGTCATGTTAGCGAATTACGTGGGGAACGATGGGGTTAATATACATGTTAATGAAATGGTGTGAAGTTGGTATGATTATGCATACCATAAAGTGGATGCACATAATTGAGTCAATTATGTACATCGTTAAAATTGGAATTAATTAGGGAAAATTAATTCGGGGCTGATTAATTAGGTGTAATTAATCGACTAAGACACGAGGTTGGACCCTTTTGTAGCGTAAGACTGCCCAGAACCGACCGGCAAATCAGCGGCTACAAATGATTGGCCCAATGTGAGAGGTCTTAGGCACAAACTAAATATGTGACAAGTGTATAGACACGAGGTTAGACTCGGTTATGGCGTAAGGCTGCCCGGACCTAACCAGCAAATCCAGCTGCCATAAAAGATAGTCTAATGTGAGAGGTCTTTACAACGGTTACGTTTTTAATCAATTAAGAAACACTTAACCAGATAAGCATGTAGTGGGCATGAGGGGTTAAGTGGGTGCCTTGGGTGGCATGTGGAAATCAAGTGAGTGCCTTGGGTGGCATGAGGAAATCTAGTGGGTTCCCTGGGTGGCAATAGAAAATACGATTAGAATACTTAACCAAGTGGAAACATGTAATTAAACATGATTAAAGGGTTAAGTGGGATGCACTAGATAAATTGACAAGCTTAGGTGGTAGCTTGTGGGGGCCCATTTCAACCAGTAACCCATATGTATCTTACTGGGCTCGACCCATGTCGAGGACGGGACACGCGTACTGGGCTTGATTATAAGAGGCCAAAACGGGTTAGCGGTGGCAACGCAAGTCCAACGGGTTTCATATGCGTGTGTGGACCCGGACTGGTAGGTAAGACGTTGTTGCATTGTGTAGGTATAAGCCATGCACCATTTGTTGTATCGGGTTGCCACTTTGGGGAGTGATACACCCCACTGTGGGGCCAGCACGAGTATCTACGGTAGGGAGCCGATCGCTTGGGAGTAGTGGGTACACCTATTGGAGATAGGGGCAGACGGCACCTATGTAGTCAGCTAGGGGTACACGAAACTACTGGGTAAATTCTCTAAGTCCTTGGGTGGGATCAACCTTTAAGTAGGAATGACTGGTGTGGTGCAGTTTGTAATTATCCTTGGGTGGGTCGATGCGTCTTTACCGATATCTTAGTTCATCCTATGTCTAGTTGGCTACTTAGTGTAGTCATTTATCCCCAGTCATCCTGTACCAAGTTTATATCATACCCTAATTACTTTAATGATTGTGTTGTTAAAGTTACAGGGCTCACTCGGACTTATGTCTGACCCCGTTGTTTTTATCTTTTCCCCCTCAGGTCCTCAGGTTGGGCCTAGCACTAGTGGGCTTTGATCAGATTTCTTTATCTATCTTCTGGAGCTTGGACCGTGATGTAAATCCCAGCTTATCTTTTCTTTTATGGCTATTGTTTATGTAGTGGGATTATGTACTTATGTTTTTATCAGGATGGATATTTAGTACTTGACTCTTTATGGTGTTGTAACTAAACATGTTTACCTTCTACTGCTATGAAATGATGTTTTAGAATTTCAAGTATTTATATCTGTCTTGTGTAATTTTTCTGTTCTATAATCACTTAAAATGCTCCACCGAAGTTAAGGCATTCCCTTAGTGAGTGACCTTAGCGGGTGTGGGGTGTTACACGTGGTATCAGAGCGAAGGTTACCAGAACAGATAAAAAATTTAGAAAACTATTTTTCTAAAAACATTTTTGGAAGAAGTATTTTCAAAAACATGTCTTTAAAGAGAAAAGTTTTTGAAAGAAAAGCATAATCCCCAATAGCCATATCTTTATCTTTCGGATTCTCCGTTTTGAATCTTTCCTTTTTCGTTTCAGCATGGCTGAAGATCTTAACTTTCCGGAGGGTGTGACGATACCAGTATGGCATAGGAGATTGATGGAGGCTAGGGCCGCCACTGCGGGTCCAGCAAATGTTCCTCCACCAACCGTAGCACCCGATCTTCCTCCTCCCCCTCCTCCTCCTCGCACGGATACTTTTGCTAAGACTTGCAAGGAATTTAAAGCTATGGGAGGGAAACCTTTTCAAGGATCATAAACTTTTGTGGAGGCTAGAGATTGGCTTAAGGAGGTGGAAGAGTTGATAGATATCTTTGAGATGGAAGAAGGGAAGAAAGTCAAGTTAGCTGCTTGGTTAATGAAGGGAGAGGCCTCGTTTTGGTGGGAGGTCACTAATGGAGAACGCCCTGTTGACTCTTGGGCGGATTTCAGGCAAAGATTTGTGGCAAAGTTTCTCTCAAGGGCGGAGGAAAACTTGTATATGGAAAGGTTCTTGACTCTAAAGCAAGGAAACCTCTCGGTGAAGGAATATGTCAACAAGTTTAATCAATTGGCAAGGTTTGGCATAGACATGGTGAATACACCGGAGAAGAAGGCTTTGAGGTTCGTTAAAGGCTTGAATGAACCGATGCATGGATTGGCTATGACTCACATCCCTATGGGGGCCACCTTTGAAAAGCTAGTTGACATGGCACTCATGCATGAAGAAGAGAAGGGTCCCATTGCTAATAAGGCACCCGAGAAGAAGGGAGATCAGAAGAGACCTCAACAGCAACAAAACAAAGGTGGGAAAGGCAACGGTGGCAAGGGAAAGAAGAAGTGCTTCAATTGTGAGATATCAGGCCACCTAAGCAAAGATTGTCGGAAGAAGAAGAAGACTGGCTGCTACCACTGTGGTGAAGCAGGGCATCTAGTGAAGGACTGCCCTAAGAAGGGGCAAAGGACGGGATCTACCTCAGGAGGACAGGTGCAAGATCTTGTGGCACCAGGTCAGGCAAGGGGGCAAGTTCAGACTCTCGCGGTTCCACCGACTCAGGAAAGAGGTAGAACTATTTCCGTTGAAAGTCTGGTTTTTCTATTTGATCATCCTGTCCGTACATTGTTTGATTCTGGTGCATCGCATTCGTTTATCTCATCATCATTAGTTGAGTCACTGCACTTAGACACCAGTCTAGTAGATGATCCCTTGGTTGTTTCTAATCCAACTGGGGGCTCCACTTATTTGTCCATGATATGTTTGGGTTTGAAGATTTTTATACTTAGCGTTGAGTTTAGATGTGATGCTTTTGTTTTGGGCTTCACGGGCTATTGGTTGATTTTGGGCATGGACTGGTTATCCAGTAATGGTGTCGTTCTTGATTGCGAAAGGAGAGTTGTTAGGCTCATGACCCGCTTGCGTAACACTCTCGAGATCTCTTGTAATCCCATGGATTCTGCTATGCTAAGTTATCTTGAATCGCTTGACGCTTCAGTCGAGAGTTTGCGATCTGTTAGAGTGATCCGGGAATACTCGGATGTGTTTGAGGACGTGAAGGGCTTACCTCCGAAGCGGGAGATAGACTTCCGAATATATCTGGTGGATAATGCTAAACCAGTATCTTTACCAGTGCGCCACATGGCTCCTCGTGAGAGGAGGGAACTCCATAAGCAAGTAGGGGAGTTGCTTGAGAAGGGGTTCATAAGACGAAGTATATCGGAGTGGAGTGCTCCAGTAGTTTTTGCCACGAAGGCGGATGGGTCCCTCAGACTTTGTGTAGACTATAGATAACTTAACAAGCTCACAAAGAAGAATAGACACCCATTGCCGAGGATTGATGATCTCTTTGATCAGTTGGTTGGCGCTTCAGTATTTTCTCAGTTGGACTTGGCCACGGGGTTTCATCAGTTGAGGGTGGCTGAGGATAGCATAGACAAGACTGCCTTTAGGACTCCGGATGGTTTCTATGAGTGGCTGGTGATGCCATTTGGTTTGACGAACGCCCCTGCATATTTTGTTGATTTGATGAGTAGGGTGTTCAGGGAGTTCCTTAATAAGTTTGTGGTGGTCTTTGTGGATGACATCTTAGTATTTTCTAAGAGTGAGGAAGAGCATGCCCTACATCTTAGGAAAGTGTTAGAGACTCTTCGAGCGCATAGCCTTAAGGCTAAATTCTCTAAATGTCACTTCTGGAGGAAGGAAGTGCGATTCTTGGGGCACGTGGTCTCCAAGGAAGGGATAGTTGTGGATCCCGCGAAGGTAGTGTCCATCCAAGATTGGAAGGTTCCGAAGAATGCTACCGAGGTGAGGAGTTTCTTGGGGTTGGCTGGCTACTATCGGAAGTTTATCAAGGACTTCGCGAAGATATCAGCCCCATTAACTCGCTTGACAAAGAAGAATCTGGTCTTCGTATGGGACGTAGATTGTGATGATGCGTTCCGACGGTTAAAGAGAGCTTTAACCACAGCTCCAGTCTTAGTGTTGCCGGATGGGAGTAAGCCATTTATTGTTTATACCGATGCTTGTGGGACTGGACTGGGCGCAGTCTTAATGCAAGAGGGAAGGGTAATAGCCTATGGTGGAAGGCAGTTGAGAACGCATGAGAAAAATTACCCTACCCATGATTTAGAGTTGGCCGCTATTGTTTTTGCGCTTAAGATTTGGCGCCATTATCTTCTCGGAGAGAGGTTCGAATTGTTCGCTGAGCACAAATCATTGAAGTACTTGTTTTCTCAGAAGGATTTGAACTTGAGACAACAAAGGTGGATGGAGTTCTTAGCATCCTATGATTTCGAGATAGCGTATACCCCTGGCAAGGGTAATGTGGTGGCGGACGCCTTGAGCAGAAAAAGGTTGTCCTTGAGTCCATTGTTCGTGGAACGACGAAGCTTGGAATTTATCTCGATGTTTGATTTCAGACCTTTCGTTGACTATATACCTGGTTTGCTAGCATCCTTAGCGGTCAGACCTACTCTTTTGGGACGAATTGGCGAGGCACAGCGGGACGACCCACAGTTGGTTGAGTTGGTAGAGAGGCTCATAAGGGGGAGTCGTCCAGCCATTTGAGTAGGTACACCCTAGACGATAGAGGGTGCTTGCGTAGAGACGGTAGACTTTGTGTACCGCAAGACGAGGGTTTGAGGAGGGCTATTCTTGATGATGCACACCGTTCTAGGATGACCATTCATCCCGGTGGGGATAAGATGTACCAAAACATGAAGCGAGTTTTCTTTTGGGCCGGTATGAAGAAAGATGTGGCCGAGTATGTCGCTAGATGCTTGGTGTGCCAACAGGTGAAAGCGGAGCAAAAGAAACTAGGTGGGTTGCTTCACCCATTGGAAGTTCCGCAATGGAAGTGGGATAGCGTCTCGATGGATTTGGTTGATGGGTTACCTAGGTCGAGGAAGGGTAATACGGGAATTTGGGTTGTGGTAGACAGGCTTACTAAGAGCGCCCATTTCATACCTGTGAAGAGCAAGAGGACTGCTCCATGGCTAGCTTCGGTTTACCTTCGAGAGATATTTAGATTGCATGGGGTACCCTTTAGCATAGTGAGTGATCGAGATCCTATCTTCACTAGCGAGTTTTGGAAGAGTTTGCAAGAAGCGGTGGGGACTCAATTGTGTTTGAGCACCGCATATCATCCTCAGACGGACGACCAGACCGAGAGGGTGAATCGTGTTCTGGAAGACCTTTTGAGGCTTTGTATCTTGGATTTTGGAGGTACTTGGGAAGAGCATCTTCCGTTGGTGGAGTTCGCATATAATAACAGCTTTCAGTCCAGTATTGGTATGGCTCCTTTTGAAGCTCTTTATGGAAGGCCTTGTCGATCACCTACATGTTGGTGGGAATCTACGGATAAGATCTTGCTTGGGCCCGATATGGTTAGAGAGACTTCGGAGAAGATTGATTTGATTCGAAGAAGGATGAAAGCAGCGCAAGATAGGCAGAAATCTTACGCGGATAAGAGGAGGACGGATCTTGAGTTTGATGTTGGGGACATGGTCTTTGTCAAAGTATCTCCATTACGGAATGTTGTTCGCTTTGGGTCCGTAGGGAAGTTAGCTCCAAGATTTTTAGGGTCGTTTCCTATTAAGGAAAGGATTGGACGGATGGCATATAGAGTGGATTTACCCGAGAGACTTAGTGGGGTACATGACGTATTCCATGTGTCACATTTGAGGAAGTGCCTACATGAGACCGCAGAGGTGGTAGAGCCGAGCTTACTTAAAGAAGTGGAGGTAGAGCGTGATGCGACTATTCGACGAGCTCGTACCCGCATCCTTGGGTCAGAGATTAGGAAGTTGAGGAACAGAGAGGTGCGGCTAGTCAAAGTGCAATGGGGAGAAGATGAGAGCAATGCTACTTGGGAGACAGAAGCGAAGATGCGTTCACTATACCCATTCCTTTTTGAGGGTATGTCTTTTAACTTCTCCTTTATCGTTTTTCTAGTACTTATCTTATCTTTAGTATGTCCTCTCATTAGTACCTTTGACCTTTAGATAGGGTAAACCTATGGTTGAAACATGTTTTTGAGACATGTTATGTTTGATGGATGCGTGTGGATGCAAGTGGTTGCTAGTGGTTTCTCGTGGATGCATATACACACACTTTAGGCACTAGATCGGCTCAATCACTTCATATTGCATATTGCATAAAATTGTGTGTAGGTAGCTATATTAATGGATGTATAATGGTTGCGTTATCATATGGATGATGCATTTTGGTGTATGGTTGTGCACTCATGTAGAAATAGTATGTGTCGATAAGGTTCTTTCGCATACATATTGTATGCATGACACTATCATGGTTTGCATTAAGGAGGTCAACTGAATCAGTAGACCGCCTGATTTTGCATTAGACAGGGAACATATACACACACTTTTTGCATATGTTCATACAGCATTAGAAACTCTAAGGACAATGGATGCCAGTGTTTGATGGTTTGAGTAGATGGTTGTTTGGTTGGTAGGATACATTCTTCTTGACTTAGAGATTTCAGGGACGAAATCCTTTAAGTAGGGGAGAATGTAACACCCCGTATGTTGAATAACTTGCTATAATATAAAACAGGGCAGAATTAAATTTTAAAATCTGAATCAGGGGAAACGGGCTATGCCATTGCGTTCGTCTCGGAAAAATACGCGAAATAGAGTCCGAGTTTTCGAAAATCGGAGTCCGTATGACCCAGATATGGCCCGAAGAAGTTTCAGAAAATTCAAAACAGATTTAAAAATAAAAATTCAAACATTTCAGAAGTGGCGGGAAAATTCCCGCCAGACCCAGGGGGTCGACTGGGGAGTCGACCTGCCCACCAGGTCGACTGGGGAGTCGACCCTAGGTCGACCTGGGGGTCGACCTCCCTGGTCGAGCCCAGGTGACCTGGGTGCACCAGTTTGGCTTTTAGGCTGTGTTTTGGTGGCTAGGACGAGATCTGATGGCTCTAATCTGATTTAGAGTTAATCTAATGGCCTAAAACACCTAACTACTCTATAAATACACCCTAAGACTACCCTAATTCATACTAAAAATAGATACAATGCCGTCATGCCGTCAAAATGCAACTTGAAGGAGCCTCCATCAAATTAAAGAGGAAGATAGCTTCTCAAATCAACTTCTAATCAACTCTAGCAACTTAATCTTCTTCTTAGGAGTGCTAATCAACAAGTTGTGAGTTTCTATAGCCTTAATGACCAATTATTGAAATGATTATGATAGGATATAATGAGGTTATGGCTATGAATGTGGATCAATGCATGTTATGCAAGTTATATGCTATGTGTTAATGATGTTGTGCATGTTATGCAAGTTATATGCTATGAGTTAATGATGTTATGCATGTTATGCAAGTTATATGCTATGTGTTTGTGATGTTATGCAAGATATGCAAGTCACATGCTACATATTCATGATGTTATGCAAGATATGCAAGTCACATGCTACATGTTCATGATGTTATGCAAGTTATGCAAGTCATAAGCTACATGTTCATGATGTTATGCAAGTATTAGGCCATGTGTTCATGATGCTAGTTATGCAAATTGCTATGATAAACATTGATCCATTATGACACCATGATTATGCAAGTTTGGTGTATGATTATATGCAAGTTCATATATGATTTGTATGCAAGTTGGTGTATGATTATATGCAAGTTCACATATGACATGTTATGCAAGTATGGTGTTTGATTATATGTAAGTAACATGTGCAAGTTTACACCTTTATATGATGTGCATACATATGCAAGTTAACCCCTTTGTATGTCATACATACATACATATGCAAGTTTTCCCCTTTGTATGACATAAATAACTTATGCAAGTTAACCTCCTTATGACATATGTGATTCATGCAAGTTTGGGTTGATTATTTATGCTAGTTGGGTTGATGCTATATGCATGTTGACACCTTTAAACCCATGTTGATGCTAATGTTATGCAAGTTGAACCCATTGCATTTGTGATGAATCTTCCCTTTTATGTCATGTTAGCGAATTACGTGGGGAACGATGGGGTTAATATACATGTTAATGAAATGGTGTGAAGTTGGTATGATTATGCATACCATAAAGTGGATGGACATAATTGAGTTAATTCTGTACATCGTTAAAATTAGAATTAATTAGGGAAAATTAATTCGGGGGTGATTAATTAGGTGTAATTAATCGACTAAGACACGAGGTTGGACCCTTTTGTAGCGTAAGACTGCCCGGAACCGACCGGCAAATCCAGCGGCTACAAATGATTGGCCCAATGTGAGAGGTCTTAGGCACAAACTAAATACGTGACAAGTGTATAGACACGAGGTTAGACTCGGTTATGGCGTATGGCTACCCGGACCCAACCGGCAAATCCAGCTGCCATAAAAGATAGTCTAATGTGAGAGGTCTTTACAACGGTTACGTTTTTAATCAATTAAGAAACACTTAACCAGATAAGCATGTAGTGGGCATGAGGGGTTAAGTGGGTGCCTTGGGTGGCATGTGGAAATCAAGTGAGTGCCTTGGGTGGCATGAGGAAATCTAGTGGGTTTCCTTGGGTGGCAATAGAAAATACGATTAGAATACTTAACCAAGTGGAAACTTGTAATTAAACATGATTAAAGGGTTAAGTGGGATGCACTAGATAAATTGACAAGCTTAGGTGGTAGCTTGTGGGGGCCCATTTCAACCAGTAACCCATATGTATCTTACTGGGCTCGACCCATGTCGAGGACGGGACACGCGTACTGTGCTTGATTATAAGAGGCCAAAACGGGTTAGCGGTGGCAACGCAAGTCCAATGGGTTTCATATGCGTGTGTGGACCCGGGCTGGTAGGTAAGACGTTGTTGCATCGTGTAGGTGTAAGCCGTGCACCATTTGTTGTATTAGGTTGCCACTTTGGGGAGTGATACACCCCACTGTGGGGCCAGCACGGGTATCTACGGTAGGGAGCCGATCGCTTGGGAGTAGTGGGTACACCTAGTGGAGATAGGGGCAGACGGCACCTATGTAGTCAGCTAGGGGTACACGAAACTACTGGGTAAATTCTCTAAGTCCTTGGGTGGGATCAACCTTTAAGTAGGAATGACTGGTGTGGTGCAGTTAGTAATTATCCTTGGGTGGGTAGATGCATCTTTACTGGAGTAGTGGGTGGTGCAGTTAGTAATTATCCTATGCTAGTGAGACGTGGAAATGGATGCAATCTGTTAAAGGCTTAACGGATGCTCATGGGGTGGTACCGTTTAGGATGGGAGCCCCTTCTCGATTAACGCGGCGTGGAATTCGATTAGGATTCCTAATCCACATCTCCTTGTCTTCTGTTCAGTTTGGAATGGTTGTATTCCGCCAAAGGTTTCTCTTCTTATGTGCAAAGCCTTGCATGAAGGTTTGCCAATAGTTGAGAATCTTCAGCGTATAGGCATCCCTCATGAGTCCAGGTGCAGGTGCTGCAATTCTGGATGCTCTGAATCCTCTTTTCATCTGTTAATTTTTGGATCTTGTGCTCGCGCTTTCTGGAACTACTTTAGAAACCTGATGGGTTGCCGAGGTAATGCCACCTCGATTGAAGATTTGATTAGTCTCTGGTGGTCCGGAATTGCTCGCAAATCATTACGTGCTATTCTTCATCGTTTGATTCCTTGCCTTATTTGCTGGCACATTTGGTGTGGCAGGAATAAGGCAATTTTTGATGAAGTGTCGATGGACCCTCCTACCATTATCCAGAAAGTTAGGAATGATGTGTTCCTAGCTTTCCGTGGTAGGCGTTTTTGGGGTGTCATTGGTACCCGCTCTAGGAGAATGGCTGTTACTTTTAACGTTTTGTTTGTGGTAGGCACTCCTAGGGCGTGCATTGGCTGACTTTTTGTTTTTTCGCTTTTCTTTTGCTTTTCATTTATTTGGCTAGGTTTTCTTTTGGTTACTGCTTATCTTTTCCTTCACCTCTTCACTCCATCCCCCCGACTTACGTTGTTTGCTATTAGTGCAGATTTTGTTTTTTTAGGTCCTGGACTTTGTGCAATTGGATTTTCGCTGCAGTCTCGACTTTGGATCCTGGATGCGCTTCCCACCTGTATGAGGGAGCTTTTGGAGTTGGAGCTCTTGAAGATTCGGGGATGGCTTGTGGATTGTTCTTTGGCTTCTGCCAACCATGGAAGACTTGACCGATGCCTCTGGACTGCGCCTTGTTTTGTCGGCTAGGGTTTGATGCGAGGCACCTTGTTGGCAGCGACTGCTAGTTCCTTGTCCATGTCTTAGTGCGTGGTTGTTTTTGTCCTTACTGTATTGGTTTCTTCCTGTCTTTCTCTTTTGTGTCTGCACGGTTCTGTTTTTCTAAACCGTTTTTTTGAGCCGTTGGAGAAAGGCTTGTTTCTCCTTTTTGTTATAGTATTTATCCTTTTTCGAAAAAAAGTATATCCGATAAAAATAGTTGAAATTCTCCGAAACAAGAATCTTCTGAATCTGCTGAATTGTGGTTTTATAATAATATTTTTTTTATTCCATCTAGTAGATTTTGAGTTATGTCAAAATCAAATTTCTTTAAAAATCGCGGTGCGGTAATTTTTAACTATAACGAAATATTTTAAGAAAATGAAACAGGAATTATTAGAAAAATATATTTTAAAGTTAACAATTTATGCAGTGATAAATTTATGTTGTGTTGTGCAGATTTATACTGTATTGAAAATTAAATCACTATTGATGTCTACGTTATAAATCAAATAAAATTTAAATTGAATATAATTAAAACGAACAAAACGCGCAGCGGTAGTTCGTAATTTTACAGTTTGAACTTTGAATGAGTGTACATGATAAAATATAAGTCGAAAACCTATGAAACAAGAATCTTATGAATCTGCTGGATTGTAGTTCCGTAATGGAAAAGAAAATTTTAGATTTCATAAAGTAGATTTTGAATTATGTCAAAATCAATTTTCTTTAAAATTGTGGTGCGGTAGTTTTGAACTGCAACGATTTATTAAATAAAATAGAAGGATAAATTTTAAGAAAATAAAATAGGAATTTTTAAAAAGATAAGTTTTAAAGTTTATCATTTAGTTAAGAAATCCGAAATAAAATACTGTCGAGAAGAGAAATGTAGTACTGTTTATACAGAAGGGGTGTGAAGAAGAGAAGTGATGTACTGTCGAGATATGACAGTGTGGTGCGTAGAAGCTTTAGTCCCAAAAGGCTTTAAAATAATATATGTATGTGTTATTGAAATCATTGACATATATTTTTGAATCAGGAAAAATATTCGATTATTACATTGACCGTAGTTGGATGTATGAAGTTAGAATTGGAATGAAAGGCTCAGTGAAAGAAGATTTCTACAATGGTGTAAATGAATTTGTTAGATTTGCAGTATCTAATAATCAAAATTACGAGGAGATTTGTTGTCCGTGTAGTAAGTGCAAACTGATGAGGTTTTGCAAACCATACATCGTTAAAGTACATTTGTATAAATTAGGTTTTGTGTCAAATTATTATTTATGGGATCGTCATGGAGAATTTGTTGTGCCTACAATAAATCATGTGGCGTCAGAGGTCAAATTAGTTATGACGAATCTAATAGAAGATATGGTGGAAGATGCAGCATGGTCAATGTTCCCTACCAGTCAAGTTGATGACGATGACGTCAATATTGAAGAAAAACTGAACATGAAGCCAAAAAAACATATGATTTATTGGCTTCAGCTAAGCGACCATTGTGAAATGGTTGTGAAAGTGGAACTAAATTATTGGTAACCGCTGAGTACATCACCATGAAATTAAAATTTAACCTTACAGAAGCTGCATTTACAACGGTTGTACAAGCTGCAAAAAGACATATGCCACCCGATAATCTGATGTGTGATAGTCATTACAAAGTGAAAACACTAATGTCGGCTTTAGTTTGCGGTACCAAAAAATAGATACTTGTATTAAAGGTTGCATGGTGTATTGGAAAGATGATATTAATCTTAGAAACTGTAAAATATGTGGTGGGGAAAGGTATAAACCTAGAAAAAAGAACAGTAAAGAAGTTCCGTATATGAGAATGCATTATTTACCAATCATCCCTAGACTACAACGGTTATATGCATCCTCAATCACTGCATGTCATATGCGATGGTATAGTATGAGAACACCAGAAGATGGAACATTGACACATCCATCGGATGGAGAAGCATGGAAACATTTTGACAGGATGTATCCTACATTTGCCGCAGAGAGTCGTAACGTCAGACTAGGCTTAGGTACAGACGGGTTTTCACCATTTTCTCAGTTTGGTAGTAAATATTCATCTTGGCCTATTATCGTTACTCCTTATAATTTACCTCCGTGGATGTGTATCAAAACTCCATATATGCTTCTCACTATTGTCGTTCCTGGTCCTAATAATCCAAAACAAGGCATCGATGTTTATCTATAACCATTAATAGAAGAGTTGAAAACATTATGGGATGAAGGAGCTGAAACATAAGACATTAAAAAAGAAAGAATTTTCGTTTGTTCGCTTCATTGTTATGGACAATTAGTGATTTTCCTACATATGGGATGCTTTCAGGTTGGAGTACGGTCGGTCGTCTCTCTTGTTCTTTATGCATGGAAGAAACACAATCATTTTTCTTACGGTATGGAAGGAAGCATTCGTGGTTTAATTATCACTATTATTTTCTGCATGTCAATCATACTTTTAGACGAGATTAGGGGTGTGCATTATTTGGTTAAACCAAATAAACCAACCGAACCAATTTAGTTTGGTCGATTTGGTTTGGTTTTGAAATTATATTGGTTTGTACTCGGTTTGGAAAAATATTTAGTTTGGTTATCGGTTTAACCAAATTAACCAAACTTTTATTATATTTTCAAAATTATCGATATTATAGTAAATATTTTAGGTTAATTTAATTATCTAAGTAAATTTTAATTATCACATATGTATCATAATTATTTTTGGGAAGCATAAGAATCGTAAATAATAATATTTTAATCATATATTTATAATTTATTTTTAAACAATAGTTAATACTGTGTACATAAAGTCTAAAATATTTTTAATTCGGTTAAATTGGATAACCAACCGAACCAACCAATCTTAATTTGGTCGGTTTGGTTTATTTTCCATTTTGATCGTTTTTAGTTTGGTTTGACAATTTTCATAATCGGATAAACCAAACCGACCAAATGCTTACCCCTAAACGAGATAAAAAAAACTTTGAAGCTAACAGAGAAATGATTGTGCAAGCACCCAAAATTTGGTCAAGTGAATAAATATACGATATTGTAAAGGACTATCCCGAGATACATGAGACTGGAGAACATACAGAAATTCCAAGTAAATCTGAAATTCATAATTAGTGTAAATAAAGTATATTCTGGGAGCTACCTTATTGGAAAGATCTCCTACTTCAACAATATATCGACGTTATGCACAATGAAAAAAATGTATTTGATAACGTGTTTAATACTGTTTTGAGTGTCAAAAGGAAAAACAAAGGACGATATATATTTGAGACGTGACATAGAAGAATATTGTAAACGTCCAGAACTTGATATGAAGCCCAATGACAATAAAAAACCCAAAGCGTGCTATGAACTAGAAAACAAGCAAATAAAACTTGTACTGAAATGGATTGAGGGACTGAAATGTCCGGATGGGATTTCTTCTAATCTCCATAGATGTGTTGACTATAAAAACAATAAATTGAGTGGGATGAAAATTCATGATTGTCATACCATGATGCAATATTTATTACCAGTGATGTTCAAAGAATTATTGCCTGTAAAAGTGGGGTGTTGTAACAGAGTTAAGCCCATTCTATAAATAGCTTTGTTCAGCAACATTAAAATTGATCATTGCCGTAAACTTGAAGTAGAAATTCTGATATTGATTTGCAAATTGGAGAAAATCTTTCCTCTAGGATTTTTTAGTGTAATGGAGCATTTACCTATTCATCTTCCATCCAAAGCAATTCTTTAAGGTCCAGTGCAATATGGATGGATATATCCTTTTAAGAGGTAATATTAGTAAAAAATTATGCTTACAATTCAAAGTGACATTAATGCATATAAATTGAATTAATTTTATATTAGGTAATTGAATCATCTGAAGAAAAAAGTACGACAAAAAGCACGAGTTAAAGGTAAGATTTGCAAATCTTATCTTAAAGAAGAAGCTTCATTCATTTTTTCTCATTACTTCAGTGATCATATCAACATATCATTTGTAAGTGGTCCTCGTAATGATGAAACCGTGGAACACAATTTTTGTCCGATAATGTTATCTGTTTTTAGACAACATGAATGATCTTCTGGAAAATGTGTAGAAATATGGTTAGATGATAGAGATCACCATGTAACACACACATATATTCTTCTAAATTGTGTCGAAGTTGCGCCATTTGTTAGGTATTAAATTTTAACTTTAGTGCAGTTGTGTGCACATTAATTGTTAGCTAGTAATAAAATCATTTATATTTGCAATATTTACGAATCAGAAAATCCAAATGGCAATCTCAGTAAAGATTTTGCTAAATGGTTCTTGAATTATGTTTACGATCCAATAAATTGCATCAATGACAAGGGTTTGCAACATCTTGCGCTTGGACCAAAAAGAGATGTTAAGACTTATCCAATATTCTTCGTCAATGGCTTTAAGTTCAACACCAAAGACCATGGTACTGACAGGTTAACATGTAACAGTGGTGTATTTTTCAAAGGTAATGATGATCCAGAAGAGCATATAAAAGACTTTTATGGCATCTTGACATAGATTTTAAAGTTGACATATTATGTACAACCTGTTGAAAAAGTTGTTCTATTCAAGTGCAACTAGTTCATCAATGTTCCTGGTACTGGAATCAAAGTGCATAAAGATTATAAGCTTATAGATTTAAAGCACA
This sequence comes from Allium sativum, assembly GCA_030737875.1. Classification (NCBI taxonomy): domain Eukaryota; kingdom Viridiplantae; phylum Streptophyta; class Magnoliopsida; order Asparagales; family Amaryllidaceae; genus Allium; species Allium sativum. The sequence continues at coordinate 1,034,548,708 of CM060916.1, read as the reverse complement.
TAACACATTACTATAAGTATGATCCTTTTGTATTGGAAAAGCAAGCATTACACGTTTACTTTGCTCCGTATCCGTCCTTAAAAAGAGATAAAGCAGATTGGTCTGCTGTAATTAAAACAAAGGCAAGATTTACGTTTGAAGGACTTGCTATTCTAAACGCTGCAGCGTGTCAAATGAATGCAAATCAAAACGATGAAATAATAATTACTGATGATGTTGATTTGGGGTCTTTGAATGATGAATCAAATGTTTTAATAGAAGCATTTGAGAGTACAGGGGACAACGATATAGAGTATGAGACCGAGACCGAATCAGAAAATGAAGAAGACTAATATTATTTGTTTCATTAGTTGTTTACATATATTTTAAAGTTTAAATATATTGTGAGCTATGATGTACAATGATATGTTTTATATGTTGTGCTATGTTGTGAAATTATATGATGTGCTACGGTAATTTATACATTTACTTTACCATGAAGGCGGTGTTGTGGACTATTATTTGGTTCTTCTTCTTCTATGTAAATGGGTCTTGCAGTTGCATTTGATAATATATGTTATCTGAGTTAACTTGATAATGGATGTGCTTAATGATATATGTGTTATTATTATACGAAATAATATGTTTGTGACAGGTATACTTCCTAGACGCTGACCTACCCACAGTTCATAGGCAGGTGCGAGTGGTACAGCTCCGGATTTACGTCCGATCGTAGAGCTCATACCCATGACTGCAGGGTATGTTTTTAATTTTGTAAATGTTTAGTATTCCAAACTTATTAAAGGCAAATATCGTACTTTCTACAGCGGTTTGAGATTATTTTTGGAGAGCTTGTTTTATCTATGTCTCGATCATCATATATCGCCAGGTTGACACAGGTGTGGGCCCACTGGGATGATAGTCCTATGCAGATTAGGAATGCCATCCTTGCGAAGGATCTTGTAAATATAAATATATTTATCATTTACAAAATTATATTAAAAATGTAATACAATTTGTTTGTTAATTTATAGGTTGTTGTACGGGTTAGGGACGAAGATATGGATCTTTTCCTCACCGCGTGGAACTGAAAGACAAGCAAAATTTATACAGGCAACAAACACAAGGCAAAAGCAGTGGGAAAGAGGCCTCCATGGATGAATGAGGAGGTCTACTGGGGTTTCAAGTAACTCTGGGCCACGGAAACAACGAGGGTAAGTTAATTAAGCTTATTTTTAATTTCCATTTTGTATATCAATCAATTAATCGTATAATTAAATATATAGGAGTTTTAAGAGTGAAACATGGCAATCAGACTCAAAAATCCTGCTTTGCATTAGGGTAGGTCCAAGTCCTGCTCACAGCATCGTCGCGAATTGGTGCGAACAATAAATCACATTTATAGATAGTTCTAAACTTTTTTAATCGTATTGATAAATTCCAAATATATATTGTATCATTTCAGATGTAGACTCTCCATCGGGAGCCTACACTTGTTGAGCTGTTTACACATACTCATGCTGTCGAGCAGACCGACGAGGAGGTTAACACCTCTTATACATGGACGAAGCATAAGTCCCATTCTGTGATGGTTAGCATTCGTAATAATTTGTATTTCACATTGTTAATTTGAAATGAATATTTAATGTATTCCATAATTGTCCGCTACCGCAGGAGAGATACAGGGCGGCGTTAAATGCTCAAGTGGTGTAGTCAGGTCAAGAGACAGACATAAAGGAGTGCAATCGTATTTGGGACTCCATCATCGACCCGCCAACCAGGAATAAATTCTACGGTTTTGGAAACATAGAGGTAAAACGTTTTATTAAAGAATTTAAACATATCCAAGTGCTATTAAAGGTTTAAAGTGTTGACATATTTAAACATATTCAAGTATTATTATATATACTCAAATCCATATAATCTAAAAATTAATGAATATGAAAGTAATATATGTATATGTGTTATGTATATGTATAAGTTAGAATTCGATGAGAATGATGTATGATTTATTGATCGAAAAATACTGATGATATAGAAAGAAATCTTGTATTGGATGTTGAATATTAATCATACATAATGAATTTACAACACATTTATCAAGTCACGCTTATAATATAATAATTACAGATAGTGGGGACTCAAGCCTCCTATACGAGGCATTAACAGGAGCAGGAGATCGCTATGCTTTGATAGCAGGTGGAAGCTTTAGAGGATTTTCAGAAGAACGAGCTCGAGACCATGCTGGATGAACGAATTGCTGCATATCTTCACGAGCATGGGCATATGCCACCGAGTGGGCCTGCTACCGAGGATGACGAGGATGAGGACGACGACTAGGATGAGTAGGTACTTGCCCTTGTTTATTATTTATTTCTTGGTTTGTAAATATAAACTAGTTGTTGATCATGAACTTGAGTTGTTTGTGATGGTTTGTGGAAACGATTATGGTTTGTATATTTGATGTGGACGTGATGTTGGTTTTTGGACTGCTTATTATTTTTATTTATCGTTTATTAGCTATTTAGTTGTGTATGAGTTGGTTTATAGCATATATGTTGGTTTATATTGTGAATTTGAGTATATATGAGGCGACGGATTGTGAAATTGATCGTATATGAGTGGCGGATTGGTTGGGTTTGAGTTGGCGTGGATTGAGGGCCTTATGGCTACTAGAAAGCAAAAAAACATTTACAATTTTGCGACGACTGGGGAAAGATTTCAGGTCACTTAGTGTTACAGTTAGCGATGGCTGTTTATCCTGTTCTACTACGCATCGCACGGCTCGTGACGGATTTTTACCTACGGTTAGCGACGGCTGGCCATGAATGTTGAAAGATCAACCATTTGTCCATGTGGCAGGTTTCCCATCGCTCGTCGTCGCTATAAAGGAGACCAGAGCCATCACTAACCTCGACGCTATTTTCTTAGCGTCTGAATATATAGCGACGACATTTAGCGATGACCGTCGACGTTTTTTAGCCATCGCTATGTGGACCCTTGTAGTGAAATCCTATTAATCTTTTTTTATATTACAATTGACCGTGAGATAATAACATGCATAATTTTATATGAAAAGACATTTTATTTTATCTTTAAGATAAGTTAGTTCACTTATTACATAAAATGATAAGGTCTTTTATTTTACTATTCAAATGGTGGATGTACTTGTTATATGTAAATTAATCTTTTTGGTAATTATATCTTCTTTAGAAAAAATTAGTATTTTGTGAATTCCAATTTTAATTTTTGAAAAAAAGATAAATGTGCTGTAACAACCCGAAATTTCTGAACCAATTTAAATTTTTTATTTTAGCTATTTTAACGGGTTTTGAATATTTAAAATGATTTATTTTAAATAATAACGACTAAAAATTTATTTAGATTGAAGTTAGAATGTATAAATTTATTTTAATTATAAAACGAACTCGAAATGGCGCGGTAGTTTGAAAATTCAATTTTAAATTTCAATTGAATATACAGAATTCAATATAAGTCAGAATTGGATGAAACAAGAAACGTTAGAATCTACTAAACTATATATTTCGAATGAATGTATGAAACTGAGATTTCACTTTATAAATTGAAAGTTATGTCCAGTTCAAAATTTAAAATAGTCGTTATTGAATATATATATATATATTTAATATAACATATAGCCCTTAAAAGTAGCCATTTTCAAATGAACTCCGTTTTCGATGAAACCACTTTTGTTGGATCCCGAATGTCAAATTATGGTCAGGTTTCAATTTTTATAATTTTTGGAATTAATATGTGAGCGTAGTGAATTTAAATGTGTTCGGTAACTTTAGTATGAATTTAATCGACTGAAAAATGACCATTTTACAAACAGTCTCCAAATTCGACGAAATTAGTTTTGTTAGGACCGTATCGTCAAAACATAGTTAGATTAATTTTTCTGTAATTTTTGGAGTCAGTATGTGGCCCCGGTAAATTGAAATGTACGTTTAAATTCAATATATATATATATATATGTTGATTTATATTTTAGTTTCCATAAAAACTGATCTAAACAGTCGAATTAGCCTACGAAACATATCCCATTGTGTTCGGAATGGGGGCATTAGTTAGGTGCAACAGTCGTTGGGGTTCATTTGGGGTTCGGAGCATTATACGAGTATCGTTGGAATTAAATATTAATTTATATTTTATTATATACATATATAAGCCGTGTAAAACCCTAATTCCATTCATTCTTTCTAAGCCACCGCACTTTTCATTTGAACTGCGGAAATCCTTCCGATTTCTCTCTTTAAATTATTTCAATCGATTAACTAAAATAACAATCTTATAACGTGAAAAAGATGCAGACTTTTATGATCTACAAAATCATATGAGTGTGATTAGTTTTAGGGGAATGGTGCATTCGATTTTTAACCGTGAAGTTGGTGGTTTCGATCTAGTTTTGGGGGATGAACGGATGACCGAGCGCAGAGTGGTTCAGGGTGGAGGTGGAGGCTTCGACGGTAATCGACGTGGAGGGGTCCAATTTGGTTCAAGCGGCTCCGGCGAAGAGCGACGACGACTTTGTTCAAACGACGATGGGGTTTTCTCGTTACTGAAATAACGAGCATGTCGAGGAAGAAGGGACTAGGCTAAAACCATGGTTATTTTATTTAATGAATTAATTCAATTTATTAAGTAAGATAATTAAGTTATTGAAACGACCCAAACTCGCCCTTACGGAAAAGCCTGGATTGCTTTGAGAACACGACAAATCAGAACACAAACAACAGAACATTTCATTGCTATTACAACAATTTACATCAAAGTACAAGAATATTCCAGAGTATGAATAAATAATATACAGCAGAAAATATCAGAGATTTAAATTACATTTTAAAATACATAGCAGCGGAAAAATAATACATAACACAACTGAAAGAAATACACAAATACAGAGCGTTCTGAATGTAGCTCCAGCTGTAAACCAGGATCCTATGAAAAGAAAACAGCAAAACCAAAACTACCGACTGCCTGTGTGGAAAATATGGGCACCCAGAGTTTAGGTTGAAACAATAAACTCCAGGTCAGTCATGGGAGTGGTGTGAGAACTAAAGCAGTTATTAGTTTGATTTTAAAGTTAGGTAAATCACGGGACCATGCCATGTAACACGGATCGGGTTTACTCCACATGAATCTTAGTTTAAAATAAACCAACACTATGCTTTTTGGAAAAATGAAGCTATTATAAGACTCAGGTCCCATCACAAAATGAATGCAGTCGAGGATAGAGTTTTCCCTTATAATAGCCAAATATGCTTGATATGCGAAATTTCATCTTTTATTATTACTATAAGTGAAGAAATCAACTTCAAATATAAATGTATCAATCATAGACGGCATGGTACCATATATCATGTTGCCATACTAGTTCTACAATCAAAACCGTACGATGTCGTATTGGAAGTTGGATTTCCATCTATGAGGCGAGGCAAGGGATCATCGTCACCGAATTCGAGACTCTCTAGCCCGAGCCTCAGGCTCAGCCGCAACTGCACCTTGGATCTTCAGGGTCGGTCCACAATACTTTAGTGGATTAATAATGCCTGAAAAATACGTTTCCCTGCCCTATGGGGCATAAAATCTAAGCCACAAGGGACTCAATATCTGAGGCGCCTCATTCAATCATCCACATAAGTTAAAATGTCTGGGCTCCATACCATGACACCACTCCTAGCAAGAAAGAAACGCATGTCCTCCTTGCAGTCCTCTCCCGTTTTTGACTCATACCGGGGTGTGAGGCTCGCGAAGTATTGCTATACACAAAGCTATGCTGACTAAAGTTGTGCTTTGATCATCATCCGCTAGACTCTGCTTTTCAACAAAAGCCTTGATCATTTGCATCTTAGCATGCCACATTGTCAATCCATACCATCGATTTCTGCCAATATATAACCTCTAAGCTCGTACGTCTCAGAGAAGGGTGTTAAGCAAGAGAGTAAATTCTCTGCCACCAAACAGATATATATTTAGCAGAGATCAACGAATACAACATAAAGGAATAAAACGTCAGACATAACATCCATTTACAAGTCTGTTCTTGGTCTGAACGAAACCGGAGGCACCTTATTCCTCGTCCCATATGTCCAATACAGGAGAGAGGTCATCGCATATCCGTCGATCTCCAAGTACGTCTGAACGATCACTACTTATTACCTTGTCTTGGGTGTACAGCCCAATAAAGACATCAGTAATCATCCAAATGATGTGAAGAACTCCAGTTTTCAACCACCATCTTCATAGTCGACTTTTAATCGTCGTAGTTATTATTCACAATGGGTTAAACCCGGTCTTTCCAAACACGTGTATTTTATAATCAACTGCTATAAAACACACCATATGCCTCATTCCAATTCAGAATATTCTTTTATTCCAATATTCATATTTTTAGGGAAAGGTTCCCATTAATTTTATCAAAGATTAATTCTTTTAAATTTATTCTTTGATCTTCCTTTAGATATTAATTTCAAAAGATTTTATTTTATCTTTTATCAATTCTAAACCAGATTAAGGTTTATCAACTAGTCGGGATTAACGAACCTTACCGAAGTAATCATTTATTATCCCAATCCCAACCTATTCATCCCATGGAGAAAAACTGGTAATACTCCATATCTAACACCATAGTGTTATCGGTAAAATTAATTACCATTTCACATTCAAACCTAATTAAAGATTTAACTATCGCCTAGAGTAAAACTGGTGGTACTCCATTCTCGATCATTTCCCAAATTTGATAATTTAAATTATCCCATTCTCATTTCAATCTAATTAAATATTCATTAAAACTCTAATTCAGTTTTTAATCTCAAAAATCATTATTTAATGATTATCCAACTTTAAGAAATTAATCTTATCTTTAACTGGGTTAAAGAACCAATGTCTTTTAAAACATAGTTCATGACAAACCCAAAATCATCTTCCATCAAAATGTAATCCACATGGAAATCATGACAATACATAATCGATATAAATCCCTGTGTCAGACTAATAACATAAATGGAATAGCGGCAAAGCCTTTTAAATTCCATATATAGTAACTGTCCTCATTCACAGAAGCCATCTCGATTATTACCGAACTGAATTCCATTCAATTCCAATTTAACATATTAAATTGGAAACCTTTACTTTTCCATTTAAATCTTAACAAAAGATTTACAAATTCCAAATTATATTTTCACTGTTAATTGGGTTAAAGAACAAATGTCGTTTAAAACACAGTTCACGATAAACCCAATTCACGTTTCATTTTATTCCAATTACTAAATATAATTGGAAACTCTAATAATCTTAATTAAAAGATTTATTCTTTTCATATGGGGTTTAAGAATAGTGTTGTTGAAGACACCATTCACGAAAAACCCAAAATCCCATTCTTTTATTCAATTCCAATTTATAATATTAAATTGGAAAACCTCTCTAGTTTTTAATTAAAGATTAATTCTTTTCTCAACTGGGTTTAAGAACAGTGTTATTTAAGACACCATTCACGACAAACCCAAAATCCCATTCTTTTATTCAATTCCAATTTATTATATTAAATTGGAAAACTTCTCTAATTCTTAATTAAAAGATTTATTCTTTTCTCAACTGGGTTTAAGAACAGTGTTATTTAAGGCACCATTCACGACAAACCCAAAATCCAATTCTTTTATTCAATTCCAATTTATATTATTAAATTGAAAACTTCTATAATTCTTAATTAATAGATTTATTCTTTTCTCAACTGGGTTTAAGAACAGTGTTATGTAAGACCCCATTCACGACAAACCCAAAATCGAATTCTTTTATTCAATTCCAATTTATTATATTAAATTGGAAAACCTCTCTAATTCTTAATTAAAAGATTTATTCTTTTCTCAACTGGGTTTAAGAACAGTGTTATTTAAGACACCATTCACGACAAACCAAAATCCAATTTAACATTAAAAACTAGACTCTGGATAGAAATTATATCGGCTTATATTCAATATCAAATTCTGAAATCAACAAATATCGTATTGGGAATAACGATATATATATATATATATCAACCAAATTCCTCAACAATATCTGTATGATAACGGAATCCAATATTGAAATATTCCAAAGATTATTTCCATTCCAATTCATACTTTGGAAAATTCTGGTTATGTTAAAACCATTTACAAATCCAATTTATTTATTTAAAAACGTTGGATTATTATTCTACTTAATAATTAGTTCATTTCAATTAAAATATATTTTAATCTTTTCAGACTTGGAATTTTTCGTACAAAATCTTTCCAAATCATTTATTATGATTTTTCCGTATTTTTAATAATTTTATTAAGGCCCTTACAATCGGTTTCCTGTAACGGTCACCGAACTGCATTTACAGCGACTTTTTGAAAATTGATTTGGTCGTATTTCCAAATCCAACCATTAGATTTCAAATCTCTTATATTCGTTGGAAAGCTCTTTTTGATACGAACCTAACGGTTCTGGTTTTAGGAGAATCCAACGGCTGGATCTCCCGTTACGCCAATTTGAAGTTAATGGTCGTAATTCGCGAACAGTCGTTGCGCGGCGCGTTCTATTCAGGCCATTAAATATATATATTATATATTATATATATTTCGTCGATTTCCATTTAAAACGTATTTTATAAATTATTTAAAAATTCGATAAAAAATGATTTTAACTTCATTTTCAATTTTTAAACAAAAATTGAATATTCTATATCTTTATCATATTAAAATAATAATATTTCGAAATATTAAATTTTGAAATCACTTCTTTTCGATATTCATTATAAAATGAATAAGATCGATCGATAAACCCGTTCTGGTTAATATGGCGTTTGTTACTTAACTCGGCTTCACAAGTTTCAATATTTTTGTATCCATCCAAAAACAGACATCAAAATCATAATTTTATTCTTCACTGAATATTATTTTAAAATATTGTTTTAATATTTTATTCCATACATGAGTATTTGTAATGGTCTATACATTCAATAAAAATGATATTTTTATTGTTTAAATATTTTACTCAACACATGACTATTTAATTCACTTCATTAACATGTTTAAAATAATATTTTTATCTAACAAAAATATTATAACATATGATTCTTTTTCTTCTTCATTAACATGTTAAAGATGACACATTTTTTTAATCTAACAAAAATGTATTCTAACATATGCTTCTTTTATTGGTTTATACATACAATAAAAATGTGATTTTTATTTTTAAAACATTTTATTTTAAAATATTCTTTATTTTAAAAGTTTCTTTATTTTAAAAATATTCTTTACTTCTAAATTGGAATGCGACTCAGGCAATTACCATATAATTTCAGTTATATGAATTTCATACATCGCATGTATTCAATAATAATGATAAATAATCATTAAACAGTCTATTCACATCTAGAGTGAAATTTACAACTGTGTGAGCATTAAAATAAATAAATAATGCTCATCACAGCCTGTCAATCCATCGATTGACATACAACTAAATATTGGGACTAGTGTATGTCAAATATCATCCCAATACCCGTGTGGGGTTTTCAAACAACAACAGTTTATTTAAATAAATCACTGGTTAAAAAATTTAACCAATCCTAATTCGGTTTGAATTTTTTTCTATTTAACCAATTTTCACTGTTTAAATTGTAAATAGATATTTATAATTAAATTTCAACTACCACATTAATGTTAACATTTTTCATGTGTCAAACATTTCAGCATCACAATCAAAACACAATACAGTCAATTCAATCCAAACAAACAATCATGATTTGTACAATCAATGGTGTCGGGTGCTGCTAAGCACCGTCTGCATCCTAGTATATATTTATTTGTAAATAAATTGAGTGAGAAAGAGTTCTCACCTTTGGTTTGCACTTCGTCATTCTCTATTGGGCGGTTTGGATTCTGTTCGCTTTCATTCGGTTCCATCGTAATCTGTTTCATACAATTTTTATATTAAAAATCACATTTTTATTTCAATGCTATAAAAATCACATTTTTATTTCAATGTTATAAAATCACATTTTTATTTCAACGTTACATATATAAAAATCATATTGTTATTACGCTATTCATATAATAAAAATCATATTTTTATACTGCTACTACATATATGAAAATCATATTTTTATCCATGCTATGTATATATAAAAATCATTTTTTTAAATTGCTATTTCTATTAAAAAACACAATGCTTTTTCTATTAAAAAAATCACATATTTATACGGTGTTATTTCTTTTTTAAAATAAAAATCATGCTATCTATATTTTTAAAATCAATGTTATTCATAAATTTAAAATCAATCCAATTTATATTTTTAAAATCAATGCTCTTTAATATTTAAAAACCAATGCTCTTTTATATAAATCATATTTTCATTTGCAATGCTATTTTTGAACATTAATTACCTAGTTAAATAGATTAAAATCTGGTTAACTCTTAATTACCTTAATAAATAAATAAAATTTAATTAACAAAATTAATTAAACCTAATTATCAGTTAACCTTCATCGTCCTCGTTCTGATAATCTGTATCCAAAGAATCCCGTGCTCCACTCAAACATTGCGTCGTCGCTCCGCCTCCATGATGTCGGACCCGCATCGGACACCGGCAGTCAGAGCGCCGGACAGCCCTCTGTCCATGCCTAGCGCCTTGGCCCGTTCGATCAAGCCCTCAGCCCTAATTTGCCTCACGAACGATAGCGACTCCAGCCCTAATTCTGGTCATGATGGTTCCCGAAACCGGATCACCACCGTCCAAAATATTGAGCTCGTCATCCTCTCCATTTTCGCCGTTGAACATCTAGTGGATTAGTTGTAGATTAGGAGAAAATCGAGCGGTTGGGTCATGCGTTTTCTATCATTAAAATTGGTAGATGGCGGCTCCAAAGCGAACAAGACAATTAGGATTAGGGTATTATTAATACATTTTATTATTATTTAATTCATTTATTTTCAAAAATACATGTTAACCAATCCGAACTCTAAATCAAACCCAACGACTGTCGCCCCTAGCCAAATACCCCCATTCTGGACATAATGGGATAATGTTTCGTAAGACAATTCACCTGTTTCAATCAGTTTTCATTTAAATTTAAAATATATATCAATATATATTGAATTGGAACGCACATTTTAATTTACCGAGGCCACATACTAACTCCAAAAATTCCAGAAAAATTATATCTAGCTTTGTTTTGATGATTCGATCCTAACAAAACTAATTTTGTCGAATTTGGAGACCGTTTGAAAAATGGTCATTTTCCAACCGATTAAATTCAACTGAAATTGAAAAAACACATTTTCTTCTGCCACGCTCATATATTAATTCCAAAAATTATGAGTTTTGGAATCTAACAATAATTTGATATTCCGGATCCAACAAAAGTGGTTTCATTGAAAATGGAGGTCGTTTGCAAAATGGCTATTTTTAACGGCTATATTATATTAAAATATATATAAATTCCACAACGACTATTTTAAATTTTAAACTGGAGGTAACTTATTATTTATATTATGAAATCTGTATTTTTCACATTCATTATAAATATATTATTAAATGGATTCAAATTCTTCTGGTTTTACTAAAATCCGATTTATTCTAAATTCTGTACATTCATTTTGAATTAAAAATCGAATTTTCGAACTGCCGCGCCATTTTAGGTTCGTTATATAATTAAAATAAAATTATACATTATAAATTCGATTTAAAATAAATTTTTATTCATTATTATTTAAAATAAATCATTTTAATATTCTAAATCCATTAAAATAGTAAAAATAAAAATTTTAAATTGGTTCTGATTTTCCAGGTTGTTACAGTTATAAAATCTCATAACTATTTCAAATGACAACGGAATCGAACAATTTTAGGACCACTGGAAACGTTTTCAAGAACACTACAACGTGGCACTAATTAGGACAGAAACAGAGCCAGTTAGAATTGGAGGCAAATTTAAATCCGAACAGAAATAAAATCAGAAATAAAGACTAACGTAGTGGAAACCAAAGTGAGAACTCTTTTTCACTAAAAATAATTTTATCATGTTATTGTATTAATGTATAAAAATATAGAATTGTCAATGCAGATTTTTATCAGTTTAATCATTATAAATTGTATACAGTGCCTGTTAGCTCACCTTCCTCGTCCACAGACCATGGACGATTTAATTTAATGTATTGTATTTTGTTTGTGATGTTGGAATGTTTAACATATTAAAATATGGTTAATATTATTGTGGAAATTGGAATTAAAATTATAAATATCCATTTATAATTTAAAATAGTAAAATTGGAATAAATATTCATTTACAAGTCGAACGACTTGTTTATGGACCCCTATTTAATTGGTATTGATTGGGACGATAAATTTTACACATTGCCCAAATGCACAAATAATAATCAGTATTTGTTGTTTGAAAACCCCACATGGGTATTAGGATGATATTTGACATACATTAATCCCAATATTTAGTTGTATGTCAATCGATGGGTTGACAGGCTGTAATAAGCGTTATTTATTTATTTTAACGATTATACAGTTGTAAATTGCGCTTTTGATAATGTTTGAATGTGTAATGATTATTTATCATTATTGTTGAATACATGCGATGTATTAAATCCATAAAACTGAAATTATATGGTAATTGATTGAGTCGCATTCCGATTTAGAAATAAAGAATATTTTAAAATAACGAATATTTTAAAATAATATTCAATGAATAATCAAAAATATGATTTTGATGTCCAATTTTGGATGGACACAAAAATATTGAAATGTAAAGCCGAGTTAAGTAGTAAACGCTATTTTAACCCGAATGGGTTTATCGATCGATTTTATTCATTTTATAATGAATATCGAAAAGAAGTGATTTCAAAATCTAATATTTTGATAATATTATCATTTTAATATTATAATGATATGGAATATCCAATTTTGATTTAAAATAAAAAATGAAGTTGAAATCATTTTAAAATGAATTAATAAACGATTCACAAAATATGTTTTAAATGGAAATCGACGATGTATATATTATATATAATGGCTTGAATATAACGTGCAGTGTAGCGACCGTTCGCGAATTTCGACCATTAACTTCAAATGGACGTAACAGGAGATCTGACCGTATGATTCTCCTAAAATCAGAACCGTTTGGTTCGTATCAAAAAGAGTTTTCCAATGAATATAATAGATTTAAATTTGAATGGTCGGATTTTAAGATATGTCAAAATCAATTTCAGAAAAGGTCGTTATGGATGCAGTTCGGTAGCCGTTATTGGAAACTAACTGTAAGGTCCTTAATAAAATTGTTAAAAATATGGAAAAATTACGTAAAAACATAATAAATGATTTGGAAAGATTATAGATGAAAATTCCATATTTTGGAAAGATAATAGATATTTTTATGGAAAAGAACTATTTAATACCTAGAATAATAATCCAATGTTTTTAAATAAATAAATTGGATTGAGAAATGAGTTTTAAAATAACCAGAATTTTCCAATATACGAATTGGAATGGATTTGAATAGAAATAATCTTCGGAATATGTCGATATTGGATTCCATGATTATATGGATATTGTTGAGGAATTTGGAAGATACAAATATCGTTATTCCCAATACAATATCCATTAGTTTCAGAATTTGATATTGAATAGAAGCTGATATAATTTCTATTTAGAGCCTTGTGTTTAATATCAAATTGGATTTTGGGTTCGTCGTGAATGGTGTCTTTAATAATACTGTTCTTAAACCTCGATGAGAAAAGAATAAATCTTTTAAATAATACTTAGAGAAGTTTACCAATTAATTAATATTTAATTGGAATTGAATTGAAATGGGATTTGGAGTTTATTGTGAACGGTTTTTTAAATAACATTTGTTCTATAACCCAATTAACATCGAAGAGATGATTTGGAATTTATAAAAAAAATTATTAAGATTTAATGGAAAATTTCCAAAGTGAAGTTTTCCAATTTAATATATTAAATTGGAATTGGATGGAATTCGATTCTGTAATAATCGAGTCGAGCTTCTGTGAAGGAGGACCGTTACTATATATGGAATTTAAAAGGCATTGCAGTTATTCCATTTATAGTATTGATTGGATATGGAAATGTATATCGATTATACATTGATCTGTTTTCCGTGAAGATTTCGTAGTTGAGGAAGATAATTTGGGTTTATTGTGAACTTTGTTTTAAATGACGTTAGTTCTTTAACCCAGTTAAAGATAAGATTAATTTCTTAAACTTGAATAATCGTTAAGTAATGATTTTAGAGATTAAAAATGAATTAGAGTTTTAATGAATCTTTAATTAGATAGGAATGTGGTAATTAAATTTATCAAATTCATGAAATAATCAAGAATGGAGTACCACCAGTTTTACTTCAGGCGATAGTTAAATCTTTAATTAGATTTGAACGTGAAATGGTAATTAAATTTACCAATAACACAGTGGGTGTTAGATCTGGAGTACTACCAGTTTTGCTCCATGGGATGAATGGGTTAGAATTGGAAAAATAATAAATGATTACTTCGGTAGAGCTCGATAATCCCGACTAGTTTTATAAACCATAATTTGGTTTGGAATTGTTAAAGGGTAAAATAAAATCTTTTGAAATGATATTCATAAGAAGATTAAAGAGAAAATTTAAAAGAATTTATATTTGATAAAATTAATGGGAACCTTACCCTAAAGATGTGAATAATTGAATAAAAGAATATTCTAAATTGGAATGAGGTGTATGATGTGTTTTTATAGCACTTGACTATAAGATACACGAATTATTCAAAAAGACCGGATTTATCCCATTCTAAATATCTGACAAGGCGACTAAATGTCGATGATATGAAGACGGTGGTTAAAGACCGGAGATCTTCACATCGTTTGGATGATTACTGATGTCTTGATTGGGATGTACACCCAAGACAAGGTATTAAGTGGTGATCATCTAGACGTACTTGGAGATCGACTGGATATGTGAGGGCCTCTCTTCTGTATTGGACATACGGGACGAGGAATAAGATGCCTCCGGTTTCGTTCAGACCTAGAACGGACTTGCGAATCGATAGTGTGTCTGACATTGTATTCCTTTATACTGTATTCGTTAATCTCTGCTAAATATATATCTGTTTAGTGGCGGAGAATTTATTCTCTTACTTAACACCCTTCTCTGAGATGTACAAGCTCAGAGGTTTTATATTGGTGGAAATCAGTGTTGCGGTATGGATTGACAGTGTGGCATGCTGAGATGCAAATGAGCAAGGCTTTTGTTGAAAAGCAGAGTCTTGTGGTTGATAAGCAAAGCACAGCTTTAATTAGCATAACTTTGTGTAGCGGTAATTCGCGAGCCTCACACCCCCAGTATGAACCAAAAACGGGATATTGACTGCAGGGAAATGGACATATGTTAGTTCTAGCTACGAGTAACGTCATGGCATGGAGCCCAGACTGTTTAATCATGTGGATGTTGCATATTATTTGATGGATATATGAGGTACCTAGGAAGCGATGTAAGTCCATAAATGGCTCTCGATATGGTCGACTGGACTGACCATTTTGGAGGTTCGATAGAATCGGCTAACATATAGTTTATGGTATTGTCAATCATCGACGAATGACCGACCTTGCCAATTCCAAGGGCTCGCCAGCGTCCGAGTCCTAAGGCATTTGCTAGAGTGTCTCGAAATCGGTGAGGATGATCTCTTCTCTCGGTTCATAGATGGAAACCCAATTTCCAATATGTGATTTTACGGTTTTAGTTGTAAACCTATATGGCGACGTAATATAATGGTACCTACGCCTCCTATGGTTGATAAATTAATATTTAAAGTTGTTTTCTTCACTTATAATAATAATAAAAGATGAAATTTCGCATATCAAGCGTATTTGTCTATTATAAAGGAAAACTCAATAATCGACTGTAGCTTCATTTTTCTGTTTAACATTGCACTGTTTGTTTTATGCACTGGTATTAATGGGGTATAAACTCGTTCCGTGCTATATAGCGTGGTCCCGTGATTTACCTAACTTTAAAATAAAGCTAATAACTATTTTAGTTCTCACACCAGTCCCATGGCTGACTCGGAGTTTATTGTTTCTGCCTAAACTCTGGGTGCGCATATTTTCTACACGTGCAGCTAGTAGTTTTGGTTTTTGCAGATACTTCTTTTCCTAGGATCCTGGATTACAGCTGGAGCTATATTCGGAAAGGTTTATATCCGTATATCTATTTCAATCATGTCAGTTGTTATTTTCCGCTATGCATTGTACTTATGTATTATTTTCCGCTGCTATGTCAATTTTTAATCTCTGATATTGTATTTCCAATGTGTAATATTTATTCATACTATGTAATATTCTTGTACTCTGATGTAAATTGTGGTAATAACAATGAAATGTTCTTTTGTTTGTGTTCTGGTGCGTCATGTTCTCAAAGCAATCCGGGCTCCTCGTTTATGGGGATTTCAGGTTGTTTCAGTTTGGTATCAGAGCTTTGGTTTTACAAAGATCGAGAAAAAGATACGTTAGAACCAAACGAAAGAATTCATCGGAGATAGGATTAGTAGCATCCTATAATAATAACTAGTTAGAGATAGGGTTAGTAATATCCTAGAATGAGTTTGAAGAGTATTGTTTATAAAAAAAAGAATTTAGTTTTGAAAATTATATCTTATTATAAAGATTTAAATAATATATTTGATATTGATTTGGACCATTAAGCATATGAAGATTTTGCATATACGTGTCTTGAACGTATATTCGAAGTCTCAAATATAATGGATAATTATAGAACCACACCCTAGTCGCCCGGAGACGATTCCGATTATTGTCATGACATCATCCACATTTATGTTCGAGTTTCGAAAGTGGGATATCTATATGATTCCAATTGACTGGTGCGAGAACCAAAACACAGGTAGGGTATATGTTTGTGATTTGGCACTGAAGATATGATTTTTGAGTACATAAAAAGTTATATGATTGAAAAGCTAATCAACTAATTGATTGCTGGTTGTGTTGTGTGATTATTGGTTCAACTAATTAAAATATTGGAATAATAAAACCAATATGAAAATGAAAGGTGAATTAAGCCAAATCAAATCAAATATTGAAATGAATTGAAAATTGATTGGAATTATGTATATGTACGCGTGTATATTATGGACCGGTCATAGCATGAAAGCTAAGAAGTGGAATAAAATTGTATGCTCGATAAACAGATACATGTTTATTGTATTTCTTGGGTTTTGATGATTTTATGGGCCAACTGGCAAGTCGCTTGGATTTTTTTTTTGATTGATGGGGGCCCTGTGTGGTAAGTTGAGGTTTTACCGATCAGCCCGTACAAAGGAGGTTATGGCAAAAAAATTCGAAAATTTAGGGTATTAGCCAAATTTTTGAGAAATTAGAAAGTTCTTAAAAACTGAAAGGTTGAAGAACTCAAGCCAGAATGAAAGTTGAGTTGCTTAGTTAAACAATTTTCAGCTCCATTCCTTTTCGAGGACGAAAAGATTTTAAGTGAGGGAGATTGTAACAACCCGGAATTTCTAAACCAATTAAGAAATTATATTTTGCTATTTTAATGGGTTTTGAATATTTAAAATGATATATTTTAAATAATAATGACTAAAAATTTATTTAAATCGAAGTTAGAATGTATAAATATATTTTAATTATAAAACGAACTCAAAATGGCGTGGTAGTTTGAAAATTCAATTTTAAATTTCAATTGAATATACAGAGTTCAATATAAGTCAGAATTGGACGAAACAAGAAATGTTTGAATCTACTAAACTATAACTTTCTAACAAATGTAAGAAACTTAGATTTCACTTTGTAAATTGAAAGTTATGTCCAGTTCAAAATTTAAAATAGTCGCTATGGAATACATACATACATACATATATATATATATATATAATATAACCCTTAAAAATAGCTATTTTGCAAACGATCTCCGTTTTCGACGAAACCACTTTTGTTGGATCTGGAATGTCAAATTATGGTCAGGTTTTAATTTTCATAATTTTTGAAATTAATATATGAGCGTGGTGGATTCAAATGTGATTGGTAACTTTAGTCTGAATTTAATCGACTTGGCCATTTTACAAATAGTCTCCAAATTCGACGAAATTAGTTTTGTTAGGACCTATCGTTAAAACACAGCTAGATTAATTTTTCTGTAATTTTGGGAGTCAACATGTGGCCCCGGTAAATCAAAATGTACGTTTAAATTCAATATATATATTGATTTTAATTTTAATTTTGATTAAAACTGATCAAAACAAACGAATTGGCCTACGAAACATATCCCATTGTGTTCGGAATGGGGGTATTTGGTTAGGGGCGACAGTTGTTGGGGTTCATTTGGAGTTCGGAGCATTATACGAGTATTGTTGGAATTAAAATCAAATTATATTTTATTATATACGTATATAAGCCATGTAAAACCCTAATTCCATTTATTCTTTTTATGCCGCCGCACTTTTCATTTGAACGGCGGAAATCATTCTAATTTCTCCCTTTTAATTCATTCAATCGATTAACTAAAATTACAATCTTCTAACGTGAAAAACATGCACACTTTTATGATATACAAAATCATATGAGTATGATTAGTTTTAAGGGAATAGTTCGTTCGATTTTTAACCATGAAGTTGGCAGTTTTGATCTAGTTTTGGGGGATGAACGGAGGATGGAGCGTCGAGTGGTTCAGGGTGGAGGAGGAGGCTTCGACGGTGATCGACGTGGAGGAGCCCGATTCGGTTCAAGCGGCTCCGGCGAAGAGTGGCGACGACTTTGTTCAAACGACGAAGGGGTTTTCTCGTTATTGGAATAACGAGCGTGTTGAGGAAGAAGGGACTAGGCTAAAACCATGGTTAATTTATTTAATTAATTTATTCAATTTATTAAGTAAGATAATTAAGTTATAAAATCTCATAACTATTCCAAACGACAACGGAATCGAACAATTTCAGGACCGTTGGAATCGTATTCAAGAACACTACAATGTGACACTGACTGGGACATAAATGGTGCCAGTTAGAATTGGAGGCAAATTTAAATCCGAACAGAAATAAACCCAGAAATAAAGACTAACGGAGTGGAAACCAAAGTGGGAACTCTTTCTCACTCAAAATTGCAAGTACAGATTTTTATCAGTTAAATCATAATAAATTGTATACGGTGCCTATTAGCTCACCTCCCTCGCCCATAGACCATGGACGATTTAGTTGACTGTATTGTGTTTTGTTTATGATGTTGGAATGTTTAACATATTAAAATATTGTTAATATTATTGTGGAAATTGAAGTTAAAGTTATAAATATCCATTTATAATTTAAAATAGTAAAATTGGAATAAATATTCATTTACAAGTTGGACGACTTGTTTCTGTACACCTGTTTAATTGATAATGATTGGGATAAAAAAAAATTACACATCGGCCAAATGCGAAAATAATAATCAGTATTTGTTGTTTGAAACTCCCACATGGGTATTAAGATGATATTTGACATACACTAATCCCAATACTTAGTTGTATGTCAATCGATGGGTTAACAGGCTATGATGAGCATTATTTATTTATTTTAACGCTTATACAGTTGTAAATTGCACTTTGGATGATGTTTGAATGTGTAATGATTATTTATCATTATTGTTGAATACATCCATATAACAGAAATTATATGGTAATTGATTGAGTCGCATTCTGATTCAGAAATAAATAACATTTTAAAATAATATTCAGTGAATAATAAAAAATATGATTTGATGTCCGATTTTGGATGGACATAAAAATATTCAAATGTAAAGTTGAGTTAAGCAGTCAAAGCTATTTTAACCCGTACGGGTTTATTGATCGATATTATTCATTCTATAATGAATATCAAAAAGAAGTGATTTCAAAATCAAATTGTTTGAAAATATTATCATTTTAATATTATAATGATATGGAATATTCAATTTTGATTTAAAATTGAAAATGAAGTTGAAATCATTTTAAAACGAATTTATAAACGATCCATAAAATACGTTTTAAATGAAAATCAACGATATGTATATTATATACATATATATATATAATGGCCTGAATAGAACGTGCCACGCAGCGACTGTTCGCGAATTTCGACCATTAACTTCAAATGGACGTAACGGGAGATCCGACCATAGGATTCTCCTAAAATCAAATCTGTTAGGTTCGTATCGAAAAGAGATTTCCAATGAATATAAGAGATTTAAATTTGAACTGTCGGATTTTAAGGTACGTCCAAATCAATTTCAGAAAAGGTCGTTATGGATGCAGTTCGGTAGCCATTATTGGAAACCGACTGCAAGGGCCTTAATAAAATTGATAAAAATGTGGAAAAATTGTATAAAATCATAATAAATGATTTGGAAAGATTTTGGATGAAAAATTCCATATTTGGAAAAATAAAAGATATTTTTATCGAAAAGAACTAGTTAATAATTAGAATAATAATCCAATGTTTTTAAATAAATAAATTGGATTGAGAAATGAGTTTTAAATAACTAGAACTTTCCAATGTATGAATTGGAATGGATTTGAATAGATATAATCTTCAGAATATGTAGATATTGGATTTCGTGATTATACGGATATTGTTGAGGAATTTGGAAGATACAGATATTGTTATTCCCAATGCGATATCCTTTAGTTTCATAATTTGATAATGAATATAAGCCGATATAATTTATATTTAGAGCCTTGTATTTAATATCAAATTGGATTTTGGGTTTTTCGCGAATGGTGTCTTTAATAACACTATTCTTAAACCCCGATGAGAAAAGAATAAATCTTTTAAATAAGATTTAGAGAAGTTTACCAATTAATTAATCTTTAATTGGTATTGAATTGAAATGGGATTTTGTGTTTATCATGAACTGTGTTTTAAATAACATTTGCTCTTTATCCCAATTAACAGTGAAGAGATGAATTGGAATTTATAAATCTTTTTATTAAGATTTAATGGAAATTTTCCAAAGTGAAGTTTTCCAATTTAATATATTAAATTGGAATTGGATGGAATTCGATTTGGTAATAATCGAGATGAGCTTCTGTGAAGGAAGACTGTTACTATATATGGAATTTAAAAGGCATTGCAGTTATTCCATGTATAGTATTGATTGGATACAGAAATTTATATCGATTATATATTAATTTGTTTTCGGTGAAGATTCCGTAGTTGATGGAAGATGATTTGGGTTTATTGTGAACTGTGTTTTAAATGAGATTAGTCCTTTAACTCAGTTAAAGATAAGATTAATTTCTTAAATTTGAATAATCATTAAGTAATGATTTTTTAGGTTAAAAATGAATTAGAGTATTCATGAATCTTTAATTAGATTGAAATGAGAATGAGATAATTAAATTTATCGAATTCATGAAATGATCGAGAATGGAGTACCACCAGTTTTACTCCAGGCAATAGTTAAATCTTTAATTAGATTTGAACGTGAAACGGTAATTAAATTTACCAATAACATAGTGGGTGTTAGATATGGTATACTACCAGTTTTTCTCCATGGGATGAATGGGTTAGGATTGGAAAAATAATAAATAATTACTTCAGTAGAGCTCGATAATCCCAACTTGTTTTATAAACCTTTATTTGGTTTGGAATTGTTAAAGGATAAAATAAAATCTATTGCTATGATATTCAAAGGAAGATTAAAGAGAAAATTTAAAAGAATTTATCTTTGATAAAATTAATGGGAACCTTTCCCTAAAGATGTGAATATTTGAATAAAAGAATATTCTGAATTGGAATGAGGCGTATGATGTGTTTTTATAGCACTTGATTATAAGATACGCGAGTTATTCAGAAAGACCGGGTTTATCCCATTCTGAATAACTGACACGACGACTAAATGTCAATGATATGAAGATGGTGGTTGAAGACCGTGATCTTCACATCGTTTGGATGATTACGAATGTCTTGATTGGGATGTACACCCAAGACAGGGTAATAAATGGTGATCGTTCAGACGTACTTGGAGATTGACCGGATATGCAAGGGCCTCTCTCCTGTACTGGACACATGGGACGAGGAATAAGATGCCTCCGGTTTCGTTCGGACCCAGAACGGACTTGCAAATCGATAGTGTGTCTGATATTGTATTCCTTTATACTGTATTCGTTGATCTCTGCTAAATATATATATATATATATATATATATATATGGTGGTGGAGAATTTATTCTCTTGCTTAACACCCTTCTCTGAGACGTACGAGCTCAGAGGTTATATATTGATGGAAATCAGTGGTGCGGTATGGATTGATAGTGTGGCATGCTGAGACGCAAATGATCAAGGCTTTTGTTGAAAAGTAGAGTCTTGTGGTTGATGATCAAAGCACAGCTTTAATTAGCATAGCTTTGTGTAGCGTTAATTCGCGAGACTCACACCCCGGTATGAACCAAAAACGGGATAGTGACTACAGGAAAATGGACATATGTTAGTTCTAGCTACAAGTAACGTCATGGTATGGAACCTAGACTGTTTACTCATGTTGATGTTGCCTATTATTTGATGGATAGACGAGGTACCTAGGAAGCGAGGTAAGTCCTTAAATGGCTCTCGATATGGTCGGCTGGACTGACCATTTTGGAGGTTCGATAGAACCGACTAACATATAGTTTATGGTATTGCCAATCATCGACGGATGACCAGCCCTGCCGATTCCAAGGGCTCGCCAGCGTCCGAGTCCTAAGGCATTTGCTAGAGTGTCTTGAAATCAGTGAAGATGATCCCTTGCCTCGGTTCATAGATGGAAACCCAATTTCCAATATGTGATCTTATGGTTTTAGTTGTAAACCTATATGGCTACGTAATATAATGGTACATATGCCGCCTATGATTTATTCATTTATATTTGAAGTTGATTTCTTCACTTCTAGTAATAATAATAGATGAAATTTCACGTATCAAGCATATTTTTCTATTATAAAGGAAAACTCTATAATCGACTGTGTTCATTGTGTGATGGGACCTAAGTCTTATAATAGCTTCATTTTTCTGTTTAATGTTGCGCTGTTTGTTTTATGCACTGGTATTCATGGGGGATAAACCCGTTCCGTGCTATATGGCGTAGTCCCGTGATTTACCTAACTTTAAAATAAAAGCTAATAACTATTTTAGTTCTCACACCAGTCCCATGACTGACTCAGAGTTTATTGTTTCTGCCTAAACTCTGGATGCCCATATTTTCTACACGGGCAGCTAGTAATTTTGGTTTTCGCAGATACTTCTTTTCCCAGGATCCTGGATTACAGCTGGAGCTATATTCAGAAAGCTTTGCATCCGTATATCTATTTCAGTTGTGTCAGTTGTTATTTTCCGCTACGCATTGTAGTTATGTATCATTTTCCACTTCTATGTAAATTTTTAATCTCTGATATTATATTTTCAATGTGTAATATTTATACATACTCTGGAATATTCTTTTACTCTGATGTAAATTGTTGTAATAGCAATGAAATGTTCTTCTGTTTGTGTTCTAATGCATCGTGTTC
Source organism: Allium sativum (assembly GCA_030737875.1). NCBI lineage: Eukaryota > Viridiplantae > Streptophyta > Magnoliopsida > Asparagales > Amaryllidaceae > Allium > Allium sativum. The sequence goes on along the minus strand of CM060916.1, from coordinate 1,034,525,166 downwards.
TCAAAGCAATCCGGGCTCCTCATTTATGGGGATTTCAGGTCGTTTCAGTTGGTATCAGAGCTTTGGTTTTACAAATCTCGAGAACAAAGACACGTTAGAACCAAACAAAAGAATTCATCAAAGATAGGATTAGTAGCACCCTATAAGAATAACTAGTTAGAGATAGAGTTAGTAATACCCTAGAATGAGTTTGAATAGTATAGTTTATAAAAAAACAAATTTAGGTTTGAAAATTATATCTTATTATAAAGATTCAAATATTATATTTGACATTGATTAGGACAATCGAGCATATGAAGATTTTGCATATACGCGTCATGAACGTATATTCGAAGTCTCAAATATACTGGATAGATATAGAATCACACTCTAAAAGCCCGGAGATGATTCCGATGATTATCATGACATCATCAGCATTTTTGTTCGAGTTTCGAAAGTGGGATATCTATATGATTCCAATTGACTGGCGCGAGAACCAAAACATAGGTAGGGTTTGTGTTTGTGATTTGGCACTAAAAATATGATTTTTGAGTATATAAAAAGTTATATGATTGAAAAGCTAATCAACTAATTGATTGCTGGTTGTGTTGTGTGATTATTAGTTCAACTAATTAAAATATTGGATTAATAAAACCAATATGAAAATGAAATTTGAATTAAGCCAAATTAAATCAAATATTGAAATGAATTGAAAATTGATTGGAATTGCGTATATGTACGTGTGTATATTATGAATGGGTCATACAATGGAAGCTAAGAAGGGGAATAAAATTGTATGCCCGACAAATAGGTACATGTTTATTGTATTTCTTGGGTTTTGATGATTTTATGGGTAGATTAGCATTTTTCTTTTGATTGAAGAGGCCCCTGTGTGGTAAGTTGTGGTTTTACCGATCAGCCCGTATAAAGGAGGTTATGGCGATTTTTTTCGAAAAATTAGGGTATTAGCCAAATTTTTGAGAAATTAGAAAGTTCTTAGAAACTGAAAGGTTAAAGAACTCAAGCTAGAATGAGAGTTGAGTTGGTTGGTTAAACAACTTTCTGCTCCATTCCTTTTCGAGGACGAAAAGATTTTAAGTGGGGGAGATTGTAACAACCCGGATTTTCTGAACCAATTTGAAAATTTTATTTTAGCTATTTTAATGGGTTTTGAATATTTAAAATGATTTATTTTAAATAATAATGACTAAAAATTTATTTAAATCGAAGTTAGAATGTATAAATTTATTTTAATTATAAAACAAACTCCAAATGGCGTGGTAGTTTGAAAATTCGATTTTAAATTTCAACTGAATATACAGAATTCAATATAAGTCAGAATTGGACGAAACAAGAAATGTTAGAATCTACTAAACTATAACTTTCTAACGAATGTAAGAAACTCAGATTTCACGTCATAAATTGAAAGTTATGTCCAGTTCAAAATGTAAAATAGTCGCTACGGAATATATATATATATTTTTAATATAATGCATAACCCTTAAAAATAGTCATTTTGCAAATGATCTCTGTTTTCAACAAGACCACTTTTGTTGGATCCAGAATGTCAAATTATGGTCAGTTTTTAATTTTCATAATTTTTGGAATTAACATATGAGCGTGGTGAATTTAAATGTGTTTGGTAACTTTAGTTTGAATTTAATCGACATGGCCATTTTACAAATAGTCTCCAAATTCGACGAAATTAGTTTTGTTAGGACCGTATCGTTAAAACACCGCTAGATTAATTTTTCTGTAATTTTTGGAGTCAACATGTGGCCCCGATAAATCAAAATGTATGTTTAAATTTAATATATATTGATTTATATTTTAATTTTGATAAAAACTGATCAAAACAGCTGTATTGGCCGCGAAACATATCCCAATGTGTTCGAAATGGGGTTATTTGGTTAGGGGTGACAGTCGTCGAGGTTCTTTTAGAGTTCGGAGCATTATACGAGTATCGTTGGAATTAAATATTAATTTATATTTTAATATATACATATATAAGCCGTGTAAAACCCTAATTCCATTTATTCTTTTTAAGCCGCCGCACTTTTCATTTGAACGGAGGAAATTATTCCGATTTCTCCCTTTTAATTCTTTCAATCGATTAACTAAAATTACAATATTCTAACATGAAAAAGATGTAGACTTTTATGATCTATAAAATCATATGAGTATGACTAGTTTTAGAGGAATAGTGCATTCGATTTTTTACCGTGAAGTTGGCGGTTTCGATCTAGTTTTGGGGGATGAACGGATGACCGAGCGTTGAGTTGTTTAGGATAGAGGTGGAGGCTTCGACGGTGATCCACGTGGAGCGGCCCGATTCGATTCAGGCGGCTCCGGCGATGGGCGGCGATGACTTTGTTCAAACGACGATGGGGTTTTCTCATTACTGGAATAACGAGAGTGTCGAGGAAGAAGGGACTAGGCAAAAACCATGGTTAATTAATTTATTCAATTTATTAAGTAAGATAATTGAGTTATAAAATCTCATAACTATTCCAAACGGCAACGGAATCAAACAATTTCAGAACAGTTGGAATCGTATTCAAGAACACTACAATGTGACACTGACTGGGACAGAAACAGAGCCAGTTAGAATTGGAGGCAAATTTAAATCCGAACAGAAATAAAATCAGAAATAAGGACTAACGGAATGGAAACCAAAGTTGTAACACCCCACCTCCGCCAGGGTCACTCTTGCAAGTACACTAGCATTGGAGGGGCGTTAAACGAGGTAAACATGCATGGAGATATCACAAGAAAGAACATATAAGTAAAACAGAGTAAATAAAGCAGCGGATAAAACTACTATTTCAAAACCATAGTCAAGTTACATCAAAGTACTGTCATTATTTTCCAACTACTACAAGTCTAGAAAACATAAACTGAAAATTGGAAATAACATAAAGTAACTATCCCCAAAGTAGAATAAAGCCATAGCATGCTCAAGTCCAAACCGTACATGAGCTATCCAGAAAAGCAGCTAAAGGTCCAAGCTAAGTACCAGCGTTCCCACCTTGTAAACCTGGGGGGGGGGGAACGGAAGAAAAGAGGCGAAAGAAAACGGGTCAGTCAAAAGACTGGTAAGTCCTATCTACTATTAGTATAAAAACTAATAAAGTTAACTGGACATGTAAAGCAGAGATGAAACATAGGGTGATAACTGGCATGGTGAAAAGTTAATAAGATAGATCAAGTGTGGCATCGCATATACAAGGTTAGGTTGCACCAGGTGTGTACTAGTATTCCAATCCATGTCAAGTATAAACAAGAAATGAACCCTTGGCCCAAAGCTGGCCAAATATCATGAGGTGACCTAAATCAAGGTCCAACTACTCGGTCTAGTCGATCGGCTCTTTATAAGCCTAACTCGTCGTGTATCGGTGTCATACGGCTTAATCGTGGAATGTAGTTAACTATGCAAGGTCCACCCCAGGGTGTATTCAGCCCTAAGGTGTAAACCACAGACACAATTCAAGAAAGCATAGTCTAAACCTACTGGTGCCCATGTTCAACTCCGGACTTAATGTGCATGACCATGGTCCGCCTGAAAACCGGATCACCCTTCAGTCGTCTCTTTTGGTCTCTTACAATCAGTCCAGTAATCGTGCCCCACCCTAGCCTAGTCCAGGGTTATCATGATACTTCCAAGTGGTTTACTACTGAAAAGGACCACGTAACTAGGATTTCAAGCGGGTTAAGTGTGGTTAACCCTATCCTAACCATGTATTGAGTTGGTCAAGTGTATTCAAGCAGTTCATGACTTAACCCTATCAATACATCGGGTTTAATTGGTTAAGTATTCAAGTAGTCCATGACTTAATCCTACCAATCCATCGTGTTTAATTGGTTAAGTATATTCAAGTAGTCCATGACTTAACCCTACCAATCCATCGTGTTTTAATTGGTTAAGTATTCAAGTAGTCCATGACTTAACCCTACCAATCCATCGTGTTTAATTGGTTAAGTATTCAAGTAGTCCATGACTTAACCCTACCATGTGGCATTAATTAACTTAATGCACCCCAACCTCTCATATTAGACTTTGTTGTGGTTACTAGTTAAGCCGGGCGGGTCCGGGTAGCTTTACACCACAACCTAGTCTAACCTCGGGTTTTAAGTGCGATATGACCAACTACTCACATTGGGTCCTATTGCTTGTAGCCACTAGTTAAGCCGGTCGGTTCCGGGTAGATTTATGCTACAAACTCAACCCAACCTCGAGTTGGCCACTTCCATGTTTTCTACATGTCATGTCCACGTTCATGTTTTCGAGCATAAACACATGTCAATCTTTCATGTCATATTTTCAAGTCATGTTTTCATGTTATTTAAGTTTGCCCAACTACCCATAACGTATTCCCATCGCACGTAAATTCGCATCAACACAAATAGATCAAAGAGGGAACATAACAATATGACAAGGTGGGCATAAAATGGAAAAGTCTATCACAAGTTGAACATGGTGATATTTGAGGCCAAAAGGGGTTCAACATACTAGCACATGGCCTCAACATGTATGATAGCATAAAAGGTGACTTGGCCTCAAACATATCAAATAGCATAAAGGTGACTTGGCCACTAGCATGCATAATAGCATAAGGGTGATTTGGCCACAAGCATATTAAGGAACATGAGGGGTTAAGGTTTGGCCACAAGTTAAACATGGTGGCATATGAGGCAATTGTGTTCATAAACTTGCATATTACATTATAAGCCTCAAAACATGTATGACATCAACTTTAGAATAATGGGTGAAACATGGCCATAAATGACATAGGATAATAGCTAGTGATTTGCATATAACATCATATGCAAGATAACATAAGGGTTATGAGAGTTTCTATGTTGCTTTATGCAACATTTCAAATCAAAGCTCATAGCTTTCTATGCACAAAGTCAAGGTGATAGCTTTACAAACATGCATAGAATAAATCTATGCATAACATGATAGAATCAAAGCTCATAGCTTTCTATGCACAAAGTCAATGTGATAGCTTTACAAACATGCATAGAATAAATCTATGCATAACATGATAGAATCAAAGCTCATAGCTTTCTATGCACAAAGTCAAGGTGATAGCTTTACAAACATGCATAGAATAAATCTATGCATAACATGATAGAATCAAAGCACAAATCATACTTAGGCCCAAACTCAAACTTGCAACATGTCATATTTAACTTCATAATTAGAATCTAAGAGTAGTATAGGGCTTACAATGATATGAATACTTATAAAATAAAATAAGATTGAGACGAAGCCACTAGCAACTCTAAAAACCCCCAAATGAATACAAGCTCCAAGTTGTCTTGAGAAACAAGAAGATCCCTTTGATTTGTATGAAGAAAGATCCTTGTTTTGATGAAGGAAGGTGGCTCTTTTACTAGCTTAGGACACTCAAACTTTCATGAAGAGGATGGAGGCCATGATATGAAGATGGAGGCCATGATCAAGAAATATTTTGGCATAGTTTAGTTGTAGGAATGATTAATGAGGGTTTAGGCTAGGTCTTAGGGTCTTTTTATAGAAGTTAGGACTAGTTTTAGCCATAGGATTAACCCTAAATCAGATCTGAGCCATCAAACCACGTCACTAACCAACAAACATGTCTTGAGAAACAAGTCAAGTGCACCCAGGCCAGACTGGCCGACCACCCAAGTCGCAGGGGTGTCGACTAGGCAGTCGACACCACCTGGGGTGTGTCGACTCCCAAGTCGACTCCCCAGTCGACTTGGGGGTGGCGGGAATTTTTCCTGCCTCTTCTGCTTGGCTGAATTTGAATTCTGAATTCAAATTTGAACTTGTTTTTGAACTTGAAAATTTCTGAAAACTTTGACGGGCCATAACTTGGTCATACGGACTCCGATTTTTGAAAACTCGGACTCTATTTCGCGTATTTTTCCGAGACGAACGCAATGGCACAGCCCGTTTCCCTTGATTCGGATTTTATCATTTAATTCTGCCTTGGTTTATGTTATAACATGTTATTTAAAAATACGAGTTGTTACAAAAGTGGGAACTCTTTCTCACTCAAAATTATTTTATCATGTTATTGTATTCATATATAAAAATATATAGAATTGCCAGTGTAGATTTTTATCAGTTAAATCATTATAAATTGTATACGGTGCCTGTTAGCTCACCTCCCTCGTCCACAGACCATGGACGATTTAATTGACTGTATTGTGTTTTGTTTATGATGTTGGAATGTTTAACAAATTAAAATATCGTTAATATTATTGTGGAAATTGAAATTGAAATTATAAATATCCATTTATAATTTATAATTTAAAATAGTAAAATTGGAATAAATATTCATTTACAAGTCGGACGACTTGTTTATGTACACTTATTTAACTGATATTGACTGGGACAATAATTTTTACACATCGGTCAAATGCAAAAATAATAATCAGTATTTGTTGTTTGAAAACCCCAAAAGGGTATTAAGATGATATTTGACATACACTAATCCCAATATTTAGTTGTACGTCAATCGTTGGGTTGACAGGCTGTGATGAGCATTATTTATTTATTTTAATGCTTGTACAGTTGTAAATTGCACTTTGGATGATGTTTGAATGTGTAATGATTATTTATCATTATTGTTGAATACATGCGATGTATGAAATCCATATAACTGAAATTATATGATAATTTATTGAGTCTCATTCCGATTTAGAAATATTCTATATTTTAAAATAAAGATATTATATAATAACGAATATTTTAAAATAATATTCAATGAATAATCAAAAATATGATTTGATGTCCGATTTTGGATGGACACAAAAATATTCAAATGTAAAGCCAAGCTAAGTAGTAAACGCTATTTTAACTCGAACGGGTTTGTCGATCGATTTTATTCATTTTATAATGAATATCGAAAAGAAGTGATTTCAAAATCTAATATTTTGAAAATATTATCATTTTACTATTATAATGATATGGAATATTCAATTTTGATTTAAAATTGAAAATGAAGTTGAAATCGTTTCAAAAAATTTTTATAAACTATTCATAAAATACGTTTTAAATGAAAATCGACGATATGTCTATTATATATATATAATGGCCTGAATAGAACGCGCCACGCAGCGACCGTTCGTGAATTTCGACCACTAACTTCAAATAGATGTAATGGGAGATCCGACCGTCGGATACTTCTAAAATCGAAACTGTTGGGTTCGTATCGAAAAGAGCTTTCCAATGAATATAAGAGATTTAAATTTGAATGGTCGAATTTTAAGATACATCCAAATCAATTTCAGAAAAGGTCGCTATGGATGCAGTTCGGTCGCCGTTATTGGAAACCAACTGTAAGGGCCTTAATAAAATTGTTAAAAATATGAAAAAATTGTGTAAAATCATGATAAATGATTTGGAAAGATTTTGGATGAAAAATTCCATATTTAGAAAAATAAAGGTATTTTTATCGAAAAGAACTAGTTAATAACTAGAATAATAATCCAATGTTTTTAAATAAATAAATTGGATTGAGAAATGAATTTTAAAATAATTAAAATTTTCCGATGTATGAATTGGAATGGATTTGAATAGAGATAATCTTCGGAATATGTAGATATTGGATTCCGTGATTATACGGATATTGTTGAGGAATTTGGAAGATACAAATATCGTTTTTCCTAATACGATATTTATTAGTTTCAGAATTTGATATTGAATTTAAGCAGATATAATTTCTATTTAAAGCCTTATATTTAATATCAAATTGGATTTTGGGTTTGTCGTGAATGGTGTCTTTAATAACACTATTCTTAAACCCCGATGAGAAAAGAATAAATCTTTTAAATAAGATTTAGAGAAGTTTACCAATTAATTAATATTTAACTGGAATTGAATTGAAATAGGATTTTGGGTTAATCGTGAACGGTGTTTTAAATAACATTTGTTCTTTAACCAATTAACGGTGAAGAGACAATTTGGAATTTATAAATCTTTTTATTAAGATTTAATGGAAATTTTCCAAAGTAAAGTTTTCCAATTTAATATATTAAATTGGAATTGGATGGAATTTGGTTCGGTAATATTCGAGATGAGCTTCTGTGAAGGAAGACCGTTACTATATATGGAATTTAAAAGGCATTGCAGATATTCCATTTATAATATTGATTGGATACAGAAATTTATATTGATTATATATTGATTTGTTTTCCGTGAAGATTCCATAGTTGATGGAAGCTGATTTGGGTTTATTGTGAACTGTGTTTTAAACGACATTAGTTCTTTAACCCAGTTAAACATAATATTAATTTCTTAAAGTTGAATAATCATTAAGCAATGATTTTTGAGATTAACACTGAATTAGAGTTTTAATGAATCTTTAATTAGATTGGAATGAGAATGAGGTAATTAAATTTATCGAATTCATGAAATGATCGAGAATGGAGTACCACCAGTTTTACTCCAGGCAATAGTTAAATCTTATTTAGATTTGAACGTGAAATGGTAATTAAATTTACCAATAACACAGTGGGTGTTAGATATGGAGTACTACCAGCTTTGCTCCATGGGATGAATGGGTTGGGATTGGAAAAATAATAAATGATTACTTCGGTAGAGCTCGATAATCCCAACTATTTTAATAAACCTTAATTTGGTTTGGAATTGTTAAAGGATAAAATAAAATCTTTTGAAATGATATTCAAAGGAAGAATAAAGAGAAAATTTAAAAGAATTTATCTTTGATAAAATTAATGGAAACCTTTCCCTGAATATGTGAATATTTGAATAAAAGTATATTTTGAATTAGAATGAGGCGTATGATATGTTTTTATAGCACTTGATTATAAGATACGCGAGTTATTCGGAAAGACCGGGTTTATCCCATTCTGAATAACTGATACGGCGACTAAATGTCGATGATATGAAGATGGTGGTTGAAGACCGGAGATCTTTACATCGTTTGGATGATTACTGATGTCTTGATTGTTATGTACACCCAAGACAAGGTAATAAGTGGTGATCGTCCAGACGTACTTAGAGATCTACCGGATATGTGAGGGCCTCTCTCTTGTATTGGACATATGAGATGAGAAATAAGGTGCCTCCGGTTTCGTTCAGACCTATAACGGACTTGCAAATAGATAGTGTGTCTAACATTGTATTCCTTTATACTATATTCGTTGATCTCTGCTAAATATATATATATATATATATATATACGTTTGGTGGTGGGGAATTTATTCTCTTGCTTAACACCCTTGTAGTGACCCGAAATTCCGGTCCAATTTGAGCTGACCAAATAACACAAGTCTAACCCAATTTGCACTGAAATCCAGAAAACTATTAGAAAGAATATAGAGGGTGAGGAAAGATATGATAGAAACTTATAGAAAAGAAGAAGAACATCATCATCAGAGTAACATGAATCTCGCAGCGGAACGAATAAAATATAACATAACTTTTGAAATACAAATAGTATATGTATACAGTAACATTATCAGAGTACAACACTTACAACACAGCGGAAATAACTATAGCTATATAATCCTGAAGCCTCCTGCTTCAAAATCTTCCAGTATATCTGTAAAACTCGACTATTTGACTGCCTGTACAAAATTGGGCACCCAAGAGTTTAGGGAAAACAAAACAAAATAAACTCCGGTTCAGTCATGGGACTGGTATGAGTAAAACAGTTTAAAACAGTTTGAACAAGTAAACGATATCTCATAAGACAACGCCATATAACGGAATGAGTTTTTCCCTTATGAGAATCCAAAATATCTTTATATCAAAAACCCTTTTAATATTATAATAATGTCTATTAACCACAATATAATAATCATCTAGCAGAAACGCTTTCATCTTACGTTCTACATATACATTGTGCAATCAAAACCACAAGCAGGTATTGGGTAATGGATTTCCAACTATGACAAGGTATGGAACCACGTTTCTCTAGTGTACCTCTAGAGAGGAATACACTGGGTTCAACAAGAACATCTTGCAACCCGGCCACACATGACCGACCACTCATTTCGCTTGAGTGTATCGAATGTATATCACCAACGGTTAGGATCAACAACCGTTTCCCGAATGGGACAACATCAATAATAGATTTTTAGAAGTAAATGAAACTCTAGACCAGGTGATTATACACCCTAATAGGTGCGACCTACATAGCCATGCTGCCTGCCCGATTTTTGTCATTTCCCGGTTGTGAGGCTAGAAGCTACGCTTATCTCTGACAGATTACACATTTATTCACTTTGAATGTCACATCGTCATACCCGTCAAATCACAAACTGATTTCCCTAATAATATCACGGGTATACAGCTAAGAGAAACGGATTTCTCCACCACCAAACGTGAATACATTTGAAGAGATCAACTTAGCGATATATTAGATATACTCTGTCAGACATTCTTCCATATAGGTCGTCCTGGGACTGGACAAACCGAAGGCACTATTCAGTATATCCATCTTAGGCACTGTTATCTAAGATTTATACAACAGCCCTTGCACTTTACTCTGTCTTCAATTATCTTTGGCATATATGATTCGTAACGCTTATGCCAATACAGAGTGGTTCATCAGATAATAATCCAACCAGTCTCTCCATATTAACAACGTTAAAATGGTCAAAACTTCGATAGTCTGTGATTTAACCATCAAAGAAAAACAGGTGTGCAAACAACGATATTATTTCCAAAAGGAAATTATATCGATCAATCATTATTTAACATTTATCTCTTTTGTTCCTTAATTTACTTATCTCCTGTTTCCATATATTAAATTCTTACCTTCTATTATCAGAAAACATTTCTGATTCTTATCTGGAAAACATTTCCAAACTCCTTCACGATCAAACCTTACCATTCCTTAGTTAAGAAGGAAGTCAATCAAGTTGGGGTATAATTACCTCTCAGACCTTAACTGAACAACGTTTTAACTTCGAAATAGTCAAAGTTTTTCTTTAAAATCTTTAACAACTTCCTATTCGAAAAATCTTTATTCGATAACCCCTCCATTTGAGTAACTATATTCGAAAATCTCTCTTAGAATAACTAGATTCGATAACCTTTCTTCGAATAAACTATATTCGATTAACTCTATTTAATTAACTCTTATCAATTAACTCTATTGGACTAACTCTATTTGATTAACTCTATTTGATTTAACTCTAATCGATTTACTCTTTTCACATAACTCCTTTCGAATAACTAGATTCGATAACTCCTTTAACTCTATTCGAATAAACTATATTCGCTTAACTCCTTTAACTCTATTCGAATAAACTATATTCGATGAACTCCTTTAATTCTATTCGAATAAACTATATTCGATTAACTCTATTCAATTAACACTTATCAACTAACTCTATTGGACTAACTCTATTTGATTAACTCTATTTGATTTAACTCTAATCGATTTACTCTTTTCACTTAACTCCTTTCGAATAACTAGATTCGATAACTCCTTTAACTCTACTCGAATAAACTATATTCGCTTAACTCCTTTAACTCTATTCGAATAAACTATATTCGATTAACTCCTTTGATTCTATTCGAATAAACTATATTCGATTAACTCCTTTGATTCTATTCGAATAAACTATATTCGATTAACTCCTTTCGAATAACTAGATTCGATAACTCCTTTAACTCTATTTGAATAAACTATATTCGATTAACTCCTTTGATTCTATTCGAATAAACTATATTCGATTACTCTTCTATCGAATACACTATATTCGATAACTCTACTTCGAATAAGTGATATTCGGTAACTCTACTCGATTAACTCCATTTGAATAACTCTAACATGTTAACTCTAACTAATTAACTTTAACTCTAACTGGTTAACTCTATCCGATCAACCCTAACTGATTAACTCTAACTGGTCAACTCTAACTGATTAATTCTAACTGGTTAACTCTCTTATTCAATCTTAACTTAACTTGATTAACTCCTATCGAATAACTAATATTCGATTTAACTCCATTCGCTTGACTCTAGCTCGCAGCGATCACAATGGTTACGCCTGATTCCCTCAGGAAACATCCGACTGCCGTAGGCTCTCTGCAACCCTGCGAATTACGCTAGCAGTCGTACGAAATGGCGACTCACTTGGATTAACTCTTATTCGAATAACTAATATTCGATTAGCTCAAAGTGATTAACTTTCATTCGACTTACTCCTATTCGAAAAATTCCTATTTGATTTACTTTACTCGAATAACTAATATTCGATTAACTCCTTTGGTTAACTTTATTTGATTAACTCTAGTTGGTTAATTCTAATTGGTTAACTCTAACTTTAATCGATTATCTCTAACTGGTTAACTCTATTTATTTAGCAAATAAATATTTCCTTTCAATTTTATTTATTTAACAAATAAATATCTCCTTTTAATTTTATTTATTTAACAAATAAATATCTCCTTTTATCTCTTTCTATTTATTTACTAAATAAATAACCCTTTTTATTTTATTTATTTTCTAAATAAATACATCCTTTTACTTTTATTTATTCCCTAAATAAATAAATAATACCATTTAATCTATTTGTAAATGTTCTACAAATATTTCCTTTTTATCTCTATTCTATTTGTAAATGGTTTACAAATATTTCTCTTTCTATTTTATTTGACAAATAGTTTCCTTTATATTTGTTTTACAATTATATTTCCTCTATATTTGATTTACAAATATATTTCCTCTATATTTGATTTACAAATATATTTCCTCTATATTTGAATTACAAATATATTTCCTCTATATTTGATTCACAAATATATTTTCTCTATATTTGATTTACACATATATTTCCTCTATATTTGATTTACAAATATATTTCCTCTGTATTTGATTTACAGATATATTTTCTCTATATTTGATTTACAGATATATTTCCTCTATATTTGATTTACAAATATATTTCCTCTATATTTGATTTACAAATATATTTCCTCTATATTTGATTCACAAATATATTTTCTCTATATTTGATTTACAAATATATTTTCTCTATATTTGATTTACAAATATATTTCTTATTTTTTCAAAATCCTTTTTCTTTTATATATATAAAATCCATTGATTTTATATAAATAAATTATTTTCAAAATATACTTTGAAAATCCCTTTTCTACATCCCAGTATTTCTTGCGGTATTTAAAATAACAAACAACGGTGATCGATATCATTCAAACACATATAATCAACAACAGATTATATATCACATCATATACCCAATATATGAAAAACAGGAAATAAATGTTGAGGAATCCAGTTGGATTCCTCCAACCTGTTTATCTGCATAACAGATGTTAGACAATATGATTAACATCGATTTCATTTCGATACGAAATATTCTGCTGAAAAAAATCAATATTCGATTAACGATTTTATATATATCGTTATCTATAAATTTAACTAATACACAAACAATTCAACCAAACAGTCAGCACACAGTAATCAATCATCATTTATCAGTTTTAAATATACGTTATAAAAATAAAACTGTTCAGAGTTGGTGAGTTTTACTCACATTTCGCGTTAACTGTTAAATAACGATTTGCGTCTGTTTTCAGATGGACAATTTATTTTGCAATAAATTGTAACGAGCTCGAATCCACCCCCCGTCAGTTGCAATCGTAGCCACCATCCATATGATCCCAACGCAACTTACGGTTCGTCAATCTGATATCGTGTGATCAAGTTATTGAATTAGCAAGTTTAATACATATTTAAACTTAAATAAAACTTTAATTTACTTAAAGAATTTGGGCCTTACGCTCTTCTAATTTGTCAGCCCGTTCACCCAAGTACTAGCCCAAACCCGTTAAGCCTCTTCTCCTCCGTTCATAATGCCGCTCCTGAAGCTGTTTCAAATGGCCATTGCCGAACTTTCCCACACCACTTCTCCTTCGTCTCTTCACGAATCTCCAAACCGATAACACCATTCAAACCCTCCGCCCGTTCTCTTCCTCCCCCGTAGTCTCTAACTCCAACTCGCACGAACTATCCAAAAGCCGATTCCAGGCCTTTCACGTTAGCCACCGTACCGGATCGACACCTTTAAATTCGTAAAATCCTCAAAATTTCCACACTGATGCGGTTTTCCACCCTAAACCCAAAAATCAACTTCAAACGAGCTCAAACCCCATAAATTCCGAGATTATTGAAGCCCTATGTTTTGCTGGTGAAACCCAGTACCTAAAAACTAATGTCGAACTCACAGCTGTGTATATAGAAACGAAGAGAAACTCTCAACGATCACAAATATACCCATTTCCTGATTTACAGATTTTTATTTCTTTTTCCTTTGATTTTCAAAGGTTGCGTTTTTTTTTTTTTTAAGAAATGGATGGCTGCTGAAAGTTTTGATTTTATAGGAGGACGAAAATCTTTTGTGTGGTTGAAAAGGTTAGTGGGTGGCCTTTGTATTGGCCTCTAATTTAGTTTAGATATTTTCTTTTTATTATTTTATATTCGTTTCAGTCTTCTAAAAATTCGTGTGATCACACACGATATTCAAAAATCACGGAAATTGACATGCAGCTACAGTTTGACATTACGGTCCCAACGAAACTGGTTTCGTCGAATTCCGACTTCGTATACTCACACAGCGTATTTTTTACCATCAAAATACTGACTGTTCTTCACGTTAAAATCCCGTACGGCCACACACTGACTCTAAAAATCACGAAACTTGACATCTAACAATAATTTAATATTACGAATCCAACAAAACTGGTTTCATCAAATTCTGAGGTCGTTTGCAAAACTGGCTATTTTTAAAGCTCTAAATAACCGTTTTAAATATATAAATATATTTAAAAACATTTTAATTTAATATTTATAAATAAATATTCTCGTATATATTCACAGTGGAGTACCATACAGCTTCAGAAAAGTCTTATATGGATTTCTAACTCGATATTTCAAATCCTGATATAAATCGATATTCGATTTATAATGAAATCCCTTTTTAAAATATAATTAAATTATAAAGGAATTCCATAGCGACTTTTCTAAAATTTGATTTGGACATAAATCAAAATCTATATGACGAAATCTTGATTTTTCTCTTCCAGTAGAAAAATATACTCCACCAGCTCCTAACGTTTCTTGTTTCACAGAAATCCAACTTAAAACGAACCCTGTATATCCAATTGAATTTCAAAATCGCCAAATCGCGAACTGCCGTGCCATTTCGAGCTCGATTTTAATTATGATATAATTATACGTTCAAACTGTCGTTATTTAAATATATTCGTTATTCAAATTAAATTCTAAACTGAATTATATATTTTGAATTTTGCCCAGTTCACACCATATCGCCATTTCAGCCCAATCTGATTATTTCAGAATTAAATATATTATTTAATTATTATTTTAATTAAATATTCATCTTATTTAATCCAACAACCATTATATTCTCTAAACCATTATTTAAATAATTAAATTAATTAATTATTATATCGCTTGAAAATGTGGGTCATTACAACCCTTCTCTGAGACGTACGAGCTCAGAGGTTATATATTGGTGGAAATCAGCGGTGCGGTATAGATTAATAGTATGGCATGCTGAGATGCAAATGATCAAGGTTTTTTTTTGAAAAGCAGAGTCTTGTGGTTGATGATTAAAGCACAACTTTAATTAGCATACCTTTGTGTAGCATTAATTCGCGAGCCTCAAACCCCGGTATGAACCCAAAATAGGATAGTGACCGCAGGGAAATGGACATATGTTAGTTCTAGCTACAAGTAACGTCATGGTATGGATCCCAGACTGTTTACTCATGTGGATGTTGCATATTATTTGATGGATAAACGAAGTACCTAGGAAGTGAGGTAAGTCCTTAAACGGCTCTCGATATAGTCGACTGGATCGACCATTTTGGAGGTTCGATAGAACCGGCTAACATATAGTTTATGGTATTGGCAATCATCGATGGATGACCGACCCTGCCGATTCCAAGATTTCGCCAGCGTTCGAGTCCAAAGGCATTTACTAGAGTGTCTCGAAATTAGTGAGGATGATCCCTTGCCTTGGTTCATAGATGGAAACCCAATTTCCAATACGTGATTTTATGGTTTTAGTTGTAAACCTTTATGGCAACGTAATATAATGGTTCCTACGCCGCTTATGATTGATACATTTATATTTGAAGTTTATTTCTTCACTTATAGTAATAATAATAGATGAAATTTCGCGTATCAAGCATATTTGGCTATTACAAGGGAAAACTCAATCCTCGACTACGTTCATTGTGTGATGGAACCTGGGTCTTATAATAGCTTCATATTTCTGTTTAGCATTGCACTATTTGTTTTATGCACTGGTATTCATGGGGGATAAACCAATTCTGTGCTATACGGCGTGTTCCCGTGATTTACCAAACTTTAAAATAAAAGCTAATAAATGTTTTAGTTCTCACAGCAGTCCCATGATCGAATCAGAGTTTATTGTTTCTACCTAAACTCTGGGTGCCTATGTTTTCCACACGGGAAGCTAGTAGTTTTGGTTTTCATAGATACTTCTTTTCCCAGGATCCTGGATTACAGCTGGAACTATATTCGGAAAGCTTTGTATCTATATATCTCTTTCAATTGTGTCAGTTGTTAATTTCCGCTACGCATTGTACTTATATATTATTTTCCGCTGCTATGTAAATTTTTAATCTCTGATATTGTATTTCCAATGTGTAATATCTATTCATACTCTGGAATATTCTTGTACTCTGATGTAAATTGTTGTAATAGCAATGAAATGTTATTTTGTTTGTATTCTGATGTGTTGTGTTCTCAAAGCAATCCGGACTCCTCGTTTATGGGGATTTCGGGTCGTTTCATGTACTCATCATTTTGGCTGCGCACGTGGCCTTTATTGTAACATGTTTCTATCACTTAGAAAAGCCTTATGCATAAATTTTCGAAGTATGAATCACATTAATAACTTAATAACTGAGAGAGCAATCTAGGATCATATCAAGTATTTTCTATTAGTAAATAATGGACCTCTAAACTGAGGATCATAAGGGTAAAAAAAATTCTTTGCTAAATCTAACATGGAAATTATTTTACATAGATCCCTAAAATGGCTAAAAGCCGTAATGAAAATGATTCAATATTAGAAATTAAATGGAATGAATAAGGCAACGAAGTGTAAAAATATACGATTTTACAACAATAATAATGAACAATTAATTTTTTATGGGCATACATAAAATACTGGAACGAGTTCAACAAAAAAATTGATTCGAAACTACTTTTGAGAATTCTTCCTTATTTAAGATTCACAAACAATAATATGCTCATAACTCGGTACACAGTTATTCGTATAATCGTATCTATAGATAACTAAACAAATAGATTATGAAATTCAAAATTATACCTTTGTGTATGGCTTCTTCCCCTTCCCTTCATTTGAAAATTGCTAGACCATCTCCTAGTTTCCAATTTTAGTTATCCCCGCTCTTGTAACAACAACTGATTCTTTCCACAAGAATTTCAAGGCCTTGAATAAATAATTATATTGCATAATATTATTTCTTCTATATAGACGGTAGTTTTGAGTTATTTTCGTTATTTGTTGCATTAGCAATAAAGGGTAAAGGTTGACATAAAATACGTAAGATAGAATTAAAAAAAAGGCTAAATATCACCTTAACTTCAAAATTTTATGATACATGAACATCCAACAATGTTGGCCTTCTTTGGATTCATCATGAAATAAACCTGTAACCATAATCATGCATTAGCAACCAAATCATAATCTTTAAATGTGTGTAGAGGAGTTATGCACTTTTGTAAGGTTACATGTGTAATTTCATTTTAAATCCATCAATTATTCCTATACTTATCAGCAATATCACTTTCCTAAATGAAGCAATTTAATAACCTCAACTTAAATTCAACATTGAACATTGGATATCTTTCATCACTGAACAATTTTATTTTCCATTAAAGAAGTCCTCTTATTAATTTTATACCTATTAAAAGGTTAAAAAAAGTCAAATGCATGTAGCTAAGATGGTTATTGGGGATGCTGAGTAGTAAATAGATTAGTCAACCAAATAAAAAATGAGTACCTTTGTAAACTCAGCCCCATATTGAAGAACATATTTCATTTTGTAACATAACCAATTAAAAGAAAGTATTAAAATCACATTCCTCAAGCTACCTTGAAGAAATAGAAGAATATGTTGTAGTAGTATCAATGAAGTCAAAGAGTTCTTACCTTTGCAATGACTGTTTTGATGCAGCAGGAAACTTGTCAATATAATAAATAAGCTGAACAATTGAAAATGAAGACTGTAGTCATTGGCACAATGCATCCTATAATGAATGTTGAAAAACTGGATCAAAAATTGCATAAATTCAAAAAATAAATAACTGAAAATTCAGTTTATCCAAAAAACATGTCAATATGAACGTTAATAGTTGCATATTCGAAATCAGACTGAAACCAACAGAGACAAAAAAAACAAATGACAAATTACTTTACTCCAAACAAAGAGGAATTACCTCAAATAGATTTCATAAAAAGAAACTAAATAAAGCACTGGGAAAAAGACAGAGAGAATTACCAAGAAATCTATCTTTGTGGAGATTTGGGTCAAAATTTTCTTATGAAAGCCTCCTTAGAAAACTACAAAACACTATACAATTTTAGCAGTAGGTAGAGGATGCCTAGTGTTGAAACGAAGGGTGGAAAATAGGCGAATTACCAAATCTGACTACCTCTGTATGAATTGGTACATACCCAAACGTGGGGAAAGATCCGAAAATGCCGACTTTGGGGTGAGAAAGAGTCGAGGGGAAATGAAATCGGCATGGTCAAATTAAAATTAGTGTTGGAGGAAGAAAAGCTCAAGGCGGAAAACTGTGTGAAGGAGGGAGAAGCAAAGAGATAAAAAGAAAAAAAACGAAAAAATGAAGGTGAGTCTTAAGTTCTTAAAATTCCTGGAAGTCTTTGTGTGTCCTTGAAGCACAACCCAGTAATAATCTAGTGCAACACTAGGGGCACCACAATATCCTCTTCCTAATACCGCAATTAAAAAAATAAAACTCATTAAATTTTGTATGCTTCCTAATACGACATTCCCTCTCCATTCTAATCTCTCACCCAAACATTATTTTCCGAACTAATCACGTACTCGGCCCTAATATGAAAACTCTAAACAAGATTAATCATTGTCAACTTCATCTTTCCCGTGGTAAAATTCAAATTCTTACCGTTTGAATCCCTAATCTCTCACTTCCTCTTCTAGTTTGCTTAAATCAAACTTATTCACAGCTTTTATATATTCATCCACGCATTCTTTTAGTCTCACTGAATTTTTGTGAGGAGAAAGATGGTTGAATTCGTGATTTTTTGCTAATTGAATTAAATTTAGGTTATTCAAACACAATGGCAGCGAGATGGAGAAATAGAAGAAATACAGTGGTAACCTTTTTTTTATTTGGTATTAAGAAGAGGGAAATAAATTTTTTTGTGGTATTTTTAGTTGCGGTATTAGGAAGAGCATATTGGGGTGCCCTTAGCACCCCACATAATGTATTAAATAATAGTAAAGCAGAAACTTTTAAAGCTCTCCTATTTCTTCTAGGAATTTTCTCTTTTCTTCTTAAATCTCTACAGATATTTTATTTTAAAATTAGTTTATAACTTTATACTTATTTACTATTTCTCTCACATTATATTACTTCTTCTGTCATTTTATATTTTGATATGGTCATTCAAAGTTTACATAATTATTTATTAACAGTTAGTTTCTAATATTTTACATTTAAGTCCACGTAATTGAATTAATTACAAAATCCAAAATTTAAGTAATTTAAACAAATTTAATTAGCTAATAATTCTTTTAAATACTAAAAATGACAAAACTATGTTTTTGGCTCTAAATACCGACACTTCGAAATTTCTTTAATCATTCAAGTCTCTTTCAATTTTTTCCTTACATTTCATATTTAGTACCATATTTTACAATTAATTACATAATATTACAACTATTTCAATAACTTTAGCAAACTAATATTCATTGTTTCGTCTAATAAATCACAGCAAGTTTAACCATATTCCTATTAACATAAGTGAAAAAAATCAAATATATATATATAAAAACACGTCATTCACATAGCATAAACATAATTAACCGTCACAAGTTCAAAGTTGAACTCATTTATGTGAATATATTTACCATGTATTGCATTGCAATATTAATGTTAAACGCCTACATTTTAAAATTTATGTAGTCATTTACAAAACGTTTCACAATATCAATTAACATTGTATATCTAAGTCAATATGTTTAAATAAATTATGCGATTTTGAATTTAATAAATGATTCAATCAATAAACTGTTGTTAATTCATCTAATTAAAGCTAAGTGTGATGTTTTAAAATGTACACCATGTTAATATTAACAAAAACGACAAATTTTGTTTTTCTGTTAAATAAAAAGTTACATAGTTTAAATGATACATGTAAACAATACTAATTTTTTAATATATTATATATTTATCTCAACAGATTTATCATAAACTGAAGAAACAATTTCCGTTTTAAATACTTGCATCTTAACATTACAAAATTATTTGTTGTACTTCCTCGATTCTTTCGTTATGTTTTATATTCGATCCATACATTTGAACCACTCATGAAATCTTAAATTATATTAACTTAAATAATCTTTAGAGAGTATGTAGTCCACTTTTCTAATAGTTCTTAAAAATATACGTCAATTTTACTATGTATATTCATATTAGAAAAGGTAGATTTTCATGCAACTATAAACATGTAAAATCACATAATATGAACTTTGTATATCTACAATAATGACAGTTAATTTACAAATTAGTTATGATTCATTTATATTAAGAATTTAACATATATTATATTATAAAATTCTTTTTGAAAATCAACAACTCCACAATAAATTAATACATCTTTTGCAAAAAATAAAAACAATTGTTTTTGCTATGCTATACAATTGAACTTACTTCGTAATTTTACATTTAACTTATTTAAACAAATTCTATCAAAAATATTTGCTAATTCATTGAATAGATTACTAACATACATCAATTTCAACATGTATATTATACTAACAAAAATGAATAAAAAATTCTTAAATACACATACATGCATAACGTTTATGTGAGCTATGGAACATAAACACACAAATAATAATAATAATAATTTTAATTAAAAATTTATGTATTTCACTTTAAATTTTATCATATATTGCATAACAAAGTTTTCTTTTTAATATTGAAATAATAAATACTATGTTTAACAATATTATTGTTTGCAACACACGAGTTACACACTAGTATAATAGTATAGATCATCCATGCGCGCAAACTTACATATATATTATATTAAGAAGGTTTAATAATATACTCTAAACAACGAGCACTTTATAGCTTTAAATAATTATTGGATTTGATAAATAAAAGCTTAAATAAAATAAATATTAGTTCATAATATATTTACAAATTTCTTTAGCTAGGTAGGACCGTCAATGGATGCAAACGGATGCGGACATGGCTATATCCGCATCTGCATCCTAAAATTTAAATCTGAATCCGCATCTGCATCCTAAAATTTAAATCTGAATCCGCATCTGCATCCGAAAATTTAAATCCGTATCTGAATCCGCATCCGATATCCCCATATATTGAAGAAACAACATCTGTATCTGTATATGAAGTTCAAATCCAGATATTTTCGAATATCCAAAAAAAAAATCCAAAATCATCCGGATTTGAATAAGACATATTGTTGCAGCGCAAGGAACGATGGTTTTGGTTTCGGCTTTATCACTGGTTTCGGTTCCGAATTAGAGATTAAAATGAATTGGCATCGGTATCGGTATTGCTTTTGTTTCGGTATCGATATCGAACATAAACTCTTTCATTGGTTTCCTGCTCAAGATTAGGTTCAATGTTGACAGTAGTCAGAGGTTTCAGTATCGGCGCTCTTCTATTTTGTGTTATCGGCTCAAGTGGAATTGGTGCAACATTGTTAACAACCAAAATGGATGCTAACACCCAAAGAGGTGTATTAACACTTTATATCTATGAAAAACAAGGTTAAGAGCAAGTAAGTGTAGAAAATACCGGAAGTAGAGAGCGTTTATAATGGTTCGGCCTCGAATTTGGCCTACGTCCAATTTAAATGATGATTTCATTACGATCTCACTACAAGGTACATGATTTTCTTCGTTCCATACATTTTTTATCTGTTTTTACAATAAATCTCTCTTATCTCTACATAACTTCACGATGATTCCCTATCTCTTAATTTCTTAGGAGAAATACTTGAATTCTCGACGGAGATGTTTGAATCATTTGAAATCTCAATTGAAGGTGATTTAATGGAGTTAGAGATGTTGTGGCAATGTTGGAGATTGAAAATGGCAGCCCGGGGTAGAAAATTCGGTCCCTTAATATGGGAGAAGGCGGAGTATTTATATGCGAAGAACGAATGGAGTGGCAAACTTGTAATTTAGTATATGTCGGGTCATGGATCAAAAACCAATCCATGCCACATGGCATGATTTCCATTGTTATATAACATTGCCGATCCACGGTTGTGTAATGCTACTGATCCAGTATTTGAAGGCGCGATCGATACATTGTGTAAGACTTTGCTGATCCATGGATGTGAGGTATAACCGATCCATCGAGTGTAAAGCCTGCTAATCCACTAAGTGAAATACTGTTGATCCATCATCACACAAGCATGTCGATCCATGGTAATATTCATGGCCAATCCATCGTTAAGAAAAGTGATAGATCCATAGCATTCAACATGGCCGATCTATCAAATTATCACCTGATCGATCCATCATATACGCATTATTTTTTAGTGGATTAACATTTTCCCCATGGAGCTTATAATTTTTGTTTGCAAAAATTGTGAGCCTTGAAATGAAATTTTTTAACACACTACACTTCAACATGTATTAGTGGATCGTTAATAACTGATTTAGATGGACAAGAAATGGGCTTTGATCATGGATCGCGTGGGCCTGCCTGATGGGTCGGATTGGTCTCTTACTACCACCCTTGTATCTTCTCTTTTGGATCCGCATTTTCTCTTACTTTATTCTTCTCAGCTAAAACAAATTTTAATGGAGGCATTCTTTTCCTGAAAAACACGCATCGATCCAACTTCGTCTTGAATTCGATTCTTCCTTGACTAAATCCGCGACGTTATCACTCACATCGATCCTCAGCAGGCTCAGGTTCATCTCCTAATCGATTTCGAATACATCAAAAGTTCCCTTGTCTCCAGATCTGAATCTGAATTGCTATTCCCCACCAACGTTGTGCAATTTCTCGTCTTTGCAGTACGAGTGCCATCAATCAAAGGAGGTGATTCATCTGAATTTCTGTTTTAGATCGAATTTTACCAGTTCGGCTGTCTTAGGGTTTCACGATGGTGCCTAAACCCCCTTTTGTTGCTTTACTTGTTTTATGCAGATTGCGGTTCAAGCCGTTGTATATCAATATATATATTTGGGTTTTGTATTGATTTGAATCTGATGATTCATTTTCTGGAGTGATGTACGAATCAACTGAATTAGAATCAACAACTTTGTTGTTTGAGATTTTGTGTGATAACATGCTTTATGGATCAAAAAAATGTTTTGATGCTATTGCATGATTTTTTCTTTTGTCGGTAGTATGCATTGGTTTACTTTCTGTTTTGCGCTTTGATAATATGTGCTTCGAGCTTAAACTTAGCAGCAAATTCTCCTTGAGTCAAATGTTTATGATTCAATGGCAATGTATGAAATTCCTGTGTGTAACGCTTTAATTTTTCTGCCAATGTTGCTGCTGAAATTTGCTAGGAGTCCAACTTATTTCATAGATGTTCAATGTCATGTTGAAGAATGAATTGCTTTTTGTTGATCGCGACTTTTGGCACATTGATTTTTGTGTTCAACCACTTATGCCCTTTGGATCACCTTTGGAGGTTGACCATGTCTTGAATGAACCGAATACTCGCAACTCTCGATGGATCGGACATCGCCGATCCATTATGGGTCGACTCTGCCAATCCATTGTGGGTCGACTCTACCAATCCATGATGTGTCGACTCTGTTGATCCATGATGGATCGTCGCTGCCGATCCATTCATAGGCCGTGCGTTTGATCCATTGTTGACTTTTGTTGTTCTAAAGATCCTTTTGGCCATTAAATTTTTATGAAGCAATCCAAGTTTTAAAGCGATTAACTACTTACATATACAACTTATAAATTGAACATGCCTTTTCACTACACTTGCCCTCTAACAGCAAAAACACTTGCACGTTCCTGGGCTAATATTTTATCATCGACTGCCCACATCGAGAACATATTAGTTAATCATTAAAAAATTTGCTACAGCGAATTTTTATGATTTGAACTGAATGACGTGCCTATATAGAATCGTTACATTCAACCTTTTATGACTTTTCAAACATTGTCTACATGGATACAACATTCTGTTAGATCTAGATTAACCCCAGAGGGGGGGGTGAATTGAGTTTATCACAGTTTTGAAGTGTTATTAAAATAACTCACAGCACAGATAATCAACAGGGAAATAAATGCAGTAAATAACACACAGGTATACCCAGCTTCAGCAGACTCTGCCTACTGCTGCATTCACTAAGATTTCTACTAGGTGTTAATAACAGATCCCGCTTACAAACCCTGTAAACTCGCACTCTCTGCTCCTGTACTAACCCTATGCTCAAAACCTTAGATTGGTCTATATCCCTAAACCAGATTTTCCCCTAGTTTTACAGACTCTAGTAAACTGCCTAGTTTTACAGACGAAACTAGGAAACCACCTAGATTTTACAGACTCTAGCAACCGTCGGTTACCCCTAACTGATTTTATAGACTCTAGAACTGTTTGGATGATTTACAAGAAAATGAAAATACAACAAAATGAAATTAAAACAAAAGAAATCCTAGGAGTTTAAAATTAAAGGATCATTCCCTTTTCAACATTTGAATGGGCTAAGCCAAAGGGAAACATGACCGGTCCATTAGTAATTCATTTTCCCCGATCACTTTTCTTTCTAGAAATGAAACTGGCGGCAACTCCTAGGGTTTTTGAAATCCTTCAAATTGATTGTTGTATGGTTTATTTCTGGAGTTGCTTGCTTCTTCGATTGAATGTTTTCTGATTTGAGGAACTTTGTGGCGATCGAAACACACGAGGAAAAATTGAGAGTTCTCTTGAATTCTATCTACTAACTTCTTTTGATTGTTTGTGGTTTCGATCAATAATGCCAGTGATGAATTGGTGTCACTAAATAGGGTAATTCGAAACCCTAGACTCTCTGATTTCAGAAAATGTGATGACTTGGCTGATTTTTGAGGTTTCCTCTTTTGTTCCTTCGATTGAGGGAGAAATTTGCGTGATTTTTGAACTATCTGGAAATTTTGCATTGTAAAAACTAGAAATAAATCCTTGCTAAAAAATATTTGGTTGATTGAAAATTTGTTGATCTTGCTTGACTTTTTCTGGGATCTCTTATTAAAACTTGTTTCACGGCCCTTATGACTGTAACCAAAACATTTGAATAGTTGCCATAAAATCAGTGAATGAATTCTGGAAATGAATTCATCCTTAAATAAATTCCTTGAATGCATCGCATGATAACCAGTAAATGTCAAAACCTGGAAATAAGAAATCTTGCCAAACTAGATTGATTCAATCCCAAAAATGTAATTCTGGAAATATATTGATTTTGTCCCCTTGAATAAATCTGCTGTGAATTTCTGCATGATGTCCATTGATTTTCTGGTCCATGCCATATATGTTTCCTTGATTTAATCTGCCTTGAATGAATTTGTCCGAGATGAAAAATTGGAAACAAATATAAATGAGATTGTGGCCTTGACAGTTCCCTTGCGTGATTGTTGAAATAGTGTTCCAGAAAAAACTTTCATGCTGTTTTGAAATTTTTCCTTATATACAACACATTTTGATTGAGCAATATCTTTTAAGAACTTGCCAAAAACATGTTGTTTGCAATGATATATTTACCATTCATAAGAAAATGCCTTTTTCATGAATGCCCCATGTACCTAGCAATGTGTTGACTGTGCACCATACACCGTGCTGTTTGCATCTAGTTCCATGTTTACAATAGTGATCTGTTTGCATTAATTTGTATCTGCACTTAAAAAATATGTCCAACTTGCTCCATTGATATAACTTGAATGTTTACTGTAAACATTGTGGACTAGACCAATGCTTTGCTCGACCATATTTCTTATCTGTTCCATTTGAATGTGTACCCATCTTGAGTGTTGTTGTACCATGTTGAATTCTGTTTCACCAATTTCTTTGTTGTATTTAACCTTTGCATTTGACTTGAACTTGACACACTAGTTTGTTGAACATGTTCATGCTACAAGTACATCATGTTGTTGCCTCCATAACTTGATCCAGTCTGACTTGCATGTAAAAGAAATCTGGAATCTGAATTATGTGCTTGTGCATGACTTTTGTTACTCATGTGGTACCACTATTGTTTACCTGTGCATGCACTTCTTAGCTGAAACTTGTTGTACTAATTTGCACCATCCATGTTGTATATGTTAATCATTTGCAGTATTGTGTTGTGCTACACTATCTCATACTTGCTGTGTTGATGACCATGCTAAGATCACATGAATTAGATTGACATGTTGTGATGCTTCCTTGTAGACCATGTTACCACACTTGATCCTGGCACTTGAAACTTGTTGTATACATGAGTTGGCATATGTGTACATCACCCATGCTCCACCATACTGACATGCACATGTCAGTGCTGTACTACACTATTGATGTGTCATCTTGAAAAGAGCTCGGCTATGTTTTCTGAAGCTATGTATTTGTTGAGACTCGACTATTTTGCGATATGTTGAATTGTTTTCTTGTGCACTGAGTCGAGATGGTCCACGTGGCTACTCCTCAGTTGCACACTGGACTGGCGAGGCAGTGCACATGTGTGTATATATATATATATATACATGTGTATTTGCAGCCATCCAGTCAAGTTTTCATGTCCCTGCATTGATATATATATATGTTGTCTGCCTTGTGGTATTTACATTGTATCACTGTGAATATCACAAGCTGTCTGGACACAGTCGGATGGATTAAAAAAAAATCAGATCGAGTCATGAAAAATGATGAGAAAACACACCAGAAAGCTGAGGCAGATAAAACTTTAAAATTAAAATTTATATTCGCTAAAATTTAGAATATTATTTCTGTTACATATACTGTGTGTGTGTTTCTGTATATGACAGGTATGAAGACTGGACTGACTGAAGGATGCTATGAAGACTGAAGTTAGAAGACAGCGAATGAGCATGTAAGTATATGTATATGAGTCAATGTGAAAATGTATGTATATATGACGAATGTACAACTAAGTGTTGAGTGTTGTAGTGAGGAGTTATGTACTGAATTGTATTGAAATGAAAATTATTAGTGAAGTGCACAAATAGTTGGAGTTATAAATTTGTACTATTCAAAAATGTTCAAAATAAAATATTATATTTAAATAAAATACTGTTGAATGTTTGAATTCGTGTTTAGTCGTATTCTATTTAAATATGAATATTATATTCCAATTTATGATGTAATGTAATAGTACAATAACAAACACATTTAAAATAATATATAATTGTTTGTTATCATCAAACAAAAATCATATAATTGTTATATACAACTACGTTATATACAACACATTCTAATCCGAATTCACAACGACGCTTGAGATTAACTAATCGACACATGCCGACCTTAGATTTCAAGCTTCGTTTATTAATGACTTGTATAATTATGCATAGCACTTATCACTTAGGTAATGCGCACCTATGATTTATTTAAAAACACGATTCCTTGTGTAGAATGGACACCCAACTAACGACTCATCATCACTCGGAAGAGACAACTATGTCTACTCAGATGGGTACTTCTACTCAGGTTTCTGGAGCTATGATGACTGCAGCTCCCGAGTCAGAAGCTATCCAATCTTTTCAGGTCCCTCGTCCTCTTAACAAATCGCCTTCAGAGAGATATTCTATAGTGCTTACACAATGTACTTTTAAGCATTTATGCACTCAGATTGGTATTTCCGTAGGCGATGCGAGATTGCTGGGAAGGGATGATTTTTCTGATCTTCCACCTATTGGCTTTGTAACAATTAATCGTTATGTGTTAGTAAGTGGAGCCATCCCTCCTTTCAACCCATTTTTAAAGATGATCCTCCGACATTTGATGCCCCATTCCAGCTACACCCAAATGGCTATGCCATCTTGATAGGGCTTTGTGTGTTTTTCATGAGGGCAAGGCATTACATGCCTATTATTCAGGATATATGTTATCTATGCATTTTCAAACAGAGGAAAGAACGCCCTTCAATCGTTTTTGCCGAAGCTGCTCGAAATTCCAAGTTTATCCTCGATTTACCTGACAGCGTTCGAGGATTTTAGAATCAACTCTTTTACATTCGGTGCCCCCAAAAGCTTTTATGGCATCTGGATGGAAGGAGGTGAACATTTTTTCCTAGAGCTCTTCATGCAGATTCTTTTTAGGTATTGATTCTTAAATCTTCCCTTTGTTTTGCAGAACTTCCCTCTCCTGTCAAAGACTCTATTGCTTGTATGACTTCTCTTGAGTCCTTAAGGGTTGTCAAAGAGAAAGAGAGAACTAAGAAGTTTCTAATCACGGAAGGATTCCTTTGTTGATATAACTTGCTTGACCCTTCACGATCTTTTCCTTATGGAGGGATTTCTACTCCTCATTCTACACCTGAAGCATTGGGTGCCTGAGCTTCTGGAGAGGACATTGCTTTAAAAGATTCCACTGAGGAGTCCTTTTTAAATAAATGCACAGATCCCGCTAGTGGAGTTGAGCCATCTACCCAACCTCAATTACCTCCCATTGAAGAAGAAGAATTTAGACATCGCCAGGGTAAGGGTTTCACGACGATTGATGTCCAACTAGAAGAAGGATAGATTGTAAACAAAGGCGATCCTGCTATTGACAGAGATGACGCTAATCCCACGTTTCCAACCACCACTGAGGATGACCTTATGAATGTGTATTGGGGTTTGAGCGATCTTAACATCACTTCAAGTGAGCTCGATACGAGTGATATTGTTGCTTCCAAACTGGCTGCTTTTGTTTCAAAGATATCTTCTGAATTGATATAGACTTCTCAAACACATATCACTAAAATTGCGGCCTCTTTTGCTCCAAAATCGATCAGCGGTTCGTTGTTTGATGCGCATTAGGGCACACAAAACACGCACTTAGAGCACTAATATTCTGCATATACTTTCTGTCTTGTTCCTGTTCTTCCTATTTTGAACAATGAATTCTCGCCTTCTATTACTTCAGGTCAAACCATGAACCGTTCACATGGAGATGAATTCAAACGCTATGGAGGATCTTATAACCCGTGGCATTATGCACCACCTCGTTATCATGAAGAGACCGAAAAGTAGAGGAGAGCGAGAAAAGCTCAGGAGGAACGGGATCATCAGTTTAAAGATGAGTGAGCAGGAGATCTCGCGATTACCA
The DNA here is from genome assembly GCA_030737875.1 of Allium sativum. Taxonomy (NCBI): domain Eukaryota; kingdom Viridiplantae; phylum Streptophyta; class Magnoliopsida; order Asparagales; family Amaryllidaceae; genus Allium; species Allium sativum. The sequence goes on along the minus strand of CM060916.1, from coordinate 1,034,495,593 downwards.
TAACCAGGATAGGTGGGATGAGGAAAGCCAGAAGAAGAAGAGAGATAGAGATGATACGGCTAAGGATCAAGGCAGAGATGGTTCTCATAAACCTTCGAAGAATGATAAAGATTCTGCCCCTACCGTTCAAACTTCCACCAATGTTATGCCCCTTGCACCTCCGTTTGTTATGCCCACTCTTGTTGATATACAACAAATTATCTAGAGGCCAAAATACACTCTTGATTAAGCACAAAAGACACTTGCTGAGCAATTTCCTCTCTGGTTCTTAAAAGGAGTCCACTTCAACTTAGACATAAGTCCAATGGACTAAGGAGAAATGCTTAAAGATCCGGAGAAGATGAAGAGAAATGTTGAAAAGCTAACCCAATGGCAGAAACTGGCTGAAGAGCTCCATAGGGTCAACATGTGTAACATTGAAGCTATGCTGACCATGGAGAATGATAAAGCCGAATGGGCTAAGACTATTAAAGCCCATGATGCTAACATTGAATCTCTTTCTAGGAAGAACACCAAGCTAGAGGCTGAAAATAGGAGATTTAAGAATGACTGAATGAGCTTTCTGCTGCTACCTCCTCTCATGAATAGAAGGAAACTTTACTAACTACTCAAGTTAAATATGCTCATTTAGCTCATAAGGCCACTGAGGATAGATTGTCCGTAGAACAGAAAATGATTGCTTCTCAGGAGTCAGAATTTTCCTTGTTGAGAGCTAGTGTAGAAGAACTCTAGCGAGAGAAGCACCAGGCTCTCTCAAGTAAGGAAGCCGTTGAGTAGGCACATGCTGGGAGGGAGGCCTACCTTGATTCCACCCTATTCACATTCTACCTATTTTATGTTATGGGGCGAGTGAGTTTATCATTTCTCCAAGATAAATTTCCAATCACTCTGGCTGATGTTTGGGAGGAAGTTCTCGCACAGCTTGAGGGTGACGGTTATCTAGTGGAGGAGCTCATCCAGCATTATCTGAATGATGAATCTCATGTTGCTTTGGCCAAAGGAAAAGGAGAACTCATGATGACACGAGGCTTAGCAATCGACATTCGATCTTCTGTGGAGTGTGCCCCTAACACAACTACTACCACTGCCAACCTCGCTTCCACTGAAATCAATGTTCCTCTTTCTAAGGCTGATATTACACCTTCCCTGATCCCACTGACCGTGTTGGAAAAAAAGAAAGAAGCTACCGAGGAGCATCCAGAAGATGACGATGACAACGGTGATGCCCCTGATACTTTCGAAATAAAACTCAAAAGTTCTCATTTTCAGGTAAAACCGACATTGATCAGGTCTTATCGGACTTGGATTACTTTTGCACTCCATATAGGTATAATGAGCTTCTTGCTTATCATTCATTTGCATTAGGCCTGATGACACTGAAGACTTCTCCCGCTATGCCTGAAGTAACGGGAAATGACGCCATATTTACTTCTTCAACCCTGGTGGCGACAACTGCTTTGACTATGACTCCTCCTCTGGGCGATCCTTCTTTAGCCACTACCTCTACCCCGTTTCCACTAGTCAACCCAGTCTACAAGCAAAGAAAATTGATGCAATTGCTAATTTAGATGACCCGAACTTCTTACTAGGAGGAACAGAGGACTTTGAGGATGCAGACAAGAGCGCGGAGAAGACAGTTAAGGGTCGCTTAGGGAAAAAGATTAAAACTCCTTCCAAGAGACGCAAGCGAAAACGCAGTGCTTGCAAGAAGGAACTTGCTCTTTCCTCTCTAGAGGATCCACAAGATTGTGAAGAAGCCAGAGACGAAATCCTGCCCATCATTCGACCTCATCCTCCAACCCAAGTTAGCAAGCTCTCATTGAGATCTAGCAGTTTTGCCAAAGGTGGGAAGAAGGATTAGGGCTTTTTATTGCTGACTTCGCTTTATGTAGCTTTTTTATTTGCTGTTTGTATCAAATAGATGTTATGCATGTGTCGGCCCTCGCTTCTGAATTTGCAAATACTTGATTCTAGAACATGCTTTAATGTAAAAATTCTACTTTTGGTTTGCTGTACTTTATCTTTGTTGTACTTTGTTGCATGCACCATTCTGCAGATTGCAAGTTTTTTGCTAGTTGTGATGTCGTGGTGAGCTGTCGTATGCTTTCAGAGCATTGTTCCATTCCAATATGAGCTCTGGTATGCTTTCAGAGCATTGTTCCATTCCAATATGGTTGTGTTTCTCCCATACCATATGTCATTACGAATTTTGTATGCTAGATGTGATCACCTTCGCCGAGTTTCTTCGATTTTGGCTGAATCACTAGAAGCTTCTAATTTGTCAGTGGAATCGTTTTCTCCTACCAGTGTATTGAGAGCTTTTGAGTTTGCCACTGCATGTTGGAAACCCAATTTTATTGGTTGATCTTGTGCTTCTCCTTGGAAAAGTTTTTAGTACCTGCGTTCCCACGTGGGAAGTCTTATATTTTGCCCAATGTTCGTCTACTATCCAGCGCGTTAATTCTGGTAGTGAAGACTTTCATCAACAATTGAACTGATTAATTCCAGCGTTGGTTTAACCCAACCGTCGTCACAACCCGAACGAATCAGGCGCTAGCCGAATTAATTGGGTGCCCTCGAAGAGGTCTTTGGCCCAACAGTCATCGAAATTCGTGTGAATCAGGAACTAGTCGAATTAGTTGGGTGCCCCCGAAGAGGTCTTTGGCCCAATAGTCATCTCAACCCGAGCGAATCAGGCGCTAGCCGAAATATTTATGTGCCCCCAAAGAGGTCTTTGGCCCAACAGTTATCGCAACCCGAGCGAATCAGGCGCTAGCCTAATTAATTGGGTGCCCCTGAAGACGTCTTTGGCCCAATAGTCATCTCAACCTGAGTGAAACAGGCGCCAACCGAATTAATTGGGTGCCCCCAAAGAGGTCTTTGGTTTAGGCCAACGTTGGTTGCATCATTCCATGGGGCATATGCCATCTCCTTTATCGGATGCTTGCCTGGGCAAGCGATCACAGTTAGGGATCCAGGGTCCTGGACCTCAAACTTGGAGAGTCGGACAGCGGTCCTTTTGCCGGAAGCTTGAATTAACAAGTTATCGCAGCTGGGGAACCATGGTCCTGGACCTCCCACTTGGTGAGGTGCTCCTTTGGTGAAACTTACAACCTTTTGGTCTTTGTTCATTTTCGAAAGCTTTCTTCATTGCGTTGTTCCACGAGACGGACGCTGGTCTTCCAACAAATGCTTAGTTTGGCAAGTTATCACGGCGGGGGAACCCTGGCCCTGTTCGTCTCACTGGGAGAGGTGCCCTTTGGTGGAACTTGCACTTCATTGGCTCCCATTTTCTTGTTGCGCTCTTCACTGGTTGACTCTTAACGACTCCCTCTTTTGATACACAAGGCGGTGCTCTGCATTCTTGCACTTGTGCAGACGAGCGTTTGTGGCACTCAACACTTGAGCTGTTGCTGTTAGGATGCGTTGTAAGGGTCGCCAGATCTTGTCAGATTTTGAGGAAGCAAGCGTTATTTTGATAGCCTACAATATTAAATCGAGTTTAAGCAAATATTGAAATATTTAACAAAAAATCGCAAAAATATTATCGACATAAGCGGGCCTGCTTTCATTCATGATGTTCAATTGCAATACTTGCAAAATATTTTACAACCATTTTTACAAAAAATTGAACAAACCATTCAAGTGAAATATCGACCATGTGGTCGTTATTCCAAGCTCTTCGTATTGGGATCCCATCCACTGTTGATAGTTTGAAGGTCCCATCCAATAGCTTCTGACTGATTACATATGGTTCTTCCCAATTTGGTCTGAATACACATGTGGCAGTCATCACTCTTTTCAGAACAAGGTCAGCAGCTTTGAATGTTCTCTAGCGGACTTTGCTGTTGAAGTGTCTGGCTATTCTCCTTTAGTGTGGTGCAATTCGAAACTTTGCTTAATCCCTTCTTTCTTCAAGCTAATGAGTGCCTCTAGTTGATCATTCTGCGCTTGATTAAAATGAATTCTGTGGAGAGTAGGAACCTCCAGCTCTATTGGAATCATTGCTTCAGAACAAAATACCAGGAATAAAGGAGTGTGCCCATTCATAGATTTATGAGTCATTCGATAATCCTATAGTGCAAGAGGAAGCTTGCCCACCTAACCACCTTTAGCTTTCTCAATATTCTTTTTGATGGTTGACTTTATGATCTTGTTGATTGCTTCCACCTGCCTATTTTCCGGTGGATGGGCCACAGCTGCAAAGCTTTTCTAGATCTTATACTTGGCGTTGAAACCTTTGAACTCTTCGCTCTCGAACTAATTTCCATTTACCGTGATTATCTTTTGCGGAACACCAAACTTGAAAATGATATTCTTCAAGACAAAATTGATGACTTTCTTTGAGGTAATGGTGGCCAGTGGCTCTTCTTCAGCCTACTTTATGAAATAATCGACGATAACAATGGCATACTTCATGGTGGATTTAGCAGTTGGCAATGATCCAATCAAATCAGTGCCGTAGACAGTAAACAACAGTGGACTGACCATTTGAGTCAACTCTGTGGATGGTGCTCCGAGAATCTTGGCGGATCTGTGACATCTATCACATTTTCTAGCATATGCTGCAGAGTCTCGGTTTAAGTTGGGCCAGAAATAACCATATCGAAGAATCTTTATGGCCAATGTCTGACCACCCGAATGTCCTCCACACTCTTCACCATGTAATTCGGCCAGAATTGCCTTAGATTCCTCTTTGGTAACACATCTTAGTAGTGGCATAGAGAAACCATTTCTGTATAATCGACCATCCTTCATAAGAGAAAGAGGTGCCTTTCACAACAACTTCCTTCTCTTCTTTTGACCTGCGGGGAGTATTTCATTGACAAGGTAGTCTTTGGTTGGACTCATCCATGATTCTGGATCTTCGTTAATTTCCATGACCCAATCAATATCAGCGTCTTCGGTGCTTGGATTGGATAGAACTTGAACGGGCACCAACTCCAATAACCATCTCCTGAGCTGGCATATTTGGAAGTGAATCAGCCTTTATGTTCTCTTCCTTCAGAATGTGGGTAATGGTGTTGTAGTCCAAATTATTGAGTATTTCCCAAGCTCTAGACAGATAAGCTGGCATGCTCCCCCTTTAGCTTGAAACTCTCTTTTGACTTGATACACCACTAACCGAGAATCGCTAAAAATTTGCAAGGATTTCAAATTGTGCTCCTTTGCTACCTTCATTCCAGCTATCAAGGCCTCATACTCTGCTTCGTAGTTTGTTGATGGAAATTCGAGTCTCAATGCATAGCATACTGAGCATCCTTCGGGAGTCTCTAGCACCACTCCTTCTTTGGAACAATACTCATTCATGGCTCCATCAACAAACAACTTCCATTGAGCCATCACCTGCATAGGATCTTCCTTCTCGTCGCCTCTATCTGTGAACTCTATGATGAAATCCGCTAAAGCTTGCCCGTTGACTGCTCTCCGAGGGTGACAAGTGATATCATATTGATTGAGCTCAATATTCCACTTTAATAATCTTCTCGAAGTTTCTGGACGGAACAAAACTTGCTTCAGCGGCTGATCTATAAGCACTTTGACAGAATGGGCTTGGAAGTACGGCCGGAGCTTCTGTAAGGCAATGAGCAAGCATAAGCAAGTTTCTCCAGCTTCGAATAATTCAATTCTGCTCCAGTAAGCCTTTTGCTGATGTAATAGACTGGCCTTTGAATCTTCAAATCCTTTCTTACTAAAGCTACACTTAAAGCATGAGATGGCACTGCCAAATATAAAAATAAATCCTCACCATCCCTGGGTTTGGAAAGCACTAAAGGTGTTTCCATATGTCTGGTCAATTTCTCGAAGGCCTCCTGACAAGCTGGAGTCCATTCGAATTCTTTCTTTCCTTTTCTCAAAGCATCAAAGAGCGGAACACACATGTCCGTTGCTTTGGAGATAAATCGACTAAAGGCAGAGATTTTTCCATTCAGGCTTTAAAGCTCCTTCTTCATCCTTAGGGTCCGCATCTCTTTTAATGAAGAAATTTGAGTAGGATTAGCCTCAATGCCCCTGGAATTGTCTATGAACCCCAAAAACTTTCCTGATGCGACTCAAAACAAACATTTAAGGGGATTCAATTTCATGTCGTATCTTCTAAGAGTATGAAACTTTTCAGCCAATTTCTCCATGTGAACGAAAGCTCCCTTCGACTTCACGAGCATATCATTAGCATACACTTCCATTATCCTACCAATTAGAGATTTGAATGTTGCATTGACAATTCGTTGATAGGTTGGCCCTGCATTCTTCATCCAGAATGACAACTTTGTAGCAATATAAACCCACATTCTGTAATAAATATAGTATTCTCCTGGTCCGGCTCATGCATCATTATCTGATTATAGCCTGAATAAACATCCATAAATGATAGCAGTTTGTGCCCTGCTGTCGCATCCACTAGCTGATCAATCTTGGGCAGAGGAAAGCTATCTTTTGGGTATGCCTTATTGAGGTCTGAATAATCGATGCACACACGCCATTTTCCATTGGTTTTCTTTACGAGCACTGGGTTGGAACTCAATCTGGGTATGTAGATTCTCTGATAAAGCGATTCCCCATTAATCTATCAACTTCTTCCTTGAGAGCCATAGATCTTTCTGGACCTTGAATCCTCCTTTTTTTGCTTTGCAGGTGTAATGCAAGGGTCAATATTCAGAGCATGAACAACCACTTCCGGAGATATTCCACACATATCTGCATAGCTCCAAGCAAATACATCTAGATTAGCTTTAAGAAAAACAACTAACTCACTCTACAATTTCTGGCCAAGCTGAGACCCTATTTTCAATACTTTGTCTAGATCTTTCAAATGCACTAATATAGAGATTGTGATCTCCGCCGATCGCGCTCGATTCTCCCCTGCACTGGACTTTCTAGGATTCATCTCCTTTTGAGCCCCACTATGCTCGCTAGTGCAGGGGTCGTGCTTTAATTGCTATAAGGAAGATTCGCGAATGCGGAGGTAGCCCTCCACACTCTTTCCTTTGTCTTTATTCTTTACTTCTTTCAGCTCTATAAGATAACATTCTCTAGCTGACTCCTGGTATTCTTTAATCCCACCAGCACCATTTTCGAAAGGAAACTTCATTATTAGAAGCCATGGCACTAGCGCAATCCTGAAGTCAGCTAAGCGGGTCTTCTAAGGAATGCGTTGTATGTAGATATTTCATCGACAAGTACGAAAGTCAGCTTCAGCATAGATCTCCTTTCCCTCTCTTCCAACTCTACAATCAAGTCAATAGTCCCAATAGAATGCTTCTGTTCTCCTGTGAACCCTTGGATCTTTGTTTGACAAGCCTGAACATCTAACATTACGAGATTCATCCGATTGAAGGTCTTTCGGAACAGGACATTGACGGAGGCACCGCAATTAACAAGCACCCTTCTGACCATAGTTGGGCCTATCCCTACCGTGACCACCATCGGATCTTGAATTGGGGCTAGAATACATTCTACATCCTTTTCTCCGAATGTATTAGTGCCATGGGAAATCTTTTGCTTCTTCGGGGGAATAGTATTACTGAGCATTAGACACCTCTCCTCTTTTGGAACATACTTCAAAGCTCTTGTATACCTCTCATTCTCGCCCTAGCTATTACATGCCGGATGAAGACCATCAGAAATAGTGTTAATCACCGACCTAGTATTAGTTTGTACGGGGGTTCCATTGCTTGAACCAAGATGATTAGCAGGCGCACTCTGCCACTGAGGAGTTTGGGAAGGATTGGCAGTCTGCGGCCTCCTCGCATATTGTCATAGCCTATTCTTTCGGATCAATTCTTCGACCAAGTTCTTCAAGTGCCTGCATTCATTTGTGTTGTGGATGGGCTAATTATGGAAATGCAAAAGCTTCCAGACTTTAATTGGTTTTCTCCCACTTTTTGCTGTTTCGGAGCCAGATAATCCTCTGTGTCTTTAGTAGCAATATAGATGTTTTCCAGGGTATTTGTCAAAGGAGTTAGCTCTACAGGTTTGAAAAAGCGAAACTTCTTTCCATTCTGGTTATCACCCCCATCATTTCCTCTCTTCTGTGCCCCAATATTCTTCTGCCTACCCGAAGCACTATTGTCCTTCTTCTCTGATACAACATTGACTTCAGCAACAATCAGGGCAAGAGAATGGTCGTCTTCCACTTTGATAAATTCTTCTTCCTTCTTATAAAACTTCTGTAGAGTTTTAGGTTCTTTAATTTTCACCCACTTCACAAATTTAGTTTTCTTATCCATAACTTGGTATAATGCTATCAGTACCATCCGAGGCTCTATATTCTTTACTTCGGTTACTATAGCGTTAAAGAGAGTGAGAAAGGCTTTCACTGATTTACCCGGTCTTTGCTCCAAATCCGACAATGAAATAATTCTTTGGATTTTGTGGTGTACAACCTGAACTGCTCCCTGAACTTCTTTGCCAAAACAGAGAACCGATCCACGAATTTCGAAGGTAGTTTAATAAACCATAATGACGCTACTCCCTCCAAGTAAATAGGAAAGTACAAGCACTTGATTTCATCTGTGGCCCATGCACCATTCATATGCTAGTCATACTTGTATCGGAACATATTAGGGTCACCAGTTCCACCATAAGCTGGAATAGTTGGAGGAACAAATATCTTCAGGAACTCAGCCTCGCGAATTCTCTCAGTAAACGGAGTTTTTCTTAGAGAAAAATCCCATTCTCTTTCCATATTTCCTTCCCATACTCTCAATCATAATTTATCTAACCATCTTCGAAAGGTATTCTTCATTGTCGTGTCGACCCATTGGGCGGACACCATCTCCTTGACCATATGTTTTGCTAAAGCGAGCGATCACGACTAGGGATCTAGGGCCTCGAGCCTCCCACTTGGGGAGGTGCCCCTTTGGTGGGACAAGCCACATTACGAGAAGTATATCTTTCGGAATGATTCATGGCATTAGATTTAGAATCCTCGATTTCAGCATCCTCTTTACCTGATGAATCATCAACCTCCTATACATAATTCTCACGGTTGTGACCTGAAGCAGAAGAGTGAGCATTATCTTCCAAGTTAACCTGAACCTTCTTATTTTCCGGATTGGCTTGATCCGTGAAAAGAGCTTTTAGCCTATCCGTCGTAGCATTGTTCGAAACTTCCATTTGCTGAGTAAATCCAGCGACGACCGTGTCCAACTCTTCACGAGTCACACCAACTCCCGAAGCTTGAGAAGTAGTTGGATGGTTAGTTTAGGGAGTGACCACAACATCATTAGCAGCATTCCCCGAACCCGAAGCTCTTCCATACTTATTAGTCTTCCTCGGTGGTGCCATAATCTATGATAACTTTTTAATCTTCGTGGAAGTTCTTTCACCCGACTTGAATTTTAGACCTCGGGGATTTACAGTGAAAGATCAAGCTCTAACCACTTTTTTCGCCAGAAAACACTCAACCTTGTGGTTGTGGGTTCGAGCCCCATGATGGGCGCCAAAAATTTTAACAACAAAAATGGATGCTAACACCCCAAGAGGTGTATTAACACAAGGTTAAGAGCAAGTAAGTGCAGAAAATAGCAAAAATAGAGAGCGTTTACAGTGGTTCAGCCTTAGATTTGACCTACGTCCACTTCGAATGATGATTTCATTATGATCTTCATTACAAGGTACACGATTTTCTACATTTCATTCATTTTTCTATCTGTTTTTACAATATATATCTTACCTCTACACAACTTCATGATGATTCTCTATCTCTCGATTTCTTCGGAGAAATACTTGAATTATCGATGGAGATGTTTGAATCTCGATTGAAGGTTCTTTAATGGAGTTGGAGATGTTGTACCAATGTTGGAGATTGAAAATGGCATCCCTTCTAGGTAGAAAATTCGGTCCCTTTAATGTGGGAGAAGGTGAGGTATTTGTAAGCTATGAACGAATGGAGTGGCAAATTTGTAATTATGTACATGCAGGGTTATGGATCGGTAACTGATCCATGCCACATGGCATGCTTTCCATTGTTATATAACATTGCCGATCCACGGTTCTGTAATGATATCGATCCAGTATTTGAAGGCACGACCGATCCATTGTGTGAGACTTAGTTTATCCATGGATACGAGATATGATCGATCCATCGAGTGTAAAGCCTACCGATCCACTGAGTGAAATACTGTCGATCCATCATTATACAATCATGATCCATGGTAATATTCATGACCGATCCATAGTTAAGAAGAATGGCCGATCCATGGCATTCAGCATGGTCGATCCATCAAATTATCACCTGACTGATCCATCATATATGCATTATTTTAAAGTGGATTAACAAATACTTTATTTTCTTTGTAATGTGGCTCAAGTGCTATCATTTTAATTTCGGTGATTTTAGTGTCAGTGACACTATGTTAACTTATGATTTAGTTTCGTGATACCAGCTCCAGTTCAAGCTTCGATATCGAATCAAGCAGAGTGATCAAATTTAGTTTTATGTTTTCTTTCGGTGTCATTTTCCTTTATTTCTATGTATTTTTTTTATTGTTTACTTTTTGTATCGAAATATGTGTGTATTCTGTTTTAGTTTCGTAATTAGTTGTAGCGCCAGTGTTGGCCTTTCTTTCTACAGCCTATAAATAGGCAGGGTGTGTCTCTGTAAAAGGAGTTGAATTTTGTTAATTGAAATATTAGCACCGCCACTATAGGGAGCTTTATTTCTCTATCCCCACTTACAATATCCAATTATGGATCAATTACTTGGAAGATCATCTTTCCGGCACCAGCAAATCAATGGAAAGTTGGTGATCATGTTTCTGGCATCTTTGGATCAATGGAAATTGTGTTTATGTTCAACTCGAATTCCATTGAGATCTAAGGAGTTGAGTATCTTTTCGATATCGATCTCGATCTCGATCTCGATCAACGGAATTGGGAATTATCATTCCTGGGATTTGTTTGTATCGCTAATTCGGTGATTTGAGGTTTATCGTGAAACCATCAAAGTTTCGAATATAATTTTGGAAACATAAGTCTTCCGCTATGCCAATTTTTGGTATCAAAGTTGATAGTGTTAGTGATTAATATACGAGGTCCAAAGTTTTATTGCTTCCGCTACGTCAGTTTTGGTATAAGAGCCAAAGAGATTTACAGTTCATCGCCACTTTGGAAGTTGTTCGGAGCCAAAGCGATTCATTGATTGGATCACTGAGTTCCATTATCTCGAGGATCAGATTATGTTCTTATTGTGAGAATTGTTAGAAGCATTATTTTCGAGAATTTGATTCGGATCTCTTCAACATGTGAATTGATCATGCCGCTAGGACGAGCTCGAAAACAAGATTAGAATATAAAGGAGGTTTATGAACTTGAAGATGCAATCCAAATGGTGCAAAGGATTAATGTTAGATTGGGTGTAGGAATTGGACGTCTAGAAAGAATGATTTTAGATTTGAATCTTGTAGATGGAATAGAGGTGCACCTATGTCAGAAAATATATTTAGTGAAGAGGATGGTCATGGAATCTCTCAATTTGTGCATCTTGGAGATGCAAGTGTCCAAATTCAAACGCATGTGAAGAATAGGCGATGGGAAGCAGGAATGAAAACTGAAATTCCATAATTTAAGGATAGTATATAATTCGAAGATATTTTAGATTGGATTTCAACTGCTAATGAAGTTTTAGAGTATAAAGGGTTTCCAGAAAATCAGCAAGTAAAATTTGTTGTATAAGACAGTGTAGATGGTGACGACGAGGAAAAGTTGGATTTTTCAAAACTGCCACAATTTGATGATGAAAAAGAAGAGATTTTTCAGGTGGCGAATTGAATTTGTTAGTGGGATTGGATGCGAAAGGAAATGAAGAAATTTCCAAACCTGTGAAGTCGTTATTGTGTGAATTTGAAAATGTGATTATACAAGAGCTACCAATTATTCTACCATAATTAAAAGACATACGACATTATACTACTTTGGAACCAGGTGTTGCGTTACTTCATAGGCCATGCTGCGGTACCACAAGGATTGAAGAGTCTACTATGAATTCAAGGATGAACTCTTTTGAACTAGGGAGTATGATATAACGCAAGGAATGATGGTTTCGGTTCCGACTTCATCATTGGTTTAGGTTCCAAATCAGAGATCAAAATTAAGTGGCATCGGTATCGATATTGCTCCTACTTGGGTTTCAGTGTCGCCCTTGTTTGGGTATCGGTATCGAACATAATCTCTTTTGTTGGTTTCTTATTCAGGATTTGGTTCAATATTGACGGTACTAAGAGGATTCAGTATTGGCGCTCTTCTGTTCTGTTTTATCGGCTCAAGTGGAATCAGTGCAACACTTTATTTTCTTTGTATTGTGACTCAAGTGGTATCGATTTCATTTTGGTCATATCTTTGTACTGTGACTCAAGTGGTATCGGTTTCGTTTTGGTGATTTTGGTGTCAATGACACTACATTATCTTCTGATTCAATATCGTCATGCCGACTATGGTTCAAGATTTAGTATTGAATCAAGCAGAGTGCTCCAATTTATTTGCTTTCGGTGTCGTTTACCTTTATTTCTATGTGTTGTTGTTTACTTTTGGTATCGAAATACGTGTGTGTTCTGTTTTGGTATCATAGTTAGTGTAGTAGTGCCGGTGTCGGCATGTCTTTCTACAGCCTACAAATAGGTGGGGTGTGTCTTTATATAAGGAGTTGATTTTTGTTAATTGAAATTTTAGCACCACCATAATTCGGAGTATTTTTCTCCATCTCGACTTATAGTAACCATTTGTGGATCAACGAGTTGGAAGATAATCTTTCCAGCATCAGCAGATCAATGAAGAGTTGGTGATCACGTTTCCGACATCTTTGGATCAACGGAAATTATGTTTCTGTTCATCTCGAGTTCCATCGAGATCTTTGAGTACCTTTCTGGTATTGACCTAGATCAACGAAATTCAGAATTATCGTTCTTTGTCATTGGTTTTTATCGTTAATTTAGTGATTTGAAGTTTATCGTGAAATCATCGAAATTTTGAATATGATTTTAAAAACATAAGTTTTCCGCTACGTCGGTTTTAGTATCAAAGCTGATCGTGTTAATGATTGATATTACGGAGTCCAAGTTTATTGCTTCCGCTATTTCACATATGCTATATTAGATTTTTTTTGAATCAAAACAAAATAGCTTAATCATTTACTTTCTCAAGCAAGTTCTCATGCCTAAATAATATAATATATACACAATAGAAATAAATAAAACAACAATACAAAAACAAATTCATACGTAACTACAATCCGAATAAAAAAACATAGTAAAACAATGAGAAATTCTATTCATTCTATAATGACCTGCATTTTACTTATCGTAGGATCGTAAAACATTTTTATTTAATTCCCTAAGGATTGGATCATTCTCATATTTTGATATGTTGTTTATGGGGACTTTTGACATGTCCATAATTTTTATTAATTTTATTTATGACCATTTTTCCCCTATCAGTTTTGTACAGGGCATAACTTTTGACTGGGATCGAATCAGGCTCTAACTCAAAACCCCTGTGTTAAACGAAAAAAATATTTTTGGGCTACTATATATATATTTATATAATTTATTGTACATAAATTGAATTTATACTTGAAACTTAATACTTGCCCATTTTAAAAGTATTTTAGCTTGATTATTGTCTAGTTCATAGCACGTTTTTGATTTTTTGGTGCCATTTGGCTTTATATGAATTTCAAGACGATTACATATTACTTTGATATCACGTCTTGATTTCAAATCATTTTTCGTCTTCCCTTTGACATTCAAAATTTTATTAAATACATTGTCAAACACGTTTTTCTTATTGTACATCACCTCAATATTATGACGAATCAAGAATCCCAAAATATGCTTTGTTTGCACCTATTATGGATCAATGATTTACCTTGAATTTCTGTCTGTGCTCCAGTTTCATGCCTATTAGCTGTAAAAAGTTTTTTTATCTCTTCTAAAAGGATGATTAATATGAAGAAAACAACTATGAAAGTCAAACCGCGAAATTTTCTTTTCATGAGCTAAAGAAAATGCTCTTGTTTCTTCCATGAACACTACGCCATAGATTGCATATTGCAACACCAGAGAAGTCACTACACCATAACAACAAATTTGACACACCAGGATTTAGAGATTTGATACGGCTTTAAGCCGTATCAAATTTGATACAGCTCATAACCGTATTAAATTCATTTGCTACAGCTTAACTGATCCGCGTCTTCCCAATCTCGAAAATTTAACCGTAGATTGATAAAGCTGCGGATCGTTTCCCTTTGGTACGTTTTAATCCCGGATCAAATCATCCTATATTTTTTTCTCCGTTGAATATTCATTTCTCACCAAACCAAAAAAGATTAGCTGCTTTCTTTTCTAATTATCTTCTGTCTCCTTTCTGATTTCCCCCTTCTCGATGAAAACCCTAGAAGTAATGAATTGGATTTTTTTCGTTGTTTGACTGCATTTGAATTGGATTTCTGCTTCTCCTTCTTCTCAACTTTCGTCTAATCCCATTGCACAACAACAGTAAGGTCTTCGGCCCCAACCGTATCCATTTTATGCCCATTTGTACTACTCCATCCATTACCATTTGCTGTCTCGATCAAGTCCATTTTCTGCCCATCACCGAATTTCATGACTGCTATTTCCTGTTAGTACTCCTCCATCTTTCCAAACGAACTAAAGGTAACATTTTTTTAGTTTTTTCTATATTGATGAATGATTTATTAGGTTTATTTAGTTCTTAATTTAGTGAGAAATACTAACATTATCTATGCAGTCCAGAAATCAAATGTATTGGATGACTTTTATTAGGTTGATTAATGAATTTTGTTAGGTTTGCTTACTTACTCAATGGGAAATGCTGATTTTTTAATTGTTTTAAGTGAACTAGTTATCTTTATTACCATGCCTGTGCCTTAATAGATGCATCATTGATGAAGTTTCTTTATTAGCTTGTTTTAAAAATTAGTTATTTTACATGTGTTTGTCTACACAATCTATGTTCTTAAGCCTACTTTATGATTAAGGTGATTTATAGTCAAACCCAATGAACCTATTTGATAGGTCCACTTAGATGCATCTGCAGCCTTGGCCTTCTTTGTTTGCTCCTCCAATGAACTGTTTCCATTGCCAACCTCCTTTTTAAAGATTATTTTATATAAATCAAGATTTGTGGATGCTTCGGTTAACATGGTTCTTGGTTGATTTGGTTTGATTAATCATGGTTTGGTTAGCCATGAAATGTGTAGCCATTGCCATTAGTATTTTATTTATGTTTTCGAACTCTCTTTTTATTTATGATAGGTGATTTTGTATTAAATTGGTCAGGTTGAAATCAAACTGAAATAATATAATCAATCCTCCATTCAATTGCTTGTAGCCATTTCAAATGTTAGGCTACTATATCATATCATTATTGGTGCCACTTTAAATCTCAAGCATCGTTCCTTTATTGCAATTCCAATTCACACTTGTGATGTTTTGGTTTGACTTGAATTATACATTGAATATTGTTGTTGAAAATATGGCTGTGGGATTGTTTGTCCTTCCCACTCTACTAACAATCAGTAATTGTGCAGTTTCCTTCGTAAGCAATGATTCTACTCCTTCCTGTTATGTACATAAACAACAAGAAAATAGAACTAAAAGCTCTGGTGTAATTCATCACAAAACAAACATAACCATGACATGTGCTTAGCACATATAGACAACATAAAACTGCAACGGACAATACTATTCCCAATGTACTATTGCATTGTGCTAAAAAACTATTATTTTAAACCAGTACCCCTTAACTAGCGATGCAATTTAAGTACTTCCTGTATGCTTAGAATGGTATCCATTATAATCCTGTTCATCCTGTTTCTGCTACTGTGTTGCTAAGTTATTTAATTCATTCAATTTGAAAGATTGGTAAAATTGTAACATGAAGTCTAATTAAGTACCATTATGTAGGGGCCTATGAAATGAAGGGGATATGAGAAGATTTGGTCATAGAGAAGGATTGATAGAGAAGGATACAGCGGAGCTTCTCATGCTTGTTATGGTGATTTTGGTGGAAAAAATGCTACTGTTCCATTAGATTATCAACCTGGGTTCACGGTAAATTCATTCTATAAATTTTAGATTTATTATATGAATGTATCTAAGATTGACTGTAAATAGGAAACTACTGTTTGCCATCAAATTGGATATGAAAGTATCTTCCATTGAAACTAACTTTATGAAGCACATGCTCACGCGTAAAATTTATGAAACACATACTCATGCATAAAATTTATGAAGCACGCGCTCCTACATGAAATTCTTGTGAATTCATTCTTTATATGTTAGATCCGTTGGGCATGGTGACTGCTTTGCCTCCCCCACTTTTTGGATAGATAATTATTGTATGACTGCTATATTCCACTCCCTTTTCCTCTCATTGCCTTTGCTTTTCTTCCAGCCTTTTGCCTTTGGGATTCCTTCCTTGCTGTTGAGCCCAACTGCACCACCATTACTATCGTGTTCTTGGTTTCCTTTATTGCTATTTCTCCCACCGTTTCCTAGGATTCCACCTTCTTTATCATTCATTCAAAAAAATTGTAAATGTTTCCTTAGTAATAAATTTGTTAGTTCTACAGTATAATCCATTTATACGTTCATTTCTCTATCTACTTCTTACGAAACATTCTATTAATCTTTTAGTTTTTTTTACATTGTTACGACTACATGTGAATTAATTTTGATTCTTTTAACAGTTTAAGCTTGGTTTTGTCCTTTTAGAATTGAATTTACAATAGTGTCTGATTTATTTCTTAGACCCTGCCCTTTTCACCAACCATATAGCCGAATAATTACATTGATGGTTGGTTAATTGGTATATATTGTTTGTAATGCTAGGACAATTTTTTTTAAACTTCTAATCTTGTTGATTTTATCATACCTATGCTTGCTATACTTAGACAAAAAGATGTTCGAGCCTTGCTTGCTTAGGTATGTAGAATCAAGAAAATTTCTGGTCTATCAAGTTCTTTTACTGTTTAAATTAGTTTGGCATGTCGTTCCATCTAGCGAAACTGAGCCGTAAGGCTCAGGTGAAACTGAGCTTTACGGCTCAGTTGAAACTGAGTGTAAAGCTCAGTTTCGCTGAGCCTTAAGGCTCGGCTGAAACTTTGCCTTACGCTCAGCTTCACTGAGCCATAATGTTCAGTTGAAACCGAGCTTTACGGCTCAGTTTCACTGAGCGTAAGGCTCAGTTGGTACTGAGCCTTTCGGCTCAGTTGGTACTGAGCCTTTCGGCTCAGCAAAACTAAGCCTTTTGTATACGATATTGGTTTAGACTACAAACCTGAAAAATTAATTTCACAAAGTAGCAACTGCTCATCGTATTCATAACCTAGAAATTAAAATTTTAAAAGTAAAAATCATAACAGAATTTCATTATAAAATTAAACTTCATTTTGGTTGAACAAAGAGTTTAAGATTCATAATTAAGATATTTCAATAATAAAGGTAAGAAGTTGTAAAGCATTGATACAGCTAAGGTGAAAAATCAGTAAAAAATTACAATAGGTGTATACTAAAAGGGGAAAATATCCTCATACAAATGAAAAAAAATGCAAATAACGTACAATTTACATGAAAAATAGCCTCATATAAAGAGGAAAAAAACAAATAGAGTACAAATTATAATTTACGCCACTCAGATGAATAAGCTATTCTGCTACTTAACATGCAATTGGCACAAATGTCTGGATGAATGAAATGAGCTAATTCAGCCACAACATCTTCATTTAGGCCATTTTGGTGTCCTTTCCGCGTGAGATATATGATTGAATTGTGAATTGAAAGTGCAAACAATAGCGGTTAAACAATGTAAATTAGACATCAATACGGACATAACAATCACAAGAAATTTAAAATTATGCGTTTATTACAAAATATTTGTCAAACTGGGTAGAGGCATGACATTTCATATAAATATTAAGAGAAGCACATGAATAATTTGCAGTTGATGGGAACCAAAACTGCAAAATAGTGGTATGGTAAAATTAGCGATGACCACTAAGGATATCACACTTTTATAACAGTCATTAGGAAAGCCTGAAGATATACAATGACAAATATAGAATACAAAGCAATAATGGCGTCATCACTTTATTTCTCCAAAACTCCAACACTTGTAGTACAAATAATAGAAACAGAATAAGCGCGGCATCTAAGAACCTTGTCTATCAATGTCTAAACTGGAGTTACCTAAATGGAAAGCAATAAGCATTATCTTTATTTGCTGCATGCACATAAGCAGAGTGATACCAAAGCTGACCCTGACTGAATGACGCATGAAAATAGATAGCCTTTAACCATGATTTTACGGATACTTAAAGATCAAACCATTGAATATATTTTTTCTGTTGGAATGTATATTGCAGCAAACACTAAGAGTAAAATTTATCAGCATATTTTTTTTGCATTAAGGTGACTACTCAATGAAAATAAATTAATTTACTATAACATGCTACAATAAAAAAAGAATGTAACCATTCACAAATCCGTACATTTCACTCCGCGATATCAGACTTCCTTTCCATTTTCCATCGTTCGCCTTCTCTATTTCTTTGTCGATATCCTGTTAATTAATTTTTTTTGTTAAATTGTTATCTTACAGTCTATTTTAATTAAATAAATATGGAAAAGAGAAAGGACTCTGTTAATATCTACTCATTTTGACAATCCTTTTATGGTCTGTATGCCTTTTGACTTTCTTTCATGCATCTATGCAAACTTTAAATTTACAAAGGTCATGTTGTGGGGTCTTAATAATAAACTCTACTATAAATATTTTCTTAGTAAACATTATTCCAGTATTGAAATGAAATATATTACAGGTGTAAATTAATTTTAATCTTAATGATAGTTAATGGAAAGGTTAAATTTAATTGTGGGAATGAAAGATCTATTTCTGTCTTTTCCATATATATGCTAATCTTGCAATCGGTTGTCCTAGATGTAGATGACTATTCGTTTCATTAGTTGTTACAAGTGTGGAATTAATTACAACATTCAGCTTAATGAGACTCAGATGGTTCCCATATAATAGTTTGCTTTTATTCCATATAGTCAATCATTAACAAGGTTCCTTATGGTAAAATAGTTAACCATTTAAAGTTTCGATGTCAAAAAATTATGCAACCATGTATTTAATTTAAATATTCGTAGGTGTATAACTACAAAAATTCTTTTTATATCTTAAATTTCATTTTATTCCAACATTAATCTTGGTCAGGTTTGATAAAAAAAAATTGGTTTCTTCATATGAAGAATTATTGCCTTTTGTGTCCTATTCAAGCACTGGAAAATTAAACCTCACGCACTAATGGTAATTAAATAACCGTGTTTGGTTTGTAAAGTTCTATTTTTTTTTTTTTTGAGTTTTTTGGCCTAATCACGTTTTATATATTTTTGTTTCCTAATTTAGATAAGTAAATTTGTTTGCTTCTTAATTCACTTAAACACAAAAAAGTTCAATAGCAAAATACAAATATTATGTTGTACGGTAATAGATCGATAAATGATCTTCCTTTCAACAGCCATGAGTTGAAAATTTTATTTGGTTATCGTGTAATCAGTGCTAGCACTAATTCTCAGTCTAATCTTTTTAGTGTATTATGAAAGCATGGTCAAGCTAATATTCTAAGGATCAATTTAGAAAAACATAACTTCCAAACTAGATTTGATTTGCTTTGATTAGATATGGTAAGAAGGTGCTCCATTCAATGGAAATTATCTTTATTTTGAGAAACTCTATGTCAAAGTTTCTAAGAAATGCTTGCTGAAGTTTCTAAGCAATGCCCAAATGCAACTAAATTATGAATTTCAAACTATAAAGTAGTTAATTTTTTTAATTTTTTTTCTTGCATATCTAACAAAAGTGTTAGTCCGCATGTGTTTTTCTAGAAACGGAGATAATCTAATAGCTGACATGATAAATGATGAGTTGATTTTTGACCCATACCAATATATATGCTAATATGTGCATATGTTAATACCCTCTTTATGCATAATCTTTGTTGTTCACAGTTTGAATATAGATTCTTTTTTGTTGGGACAGGTTTCATTTGAAGATGCGATATCTCAATGATGAATAATCTTTCTATCTCAAACCAGGTAATATATTTATTTTGGATATCTAAGTGGCTTCTTTCTTGGTGTTAGCTTTTTCTTATTCAAAGACTGAAGAAAGGAAATTTTGGCATATATTATTCTATGTTCTTCTCAGATCTACTAACTTGAGAAGAATTGCAGGTGACTTATCAAAAGTTACATAGAAGAATTACAGGTGATTTTTCAAAACTAACATACACATACATAAAGTATAACATATTATAATTATTTAAACAGAGCATGTCAAGCAAATTTTTGGATTAAAGTTAAAGAAGTCTGCATTTACAAGGAGTAAAAATCTGGTTATTATAGAAATAATGGTCTTAAATTACTTTTTTTGATAGTGCAGTGGCTAGGATTTTCAATTAGGAAAGGAATTAGTAGGGAACTGATGCATGCATCCTCAATGGCCTAAAAATGTCTTTATGAAAATTGCAACAGTGGTCTGTTTTGCTTCAGTGTTGGATCAAGTTGGAACTAAGTGATTGGAAAATAATGCTGGTCTGTTTTGCTGGAAGGATTTGAGTTCTTTCACTTGGGCCAGGTAATGATTGATAAACACAATACTACGTTTTTTCTTTTAATGGATACAAGTTTGACTTAAAACACTCCAGTCGGAACTACAAAATGGATATTAGCATTGAAGTACATGGGTTACATTACTCAGAAGATGTATAATGTATTATTATATGTTTTTCACCTGGCATCACTATTGGCAGAAAACAAATTCAGCCAATTTTTTTTTGTTTGCCATCAAAGTAGAAAAGATTAAAGGGAATTTATCCTTGCCTGATGTCTCTTTTATATTTTTTTTTTGTACGCTACTGATGATAATACAAGTTATGTAGTGGTGCATGCTATTCAATCTTTGTTAAAACAAAATCCCACATATGCCTTATTATTGGATATTATCTTGTTGTGTATTTAAGTCGATGCATTGTTATAATTTTTTTCTCACAGTCAGATGACCGCTAAACGGAACATAAAAGATGAGTAAGTCAACATGGCAGAAAGATGTTTTCCCAGCTCTAAAGCAGGGGTCCTTTATTTCAGTTTGATCCATTCCCTATTGTCAGCCTTTTAATTTTTGCAATTTGATTGCAGCTGAGTTTAGCCAACAAGCGAACAAACTGGCAATGAACATAACAATTCTCGAAGGCTCTACTGCTATCAGCTTCTTGGTAAGTGATTTTTTTCCTCCTATCTCTTTGTTTCAATTTGCAAGTAATTCCAAGCGAACAAACTGGCAATGAACATAACAATTCTTGAAGGCTCTACTGCTATCAACTTCTTGGTAAGTGGTTTTTTTTCCTCCTATCTCTTTGTTTCAATTTGCAAGTAATTCAGAAATTCAGTGTGTTGACAAATACAGGTTATTGAACAATAATAGTCTTTTGGGCGTTTCCACTATCGCTAGTGAACATCACAACCCTCGCTATCTTGTGAGTTCTTTACACTATAGGCACAGTAAAGGTTTTGTAGTCATTTCTTCAGCTAAACTATTTATATTTATTTTTGCAGGGATTTGAGTGGCACTGTGCCTAAGTTTCCAACAAAAACATTCAAGTAAGCTCTAGAACTTTTTTGACTTTTATTTTATTCTTCTTGATTTGTATTGAGACATTGACATTGTTATAACAAATAATTAAACCTCGCTTGAGTTGCTCTAGGGTCGGTTCAAAATACATGTTTGGAGTGTGGATGCAAATGCACCGCGATAGTGGTGCAGTTCACATACGGTGGTGCATTTGCACCACTGGAGTGATGCACGTCACTGCACCGGTGCAGATGCACAACAGAGTGCTGCTGCTGCTGACTAAGTATATAATAATTAAATAAGCATGGTAAAATTTTAATTAAGTTAACTAAGTTTTAAAAAGTTTATAATAATAATGATGATGATCACTCAAGTTTATAACAATAATAATACTAAGTTATGAAATGTTAACGAAGTTAACTAACTTTTATAATAATAATGATTAACTAAATCTTTAATAATAAGGAATTATAAATATTAATCAAGCTAACTTTTATTAAAATTAACTAAACTTATAATAATAATAATAATTTAACCAAGCTAACTGAGTCGACTCCGTTTGCAACTAACTGAACTGAGTCGACCCAGTTTGCAACTCAAGTTACAAACTGAGTCGAGTTTGCAACTTCCGTTGTAAACTGAGTTGAGTTTCCATACTGTCCACTAATAATCATTGTGATGGTTCTGTTCACTAATATTAGGAATATAAATTTATGTGAACTTCTGTTCACTAATAATCCTTGTGATAGTTGAAAATTTATGCTTCTTATCCAATTTCTCATTTTATGTACATTACATGACTTGTTGTGGAGACGAAACTAAACTGATACTTGTTATTTTAATTTCTTTTCAGGCTTTGGAACAAACATGAGTTGCATGGGCCCGACTACTGTAGTTTTGTTGTCTCCTTTTTTTTAAGAGCAAGAATTGTGAACATTATGATGCTTTGTATAAATTGTGTTATGTGGTTTGTATTAACTAAAGTTATGGTTTATGTATTAATTAAATTATGCTTTGTGTAACTTCTTTATATATCGTTATATGGGTGCAGCGTATCTTCTTTATTGTGTACATATATATATATATATATATATATATATATATATATATATATATATATCAATGGGTGTAATGTTTCTTTATATAACATATATGGTGTACTGATTTTGATACGGTTAAAAGCCATGCCTAATTCGTTGATAGCATTATAGGAATGAGGCATTAAACACGGTTTTAAGCCGTATCAGTATAGTTGTTTAATACAGTTTTAAACCGTATCAATCTACTAATTTGATATGGCTTAAAACTGTATCGATCTATGAAGCTGACAGTGCCAACATACCAATTTGATATGGTTTTAAGCCGTATCAATTTAGGAATTTGATAAGGCTTAAAACCGTATCAAATTGGAAGTTGGACAGTGCCTACATGCTAATTTGATACGACTTATAACCGTATCAATTGAGAAATTTGATACGGTTTAAAACCGTATCAAATCAATAAATTGATACGGCTTAAAACCGTATTTATGTATCAATTTGATACGGTTTTAAACCGTATCAATTTATTGATTTGATACGGTTTTAAGCCGTATCAAAGCAACAGAGACGCCATTTTTTGATACGGTCCAGGGCACTGCCAAATCGATTTTGATACGGCCATGAGCACTGCCAAATTGGCATTTCTGGTGTAGTGAGTGATGCAGGAGGTGCCAAAAAATGTTGGTATAGGCTAAAAATGATCCATGGCAACACTTTTTCGGGGTTGCCTTTTGCCGCGTTGCCTTAGAGACAAAGACAACATTTGCGACCCTAAGGCAACATCAGCACAGGTGTTGCCACAAGTACAAAATTTACAAAAATGTGGGGCCCGCTAAAATCTGTAACCCGGGTTCATGGAATCCTGTTGTGGCTGTAGCCCGGGTTCATGAAATCCTATTGTGGGACCCACATGCATTATAACATAGCAATGGCAACACCATATCATAGCAATGACAACATTAAACATCATATACTACAACATTATATAAGAGCTATGACAACATTAAATCACATACTGCAACATTACATAACTTAACATCACACTAAATTAAACTTCTTATCTTAGATTCACAAGCAACACAAATAGTACGTGCAAACATAGCCAGAAAAATCATGTTTACAGACAATACTTACAAACACAGCTAGTACGTACTAAATATCAATTCATGTTCATTGCAAACTGTTACACAAAGATCCTCAATATCAATAACTAAGAGCGTGAGCCTCAACTGCATTCACTGCTTTCAGTTTAGTGCCTTCATTACAAACTATTGCACAAAGATCCCCAATATCAATGTTCTTGTCAGGGTTTGCTTCACATAATTTCTTAAGCATCCTTGCCAAGTTCTCCTGAACTTTTTCGTTCACTTTCGCATCAAATTCATTTTGGACTATCTTGTTCATCTTTGCTTCGACTTCGTGGGCTATATCATCCTTTATCTTCGTTGTCAGCTCCTGTATGTATGTGCCTGCTGTTGGAGCAGCTTTTGAAACTTTTGAAGACTTTGTGTGTCGTCCTATAAGTCATGATGGACCGTGCAACTTTCCATCAGAAATAGGTTCTTAAACAACTCCATCACTGCCTCCTTTACCAATTGCTTTTTCAATCTTCTTTTGCAAAATAAAGCAGTTTCAAAATGTGACATTAAATAAAATTAACAATTTTTTAACAAGTTTCTTAAACAAGAATTGCGGCATATAACACACTAAAACCCAAAGTAAAAGATCAATCATTGCTATGATCCAACTATCGGTTCTAACAAAACAGGATCTAATTCTACAATAATGATGATCATGTGCAAAATGAAGCATTTTTTTGACACCTGATTGAAGAGAAACTATAATTCTTACAATTCTATAGTTCATTATTGAAGCATCAGTCTTGTACACCTTTCCTTCTTTCCGCTTGCGAGTTTTAACATAAAGTTCTCCATCTGATTCCTTGGACTGATACAAAAAACATTAGATAGTAAAAGGATATCAAACTAATTGTTCCAGAACATATATCACTAATATTGCTAAACAAGTTAAACAAGGATATGTAGTTTATTCACAAGTTAAACAAGGATACTGCATTCGAATAAAACAAGCATGCCTCCATATGACCTATATTGTTAAACTAGCCAACCATAAAAATAAGCAAAATAAATACCATCTTATGCCGAATTCGAGAAAAAAGTTTTGTACCAGCAGTGTGTGTGTCAGTATACGATTTCCGATTTGTAGAATTTGTAAAGGCCTTGGACTACAAAACAACATGAAATAAAGATGTTTATTTAACTGATTTGAGTGAATAAAAAGGGAAAAAATTATGTGAGAAAACTTAAAATTATACCTTTACTTTTTCGTCTCCCCAAAAACTGCAAGAGTACTTTGAAATCCTGAAGTGGAATTTCGTCCGGCCTATTTTCAAGCCTCTCTTCATAAGTTTCATAAGCCGTATAATGTGCCTTTTTAATACGACTCTTGTACCCCCTCCAAGCGTCACGAATTAACCTCAAAGCCCAATATTCACATACATTCGGAATAATATATCGTTGCTTAAATACAAATCAAACATTAAAAAGAACAGTCATGCTACTTTTGTGACAAGTTTCATATATTTAAGTAAAATCCAACTAAATTTGCAAATTACCTTTACATAGTTCCACAGCGTGTCTTTCAAACTTGCGGGAACATCAAACCAAGACTTGTAAGTGCGTGGAACACTCCTCTTCAGTGTTCCTAAAAAATAACTTAGTTCAGTCATTACTTGGTCATCGTCTGAAATTTGTTGGCCACGATTATTCATTTGGATTACAACTCTTTTGCCATATGGCCTTAAATGAACTTTATCCATCTTTGTTTTTCTCCTGAGTCTTCTGGGAGCACCGACTACCATTACAAAGTACATACAATAGTAATGAGAAGGCTAGGCAAAACATAACTGAGATCTTAAACTATTAGAATCAAAATTCAATTAGATACTGCCTTCATCTTCTTCTACGTCATCTTCTTCGTTTTCAATATTTGTCTGGACATTTCCGACAACAGCCTTATTCCTTGCACTTCTACTTCCACTACTGTTAATCTTCTAGCGTTCTCGCATAGCCAAATAAACTGCCATTGTTCTTATTTCTTCATTGTGTGGTAACTCAACGCTACAGGTGGACCATCAGATTGCGTACGAACTGGTTCTTCCCCTGCCTTTGGAGTTGCATTCTTACCAGTTACAGATTCAACATTGGCTCGTGAACGAGTTGTTCGTCCAGACTGAGGCTTTGTAACCCTAACTTTTTTAGTTCTCTAAAATACGCACACAAAAACAATAAAATAAAAAAATAATGAAGCTAATCTATAATTACCAACATAAAATTAAATCTTGAACTATAATGCACCTTTGCTTGATTTTTTGAAGTATCATCTTCAAATTTTGGAACATAATCTTCGCTTTCCTCATCAAGCATCTTTGATTTTGCTTTATTTTTTCCAAAATCAGTTTTTCATTCCAGATACTAATTTAGGCATCCTAAATTTTTTAAAAACACTATTCTTCTATGAGACATTTTTATCTCTCCCTTTCGTATTCTGTAAGCGGTGAAGGTGGCGGAGTTGATAGATCATCGTTCTTAAAGAAATTAAACAAGACATTATTGTAAATATTAGCAAAATATGTAGATTATATATTAGAAAATCAGAATGTAGTTTTCTTACCAGAAACTCTATTTCATTTGTATTTTCCTCTTCATGTAGAGAATTATTGAAATCCAATTTACTTTTGACACCTGCCGAGTTGATACTCAAAGTCGCATCGCTGACTTCAGTTGGATTTTCCTTCTCTGGTAATTTCGTCGAACTACCGACTCTAGTTGAATTCTTGCTGACCACCTTTTTCTTGTTCATACGTGGACTCGCAGCAGTTTTGTTGATCACTTCTGGATCGTTCGTAACTAGATTATTTAGCCGTGACAACTTTCAAGGAGTAAAGACTTCAGTCTGCTTGTTGTCGATAGGTGGACTCACAGCAGCTTCGCTGATCACTTTTGGATTGTTTAGCCGTGTCGACTTTCTAGGAGTAAAGACTTAATCAGTCTGTTGCTTCTTTTTTGCTACCTATTGCAGATGGTGAGCGGTAACAAACTACCGTTTCTGTGATTTCGCAACTGCAACATACAAATTCTTTATTATTCTACTAAGTGCACTAAAAATCAAACAAGTCCTAAATGAAAAACATATTCAGCAAAATGACCAAATTCATCAAAAATAGTATAAATGATAAGACATGTTTATACCTGAAAACAGATTCTTCCTTGGACGTACGATGACATGTGGCTGCATTTGTTTCATTGGCTCGGTATTATCTTCGACGATAGTGTCGACATAAAATCAATGTAATCACCATTATTTTTTACTTGCATCATAAACAACAGCTCTACATCATCGGCCACCAATTTCCACCCACTCGTTGGACCTTTCCATGCATATAATCACTCAATATCAATGTACCATAGCTCTTCCTTGACAAACTCCATCAGTACTGTGTACGAAAACCTATCTAGATCAACTCCTTTGATAATAGTCTCTTCTCCACCAACATATCCATTCTTCCCAAATTTTCCTTTGTGGTGGAACCTAAGATTTGCCTCCATCATATACAAAATGGAGAAATTAACATCAGATTGAATTAATTACAAAATAAAATAAACCAAGCGCATGATTAAAAAAAAGCCACTTCACTAACATGTAATATAGGCAGAAACAGTAAAAAAGATACAAGAAGAAGCAACAAATATGATACATCAGTTACAACATTTAATCAAAGCAAAAAAAACATTTTCTTACTTAAATAGCATGCAGTTATTTTCCTTGAAACATCACAAGTTTTGCAGTTATTTTCCTTTTAATTTTTGCCCAATATAACATGTAGTCATTTGGACATGCATATATTTTTTGGTAATCGAGGTCTAAATTTATGCATAAATAACATGCAATCATCTGAACGTACGAAGTTCTGCCCTATTTTTTCCTCGTTCATCACTAATTTACACACAAATAACATACACAAATATTATATAGCCATGACTATAAGGTAAAACAACACAATAATAACATATAAGCACTACTCAACATACGTTTGTTACAAAAATAAACATAATAATAAAATCAGGAATATGATTACACCTGAATACACAAGTAAGTCCGTAAATTAGGCAACACAACAATCAAATTAGGAAATACTTGAAATATACATTGACTAATACCTTAAGTAGCAGATTAAATAGAAGCCCTAACCAAAATTTGAGACCCAAACAAACCCCAGTTGAAGACCTAATTGAAACACCGAAGCCCTAACTGAACTTGAACTCGAACTTGCCGTAATCGAACCCCAATTAAGCTTGTAAACTCGAACATTTAGCCCTAATTGAAATGACGAGTGAGAGTCTTTGATAGGTTGAGCGGCAATGTATTTTATTAAGTTTTCGATTAAAACCCTTGAAAATTTTGCTAAGTCTTTTGCCGCTTTGTTTTCGTTTTTGCTTCCCACGTTAAATATTATTTCACGTGGATTGCTAATGTGGACCGTTGGATCGTAATCACCCAGATTGATAAATTTATTCACGTGGCTACTGCAACACATTGGATTTTCTATGGTAACACTTTGAAGCGTGTGTTGTAATAGACAAAAATCAGCATATCTATCGTTACATTGTAGCTAGCAACACCTTGGATTTTCGTTGCGGTAGGTCATCTATGACGTAGTGGTAGTAAGGAAAAGCTAGATGACCTGTCATACTCTAACCAGAAAGCATTGCATACGCAGGAAAATCGCTAATTGTCCACAACAGAGAAGCATACATATGAAAGTTCTTTTTTGGAAAAATATCATATGTTTCTACTCCTTCGTACCACAATTTTTTTAATTCTTCAATCAACGGTTGTAAATAAACATTGATTCCTTGTGTCGGATCTTCAGGACTAGGGACGACAATTATGAGAAATATATAAGGAATTTTCATAAGGTGTGATAATTATAGGCCGGGGGGGATATTTAGCACCAAATTGAGAAAATGGAGAAAATCCATCCGTATATAAACCAAGTCTAATATTACGACTCTCAGATGCAAAATCGGGATACTTCTGGTCAAAATGCTTCCATGCTTATCCATCAGCTGGGTGTGTTAACGTACCTTCATCCTGTGTTCTCACAATATGTCATCTCATATGTTGCTCGGTTAAAGAAGATGCATATAACCTTTGAAGTGTAGGAGTAATAGGTAAATAATGCATACGTTTACATAGGACTTCCTTTCTCTTTTTGTTTCTTAGTTTGTATCTTTCCTGATTACATTTTTTTTAATCTTAAGGTTGATATCTTCCTTCAAAAATAACATGCAACCCTTTAGACATGTATCTATTTTTTCATACGGTAAACTAAAAGCCGACATCGTTTTTTTTACTTCATAATGATTTTCGCACATTAAATCATTGTTAAGTATATGCCGCTTCATAGCTTGTACAACAGCTGTAAATTCAGCTTCTGTGAGGTTGTGTGTAGATTTCATCGCAATGCATATCAGAGTTACTAATAATTGGGTTTCGCTTTTACAGCCTTCCCAAAGGGGTTTCTTCACGGCATCTAATAAGTCGTATATTTCTTTGGCTCTAATATTTGGTTCTTCTTCATCATTATAAACCGTCATCAGTAAATTGTTGAACCGGGAACACCGAACGTGCAGCATGTTCAACTATATGTTTTACGAGATTCATCGTAGCAATTTCATTGTTCATTACCTCCTCAACTTGTACAGAAGTAGATGCCAACGGTTCTCCATGATGATCCCAAACGAATTAGTTCGACTCAAAACCGTACTAACACAAATGAACTTTAACCATTTGCGGTATCAAATGCTTCAATAATTTGCATTTATTACATAGACAACGAATTTAACGTCGTTTCTGTTGTTACTTAAAGCGAAATCAATAAACACACCAACATCATTAATAAATTGTCCACTTATTTTTCCATCAGCTTCTCTTCATTTGTACATCTATCTTCGATCAGTAAAATAATTGTCCATTTTTCCTAAAGTAGATATATAATTAAAAAGTATGATAAAAATTGCATTGACAATTTATTAAAACAATTTTATTGCTGAATGTTATGTTAATTGATCAGTTACACTTTACTGGTGTGTCATCCTACCTCCCATTACAAAAACAATAACGTAATTAAATCAAGTAAATCTTTTCAATTTAAACGATTCAGCTGAATTTCGGCGGCACTTCACTTTAGTTCCTTGAAAAGTACACATTTGAGTATACACAGTGAACATAAAAGAAGCGCTTTCGAAATTTTGAGAACCTTTTAAAATGAAATGATTATGAGATAAAATTTCGTTATTGTGTTAGTAACTTGTCCAATATAATGGACAAATCTAACAAATATTATATGATGAATATAAATGTTTGTTTTGTTAATAAAACGAATATTCACATTGTAACACCCAACATTTTTAATATAACTAAAAATGTACAAATATGTATATATGCATAGATAGGTAAATAATGGTGATATATAATGAAAAATTAATTCATACATTGAAAAGTAAGGAAATTAATGCGATAACAATGTGTGTAATCGAAGAGATGAGAAAATAAGAATACTTAAATTAAATATCAGGAATTAAGTAAAACGGACATCACCATTGCGTCCATCTCAGAATTCCGGTCAAAATAGACACCTAGTTTGCGTAAAACAGACATCATATGAAGAATCTATTAAGCCTAGAAGTTTGTATACGCACAAGAGAAATATATATATATATATACACAAACAAATTAAAATAAAAAATAAAGAATAAAATAAGGATTGCATGTAATAAATACATGCACTGAAAAAAAATGTAATGCATGCATTAAAAGAAAGAAATGAATGGTTGCATGCAATGTAAATATGTTGCATGCACTGATTTGCAAACATAATGCATTAACATTAAAAGAAAAATATTCAAGCAATGGTTTAATTTAAGTATTGTAACTAACATGAAAAAGAGAAGTAAGGAGAGAACAATAATTATCATTGTTCTAAGACTTATTAACAAAAAACTTTATAGTTCAGTTGGTTAAGACATTGGATTTGTAACATGAAGGTTGGGGGTTCGAACCCCGGCGGCGGCATAATTTTTAACTTTGTTTTAGAGAAGGCCAACTGAACATGCAAATATATGTACATATACAAATTTAAAATTTGAAAGGATAAGAACGTACATATAAGGAAATAAAGAAAATATATGTATACATATGAGAATATATATATATATATATGCAAAAATATATGTATACAAAAGATAAAATTCAAGATAAGGCTACAGTCAATCAAATATGACAAGAATCAAATAACGGTGCAACATCGTTTGAATTTTGAAAATAAAACGAAAATTGTGCGTATATATATACGCGTAAAATGGTTGGTGGAGTAATTGTATACACATAAGAATATTTCATGTGAATAAAACAGTTAAATAAATTCCAGAAATTCAAAAGTTCAAAAATCAAATTTCTACGCCAAAACAATTCAAACATTCGAAATTCGAATTTCTGTGCCAAAACAGCTTGCGGGACCCAATGCTGACTCAGCGCTGCGTGTACGATAAGATTTGGCTAGATTCATCTGCGAACCTGGATTATTTTCTTAAATAGGTTCAATGCTGACTGAACGCTGCGTGTACGATAAGATCATGAGCACCTATATAAACACTCCTAAGGCTACAATTTTCTCTACACATCTTCATTATGCCTATACTCTTCTCTAATTCATATCAAAATAACTCAAAGACGGGGTTATGCTGCTCAAGTTCTTCGTTAGAATTCAAGTAGAGAATCGAAGGCTAATTCAACGACTTCAACAACTATTTTCTAAGAATCAAATCTAAATTAGAGGATCGATAATCTACGTCAAGGAATAACTTTTCAGTTTCAGAAATCAGATCCCAGAATTCAAGACCCGTTCTTAAATCAGTGAGTGGGATTACAATACACTTTATGCATAATAGTATCATTATCGTTCGTCATTCCTTAGTTAAAATTCATGTTGCAATTTAAAATAATCTTTGTATGCTTAATCTTTTCCTCTTCTCTATTCTTCCTTTTTATTTTTGAAACTTTGGCTACCCTCGAACCAAGGTCAACAGCGCATAAATTATAGTTATTTGGGAAGAGCTTGAGATTTAATCGATGAATTAGGCAATTTGGGTATAAAAAAAACTATTACACGAATGGTTGTGTAAGTAAAGTAGAAATGCGTTAAGTAGCACTTGACATATGAATAAGCTTAACCAACATATGAGGAATGATAGCAACCTGTTAAGAACACATGTATGGAAAACTGGAATAATAGGTAAAGCCTATTAACGGAATTATAAGCATGAACATAAATTGGGGTTTTCGGGTAATGCTTGAATTTGAGATTTGAAAATTGGATATGCCGTTAAGATCCTAGAAACATAATTAAAAATGGAATATGTTGGACAAACAATGTTTTTATGTAATTATGGAACTTGACACATAACATGAAATTGACAATAGTGGTATAACTTGAACATGAACATGCTTGTGAATTGGTAATTGACATTTGATATCTAGAATGAACATGAACATGCTTGTAAATTTATAATTGACCTATGACACCTAGAATAGACATGAATTGTTAATTGGTTAAACATGAAACATGGCTAACTTGAGGTTAGAATGAGTTTGCGGTGTAATCCTGCCCGGAACCGCCCGGTACATCCAGTGACCGCAAACAATGGGTTATAATGTGAGAAGTTAGTCATAACGTGCTTAAAACCCGAGATTAGATTGAGTTGTGGTGTAATCCTGCCCGGAACCAACCGGCACATCCAGTGACCGCAACAATAGGTCTAATGTGAGAGGTTAGGCATTGATAATTAATTAATGCTAATGACACATGCTAATATGATAAGGTTAAGTCAACATGAAACACTAGACAACACTTAACCAATTTTACATGATATATGGGTGGGTTAAGTCAACATGAACCGCTAGATAATACTTAACCTATTTGACATGATATATGGGCGGGTTAAGTCAACATGAACTGATAGAGAACACTTAACCAATTTAGCATGGTACATGGGTTGAATTAAATACATGATTGGGGGTTAAGTCAACTTGGACACATGGGCAAACTTAACCAATATAACAGTATCAAAGCAAGGAAAAGTGGGGAATGATAAGATTAAATAATAGATAAACTTATCCTAGGGATAAGAAATGAATATGACTTAAGATGTAATACAAGACTCGAAGGGTGGGACGACTTATACCATGAAATAAGTTAATCTAAGCTGAAAATGTGGGAAAACACCTGTACGCTATCATTTGATAAAGAAAACTTAAGTCATGCTTGAATTCATTGGTAAACCATAGTTAAAAGGAACTAAGTAACAAACCTTAGTTAAAGAGAACTAAGTAACAGAAACTAAGTATCAAACCTTGGCTAAGAGAACCAAGTAATAAACCTTAGTTAAGAGGACTAAGTTGTAAACCTTAGTTAAAAAAATGAACGATTAAGAGAACTAAGTAGTAAACCTTAGTTAAGAGGACTAAGTAGTAAGCCTTAGTTAAGAAAGCTTATGATTCAGAAAACTAAGTAGTGAACCTTAGTTAAGAAAGCTAACGATTCAGGAAACTAAGTAGTAAACCTTAGTTAAGAGAACTAAGTAGTAAACCTTAGTCAAGAAAGCGAAGTAGAACACGATGGGCAAGGTCAACAGCGCATAAATTATAGTTATTTGGAAAGAGCTTGAGATTTAATTGATGAATTAAGCAATTTGGGTAAAAAAAACTATTATACGAATGGTTGTGTAAGCAAAGTAAAAATGCATTAAGTAGCACTTGACATATGAATAAGCTTAACCAACATATTAGGAATGATAGCAACCTGTAAGGAACACATGTATGGAAAACTGGAATAATAGGTAATGCTTGAATTTGAGACTTGAAAATTGGACATGCCGTTAAGATCCTAGAAACATAATTAAAAATGGAATATGTTGGACAAACCATATTTTCATGTAATTATGGAACTCGACACATAACATGAAATTGACAATAGTGGCATAACTTGAACATGAACATGCTTGTGAATTGGTAATTGACATTTGATATCTAGAATGAACATGAACATGCTTGTAAATTTATAATTGGCCTATGACACCTAGAATAGACATGAATTGTTAATTGGCTAAACATAAAACATGGCTAACTCGAGGTTAGAATGAGTTTGCGGTGTAATCCTGCCCGGAACCGCCCGGCACATCCAGTGACCGCAAACAATTAGTTCTAATGTGAGAAGTTAGTCATAACGTGCTTAAAACCCGAGGTTAGATTGAGTTGTGGTGTAATCCTGCCCGGAACCAACCAGCACATCCAGTGACCGCAATAATAGGTCTAATGTGAGAGGTTGGGCATTAATAATTAATTAATGCTAATGACACATGCTAGTATGGTAAGGTTAAGTCAACATGAAACACTAGACAACACTTAACCAATTTGACATGATATATGGGTGGGTTAAGTCAACGTGAACCGCTAGATAACACTTAACCAATTTGACATGATATATGGGCAGGTTAAGTCAACATGAACTGGTAGAAAACACTTAACCAATTTAGCATGCTACATGGGTTGAATTAAATACGTGATTGGGGGTTAAGTCAACTTGGACACATGGCAAACTTAACCAATATAACAGTATCAAAGCAAGGAAAAGTGGGGAATGATAGGATTAAATAATAGATAAACTTATCCTAGGGATAAGAAATGAATATGACTTAAGATGTAATACAAAACTCGAAGGGTGGGACGACTTATACCATGAAATAAGTTAATCTAAGCTGGAAATGTAGGAAAACACCTGTACACTATCATTTGATAAAGAGAACTTAAGTCATGCTTGAATTCATTGGTAAACCTTAGTTAAAAGGAACTAAGTAACAAACCTTAGTTAAAGAGAACTAAGTAACAGAAACTAAATATCAAACCTTGGTTAAGAGAACCAAGCAATAAACCTTAGTTAAGAGGACTAAGTTGTAAACCTTAGTTAAGAAAATGAACGATTAAGAGAACTAAGTAGTAAACCTTAGTTAAGAGGACTAAGTAGTAAACCTTAGTTAAGAAAGCTAATGATTCAGAAAACTAAGTAGTGAACCTTAGTTAAGAAAGCTAACGATTCAGGAAACTCAGTAGTAAACCTTAGTTAAGAAAACTAAGTAGTAAACCTTAGTCAAGAAAGCGAAGTAGAACACGAGGAGGAGCGAACGTCCATCAGATCATGAAGAAGGCTCCAACGAACTGGGTTACGAAGCACGCGGCTTCGAGGGGACGTGAGGGTACTCTTGGTATCCCTCTGTGAGGTTGCAGATGATCCTCCTGGGCTCACAGAGGTTAGGGTCTACGTTAGAAGAGCCAAGGGTATGCCTTGGTTGCAATATAGGCAACCTAAAGACTAGGATGGGTCAGCGTGAGGCGGCGATATCTTGTTTAGCCCTGTGATAGCACGTCGTCGTCTACCTACCATCTTGAGTCAATCGTGATACGCAAACGGAAAAGCGGAGAACTCCAAAAGATCATATACTTTGCTATCTAGTTATTGGTGAGGGTAGCCAATAGGTTTGTGGGGGCATAGAGGGCCTGCGTACAGTTCTCATTATTGATTTTCTTGGGTGCCTTTCATTAGTTGAAGGAGGGGTCAAGTGGGACCATAGCCACATACAGATAAAACAGACCTTAGCATCTGCATCGGCAGATAACTTAAAGCTCCCGACCGAGTTCCGTGTTTCTTGATTTGCCCTGCCACGGGACTCGGGCCGCACATATAGAGGACATGTGCAACTAGATATCTTGCACGTTTAACGACACGATTGGGACGTAAAGTCTAGGAACATATATCGCTCTGGGTAGTGTGTCCTAGACTAGGGGGCATTGTTCGATAGGTAGCATAAACCCTAGTGGCCCTAGGTAGCATAAACCTCGGTCGGATCTAGAAAGTGCTCAATAGGTAGCATAAACCCCAGTGCCCCTGGGTAGCGTAAACCCTAGTTGAATCTTGGAAGCGCTGGATAGAAAACCCTAGATTAGATCTAGGTAATAAACAGAATCTAGCAAGATCAAGAGTGGTAGTCCAAACGATTTCGAGAATGGTGGCACTACACTAAAGTAGTATAGCTTTACATGATGAAGCCCGTACGACAAACGGCAAGGGACTGTATATATACATGGAAAGGATTATACGAGTTGGGGTATCTACATATACGTTGTATTAGGTTAATCTACTAGTGGGACATGAGTATAGCCTAGAGAGCTAATATCGCGAATAACCTAATAAGTTAGAAAATATAACTGAACGGTATATGTAGGATTATACAAAAGTTTATTCTAAGTACACTCACACAGAACTTATGTTCTGACCCCCTCCTCATTACATACTTCCAGGTCAGGTTCATGACAGAGATGGTATAAGCTTTGGATACTGGTTAGGCAGTATGTTTTATAGGGTAAAGCTATATTTAAAGTATATTATACTTTGAATTCCTTCCGCTGTAAGATGCTTACGAATTCTGATATGTTTTCTTTATCTATATCTTTTTCTGCAGGATACCAGAGCGCCCAACTGGGTCTTCGATAGATTGGGTTTTTAAAAAAAAATCGGTCTGTCGGAATCCGGGTTGTTACATCTGGTATCAGAGCTTCGGTTTAGTGATCTTAGGGAGAGAATGAGTAAACATATTTGTATTTTCTAAAATATAAATATATTATATATATAAACCTAAATCCATAAAGTAGCCCACTATGAATGGAAAGAGTTGGGATAGCTATTTTGTACACTAAAAGAATGAACCTTGAAATTTTAAGACCCTTAGGTGGTTTGTTTGGAAAGTGTACAATATGATTTGGTATTGGAGAAAGAAAGTATCCCATAAGAATTAAAACTGAAATGTTGTTATTTCAGAGTAGTGGGTTTAGAAATGAAACCTTATAAGTTAGAAAAAGGTTAAAGTGTGGAAAATGGATTAGAAATATATATAGTTGAGAGAATTGGTTTGGAAAGCGCCTAGGAAAGCCTAGTTGAGTTGAAAGACCCACTTTGAGTCTAACCCAATAATAAACTTTTAAGAACCTGAATTTGTAAAAGAGTTTGTGGTGTTTTTCAAGTTTTCATCTTAAAAGTATTTTTGATGTTTAAGAAAAATACGTAAAGGACATATTCAGTGCATGTTGGGTTTTTAAAGTAAAGTGGTGTATACTTGGGTAAAATAATGATTTCTTGTTTTAAAAGAACTCTCTCATTAAAAAGTTCATAATATAGAGCATACATAGCTCGCTAGTTTTCATATTATAATATATGAAAGGATTGAAAAGAAAGTGTTGCGTTTTGTAAAAGAAAATTCTATTCTGTTAACAATAAATTTTGATTATTGATTTACGAAGAAATTTTGTTGGGTGGACAAAATAAGTTGTAGGAATAGAATAGATGTCTGCACCTTATAGCGAGTAGTTAAATTAACATTGTAATTAGAAACAATGTAAGCCCGATAGTTGTCCTTGTCTACTCTAGTTTTGTGATTTAAAAAAAAAAGTTTTGCATTTTATTCTGTAACATGTTTTTATGGTTTGGCGAAAACAAGTTTTGAAGAAGAAAACAAAGTTTTAACACTTTTAATTTTTGAAAGAAAAATGTAATGAAAAGAAAGGAGGCCAAACCATGTTTTAAAAAGAATGGAATAGGTAAGGATTAGTGCCTAGAAAAGGACGAGAGAAAGTTAAAGCTATGAATTAAACAATTGGAACCAACTAGAGATTGTCTGAGTTGAGTGATTCTCTGAGTGTCAATCTGATGTTGATTTCGGTCTTCGGGGTTGATATTTAGGGAGTTACTCTGTTGCCAATTTACAGTCAGGGATTAGCTAATATTAAACTAATGGAAAATTCCAGTAGAATGCATAAGCATTAAGAAACCTAGGTTTATTGCTTGAGAAAGAGAGAAAGAGTATAGGCTAGTAATGCACAACAAGGACTAGTAGTGATTACTAAGTAGTAAAGGGCAAGTAAGTGGGTAGATCCTGTTGTGTGGACTCGCAACTGTCTGAGATGAAAAAATCCTAAGATTCTTGGCCCATAGTAGTAGCTGTGTAGGATGCTGTTTGAGTTGAAAACAGAAAAAGCTTATTTGAAATAATAAACTTAAGTATTTGGATTAAGTCAAATAATCTATGAAAGAGAAAAGCCTAAGCTAACAAGAGACAATAAATTCAGTAAGGCAACAAATGTGACGGGAAAAAAAAATGGAAATCTTAAGAAAAAGATGAATAAATATGAAACTATTCCAAGATAGGATGAAAGAGAAAGAAAAGTTTTCTTATGTGGTTGTGCTTGGATAGGAAAGTAGGAAGTTTTTATAGAATAGTTATATAAAAATCCGAGTGCAATTATAAAAGGTACAGCGAAAAATGTAAATTCTTCCGTTTTATATCTTTTTGTAACATAAGAAATCGAATTTAGAAAATTAATTTTTTCTAAATTTCGAATTTAATGATGGTTGGTAGGGTTTTGGATGCGACAATTGGGTGAACCATGCTCTTATTCTATAAGAGTATGGGAAAACTTAGATGAAAAATATTTTGATTTTTGAAGAATATTTCATTCATATAGAACTGCAAGTATATTTAGCATGTGAGCATCATGTTTTGAAAGGTTTTTTAAAATTTGAATACATATAGGTGGATCCAAATTAGGCATACATACTTTACTATGATGTATCTCACTTTGCACATGTGCACAATGTTTGCAACAATTGGATGCACATTGGATGGATGGATATTGCGAAGGATTATCTATTTTACTCTTATCGAATTTCGGGGACGAAATTCTTTAAGGGTGGGAGAATGTAACACCCCACATTTTTAATATAATTAAAAATGTACAAATATGTATATATGCATAGATAGGTAAATAATGGTGATATATAATGAAAAATTAATTCATACATTGAAGAGTAAGGAAATTAATGCGATAACAATTTGTGTAATCGAAGAGATGAGAAAATAAAAATACTTAATTTAAATATCAGGAATTAAATAAAACGGAAATAACCATTGCGTCCTTCTCGAAATTCTGGTCAAGATAGGCACCTGATTTGCGTAAAACGGACATCATAGGAAGAAGTTATTAAGCTTAGAAGTTTGTATACGCACAAGAGGAATAAATAAATAAATAAATAAATATATATATATATATACAAACAAATTAAAATATAAAATAAAGAATAAAATAAGGATTGCATGTAATAAATACATGCACTGAAAAAAAAATGTAACGCATGCGTTAAAAGAAAGAAAGGATTGGTTGGATGCAATGTATAAATGTTGCATGCACTGATTTACAAACATAATGCATTAACATTAAAAGAAAAAGATTCATGCAATGGTTTAATTTAAGTATTGTAACTAACATGAAAAAGAGAAGTAAGGAGAGAACACTAATTATTATTGTTCTAAGACTTATTAACAAAAGACTTCATAACTTAGTTGGTTAAGACATTGGATTTGTAACATGGAGGTCAGGGGTTCGAACCCTGGCGGCGACATAATTTTTATCTTTGTTTTAGAAAAGGCCAACTGAACATACAAATATATATACGTATACAAATTCAAAATTTGAAAGGATAAGAACGTACATATAAGGAAATAAAGAAAATATATGTATATATATATATGAGAATATATATATATATATATGCATAAATATATGTATACAAAAGATAAAATTCAAGATAAGACTACAGTCAATGAAATATGGCAAGAATCAAATAACGGTGCAACATCGTTTGAATTTTGAAAATAAAACGAAAATTATGCGTATATATATACGTGTAAAATGGTCGGTAGAGTAATTGTATACATATAAGAATATTTCATGTGAATAAAACAGTTAAATAAATTACAAAAATTCAAAAGTTCAAAAATCAAATTTCTACGCCAAAACAATTCATACATTCGAAATTCGAATTTCTACGCCAAAACAGCATGCGGGATCTAATGCTGACTCAGCGCTGCATGTACGATAAGATTTGGCTAGACTCATCTGCGAACCTGGACTATTTTCTTAACTGGGTTCAGTGCCAACTCAGCGCTGCGTGTACGATAAGGTCTTGAGCACCTATATAAACACCCCTAAGGCTACAGTTTTCTCTACACATCTTCATTATGCCTATACTCTTCCCTAATTCATATCAAAATAAATTAAAGACGGGGTTATGCTGCTCAAGTTCTTCGTTAGAATTCAAGTAGAGAATCAAAGGTCGTTAATTCAACGATTTCAACAACTATTTTCTAAGAATCAAATCTAAATTAGAGGATCGATAATCTACGTCAAGGGATAGCTTTTCAGTTTCAGAAATTAGATCCCAGAATTCAAGATCCATTCTTAAATCAGTGAGTGGGATTACAATACACTTCATGCATAATAGTATTATTATCGTTCGTCATTTCTCAGTTAAAATTCATGTTGCAATTTAAAATTCATGTTGCAATTTAAAATAAGACTAAATAATAGATAAACTTATCCTAGGGATAAGAAATGAATATGACTTAAGATGTAATACAAGACTCGAAGGGTGGAACAACTTATACCACGAAATAAGGTAATCTAAGCTGAAAATGTGGGAAAACACCCGTACGCTATCATTTGATAAAGAGAACTTAAGTCATGCTTGAATTCATTGGTAAACTTTAGTTAAAAGGAACTAAGTAACAAACCTCAGTTAAAGAGAACTAAGTAACAGAAACTAAGTATCAAACCTTGGTTAAGAGAACCAAGTAATAAACCTTAGTTAAGAGGACTAAGTTGTAAACCTTAGTTAAGAAAACGAACGATTAAGAGAACTAAGTAGTAAACCTTAGTTAGGAGGACCAAGTAGTAAACCTTAGTTAAGAAAGCTAACGATTCAGGAAACTAAGTAGTGAACCTTAGTTAAGAAAGCTAATGATTCAGGAAACTAAGTAGTAAAACGAGAACTAAGTAGTAAACCTTAGTCAAGAAAGCCAAGTAGAACACGAGGAGGAGTGAATGTCCATCTAATCATGAAGAAGGCTCCAACGAACTGGGTTACGAAGCACGCGGCTTCGAGGGGACGTGAGGGTACTCTTGGTATCCCTCTGTGAGGTTGCAGATGATCCTCCTGGGCTCACAGAGGTTAAGGTCTGCGTTAGAAGAGCCAAGGGTATGCCTTGGTTGCAATATAGGCAACCTAAAGACTAGGATGGGTCAACGTGAGGCGGCGATATCTTGTTTAGCCCTGTGATAGCACGTCGTCGTCTACTTACCATCTTGAGTCAATCGTGATACGCAAGCGGAAAGGCGGAGAACTCCAAAAGACCATATACTTTGTTATCTAGTTATGGGTGAGGGTGGCCAATAGGTTTGTGGGGGCATAGAGGGCCTACGTACAGTTCTCATTCTTGATTTTGTTGGGTTCCTTTCATTAGTTGAGGGAGGGGTCAAGTGGGACCATAGCCACATACAGATAAAACAGACCTTAGCATCTGCATCGGCAAATAACTTAAATCTCCCGACCAAGTTCCGTGTTTCTTGATTTGCCCTGCCACGGGACTCGAGCCGCACATATAGAGGACATGCGCAACTAGATATCTAGCATGTTTAAGGACACGATTGGGACGTAAAGTCTAGGAACATATATCGCTCTGGGTAGTGTGTCCTGAACTAGGGGGCATTGTTCAATAGGTAGCATAAACCCTAGTGGCCCTAGGTAGCATAAACCCTGGTCGGATCTAGAAAGCGTTCAATAGGTAGCATAAACCCCAATGGCCCTGGGTAGCGTAAACCCTGGTTGAATCTAGGAAGCGCTGGATAGAAAACCCTAGATTAGATCTAGGTAATAAACGAAATCTAGCAAGATCAGGAGTGGTAGTCCAAACGATTTCGAGAATGGTGGCACTACACTAAAGTAGTATAGCTTTACATGATGAAGCCCGTACAACATACGGCAAGGGACTGTATATATACACGGAAAGGATTATACGAGTTGGGGGTATATACATATACGTTGTATTAGGTTAATCTACTAGTAGGACATGAGTATAGCCTAGAGAGCTAATATCGCGAATAAACTAATAAGCAAGAAAATATAACTGAACAATATATGTAGGATTATACGGAAGTTTATTCTAAGTCCACTCACACAGAACTTATGTTCTGACCCCCTCCTCATTACATACTTCCAGGTTATGTTCATGACAGAGATGGTATAAGCTTTGGATACTGGTTAGGCAGTATGTTTTATAAGGTAAAGCTATATTTAAAGTATATTATACTTTGAATTCCTTCCGTTGTAAGATGCTTACGAATTCTGACATGTTTTATTTATCTCTGTCTTTTTCTGCAGGATACCAGAGCGCCCAACTCGGGTTTCGATAGATTGTGTTTTTGAAAAAAATTCGGTCTGTTGGAATCTGGATTGTTACACACATAACGATCATATACAATACTTTTCAGATGGGGTTGAAAAAACTCTCAAAGCTTTATGAATATAATATATTACGATGGGTGCTCTTCAATATCTAACTGTACGTATATGAATTTTATCACATATACGTATAT
This sequence comes from Allium sativum, assembly GCA_030737875.1. Taxonomy (NCBI): domain Eukaryota; kingdom Viridiplantae; phylum Streptophyta; class Magnoliopsida; order Asparagales; family Amaryllidaceae; genus Allium; species Allium sativum. Next base: position 1,034,453,222 of record CM060916.1, on the reverse strand, counting down.
TTTCAACATTCAGTTGAACTAATCGTACGTTATATATAAATTAAATATCTTTTTCGATAAAATTTAATAAAACATAAACTTAATTATTTTCGTTTCCACTAAACGTCCTTGACAAATTAAATGTCGTTTTCGATGAATTGAGCCTCAATTAATTCAACCTATACATAGATTAATAAACAACACTATACTTACAACACTATATATGCACAAATGCATACAACATAAACTAATTAACCCTAGATTAGCAACATAATTAATTCAACCTATATATGCACATATTAACAACACTACACATACAAACATATAATATAATTAAACCTAGATTAGTAAAATAAAATTAGTGCTTCATACCTTGAAAATTGGGGATGAATTGGAGCATAGAGAAAAGGAGAGAGAGCTTTGAACTTGTTGGACAGAGTATAGGCGGCTAACGAAGCGGAGGAGACCGGTTTTAGAAATGGGAAGGAAGGGAAATGGGGAAAATTGAAAAAAAAATGAAAGAAAAAGAAGTAGAGGAGGAAGAAAGTGAATTCCTGCTCAACTAACCAACGGTTAACAATGGCCACCTACGGCTTCCAACATTTTATTTTTTTTATAACGTGAAGAAAATTCCAAAAATAAGCTTCAACTAGAAGCCATTTCCAGGGGCCTTTGGTGGCCATCGTCAGGCTCTATTGATGTATACTATATCTCTTGTAGTGTACATAATATTGAAAAAATGATTTTGGAAATGAAACTGCAGCAAAAATAGGTCTATAATCGTTTAAACCATTAGGAATTTTGACCATGGGCACAATCATAATAAATGTATGATTAATACTTTTTAGTAATTTACCAGTTCTGAAAAACTCAGAGACAACATTTAAGATTTTCATCTTAATGTCATCCAAATGAGTTTTATAGAACTTAGAACTAAATCCATCAGGTTCAGGACTTTTACCATTATTTGCATTGAAAAAAATATTTTTGATTTCTTCAATATTGATTGGGCCAAGCAAAATATCATGACTGCTATCGTTCAGATAACTTTAGAATTGATTATAGGGAAGCCACTAATATATTCAGAGGTATTAAATAGTTTAATTAATTGCTTCATTTTCAATGGTTTAACAACTATTTAAAATATAACCATTTGAATCAATCAGTTTCCCAATATTGTATCTACTTTTCATGTTTGTGATTTTGGCATAAAAGAATTTACTAGCTTCATCTCCACTAGTCAACTAGTCAATTTTAGTTTTCTGCCTAAGATTTGAAGATTGCACATGTAATGATTTTGCCAAATTATTTTGGATAGAAAAAGGTTTGTTGACAATGTTACGGTGTGAGCAAATCATTGCCAATATCACTTTGCAATCTCACACATTCCACTCTTATACTTTTAATATCATTTTTATTTCTGTTGATATTCCACCATTTCAAATTATTTTTAGTATACTGCAGCATCTTTTGAAATTTGTATTGAGCAGTGTCTTTAACATTAAATTTTAGACTATCTTTTACTGTATTCATGTAGTCATCTTCATACACCCATCCATTAACAAATCTAAATGTTGGTTTCTTTTTTGAATCAACATTGTTATAGAATTGCATTTGGATGGGGGTATGATCACTTATTGCCTGTACAAGAGCACAACATTTATATTTAGGAAACATTGAAACAAATTTTTTATTAACCAAAATTCTATCAAATTTATAATGTATATCTCTAAATTTTACTAATTTTTAGGTAATAGTTAAATTGATTTCAAAAAGACCAGTTCTAAAAAGAAAGTTATTCACTATCTCTAATTTTTTTAAAGGGATAGGTACACGACCCCTTTTCTGATGAATATGCATTGTAGTATTAAAGTCATCTAGAGTAATCCAAGGTAATTTGATATTGTGATGCATACTCTCAATTTGATTCCATAAATAAGCCTTTCTTTTTCAAAATTTTAAGCATATATAAAAGTGATTACAATTTGAACACCACCCTTATTGGTACAGCAGCGGTGTATATATTTCATATTTAATGTATAATTAGTGAGATGCCAAATATAAAGATCCTATAAAATCATAATTCTGGCATTACCACCCTGACTATTGTTATTTATCAAATTTCAATCAGATAGGCATTTGGCATGACAGTCTTTCACATTTAAATCATCTAAATTATGTTCAATTATAGCAATTGTACTGGGCTTTTCTGAATTTAACACATGAGCTAAATCCAACTTTCTTTCAGGGGAGTTAAGCCTCCTAACATTCCATGTAATTATCATCTTTAATATAATAAAAATAGTGTAGTGCTAAGGGCACCCCAATTTACTCTTCCTATTTCCGCTACTAAAAAATACCACAAGAATTAATATTACATCTTCTTAATACCTCACGTAAAAAATAGGGGCTACCACACCACCACTACCTTATTTCCCTCTCGTCTCTTATTCGTTCCTCTTTAATTCCGTTCTGAAACCCTGGTTCTTCAATCAATCGATCAAGGATTAATTGTTCGACACCACAGCAATGCCGAGGAAGAAGAAAGCTGCAGATACATCGTTGTCTCAACACCGGTCAACTCAATCAAGTTTAGGGCTTCAAACGATAAAAATTGAAATTTATCATGAGAGAGATGAAGTAGACATCGATTGTTGTTGATTATGATTTTCAGATTAGGGTTGACTACGTGATTGGTTTGACAAATACCGGTTGAGTGAGAGATTAGAATGGAGAAGTAATGTGGTATTAGGAAGCATACAAAATTTAATGAGTTTTATTGTTTTAATTGTGGTATTAGGAAAAGGAATTGAGGTGCACTTAGCACCACACTAAAAATAGTATAATAAAGGATACAAAACTACAGTGAAGCAATAAGCTTTCTTGTAGAATCTTTTCCCAAGTGCTTTTTGCCTTTCTTCTTGCAAGCTTTGTTAATTTTTGGCTTGAGCTGATCTTCCCATTTAGAGTTCCTGCTAATATATTTATCTCTAAATATTTTTTCTTTGGCATCCTCTGATATTTCATTATAATCTTCTGAGAATTCATTTGGAGGATTTGATACAAACTCTTTCAAAGTTTTGATTTTATTCTTTTTCTTCCCTGGTTTAGAAAAAGAAGAATTAGAGCCATTGAATTTCTTTGCTGCATTGTTGATAATTTGTTCCTCTGTTTGGACTAAAGCTTGTTTTTTTGAGTTGACTTGATAAGATTCTTTTTTTTTTTCTCGGAAATATTTTCAAGATCCATTATATCTTTATACGAGTTAGCTTTGTTATTTTCAAAGAAAACGGAATCTTCCATAGCTTATTTGAGGTCATTATCATTGACCTGAATTGGGTTTTCAGCATCAGCATATACAATTTCAATCTTTTCCTACATGTTTATTTTTGAGCTTTCCTTTGTCACAATTTTTTCCTTTTCTGTATGTGACTCTTTATTCTCTTTTGATTGCATATTTTCTTTAGGCTAGCTGTTAACAGTTTCTGGTTTTTCTTTTCAACTTGATTTGTTTTGGAGAAGCAATTTTCTTGATTGTGTCCAAAACACTTGCATTCTTTGCACCTTGGAGGAACCCATTCATACTCAATTTTTTGATGCGATCACTCCATCATACATTTAATTTTCTGCATCATCAGGTAGATCTGATTCTGCATTGATTTCTACTAATATTCTTGCAAATCCTAGTCTTGTTTCTTTAGCAGTGTGATCATCTGGTTTTAATGGAATTCCTACTGAGCTTGTAATGGAACTAAATGCCCCCTTGTCCACAAGGATAAACTCATATTTGGCAACCTGATCCAAATGGGCATTGTAGATAACACATCTTTATCTAATTTTATCTCGTTGCACCATTTTCTGAAAATTATGAGCTTACCATTGATAAATTAAGGCCCTTCATTTAAAACTCTAGTGCAATTTTCTGCCTTTTCGAGCCTAATGACAAAGAACCCGGTCTCTTACATATATATATATATATGTATATATGTATATATATATGTATGTATATATATATATATATGTATATATATATATGTATATATATATATCAAAATCCCCAGTTGGGTTCGAAGAACTTGCAATAAATTTAAAGCCTTGAAATGATGATACGTCGGCCTATTGCCAAACACATATGCAAAAATAGACCTAATTCACTTATCTTCAGTCCTTATCTCAACTGATTCTTTCACCACTATCAATTTTTTACTGTTTAATGCTAATGGAGGTACAAACTTCAGATCAAAATCATTAGATGTCCCCCCATTCTTGACCATATCTGCCCTTGTTGATGCTTTCCTGATGGAAATCTCGTAAAGGCGGCGGCGGCGGCAGCAGCAGCAATAATAATAATAATAATAAAGCTTCTATTACAATAAAAGATTGAATTTGATACATACCAGTATTAGCATGATTTATGTTTATAGCATGTTCATTAGGATTACTTATTTATATGGGATATTTCCACCATCAATATTTTTTCGTTACTTTGTTAATTTATTCGTTTTTATAACTTTCAAATAGATAACAGTGTCGCATATATTAATTATCTACCTCCACAATCCAAATATCTCAATTTGCAAGGACCATTGCTTTCCTTTCATATACAAGTAAACTATATCCAAAATACTAGATAAAGGTTTAAACGTCAAATTTTAGACATGAAGTTATTTCAAAAAGAACATGAGTTGGAGTTTTCCAGTTACTATATAGATTCAAGATGATGTTGTCTAGAATCCAAGGTTGATTTTTATTTGTTGTTCAAAATTGGGCATGGCGTTAATTATTGATGTGCTTGGACTTAAAGAAGTAGGATCATCTTGAAGGATACTTGTTTAGTTTAGTTTAGAGAAGCAGAAACTATCTCTTGGTTGTAAGTGTACTTAGTGTAATAGAATAATTCATGTCAGTGTTTGGGTCTTTTTTGCAAGCTAGTTATTGGTTAAGTGCATGTTAGTTTTGGGGTTCTATTCATGTTCTATAAAAACTACTTGGCATTTTGACCGTTCCAAGTTGGTAATTAAACCGACTCGAGACGCTCAAAACGGTGAATCGTTATTTAGATTACAGGGTTTAACAGAAATAAACACAGAATCACAGTACAGAAATTATACAACAGTATATTTTATAAGCGGAATAATTTTTTTATACATATCAGAGTTTTATAGAATATTCGTACAGCGGAAGAAGATAAAATAGTATACACATAAATTTTAAAAGAACAAAATTTTACGGTTTTGGTCAGGCCTACGCACGCATAAGCATCTCAACGTTCCTCTCCAGTTTTGCAAGCGGAAAATCTAAAATCTGCAACACTCGTATCTAAGCCGAGTGTTCCATGCAAAAATATAAAACACTCGAGTCAGGATTAATCATTGTTCAAGTAAATTAACTTCAATAAAACTAAATCAATTAATTAATCCTAAAATAATCATTCCAAGCATACCCAAAACTGCTTAAAATATTTCAGTAAAATCAATATAACTTAGGAAAATGAATTTACGCAACATGTATATATATAGGGTTTCAAGTCAGCATACATTTATATAAACATGACAACATAAATCATGTGATAGCCCATAAGCTTGTTGAAAGATAAGGCGCAATTGCAGGCAGCATAACATATAAATAAAAACAGGGTGAAGAAACAAGGACAAATGTGTGTATATAGAAATAATTTGCTCGTACATATGTATAAATTGTATACAGCAAGGCAACATTAAGCAAATACTAGGCTATATAGGCATGAATTCCAAACAACAGGATGAATCCTAGTCAATTTATACTATCATTCAAAGTTGAAAGGAATGAAACAAACTTGGCCAAAGTGGCTTATGCAAACATGGCAAAAGATATATCTTGGGTGAGTCATGCTGTCAACCCAGAATATATATGTGTGTGTGTGTATATATATATATATATATATATATATATATATATATATATATATATATATATATATATATATATATATATATAAAGCAATGGTATTGCATGCAAGCATAATCATGGAATTAACATATGTACATGGTTCCAGATTTTTTTTGTTTTGTTTTATAGCATGGCACAGGAATTTATATTTTAGCAAACTGGGTATTGTGCAGAATATAAACAAAATGTGAGCAACTAACTTGCCCACTGTTTTACCAGCATGCGCATAGCAATATCAAGGAGCAGACACTTGTTTTACCAAAAGAAGCATGCTGATACCATGATTTAAAACCACAATGTCAAAGAAAAGTGAGGGATATGTAACTTATGGCAAGACATCATGAGATGCTATAATTCTACATATGGAGTATATGCAGGTTATGCTGTCTAAAGCACCATTCATGTCATCATTCTACAGTAGGAAAAAGTAGAAATAAGTGGGTGCACTTAGATTTAGTTAATCCTTGCGATTTGATTAGCTTAGTTAACTTGTTGTTTGCCAGTTTAACTATTTAATTAGGGAGATACATTTAAGCAGAAACTTTACGATACTGAGTTAATACTTGTCAGAGAAAAAAAAAACTTAACATTCATTAACTTTCATTTTGCACGCCAGTTATATCTCTTATTCATACAAAATGCTTTTTTTGTTTCTTAAATCATCTGTATAAGTGACTTATATATTGGTACGAAAAAGAAACTTTAATTTAAATAGGAAAGCGCAACACAAGAAGAAGAAAGGTATATGACACAAACAACACAACTGTTTAAATGAGAAAATACTGTCTCGAGCATGCAAATGGTAATGGATCAAAGTAGTGTCATGGCATGGAAGTTGGAACAGTAATACCCAAACAACACTAATTCCAGCAAATGATTACCAATGCCGTGGCCCATAACCCAAAGGAACAAACATAACAGGAAAATACTATCATACTTAGCTTTTAAATTGAAGTTAAATTAATTAAGCAAAAATTAATCATGAGTGAAACTCACCGTGCATGGCTAAAAGGATCGTAGCAGCTTTTCGCGTTAACGCGGTGGACGGCGGAGGTGACCTCGGATCTGGAGGCTGAGCTCAAAGGCAGTCTACTGCCAAAGGGCTTCGATTGGTTGATGCGGACGACGTTGATTTGAGGCGAGCGAAGGCGTGAAGGTGGAGACACGTGACGACGGAAGGTGGAGCAATTCCAAAAGAATAGTTCAGAGGACTTGAGGGGCAGATTCAGGTGGCAGCGCGGCAGTGCCAGGGTCCGATCAGGCAACGGTTGGCTAAGAGTTTACGAGGCGATGGATGGCTTCGGTCTCAAGTTGTTGTGGCGGCTTAACACGAAAGTGAAGGATGAGGCTGATTTCGACTGGCTGGAGGCGATGGAACAATTGCAACGATCGATTGGGTGGAGCAATTTCAGATTTCACAGTGGAAGGCCATGGATTTTTAGTTTGGGATGAAATGATTTTGGGAAATGGATTATGGGGGGCTATTTTTCTCGTGTAAGAAATGAACGGTACGGGTTGATAACAAAAGGAAAAGGAATGGTGGAAAACAAAGTAACGAGGACACGCATTGATTTCTCTGATAAAGTCTTGCTACGTGTGTTTAAGGGTTCCATGATCTCACAAGTGGCAAAACTATGATTAAACAAAATAAGTTAAAATACAAGAGTATATACTATATAAACAAATAATTTCTAAGTATATACCATTGAATACAAAGTATATTATATTTTTAAATACAAACTTAAGTAAATTTTAAACCAAAATTCAAAACTAAATAAAATAAAATAAATTCTCAAGTTAAATAAAAATAAAAATAAACAAATGAAATAAATTAATTTATAACTTATCAAGTAGAAATTGAATCAAAATCTACAAATATTAAAACACTAAATTAAAATACTAATAAAGCTTAAATAAACAAGATCACAAATTTTTAAACAATTTCAATTATTCTATAATGTTAATATCGTAAAATCTAACAAAACAAATTTAGATTCCAATATAAAATTTTAAATTTAGATTTTGCAAGTTAATTCAAAACCCAAGTTAAAATAGACTAAATTTCAAATTATAAATAAATTCCTTAATATAAGTTAAATTCCAAAACACAATTTAAACATGTATAAAATAAAATAAAATATATCTACATAAATTAAAATAAAATCTCAAGTTAAATTGAAAATCAAAATTATCATTTCTCTAACGATATATTTCAATTAATTTTAAAATATAGCTAATACTTAAATTAAATAGAGCTATTCAAATCAAATAAAAATTTAAAATTACAAATTTGATTTAAATAATTTCTCAAACACTATATATATATATCAGTTAGCTTAAAATATCACTAATTGTTTAATTTGAATTAGTTTTAGAATATTATTTCCGCCAAAAATTTACAACGAATTATATTCAAAGATAAAAATTTAAATTCACAGTTCACACTTACACAAGATCAAATCAAAAATCAATCTAAATAGACTGGAATTCAAAATTATAAACAAATATCAAATTTTTAGTTACTACATTCAAATTCAAACTTAAATAAACTAGATTTCAAAATAAAGTCAAATAGCAAGTATAAAAATAAATTTTCAATAATAAATTAAATAAAATATAAATTTTAAATACCAAAAATCCTGGTTCGTTACAATCTCCCCTCCTTAAGCCTTTCGTCCTCGAAAAGGAGAGATCGTTAAATCATAAATATATAAACAAAATATTTATCACTGCCAGATTTAATTTAAAACAAAGTAAACAATAGAATTTAAAATTCGAAAATCAAAGCATGGTATCATTTCATCGACCAAAATCCCGATTTTATCTTCAAATCACTTGAAATCTTATATTTCCTTCTCATATCGAATCATATTTGCTTCGGGATTTCAAAACCAAAACCATTTCGAAAATTTCAAATATTTCACGATAAACGACATAAAATATTTATGTCTCAAGTCGATAGGTTTCTCCCCGTGACAAGGCCACTCGGCACGGCCTACGCATGTATCGATATCACGCTAAGTATCTCCCAGGTAACATCCTGACATCGGACGTCGAATACAGAGCGCAAAGTATATATCCTGATTTTCATCCAGACATCAGACACCGTATATACTTTATTCACAATAACAAGCTAAGTATCTCTCGGTTAACATCCAAACTCGAACACCGAATACAATGCACGAAATATATACCTTTCTTTAGTCATGGGTTAAACGAGTCTTAATAACAAATCATTTCATTTCATATCCCCAAGTTATAAACCATTTTGCAACAATAATATTATTTCTACTCATCTCAAAATATCAGGATTTCAAGTCGTCGTCATTTCTTTTCGAAAAATCCAGGTTTCCCACAGATTTATCAAAGCTAGGCAAAGGATTCGAAAATAGGACTGAACAGTTAAAAAAATTCAGGCATGAATAAATCAAATGATAAGCGAGAGGGGATGGGAGGTCAAGGGAAAACTAAACACGTCAACGAGCGAAGGGACAAAAATTATTTTCAAACATTCGTTCTATTTCAATTTATTCAAATTACTCCTTATTACAACTCATTAGAACAAAATAAGTTATAAAATTTTAGGACTTCAAAATTTTCTAACGTCCGGATTTACGAAAAAATTTCGACAGCACCTCCCCCACACTGTTTGATCGGGAAAAATTTCCCACACACAAAAACAACAAAACACAAAATATACATCTCATATATACGATGAGGCATCCCTAATCGGGGAAAAACAACACAAAAACCCCAAATACGGTATTAAATCCGAGATGTGTACCTTATGTTAGCGTTTATAAGCATGTTGCTTAAATTTTTATATTTAGCACACAAGCGAGCTTTCAATTCGAATTGTACGCCATGGCTTCCTACTCAAACACTTAACAAATAATGAGAATCATGTCTATAACAATCTTAATATGTAAAGCATAAGCGAACACGACATGTATATTCGGTATACATGCAACAAATTTTGTATGCAAAAAGCCAAGGTTCCATTTAAATACAAACTCATTTCGTTTTGTTTTAAACATCTTCATTATCGTCATTTATTCCAATTTCACACACATTTACCATTTCCACATTATTATTCTATACATTTGTCATTCATATTAAATTTGTTTACATCAAATACATATTCTCATTTTTCTCCATTTAATCGCCAAAACTTCATTATTATTGATGTGCATTTCTTTTACATTCCATTAGTTTCATTCATTCACATATATTTAGTGTACTTATATTCAATTATTTGACATATTCGCTTTATTTATTTATTTATTCCAATCCAATTCTCATTTTTTTACTCGATTCATAATTTTATCAACAAGTTTAATTTTTTTCCACTTTGTTTCATTCTCGTATCACTTACCAAGTTACCATCATTCATTTTATTCCTCTTCGATAGATTTCACTTTATTCCCGTATAATGATTTCAAACATATCATTCTTATATAAATTCCATTATATAAGATTTCATTTCAAATCAATTTTCCTCCCAATCAATAATTTTCGAATTTATCATAATTCTTATATAATTCATATATATATATATATTTCAAATTTCGTATCAGAATATTCGTATATTGATAATCTTCAAAATTTTCTTTTTCAGATCAAATTAAATTAATTTCAAATCGGTTCGAGTATTCAATATCATTTCAAAATTTAAATCCAAATTTACACATTTGATTCATTATCAACATCCATACTCAATTTGAATTTCACATTACGATTACCGATATTCAATTAAGTCTTTACATTTAATTATTTTGGATCTTAATTTTTTTTGGGGACTTGATATATACGTTTATCAAAATAACTAAGTTACGTGAAAGTAATTTTGGAAAAATAATAGCTTAATGCAAAAATTAACTTGAATAAATAGATAGACTTTTGAAATGGGTTTGAAATAAATAGATATGCTTTGTAAAATAACTAGCTTGATATACAAAGATTTTAAATAAATAGATAGGTTTAGGAAATAAGTTAAATGAGTATATAGGTGTTGCAAATGGTTTGAAATAAATAAATAGGTTTTGGAAAAATAAGTTTTAAAATTTTGCTTGAAAACAAAGATAATTTAGCTTATAACAAACTAACTTGAATAACATAAATAAATCTAATACCATAATTTCAAATAAAATAGTTTTATAATAAATACTACTTTCAAAAAAAATGCAATCCGAATCAAGTATCCAAAATTTAAATTTATTAACTATTGTCAGTTTCCAATTTCGAGATTAAAATCTATTTAACCTCAAATTCAATTCATTTTCATTCCTAGTCGGATTCAAGGTTCAGATTAGCTCAATGCTTGAGTTTCCATCGGCATTTTCAATTTCAATCGAGTTCAAAACTTAAATCTCAATTTCAATAATAATCCAAAATTAATTTATTATTCAAATTTACAATCAAATTCCTTTGAGCTTATAACTCAAAGTTCAAATCTCGCTTAATGTAATCAAATTTATTCAACAAGAAAATTTGAACTTCTACTCAATTCATTTGAAATTTAAATTCGGTCGTTTTCTGCGAAATATTCATTCGAGGTATACATCCTATTGTATTATAATATCGTTCAACTCATACTCGAGAATTAATTTTTGGGTTTTCTTTCAATTTTTCGAAAATATATATATTTACAAATCACATCATGTTTCACAAATCAAACTTCGCTTGAACAAAGGCACCAAAGTGGTCTCCCCCACTTTGAGACATGAAAATAATTCCAATGACGAAAAATTATCATTGAAATTATTTCCTAGCGACAAAAGTGGGTTCTCCATTCGTATTTTCCTTTTTGAAAATATTTCGTAAAGTTTCTTCAAACATTTTTTTCGAAAATACTAGTATATACCACTAGTTTATTTTCAAAACTTTAGAAATCAATATCAAAATTTTCCGAAATTCAATTCTCAATTTTTAGTCAAAACGACGTCCTTTGTTATGACAGTTTATCTTAATTTAGAATGCACTTCTTATACATTTCAAGGGTTTTTAACATTCTTCAATTTATTCGTCCATTCATCATATATACTTTACTAGTTAACGCTTCCTAAATTTCAACAACTGTTTGTTCTCGCTACAAATATTTCTCAAATATTTGATTCGCATTCAATTTTATTTATTCCCTTAGTTTACGCTTAAAATCTCGACAACTCGATGATGGGTTTCGAATCGGATCAAGATTGGACAAATTCAAAAGTTCAAGCACGAATGGTTTGAATCGATAATGTAAGCAACATATGACGGCAAATCAAGGAAAGCAAACGAAAAAACCCATGAAGAGGCGGATTTTTATGTTTCAAACATTCCTTTCTATTCAAATTTTATTCAAATTGTTTCCAATTTTAACTCAATACATTCGCAATTTCAATTTTGTAACAACCCGGAAAATCTGAGTTAGTTTAAAAATTTTAAATTGGCTATTTTAGTGGATTTTAGATATTTAAAATAAATTATTTTAAATATTAACGACAAAAAGTAGTTTGAATCGATGTTTAAAAATAAATATAATTATTTCTAATTATAAGCAAGGCCTGAAATGGCGCGGTAGTTTCAAAATTTCAATTCAAACTTTGAATGACTGCACCGGGTGCAAAATAAAATGGATTTTAGTGAAACCAAAAATATTTAAATCTGTTAGTGAATATCTTTCTAACGAATCTGAAAAATCGAAGTTTCATAGCGGGAGTCAAAAGTTATGGCCAAATGAATTTTCAGAAAGGTCGCTATAGAGAATTTATAGCCCGTGAAAATAGACATTTTGCAAACGACCTCGGAATTCGACGAAACCACTTTTATTGGATCCGGGATATCAAATTATTTCTAGGTTTCAAATTTCATAATTTTTGAAGTTAATATGTGAGCGTGGCAAAAGAAAATGTGTTTGGTTGATTTCATTTAAATTGGATCGACCAGAAAATGGCCATTTTTCAAACGGTCTCAGAATTTGACAAAACTAGTTTTGTTGGGACTGTATCGTCGAAACATAGCTGGATTTTTTTTCTGGAATTTTTAGAATTAGTATGTGGCCCCGGCAAATTGAAATGTATGTTCAAAACAAATATTGAATGTTCTATATTTTAATTTGAAGAAAAATTGACTGAAACAGTCGAATGAGCCTACGAAACATATCCCATTGTGTTCGAAATGGGGATATTTAGCTAGGGATGACAGTCGTTGGTTTTGGATTGGAGTTAGTATGCGAGGAGGGGTATTTTAGAATTTTGAAAATATATTAAAAAAATTATTGGCCAACACAATTTCTCTCTCCCCGATTAATACCCCAGGCGACGACGGAAGTTGTTCACCACTTCCCAGGCCGATTTCTTCCATCCGCTTCACTAAACACCTCGACCCAGTTGGGAATTCTGTAGAGATTTTCGAGGGCTTCAAATCCATATGACCCTCGCCTTCCCTCGTTGAGTATTGTGCCAGAATCGAGCTCGGGAAAGTCCGCCGTATCGCCCCCTTATCCTCCTCGTATCTGCGTGCGAGTTCGACAAGGCTGGTACCCTCTGGTGTGCCTTTCAAGGCTCCTGAACGTGGTAGGGTTGGATCGTCTTGAAGCGCAACGGATTGGGAAGGAAATCGAAACCTAGTTTCGAAGATTGCAGCGAAGGTAACGGTTTAATTTTTCTGAACTGTTTACAACGCTTTAAAGCGCTATGAAGTTTGATTTTCAAATAAAAATCATATCTTTCTCGTTTGTGATCGAAATCCGGTGAAACAAGAGACACCGGGACCGTGAAGACGTCTTCTACATTCTAGAAGAGACCGCATATTTTTCTAAGCCTTCTGCTATTTTTGGTGGAGTGGAACCCAATGTAAGATTTCTAATTTATAAACGATATGGAAAACAATGACGTATTAATTATATAGTCGATGTATGAGTTATATAAGGGTTGTGCACCACATATATAAGCGTTGTACAAGTTGTATGTTCGATGTATAAGTTATATATGCGTTGTAAAAACAATATATGCGTTGAAATAAATTGAAATGATATTGAAGTGAAATCGAAATATAGTTATATACGTATATCTATATATGTATACACTCCCCTCGTCCACAGACCATGGACGATATATATTGATTGTGATATTGTTTGGATTATTGGTTGATGTGAAATTTGGTAAATATCATGAATGGTTGATTTGAAATGATTGATTGTGATTGAAATCCCATTAGGATTAGTATATGGGAAAATTCGTCTGCGTACGAACTAGATATTGAAAATCCCCATTGTCAAAAGTTGCGAGGCTTTAAGGTAGAGCGAGGAGCCGTACTAGGGACGGTTCCGGTTTTAACTACCCTTTCTTTATGCTGCCGAAATTTTCAATAATATTCATGCGTTAGAATTATTTTCATGTGTTGAAACTATATTCATGTGTTGAATAGAAATTCATGTGTTGAATGAAGTTCATGTGTTGAATAAATTGTTTTACAATAAAAATCACATTTTTATTATATATATAGACTATGTAAAATATTAGTATTTTAAATAAATTGTTTTAACACCAAAAATAACATTTTTATTATATATATAAACTATAGAAAATATTCATGTGTTGAATAAAGGACTAGAACGATAAAAATCATATTTTTATTGTATGTGTGAAGTCAAAAACATTCATGTGTTGAATATATAGATTGAACAATAAAATCTACATTTTTATTGTGAATATGAAGTGCTAAAAATATTCATGTGTTGAATAGATATTTTTGATGATAAAAGTATCATTTTTATCAAATATATGAAACGAATATAGTTTTGAAATCGAAGAAAAATTATATTTATATATATTTATATAAATATAATTAAAATATATTGAAAAGCGAAGCTGCAGTTCGTGTTTTGAAACCGTGATTTCAAACGATTAGTGCGAGAGATCTGACCATCGGATTTTCCCGAAACCGTTGGGTTCGCCTTGGAAATATCTTTCCAACGGCACCCACTTTGTGAAGATCCAACGGTTGGATTGTCTGGAATGTTTAATTCAAATCTGAAGAAAAACAGCGCCAGAATCGATTATATATATATATAAATATAATTAAATTAAATCGAATAACGACGCTGCAGTTCGTATTTTGAAATCGTAACATCAAACGATTAGTGCGAGAGATCCGACCGTTGGATTTTTCCCGAAATTGAAACCGTTGGATTCGTTTTGAAAAGATCTTTCTAATGATATAAAATTTGTGAAGATCCAACAGTTAGATTTTCAGATATGTGTAAATCAAATCTGAAGAAAAACTGCGTCACGACCGCGTTATGGCCTGAAGCGTCGTTTGAGTGAATTGGCAATTTTTAAATAAATGAAAATAGCGATAAATCGTGATAAAATATTATAAACAATATGGAATGGAAATAAACTGAATTTGCTTGGTGGATGTGATATTTGATGGATGAATGTGTTTGGCGTGAAAATTACATTAAAGAACAGAATTAGTGATATCGAATAATTTAATCATTGAAATGAACTGATTTGAAATTCTAAATATATGTGAATTATTTGAAAAGGCCGAGTTGATTCTCATTTCAAATAATTGATCGACGATTGAAAGTCGAAGATATGAAGATGGTACAAGATCGATGATCTTCACGTCGAATGGAGGGGTGCTGCTGATGCTCATGATGGGAGTAGCTACCTTGAAGGGGCTGAAGTAGTAGCCGTCCGGACGTACTTGTTGATTGTACGGATATGCGAGGTATTGAGTGCCTCCGGTTTCGTTCAGACCCAGAACGAACTTGTAAATGGACTGTGTGTCTGACATTGGATTTTGTTCTGTGCTGAATGATCTCTATTAAATGTATATCTGTTTGGCGGCGGAGAATTTATTCTCTTACTTAATGCCCTTCTCTGAGACGTACGAGCTAAGAGGTTATATATCGATAGAAATCAGTCGTATGGAGTGAATTGCCTGTGTGGCATGCCTAAGTGGCAGATGATCAAGGCTTCTGTTGAAAAGCAAAGTCTTGTGGTTGATGATCAAAGCGCGACCTGTATGGCATAGCTTTGTGTATGACGTTGATTCGCGAGCCTCACACCCCGGTCTGGACCAGAAACGGGAGAAGGATCCAGGGAGGACATGCGTTTCTTTCTAGCTAGGGTGGTGTCAGTGACCTACCAGCCCTGACATTTATATTATTTTCACCTATGTGGTTGTTGCGGTTGCGAGGCGCCTCTGATATATCGGTGACTATGTGGAGCCGATGGAGTCATAGGACTCATTGACGCCCAAAAGGGCGGGGAAACACAGTGTTCAGGCATTTTAATCCACATCGGTGGACCGGCCCTGTGGCTCCTAAGGGTCACTCGAGCTCTGATCCTGAGACACGGGCTAGAGCGTCTCGAATTCGGTAAGGACTATCTTTTGCCTTGGTTCATGATGGAAATCCAGTTTCCAAATACGATACCGTGCGGTTTTGATTGTGTGTATATATATATATATATATATATATATATATATATGGCGACATGATATATGGTACCCATGCCATCTATGATTGATAGTTATGATTGAAATTGTTTATGAAACATATATACACTAGCAATAATATCAAATAATTTGTTTTGCTCGTAACAAGCATATTTTGGCCATTATAAGGTAAAACTCTATCCTCCGGTTTGTGTTGCATTGTGTAATGGGAACTGAGTCTTATAATGGCTTCATTTTTATTGCGATGTTTAAAAGATTTATTTATTTTAAAGCACCGACAATCCAATGGAGTAAACCCGTTCCTCGAAAGTGGCATGGTTCTATGATTGGCCATATTATAAATGTGTTAAATAGATTTCTTATACCAGTCCCATGACTGACTCGTAGTTTGTTTCACTTGCAAACTCGGGTGCCCCTTTTTCTACACGGGCAACCTTGTATTCAGGTTTTAGCAGGCTCTTTCTGGATAGCTGGAGCTGAAGATGGATTATATCATTTATCTCTTTTATGCTGTTCAGCTCCTATTGTACATATTATGTTTTCTTTTCCGCTATAGACATTTTATGTAAAGCTGAACTGTATTTTTGTATTAAGTATGATCCTATATACTGTGTAACTCTGATGATTATGTTTATCCAGTGTATTCTATTATACATTATCTGGAGTATTTATTTATTTCTGTTCTGCTGTTATCTGTTTATGTGTTATATTCCAAAGATTACCCTTGCCACAGTCTTATGGGTTTGGGGTCGTCACAAATTTATACATTATAGACAATGAAGATGTATTTTATTTAAATTTCTCTTATCAGTTCACATTAATTTATATCCAAACATTTCATTAGAATTTATCAAAACATTTTCAAACACTTTTCTAAACGGTTTCAAGTATTTTCGACGTTTAAATCGGAACCATACAGTCATCCCACTTTTGAATCTCGAAAATAAATACTAATGACGATGCATCAGTCATCAGAATCATCCTCATGCGACTAGAGTGTGATTCTATATCAATCTAGTATATATTGGAATTTGTTCATACGTTGATCATTCGTTTATGCAAAATTCGTACATACTAAATAATCCAATCTCGACATCCAATAATATACTCAAAACGTTTATTATACATTATATTCCAAAATAATTACACTTTTCAAAATGATTTATTAAATTTCAAAATAATTTATATTTCACAATACGCTCACTCTACAGTAATTCTTGTGATAATTCCACTCAATCTAGAGTATCGCTACTCTATCTGTAATGAGTTTTTAAACACATTAAGCTAAGCTTTGTCAAATCTGGCTCTGATACCTACAGAAATGACTTGGCATTTTTACAAGCGGAATAAATTTTTTATACATATCATAGTTTTATAGAATATTTGTACAGAGGAAGAAGATAAAATAGTATATGCATAAATTTTGAAAGAACAAAATTTTACAGTTTTGGTCGGCCCTATGCGCTCATAAGCGTCTTCACGTTCTTCTCCAGTTTTGCAAGCGGAAAGTCTACAATCTGCAACACTCGTATCTGACTCGAGTGTTCCATGCAAAAACATAAAACATTCGAGTGCCAGGATTAATCATTGTTCAAGTAAATTAACTTCAATAAAACTAAATCAATTAACTAATCTTAAAATAATCATTCCGAGCATACCCAAAACTGCTCAAAATATTTCAGCAAAATCAATGTAACTTAGGAAAATGAATTAACGCAACATGTATATATAGGGTTTCAAGTCAGCATACATTTATATAAACATGACAACATAAATCATGTGATAGCCCATAGGATTTTTGAAAGATAAGGCACAATTGCAGGCAGCATAATATATAAATAAAAATAGGGTGAAGAAACAAGGACAAATGTATGTATATAGAAATGATTTGTTCGTACATATGTATAGATTGTATACAGCAAGGTAACATTAGGCAAATACTGGGCTATATAGGGATGAATTCCAAACAATAGGATGAATCCTAGTTAATTTATACTATCATTCAAAGTTGAAAGGAATGAAACAAACTTGGCCAAAGTGGCTTATGCAAACATAGCAAAAGATATATTTTGGTTGAGTCATGCTGTCAACCCAGAATATATATATATATACACACACAATGGTATTTCATACAAGCATAATCATGGAATTAACATATGTACATGGTTCCAGATTTTATTTTTATAGCATGGCACAGGAATTTATATTTTAGCAAATTGGGTGTTATGCAGAATATAAACAAAATGTGAGCAACTGACTTGCCCACTGTTTTACCTACATGCGCATAGCAATACTATAACGTCCCGCCTTTTTGACCGCTTCAAATCGGTAATTAAACCAACTTAAAACGTTCAAACTCGATACATTAGTGCAGTAAATGGATCTTTAGTGTGCAAATGGATCATCAGGCACTAAATGGACTGAAATGATCAGACTCGATACATTAGTGCATGAGACCGAGTAAGCCAACAATGGCTCAAAGAACACTCACAGCTGAGGAAGCAAGCAAATGACAAGGATGAAACTAAGGTATGACAGCCCAACTTTGAACGTATTATCACCGCAAGATGTATATGGGTACCTCAAAATAAATGGTTCAAAATACAACTGTAGATGTGTTCAACAATGGGGACAGACCATCACATTCCAACATGTGCCGATATAATAACATGAGGCAAAACACTTGCAGGTGGCAACAATGACATGAGGCAAAATACTTCCAGGTGAGATATGATAACATGAGACAAAACATTCAGGTGAACTAGAATAAACATGAGACAAAACATTTAGGTTTAAGCTTTCAGCACAGGTGAACTACTTTCAATTTATTATTATTATTTTCCAAGGGAAAACTACTTTCAGAATTATATATATATATATATATACATGTATGTATGTATATGTATATGAACTCAAGCAAGACTTCTCATGCAACGCTATATGTGAAGCTGATGCTAAATGAATGGCATTAATATCTATAACTCAAAGCACATAAATTAAAAGAATATAAAGGATGGACATAATCTAAATCTGTGTATGGACAAGCCCTTTGTGTTTTTTCAATTATGCTTTCATGTATATGAAGTAAAGTGAGACCAAGTTTTAGATTTCAAGTTCCCAAATATACACATGAATATATGGGAAGACATTCAAAACAAAAGTAAAATATGAGATATGTGTTTCAGATTTCCATAATTTTGCCAGAAGGTATAATATGTATATAATTTTCCTTTTTCTTCTATTAAACAAAATCTATGGTGGCACATCTGTTAAACATGTGGTTATATTATCAGTTTGGAGTTCTATCATTTGGCAATACATTCAGCTGAGTTGGACTAAAGAAATGGGGTCTGGCTACTAACTTAGTCTACAATATATTAGGGGAAAGCACTATGACTCACAAATTTCATCACACTTTACTACAAAAGCAAGTAGGATAGAAAACATGTTGTATGACCAACTGCAATGACACTAACAGTTGTCTTATTAGGCCTACACCTTTAAGCAAGTACAAAATGCATCCACATTTTTATTTCATTCTTCATAAAATACCTAGCCTGTTGAATCTAAAGGTACTATGGGAAAAAATTCCTTTTAATACGTCCGGACACATCCTAATTGACAGAGGTGAAAACTTGCAATAATACGCTTAACTTAGATAACATATGCAACTGAAAAATGAGTGTACATGTGTGTGTGTGTGTGTGTCTACATATATATATAATAGAGTGTGCAGGGTAGTTTTAACAAGTCAGTGCTAAAATGATTGTGACCGTGTACCCCATAGTGATTGGGTTTCAGTAAACCAGCATGTTGCTCATGCATGTGTTTATTAGCCGGTAGGCGTGAACGGCTAGGGAATTTAATAAGAGTCATGTTCACTTGACCAAAACTTAGCTTATCAAAACTAACATGGTAATATTATACCCAAACTTCGGGCACAAGGTATAAATTGAACTTACTAAGTCATACCCACACCCCATATAATCAAATAATTGTCGAAAATATATAATCAAATAATTAATATAAACATTCCTATCTAACAAAACCAAAAGAACCAAGGCAGTCGTGAAGAGCCGGTTCAGGTTTCACATTCAGGTTTACCGCTATGCATAAAAATTTCATGGATACTGATTTTGTCAAACTAAACTGCGTACCGAATGGGTTCGAGATGCCAACATCAGTGCATAATGAAAGGGGTTCAAAGTGCCAACATCCGTGCGTACTGAAAGGGTTCAAAGTGCCAACATAAGTGTATACTGGAAAGGGTTCAAAGCGCCAACATAAGTGTATACTGACAGTCCAAATATGGTTTCAAAGTGTCGAACCAAAGGTGTATACTGACAATCCAAATATGCATATTTTTGGCAAGATTACAACTCACAGGTGCATGTTACAAAACTGTTTTTAGGCATGAATGCAAATGAAGTTTCTTTTATTAGCAATAGGACTTGGTACTGCTAAATATACTAATATAGTTAGCATGAAGTATATGTTCAAGAAACCTGCATTGTCTGTTTGATCTTACTACTTTCTAGTGTGCCAATGGTTACTTGCAGACTGGTAAATACCAACCTAAGAACTTATGTTTTAAGTAAAGTAGGATTTGACAAGTAAGTTTTCAATCATGCATGGTTTTACAACAAGTAGGTTTCCACAAGAATACATATTTCCCTAGAAATCCATTCAACTTAAAATGAACTATATTGATATGTCATGCATGGTTTAACAGTAATTAGGTTGTTTATATACGTATACCTACCCATATATATATATATATATACACACACACACACATACACCAAGTACCCGTATACACATATTTGAGTGAGTCCCTATATATATATATATATATATATATATATATATATATATATATATATGTATGTATGTATGCAGTTAAATACTACATCCATCCAAGGGCGGCAACACAAAGGAACAAGGCAGTGAACACTGACCACAGCAAAAACGATTTAGGTAAAATGCATCAAACCCCAAATCAAGCGATAACCAACACATAGTAAGGTAACTAATTAACATCATAATTTCAGTTTAAACGAAGTTAAATTACTTGAATTAATATTTAATCATGTGTGAGAATACTCACATAACACGTGCTACAGGCGACTGATTGGGGAACTCGACTTCTTCGGAAAACAGAGATGCAGCGACAGATGGGTGAGAGGCAAACGGAGGAGCAGACTTCGAGTAGCAAGACGGCAGCTTTGGGACGGAGGCGAGGCAGCGCTCAACGTGGGAGTTAATGGAAAAGGCGGTTTTGATTTTGGTTTATTCAAGGCGACAGCGTTTTTAGGGCTAAAATCTAATTTTTAGCGGAGGCGAATTTGAGGTTTGCGTGATTAATAGAATAAGGAGAAAGAGGTAAATGGGCGGTGGAACGATTGAAGAAAGTGAAATGGCCATTGAAGAAGGAGCGGTGGCCGCCATTATCTTGGATTAGGGAAAATGGTTTGGTGCTGAGGGAATCCGTGGGTCCCAAGTTTTCTTGGGAGCCAAGAAATCGATAGTGTGTGTAGGAAGGAACCAAACGTTTTATTTTAATTTATTTATTTACGGTTCCTTAAATCTTCTACCGCAAAATATGTCAATGTTTTATTTTTGAACCGCCACAAACTCCGATCGTGATGAAATTTTACGTACAGTCATGCCTCAACATTCTGAATCTAAAAAATTTATTTGGTCAAATTCTGACCTTTTTTGTATAAAGATGTTATTTTTATTTTGAATCGTTTATCGGTTCACTATTTGATTCCTTTGTTCACAAACAAACTTCTTGTGATCTAAAATTTGAAATGCGAAATTTCAATTTCTTTGTACGAACACACACATATCCAAGCAAAATTTCAATATATGTTGATGAATAAAATTTCTAATCTATTTAACGTGAATACATTTACTATCATTACCATATTTAATTTAACCATTTTAAATTCTTAAATCAAATTTCAAATCCAATTCAATTATTCCACCAAAATTCAATATTCAAAAAAAAATGTTTGATATCCAATCAACCGTTCTGAATTTAATATTGCGTCTAATTCATACACAGTACCATATATTCGATTTTTAACTCAAGTATCAATATAAAATTGATTATTAATAGATTATCCCTTAATTAATTCCATATTCCAGTTGCCGAAATTTCTGGGATGTTACAAATATCAAGGAACAGACACTTGTTTTACCAAATAAAGTTTGCTATGTGTTTGTTTAAGGGTTCCATGATCTCACAAGTGGCAAAACTATGATTAAACAAAATAAGTTAAAATACAAGAGTATATACTATATAAACAAATAATTTCTAAGTATATACCATTGAATACAAAGTATATTATATTTTTAAATACAAACTTAAGTAAATTTTAAACCAAAATTCAAAACTAAATAAAATAAAATAAATTCTCAAGTTAAGTAAAAAATAAAAATAAAAACAAATGAAATAAATTAGTATATAGCTTATCAAATAGAAATAAAATCAAAATCTACAAATATTAAAACACTAGATTAAAATACTAATAAAGCTTAAATAAACAAGATCACAAATTTTTAAACAATTTCAACTATTCTATAATGTTAATATTGTAAAATCTAACAAAACAAATTAAGATTCCAAAATAAAAAATTTAATTTTGATTTTGCAAATTAATTCAAAACCCAAGTTAAAATAGATTAAATTTCAAATTATAAATATATTCCTTAATATAAGTTGAATTCCAAAACATAATTTTAATCAGGTACAAAATAAAATAAAATAAATCTACATAAATTAAAATAAAATCTCAAGTTAAATTGAAAAGCAGAATTATCAGTTCTCTAACGATATATTTCAATTAATTTTAAAATATAGCTAATGCTTAAATTAAATAGAGCTATTCAAATCAAATAAAAATTTAAAATATACAAATTTGATTTAAATAATTTCTCAAACACTATATATATATAAATTAGTTTAAAATATCACTAATTGTTTAATTTGAATTAGTTTTAGAATATTATTTCTGCTAAAAATTTACAATGAGTTATATTCAAAGATAAAAATTTAAATTCACAGTTCACACTTATGCAAGATCAAATCAAAAATCAATCTAAATAGGCTGGAATTCAAAATTATAAAAAAAAATATCAAATTTTTAATTAATACATTCAAATTCAAACTTAAATAAACTAGATTTCAAAATTAAATCAAATAACAAGTATAAAAATAATTTTTCAATACTAAATTAAATTAAATATAAATTTTAAATACCAAAAATCATGGTTCGTTACACGTACAACCAAGCCCACTTTAGCTAGATCCCATGAAGTTGCCTTTCACACATCTGGTTAATGCTTCCGTGGTTGCTAAAGTGGATGTCTATGTAGTAACCGATCAAGCCTTCCCTTCTGGTGCAAACGATGTTGTATGGCATCATATGCCTTAGCCAGTACCTTGCCTAGTCGAGCTTCTCTAGCTATGACACATTTTTTGTTTATTTCATTCTTCATCTACTTGTGGTTACATTTAGTTTTTTAAATCATTTTAATTGGATAATTTGCCTAATTATGCTTGTTTTAGAAAACAATAACACGTTTAGCCATGTTTAAGTTTTGTTTACAGATGTAGACCTGTTTTCTTACAGCTTTCTTTGGCGAAGTTCTAGGATTCGCCTTTGTGCGAATTTTGAAAATTTGCCAACATATTTTAACTAGTTTGATAACATTTTTAAACAAAAATTGATTGCAACCAATTTTAATACATTTCCTGCTCCAAATTCTTCACAACACGATTTAAACAAGTTTACATACAACATATAAACAATGTTCAGTACTCGGTAATTTATGGATAACAAACACTAGCTTTCATCCAATTCATTACAAATTGCTTCATCCAATTCAAGTACCCATAACAAACAAACAAGATGTGGTAGAAGAAATACAACATAACATATAACTACGAACGACCGACCAAATACAACACAACATATAACTACAGCCGACCAAATACAACATAACTAAGACACATAGTTTTGGGATAAACCATATCACTCATAAAATTATAACTTTGGAATCCTTGGCGATTTTGTGCGTCAATGTACCCTTTGCAACCATAAAAGCGACGACCTCCATTCGTCTGACTTTTAGAAACAAGCACATTACATTAGACTCCTTAATAGCATATGACCGAATGACCCTTCATGCTAGAGCTTGACCTATTAGGGTTCTAACGAGCAATTACTTCCCTCAACCGAGCATTGAGGATTTTTGAACTAGTCCAATACGCTGGATTGCAACGTTTGGTTGCTTTGCACTAAAGATTTTGGACTCTACTTCTGCAGCTTCCTCATGGAATTCCAATTGCGTTCCAGACACAAATTCAACTTCTTCGGCTGGTTGCTTATTCCATTCATATTCATCGTACATTTGAATCATGGTTTCATCATCGAGTTCCCAATTAGCTATTCAGACCTAAATGAAAAGTGGAAACTCGAAATAAATGAGTAATATTGATGAGTCTTAAAGTACATATGTGAACAAATTTATTACCTACAAGAGTTGCTGAACTATTTTTCAAAAAACGTCTTATCAGATCTAGTTTGAGGCAGATAATAATGAAAAGAAGAAGAGAGGTTGGGTGCTCTTTAATAAAGAAATTTTGTATAGAGGAATTTTGACAGCTTTAATAAAGCAAGTCACATATGAGCTGCTTCAATTATTAACACTTCCCAACTCAAATATTAAGACTTCCAAACTCGTTTAATTATACGTTCAAAATTTAAAGCCCAACCAATCGACATCTAAAATCTTTTGGATATTTGTTCACATTGTCTTTCCCTCCTCGTCTGTCTGCCTTTGATGGAGCTTTTCTGCTTCTTCCAATGCACGGTTAATACCAGCAACCCGTGCATTTAAAAAGAAAATCAGGTACATTAAATAAATGCAATTAATTATAAATAATACTACCCGCGTCAACTTACCACGTTCCTCTCTAGCGGTGCTCTGGGAACATAAGGTGCTAACGCTGAACCAACTAAGGGCTTAAGGACATAGCGTCGTGTAATGTTCCAGTACCACCTCATGTACTGTGCCATAGAAATAGTGGGTCCCCTATCAATCTCAATACAATTATGGCGGTTATTCCGTACAGCAACAAGTGTTGGATAATCATGCACACTGTAGGCCTGTAAGTAAGGAGGCAAATCACCCAGTATATGTTGCATTATGCCAAAATGTCTCATAACCCTACCGGGAAGGTGCCAAATGGTTGTTGTGTAGGCTATCATTAGTACTCTCGCAGTCCAGAGGTACCTATAAGTTGTGCACACTGGTGGAAGTGTACCAAGTACCTCCTGAGTGTATTGTGTCCATATAACCTTATCTTCTTCTAGGACGTCCAATTCATTGCGATAGAACTTCACACTTCGTGGTGGTGTTTGTCACGTACTCTTACGTCCAATCCACCTGTTACACAATATTAAAGAACATATATTAGAAATGATATATATTGTATTTAACTAAATAAACGATCAATAAGTATACCTAGACCCAAGCGGCATCGATGGATCGATAGGTGTGACGGCCCGCCCCGCACCAGCTGACATTTCCAATGAAGTGCGTTGTGTCGATGTCCAACTAGCACGGAACGGTCATCAAAAGAGAGGAAAAGGGATGAAGAATCAACAAAAGAACCTGTAGTATATCTCACAGTGCATGGAACAAAATATAATAATATAATAATAACATAACTTGATATAAAAAAAGCGAGACAATGCATAAGCTAAAAACTAAACCATCATAGCAGCGGAAAATTCGAAATGCAGCTTATGATCCAAACCACCATTATTACAACTTTTAAAACTGTCTCTAAAGCAAATAGAAAGGTACACTACTAATGCCCAAAGAAGTGACCAGCAACAAAACATGGAGAATATATGGAAATAGTACGTGGAAGCCTCTTGCTCGTCTCCGGACATCTACTCGTGCATAATCACCTGACCTGTCTTTAGTTTGCTCGTTCAAGAACACCCAGAGTAATAAGAAGAGACATAAAACTCTGGGTCAGACAATAGTACGGTATGAGCGATAAGCAACATAAACAGAACAATAATAGATATACATAACCATAAGTGAACTTGGACCTGTAACCAAAGAGTTAGCACAACAGGATGTACAATACTATAAGGTGACACTAACATACGGTGTCAAGTAATGGGGAGGGGTTATGCATGTCATGGTGATAGCAAACATCAAACATAGCAATCATCCTCACATCTCTCACTCAGTGCGTAAAGTATACGACATCTACTACTTTGATCACCCAATCCTTTGCTACGATCGCCTTGCCTCATGGAGTCATAACAACTGCACTGATCTGTAGCCAATAATTTGTCTCTCAGTGGTGAGTCAAAGCTATAGACATCGATAAACCCTTTGCACATGCCCCGCAGCAAAGCCCAACTCATGAAGTTAACTCGTTGATCCCCATTCGGATCCTGAGTAATAACCTCCCATTTGGATTCCCTTTGCATCTCGAGTTTTCGTCGAATTGGAGTTGGTCTTCAAAAGAGTCACCGCGTAGAAATAGAAGTACACGCCCGGTTCGGTTCGGTTGTATAATGTTCAAGTTCCCCCATTCGGTTCGGTTCGGGTGTCATCCTGCATTCGGTTCTGTTTGGGTGACATCCTCCATTTGGTTCGAGTACTCCTGCCACCACTCCAACTCGTTTCGGTTCAATTGCTCCAACCCTAGTTCGGTTCGTGCTCACCATTTCATATCCGATCCCCACGCCCTCACTTCTGATCCGAACCCAACTCCAACTCTATGTAAATGGCCTTCCTTCTTGCCATGATTTTGCTCTTGTGCTAGGTTCCGATCCGGTTTGGTTTCTCTGCTCAATTCTCCGATCCGTCCCGAGCCCCATAACCCCATCCGATCCGAAACCCTGCACATTTTCCAACGAGCATATATCGCCCATTTTCGTCGTACGACGGCGTTTTCAACCATTCTAACTTTCCTACAAGATTGCTTAACATTCTAAATAGCCATAGTATCGTAGAGAATCGACCATTAACATCCAAACATCAATCATATGAGTTATTATGGATCAAACATACCCAAATTTATGGTTTTCCCTTTAATCATGATTTAAGCATACAATTTGCAAAACATTTCCAAATTGACCCAAATTTTTATCATAGCCTTAAAATAATATTTAAGAATTTTTACATATTTTTCCAGAATTTTAACATGCATAATTTCGCTAATTAACAGTAATTACCCCTAATTAGCCGTAATTGTTGTATATAACAGTGGTGTATACACAATTATATGATTTTTGTTTGATGATAACAACCAAATATATTTTATTATTGAATGTGTTTGTAACTGTACTGGTATACTACACAACAGATAGCAATATAATATTTCTATTTGAATAAAATACAACTATACAAAAAATTTAAATATTCACACAGTATTTTATTTGAACAAGAATATTTTATTTCAATATTTAAACAGTACAGATTTACAACTTCACTATTTGTATATACATCACTGATATACATTTCAAAATTTTCAATTTTCATACTCAGCTCCTCCCAACAACACTTACACTTTCATATACACTACACTCATTACAGTTTATTCATTACTTATACAATCACTTTATACATCGACACTATCACTCAGTTAACATTTCAAATACAGACACACACTAGCACTGTTCTTGTCTTCATCTTCATTCTTCTGTTTTCACAGCTTTCAATCGGTTCATCTTCATACCTGTCACATACAAAAGAACACACACAGTAGACTGCAACAAAAATAAAATTAAATAAAAGCAAATAAAAATTTATTTTTAAATTTTATTTGCCTCAGAATTACGGTGTGTTTCTCATCATGTTTCTAGACTTGGTCTGATATGCAGGGACAGGAAAATTGACTGCTGGCTGCATGTACACACGTGTATACACGTGTGCACTGCCTCGCCAATCAGCGTGCATCTGAGGAGTAGCCACAAGGACCATCTCAACTCAGTGCATATGGTCGAGAGTGCTAAATCAAAAAAAAGCAAAAACAAGTGGTCGAGCATAATGAAAAATGCGAGTACAAAGTAGAAACATGATCAGCAATAAAGAATCAAAAAGAAAATCATTTTTTGAGAGCAACTCAAGGCAGGCTTAAATCAAGTATTTCAAAAATCATGCAAAGAAAAACAGCTCAGTTTTAAGGCCATATGGTGCACAAACAAAAAGGAAGGACACCATTACAACCCAGTTTTAAAGTGAAGCACAAGTACAAACAACATAGTGCGGCAGTAAAACTACAGAAAGTAACAAGATGGATGACAATAGGATCAAGAGGCATGGTACAACATAGCAGGGGTTTAGCATGAGATAAACCGGACAAGTACAACATGAATTGCCGATGCAACATGGCACAACAATAGTCCAGTATGCAAGACAATAACAAAAATACAAGTGTGGTGCAGCAAAAGGGAGCATGGCAGAATACAAATAAAATTACAGACAAAATTTGGTTGAGGAATAAAACAGCAAGGGGTAATGAAGTCAGCAAGTATACAACAAAGAAAGTGGTGCATCAAAACATTATGTTCAGGGTACATCAAGTTCACTCAGCATTAAGACAGGGGTGCACCATTAAAGTTCTAGTGCACTACAAAATATATGTCAAACAGGAACAAGGTTCGAGTACACACACACAAGAGCACAAAACAAATAGGTTCAAAGCACATGAACACATGAAGCATGGTGCTCACACATGAATAATATATGGCAAGCAATCAAAAGGAGCTGATTCAACAACTAAAAGAACAAGACAGATTTTTTTAAGAAAGAAAATCAATTTTAATGGTAAAGTTCCAGAAATCCAAGTGAGGTGTAAAGTCAAGCAAGGAGCAAGTACTACATGAAGCAATTTAATATCTGTTCTTATCAGTTCAAAGTTCAAAGTCGAGAATGCAACAGAAAGTTTAAAGTAAAGTATACAAGGCACTGTCCAGTTCAAGGTCTCAAGTATAGTACCAGTACACATTAGAAGTTTTTGAAGCAGTTAAATATCATCATAGAAATTCTAGAATTTAAATACTAGTTCAAGTCCAGAATTAAACACGCAAGTTACTTCATCAATTTAGACATGTTCATAGTGAGGAGTTTCAATTCAATGATGTGTTCAAGAGGATTGATTGAAAAGTATAGAAGGATTTTTTTAAATACCAGAGTCAAGGGTTGACGAGCAAAAATTCACAGGAATTTTTCTAAAGACCAAATCAAAGTTTTATCAAAAGCAAAAACAGTGAATTTGTTTGAATGAATCACAGTATATTTCAAAATTTCCTGAAACCAAAAGTTTAAATTTGGTAGTGAGAAATACAATAGGAAGACACAATCAAGGTCCATAATTCTCACGCAAGTTTGAAGCTTTCAAAATTCACAAATTCAAGGCCAAAGACCGAGACTTAAGCAATATACTTTCTGGCTTTAAATCAAAGAAATACCCAGAAATAACAGATCAATTCAAAGCTAACCAAAATTCTCGTATATACCATAGCCAAGTCTCAATGTTGAAATCAGAGCGAATATTCAGGATTTTAATCCTATAAATACACCAAACATCACTGGCTTTTAAATCATCCAAGTTCGAACAAGCAAAAAAAGGCAAAAAAAAAAATCCGAATTAAATTCATACCAGTAAAAAGGAGATTACTTGGATTCACTTATACACTCATCAACGTTCGATCGAAGAAGAAGAATACCCACTGAATAACTCGAAATCATCACACGAAAAAGTGGCGACCTCAAGTTGAATAGAATCGAAACCCTAGAGCCGTCGAAGTTGAGTTTAACGAGAAGCACAAACCCTAGATAAAGCGCCAGCCTCCAGAGATCGAAGCTAAACAGACTCGAGCATCATTGAATGGATCATACACTCGCGATTTAGGTATTTAAAGAAACCCTAGGAATCTCTCAAGAGCCGCCGCCATTAAGGAAAGAGATCGAGCAAAATAAAGTATTGAAGCAATAACTAAAGGGGGCCGGCCAAGTCTTTAACTTAAGGGGATAACCCTTATTTAATTACTAGGGTTTTCAAAGTTTTAAGGGATTCTTTATTGTTTTGTTTTTTGTTCGTCTTTAAATTCAATTTGCTATCAAGTCTAGAGTTTTCTAATTTGTCTCTAAAACTAGGGAGACGAATTACAGGGTTTGTAATTCGGGGAAATCTGGTTTTGGGGATAAAAACCAGTGCAGGGTTTTGAGCGTAGGGTTAAGAACAGTTGGGAGCGAGTGTCGCGAGTTTACAGGGGATTGTAAGCGTAGAGATTGTTTTAACTCCTAGTAGAAACCTTGGGGAATGCAGCAGTAGGCAGGGTTTTGCCGAAGCTGGGTATATCTGTGTGTTATTTATTTTCTGCATTTATTCTGTTTTTAATCTGTGCTGTGATTATTTAATTACTCTGTGAAAATCTGTGATAAACCCTATTCACCCCCCCTCTAGGGTTAATTTAGATCCTACAAGTGGTATCAGAGCAGGTATTTTTAACTCTAGAGTCATGAATTTGTCAAACAACGCGTTTTCTGAGGGTCAGTCCATAGCTAGGCCACCAATGTTTAATGGAACTGATTATGCATATTGGAAAGCTAGGATGAAAATTTATTTGAGTTCAGTCGATTATGATGTATGGGATATTATTGAAACGGGTTATAGATCTCCCACTGTTATTGTTAGTGGTGTTGAAATTCCTAAATCAAAAGATAGGTGGGATGCTAATGATAAAAAATTATTTTCAACTAATGCCAAAGCAATGAATGCTATAATTTGTGCTCTTGATAAAACTGAATTTAATCGAATTTCTCATTGTGAGACAGCACAGGAAATATGGCATACGTTGGAGGTCACACACGAAGGGACATCTCAAGTAAAGGAATCTCGTCTCGCTCTACTCAGCAACGAATATGAAAATTTCTCTATGCAAAAAGACGAAGATATAAAAGAGATGTATGGACGCTTCTCATCACTGGTCTACAATGCAAAAGCTCTTGGCAAAACCTATACCGAAGTGGAATTGATCAGAAAGATACTGAGAGTGCTACCGATGAATTTTGAAGCAAAGGTGACGGCGATTCAAGAATCAAAAGATCTGAATAAAGTAAGCATGGAAGAGTTGATCGGAAATCTGATTACTTATGAGATGGAGTTGAAAGCAAGAGAAGAACGAAAGGATTCTGAATCAAAGAAGAAGACGATCGCTCTAAATAATTCTGTTGAAAGTAATGATGATGACCCCGCTGAAGAGCTAGCCATGGTTTTAAAAAAGTGGGCCAAAGGAAAATACAAACCACGAAAGAAGAATTCAAAAACCAACAAGTCCGAAAGTTCAGATAATTCAGACGATGAAGTATATTGCTACAATTGCAAGAAACCCGGTCATATCAAACCAAATTGCCCACAGCTTAAAAATGAAAAGAGGAAGAAGTTCAGAAGAAAGAAGAAAGCTTTTGCCGCTACATGGGATGATGAAGAAGGAGAAGAAGTTTCTGAAAGTGAAGAAGAGGAAGCTAATTTGTGTCTTATGGCTCAATCTGATTCAGAAAGTAGTGAAGAGGATTCAAGTGAGGTATCGAATTTTACTTATAAAGAATTAATTTTAATGTGTCACGATCTCACAAAAACCGTTGATTCTCTTGAACTAAAAGTTAAGAAATTAAAATCTGATAGTTCAAAACTAGTTCAAGAAAATAACAGTTTAGAAACAAAACTTGAAAAAGTTAAGAATTCACCATTTTCAGAATGCGAAAAATGTCAATCTTTGAGTAACGATTTTTTGAAATTAAAAACTGATCTTGAACTACTTAAAAGTGAAAACATGAATTTGAAAAATGAAAATCTTGATTTTGAAAAAGTGATTGAAAAGTTTAGAGAATCTGAAAAATTTGATTTTGAAAAACAAAAACAATTTGAAATTGAAATTTCCAAGTCCAATGCTAAAATCAAAGCACTTGAAAACGAAAATTTGATTTTAAAACAAACTGACGCTGAAAAGAGGAAAAACGCAATCAATCGTTGTTCAAATTTAATGAAAGAAAATAGCGATCTTAATTTTAAAATTCAACGACTTGAGTCAGCTTTGACTAAATTTTCTAAAGGAGAGAAATCATTGAATATGTTGTTAAAAAATCAATTTTTTGTTCAGAATAAAAAGGGACTTGGATTTGAATCTAATCAAGTTGAAAAACAAAATTTTAATGATTTTAAAAATCCTTTAATTGGCTTTGAAAACGATCAAATTGAATTTTTGAAATTTAATAATTTCAAAGGGTTTTTAAATCATAAACAAATTGATAACTCGTTTAAAAACAATGCATTTAAATCTGTTTGGATTCCAAAAATTAACAAAATGAATTTAAGCAAATCTAAACAAATTTGGGTTCCAAAGGGTACGCTAGTGAGTAGTAATGGATTATTATATAAACGGGTTTGGGTACCAAAACGTGTAAACGAAGATAAGAGTGGTAAAACAACTTTTGTTAGACCACTCGATCAAATAAACATTTAGGTACTGTGGGAGGCTGAGGAACAACTGTGCTTAAGTTAGATAAAATTCAAGTTGATTCATATATCGAATTATTTGGAGTTCCTTAGCCATAGATTCAGAGTTGGAGATTCATTGCATCACGTTGATTATGATAAGTCAGGTATGATCTCTAAACTCGTACTTTTATTCCTTTTAGTTTATTTTTTACTTGGCTGTTTTTGAAATCATTCATTATGGATTGTTGAAATTCTTGGATTATAAAAAATTGATTTTTTTTGGTGATTTCAAACAATTATCTTCAGATTTGATAAATTGAATGTTTCTTGAGTTTGTCTAAAAATTCTCTGAGGATGTCACTTGTGATTCTTGCTTTGAAAATGATCTTGTGCTGCTCTGATAAGGAAATTGATTTGATTCATTGGCAATTAAATGATAAGTTGGAAAATCAGTGACTGGATTTAGTTAAAATTCGTAGGCAATTTGAATCAAATTTGATATATATATGATTTTAAAAAATTGTCTAGGAGCAATCAGTGTTGAAAATATTAGAAAATTTCATTTTTTTTAACTGATTGATTTTTTTTTAGCTGATTTTCAACTTGCATTTTTTTAAAAAACTCCTCTTGAAATTAATATTTTCAATTTTAAAATTATTTTTGATTATTTATTCAAAAATTGAAATTATTGATTAATTTGAACCATTTTGAGACTCATCAAAATCGTTAATAGATTTATGAAATTGTGATGAGTTGTGACTATGGTATAATTCTTAACTAGAGGAGATATTATTTTAAATCACATGATGATTGGACAAATTTTATAATATCTTTAAATTAGAGCTTATTTCACGACCATCTTCTATATCTACCATGGTTCTGTCATTCATCATGGTTTTATTTAATTTGGGGAGTTCTAATTATTCTTGGAATTAAAAAAAATAAAAATATAAAAATATAAATAAATAAATAAGTTATCCTTGGTATTCACTCCCATTTAAAAATCCTCGCGGTTATGCGTGGGTGAATTACCTTAATTTCTATGTGCTTCCATTCTCACTTAAAAGACCTTCGGGCTGTGCATGGATGGAACTCACTAGAGAGGATAAAGTTAAGTTACTACTAACCCCATTTAAAAGACCTTTGGGCTATGCGTGGTTAGAAAGTGCTTAACATTTTTTTTAGCATATTTAAAATCTTTAATATTCATATTCAAATATTCAATTTTTATTGAACTCTCCTCATTCTATAAAAACCATCGTAAATCCATTCACTCTGAAAGTGAAATTTGCCTCTGATTTAAAGATTATTATGATTTTTGTTTGATTAAATGGGTTTTACGATATATATTCTCTCTCTGAATATGAATTTATATTTTTAGTCTATATTCATCACTATTTCGATTTCTATTATCCTTTTGATGATAACAAAAGGGGGAGAATTGTCAAGATTTTGACTGATGAGTATTTAATTCAAAAATATTTTAAGATTGGAAATTAAATATCTAGAGGGAAAATGGTCAATTGTTGGATTTCATCACTCATATTTTTCCACATATATAGGGGGAGTTTAGTTGTAGGGGGAGCATACAAATAGGGGGAGTAATATATTTCACGCTCAAACACATTCAAAATCTTTTATTTGTTTGTCATCATCAAAAGGGGGAGATTGTTGTATATAACAGTGTTGTATACACAATTATATGATTTTTGTTTGATGATAACAACCAAATATATTTTATTATTGAATGTGTTTGTAACTGTACTGGTATACTACACAACAGATAGCAATATAATATTTATATTTGAATAAAATACAACTATACAAAAAATTTAAATATTCACACAGTATTTTATTTGAACAAGAATATTTTATTTCAATATTTAAACAGTACAGATTTACAACTTCACTATTTGTATATACATCACTGATATACATTTCAAAATTTTCAATTTTCATACTCAGCTCCTCCCAACAACACTTACACTTTCATATACACTACACTCATTACAGTTTATTCATTACTTATACAATCACTTTATACATTGACACTATCACTCAGTTAACATTTCAAATACAGACACACACTAGCACTGTTCTTGTCTTCATCTTCATTCTTCTGTTTTCACAGCTTTCAGTCGGTTCATCTTCATACCTGTCTCATAAAAAAGAACACACACAGTAGACTGCAACAAAAATAAAATTAAATAAAAGCAAATAAAAATTTATTTTTAAATTTTATTTGCCTCAGAATTACGGTGTGTTTCTCATCATGTTTCTAGACTTGGTCTGATATGCAGGGACAGGAAAATTGACTGCTGGCTGCATGTACACACGTGTATACACGTGTGCACTGCCTCGCCAATCAGCGTGCATCTGAGGGGTAGCCACAAGGACCATCTCAACTCAGTGCATATGGTCGAGAGTGCTAAATCAAAAAAAAGCAAAAACAAGTGGTCGAGCATAATGAAAAATGCGAGTACAAAGTAAAAACATGATCAGCAATAAAGAATCAAAAAGAAAATCATTTTTTGAGAGCAACTCAAGGCAGGCTTAAATCAAGTATTTCAAAAATCATGCAAAGAAAAACAGCTCAGTTTTAAGGCCATATGGTGCACAAACAAAAAGGAAGGACACCATTACAACCCAGTTTTAAAGTGAAGCACAAGTACAAACAACATAGTGCGGCAGTAAAACTACAGAAAGTAACAAGATGGATGACAACAAGATCAAGAGGCATGGTACAACATAGCAGGGGTTTAGCATGAGATAAACCGGACAAGTACAACATGAATGGCCGATGCAACATGGCACAGCAATAGTCCAGTATGCAAGACAATAACAAAAATACAAGTGTGGTGCAGCAAAAGGGAGCATGGCAGAATACAAATAAAATTACAGACAAAATTTGGTTGAGCAATAAAACAGCATGGGGTAATGAAGTCAGCAAGTATACAACAAAGAAAGTGGTGCATCAAAACATTATGTTCAGGGTACATCAAGTTCACTCAGCATTAAGACAGGGGTGCACCATTAAAGTTCTAGTGCACTACAAAATATATGTCAAACAGGAACAAGGTTCGAGTACACACACACAAGACCACAAAACAAATAGGTTCAAAGCACATGAACACATGAAGCATGGTGCTCACACATGAATAATAGATGGCAAGCAATCAAAAGGAGCTGATTCAACAACTAAAAGAACAAGACAGATTTTTTTAAGAAAGAAAATCATTTTTAATGGTAAAGTTCCAGAAATCCAAGTGAGGTGTAAAGTCAAGCAAGGAGCAAGTACTACATGAAGCAATTTAATATCTGTTCTTATCAGTTCAAAGTGCAAAGTCGAGAATGCAACAGAAAGTTCAAAGTAAAGTATACAAGGCACTGTCCAGTTCAAGGTCTCAAGTATAGTACCAGTACACATTAGAAGTTTTTGAAGCAGTTAAATATCATCATAG
Source organism: Allium sativum (assembly GCA_030737875.1). Taxonomy (NCBI): domain Eukaryota; kingdom Viridiplantae; phylum Streptophyta; class Magnoliopsida; order Asparagales; family Amaryllidaceae; genus Allium; species Allium sativum. The sequence continues at coordinate 1,034,416,856 of CM060916.1, read as the reverse complement.
AAATTCTAGAATTTAAATACTAGTTCAAGTCCAGAATTAAACACGCAAGTTACTTCATCAATTTAGACATGTTCATAGTGAGGAGATTCAAGTCAATGATGTGTTCAAGAGGATTGATTGAAAAGTATAGAAGGATTTTTTTAAATACCAGAGTCAAGGGTTGACGAGCAAAAATTCACAGGAATTTTTCTAAAGACCAAATCAAAGTTTTATCAAAAGCAAAAACAGTGAATTTGTTTGAATGAATCACAGTATATTTCGAAATTTCCTGAAACCAAAAGTTTAAATTTGGTAGTGAGAAATACAATAGGAAGACACAATCAAAGTCCATAATTCTCACGCAAGTTTGAAGCTTTCAAAATTCACAAATTCAAGGCCAAAGACCGAGACTTAAGCAATATACTTTCTGGCTTTAAATCAAAGAAATACCCAGAAATAACAGATCAATTCAAAGCTAACCAAAATTCTCGTATATACCATAGCCAAGTCTCAATGTCGAAATCAGAGCGAATATTCAGGATTTTAATCCTATAAATACACCAAACATCACTGGCTTTTAAATCATCCAAGTTCGAAAAAGCAAAAAAAGGCAAAAAAAAAAAATCCGAATTAAATTCATACCAGTAAAAAGGAGATTACTTGGATTCACTTCTACACTCATCAACGTTCGATCGAAGAAGAAGAATACCCACTGAATAACTCGAAATCATCACACGAAAAAGTGGCGACCTCAAGTTGAATAGAATCGAAACCCTAGAGTCGTCGAAGTTGAGTTTAACGAGAAGCACAAACCCTAGATAAAGCGCCAGCCTCCAGAGATCGAAGCTATACAGACTCGAGCATCATAGAATGGATCATACACTCGCGATTTAGAGATTTAAAGAAACCCTAGGAATCTCTCAAGAGCCGCCGCTGACACGACCCGAACTTCCCCGTGAAGGAAAGCACGGATAGCGTTGAGTACAAGACAAAATAGAACGCAGACGGAAGAACATTTCATTGTTATTACAACAATTCCATCAAATACAAGAATATACAGAGTATAATTGAATAAATTACATTCGATAAATATCAGAGATTACAATAAATTACATAGCAGCGGAAAATAATACAAAAGCACAACTAGAAGTGATACACGGATACAGAGCTTTTCGAGCATCGTTCCAGCTGTATATCAGGACCCTGTGAATATAAATCTGCAAAACCAAAACTACTAGCTGCCCGTGTGGAAAATAGGGGCACCCAGAGTTTAGGTTAAAACAATAAACTCCAGGTCAGTCATGGGACTGGTGTGAGAACTAAAACAGTTATAATTCTTTATTTTTAAAGTTAGGTAAATCAAGGGACCACGCCGTATAACACGAACGGGTTTCCTCCCAAGAATACCAGTGCATAAAACAACAGCGCAATGTTAAATAAAAAAAGATGAAGCTGTTATAAGACCCAGGTCCCATCACACAATGCAACGCAAGCCGGAGGATAGGGTTTTTACCTTATAACTGCCAAAGCATGCTTGATACGTTTAAAACACATTATTTGATACTATTATAGGTGTATAGTGTCAAAACAATTTCAATCATAAATATCAATCATAGGCGGCATTAATGACCCATACCACTATGTCGCCATACTAGGTTCTACAATTAAAACCGCAATATCACGTATTGGAAATTGGATTCCGTCATGAGTCGAGGCATGGGGCAAGCTCCTCTCCGCGTTCGAGACACTCTAGCAAATGCCTCGGGACCGCACACAGCAATCCCTGGATCCTCCAAGGCCGGTCCTCTCTTACTTTTGAGGATAGACAATTCCTGAACACACGTTTCCCGGTCCTTACAGACCTATATCCGAGGCGCCTCGTATCCAACAACCACACAGGTGAAAAGTATATAAATGTCAGGGCTGGTAGGTCACTGACACCACCATAGCTAGAAAGAAACGTCGTGCACTCCTTGGGTCCGTATCCCGTTTTTGACTCATACCGAGGTGTGAGGCTCGCGAATTCACGTTATACACAAAGCTATGCCACACAGGCCGTGCTTTGATCATCAACCACAAGACTTTGCTTTTCAACAGAAGCCTTGATCAATTGCCACTTACGCGTGCCACATTGGCAATTCACTCCATGCGACTGATGTCCATCGATATACAACCTCTGAGCTCGTACGTCTCAGAGAAGGGCGTTAAGCAAGAGAATAAATTCTCCGCCGCCAAACAGATGTATATTTAATAGAGATCAATCAGCACAGAATAAAATCCAATGTCAGACACACAATCCATTTACAAGTTCGTTCTGGGTCTGAACGAAACCGGAGGCACTTTCCTCGCATATCCATCGATCTCCAAGTACGTCTGGACGATCACCAACTGTTTCCCTCATCTTGGGTGTACAGCCCAATCAAGATCATCAGTAATCACCCAAACGATGTGAAGACTTCCGGTCTTCAACCACCGTCTTCATCTTCGACATCTCGTCGAATCGGTTATTCAGTATGGGTATAAACCCGGCCTTTCTGAATAACCCACGTATATGATAAACAAATGTTACACAAACACAACGAACGCCTCATTCCAATTCAGAATATTCTTTTATTCACAAAATCACATTCTTAGGGAAATGTTCCCATTAATTTTATCCAAGATAAATTCTTCTAAATTTATCCTATAATCTTCCTTTGGATATCATTTCAAACCATTTTATGGTTTTCCAAACTAGTCGGGATTAGCGAACCACACCGAAGTAATTATTTATTTTATTTCCCAATCCCAACCTATATATCCCATGGAGAAAACTGGTAATACTCCACATCTAACACCACGGTGTTATCGGTAAAATTAATTACCATTTCACGTTCAAATCTAATTAAAGATTTAACTATCGCTTTGGAGCAAAACTGGTGGTGCTCCATTCTCGATCACTTTTCAGACTTGATAATTTAAATTATCAATTCACATTTTTAATCTAATTAAAGATTCATTAAAACTCCACTTAGTTTTAATCTTCTCAAAAATCGATATCTTGCCTTTAACTGGGTTAAAGAACCAATGTCTTCTAAAACACGATTCACTATAAACCCAAATCACATTTGATATTAAATACAAGGCTCTGAATAGAAAATATATCGGCTTATATTCAATATCAAATTCTGAAACCAACATATATCGTATTGGAAATAACGATATAAAATATATCTTTCAAATTCCCATAACAATATATGTATAGTCACGAAATCCAACATCGAAGTATCCCGAAGATAATTTCGATTCAACTCCAGTCCAATCCACGTATTGGGAATATTGACTATTTTTAATAATTCTATCAAGGCCCGTACAGTCGATTTCCACCAATGGCCATCGAACTGCACTTACAACGACCTTTTCAAAATTTGATTTGGACATAATTCCAAATCCAACCGTTAGATTTCAAATTTCTAATATTCATTGGAAAGCTCTTTTCGGTACGAACCCAACGGTTCCGGTTTTAGGAGAATCCGACGGTCGGATCTCCCGCAACGTCAATTCGAAGTCAATGGTCGAAATTCGCGAACTGCCGCGGAGCGGCGCGTTCTATTCAGGCCATTATATATATAATATATATATATATATTATATATTTCGTCAATTTCCTTTTTAAAACGTATTTTATAAAACGTTTTAAATTCGTTTTCAAAACCATTTCAACTCTATATTCCATTTCAAATCAAAATTGAATATTTCATATCATTACTATATAAATGATAATATTTTCAAAACGTTATATTTTGAAATCACTACCTTTTCTATATTCATTATAAAAACGAATATAATCGATATAAATATCGTTCACGTCAAAATGGCGCAACTCTAATCAACACGGCTTTATATTTTTCAAAAACTTCTTTATTCTATTCAACAAATGAATATTTATCCCATTCAACACATGAATCTATATTTCTTCCAACACCTGACTAATTTCAACACATGAGTACTGTCAACACATCACTATTTTTGTTATGTAAAATATTTTATAAAACTATGGTATCTATCGTTTGATTTTAATTAGTCTTCTACTGGGAAGTAGTTCTAATTTTAAATATGATAAAGATGTAAATTTCATTGTATAAAATATTTTACTCAACACATGAACATCGTCAACACATGACTATTTTTATATTCAACACATGAATTTTCTTTTATAATATTCATTATTTTCCCGATTGGAATGAGGCCCACTCAATCACCATATAACGTTGATTATATGGATTCCATACAACACATGTATATAATAGCATTGATAAACAATCAACCATCAACCAAAGTGCACTACACTGTATAAGCATCAAATATAAATATCTAACGCTTATAACAGTCTGTCAATCAATCGATCAACATATTTAATCAATCAGGATGAGTGAACTTCAAATTCATCTCAACACCCGTGTGGGGTTTCAAACAATCAAACACAGATTTTATTTGTGCAGTTGGGCGTTGTGTAAAATTTATCGACCCAATCAATGTCAGTCAAATCAGTGTACATAAACAAACCGTCCGGTTTGTAAATGAATATTTTATTTATTCACTTTCACGTTAAAAATTATATTTTTAACGATAAAATATTCTATTTCAACACATGAATTTCTATTCATTTCATTTACACAATAAAAATGATATTTTTATTTTTCTAACATATTTTGGGAAATTTCGGCGGCATAACGGCACGATACTAGAAACGGGACGAGGCCTAGCCTTATCCCCGGTCTAGTGAAGGCCCACTCCATTCACACATCAATCAAATCCATTCAATTCACCAAACAATTCAATTCAAACCAAATAATCTAACCAACTACACAACCAAACAATTAAACAAACAAGCCATCCATGGTCTGTGGATGACGGGTGTCGGGTGCTACTAAGCACCGTCTACATCCTAGTATATATATATATAACTAGAAAAAGAAGTTTTGAGTGAGAAGTTCTCACCGACTAGCTAAATCAAACGCCACGACTCTTCTTATGTAGAAATCTTCGTCGTTCTCGCCTTTTGTCACTTTCACCGCCCGTAGTCACTACATATATAAAAATCACATTTTTATATTGTTGCTATGTAAATAAAAATCACATTTTTATACCGCCACTATATAGATAAAAATTCTATTTTTACTACGGTGTTCATATAATAAAGATTATATTTTTATATCGCCACTTATATAAAAATCACATCTTTGCTTCTTCTACATAATAAAGATCAAATCTTTAATACTTCTATAATGTAAAAATCATATTTTTATCATCTCTATAACATAAAAATCATATTTTTATTAACTTCATATGTCAAAAATTATATTAGCTTTAAAGCGGAGAAAACTCACTTTTTTTCCCTAACGCCTTTTCTGAACTGCTGAATTGTTGTTCGAGCTCCAGACTTCGTATACAAACTCAAATCTTCAATCCATCTTTTTTCTAGCACAAGAACGCCATTCTGAACAACTTTCGCCTAAGGAACTTTTTGCCGAAAATGCTCCAATTCGCCAGAATTCGCGAAAGTACACGAATTTTGCCGCTTCCGGACAGCAGACTTAGGACGCGTTTTCCCGACAACTCCGCAATGCAAAATAGGACTTATCATATACCAAATCGAAGAGAATTTCGTGCTCTACAACTTTGGTTTTGAGGAACTTTGGCTAGAAACGCACGGTTTGGGAGTTATTCGCGAAATACGGTCAGGGACTTATTTGCAAAACGGGCGATTTTGGTGAAAATGGGTTTTTGGGTGTAGCGGGGCCCACGGCCGGAATTGAGGGGGCTGGAGGGGGGGCGCCGACCTGATGGACGTGGGGGAGGGTGTGGGTGGCGGTGGTGGGGCCCGTGGTGGCCGCGGTGGTGGTGGTTGGGTGTAGGGGCTTAGGGTTTGCAAATGGAGAGAGGAGGAGGAAGAGGAGGAGGAGGGGAGGAGGAGGAGGGGGTGCGGCGGCCGGAGGGAGGCTGGTGGTGGGCGGTGGAGGTGGGGCAGCGGTGGTGGTGGAGGAGGCCATTTTTGAGTTTTTGTGAAGAAAGAGGAAGAGGAAGAAAGTGAAGAAGAAAAGGAAGTAAAAATGTTTATATGCTAGTTTCTCGCGTATCGCCTGAACGCTAGCGATCTCCGATGGCCGCGGATTTCGGACACGAGATAGTAGACGTGAAGACGAGTCCAACGAAACAAGTTTCGTCGAATTCCGAGTTCGTTTGACCGTTCAACAAAAATCACAAAAATGCTCAGACAAGCTCTAAAAATGTGATTTTGGCGCACCTTTTCTTCTCGCACGCTCACATGCTAACTCAAAAAATCAAGCCCTCTTGGATTTAACCATTATTAGATGATACGAATCTAGAAAAAAAAGTAGAATTGAATTCCGAGGTCGTATCAATAATGTTCCTTTGTAAAATGACTGCTCGCTTTACCCGGAACTGTTTCAGCTCGCACGGCCACATATTAACTCCGTTCGACGCGCCATTTGGAACTCAACAATGATTTGTCATTATGAATCCATGAAAATTTATCTCGTCGAATTCTGAGCTCGTATGCAAAATTTCACTTTTTAAGGGCTATGTATTGTTAACCGAACAACTCCAGCCCATAGCCACTATTCCGGATATCGGAATATATCGAAGCTTATACTTTTCGGAGTTCTAAACGGCATTTTGAACTCAATGGAAGTGGTTTCGAGTCCAAATTCATCCGTATGCAAAATTTGACTATTTGGGCCATGTATAATTTACATAGCGACTATTCTGAATTTTCATCTGGGCATAACTTTTGATTCCCGCTATGAAATTTCGATTTGTCGGATTCGTTGGAAAGATATTCTCAACTAGATTCTAATATTTTTGGTTTCACTAAAATCCGGATTATTTTGCACCCGGTACATTCAATTGAAGTTTGAAATCGAATTATCGAACTACCGCGCCATTTTCAATTCCTTTTATGATTATAAATAAATATTATATTCTAACGACGACGTGTATAAATATATGCATCGAATCCTATTCAATATAAATTCTCGTCGATATTATTTAAAATAATCTATTTTAAATGTTCCAAAATTCACTAAAATTGCCAAAATAAAAAATTTAAACTGGCCCAGATTTTCCGGGTTATTACAGCCGCCATTAAGGAAAGAGATCGAGCAAAATAAAGTATTGAAGCAATAACTAAAGGGGGCCGGCCAAGTCTTTAACTTAAGGGGATAACCCTTATTTAATTACTAGGGTTTTCAAAGTTTTAAGGGATTCTTTATTGTTTTGTTTTTTGTTCGTCTTTAAATTCAATTTGCTATCAAGTCTAGAGTTTTCTAGTTTGTCTCTAAAACTAGGGAGACGAATTACAGGGTTTGTAATTCGGGGAAATCTGGTTTTGGGGATAAAAACCAGTGCAGGGTTTTGAGCGTAGGGTTAAGAACAGTTGGGAGCGAGTGTCACGAGTTTACAGGGGATTGTAAGCGTAGAGATTGTTTTAACTCCTAGTAGAAACCTTGGGGAATGCAGCAGTAGGCAGGGTTTTGCCGAAGCTGGGTATATCTGTGTGTTATTTATTTTCTGCATTTATTCTGTTTTTAATCTGTGCTGTGATTATTTAATTACTCTGTGAAAATCTGTGATAAACCCTATTCACCCCCCCTCTAGGGTTAATTTAGATCCTACAGTAATTAGTGAAAAACAATGCAAATCACTCACCTTAGCCACAAATGAATTATAGATCTGAACTTTACTACTGTTTTGGGTCGAATTCCTATGCAACACAGCAGCTCCAACTCTGATTTGGTGCTGACTTGCCTTGATTTGATGTAGCTTACCTTAATCCTTGATTAGAAAGCGATTAGGAGTTGTTTAGAAGAGATTTAGAAGGTGGAGGTCATGGCTAGGGTTAGAGAAATGTTTTAGGCGGCTGAGAAAATGAAATGAGATCATTTCCTAACTGATTTCAGCCTCCCCATAATCTTAATCCCGAAATGGGTTATAGGCCTAGCTGCTAATCACCCTAATTAGACCCGGTTAAGCTGTTTTTCCCTTCTAAACATTGTTTCAGCCATATCTCCCAAACGATAAGTCTGTTTGGCTATTGTGACCACTCTACGGAGAGGTAAACCATTATCTGAATCCAATGGAAGTGGTTTCAGATTAAAACTCCTTACCAATCAAAAGTTATGGGCAAAACAAGATTCGCCAGTGGCAAAAGGTCATTTAAAAATTAGCAAAATCGTGAACATGGGGAATGACCCCAATAGTCGTTCCCCAAAGTTACACGATCATACGACCTTATATGAAAATGAAATAAATATTCTGCGATCGTTTGATGCTTAGAATGCGAGTCGTTACATTCTCTCCCCCCTCCCCCTTTTATGAAATTTCGCCCCCGAAATTCCTTAATCAAAACACACAAAGGTATCACGGATGCCTATCAGCCATTTGTAAACTATCAAACATACAAAATAACACAACAATTCTATCCTAGCATGCGGAATAGCTAAATTAAAATCTTACTAGGCAAAGAGTTCTGCATATGACTTCCTTATGCTATCCTCTATTTCCCAAGTACAGTCATTCTCATTCTCTCCCCACTAAACCTTGACCACTGTCACCGCCTTCCTTCGAAGTTGCTTCGTATCGTACTCGACAATACGGATCGGCTTGCGGTTCTCAACCGCCTCAGGTTCTACTTCGATGTCATCCAACTGATCCAATGAAATAGTCATATCGGGGTCGTGCACGAATTTCCTTAACTGGGAAACATGAAATACGTTGTGAACTCCCGCCATCTTGTCAGGTAATTCAACTTTATATGCCAAATTCTCAACTTGCTCGAGAACTGGGGATGGACCAACAAATCTTGGTGCTAACTTGCCTCTCCTACCAAATTGAATCACGCTTCTTAACGGAAAAATCTTGACAAACACCAAATCGCCAACGGAGAATTTTAAATCTCTTCTCCTCTTATCGGCATAACTCTTCTGCCTATTTTGGGCAGCCTTCATTCATTGTTGGATAACCTTGATCTTATCTGAAGTTTCTCTTATCACATGTAGGCCTAGCACGAGTTTCTCGCCGGTTTCTAACCAACATGATCGTGAGTTGCACGGTCTTCCGTACAAAGCTTCAAATGGAGCCATACCAATACTGGACTGATAACTATTATTATACGCGAATTCAACCAGATGTAAATGGTCATCCCAAGACCCTCCAAAATCCAATATACAAGCTCTCAAGAGATCTTCTAATATACGATTCACCCTCTTTGTTTGACCGTCGGTTTGAGGATGGTACACGGTACTGAGATGTAATTCTGACCCTAAAGCCTCTTGTAACCTCTTCCAAAACCCACTAGTAAATAACGAATCTCGGTCACTCACAATTCCTTTAGGTACTCCATAAAATCTCACTACCCATTTCATATATAGCTCTGCTAACTTAGCTGCCGTTTTATTCGACTTGACTGGTATAAACCTTGCACTTTTGGTCAATCGGTCCACAATCACCCAAATGCTATCATGGCTCGATCTAGTCCTTGGTTAACCATCAATGAAATTCATTGAGACTTGTTCCCATTTCCATTCTGGAACTTCCAATGGTTGTAACAACCCATTAGGCATCTTTTGCTCGGCTTTAACTAGTTGGAAATTCATGCATTTGTATATGAACTTCCCAACGTCTCTTTTCATCCCTTCCCAGTAGTAGGTCGGCTTCATGTCTCGATACATTTTGTTACCACCGGGATGTATAGTCAGTTTTGAATGATGACATTCTCTAAGCACTTTATCTCTCAATCCATTAACGTTGGGTACAACCAGTCTACCATTCTTTTGAAGCCATCCATCTTGATCAAGCCCATACTTTTTCATCTCCTCACCATCGGTACCCATCTCTATCTTGTAGATGATTTCCAATAGGTTAGGATCGTCCCTCTGACTAGAACCAATCCGCTCAATCAAAGTGGGTCTGATCGTTAAACTTGCTAACATTTCGGGATCCAATTCACACTTAGGTCTGAAATCATATCCCGCAATATACTCCAGTTGCTTCCATTCAAGAAACATAGCATCTAAACTGACATGTCTCCTACTCAATGCATCAGCTATCGCATTGCCCTTTCCTGGTGTATATGCGATATCAAAATCATAGGAAGCCAAGAATTCTAACCATCTTTGCTATCGGAGATTTAGATCCTTCTGAGAAAAGAGATATTTTAACGACTTATGATCGGTAAACAACTCGAATCTGTCTCCCAAGAGATAATGTCTCCACATCTTCAATGCAAACACGATCGCTGCCAACTCCAAATCATGGGTAGGATATCTTTTCTCATGCGGTTTCAGTTGTCGACTAGCATAAGCTACAACCCTACCTCCTTACATCAACATAGCACCTAGTCCGGTACCACACGCATATATGTATATTGTCATCTCTTCATTCTCTTTAGGAATGAATAACACTGGTGCACACGTCAACTTCTCCTTTAGATCCTTAAATGCATTCTCGCACCTTTCATCCCAGACGAAAGCTTGATTCTTCTTGGTCAACTGAGTTAACGGTGCCGCTATCTTGGAGAAGTCCTGGATAAACTTTCGATAATATCCAGCCAATCCCAAGAAACTTCTCACGTCTGTTACATTCTTGGGTGTAGACCAATCCTGTACCGTAGCCACCTTCGCAGGGTCCACGGCAATACCATTCTCTAAAACAACATGGCCCAAGTATCTCACTTCCTTCTTCCAGAAGTGACACTTAGAAAATTTCGCTTTCAATTGGTGTTTTCTCAACACCTCCATCACTATCCTCAAATGTTCCTTGTATTCTTCCTCTGTCCTCGAGTAAACAAGGATATCGTCCACGAACACAAGGACAAACTTATTCAATTGATCCCTGAATACCCTATTCATAAGATCCACAAAATATACTGGTGCATTGGTCAACCCGAATGACATGACCAACCACTCATAGAATCCAGGTGGAATCCGAAATGTTGTTTTAGGAATACTCTCAGCTGCTACTCGGAGCTAATGAAATCCTATCGCGAGGTCTAACTGGGAGAACACTCTTGCTCCTTCCAGTTGATCAAACAAATCATCTATCCATAGAAGAGGATACTTATTTTCCCTAGTCACCTTATTCAACTCGCGATAGTCCACACACAACCGAAGCGAACCATCTGCCTTAGTGGCAAATATAACTGGTGCTCCCCACTCGAAGACACTTCTTCAGATAAATCCCTTCTTCAAAAGATCGCTTACTTTCACCCCGAGCTCTCGCTGCTCCCTTGGTGCCATATGATGAAGTGGCATCACTATAGGTCTGGCATCTTTCACTAAATCAATATGGAACAAAATCTCTTGGTGTAGTGGAAGTCCGGTCACTTCCCCGAAGATGTCCGGATACTGGCCAGCAATGGGAACCCCTGATAACTCATCCTACGGAATGTCGAGGGAATTTAGAAAACTAGCCATCACCTCATCACTAGGTAGGCCACCAAACACTACCGTCCGCCCATCATCCGCCTTAATAGTCACCGAAAATCCCTCATAGTCTACACCACCCTGTACCTTTGGAGCCAATTGACTCCCAAAATAATGCCATACCCGGTAAAGCCCAAAACAAAGCAATCACAAGCAAACATACATCCCTGACTCGATAAGAACAAATTTCGACAAATCGTACTAAGGCTAATCGAACCACCAATCGGGTTCGTCACCGCTAAAGGTCTGCCAGCTATCTCGGGTTCCAATCCCAACCTATCTACCAGGTCACTAGATATAAAGGAATAGGAAGCCCCAGTATCAAATAATACTCGAATAGGAACATCATTAATAGAAAGCATACCTTGAATGACACTATTCTTTCCTTTCTCCCCGCAGTTGGGGCATTCGACGAAGAAGGAACAACATTAGTAGCATATGCTTTCACAATCTTCTTCTCTTTAGGAGGTTATGGACATTTATCCTTGTGATGTCCCACTTGGCCGCAATTGAAGCATTTCCTATCCGCTGGCTTTTCTCGACATTCTTTAGCGTAGTGGCCCTTCTTACCACAGCTAAAGCACTCAACATCTTTCTTATTCTTTTTCTGACCATCCTTAGCTTGGTTCTGCTTCCTCTTATTCTGGGAATTATTCTTGCCTACACCACTTGCCTGCGGCTTTGGCCCTTCTCAGATGCAACAACGACTTCAGTCTTGGACTTCGGATAAAGGCTCTATGATCTCAATGCTTTCCCAACAATCGATTCAAAAGTCTCATCAATATGGTTTATAAGCCCTTCTCCCAAGTACTGATCTAAACCAATTATGAACTTCTCGTTCTTCTTCTCGGCAGTATCGATAAGAGATAAACCGTACTTCGATAAAGTATCGAACACAGCAATATATTCCGAGACTGCCCTACCATTCTATTTAAGCTCCAAGAACTTCCTAAACAATTCTGACTTCTGGTAAGCTGGGATAAACTTATCACTGAATCGGGTCTTAAACTGATCCCAAGTAACTTGATCCTCAGGGGTAGCTGCCTTAATAGCGTTCCACCAATTCATAGCCCGTCCTTGCAGCTGGCGGGATGCTAGCTTTCTCTTCATTGCGTCTTCGATCCCTAGATCCTTGAAGATACGCTCACAGCTATCAAGCCAATCCCGAACTTTTGTAGCCGATTCTGTTCCATGGAACGGCTTCCCACCAAGACTAGTGTAGTCCTTACAGAGCTTGGTGAAATCGGCCAAAGGCGCCAGCACCGCTGCACCACCACCATTTGCTGTATTAGGAACGGCTCCATGAACATCCCTAAGCTTCTCTGTCATGAAGGTAGTGAACATCGTCCTCATATAAGGGACATCCCTATCATTAGCCCTTGGGCCCATATTCCTCGTATATTGGCTCATCGTTAAATCTGTAAAGAGAAAACGATTAACCATCTCTATAGTGGTGTCAATGCAGTACAACTTCATCCTTAAATATACTAATAGTATATATATACCTTTTGAAAAACAAAATATCACAAACATGCGCTCTCATATAAGTATATCATCTCTCCCTGATGTCTTCCCCTAGGTTAACTACGCAACCTAGAGCTCTGATACCAAGTGTGACGGCCCGCCCTGCACCAGTTGACATTTCCAATGAAGTGCGCTGTGCCGATGTCCAACTAGCACGGGACGGTCGTCAAAAGAGAGGAAAAGGGATGAAGAATCAACAAAAGAACCTGTAGTATATCTCACAGAGCATGGAACAAAATATAATAATAACATAACTTGATATAAAACAGGCGAGACAGTGCACAAGCTGAAAACTATACCATCATAGCAGCGGAAAATTCAAAATGCAGCTTATGATCCAAACCACCATTATTACCACTTTTAAAACTATCTCTAAAGCAAATAGAAAGGTACACTACTAATGCCTAAAGCAGTGACCAACAACAACACAGGGAGAATATATGGAAATAGTACGTGGAAGCCTCTTGCTCGTCTCCGGACATCTAATCGTGCATAATCACCTGACCTGTCTCTAGTCTGCCCGTTCAAGAGAACCAAAGTAATAAGAAGAGACATAAAACTCTGGGTCAGACGAAAGTCTGGTATGAGCGATAAGCAACATAAACAGAACAATAACAGGTATACATAACCATACCTGAACCTGGACCTGTAACCAAAGAGTTAGAACAACAGGATGTACAATACTCTAAGGTAACACTAACATACAGTGTCAAGTAATAGGGAGGGGGTGGGCATGTCATGGTGATAGCAAACATCAAACATAGCAATCATCCTCACATCTCTCACTCAGTGCGTAAAGTATACGACATCTACCACTTTGATCAACCAATCCCTTGTTACGATCACTCTGCCCCATGGTGTCATGGCGACTCCACTGCACTGATCCATAGCCACTAATCCTTTGCAATGTCGACTCTGCCCCATGGAGTCATGACAACCCCACTGCACTGGCTCATAGCCCCCTACGATCACCTTGCCCCATGGAGTCATAATAACTCCACTGTACTGATCCATAGCCAATAATTTGTCTGTCAATGGTGAGTCAAAGCTATCGACATCGATAACCCCTTTGCACACGCCCCGCAGTAAAGCCCAACTCATGAAGTTAACTCGTTGATGCCCATTCGGATTTTGAGTAATAACCTCCTATTTGGACTCCCATTACATCTCGAGTTTTGGTCAAATTGGAGTTGGTTTTCAAAAGAGTCACCGCATAGAAATAGAAGTACACGCTCGGTTCGGTTCGGTTGTATAGTGTTCAAGTTCCCTTATTCGGTTCTGTTCGGAGGCCATCCTCCATTCAGTTCGGTTCGGGTGCCATCCTCCATTCGGTTCGAGTCCTCCTGCCACTACTCCAACTGTTTCGGTTCGATTGCTCCAGCTCCGGTTTAGTTCGTGCTCACCATTTCCGATCCGATCCCCACGCTCTCGCTTCTGATCCGAACCCAACTCCAACTCTATGCAAATGGCCTTCCTTCTTTCCATGCTTTTCCTCTTGTGCTAGGTTCCGATCCGGTTCGGTTTCTTTGCTCAATTCTCCGATCCGACCCGAGCCCCATAACCCCATCTGATCTGAAACCGTGTACATTTTCCAACGAGCATATATCGTCCATTTTCGCCGTACGACGGCGTTTTCAACCATCTAACTTTCCTAATGATTACTTAACATTCCAAACATGCATAGTATCATATAGAATCGACTATAAACATCCAAACATCAATCATATGAGTTATTATGGATCAAACATACCCAAATTTATGGTTTTCCCTTTAATCATGATTTAAGCATACAATTAGCAAAATATGTCCAAATTGACCCAAATTTTTATCAAAGACCTAAAATAATATTTAAGAATTTTTACATATTTTTCCAGAATTTTAACATGCATAATTTCGCTAATTAACACTAATCATCCCTAATTAGCCGTAATTAGTGAAAAACAATGCAAATCACTCACCTTAGCCATAAATGAATTATAGATCTGAACTTTACTACTGTTTTGGGTCGAATTCCTATGAAACACAGCAGCTCCAACTCTGATTTGGTTTTGATTTGCCTTGATTTGATGTAGCTTAGCTTAATCCTTGATTAGAAAGTGATTAGGAGTTGTTTAGAAGAGATTTTAGAAGGTTGAGGCCATGGCTAGGTTTAGAGGAATGTTTTAGACAGCTGAGAAAATAAAATGAGATCGTTTCCTAACTAATTTAAGCCTACCATAACCCTAATCCCGAAATGGGTTATGGGCCTAGCTGCTAATCACCCTAATTAGGCCCGGTTAAGCTATTTTTCACCTTCTAAACATTGCTTCAGCCATATCTCCTAAACGTTAAGTCCGTTTGGCTAATGTGACCACTCTACGGAAAGGTAAATTATCATCTGAATCCAATGGAAGTGGTTTCAGGCCAAAAATCCTTATCAATCAAAAGTTATGGGCAAAACAAGATTCGTCAGGGGCAAAAGAATCATTTAAAAATCAGCAAAAATCGGGAACATGGGGAATGACCCCAATAGTCATTCCCCAAAGTAACACGACCATATGACCTCATACGAAAATGAAATAAATATTATACGATCCTTCGATGCATAGAATATGGGTCGTTACAATAGGATTAGGCCTCACTGATAGTCTTCATACAGGAAGATAAGTCCTGGACCAAAGCTGTGTTTGAAAATAAATTATTAAGAAAAGAGAATGATGCATCATAATGTATAACAATAAATTATAGAAATAAGGTCTAAACTGAAATAGTGTCATGCAACCTGCAATAGAGCCAAGTTGTAATAGTGCGAGCTTAGGCACCTCTTGATATGTATAGTCCAACACTGTACTACCCCATGAATATGAAGCACACTGCCCCCATATTAGCTAGATACAGTAGCCATCTCAAATCTATATGGATCTTGGTGTGATCGATGATCAATATGCAAAAATAATGTGTAGTATAATGCAACGAGCCCGCTGATGAATCTGAATCTCGGCGGCATCTTTATGAGTATCATGCATCAACTGATTACGGTACCATGCGATGTCAACAAACTCACCACCCTTTACTTGATCGGCCGGTGGATCTATCTCAAGTAGATCACGAGGAAGCTGCAAATAATCAAATCCCCCACCATCTTATGCAATAGTATTGCCTTCAATAGGCAATCCTAGCAAAACAACTACATCTCCCAAGGCGATAGTCATCTAACCAACTGGCAAGTGAAACGTCTCAGGCCTTCACCTATCTACTAAAGCATCAATAAGACAATGATCGAGCTGGATATATCCTAATCTAAAAATGTGCATAAATCCAACCGTATCGATCTTGGTATGAACAAAAGGATGTGAAGATGTTACTTTCTTAAGTGATGTCAAGTGGTCAATGACAAACTCTGTCACGTCAATCTGAAATTTTAATAAATAACAAAAAAATGGTGGTTTGACGTCCAATGCAGAAAAGAATGCTAAACAGTATAAAATTCCAAAAAAATCCACCTGCATATGAGTAAGGTTTGAAGTCCTTTGCTGCTGCTGACGATATAACACACTCAGATCAACTGGTCCAGACTCCATCTCGAAATACTCTACAAAATGCAGAATTATTAGTTAAAGACATTTACATAAGTATTATTTTCTAGAACATGTTATACTAGTCTAATCATTTCCATGAACAAGATAAATTATCTACGACATCATTTCCAACCCAATACAATGATTTATTCACTTTGCATACATTTACATAATACACAGCTTCAACGTGTTGTCAATCTCAAGTTCCATCAATCTTAACTTCAAACAAACAAGCTTATTAACCAACTCAAATGCATTCAACTTTATTTCTAATCAACTGCATTATCTCAAACCGTACTAAATCCAAACAAAATAACCCAGTAACCAACCATCATATATCCAACATGCTAAAATCGATAATGCGAACAATGTACACATCAAAATTTGTGATTACAACATACAAAACTTATTACTAGTAAACTACAATCAATTCCATAACCTACAATACTTAAAATTATATGACCTAATTTCAAAATTAAAAGTTAAGGTTTAGATTTTTACCGATTTTGCGTTGTACGCCGGATGCGCTAGCCATTGTATGATTTTTGGAAAGAAATGGAGGAAAAATGGGTGAAAATGGAGTTGAGTTTGATATTTTTTCGTGCTGGGTAAAAAATGGGAAAAGGGGAAAGAGAAATGGTTTGGGGAAGAATGAGGTCTCGGGTTTAAGTGCAGCAGGTATTGTTTGAAGGCGAGTTTTGAGAACTCGCCTTTGTGCGAATTCTGAAACTTCGCCCTCAGAAAGACATAAATAGGCTTATATCTGTAACTAAAACTTAAGCATGGGTAAGTGTGTTATTGTTTTCCTAAAGCGGAGTATTTAGGAAAAATATCGTTTTTAATTTATACTTCTTTTTTTTCAAAATTTAATGTCTTTCTGAACATCTCCTTTTTAATTTATATTTGATTGCTAGTTCTTTAATTTTAGGTAACTAAAGATTTTTGCTATTTAGAATTAGCAAGGTGTTGCATGTTAACATGCTTATTTTCTTTACAGTGAATTAAGCTAATGGTTTATTTGGCTCTCAGCATTTTCTAGTGTTGTAGAAGTTAGTAAAAACTTAGAGTCTGAATATTACAAGCATTATATTTTGAATGTTTTGTACACTTGCTTTACGGATACATCGTGTAAATTTGGATCTTTAATATATGAATTGATCTGCTTAAAATGTTTATGCAATTGGATTTTAGGGTGTAATTGGAATATGTTTACATATTGGTTGAGTGAAGAAAATACTATTGATTATTGTTAAGTTTCCATGATGATTCACCAGGCCCACTATAAAATGCAAAATACAAATTCTGACAGCGCTTCTAATTATGCAATTTTATGTTCAGGATTTACCACGTGTACTTGTTAGACAATAATCATCGAAATGTTGTTGAATGCTTTTATAGCTTTTATCCTTTTCTTTGGAAAATAAGGGTGTGTTTGGTTTACATTTTTTAATTTTGAGTTTTCGCATATGCAAAAGTATCGATGGTGCACAGATATCGTGAAAAAAGATAGTTTTACAAAACGAATTTATCACACAAAACCAAAAAAACGTTTTATTATTTTTCATACTTTAAGAAACAACGAAAGTACGATAACAAATTCATTTATCCATCATCCCACGGTCCCCTTGATCACTCCTTCCGCCTTTGATCTGTCACTTCCGATATACTTCAAATCTTCTCAACTTTCATATTAATGTTGAAAGCTAAAAACTCAAAACATAAAATAAACCAAACAATACCTAATGTTCGCATCATATTTGTAATCTTGTAAAATATAAGCCTTCTACAACATTTCTTATTATGTCGATACAAGTTTCCACTCTAGAACAACATGTCGTTACACATCGCTTTTTTAAAAGATTGTCTTATCCTATTACAACACTTTTTGTGTGTTTTGAAAGCGTTTTCTAGCATAATGACTATTCAGTGATTTGGGTCTACATTACGATCAAGCTAGTGTGTTGATTGTCTGAGTGTAATATGTTTAGCGCAGTTCATCATGAGAAAACTAAGCACATTTTGTAACATACCATTTTCTGAGAAGTGAAAGAGAATTTAGCTAGACAAATTTGCTACTATTGATATGCCAATTGTTATGTTTGCCAAGAAATTTCCATAGAACAAGTTCCAGTGTTGTTAGGACTTGTTAAATGTTTGGAGCTGTTAATTTCCCTTTTAGGGGCACAATCTATAACAACCACTATTTCAAACCATTTATATCAACAATAAACCACACAATTCAGATTGAATTGTTCAAAACAATGAATTATTAATTTACTTTGGCGTAAATAAAAATCAGAACATTAAATCACATACACATAAGAAGAATAACTTGTAGTGGAAGTAAAACAAAATCATAGTGGTACAAGCGTTACTACCAAAATACATGATACCACATAAGTAAAAACAGAGTCTTAAACTCATACGGCACATATCCCATACCTAGATGTCCGATAATATATATATATATATATATATATATATATATATATATAGACACACACACACACACAGAGGCACAAAACTAGAAGAGATGGGAACGACCGAGATAACTAGACAGCTGATAAACCAAGAATGATCCAACAAGACTCTAAACTCCAAAAGAAGCGTCGTGAAAAGCGGTGATATCAGCCTGACCTAAGCGTTAAGAAAAAAAAGAAAAATCGAGTGAGGACTTACATTCTCATTTAAGTAAATTAAATCAAGTGAAATATTCACAGAAAGTGCCCAATAACTTAAAGGATGTTTGAGATTCAATCCTATATGGATCATTTAAACTATTAACATATAATACAATACGTTATAACAGTAATATCTATTCAATAAAGCATAGTATTGAAATAACGTAAATGAGATTACATTTTTACTATTACAACGTTTATAATGTTGTACTCTATACGAGTACCATAAAGTCCATCGCAAATTAGTGGCTATTAGTGGATGCTCCATTTGCACGGTACAAATTAAAATCATAGGAGGCTCATTCAAGATAAATATAACAAGGCAGCGAGACAATACCCAGGATAGGATTTTACCAATTGCATTTCCAGGCTGGTGGTAATGTATAGCCGCAACTACCGCCTACCTCGAATAACACTCCCATATTAAAAAGGACCCCAAATCAATCAAAAAGTAATAGAGCAGTTACCCAAAAAGTGTGTTCGATAGAAGGAGAAACCTCACTTGGTTACCGTATAGCTTTGTTTTAGTCTTTTTAATTATGACCCGAAGGCTATCCATCATCACTCTCCTACTTCACTCATGTAGCTTTTGCAAAAACCATCCTACTTTGTTTTAGATTCTCCAATTGTCAAAGTGGTATCAGTATCAATGGAAATATGTCAATATCGATTCTGTTCTCTTTGACAACCAATCATTTATTTCACATCGTAGTCGTTTTATAATTTTATTGAAATTGCAATTTATAATATAATTTAATAATATTTAGCTTCACTTGTGTTTATAATTAAAATCATTAATTTAATCCATTTTTATCAAATCAACTTTTTGTAACCCGACCTTTTGGCGGGGCCATCAAAAGCAATCCGAATTAGCATGACTCAACCATCACGGGCTAAACGACTCAAAAGGTTCATTCCAACACCTAGAGATCAAGTGCAAAAGTATACACATACAATCATCTCAACTCACCAAAACAAATCCCGATGCACACAACTTTGGTAATTGATAGGTTTCCCACTTGGGGATCGATATGGCTTCCCACACTCCAAACAGCTCAACATACAAGCAACATACTCTCGGGATTGGTACAACTCCACGACACTACAACATTCAACACAACACTTCATGGATCGGTACAACTTCCTGAATTCAACAATTTCAACAAGCTTCAACTTCAGGAGCTCATACTCCTCGGTTCACTACCAAAATTCAATCAAACTTCATCAAAAGCCAAAGCGAAGCAAGAGAAGTATTTCGACTAAGGCCTAAGACCCACATCCAAAAACAGAGTGTAAGCACCAGTACCGATACCCATACACATTGGAGTGGGCCTTGGGCCCCTCATGGACTTCGTTTTCCATGCAGTTTATAGTTTCCCTCCAAACACACAACTACAAATAGCCCTCTTCTGAGAAGGACTTATAATACTTAGGATTCACTTTCTGTAATCTTCGATTTTGAGAATGGATGTGGGGTCTAATCAGCAGTACCGCCATAAACCATTGTGTTATCGTTTTTCTTGCTATTTCATCTACAAAATCCTCATTTTCACTTTTTAGTTTAACTTGGTTGAACTTTTCCGTATTGTGTCATTTTTTACATCAATATTCCAGTGTTTTCACTGAAAAACAAGAAAAAAACTTGTTTCGTCCGACTATTTTTCCATCCATATTTGGGAACTTCCTCAGATCATTCGATATCTACCTACCAAATTTGACATCAATGGTGAAGAAGGGAGATCCCACCATTATTGGAAATTCCAATGTCGATCAAGAGGCATCCATCTAGTAACTGCCTTGCAATGATCCAACTACTACTGATGTGCCTACATCTCGTGATACTTAGCCTTCGATTATGCAAGCCCAACTAATTGAAGTCATTGGAAACCTAGAGGAAATCCAAAGGCAGCTCAATGAACAAATAAAGCATAACCTTGAGTTGATGAAACAACTGCATCAAAACGTTCACCGAAACATCACTCACCTTTAGGCCAATAAGAGCACTCAACCTCCTCAAAATTATGTCTTTGAGAGCTCTTCATCTAATTCCCCCACAGTAACCGTAGCCAACAAAAAAGAATTAACCGCGATGGGTCTGGAATAACCATCGGAGAGGAAACATGTTAACATGACTATTCCTGGTTAGGGCCTGATCTCGATTAAGGCACTAGTGCTCAACTCCCTATTAGGCAAACACAACCTGTCACAGTACAAAACTTAGATCCTATGCTTTAAGCAATAAACCAGGCCTGAGCTACCTCTATCCAGCCTCCATGGAGTTTAAGGATGGATGCTGATGAATCATAGGTTGATAAGGATGTTCGCCCAGTGAGGTTCCCAAGGTAGCATGCTATATAGTTAGATCACAACCACTGGAATCTGACGGAGATCAAAACTTCGGATCTCACCAACATAGTCCATTGGATCATGAAAGAATAAATGGGCAATGTAAGTGATGACTGGAAAGTCAATACGTGACGTAACCCCCTCACTGAAAATGTATTGAACGTCGGGGCTTCAATATGCCACAAATAGCAGTTTACTCGAGGAAGACATACCCTAAAAACTTCTTAAACCATTGTGAAAGACACATATATTCTGCTCGCACTATAGAAGCCGTGAAGTGCAAGTGCATATTTGTCTTTCTTGAAGGCGTGGATTATATATGGTTCTCTCGACATGCACTGCAGAACCATTTCTACCTTCAATCAGCTCGCAAGTGAGTTGGTCAAATAGTTCAAGATGCACATGACCAGGCCTAAAGGAACCCTAACAAATTCCAATGTATTACAAGGGAAAGGTAAAAACCTCTAAAGAGATACTTAGAAAGGTTCAATAACACCTTGGAAAAAGTTGAGGACCCAAAGCCCTGTACCATCCTCATCGAGCTTGCAAAGGTCGTACTCCCTAATTCATAATTTTTAGGCATGGATCGGCCGAAAACGGCCAAAGAGTTTGGACTTTTTCTATGATAAGGACAATCAATTCCTATGCTAAGAAAAGGCTTGTGAAAACTGAACTGCTCTTGGTGGCCATCCTCAAAACCTACATGAAGGCATTGTGCAAAACAGTGACGTTGCTAAACAAATCAAAGAAAGCTTAGGAAAGGGTAAATGGAATGCCTAGAGCAAGCCCAAGGAAAATAATGACAATCCTGATAGTCATGATAAGAAGTAGGAGTCTAAGAAGCGCAGGCACTTTCCTTCTTTCAAGGTATACACTCTGCATAATACTCAATTGGAGACTACATACTTAGAGATTTGCAACGCCGTGCAATACAAGAAGCCCAATCCCATGAATCCATGAAAAAGGAAAACCAGTCTGGCAAATATTGCATGTTTCATGAGATGTTCAGTCACAATACCAATTGACTGCCGACATCTTAAAGATGCCATTGAAAAGCTATTTTGAGTAATGGAGTCATTTTTGAGCGAGAAAAGCCTATTTATCTTGTTACATATTTGGATATTGGATCTATAATCTATATGCAAGATTGCAGTTTAATATACGACTATTAATAAGCCTTTGATTCAACATGGAAGTTCTTTTAACATTATTAAGCAAACGAAGTTGATGTTTATAGTTTAGGCTTGCACTGAAGTTGGACAATGGCTTCATTTAGGAGAAGCATGTTAGTTATACAAATAAATGGATCCTTAGAAAATGGTGAAGCTATCTTTGATGATTTTTCTCCACCTAAACCTTCTGTTACTACGAAAATTAACATTGAAGCAGGCTGGCAGTGAAGGGGTATCGAGTAACCCGAGAAACTACGTCAACCGAAACCCTCCTAAAGGAAAGGGTCGCGAAATCTACAAGATGTGACCAGTGGGATTAATCCGCTAGGGTCAACCTGACAAGAGACAACCCCAATCGGGAAGAAATTCTCGTAATAAAGAAGCTAACATAGTCCAAAATCAAGTAAGCCAGAAACAATAAACCTGATGGATAAAGCCCAAAGGAATCTTCAGTAATGACCTGCCCGAATGCCAATACACCCGAAGATGGAAGCGTCGAAGGCACCAAACCAAAAGGACGGGAAGGCTACCTAAAATCTACTTTCGGATCATCTACCGCATGAATGTTGAAAGGCCACCTCCAAGAATACAGTCTACCATAAAAGCCCTACCGAAGGGCTAGCAGAGACCCGAGCAGGATACAGGCTACCAAACTAGGATACCTAGTACTCAAACATGTAGCGGTTTCGATCCGGCAGCTACCAGCATACACCACGAGGTCAAGCCCCTCTAAGCATTCACGGTAAAGCCGAGGGCCTACATTCGAAAGCTCATGTCCGCAAGCCTACATTCAGGAACTGCTTTCGAGAATCCAAGCATCATCCGGGGATCATGATCGAGTACGTCAAAAAGCGGCCGAAGGTCAAGCACCCAAAGCCAAGAATAAAACAACCAACAAAGACCCATGCGGGTTCGACAGCCCTCCAACGGGAGGGGTCCTGAACCGTTATAAATAAGACACCAAAGGTCACGTTAGGGGAGATCTTTTTTTTCCTAACTTTTTTGTACCATTAGAAACAAATTAAGAAAGAAGATTAATGGAGAACTCCTCCATATAACATTCATGTACTTCTAATAAAAGCTTAATGAAAAGGAATCTTCCTATGTGAAGACTGCTCTGTAAGTGTGTATTATTATTTCCCTAGTCATAGTAGTCGCAGTTTATCATTAATTTTGCAGAGAAACACGGGTTACACCCTTCAATTTCCTCGAATGGCGGTCGAACCTCATCCGTTGAGCTTAGATCCGACCTAATAGTTCTCAGCAATCCTACACCCTTGAGCACTAGCCTCTTAAGTTCCCACCAGAATCGATTGGAGAAGTGAGCCAATCCTCTTGATTTCCCTTTGGGTCCATCCCTGTTGACCCACTTTTGGTGTTGACGAAAAACACCGTTAAAATTTCGGCGCTAGAAGGAGGGCTTGAACCTCCGACCTTGTGTTTAACAGCAACACATCCACCTGTGTTGTTCCGTCCCGGATCGGACTAGCTTTAAAGAAGCGAAGTTATGAGCAAGAAACCCAGACGAAGAATTTCAGGATCTCGAGCGGATAAGTCGAGAACTACCAACCGTAGGTGTTGACAGAAAAAATGTCGAAAACACCAAAGATTCCTATTACTAGGAATAGTTAATTTGGTCGCAAAACTAAATATAAGAAAGCGGTAAATGACACAAGTATTTGTAGTGGTTCGGCCGCGGATTAGGCCTACTTCCACTTTGGAAGGATGTTGGAATTTTATTAATCACTCCAGAATTACAAGGTAGAGCCATGCTCATTGCATTTGCTTTCATAATTTCCATATGCAAGGTATTTGGGAAAAAGAATATTTAATTCTCCTTCTTCCTCAAATAGGAGATGCCATTAATGAGATTTAGGAAGCTCTAGGAAGGTCTCAAGTGAAGAAAATCCTCTACCTTGAAGTGTGAGGCAATGGGGTATTTATAGGAAGTGGTTAGGTGGGGGTTAGGTAGGATTAGGTAGAAATAGGGACCATATGTAGAAAATTCGAACCCGCCACTCGCATTAGTAGAAATTTCGAACCTGTGGTTGGGTTCGAAATTTCGCACCTGCCGGGTTCAAAATTTCGAACCCGGGGCTGGGTTCGAAATTTCACACCCGCTAGGTTCGAAATTTCGAACTTGGGGCTGGGTTCGAAATTTCATACCTGTTGGGTTCGAAGTTTCATACCCGGAGCTAGGTGCGAAATTTCGCACCTGCAGGGTGCGAAATTTCACACCTGCGAGGTGCGAATTTCGCTTTTCGTGGTGCGTGTGGACCGCAGGTTCGGTCGCTTCGAAACTCGTGATTTCTTTAGGATTTGAGGCCTCGGCTCGGGAACGGTTCGAACTGCGAGGCCTTTGTTTGGCAATGTTTGGAGGAGCGGCGAGGTTCGCGGAAGTTGTTGGCTGAATCCTGACTTCGAGTCGATCTGGTGATTCTGGGCAGCACACTTGTTGGCGAAATCGGATGAATCGGGCGGTGCCCACAAGTTCGACCTAACCGGTTAACTCGATCGCCGCCAGGACTGTTGGGCCCCGGACCCCCACCGGCACTGCGCCTGGACCCGCTGGACGGCTCGCCTTTGGCTCAGCTGCGAACGGATACTGATAGAAGTCGCGTTCGAGGGATGCGACATTCTACTGGTGGCCAGACTCAGGTCTTCTGGTACTGGAAATTCCTCTGGGCTGTAAAATCACGCGATATGTTGAGTCGAGCGTGTCTTGCGTACTTTAGGGAACCATACCAAAAGGCCGGTTAACCGTAGGGTAATGGAGGAATAAGACTTAAGATCAGAGGCTATGCGAGTAATAAAGCGGAAGAAGAAAATGGGACTGCATGCTTTCGAGATAGGGAACAACAAATCCTCCCACATAGGAAAAAACCATGGCGTTCCCACCCAACGGATCTACATCAGAGGACGTTAGCGTTTTCCCCCACTTAAAGGATGCTCTCTACAGGAAAGTTAAGGGAATGACGCTCGAACGCGAAATAATGGACGATTTCAACCACTTCGCCGACAAATGGACTAAAGAGAAGACAACTTGATTCCGAAATGTTCTGGAAAAAGAGGACAAAAGTATAGGAACCACAACTGGGATGATCCGCAGGAGGATTAGACCCTATCAGCGAAAAGGGAAGTGTCCGCCAAAGATACCCCAGGAATACCACCTCACTACTTCGAGGGAGAATGTTTACTTCCTAACCAAACACGAACTCGACTATTGGACCTCCACGAAGAAGAGGCCTAAATACGAAAGAAAGACAGGAATACCATATTGTCATTACCCGTTGATGAATGGACACGAGACTAATCACTGGAGAACTCTCGGGGAAGCCATCGTCAAATTCGTCAGTCAAGACCGATTACGAGAGTTCATCAAAAAATCAAGATGACTCTGAGAAAATCCTTAGGAAAAGGATTAATACATATGTGCCAATATACGGAAAGACCATCCCTCAGAATTTTAAATGGAAAACCCAAAAGGAGTCTAATCACCAGTGGATTAAATCCCTCGTCATCGCCAAATTGGCCGAGGAGTGGCATCCCCCAGAGGGGGATGGTGTTTCTCCATGCCCAAATCAGAGGGGGCAGGGTTAAAGCATCAAAACGTAAGCAGTCGTTTCACACCAGAAATGGTCATGGCAATGCATCTAAAATTAGCATGCCCTACCTCTGCTCGCAGAAGAGTATGCCTTGCCTCAGCTAGAACTAAGCACGTCCTACCTCTGCTCGCAGAAGAGCAAGTCCTACCTCTGCTTATGTTTCGCATTACGCAAAAGGGAACGCAAACCCCTATCATCACCTACGATGGTCAGGATAGGGCACACCTTGGAAGGGGTGGCGTATAATCCTCTAGCACTACGATGGCCCGTATAGAGCGACAAAAGAGTAAACCTTAACTCTGTATCTACGATGGCCCCATCTAAATTTCTAAGCCCTTATCATCGCCTACGATGGTCATGATAAGGCACCTCCTGGAGGGAGGTCAGGTAAGCCTTTGGGCCCTACTTGTGGATGAGCTAGCCAAGTGCTCCGGACGCACAAGCCCAAAGAGTGGCCAACAAAGCACGTACATCCTCTGCTTTGACATCGAAAGCCCAAGGGGAGGCCCAAGAAGCACGTACAACCTCTGCTTCCCAAATCAAATCCAAATGGGATACTCGCTTCTTTATTGCCGAAGGAGGTTCCGGTCTGCTATGCTAAATTCCCGAATCTAGGATGATTCGGCACTTCATTAATACCGGAGGGGGTTCCGGTCACCTACATATCAATACCCGAATCTGGGTCCATTTAGTTCTTTACAGAAACCGGAAGGGGTTCGGGTTACCTACATATCAATACCCGAATCTGGGTCCATTCCGTTCTTTACAGAAGCAGGAAGAGGTTCCGGCCACCTACATATTAATACCCAAATAGGGGTCCATTCAGCTCTTTACAGAAGCCGGAAGGGGTTTCGGTCGTCTACATGTTAATGCCCAAATATGGGTCCGCTCGGCTCTTTGCAGAAACCGGAAGGGGTTCCGATCCCTACATATTAATGTCTGAATCTAGGTCTAATCGATTTCTCAACAAAGTCCTAAAGCAAGCCGACGGTCTTACATACCACAACCTGGAATAATCCTGCAAAAAGAAAATCACTACCAGATGTGGAGCCACTAAGGCCACACCAAACCTGTGAAGAACCCAATTCCTTATTCAAACAAGAAAGAATCGCTTGCCCCTCTCGGGAATTCAAATGAGGGCTTAAGGTATGCCACCAAAGGTGGGCTCATAAACCTCTCTGGGAGGTACTTTTAACATATACATCTATTAGTTATTCTCCTCTTTGATATATCAATTCTTTACACAACTTTGAAAAATGACGTCATATCATAACATCAGTTCAAAGAGCAATCGGAGAGAAGATTGCGAATGGTTTCAATAACATCCTATGAGCGACTATCCCTTTATTTGTTCTAGGCGATTTTTCATTAAAAAAATTCCAAGGACAATTGTTTCGAGAAGAAGTTTCCTTATTAACGCGCAGTACTGGTAGGTTTCCATTCATTGCAACGCCTTTGGAACACGATAATATTGTTTCTAACAAAAGCGGAAAAAAAGAATATCGTGTGACACATGGTCAGTTCCACTGGAAATCGTGATATAAGCCATTACATAGGTATAGTCTTTGTTCTAAGAAATAAAATTTCCACACCCCAATCATGCAGTAAAAATCTCTCATTCCGAATCGGGGTTTTGCAAAGAGAACTCCAAAGAAGCGCAATCCTCTTTAGCTTTCTTCAACTCATCCTCTAACTTATCGATTTGTTGATATAATCTACCAACCACCGCGTCTGAGCTTTCGGAGGATCTCATTGCTAACCTACTCTGTAAACTACGCATAGCCTTGTCTTTCTCTTCCAGTTGCTTTTTCAAATAGGACACTTGTTCCTTGAAGTTTGTGATTGTCACCTTTTAGAGGTAATACATCTTTTTGTACCCTGACAGAGGAGCGTCGCTAAAAATATCTCTACCACCGGCGGCATTCAGACTTTCCTCCCAAAATTGTGAAGAAGGGGTCTGGAACGAATCCTCCTAGCCACAGACAAGGTGAAACATTGTAATATGAAATCACAAACATCTAGTGTGTGTTAACTACATCTTACTTCCAAAAGAAAAAACAGTCACGTTACGCATATTGGTTCATGCACATTATAGATACCACGTCCACACTAGCACACTATCATGACACCACACACTACCGAGAATCACAAAATCAACACGAATCACAAAACAAACGGCAAGAGAATGTATACTTAATACAATAACATTCAAAATCCCATGTTAAAATCGCATGCGCTGAACCAAGCTTCTTGAGTTTTTAAAATTCTAAAACAAAGAGTCCAAAACATAACTGCAATTCAAGTCTTCGGAGAAACAGAGGATTGCTATAATATGGGAAAATTAATTGTTAATGAAACCCAAGGGGAGAGAAAGACACCTTGAAAGCGAAAGCCATACCTGTGTGACATCAACATCAGAATGATCAGGAGCCATCCTTTTCCTAGAGCCCAAAGAGCTTTTGTCCTCGGGGGGCAGCTCCTGAGATGTAAGGGTAGGTTCTCCAGCACCTCTTCTGGACTCATCTGCTTGGTCCGTATAACCTCCTGCCTCTCCGTCTGCTGTATTGAACTCCCCTTCATCTTCCTCGTAATCTTCAACAAACTCATCAATAAACAATAGTGACGTGGGATCTATTTTATCGGTCAAGAGGACCCTATGCTCCTGTTTCACCTGCTTGATTTTCTTTAGGACTCTGTCTCTGATAAGGGGGTCAATTGAAGTAAAGCTAAATTTTGAAAGTCTTTCATAATTGTCCGAAAATACAAGGAGTAGAGCGCCCTTGTAATACTCCGTGGCGATATTATCGAGGTAGACATTCAAATATTTTGAAATTCTATCGGTGCCTTCGTAAATAATCCTCTTCGCAGTGGTAAGCCGGGTGCTCATCTTATCCACTTCGGCGGCATAGTCGATCTCCAGTTTCATCTTCTGTGCTTTAAGGTCTTCAACCTCCTTCGCTAACTCCTCGTTGACCTTCTTCACCTTCTCTAATGAAGTCGCCAACTCCTTGCGTTCATTATCTCCCTCTGTCCGCTCCCGCTGCAAAGCATCCACTTTATCTGCCAGCACCTTATTCTGACATACCAAGTTTTCATCATCTAAAAAAGAAGAATAATTTAAAGATAAAATAAAAAGAGCGAGAAAAGAGTGAAGGGTGAACATGAATATAATACCAAGAGGACATCCCTGATTTGTTGTCTGTAGAGATCTATTGGGTTCAAGGTAGCAGAAGTTGAGGCAATATCCGCTACTTCAGGGGAAAAAGAGATGATTCCACAAGCTTCTCAAAATCCAAGGTAGGCGAAGGAGGTGTAGGACGAGAAAAATACTGGGGGAAGATGGTGCTGAAAGATCGAGCCTTCCCCCATCCACTTCATCGACAACATCGAGAGGGGTAGAATCACCCGTAGATTTACCTTTCGGAGAAGCTTCCGGGGAAGCATCAATATTTACCACATGTTCGGCAACTATAATGGAAGGGTCAAAAGTTCTCTTTGTTCTTGGAGTAACGACATTATCTCTTGAAGAGCTATTGACTCGTCACACTTGGATTTCTTCGAGGGGGGTCGACGGCGAGTTGAGCAAGCCTCTTCACGGCCAATGCGCTGGCCCGGCTATAAGCAGCAATGACAGTGGTATACTGAGAAACTGAGGATCCTAAGCAGAGGGAAGGATGAATTGAAAATGCAACAACCGAAAAAGCAGAAAAAAGATGGCAGAGGTTGCTGAGACAAACGAACTATTCTCGTCTAAAAGTACCTGGGCGGAGAGGAAATACTATTAAACACATCAGAACCTGGCAACGGCCCTTTTGGACCAGGGAATTGAATGGGGGGCTGCCCCCAATATCTTCTGGCCAGGAGGAAGTAAACCATACTCGCGGAGTCTATCGACATTCAAAAAAAAAAACGACCTACACATATGTTTTACCGGTACCTTAAAGATGGCATCGACTACTTGAGCCTCCTCCGGAGTCAAAATCACATTCGGATTGAATACGTCAAAAGAGGCCAAAGGTCAAGCACCCAAAGCCAAGAATATAACAACCAACAAAGACCCATGCAGGTCCGACAGCCCTCCGACGGAAGGGGCCCTGAACAACTATAAATAAGACCCCAAAGGTCACATTAGGGAGGATCATTTTTTTTCCTAACTTTTTTGTACCATTAGAAACAACTTGAGAAAGAAGATTAACGGAGAACTCCTCCATATAACATTCATGTACTTCCATTATAAAAAAGTGGAATTCAGGGGCTCTTTATTGGTTGGGTATAGGGGGACAGAAGAAATTGGGTACAGAGGATTTTATTCCAATTTTATTGTCATATGTATTTGTTATTTATTTCTTATAATTTTCTTAAGGATTAACATTGAAACAGTACTGTATTGAGTCATGTTTATCAATGTTGAATCTATTGATTGTTAGCAGATGGACGAAAATCCAATGTCCATCCTATATCCGTGATACACAATAGCTAGTATTTGAAAAATGATTTTGGATACGGATAAAATGCCTACTAATGATTGACCACACTCTAATACAACTGTTTTTGTTTACCTTCCTTATGAGTGCTCTGGGGTTAACTAGTGAAATGACTGTCTGTGAATGACATATTCATTATAATCTACATACCACATCCGAAAGATAGAGAGATTTACATGTGTAACTGAATGCGCACAATTCCAGTAAATTAGTATAAAAAGAAATTCTTGTTCTAGAGCTAATACTCACATCTAGACAAGGTAAATTCATATGCTTGCAGGATATGTACAAAAAAGCCAAATACTATTGACCAGAAAGATCTGCTATTTGATTGTTTTCCGTTTTACTGCATATTAAGCATATGAGAAAACACAACCAATAGTCTTATGAATCTCTTTCATTATCTCACACGGATTGATTACATGGCAGCCCCTCAGCCGTCCTTTTATTTCATCATCAGCCATGCATCCTTGTTATCCAAACCGTTTCATTGTAACCAGTATTAGTTTAGCTCAAAGCCCACTCAAACCTGTATATATATTTGGGCTTCGTACATTTTGTATATTCAAAAACATTAGTTCTGTTCAATACAGTTTTACATTCAAATTCTTCAATAAATCATTCTGTAAAACTTTGATTTGGTATCAGAGCAAATTCTAAGCCTAACGGCATCAAATTCTTGAAAAATTTTCAATAAGTTTTTACCCATCAGATTATTCTTCATCATTTGGGTATAAAATTATCTCATCAGTTAAAACCTCATCATTTGAGAGAATAAGGTATAATATGTCATCGGTGCCATGCCTAAAATCACAATGAATTTGGCTGCATCTCGATAAACATAATATACCTATTGAAATTCTGCACCAATCATCAAGAATCCAATTCAAGAAAGCAAAAGAAACTCACCAAAACCCAGTGAAGCCTCGCCAGAGAGTTGTTCATCAATTTCTATAACTGTGTTATCCATCTCATCATTAAACTCTTGGCTGCTCCTCTCTGAGTATCAGCTATCTTTTGCTCTCGATCAGAAATGACATTTGATTCAAAATTTCTTGAACTTCTTGAAGTTCTCATTATCTTTTCATCATGGTGGACACGCTTACTTCTTCCACTTCAGGCGCAGGAACAAATGCTGGATCAACTCCACTAAACCCACCAAATCCACCAACTGGACCTGTACATCAATTGGTTAAAACTGGCATTAGTCCTCAAAGTCAGTTAATTACCGTTCAATTGCAAGAAGAAAACTACTTGCTATGGAAACTACAAGTCGAAACCGCCATTCAAGGCTACGGCCTAGAAGGATTTATACTTGGCACCACACCAATTCCTGCCAAATTCATTACTGATCAAGATAACAGAACTATAGCCAATGAAGCCTATGTTCTGTATCATCGACAAGATCGATTAATTAGCTCCTGGCTCTTATCTTCAATTAGCGAAGACTTATTACCAACTGTTATTGGATGCTCATCTGCCAATGATATATGGACCACAATAGAAAAAGAATTCAACAGTCAGTCATCAGCAAAGGTTCTACATTTTAAAAGGCAACTTCAAAATATAAAGATGGACAACCTCAACTTGAGAGAGTACATAGCCAAGGTTAAAAAGCTATGTGATTTACTAGGGGCCACTGGTAATAAGGTACCTAATGGAGATCATGTTCTTTACTTACTAAATGGGCTAAATGAAGAATATGAGGCAGTTGTTGCAGTTATTACTACACAAAGAGTTGTGCCTCCTATTGATGAGGTCCATGCAATCCTATTATCTCATGAATCAAGAATAAGCAGTAAAAGGATTCAAGAAATCGATCTTAATACAAATCTTGCCACAGGAAGCAAGAATAAAAGTCAAAACAATAACAACAGAAATGAATCATCTTACCAAAGAGGTGGTGCTGCCAATAGAGGAAGAGGCAGAGCCAGATGGAACAATAATAACAGACCCAAGTGTCAGATCTGCGAAAAAGTTGGTCACACTGCCCTAAAATGCTACTTCAGATATTCCAACAATAATCAGTTTCAGAAAAAACAACAACAACCCTAATGCCAACGTTGCACAAATAGATCAAGAATCAAGAAGTCAAAACAAAGGAAATGATACTGCCAGAACTAAGCACTTGCAAGATGACAGCTGGTACCCTGATTCAGGAGCAACCAATCATCTCACAAGTAGTCTGGACAACTTAAATGTTGGGTGCAAGGAATATCGAGGTAATAAGTCTATTTCTATTGCTAATGGTAAACACATTCAAATCACTCACATTGGAAACACTTATATCAATGGCAATAAACAACTACGTCTATGCAATCTCTTAAGAGTGCCAAGAATCACCAAGAATCTAATTAGTGTATCCCAATGTGCTAGAGATAACAATGTTTACTTTGAATTCTTCCCTAAATATTGCCTTATTAGAGACATTCTAACTTGAAAATTCATTTTACAGGGTGAACTGGTGAATGGCCTATACAAATTTAATTCAGTTAAGTGCAAGAATAATGTTAACCAAGAGAAAAGCAATGTCACATGTAATCTGAATATGAAAACTGATAACAGTAGGAATATATTTGATTTTTGGCATTGCAAGCTAGGGCATCCTAGTGTTAAAATTGTTCAGTCAATATTAAATGACAATCATATCAAGTTTGATCCTATCTCCTTACCTTACATTTGTGAATATTGTCAAATGGGGAAAAAAAAATCACAAATTGCCATTTACTCATTCTAACACTATATACACTGAACCTTTAAAATTAATTGCAATAGATCTGTGGGGTCCATCACCGGTTTGTTCTGACTATGGTTACAAGTATTATGTGTCTCTAGTTGATGCTCACACAAGATATACATGGATATATTTTTTAAAAACCAAAGCTGAAACTCATAATGCTATTATAAACTTCATTACCATGGCTGAAAAGCAATATGATCACAAAGTTAAGATCATTCAAACTGATGGTGGGAGTGAGTTTAAAACATTACTTAAATTCTTCCAGAATAAAGGTATCACTCATAGAACTACGTGTCCATATACTTCTCAACAGAATGGACTGGTAGAAAGAAAACATAAACACTTAGTTGAATCGGGTTTGACACTGCTTGCACAAGCAAGTATGCCACTAAAATTTTGGCCAGAAGCCTTTAATACAGCAGTTTATCTAATTAACAGACAACCAACTGCGGTATTAAAGGACATGTCCGCATATGAAAAGCTATATAATGCCAAACCTGATTACAAACAATGTAAAATGTTTGGATGTCTATGTTTTACATACATAAGGCCCTATAATACAAATAAACTAAACTTCAGATATAAACAGTGCACTTTCATAGGATATGCCACTAACCAAAAGGGATATAAATGCATTGATAGTACTGGAAGAATTTATGTAAGCAGGCATGTTGTGTTTGATGAAAAAGTATTTCCATATAGTACAAAAGATATAAACACTACAGGCAAAGTTAGAAATCCAAAAGTTTCTATACCTCCTATACCTCATGACAATGAAAGCTGGCAGCAAATAGAGGATCAACAACCTGATGCTCAAAGCTTACCACTTAGCAATGACCATGAAAGCTTTGAACCACCCAGTGTGACCTCTCACTCACCTGCACAAAGTCAAAGTCAAGGAAATGAAGGATCCAACAATCAACAATCTACTCTAGAAGGATCTGAAAACAACAACAACTCACCACCAACTAGACAACCAGTTCTTACTGGCCATCCTACGATTACCAGATCTAAAAGTGGTATTTTTAAACCCAAAGTATTCACTGCTACTTCCAGTACTGATGAACCCAGAACCTTTGATCAAGCAATCAAAAATCAGCACTGGAAAGCAGCAATGGATGAAGAGTATAATGCTCTAATTAAAAACAACACTTGGGACATTGTATGCCCACCTGCTAATAAAAACATAGTAGGCTGCAGGTGGACATACAAGTTAAAAAGAAATCCAGATGGATCTATAAATAAATACAAGGCCAGATTTGTAGCTAAGGGCTTTACACAAGAATATGGGTTTGACTTTAATCAAACTTTTTCTCCAGTAGTAAAGCCCACAACCATAAGACTTGTGTTTACCATTGCCATAAGTAAGAACTGGCATATTAGACACTTAGATGTCAATAATGCTTTCTTAAATGGTATTCTTAAGGAAGAAATCTACATGAGTCAGCCACCAGGGTATAGTGTTAATCCAAAATATGTCTGCAAATTAAATAAGGCTATATATGGCCTAAAGCAGTCTTCACATGTATGGTTTGATAAACTGAAATGTACCTTATGTAAATTAGGGTTTCAGTCAACCAAATCAGATAATTCTTTGTTCATAAGAATTAATCAGTCATCTACAACATATATATTGATATATGTAGATGACTTGATAATAACTAGTGACAACAGCAAAGACTTAGATGAATTAACACTATACCTAGACAAGCAATTTTCTATCAAAAATCTGGGCAACATTAAGTATTTCTTAGGCATAGAAGTAAGCAGATTTAACAACCAAATATTTTTATGCCAAAGAAAATACATCACTGAACTGCTCAATAAAACAAAGATGCTGAATGCTAATCCCCAACCAACTCCTATGGTAAGCAGTCAACAATATTCTAAGTATAAGGGAGAAGCCATTTTCAACATCACAGAATATAGGATGGTTATAGGGGCATTACAATATGCTACTATAACTAGGCCTGACATTGCCGACAGTGTTAATAAAGTATCTCAGTTTATGCAGAAACCATTGGACACACACTGGAAGGCTGTTAAGAGGATTCTAAGGTACCTCAAAGGGACTATCAACTATGGTCTTACACTAAGGATGTAACACCCCACCTCCACCAGGGTCACTCACAAGAGAATGCACTAGCTTTGGAGGGGCGTTGTCTAGGTAAACATGCACAAAAATATTACAAGACAGAACATATAAAACAGCGGAAGAAAAACCAAATTTCATTACCTCATAAAATTATAAGGTCTAAAGCCTTTTACATCAAAATGGCTTTAAAAGCCATTACATTGAAAACCTGTCTTGCAATAATTAAAGAAGCATAAAACCACAGTCATAAAATATTCCCCAAGTAAGACGGTAAAGCAGCCGTAGCCAAGAAAAATCCAAGCCATATATGATGACCTTGAAGCAGAAGAAGTCCGAGCTAAATAACAGTATTTCCTCCCTGAAAACCTTAGGGGGGGGCGGAAGACAAAGAGGCGAAAGAAAACGGGGTCAGTCATAAAGACTGGTAAGTCCTATCTACTTCCAGCATAAAAACAGGTAAAGGTAACATGACATGCATAAACTGAAAGTAAACATAAGGATGATGACAAGATAGACAAGCTAAACCAAGGTAACAGGATGAACTACTGTATCAAGATAAACTACGGTCACTATGAATCAAGTATAACATCCCAAGGTTCTATCGAGTATAACATCCCAAGGTTCTATCGAGTATAACACCCCAAGGTTCTATCAAGTATATTTTCCCTGCACCTTCCGTACTAGTATCCCAAGCCGTGTCATTTGTTAGCTACAAAATGTCCCTTGCCCAATGTCATGAAATGGTCCATATCAACCTAATGTAGGTTTTCCCAACTCGTATGTTTCTTTCCATGTATATGTTTATTCCTTTACCGTAAATCCTACGGGCTTCCTCACGTAGTTCTATACTACTTCAACGTAGTTCCATTATCCTTGAAATCGTTTGGACTGTCACTCTTGATCTAGCTGTATTTTCTTACCATGAATTCTCGATTGTTCGGCTAGGATTTATCCCACCTAGGACCACTAGGGATTACGCTACCTACTAAACGTTTTCGTAACTCGGTTTGGGTTTAAGCCACCTAGGACCGCTAGGGATTACGCTACTTACTAAACGTTTTCGTAACTCGATTTGGGTTTAAGCCACCTAGGACCGCTAGGGATTACGCTACTTACTAAACGTTTTCGTAACTCGGTTTGGGTTTAAGCCACCTAGGACCGATAGGGATTAAGCTACCCGTCAACCACACCCTTTTTCCCACGTATGTATAGTGAATCATTTTTCCATGTCTAGATGCACATGTATCTCAATGTGTCATCCGAGTCCCGTGACAGGGCTAATCAAGAAATACAGGACTCGGTTGGGAGCTTTAAGTTATCTGCCGATGCAGATATCAAGGTCTGTTTTTCTACCGGTGGTTATGGTCCCACGTGACCCCTCCCTCAACTACTGTAAGGAAATCCAAGAAAATCATGCACGAGAACTATACTCCGGCCATCCTTGCCCCCACTTTCCTATTGGCCAACCTCACCCATAACTAGATAGCAAGTATATGGTCTGTTGGGAGTTCTTTGCCTTTCCGCATACGTACACGATTGACTAAAGATGGTAGGTAGTCGACGACGTGCTATCACAGGGCTAAACTAAGTATCGCCGACTCCACGCTAATCCACCCCAGTCTTTAGGTTGCTCGCACAGCAACCAAGGCATATCCTTGGTTCTTCTACCGCAGACCTTAACCTCTGTGAGCCCAGGCGGATCATCTGCAACCTCACAGAGGGATACCAAGAGTACCCTCACGTCCCCCAAAGCTACCGCTTCGTCACCCAGTTCGCTGGAGCCTTTATTCAAGTCAGATAAACATTCGCTCCTCCTCGTGTGTTTGTTTAAAACGATGACCTACTGTATCAGGTTACTCATCTATTTGTGAACTGGTCCAATTCTCTTGACTAAGAATTATTACTTAGTTATCCTTAGCTAAGGTTTATCACTTAGTTTCCCTTCCCGTTATCCTTATTAACTGCGATTTTCCACTTAGTCCCCTGAACTAGGGTTTTGTCTAATGGGTTAAGTGTTGTCATTCGAGTTCATGACTTACCCCGCCTACGAATCATGTCAAAATTGGCTAAGTATTCAAGTTCAAGACTTAGCCCTACAAACCATGTATCAAGTTGGTTAAGTATATCAAGAAGTTCATGACTTAACCCTAGATTATCGTGTCAGATTGGTTAAGTTTAGGTTAACTTAACCCTATCAAATTACCATGTCAGATTGGTTAAGTATAGGTTATCTTAACCTCATCAAGCTACCGCGTCAGATTTGTTAAGTATAGGTTGTCTTAACCTCATCAAATCATCGAGTAAAATTGGTTAAGTGTAGGTTAACTTAACCCCATTAAATTATCAAGTC
The DNA here is from genome assembly GCA_030737875.1 of Allium sativum. NCBI lineage: Eukaryota > Viridiplantae > Streptophyta > Magnoliopsida > Asparagales > Amaryllidaceae > Allium > Allium sativum. The sequence goes on along the minus strand of CM060916.1, from coordinate 1,034,378,841 downwards.
GGATTGGTTAAGTATAGGTTAACTTAACCCCATTAAATTATCGAGTTGGATTGGTTAAGCATATTTAAGAGGTTCGTGACTTAACCCTATCAAATCATCAAGTCAGATTGGTTAAGTGTAAGTTAACTTAACCCCATCAAATTACCGAGTCGGATTGGTTAAGTGTAGGTTAAGTTAACCCCATCCACTAGTCGTATTTATAATGGTTAAGTATCATTCTTGTGGGTTTACTTAACCATACCACGCATCGCGTTATCCTAGTCGGGTGTTATCAACCCATTTAGGTTAAACTAACCCATCCGCTAATCGTGTTATATGGTTAAGTGTCTTTAAGTAATCAAGTCCGGTCTTACTTAACCTACCCATTCATGTCATATCGGTTAAGTGTCATTAGTCAAACTAACTTAACCTTATCATGTGGCATTAAGTAAATTAATGCACCCCAACCTCTCACATTAGACTTTGTTGTGGTTACTGGTTACGCCGGGCGGGTCCGGGCAGCTTTACACCACAACCTAGTCTAACCTCGGGTTTTAAGCGCGATATGGCCAACTACTCACATTGGGTCTTATTGTCTGTAGCTACTGGATTTACCGGGCGGTTCCGGGCAGATTTATGCTACAAACTCAACCCAATCTCGAGTTGGCCACTTTCATGTTTTCCTACTTGTCATGTTCATGTCAAATTTAGGCCACGACAAAGTCCACGTTTTCCACTTATGCCCATTGTCCCATTACTTAATTCATGTTAAGTTTCATAGCCCATCTCAAGTTTGCCTAAACTACCCAAGGCGTATTCCCAACGCAAGTGAAAGCGAGTCAACATAGTAGGAATAATATGACAACATATTGGCCTCAAACATGTATGATAGCATAAAGGGATTGGCCTCAAACATGTATGATAGCATAAAGGGATTGGCCTCAAACATGTATGATAGCATAAAGGGATTGGCCTCAAACATGTATGATAGCATAACACTAGGTTCATCATCATAGGCATGTAAATGGTCATGAGGGGTTTATGTTCTTTTACATGCATAAGCCCCAAGTCAAGTTCATATGAATGTTCCACAAGTCAAATTGTTCTAAGGGTTCATGCCAACATTCCACAAGTCAAGATTCAATCTTGCAGGATAAACTAGGTCAAACACAACATGAGTGGCATGATTTAATCACTAAGAAATAGCCCAAAGTCATAGGTTCAAGAGAGGGGCAAGACTAGATTCACATAGACTAACATACTTAGGTTTCATCTCATTTTATTCCATGTCAACATTAGAACTACCGTTTAGATCTAAAAGTAGCTAGAACTTACTAAGCGTGGCTAGAGATTTATGAGCAAGCATTTGTCGTAGAACGGTGTTGAGATGATGCTCTACTTCCTTGATTTGATGTAGAAAGCTTGCTCCTTTGACTTGAATCTAGTTTGCATGCTTAAGCCTTTGAAGTTGAAGATGGAGGCCATGATCAAGAGACATTTGGGCAGCACTTCGTTGTTAGGATGGTTTGTAGTAAATTAGGCTAGGTCTTAGGGTGTTTTTATAGAAGTTAGGACTAGTTTAGGCCCTTAGATTAACCCTAGTTTAGATCTGAACCATCCAATCTCGTCACAGGCCAACAGAACAGACCCAAAGGAGCAAGCAGGTGCACCAGGCCAACCTGGCCCGACCAAGGAGGTCGACCCCCAGGTCGACCTCCAGGTCGACTCCCAGTCGACCTGGTCCTGGGGGGGTCGACTCCCCAGTCGACCTGGGGCTGGGCGGGAAATTTTCCCGCCCAGTCTGTTCGGGGCTAAATTCGAAATTTGAAAATCTGTTTTCGTTTTCTGATTTTTCGTGAAACTTCTAGAGGCCATATCTCGGTCATACGGACTCCGATTTACGAAATTTTGGACTCGTTTCCAACCAAAATTCCGAGACGAACGCAACAGCGCAACCCGTTTCTCTTGATTCTTATTTTAAAATTTAATTCTGCCTCGATTCTTGTCTTAACACGTTATTAAAATTTGGGTTGTTACAAAGGAGCAGCCAACATTTGAACATAGTAGGATATGCAGATGCTGACTGGGCCTCAGATCCAGACGACAGAATATCCACAAGTGGATACTGTGTCAATGTTGGTCAAAACCTAATCTCATGGAGTTCAAAGAAGCAAATAACTATTTCAAGGTCCAGCACAGAATCAGAATACAAAAGCATAGCTAATGCAGCAGCAGAAATAAAGTGGATTAAATCTATGCTAAAAAACTTCAAGTCATAACTACTGCAAAGCCGATCCTATGGTGTGACAACAAGAGTGCTGTATACATGTCAGAGAACCCAATACAACACGCCAGGACTAAACACATCGAGATAGATCTCCACTTTGTTAGAGAAATGGTTCAAAGAGGGGAAATCGAAGTTAACCACATACCTGGCACTTACCAGAAGGCCGATGTATTAACAAAGGCTACAAGCATGAAGAACTTTACCAGATTTCGCTCAGAATTTAACGTTGATGAAATCAGGGACGAAGCTAAACCAAACTCCAACTATAAGAAAGCAACGAGCAAGAACAACAGCGTTGAACTCTCTCCTATATCCAGATCGGAAGACAAAAAGGCTAGAGAACCCTCAGAAAATCAACTTGAAGGCCAGCGCCGCCATGAGCAAGTGAAAATTAGGGCTTAAGAAACCCTAGTTTTCAAAGGGGTGTATTAAGCATATAAGAAAACACAACCGATAGTCTTATGAAGCTCTTTCATTATCTCGCACGGATTGATTACATGGCAGCCCCTCAGCCGTCCATTTGTTTCATCATCAGCCGTGCATCCTTGTTATCCAAACCGTTTCATTGTAACCAGTATTAGTTTAGCTCAAAGCCCACTCAAACCTGTATATATATTTGGGCTTCGTACATTTTGTATATTCAAAAACATTAGTTCTGTTCAATATAGTTTTACATTCAAATTCTTCAATAAATCATTCTGTAAAACTTTGATTCTGCATTCACAATCAATCCTTATAACAGTTGATAGTTCCTAAACTCCATTTGACATTTTTAATGATTGTTCATAATGTTGCAAAATAGTATGATTGTAGTTATATATCACAACTCAATATTGGATTATTTTCCTATATCACAACTCAATAAATCCCCAGAAGTGTTTATTTTGGATGTTAAATCATCTGCAATATTTTCTTGAAAAATAACCAGTAATTTTATCGTGGCTTAGGCCTACTCAAGTTCATTATGCAGTATCCGATACTTTTAAGGGGAAAAGAAAATCTAAATCTTGGAGCATTCCCACTTGTTGGACTACTCAAGTTCTTATGAATTGATCAAGCTTATAATCTTTAGCTAAGCCTGCCAATGGGTATGTGAAAAATCCGAAATCCATCCTCATCCGTATCCGAAAAACGGATAAATATTCGATATTCGGAAAAATGGATGAGGACACGAAGGCATCCGCATTTGAAAATTATTTGTCCAGTTTTTGTCAAGATTATAGTTATTTCATTTGTAATTTAGTATGATTAATTATATGTATTTATTGTTTTATTAATTTAATAGTTTATATTTTATTCATTCAATGCATGTTAACTACTCAAAACTTTTCATTATCATCATATTTGTTGATTTTACATACTTTTATGATCAATGAGATTGAAAATTAAATATATTAGACCAAAATGTCCTATTTATATTTCTTGATTTATCTATCGTCACTGGATATGACAATTATCCGATATCCGTCAGTATTCTCGGTTGCAGACATATGATATTTGAAAATGATTTCAGATGCGGATTTGACAATATTTGCATCCGAAAGTGTTCACTGTCGGACCAATTTTTAGCTCTTTTATTTGCTATGAACTTGCATTGACTTTCTAGAAAAAAGAGACTGGGCGTTGATAATAAATGTGCTTGTAGTTTCTCTCATTTATTTCAATGCAGTTCTCCACCTCAAGCTGTATCCTTCATGTTACAATTTTAGCTGCAATTGTTTTTTAAATTACAATAATCATTTGGGATATATATTTATAACTAGATCCAAAGCATCATAAATGCTGAACATGTGGTTGTCAAATAAAACAGACACAAATCATAATGACACTTTGCAGTTTCAAAAAAAAAAAAAAGCAAATTATGTTACACATAAACTAGAAGCTTTTCCAGTGGGCATAACAGTCTTCATGTGACACTGTATAAAACTTGTGACATTCTTTTTTCACTTTCAATTTTCTGCATTTCATTTTTGGTTTCTGTTCTACATCCACTTCGGCATCTAGGTTCTGTCGATTAGAGTTGTATCAATCATTTTCACAAATAATGACATAAAAAATTAATAATATTTTCCTTTGAATCTGTGTCATGTATGCAGTAAGAATGTGTCATGTATGCAGTAAGAATGCCTTCTTAATTTATTATATGCATTTCACTTTTTCTTAAAATAAGCGAGTTTTTATGTTACTCATCGGTTTGCAATATTCTAGGGGGATGAGCTAGTGTATAGTAGTGCTTAAGTAATACTGACTGGATACTTTTATGAGAAGGACATAGTGCCTTTTGAAATTAATCTGTTTGACTTTCAAGCACTGTTTCAAATTTCGCAAATATCGGCCGAGATCTCGTTTTGGGCTCCTTCCGAAACAAAACAACAAATATCACTCTAAATCTCCTTTCGAATGTTTCGCCTGAGATATTGCAATATCGAACGATATATCGACCGAGACGAAATACTGGAATATCGTCCGAGATCTTAGTTTTTTTGGTTAAAATTTAAATTTGTGCCTGAACTAGAGCTATAATTAAGAAACTCAAATCTAGCCATATTATTCTTTTGTTATTTTACATTTTGCATGTTAGATGACTATATTATATGTTCGTATATGTTTATAATGCTTATGATTTTCATATTCGTCTTTTTACATACATGTTACTTATAAAATTATGTATTTTATGGTCTATTTATGCTGAATTTTTTAATGTTTTGGATCCTTTTAATGTTTCCTGTCTAACAATATTCCTGTTTTAAGCATATTACGATTTAGAATATGAACGATCTTTCGCAAAATAAAGAATAATAAAGTTATTTTGCATTTTAAGTTTAAGTTACTATGTTTTTCATAGCATTCATAAAAATCATTTTGTTAACATATCGTTTTTAACATATCATGTACCCCGAGATTGTTCCGATATGAACTTTCAGACCCGAGATGAAAATCCGAGACGAACTCCCGAGTTAGACTCATCTCGTCTGAGATCTCCCCCGACACGAGAGCGAGTCTATAAAATCCCCGAAACGAAACGCGATCGATATCCGAGATTTAAAACCTAGCTTTCAAGTTTGTCAGCTGTTATTTGAAATTTCAATTTTCTTTTTTTGTACCCTTGTCTCGCTGTAGATATTAATTAGTTGCGTAAAGGTATAAATAAATTCAAGACTATCTGCTGTCATCTGAACTTAAAAACAAATGATTTGTTTTGCTTTTGCCGAAGGACCACGGTTTTTCAGGATTGGATTCAAAATTTCGATCTTTAAATCAAACTGGATTTAATCTTATATCATAGATTCAAAAGGTTCACATTTTAATGACTTTATATGTTTGTATGCTATAAATTTTGCACTGCGTAGGTAGTCAAATAACACATAGGTGTGTAAAATCATTGCTTATTCTTTCAGAGTAATGCGTTATATTTCTGAAATTGGATTTGATGTTTGAGGCACCATATCGAAGTCTGAATTTGGATTCTCCTCTTGTTTTAACTTTACTTTCTAAGAAAACGATAAATTTTGAATTGTCGATTCAACCGAGTATATTGATATTTTTATTCCAGCGTGAATTGAATATTTTTCCTCAATTGATTCTCGTGCTTGTGTTATTTTTCAAAACACGAAAAATAGGAAATAAAAGTTGTTCTCTATTCTTATGTTAATTTCGTTTCCCAAGTTGATCATTGTCCACTGTATACGTTATTCATGCGCATTTATGTATATATCAAAACCCGAAACTAAAAAAAAAATAGCAAATCAACCGCAGTCTTGTTTTGAAATATTTGATAACAATGCGAAGAACCACTTTTTCTGAACCTTTTATAAAAATAGAGGAAGAAGAGCTTATACGCGTGATTGTATAGAGTTACCATTTTATGCGTACAAACTATAAAGTATGAATTTTGTACCAACTTTGATCGTATGCATAATAATTAAAGGGGTGTACTTTTGTCAATATGCGATATGGTATAAAAATTAGCCATCAACTATTTCACTGGATTCATTTGTTGTAAACTGACTTTGTGGTTCATAATTGTTAAAAATTTGACCATAAATAAAACAAGTGAAGATTCTGAGTGTTGATTAAAGCAGAATTTGGTTTTTGTACTCTTTCATGTCACAACTGAAGATTTGGCATGTTTTTCTTACCTTTTTCTCCTTTCTCTGTTTTTTAACCTCACTGTCTCAAGTTTAACATGACCACAATCAATTGTTGTATTATACTGGATACCTGACTACCCACATGTGTTTTCCAGCATCTGTGTTGCACATAGTACGGAGAAATCTTAAATTTTTTGGTACTTAATTCCAGGGTCGGTTCTGATGTTTATAATACCTAGTGCAAATCATTGTTATTGCAGTGGTAAGTCGAGTCGAGTTGACAGAGGTTCAGCTAGTCGACAAATTATAAGGCATCGACGGCAGTGGAAAGACGGCGCTGCAGGTTCAGGTATCGATCAACTTTCGATCGAAGCTAAGGTTTGAAGTTTTTTTTTTTCGTTACTCGATCCTCTTCAATTCGAAAATTTTAAATTGACTTTCAATCGATTTGTCTTTCTGATCGATACTAGGTATCAATCCTTTTTTGCTGTTTTTTAAATTCGATACAGGTATCTCCATTCGATGTATCGATAACTGCAGGGGGTTCGAATTTTCTTTTCTTTTCTGAAATGGATCAATACCAAACCAATCGACACCCATAACGACCTAGTCGACTCAACTAGTCGATCAGTCGACGAATTTCGACCTCGGTGCTCAAAATTCATACAAAAAGCAAGTCGAGGCTTCATGTCGATGGCTTGATCTCGACTAGTTGTCGACTAGTCGAGCGGCATGATAACAGTGGTGCAAATTTTAAAATGATGCCCCTTATTGTGGATAATTACTCAATGATATTAAATAAAATTATTACTTATAGGAAACCATACTTCATTTGAATGTAATCTTTTAGATTAATAGTAGATTTGTTGTTGTATAGTTTATGCATCTGCCGATCAATTAAGGAACAACAATAAATTTCATGTCTTGGTTCGGGGCGGCAACCCCCGAATTTTTTTTTTCCCCATGGCAAATGAAGATAATGTGAATAAAAGATAATAACGATCAAATGTATTGCCTTAGACCAAAAGAGTTTATAACATTTTGTTTAGTTACAACTTATTTTGGTTGAAAAAACTGATATATGCAAATTATTATATATACTGCAAAGCAGCCGACGTTTGCATGATAATGGCAAATTATTAGAAATCATGCAATGGGGAGAAAATTGGGTTCCTGAAATTACAAATATAAATTTCAGGAGACTGCGGTTTCTATTTTTTTCTTCTTTTCTCTTTCGCTTGTTCTCGGTTATGCGGAGGTTGACCTTTTTTTTTTTTTGTTATTCGAATTCCTGGGGGGGGGAGGGGGGGGAGGGGGGTGCCCAGGTCAGGGCCAACGTGGCTCCGCCCCTGGCGAAAACCACTCATTTTGTTCTAATAAAGCATGAAATTTGGGATTAGGGTTAGGGCTCTTAGCAATTCAAACTGTTTTATGAGAAAAATATATTCAAACAAAGCTTCATAATAAGTAATAATATAAATTTTGTTTGCTTTTACTAAATTAAACAAATTTTGCTTTATATTGTTTTTAACTGTACCTCTGATGTACTATATCACCTGCCTCCTCTATTACTCCGATGATGCGTATAACTTATCTCTTATATCATCGACGGCCGCCGTTGTGTGCTGCACTACGCCATGATTTCTTTCATGTTTGATTTCATCATTTTTTTTTTGTGGCTTTATGCGATAAAATTTGCTGCCCTTTGTTTTTGATGCCTCGTGCATGGATAGGGACGAAGCCAGGAATTTTGATCGCCCTGGACTATTGTAAAGTATGTACTTTGTCAGATATAGAAAATAATATAAAATCATTGACAAAATAAAAAGTAACTAGTTTCATAACATCGGAGGTAAATAGAAAATAGAAAAAAAAAATCTAAGACCAAAACATGAATACGAAGATAATAAAATTGAATGTGTGAATTTCAAATCAATTTAAATTCAGTTACAAGGTGAATAGTAAGTGGAAAATTGATGAAAATATAATGAATAAATATTGTGCTAAATTAATCATTTGCTCACTTCTTCACTTCAGTTAACATAATACATTATTCTACTGATTACTTTGTCAAAGCTATAATTGTATATCATATCTTTGTTTGTTTGTAAGTTGAAAGGATGGACAATATTAATGTCCAGATTGATGATATATAGTTATGCCCAAATTTATGACCCGGGCTGTAGCCCAGGGTGACCAAGCCATGGATTCGTCCCTGTGCATGGGCACAGTTGGCACTAGGCTTAAGCCGGCCCTTCTTAGTTGCGAAACCCATCCTGTCAGAAGAAGAAAATAGCAAATGTTGCTTGTTTAATTTATATTTTTCTTGCTTTTGCAAAATGATTTTTCAAGCAAAATAATAATAATTATTAATATAATCATGATTCTTATTTTTCTTTAATGAAATCCATAACTGGTTTAAGTTTTTTTGATTCAGATCATTAAAATTTGTAGACTTCATGCACTCCTCGTGTTCACAGAATTATTGAGTTTGATTTTCAGAAACAAAAGAATGATTTCTGATCTCATGATATTTGTTTCATTGATTCAGTGTACGTTTAAAATATGTTTTGTAGTTGAATTTGATGCCATGTATCTATTTACCTTCCGTTCTTACTTCTTATATTGTATTTACTGATCTTTGAATCCCATATTACTATGATTTTATTTGGAAATTACAGTCATTTTGGCACGTGGCCAGTTGCAGCATTGATTGAAGGCAAGAAAAAATATTTTTTGAAGGCCCAGTTTGCAATGGTAGTGAAGTTATTTGCTGGCATACATATCAAAGGAACAAGCTATATAAAAGATTCTGTAGTGCAAAATCAGAGATTTGGGCAGCGGAATAAAAGTAATCCACCATTAGTCTTCTCTCTATTGTAATCTGTTGTACTCATTTCTTCACTGAGAAATAAAGGTTGTTGGGTCTCCGTGGACGTAGGCAAAGCCGAACCACGTTAAAAATTGGTGTGCTCTTTCCTCTATTTTTGTTCTCTCTATAAATTTGTGCCACTTGTTTTTATTTTTGGCGTTGTTGAAATTGCTCTGATACCAATCTATTATGCAAAAAATTGCGCATTTACGGAAAAACAATAAGCAGGATCTAGATTTACCAATTGAACATCAATCTAATCTGATAGCGATTATTCTATTACATCAACAACATAGTAAATAACTATAACAGAGAAATAAAAAGACATACAATATTTATACTGGTTCCACTATCATCATAGTGTACGTCCAGTCTAACACAGAGAGATTTTATTCCACATGAGAGAATTACAAGAGATTACAAAATAAGAGTTTACATATCCAAACCTCAATCAGGTTTAACAAGAAGAGACACCATTGGGAATCACTGGCTCCAAGCCAGGATCGGTTTACACTAAAGTCTACCCCTCAATATATAGCCAGTGCAAATCTATGTGAGTCATCAATTAAATTACCAACATATGGTAATAATATAATGGAGGCAAATTACCATAACAACAAATGTGCAAACATAAGAAGTAAATCAATCCGTTTCTTTAATTAGCATAGATGGAAGAAATTAATCCCTTCATTTATTTCTCTACCACCTCATCAAATGCAATCAATGCATTCCCATTATAAAAATATTTACTTTCCATTCTTTGCAAATTTGTTTCAATCAATTTGTGATTTTGTATCACCAAATTTAACACTCCACCTTGATGCAAAATCACATATCTGCAACACCTCACCTTAAGTCAAATTATCTTCTCATCATAAAACTCTTCAACATAACTCCACCTTCAATCAAAATCTCACAACGAGATACACCAAAAAATGAATATTTACCAAATGGGTTCCAGCAAAGCCACCCCCCATCACACAATTGTTAACGAGCTCAGACCACGTCCCCGCCCGCCAACAAATGTTGCAAATATCCAAAATAACAAAGAAGGCAAGCACCAAAGTAATCTCAACACCACCAAGACCAAAAAATAATTCTCTCAATCGCCCAAAAAAAAAATCTCTTTTGCAACTTAATCAAAACCATTACAAGCTTTACTCACCGCCTGCAAAAGATGCATCTACCACCATGAGCTGCACCGCGCATAAACCAACGGTCTAAAAGTGCTTGCAATACACATCGACACCCGTCTACCACTTGATTTGAGCTCCTTCCTCGATCACTCTGGATCTCTCGAGCATCATCAACGTGAAGATCCCTGTCTAAACCACAATGATCTCTGTCTTGACATTCGTCTATCACTTGACATGAGCTCCTTTCCTGATCATCTTGGATCCTTCGAGCATCACCAACATGAAGACCCCTGTCAGAAACATGATCAAAACTTCCCAAATTCAATAGTCCCTTCAACACAATAAACTCCATATCACGTCAAAGTTCCCAGATTGGAACGCTCTTTTCTCTCAACATAATTTCATCCACCAAAGTCTCATTTTCTCCAAAATAGTAATAGCATAATCACCACTGAATCTACCAACCTTTGTAGAAATAATTGATGCACAATTTAAAACAAATAACCTGGCTCCGATACCAATCTGTTATGAAAATTACGCCTTTGCGGAAGAACAATAAGCAGGATCTAGATTTGTCAATTGTACATCAATCTAATATGTTAGCAATTATTCTATTACATCAAAAACATAGTAAATAACTATAACAGAGAAATAAAGAGACACACAATATTTATACTGGTTCCACTATCATCATAGTGTACGTCCAGTCTAACAGAGAGAGATTTTATTCCACATGAGAGAATTACAAGAGATTACAAAATAAGAGTTTACATATCCAAACCTCAATCAGGTTTAACAAGAAGAGACACCATTGGGAATCACTGGCTCCAAACCAGGATCGGTTTACACTAAAGTCTACCCCTCAATATATAGCCAGTGCAAATCTATGTGAGTCATCAATTAAATTACCAACATATGGTAATAATATAATGGAGGCAAATTACCATAACAACAAATGTGCAAAAATAGAAAGTAAATCAATCCGTTTCTTTAATTAGCATAGATGGAAGAAATTAATTCCTTCATTTATTTCTCTACCACCTCATCAAATGCAATCAATGCATTCCCATTATAAAAATATTTACTTTCCATTCTTTGCAAATTTGTTCCAATCAATTTGTGATTTTGTATCACCAAATTTAACAGATTCCATGTTGATATGTCAGGATTTGCCTTCAATAGTACTATACTATGGGATCATGCAAGATGGCACCGTCCGACATTAGAGCCAATCAGGCAACTTGATAAATCTAGAGATGGTCTCCAGGTCAGTCAACTTCACAAATCTCTCTACACTGTACCTTGATTTTATTTCTTGTTAAAATACATACTACTAATGATGTTTTGTACAAAATCAGATAAATTTAAAATTGTGGATGTCACTTTTACTTTTCGTTATCCAGTAATGACATAAATGAATGATCTTTGTCTCTGTTTGCTACATCCCCAACAACCCCCAACCCAACCAGCATGGCCGTAAACGAGCTGCAAGTTCTGGTTTTAATATATATCACACACACACACACATATATATATATATATATATATATATATATATATATATATGTGTGTGTGTATGTATATGTATGTGTGTGTATTTATTGGTAAATGCTTCATTATTTAATGCTCGGACTTGGTAATGCATCATAATCAGATGCCATTGTGAAAGCATTATAAAGTGTTGAAACTCATGGTTTATATATTCACACAGGAAACAACATTCATCGAGCAAATGGTTGCGGATGAGAGTCAAATGGAAGGGTTACCAATTGGCTGTTCAAAAGTGATGGCCTGGCATCTTCATTTAGAAGCTCCAGAACTTTGTTATCCTCAGGCATGGTCAACTGAGAAGAACTTGGAAGTTGTCGTTCCCTTGACTTAATATCACAAAACGTACATGTCCCGTATCATCAAGGGTGGAGCTAGCCCCGGGCGGGACTAGGCTGCAGCCCAGTGTCCAAAAAAAAAAGCAGTACTACTTATTCAATGTTAAAATTACAAAATGCATTATTGTTAAACCATATGTTAGCCAAACTGTAAATCAGTCCACCCCATTATTAATTTCTGGGTCCGTCCTTGCATATCATCTGCCCAAATTGTATGTGCACATAGTTTCTGTAACAGCTCTTTAATTTTTCCTTTTTAGGAAAATGTATATCCAATCATCTCCTAATTTGCATTTTTCCTACGATAGGAGTTGTCTTTCTGTGAACTTAAAATGTGAGATGCCTTGGTGCTGTTAGCCTGTTACCAGCATCCTCTTGAGCTGTGAAGGCAACAATTGTTGAGATGAAGCTGTCTTCTTGTGGTTCCTTTTGTCAATTGTAATTTTCTTTTTCTTTATATATTTGAAATATAATAGATGTTACAGTAAGAAAGCACAGTCATGTACAGTTTGAGATTTTATGCAAATGGGCGCTCTTATCAACCAAATTTTACGTGTGATAGTCAACAATAATTGGTATTCCCCTCCAATTAATTTTTAATTGTTTGGTGAAAGTAGAATGTTCTGTAGTTATGTAAGCGCAATGTTAATTACAAATGGGTAAGAGATGCATGGGTCTGATTTAAGTTTGAGTTTTGTTTTGCACGTACCTTGTTCTTCTTTTTCATAAAAAAATAATAATATTTGGAAGTAATACATTTTATAAATAGAACCGGACAAACAAAACTTTTTTTTTTTTTTTTTTTTTAAGATCTAGACTCATCTACCGCTTGGGTTATATTGGGCATATTGAGAAAAAAAATGGTTTTGTATGAGTGGAAAAATATGTGATCAATTTAAGTTCCAATGAAATAGACTTAAATTTACAACGTTTGAGCCGGCCTGACCCTTTCACAAAGCCATCGAACTGGCCGTTTAGGAACTAAAAAATTGGAACATCAGATTCTTTAGTTACACACAATAAAGAAAAGAAAAGAGCAAGATGCTGAGGCGAAGAAATGAATTGCCCACGATCGACGAAGGCGATGCGGTTACAACTACTCCTCAACGTTATCTCCTCCATAGATCCAAATCAATCGAGATGACATCAGTCAACAAAAGTATCTACGGCACAATCAGGAAACACTTAAAATTTGATAATGATTTTTATTTTTGAAACTTGAAAAAGTACTAATTACTAAGTTAATGGATGTTTAGTTCCCACTTTCCTATAGTTGTTATTGTCTTTGGCAGTGATTCATAGGCAGTGGGACTGCCATTTTTCCATCACTTATCGATTCAATTTTGATTATATGTTCTAAATTTAGGTTAGTTAATAATTTGATTGATTTTTACAATAATCAATAAGGATTGACTCAAAATTAGTATATTACAATTATTGTTCGACACAATAATAAAATAATGATTTATATGGTAATGGTTAATTAGAGGTGTGCGTTCGGTCAGTTCGATTGGTTTGAGGTTAAAAAACTCAAACCGAATTGAAACCAATTTTTTTTCAAGCCGAACCTAATCAAACCAATTTCGATTAATTCGTTCGGTAATCGATTTAATCGAACTTGAAGGATATGTTATTATTTAAATGATGAATTCACTCAAAGTAAAACATAAATTCATGTTTGGAGAAATTTTATGTAGTAAAGTTTTTGTTTATAATGAAAATTGACCTATTTGTAACATATGCCTTTTGTATTTTACCACTTAATTAATTATTTAAAGTGCTACAAAATCGTAAAATTAGATAATAAATTAAAATTTTGGTTAACTCGGTTAAATCGATACCCAATTTTTTTTATTTTACAAACCGAATTCAAACTGATTTAGTTTTAAAACCGAACCGAACCTACCAAAATGACCCGGTTTGGTTGGTTAATTCGGTTTGAACTGATTATTGCTCGCCCCCATTGTTAACGGGTTTTAATGGTTAGTTAACGAAAAATTTGTCGATAAATAACTTTTTTCTTTTTCATTTTTTCTAATATTTTGTACCAATGAGTAGGCCTACTCTTTCCAAAAGCTATAGAACGTAGAGTCTCAAAAAAATCGGAGCACCAGATTCCTCGATCAAGCAACATAAAGAGAAGGAAAAAAGGGAGATACCAAGACGAAGAAAAAAAACTTAAATTGCGTGCGACTGACGAAGGCGAGGCGGTGACAGATACTCCTCAACATCATTTTCTCCTCTATAGATCCAAATCAATTGGGATGACAACACTCAACAGAAGGATATAGGGCACAATTGCGTAACAGTTAAAATATGATACTGATTTTGATTTTTGGAACTTGACAAAGGTACCAATTATATTAAGTTAATGGTTGTTTTAATTTTCACTTTTTATAGTTGTTATGTTCCCAGAAATTTATAGTTAATGTTTTTATTTTAATTTGAATTGATTAGGTAAAATGATTTTGTTCATTTTATATTATCGATGGAATTTTGAAAAAAAATAACTAACAGATTAGACATTCATAATTTAAATATTATTTTAACAATTATTAATATAAAATGTCGCCTATTGTTTTATAGTGTTTAAGAATGCGTAAACATGAATAGCGATGACAATGGACTGGGTTAGGGCTGGATTTTTTAATTCCTTAGGCCGCCTTGAGTTTTTTTAAGTCCGCTGCAGACTCGTTCCGTAGACCCCCGGTGCATGTCTAGAAATTTGCCCAAAATTCGGAACCCATAAGGGTTAGGGTAGAACGACTCATCCTAAGATGCGGTGAAACTATGTACAAATATATACAAATTTATATATTTATATTTTATTTGTCGCTAAATGGTAAATTAAATACAAATAACATTGTGTTTACAATGATAAAAGAATACAATAAAAACGAGTTATACGATAACTGTTCAAACGATATGTACTTGTTATTGTATAATTATCGTTGATGCAACTTAATACTATGAATAACTAATAACTTATTGAATGAAAGTATACGATATTCATGCCATAACTACTTATATTTCAAACGACTAACAAGTAATCATTATTATAATAAAAGGATTTCATGATGTTTCAGCAATGTAGTCGAGTTGGGGCGGGTCAGCAGTGCTCCGACCCAACCCTAAACCCGAGTCTATAAAAGGGGATCGAGTGTCTATCTGACCCGAATACCCAATAGGACGGGTCTAAACATGCCAAAATAAAGGCGTGTCAACCACGTTTGGGCATTAGACACTACCAGGTGTTGGAGATGTGAATTAAGGATCTTAAGACAAATTAAACACATGAGGGAGGTGAATAATGTTTTATAGATTTTATTAAATTCTTGAAATATTTTTGAATAAAACAGTATACTATGCAAATCATAGTTATCAACAATCACAGAATCAATCATAGATGCAGAGAATAAATAAAAAGCAGTAAAAGGAAAGCAAACACTAGGATTTTATACTGGTTCGAGACTCCTTTAGATCCAGTCTAACACAACGCTGGGTTGATGTGGATTTTTATTTAGCAAATCCAAATTATAATCCTTGATTTCAGAGCTACAAGGGTACACCCCAGCTGATTTCAAATACAATGAGAGTTGATTCCTTAGGCCATAATTTTACACCTAATCGATTTTCTAGACTCGACCACGCCTTTCTCTTATCACTTTTGTAGTACTGACTCGATATATTTTAATCTTGCGATCTTTGGTTACAAACAACCTATAACTCTTGAGTAGCACTTGAATTTCACAGAGAGTTTGATGTCGAATTGAAAAAGAAGAAGATTGATATGATTTCTATGAAGATTGACAGAATATAAGTGTAGAAATTCAAGAAATTAAGAAGAATAATGGAAAAAGGATTAAGGAAGGAGAAGGAGATGAAAAGTAATTAAAAAATTCAAATTTTGAAGCCTTTATATAGTTTTCGAACAACCGCAACCTTTTAGAAAAGATTTGAATTCAAAAGACACAACTTTTCAAAATTTAAAAAACTAATTAACGGCTCCTATGTCGACATGCATAAAGTTGTATGTCGACATCCCTTAGTATAATTTTAAAAATAAAATTTTAAATCAATATAAATATTGTTTAAATAAATTATGGTGATACTTGAGTTAAAACAAACTATATTTTTATATTAAAATAGAGTATTCCAAGTAGAAAATATATTTAAAAAAATTAAGATAGTTTAAAAATAATTAAAAACTATATATTAAATGATATATATATATATTCAAAATTGTAAATATAAGAAAAGTTTTTGAAGATATAACCAAGACAATTGAAAACATAAGTAAACATTAAATCTATAAGTAATAAATATTTGAATTAGGAGTTAAAATATATGAAATATAAAATTAAGAAAGCATGAGTTAAGATTTAAAAAATATAAATTTAGAATAAGGCAGTAATTTTTAAATCACTTTGCAAATAGATTTAAAAATAGGAAAGTAATTTTGAAATTAGTGAAAGAAGTTTGAAATCAGAATTTAGTGCTAACCAGAGTTTTAACAAAATGTCTAGACATAATTGTTTTATATTTCTTGAAATCTTAAATTCTTGTATTCTTGATACTCATGAGTCTTATATCTTGAACTCTTCTAAAGAAATCTTGATTTTCTGAACTGTACAGTCTTCAATAGTTAATACATACATAGATTTCTTATGTGTGTGTGTGTATTCGAGATAACAGTGTTAGTATATATTTTATGATAATAATAATTGAAACAAAGTTGTTGTCGTCAAGACTACCACCATCAACATCTCAGTCTATAACAATCTCCCCCTTTTGATGATGACAACCTTGATTTATAATATATGCATATCTGATGTCTTAATTCTCCAATTACTCTCCCTTACTCTATTATCTTCCTTTATAAAACAATTAACTCCCCCTTAATTTAAGCCATATTTTATAATTGTCCCCCTTTGTTATCAACAAAAACTATACAATCCTAACTAAACAATAATACTCCCCCTAAAATTAAGGCATATTTCTAAAACTTGGACTAATATAATTTACCAATACTATTTTACCAATACTATTTTAACTATTTAAAACCAAGACTAATATGAATATAATAACTAAATTATAATAACTGCTAAATCGAAGTAACAACTTGAATAAATATAAACTATAAAATAAACTATAATTTAAGGCATACAAGTCAAACCAATTCAAATGTATGTTAGTACAATCAATCAGTCCAAATCAAACCACACCAAACTTAAAGTTGTTTATTTACAAATTTAAATTCAAAATAATTCAATCGAACCATAGAAATTTATGAAGACAAATTCGTAGTCTTCGTTGTCTTTGGTGAAAGGTGCTCCGGTGATGTTGTTTTCTTCGTCTATGGAAAGTGAAGCGATCATCCATCGAATTGCATCAAAATGCTTCTCCTATTGTTTTATCATCCGTATTTGACTTAATTCTAAGTGACATTGCGTGCGAAGAATGATAGAGAGAATATTCATGAAGAATTAATAGTTTCTTTAACATTTTCACTTAGATTATGGATTTGAGCAGCTATAGATTTGATTTTATTAAGAAATAGTGAAAGGAAATGAAGGAGGAATAAATAGAGAAGTTTTTCTGGAAGAAATGGTTATAACTAGGCTCTGAAATTTGTTAGAATTGAATAGACACTTGTTGGTTAAAGAAGTTTTCAAATTTAAATAAATTTGAATTTGCTACAGTTATATGTCGACATATAAAAAGGTGTATGTCGATATATATATATGAATTTTTCAACATTTTGAAGTGTTTTGTGATTTTTAGTTCGTTTTACTTATATAAACTTGTTTTACTTAATTTAATAACTATTCGGAGATGTTTAAACAAGAATTAACAGAAATATAAAACTTCATTTCAAATTAATGATAAGGATACATGAAACTAGCACATAACATAAGATAGAAATACAAAAATTGAAATACAAGCGAATACAATAAGACAATAAACTTAGAATTCAGCGAAGGAGGAGGAAGATGATGGCAACCAATTTTTCTTCCAACTTTCTAAAAGATATTGCTCATTTTAGTAGATATCTTTTCATATTTCTTACTAAATGATCTCTTAAGTGTCTTTTGGTTCAAGGCTAGAATCATTTGGTTTTTGAGAAGGGTTTTCTAGTAAGGGTTAGCGGAAAATCCGATGCTTTCTAAGAAAGTATCTTCTTCCTTTTCTTCAATTTCCAAATGACCGGTTTCTTCTTCTTGTTCCAATCTTGCTTGTTTATTCGTGTATGTTTCATATGGATGAAACACTAATGGAATCTTCATAAGAGAAATATTTCTGAAATTGAATTTTTTTGAAGAAACAAACTCTTCTTTTTTGAAATCACACCAAAATATTTGAAAGTACGTGTAAGGTAAACTCCATGGTATAACATATTTTCTTTTGATGAAATATCCTTTGGTAGAAACTCACTTAAATTAATTGAGCCCCGTTGATGTCATAATTTCTAAAAATAGCAAATAAGACTTTATTAACTTCCAAAGTAAGGTTGTTGAAATTTCCGGAACGAGGGATGACGATATGTTGAAGAAGTAAGTTGACAATTCTTGCTTTCGGACGATAAAAATGATTTTTGAATTCCATATTTTCATCACTTTCAAAGATATGGCGAAAAGTTTCTAAATCACTATCATTGTTCATAAAATCCGCAAGATCCATTCCTGAATTCTTGCAACCCAAAATAGCACTTAAAACATCACAATTTAAAACGATTTGAGTTCCTTTAACACTACTCCAAGTTTCATTTTCACTTCCTTGATAAAATTCATGATTCAAGTTTGCATAAAACATTTTAACAAAATTCGGGTAGCAAACTTTATCGTTTTCCTAGGAATCAATGTAACGACCTGGAATTTTAAGCATTAAAATTCAAATATTTAAATTAGTTTAAAAGTGTTGACAGAATTTTATATAGAATTTATTAATTAAACGAAGTTTGAATGTATAAATTTATATTAATTAAAAACGAGCTCGCAACAGCGTGGTAGTTCTTAGTTTTACATTTTGAACTTTAAATGAATGTATAGGATTCATTACAAATCAAAATTTGTTGAAATAAGAAACGTTTGGATCTGTTGAACCATAGTTTTCTAATGAAAGAGAAAAACTGGAGATTCCATATTGTTGATTTTTAGTTATCTCCAAATCAAATTTTCAGAAAGTCGCTATGGAATCATTTATAAATTATAACGATTTATTTAATAAAATAAAAATAATTAAATAATTTGAATATCGTTTTAACTTGAAAATGTAAATATTGAGTTTAAAATTTAAATTATTTATTTGGAAGTTATATAAAATTCTATTTGAATATATAGGATAATAATAATTTATTATCAATAGATTTGTTTATTTTGGAATTAATTTATATTATATCGATTTATTAAAAATAACTAATTTTCAAATGACCACGGATTTTAACAAAACTAATTTTTTTAAATCCATAGTGATGAATTATTGTAAGATTTTAAGTTTTGTATCAATTGGATTTATTTCATGATCATGCGTGGTATAAACGCGTATCGGTTCACGTTATGGTATTAAAAAGGATTTTTTACAAACGATCTCAAAATCCGACGAAATCAGCTTCATCGTATCCGAAATGTTGAATTATTATGGGATTACAAGTTTCATCGCGATTGGAGTCATATGTGGTCGTTTAAGTGTGTTATTTCATGCATAAGTTTCGTGTGAATATTTTAATATTAAACTTACTCTATAAATATATCATCCCCTAACCTGAACCCTTATTTTTTCATTCCTCTGGTCAATGCTCGTTCATGGCCGCCACAAACGAATAAAACATGGTCTTCGGAAAATCATAGGAATCGAAATAAAAATCTATAAATCTCAAAACTCATGTATTCGGATCTCTGGAGTGTTGCTCTCCATTTATATACTGGTTTTATTGGGTTTGGCAGAGTTTGATGCCGCACAAAATTATGTACAATAGACCTAGGGCTCTTTGCAGTAGGAGATTAGGGAGGAGATGGGCAAAATCGATGGTGGCATGGCGTTCGTGGAGTCGAGGCGCACGTGTGGTGATGAAATGGGAGGGTGCGATGCATAAAGATGTCATGCTAAAATCACCTATAATTGTGAGTTGCGTGGAGATCAGATCTCGATAGGGGAGTTTGAATTGATTATGATGATGCCCGAAGGACGCTTTCGAGTGGAGAAGCAAGGTGGTGATGTTAGGTTGAAAAATCGTGGAGTATCCGTTGGTTTAAGAAAGCTTGAAGTGGCAGACATGAATTTTGGAGGAGCAGGATTTTCTTCTGAATGGGGAAGAAGACCTATTAATGGCTAAGCTTGATTCAAGGTTAATTAAATAATAATTAAATCACTAATGACCTTTTTAATTATTATAATATATGTTCAAACTCGTAACGTGTGTAATTTATTCATACATGATCAGAACTGATAAAACAAGATCCTTGGGATCATATGAATGCCGGCTACGCAATGAAACTAGTTTGGAGTGATTTGGAACTCGCTAGAAATTTTGGCAGAATAAAATGCCTGATTGGATTAATCAACAGTCTATCGTTATTCAATGATAAACAACCAAAGTGAGTAACTTCACTAACTCTGTCTAGTTTATAATTTTATAAACATATTTTTGAGTTGATAAATAATGATTGAATGCTATGAGATGATTTTTTGAATGAATTGATATATTATTATCAATTTTTTTATTATATAAATAGAAGTTATATTCAAGGTTGGTAGTTGGATATTCCCACACATTTTAGCGGATGAGACCCTATGTGCCCCGCATAATAGCGGATGACCTTCTATACCGCAGTATCTCGCCTTTAAGCGGGACTTATATCATTTGTGTTGGCTAACATCTGTGGATGCAGGAAAAACAGGTTGGAGGGATCCTACTGGATTCCTCAAAATTATTGTTATTTGTTTTCATATATAAACTGTGATATATGATGTATTAGATGTTCTATGATAGTTTTTGTTTGTGTTTTTAATAGCACTAGCCCAAAATATTGGTATTTAAAGCATCATAAGAAAGGATTTTAAGATTTCATAGGAAATTTATTTTTTCCAAAAATAGAAGTTGAATTTCAAATGGGATAGGAAATAATAACTTGTTTTTAGTAATAAAATCAAGTAGTTTAATTTATAAACGATGTTTATAATTGAAGTGAAATAATTATCATTGGATAATTTAGGAATGTAAATTCAAGAACGAATTTAAAGGGAAATTGGAAATCGTTTTAAAAATGAAACGATGAAATTTATTCCGATGTTTGGAATGTGAATGGAACTAAAATAAATCCATAAGGATTTATAATTGGAATTCGACTATTTTGAATTTTATAAAAATAATTTATTTTCATAAATCATATATTATTTAATTCAGAACTTGAAAAGATAATTAATAATTGGTTTGATAATGATATTTTATAATTGAATGCAAAGTCAATATAAGGTTATAAATTTGTTAGATAAATGACAAGAAGTTTTGACATATAAACTGAGCTTGTGAATGAAGTAGAATATGATGTGGATTTGCAAAGCGACTCGATAAGTGAGATTTGAGCCTATAATGATATTTACAAATGAAATCAAGTTGATTTGACAAAACGAATCCAGATTTCTATAAAGAAGTGATATTCACATTTAAAGGTGAAAAGCAGTTTCAAAGCATTTTTTTGCAGATAGGAAGGGTTATAAGTGGAAATTGAGTTAACCTGAAACGGTAAATTTATTCCGAAGTTTGGGATGTTAACTGAATAGAGATTAATCAAAAGAGCATTGAAATTCGCCTATGTCGAATTCAAGAAAGTACTATTTACTTCTGTTAATCAAGATTTAATTGTTTATTTTATAATAATAATAGTTTTTTCAAATTAATGAATAAAAGTTATTTTTTAAGGTTTTATATCTCGAAGCATGGATTATAACACTTGTTATAATAAATGATTTCCAGAAAAGAAGTGAATTCTTAAACTGAATCCGAGAGTTACATAAGCAATGTTTGTTAAAGATTGAAGTTGTCAGCTTTGTCCATTTCAAAGTTAAGAATGTTGTTCAGTTAAGGTCTGTGAGGTAATTATATCCCAAATTGATTGATTTCATTGTTGACTAAGGATTAGTTATAGTTCGGTAGCAAAGATTAGTTAGAGATACAGATAGTTGACGAGTGTTATGTTTTTGAGTTGTCGTAACAGTGTTTTATATGACATTTGTTTAAATCCTAGTAAATGAGTTTTAGAAATATTTTCCAAATATAATTAGAGGTGTTTTCTAAGCATAGGAAATGAAAATGACTTGCTTGATTAGAAAATAAGAAATGTGAATAGATGTGGAAATGCTTTATGATGTTAATAACATATATTTTCTGAATATAGAAAATAAGGATTCGTGAATATATGAAATTTTTTCCCAACTGTGATAAGAGATATTTCCTGTAATATAGAAAATAAACAGTTTATGATCTTTGGAAATGTTTTCCATGAATCCTGAGAGACAAAACGGGTTTTGTGGAATATCTGGGTAAAAATATTGAAGAGAGAATTGGGAAATGAATAAATTAATAAGATATTAATTTAAAAGGGCTCAGTGTCTTGATGCTTGATTAGTAGAATTTCCATTTGGAAATAGGATCGTTTGGTGTATGGATGTTCCCTTTGATAGTTAAATAACCAGATATCAAAGTTTTGGCCTATTTTATACTTCCATTGTCAATACGGAGAGACTGGGATCAGGTTTATTATATGAAACCACTCCGTATGGGCATAAGCGTTGCGAATCAAATTATGTTGAAGATAGTTGAAAATGGAGTAAAGTGTAAGGGCTGTTCTGTTAATACTAGGTAGAAACTGCATAGGATGGATTGATGGGATGGTGCCTTCGGTCTGTTCAGTCCCAGAACACCATATATGGACGGATGCCCTACAGAGTATTTCTAGATGGTCACGTACATTGATTTCTTCGAACGTACTACAGTTGGTGGCGAAGAAGGAAACTTCTCTTAACTTAATACCCAGTGTATTTCTAAGGACATCAATTAGCGATTTGATGGATATGACAATGTGACATTCAGAGTGAATGATTATGTAGTGTTATAAAGGTAAGACGTAGCCTCAGGCCGCATCAACCAGAAAGATGACAAAAATTGGGTAGGCAGCATGCCTATGTGGGTTGCACCCATTAAAGTTTATTATCTTCTGATCAAGATAAAATTCATTTGTTTCTTATTCTACCGCTGTTGTGTATGCTTTCGGCAACGATTATTGGTCACAACCGTTGGGGATAGTACTTTCGGTACACTCAATCGAAATGAGTGGTCGGTCATGTGTGATCAGGTTACAAGATGTTCTTGTTGAACCCAATGTATTCCTCTCTAGAGATACACCATCGGATGGTGGTTCCATAACTTTTCATAGTTGGCAATCCATTCTCCAATAAGCACCCGCAGGTTTTTGATTGTATACTATGTATGTGGAGCATGAGATGCAAGCATTCCGCTAATTCACAATTGTTTTGATTAGACACTATTATAATATCAGAATAGTGTTGATACAAAGAATGTTTTAGGTTATCGTAAAGTAAAATCCATCCGTGTTTATGTGTGAATCGGTCTTACGATTATCCTTTTTTTTTAAAGGATTTTTAAAAGTTAAACCAAGTGGTTGGAGGTTACTCATGCCAGTCCTATGACTGACCAAAGTTTATTTTGTTTTGTTTTACCCTAAACTCTTGGGTGCCCAAACTTGTACGGGCAGTCAAGTATTTGGGATTTTACAGATGCACTAGGAGGAGCTTGGAGCAGGAGGCTTCCGCGTTAGATACCTACTGTTTATTTCCATTGTGATGTGTTGTACTTTGATGATTGTATGTATATGTAGTACATATTTGTATTTCAAAAGTTATGTTATATAATATATTTTATTCGTTCCGGTGTGAGATTTGTGTCTACTCTGATTTTGTGTTCTTGTGTTCTTCTTTTCTTATTCTAACTTTTCTTTCTTTCTATTTCTCATCCTCTAACTTCTTTCTATTAATGATCCGATAAATTTCTAGTGCTTGGTTAGTCGATATGGCATTGTGTCGATGATCAGGATTAGGAATTTGTCGGGCCGTTACAGTGGTATCAGATCTTACGTTGAGTGATAAACTTGGCTCTATGGCGTGACTCAGTAGAGATGGGTGTAGTAATACCCTAGACTGAGTTTGAGTGTATGTATGCGAGACAACACATTTTTAGATTATGAAAATGGTTTTATATTATGGAGATTTATTGATTGAGTGGCTTATGAATTCTAGTTGAAGGTGGGGCACCAAAATGTCGAAAGGAGTTTCTAGACAGTAGAGTACGATGAACCGACATAGTATGTTTTGGAAGAGGGTAAATGAAATAATTTTATCCAAAATATATTTTGACATAAAGAAAGTATTATCCTGGAATTATTATAGTATATTCGATGTGTTGTTGATTATTATAGTCGACTGGGATTATAAAAATTGATACTGTAATGTATATAATCAATTAAAATTCGTATAAGTGTTATGAGATGAACTTAATCTAGATTTAAAATAGAGTTCGGTATTAAAACTCTGGAAACTTGGAAAAGTCTCTTTAAATGAATTTTGGATTAAATATATGGAAATTTTAAAATCTTGGGAGATCTGGAAATGTTTTCTAAGCATTGTGAAGGATATTTTGAAGAAACTTGCAAATGGAAGTGTTTAAAAATGAGTTTTGAAAGTACTATAGCACTAACTCACTTCAATAACTGTAAAATAACCCTGGTGATGATGGCTGCATCATCAGTGTTCATTTTCGAGTTTCTAAATGACAGCTTACTACCAAAGATATTGTTTTTGAATTGTTTTGAGAAAACAAGTTGCTTTAAATCCTAAAAGTGAAAGTTTGCTTTTAGAAAAGCGAAGTTGCTAAAAACCTCCCAAGAAGAGATTGTTTGAATTAAAACAAGTAACAAACCTTACGGAGTAAACTGATATAGAACTAAAATTATATAGGTGAGTTTTATATGAGGTTTATAAATGGGATATGGAATTCATATTGAGTATCAAGGAATTGAAATTCCTTTGGGTTTGAAAAATGTTTTCCAAAAGATTTGGAAAGGAAATATTTGAATTATTTAAAAAAAATTAAGTATTTTGTTAGCATAGTTCTTGTTTCAGTCGCTGGGAAATATTTCTGATGATGAGTCGACCATCATTGGTGTTTATTTTCGAGTTTTTGAGTAAGGCTTGCTATTATAAATAAATTATTGGATTTAAAAAGAAATTTTGTTTGAATCCAAAATTTATGATTTTTGAAAACCTGGATTGGTTGGAGTTGAAATGGTTAGTACAATGCTGATCACTTCATGTATACATACATATTCATGTGTGTGTGTATATGTATTTTTATACAACTTGTTGTCATGCCATGTTGTGTCCATGCTTTGCCTTTACACTTATAAGAACAACCACTTCACTTGAATTTTCTTCCATGCTGCTGTGTTACCATGTCCATTTGCATTATGTTGCATTGCATGTGTATGTTCAACATTGTATTTTTTTTGAATCTTGTGTGCACTGTCTTGTTTCTACAATCACTTCTTTATGCCCTGAAACCTTCTTGCAAATGCACTGTCTCGTGTTTTTAAGCTTACAATCTTTCTTAAACCATTTTCTTGTGTATTCATGCATGCCACCATGTGTTGCCATTTACATTTGTGCATCGCTGTTCATAGCTGAAACATTTTGTTGTTTGCACCTTGTTGTTTTGTTGCGGTCATACTCTCCCTAATTAGCCGAGTCGAATTTGCTTTTGTTAACTTCAACATTTCTTTGTGGCCTTTGTATATTCTTGTGTATTGCCATGTTGTAAGCTTTCCTTGTACATAAAGCACTTCTATGTGTATCTAAACTGAAATATATGTGTGCATGCACTATATGCCATTTGAGCTTAAGTATGTTGCACCAGACCTGCTGTGTTACATTGTCTCGGGTAATTGCATGTTGTCATTGTCATTATCACTTGTTTTGCACTTTCTTGAACTTTTCTTGTTCATGTGCACTGTCATGTAACTCATTCACCAATGTTCTTCACTGTTTTGCTACACTTCTCGATCACTTTGTTCATGCTTTGACATATGTCATATATGCACTGCCTTACATTGCCTGAAATGTTGGTTGCAATGCATACATGCATACTCTTTGGCCTTGCTGCCTGGTTCACTTGAACATGTATACTTGAACCTTTCTGTAGTGTTGCCATGCTGAGTTGTGTTTGACTGTATTACCCCTATTCACAAGAAAATAGAAGAATTTTATGTGAATAAAATTTGAATCTTCCCCAATAACGGTAGACATGAGCTATTAGCTAAGTATGGACTCATGTGAGTTGAAATGGATTGATTTTTGTAATAAAATCAGATTTGAATTATGAAATGAGGATAACTAATTGGAGGAGTTAATTAGTAAACAACATTTGTGGATAGAACTTAACTTGGTTAAGTGAGTTGGATTGATGAACTAAGATCTGAGATTGAATATGGTTAAATTCAAAAGGTTGGATTGATTTGAAATCAATGAAAATCGGAAATGCATGTATATGCATATGTTAGACAGGTATTGAATGAAGAGAATAAAGAAAATAAATTGAATGCTCAAATAAAGAACATGTTTAATTGAGTATGATATTTTTTATGAGCCTATTTAGCAAGCCGCTTGGCTTTTTTATTCTCTTTTGGATTGGATAAGGCCTACGGAGGCGAGTTGTAATTGTACTGATTGAGTCGCGCAAAGAAGACAGTGGCAAATTTCCCAAAAATTTAAAGAGTTAGAACATTTCTAAGAAAATATTGATAACTAGAAATCAACTTGTCGATTGTATAAGAGTTTAGAAAACCAGATGTGGTTAATAAAATTTAGAGTAAATAATGAAGTTGATAACTTGATTTAAAATCAATTTGAATAAATATGAATATGCAGGAGAGCATATGGAATTAAGATAAGAACGTGATGGTGGATGGTCCAAAAATGGTGGACAAGTCAATTGAGATGAATCATTGAAATTTGGGTATGGGCCTGAGAATTAAAGGTTCTGTGTAAGAACTGAGTTATGGGGACCAAAGGAGCTGTGAGGAGATGGAAGAGTTTTTGCATCTTTACTGCTTAGCAATTTCAAGGAAAAAAAATCTTATAAGGGGGGAGAAAAGTAATGATCTGGATTTTTAAGCGTTAAATTTCGAATATTTAAATTAGTTACACTACATGACGCAGTGGAAAATGTGATGACCCATAGCGACCACTAAAAAAATGACTGTTGAAAGCCGTCGCATGGTCTGTTGATACAAACATCAGCCGTTACTTCATCTCTTTCATTACTTCCTCCCCAAAAATAATTTCAGAAACCTAAATCCGTCGCCCCCCTTGCTGCCGCGATTTCAATGCTCCAAACTCGCCTCCAAGCTTCCAATTTTGTGCCTGTATGTCTTCTAACCCTATTTTATGTTTAATTAGGGTTAATTTGCATGTTTATATGGGTTTGTAAATTGATTGTTTATAGATATGAAATTTGTTGTCATGTGGGATAATTATGATGATGATTGTGTTTTAGGTTGATTTGGGAATAAATATAATTGATTAGGAGTTTGAAAACGAAGATTATCACATATGTAATTGATTTAGGAGGTTGAAAACGATGATAATCACATATGTATTTGGGTTTACGATGATTGTGTTATAGGTTGATCTGGGAATAAATGTAATTGTTTAATGGTAGTAAATGCAAAGTAATTAAGGTGCTAAGGCGAAGTCTTGAAACTTGGATTTTTCTATGCTCGTTCATACGAGTATAGGCTTTTTTGATGGAAAAGAAATTGCATAATAATTTACTACTATAAATTGATGAATTTAGTGTTGATAAACATTTTATTTATAGTGATATAAAGGTAGTAAACTATTTTATTTACTATAATTCTAATTTTAAGTTTTATTCTTTTAACTATTTATAGTTCATTCAACTATTGAAATATCTTATTAAACCACTTTATTATGTAAGAATTAAGTTTGATCATATTTCATATTTTATTTAATTACTTAAATATTTTATTAAACTACTTTATTAACTAAATATTAAATTAAATCATATTTTATCATTGTTTTAACTATTTTAATATTTGATTAAACTGTTTTATATACTAAAAAATAAATTAAGTCATATTTTATACAATATTTAACTACACATTTTTTATTTAGCTGCTTTATTAAGCGAAATTAAAATATTACTATTTCACTAAAGTCAAGAATTCAAAATACAATTTAATTAACTAAAATTTAAAATGAAAACCGTATTTATAACCTAACTCTTTAAATTTTAAATGAAATTAATTAATTAACTTGAAAGCTTAGTTTGTCTGTCAAAAATTTAAACTAACTAATACTAACTTCATAATTTATACTTTAAACTAAAATTAACTAAAACTAACTAAAACTAATTTATACTTCATACTTTAAACTAAAATTAATTAATTAACTTGAAAGCTTAGTGGTCGATATGAAATTTTCATTACCATCCGAAGCATTTCCAACTCCTTCGGACCATCATAAAGTTTATGTCAAATCCTGTTTCATTAAACTAGGATTCTAGTTGGTTATGTAATGTTAGTTTACAAATTGGTAGTATGAAAAAAAAATATAGCGTTAAAGTACAAATTATATAATGTGTTTTACTTATGTGAACCCCTAGAGATTTTTGGCCCCATCCGACAAGTGTTGCATATGATCGTTATATGGATATTCGTTTTTACACAGAACGAAAATCTATATTCATCCGATATAATATTCGTTGGATTTATCCCAGTATTGGACAAGTTACAAATATAATAACATATACATATTTTATAAATCATTTCAGTTTAAACGGTTAAACAAAATTTCGATGGCACTTCCTTTTTGTTCCTTATGTACATGCATTTGTGTACGATATAGGGACCAAAGGGAAGTGCTGCCAAAATTTTGTTCAATCGTTTAACCTGAAATGATTTATAAAATATGCTTACGTTATTATATTTGTAATGGGAAGTAGGTTGATTGGCCGTCAAAGTAAAAAGAAACAAATTAATAAACCGAAAACATGAAGTAGTTCTAAATGAAATTTTACGAGACTTCAATTAATATAAAGCGTTTGATCGAATTTTCTAACATATTTGTTGCAAATCAGGAAAATGTTCAATTATTTTCATGATCGCAGTTGGATGTATGAATCCCAAACCGGTATAAAACGATCGATAAAGGAACATTTTTGTGACGGTGTCCAAGAATTTATTAGACTTGCTAAATCTAATAATCGAAGTAACGTAGACATTCGTTGTCTGTGTAGTAAGTGCAAACATATGAAGAATTGGAAGTCAGATGTAGTAGAAGTACATCTGTATAAATTTGGTTTTGTGCCAAATTATTACTTATGGGATCATCATGGAGAACTTGTTCAACCTACGTCTAATCCTGTAGTGGTAGGGACAATAGTGCAATGATGAATGATAATACAACGACGAATCCGATATAAAATATGGTGCAAAATGCAGCACGATCAATGTTTCCTACCATTGATTAAGGCGATGATGAGAACGAAAATGTTGAAGAACCAACGTCGGAAGCTATTTTTTTTAATGATTTATTGAATTCTGCAAAGAGGCCGTTGTGGGAAGGGTGAACAAGCATAACCGAATTATTTGTAACCGCCGAATTCATCACTATAAAATCAAAGTTCAATCTTACAGAAGCTGCATTTACAGCAGCTGTACAGACTGCAAAACGACACATGCTGCCCAATAATTTGATGTCCGATAGTCACTATAAAGTGAAAAAACTTATGACTGCTTTTGGACTACCATATCATAAGATAGATACATGTGTAAAAGGTTGCATGTTGTATTGGAAAGAAGACGCTCACAAACGAAGATATAAACCAAGAAAAAAGAAAGGAAAAGAAGTTCCATATAAAATAATGCATTATCTACCATAACTCCTAGACTTCAACGGCTATATGCATCTTCTGCTACAACATGTCATATGCGATGGCATAACATGAGAACACCAGAAGAAGAAACTTTGATACATTTATATGATGGTAAAGCATGGAAACACTTTAGTAGGACTTATCCTTAATTTGCTACAGAGAGCCGTAACGTTAGGCTCGGTTTACGTACAGATGGATTTTTGCCATTTTATCAGTTTGGTAGTAAATATTCATCATGGCCTATCATTGTTACTCCATATAACTCACCTCTATGGATGTGTATGAAAAATCCATATATGTTTCTAACGATTGTCGTCCCCGGTCCCGATGTTCCGACACAAGGAATTGATGTTTATCTACAACCGCTGATTGAAGAGTTGAAAACATTGTGGCATGAAGGAGTCGAAACATACAATATTTGGAGAAAAAGGAATAAGAGTTGAAAACACTGTAGAAGTTGCACCATTTGTCAGGTAATACTAAATTCATGTACATTCAGTTATATTTATTTATTTATTTATATCAATAAAAAAGGAACATAACACATATTAACAGCATATACGAATCACAACATCCACCTGGTGATTTCAGTAAAGAATTTGCTAGATGGTTTTCAGACTATGTTCATGATCCCAAAAATTGTGGTGTTAACGAAGAATTATGGCATCTTGCTATCGGACCAAAAGGAAATGTCAAAACTTATCCAATATACTTAGTCAATGAATTTAAATTCAACACCAACGATTATGGAGCTGAAAAATAAGCATATAACATTGGTGTATTTATCAAAGGTAGCGATGATCCAGAGGAGCACATAAAAGATTTTTACGGCTACATAACGCAAGTTTTAGAGTTGACATATTATGTACAGCCCGCAAAGAAATTTTTTCTATTCAAATGCAACTGGCTTAGCAATGTTCCTTGTTTTAGAATTAACATGCACAAAGATTATAAGCTAATTGAAATAAGGCATACGTCGCATTACTATAAGTATGATCCTTTTGTGTTAACTAAGAAAGCATTACAAGTCTATTTTACTCTGTATCCGTCCTCAAAAAAAGATAAAGCAGATTAGTGGGATGTTTATAAAACAAAGGCAAGATTTACATTTGACGGAAATAATATTTCAGACGAAGTAGCGTATCTAGCAGATCTTGAGCCAAATACTGAAATAATAATAGCTAATGACATTGACTGTGAAAACCCGTAACTTCCCCGTAAAGGAAAGTGTCGGATAGTTCGAGAACAAGCCACAACAAAACACAAACGTAAGAACATTTCATTGTATATTCCAACAATGCATCAGATTACAAGAATATACAGAGTAAAAATGAATATTACACGGAAATATCAGAGATTTAAATTACATTTAAATACATTACAGCGGAAAATAATACAATACACAACTAGAAGGAGATATACGGATACAAAGCTTTCCGGATATCGTTCCAGCTGTAAACCAGGATCCTGTGAATATAAATCTGCAAAACCAAAACTACTAGCTGCCCGTGTCAAAATAAGGGCACCCAGAGTTTAGGTTAAAACAATAAACTCCAGGTCAGTCATGTGACTGGTGTGAGAACTAAAACAGTTATTATTCTTTATTCTAAAAGTTAGGTAAATCAAGGGACCACGCCGTATAACACGGAACGGGTTTCCTCCCAAGAATACCAGTGCATAAAACAAACAGCACAATGCTAAATAAAGAAAAATGAAGCTGTTATAAGACCCAGGTCCTATCACACAATGCAACGCAAGCCGGGGGATAGGGTTTTTACCTTATAATAGCCAAGAATGCTTGATACGTTTAACAGAAATCTTTTGATACTATTATAAGTGTATAGTGTATAAAACAACTTCAAATCATAAGTATCAATCATAGGCGGCATGAATGCCCCATACCACTATGTCGCCATAAATAAGTTTACAATCAAAACCGCAATGTCGTATTGGAAGTTGGGTTATCATTTATGGTATGAACTGAGGCTAGGGGCAAGATCCTCTACCGATTCGAGACAATCTAGCCCATGTCTCAGGAACAGCCGCAACTGCCCCATGGATCGTCAGGGCCGGTCCACCGATGTGGATTATTACGCCTGAACACTACGTTTCCCCGCCCTTTGGGGCGTAAGCCTGGCCCGTCAGCCGACCAGAAGCATCGGCCGAAACCGATATCACGAGGCGCCTCGCTTTTCAGCAAGTAATAATAAGTAACATCCACATGAGTCAAACTCGTCAGCCAGTTCAAGCACTGACGCCACTCCTAACTAGAAAGAAACGCATGTCCTCCCTGATGTCCGTCTCCCGTTTTTAGTTCATACCGGGTGTGATACTCGCGAATCAACGTTACACAAAGCTACGCCACAAAGGCCGTGCTTCGATCATCAACCACAAGACTTTGCTTTTCAACAGAAGCCTTGATCATTTGCATCTTAGCATGCCACACAGGCAATTCACTCCATGCGATTGATATCCATCAATATATAACCCCTGAGCTCGTACGTCTCAGAGAAGGGCGTTAAGCAAGAGAATAAATTCTCCGCCGCCAAACAGATATATATTTAATAGAGATCAATCACACGGACTAAAATCCAATGTCAAACACACAGTCCATTTACAAGTTCGTTCTGGGTCTGAACGAAACCGGAGGCACCTAGTACCCCGCATATCCATCGATCTCCAAGTACGTCTGGACGATCACTAACTGTTTCCATCTTCTTGGGTGTACAGCCCAATCAAGATCATCATTAATTACCCAAACGACGTGAAGACTTCCGGTCTTCGACCACCGTCTTCATCTTCGACTTATCGTCGTATCAGTTATTCAGA
This sequence comes from Allium sativum, assembly GCA_030737875.1. Lineage (NCBI taxonomy): Eukaryota > Viridiplantae > Streptophyta > Magnoliopsida > Asparagales > Amaryllidaceae > Allium > Allium sativum. The sequence continues at coordinate 1,034,345,736 of CM060916.1, read as the reverse complement.
ATGGGATAAACCCGGTCTTTCCGAATAACTCGCGTATAATTTAAATAAGTGTTACACAAACACAACATACGCCTCATTCCAATTCATCAGTCACTAACCGCAAATTAATCAAGAGAATAATTCCCCAAATATTAACCCCGAAGGCCGAAACCAACATCAGATCAATATCCAGAAAACCATTCTGCTTAGCTAACCGACAGTTAGTTTCTGATTTCACATTCATAGGGAAAGGTTCCCATTAATTTTATCCAAGATAATTTCTTGAATTTATTCTCTAATCTTTCTTTGAATTTCGATTCAACTAGTCGGAATTAGCGAACCTTACCGTAGTAATCATTGGTTTTAATTTCCCAATCCCAACCTATTCATCCCATGAAGTAAAACTGGTAATACTTCATATCTAACACCACGGTGTTATCGGTAAATTCAATTACCATTTCACGTTCAAATCTAATTAAAGATTTAACTATCGCCTGGAGCAAAACTGGTGGTACTCCATTTTCGATCTTTTCAATCTAATTAAAGATTCATTAAAACTCCACTTAGTTTTAATCTTTAACTGGGTTAAAGAATCTGTAACAACCCGAATTTTTAGCAACGTGTTAAGATAAGAATCAAGGCAGAATTAAATTATAAAATCTGAATCAGGATAGACGGGTTGCGCCATTGCGTTCGTCTCGGAAAAATACGCGAAATAGAGTCCGAAATTTCGTAAATCGGAGTCTGTATGAAGAAGATATGGACGAACGAAGTTAGGCAGAAAAACCGAAAACAAGCCAGAATGCACTGGCGCACTTGTAAAGTGCGCCAGCACAAAAATACACTGGCGCACTTGGGAAGTGTGCCCGTGTCGAGCCAGAAACCTGCACAGCCTTCTGGCTTGACCCTGGCTGGCCTGGTGCACCTGTTTTGGCCCTTGGTCTTGTTTTGGAGGCTTGTGACGATTTTTGAGGGCTGGGATCTATCCTAGGGTTAATCTAAGGGTCCTAACTAGCCTAATCTTCTATAAATAAGCCCCTAACCCTCTCCTAAACCCTCATTATTCACTCATGTAACTAAACTATGGCAAAATTTCTACTCTCATGGCCTCCACTCAACTATCCTAGCCTCCACTTCATTTCTATGAGAGGTTTCATGAACATGAGAGTATTAGAGAGTCCCTATGTTAGTATGAGAGCCCCTCAAGTTGATTTCAAGACAAAAGCTTTGATCTTTGTTCATAAAGATGGTGTTTTTAGTGATTTGGAGCATCCATCTTTGGGTTTTTGGGTGATGGCATGCATAGGCTTCATCATAAGCTTTAGTTTAATCGATTTAGGCCTTCATAGCAATGTAAGCCCTTCCCTACTCTTAGATATTAACTATGAAGTTAAATGTTCATGTTGAAAGTTTGGGTTTGATTAATTAGAATGATGCATGCTATCATGTTATGCAAGTTTATGAAGTCATTATCTTGATCTTATGAGCAAAAAGCCACAACCTTTATGTTGAAATGTTGCATTATGCAACATGAGAATCTTCATAATCATTATGTCAACTTGCATATGAAGTCATAATCCTTATATGATGATATATGCGAGTTTCTAGCCATCATTCCATGTCTTTTGTCACCATGATTCGCTTATGTACCAAGTTTGGGTTTATGCATGTTTTTGAGGCTTAAGAATGTAACATGCAAGCTAATGAACACATTTGTGCCTCATTTGCCACCATGATTAACTTGTGGCTTAATACCCATTTTTGTCATTCCTTTGCCAAGTCTCTTCTTTTAATCCATCACGTTGTTGCGAACGTATATGCTAGTTTAAAAAGCGTTGGGGTCACATTATGGGGAAACATAATGACATGAATATGACTTGGGTAAATGGGTATAAACATGACAACATGTAACGTTAAATATGACATGTGTTTATACTTGAAAACACGACTTGAAAGATAACATGGAAGTTGACATGTAAATATGCATAAAAAAACATAAGCTTGGGAATTTACCTATTAAGTTAGGTCTACCCATTGGGAATTTACCTATTAAGTTAGGTCTACCCAATTGCTTGAAAACTTGACTATGAACATGACACTAGACTAAACATGAAAGTGGCCAACTCGAGGTTGGGTTGAGTTTGCAACGTAAAACTACCCGGAACCGATCGGCCTAACTAGTAGTTGCAAACAATAGGACCCAATGTGAGAAGTTGGTCATGTTGTGCTTGAACCCGAGGTTAGACCAAGTTGTGGTGTAAAGCTACCCGGAACCGACCGGCTTAACTAGTAACCACAACAAAGTCTAATGTGAGAGGTTGGGGTGCATTAAGTAATTAATGCCACATGATAGGGTTAAGTTAATTTGATTAATGACTCTTAACCAAATATTACATGGGTAAATGGGTTAAGTAAATTGGTTAGGCTAATGATACTTAACAAAACATGACAAGGTTGGGTAGGTTAAGTAATTTGATTTGCCTAATGACGCTTAACCATTTTTATACGACTAGTGGACGGGGATTAAGTTAACCAACACTTAATCAATCCAACATGATAATTTGGCAAGGTTAAGTAAGTTTTCTTAATGACACTTAACCATACAAGATGATTAGGGGATGGGGTTAAGTAATTTACGCTTAACTAATCTGACACGGTAATTAGATGGGGTTAAGTAATCCACACTTAACTAATCTAAACACGGTAATTCGATGGGGTTAAGTAAAACACTTAACCAATTTAAACTCGGTAATTCAATGAGGTTAAGTAACCAATACTTAACCAACTTAACGTGATAACTTAATGGGGTTAAGCAACTTATACTTAACCAATTATACATGATGATTTGATGGGGTTAAGTAACTTACACTTAACCAATCTAATACGCGGACCTGATAAGGTTAAGTCCCAAGACCTTTTTAGAATATACTTAACCATTGTAGTACGATTAGAGGATGGGGTTAAGCCAACCTATACTTAACCAATCCGACTCGATAATTTGATGGGATTAAGATAATCTATGCTTAATCGATCTAGCAAGATAATCCGATAGGATCAAGGTAAGCTAGTACTTGACCAATTTGACTTGATAGGGTTAAGTCATGAGCCTCTGGGTACACTTAACCAACTTGTGGGACTAAGTCTTGAACTTAAATACTTAGCCAATCTTTGACGTGATTCGTGGGCGGGTTAAGTCATGGACTTGAATGATAACACTTAACCCAATAGACAAACCCTAGCTAGAAGAACTAGGTAGAAAACTGTGGTTAATCAAGGATAACGGGAAAGGAAGCTAAGTGGTAAACCTTAGTTAAGGGTAACTAAGTAATAATTCTTAGCTAAGGACATAGGACTAATTCTCAAAACGATGAGTAACCTGATACGGTAGGTCATCGCTTAGTATACGAGGGGGAGCAAGTTATCTGACTTGGATAAAAGCTCCAGCGCACTGGGTGTCGAAGTGGAAGCTTCGGGGGACGTGAGGATATTCTTGGGATCCCTCTGTGGGCTGCCAGGTAATTATACTAGGCCCATGAGAGGTTAAGGTCTGCGTTAGAAGGACCAAGAGTATGCCTTGGTTGCTATGCGAGCAACCTAAAGACTGGGATGGATTAGCGTGGAGTCGACGATTCTTGTTTTTGCCCTGGATAGCGCATCGCCGACTACCTACCATCTTTAGTCAATCGTGTACGTGCGGAAAGGCAGGGAACCCCCAACAGACCATGTGCTTGCTATCGAGTCATGGGTGAGGTTGGCCCGTAGGAAAGTGGGCTATAGTGGGGCCGGGGAGTGGTTCTTATACATGATTTTTCTTGGATTGCCTTTCAGTAGTTGAGGGAGGGGTCACGTGGGACCATAGCCACGGGTACAAAAACAGACCTTGATATCTGCATCGGCGGACGATTTAAAGCTCCCGGCCGAGTTCCGTATTTCTTGATTTGCCCGGGCACGGAACTCGGATGGCACATTGGGGAACATGTGCATCTAGACATGGAAAACGATTCACGATACATACGTGGGATCAAGGGCACGGTTGACGGGTGGCGTAATCCCTAGTGGTCCTAGGTGGCCAAAACCCAAACCGAGACACGGAAACGTTCATTAGGTAGCATAATCCCTAGCGGTCCTAGGTGGCATAAATCCTAAGTGGACGCGCGATAGTTCATGGTAAGAAAACACAACTAGATCAAGGGTTGCAGTCCAAAACAACTTCAAGGATAAACCGTTTACATGGGAAAGCCCGTACAGCCTACGGCAAAGGACTGAACTTATACATGGAAAGAAACATATAAGTTGAGTAACCTATATATGCGGCATATTAGGTTGACATGGACCATTACACGACTTTTGAGTAAGGGTCATTCACGGATAACACGTAATACAGTTGGGATACTAGTACGGTAGGTGCAGAGCGGATATACAGGATAGATGCCATGGGACGTTATACGTGATAGATATCTTGGGGATATTATACTTGATAGAAACCTGACGATGTGATACCTTGTTTTATCTTGACATCGTAATTTATCATGACACCTTAGTTTACCTGAGTTCAGTAGTTCATCCTGTTATTTTGATTTAGCCTATCTATCTTGTTATCATGCTTATGTTCATCTCAGTTTCTCATGTCAGTTAACTTTACTAGTTTTTATACTAATAGTAGATAGGGCTTACTCAGTCTTTTTGACTGACCCGTTTTGTTTCGCCTCTTTTGTTCCGTTCCCCCCCCCCAGGTTACAAGGAGGAAATACTGTTGTTTAGTTCGGACTTCTTCTGCTTGAAGGTCATCATGGATGGCTTGGACTCTTCTTGGCTATGGCTACTTTACTGTTTTTACTTGGGGAATAATTTATGAAAAAGTCTTTATGCTTCTTTACTATTGCAAGACAGGTTTTGATGTACTCCGATGTAAAAGGCTTTAGACCTTATGTATTCATGTTTATGAAAGTTCGATTTTACTTCCGCTATTTTATATGTTCTGTCTTGTGATATTTCTGTGCATGTTTACCAATAATGCCCCTCTAAAGCTAGTGCATTCCTTTGCGAGTGACCCTAGCGGAGGCGGGGTGTTACATTTGGTATCAGAGCAGAAGGTTACCAGATTGGGCAAAAGTTTTTAAAGACCTTCTGAAAACTATTTGAAAATCGTTTATAAAGAAGCATTTTTCAAGAAAGTTTTCTTTTAAAAAGAAAAGGCTATTCCCTAAAGGCCATTAGCATTATCCTTGTTTCCTTAATTAAATCTCTTTTCCTTTCTTTCCTCCATCTGTAGTCACAGTGGTTTTAACTGCGACTAGTCTTTTCTATCTACGAAAGTACTTTCCATGCGATGGAGGTGGTTCTCGAGAGACCAATGGCCGCGTTATAAGAAAGGATAGTGAGAAAGAGGATGAAGGATGTGAGTTTAAGGATGAACAACTTGTTGGTATGGCTCGACCCAGAATGAGAGGGAAAGATGAACAATGAAACCCATGACGAGGGAGTACCTTTGACATGGTGAAACGGGGCGGATAGTTAAGTATCATGGGACAAGGACAAGATCATCGGGAGGGCAGTAGTATGCTCCCATTTCTAGGGTACCTCGGAAGGAGGGTAACGATCTTGTTAAAGGTTTAGCTTTTCTTCTCTATCATCCCGTTAGGACTTTGGTTTGATCATCGTATCATTTAAGTCTGCTTCGATAGTTGAGTCTCTGCACCTTAAGTACTAGCGTAATAGAGAATCCCATTTTTGTCTCAAGTCCTGTGGAGAATCGGTCCATTTATTCATGACTTGTTTCGGATTTGAGAATGACATGCCTCGGTTATGGATGGATTCTAGGGATGAAGCGGTTATCCAGTAAGGGGTGCCACTCTCGGTTTTGATAGGAGGGTAGTTAGACTCTTGACTAGCCTTGGTAATACCCTCGAAGTCTCGTGAAACCTTTTGGGTTCTGTCATGGTTAGTTACCTAGAATCCCGGGATGTAGTTATTGGTAATCCGTTCGAATAGAATTCGCCGCTAAGGCGGATGGTTCGTTTCGATTATACATGTGTTATGGGAATCACCCTAGTAAGCGCGCTTGATAACCTGGTTGGTATCTGTTTACTTTCAAGAGAAAGTTCTTCTACATGGAATACCTTGTGGTACGAGGTCCGAGATTCACTAGTGAATTTTGGAAAGCTTGCATGAAGATCATGAGTACGCAGTCATGTTTGCGTCAAGTATTCTAGGAAAAGGATAAGTGCAAGTGGAACGAGAGGCGACGAAGAAATGAGTTCCAGCTCATGTTATGGAAACAGGAAATAAGAAGCTACGAAATCGCGAAGCTAAAGGACGGTCAAGGCACAATGGAATTAAGCTCGAGGAAGTACAACTTTGATGGTCAAAGACTAGATACGCGCATGATATCTCTTTTTGGGAGTATATCCTGGATCCCTGTTTTCTGTAGAGCCTACTTGTAGGCTATCTTTTGTGGACACCCTCTCGGTCCTATTTTCTGTTACAAACCCCGTAAGGAGTTTGTCTTGTTTATCTTCTCGACCCTGTTTCAGGGAATCCAAGGTAGAACCCTATGGATGTAAACATGTATTTGAAACATGTTATGATTGATATGGTTGCAAGTGGTTGCAAGTGGTTGCTCGTGGATGCGCGAATACACATTAGATACTAGCTCGACTCGGTCACATTTCATATTGCATATGCACGAGTATTTATACTTGTTTATGGATGAAATCGAATGTATTATCATGCGGTTGTTGCATATGAATGAATGATTGTGCACGCATATAGTACCTATATGGCTAGGACTATTTGCATACATGTTGGATTCATGGCACTATACATATTTTGCATTAGAAAGATTATTCAGGCCTGATCATTAGCATTAGCTAAGGAACACGTACACACACGTTTTGCATATATTCATACAGCATTAGAAATCATCTAAGGACAATGGTTGCTTGTGGATGATGTTGTGAGTAGATGAATGATGGATGGTAGGATACGTTCTTCCTAACTTGGAGATTTCGGGGACGAAATCCTTTAAGTTGGGGAGGATGTAACAACCCGAATTTTTAGCAACGTGTTAAGACAAGAATCAAGGCAGAATTAAATTATAAAATCTGAATCAGGATAAACGGGTTGCGCCATTGCGTTCGTCTCGGAAAAATACGCGAAATAGAGTCTGAAATTTCGTAAATCGAAGTCCGTATGAAGAAGATATGGACGAACGAAGTTAGGCAGAAAAACCGAAAACAAGCCAGAATGCACTGGCGCACTTGTGAAGTGCGCCAGCACAAAAATACACTGGCGCACTTGGGAAGTGCGCCCGTGTCGAGCCAGAAACCTGCACAGCCTTCTGGCTTGACCCTGGCTGGTCTGGTGCACCTGTTTTGGCCCTTGGTCTTGTTTTGGAGGCTTGTGACGATTTTTGAGGGCTGGGATCTATCCTAGGGTTAATCTAAGGGTCCTAACTAGCCTAATCTTCTATAAATAAGCCCCTAACCCTCCCCTAAACCCTCATTATTCACTCATGTAACTAAACTATGGCAAAATTTCTACTCTCATGGCCTCCACTCAACTATCCTAGCCTCCACTTCATTTCTATGAGAGGTTTCATGAACATGAGAGTATTAGAGAGTCCCTATGTTAGTATGAGAGCCCCTCAAGTTGATTTCAAGACAAAAGCTTTGATCTTTGTTCATAAAGATGGTGTTTTTAGTGATTTGGAGCATCCATCTTTGGGTTTTTGGGTGATGGCATGCATAGGCTTCATCATAAGCTTTAGTTTAATCGATTTAGGCCTTCATAGCAATGTAAGCCCTTCCCTACTCTTAGATATTAACTATGAAGTTAAATGTTCATGTTGAAAGTTTGGGTTTGATTAATTAGAATGATGCATGCTATCATGTTATGCAAGTTTATGAAGTCATTATCTTGATCTTATGAGCAAAAAGCCACAACCTTTATGTTGAAATGTTGCATTATGCAACATGAGAATCTTCATAATCATTATGTCAACTTGCATATGAAGTCATAATCCTTATATGATGATATATGCGAGTTTCTAGCCATCATTCCATGTCTTTTGTCACCATGATTCGCTTATGTACCAAGTTTGGGTTTATGCATGTTTTTGAGGCTTAAGAATGTAACATGCAAGCTAATGAACACATTTGTGCCTCATTTGCCACCATGATTAACTTGTGGCTTAATACCCATTTTTGTCATTCCTTTGCCAAGTCTCTTCTTTTAATCCATCACGTTGTTGCGAACGTATATGCTAGTTTAAAAAGCGTTGGGGTCACATTATGGGGAAACATAATGACATGAATATGACTTGGGTAAATGGGTATAAACATGACAACATGTAACGTTAAATATGACATGTGTTTATACTTGAAAACACGACTTGAAAGATAACATGGAAGTTGACATGTAAATATGCATAAAAAAACATAAGCTTGGGAATTTACCTATTAAGTTAGGTCTACCCATTGGGAATTTACCTATTAAGTTAGGTCTACCCAATTGCTTGAAAACTTGACTATGAACATGACACTAGACTAAACATGAAATTGGCCAACTCGAGGTTGGGTTGAGTTTGCAACGTAAAACTACCCGGAACCGACCGGCCTAACTAGTAGTTGCAAACAATAGGACCCAATGTGAGAAGTTGGTCATGTTGTGCTTGAACCCGAGGTTAGACCAAGTTGTGGTGTAAAGCTACCCGGAACCGACCGGCTTAACTAGTAACCACAACAAAGTCTAATGTGAGAGGTTGGGGTGCATTAAGTAATTAATGCCACATGATAGGGTTAAGTTAATTTGATTAATGACTCTTAACCAAATATTACATGGGTAAATGGGTTAAGTAAATTGGTTAGGCTAATGATACTTAACAAAACATGACAAGGTTGGGTAGGTTAAGTGATTTGATTTGCCTAATGACGCTTAACCATTTTTATACGACTAGTGGACGGGGATTAAGTTAACCAACACTTAATCAATCCAACATGATAATTTGGCAAGGTTAAGTAAGTTTTCTTAATGACACTTAACCATACAAGATGATTAGGGGATGGGGTTTAGTAATTTACGCTTAACTAATCCGACACGGTAATTAGATGGGGTTAAGTAATCCACACTTAACTAATCTAAACACGGTAATTCGATGGGGTTAAGTTAAACACTTAACCAATTTAAACTCGGTAATTCAATGAGGTTAAGTAACCAATACTTAACCAACTTAACGTGATAACTTAATGGGGTTAAGCAACTTATACTTAACCAATTATACATGATGATTTGATGGGGTTAAGTAACTTACACTTAACCAATCTAATACGCGGACCTGATAAGGTTAAGTCCCAAGACCTTTTTAGAATATACTTAACCATTGTAGTACGATTAGAGGATGGGGTTAAGCCAACCTATACTTAACCAATCCGACTCGATAATTTGATGGGATTAAGATAATCTATGCTTAATCGATCTAGCAAGATAACCCGATAGGATCAAGGTAAGCTAGTACTTGACCAATTTGACTTGATAGGGTTAAGTCATGAGCCTCTGGGTACACTTAACCAACTTGTGGGACTAAGTCTTGAACTTAAATATTTAGCCAATCTTTGACGTGATTCGTGGGCGGGTTAAGTCATGGACTTGAATGATAACACTTAACCCAATAGACAAACCCTAGCTAGAAGAACTAGGTAGAAAACCATGGTTAATCAAGGATAACGGGAAAGGAAGCTAAGTGGTAAACCTTAGTTAAGGGTAACTAAGTAATAATTCTTAGCTAAGGACATAGGACTAATTCTCAAAATGATGAGTAACCTGATACGGTAGGTCATCGCTTAGTATACGAGGGGGGTCAAGTTATCTGACTTGGATAAAAGCTCCAGCGCACTGGGTGCCGAAGTGGAAGCTTCGGGGGACGTGAGGATATTCTTGGGATCCCTCTGTGGGCTGCCAGGTAATTATACTAGGCCCATGAGAGGTTAAGGTCTGCGTTAGAAGGACCAAGAGTATGCCTTGGTTGCTATGCGAGCAACCTAAAGACTGGGATGGATTAGCGTGGAGTCGACGATTCTTGTTTTTGCCCTGGATAGCGCATCGCCGACAATCGTGTACGTGCGGAAAGGCAGGGAACCCCCAACAGACCATGTGCTTGCTATCGAGTCATGGGTGAGGTTGGCCCATAGGAAAGTGGGCTATAGTGGGGCCGGGGAGTGGTTCTTATACATGATTTTTCTTGGATTTCCTTTCAGTAGTTGAGGGAGGGGTCACGTGGGACCATAGCCACGGGTACAAAAACAGACCTTGATATCTGCATCGGCAGACGATTTAAAGCTCCCGACCGAGTTCCGTATTTCTTGATTTGCCCTGGCACGGAACTCGGATGGCACATTGGGGAACATGTGCATCTAGACATGGAAAACGATTCACGATACATACGTGGGATCAAGGGCGCGGTTGACGGGTGGCGTAATCCCTAGTGGTCCTAGGTGGCCAAAACCCAAACCGAGACACGGAAACGTTCATTAGGTAGCATAATCCCTAGCGGTCCTAGGTGGCATAAATCCTAAGTGGACGCGCGATAGTTCATGGTAAGAAAACACAACTAGATCAAGGGTTGCAGTCCAAAACAACTTCAAGGATAAACCGTTTACATGGGAAAGCCCGTACAGCCTACGGCAAAGGACTGAACTTATACATGGAAAGAAACATATAAGTTGAGTAACCTATATATGCGGCATATTAGGTTGACATGGACCATTACACGACTTTTGAGTAAGGGTCATTCACGGATAACACGTAATACAGTTGGGATACTAGTACGGTAGGTGCAGAGCGGATATACAGGATAGATGCCATGGGACGGTATACGTGATAGATATCTTGGGGATATTATACTTGATAGAAACCTGACGATGTGATACCTTGTTTTATCTTGACATCGTAATTTATCATGACACCTTAGTTTACCTGAGTTCAGTAGTTCATCCTGTTATTTTGATTTAGCCTATCTATCTTGTTATCATGCTTATGTTCATCTCAGTTTCTCATGTCAGTTAACTTTACTAGTTTTTATACTAATAGTAGATAGGGCTTACTCAGTCTTTTTGACTGACCCGTTTTGTTTCGCCTCTTTTCTTCCGTTCCCCCCCAGGTTACAGGGAGGAAATATTGTTGTTTAGTTTGGACTTTTTCTGCTTGAAGGTCATCATGGATGGCTTGGACTCTTCTTGGATATGGCTACTTTACTGTTTTTACTTGGGGAATAATTTATGAAAAAGTCTTTATGCTTCTTTACTATTGCAAGACAGGTTTTGATGTACTCCGTTGTAAAAGGCTTTAGACCTTATGTATTCATGTTTATGAAAGTTCGATTTTACTTCCGCTATTTTATATGTTCTGTCTTGTGATATTTCTGTGCATGTTTACCAATAATGCCCCTCTAAAGCTAGTGCATTCCTTTGCGAGTGACCCTAGCGGAGGCGGGGTGTTACAGAATCAGTGTCATTTAAAAACACAGTTCACGATAAACCCAAAATCACATTCATTAATTATCGGGTTAAAGAACGAGCGTTGTTTAAAACACTGTTCACGATAAACCCAAAAATCAATATCAATTCAGTTCCAATTAAATATTATTTAATTGGTACACTTCATTAAATCTAAATAAAAAGATTTAATCTTTTCTCAACTGGGTTCAAGAACAGTGTTAGTGAAGACACCATTCACGACAAACCCAAATCACATTTGATATTCAATACAACGCTCTGAATAGAAAATATCCCGGCTTATATTCAATATCAAATTCTACGACCAACAAATATCGTATTGGAAATAACGATATATAAATATCTTTCAAATTTCCATAACAACACCTGTATAATCACGAAATTCGACATCGAAATGTTCCGAAGACAATTTCGATTCAAATCCATTCCAATGCAATTATTGGAAATTCTGGTTATTTTCAAAACCATTTCAATATTCAATTTATTTATTTAAAAATAAATAGAATTGTAATTCTAGTTCAAAACTAGTTCATTTCGATAAAAATCTATTTTTATCTTTTCAAATATGGAGTTTTTCATCCCAATTCTTTCTAAATCATTTCTTATGATTTTACATAAATTATTACTATTTTTAATAATTTTATCAAGGCCCGTACAGTCGATTTCCATCAATGGCCATCGAACTGCACTTACAGCGACCTTTTTCGAATTTGATTTGGACATAATTCCAAATCCAATCGTTAGATTTCAAATTTCTAATATTCGTTAGAAAGCTCTTTTCGATACGAACCCAACGGTTCCGGTTTTAGGAGAATCCGACGGTCGGATCTCCCGTAATGTCCGTTTGAAATAAATGGTCGAAATTCACGAACTGCCGCGGCGCGGCGTGTTCTATTCAGGCCATTACATTATATATATAATATATATATCGTCGATTTCTATTTAAAACGAATTTTATAAATAGTTTTAAATTCGTTTCAAAAGCAATTTCAACTTCCATTTCAATTCAAATCAAAATTGAATTCTTCTTTATAAATTCGTTTTAAAATTCATTTCTATTCAATTCAAATTTCAATTCAATTTGAATTCGTTTTCAATTCGCTTTCAATTCAATTCGAAATCGTTTTCAATTCAATTCATTTCGAAATCGTTTTCAATTCAATTCATTTCGAAATCGTTTTATATTCAATTCATTTCGAAATCGTTTTGAATCGATATCAATATCGTTCACGTCAAAATGGCGTCAATCTAATCAACACGGCTTCATAAATTTCTATTTTCAAATATTCTATTTCAAATATTTCCTTTTCATAATAGTTGTTATTATCAAAATATTTCGTTCAACACATGACCAATCTCAAGGGATGAGTACTGTCAACGCATGAACCTTTATTTTATATTGATAAAGATGTAAATTTTATTACTAAAATATTTCGTTCAACACATGACCAATCTCAATGGATGAGTACTGTCAACACATGAACCTTTATTTTATATTGATAAAGATGTAAATTTTATTACTAAAATATTTCGTTCAACACATGACCAATCTCGATGGATGAGTACTGTCAACACATGAACCTTTATTTTATATTATTCTTTATTTTCTAAATTGGAATGAGGCCCAATCAATCACCATATAAAGTTAATTATATGGATTCCATACAACACATGTATATAATAGCATTGAAAAATAATCAACCATCAACCAAAGTGCACTACACTGTATAAGCATCAAATATAGATATCTAACGCTTATAACAGCCTGTCAATCGATCGATCGACATATTTAATCAATCAGGATGGGTGAACTTCAAATTTCATCCCAACACCCGTGTGGGGTTTTCAAACAATCAAACACAGATTTTAGTTGTGCAGTTGGGCGATGTGTAAAAATTTATCGTCCCAATCAATGTCATTTAAATAGGTGTACATAAACAAACCGTCCGGTTTGTAAATGAATATTTTATTTATTCACATTCACTATATTCATATTCACGTTAAAAATTATATTTTTAACGATAAAACATTTTATTCTAACATATGACTTTCTATTCTGTTCATTCTTTAAATAAAATGATATTTTTATTTTTCTAACATATTTTAGAAAATTTCGGCGGCATAACGGCACGATACTAGAAACGGGACGAGGCCTAGCCTTATCCCCGGTCTAGTGAAGGCCCACGCCATTCACACATCAATCAAATCCATTCATTTCACCAAACAATTCAATTTCAAATCAAATTATCTAACTAATCTATGCAACCAAACAAACAAGTCCATGGTTTGTGGACGATTGTGTCGGGTGCTACTAAGCACCGTCTGCATCCTAGTATATATATATAGCTAGAAAAAGAAATTGAAAGGTGAGAAATTCTCACCGATAGCTATCCAACCATCTCGACTCTTCTTTGATATAAATCTTCTTCGTTCTCGCCTTTTTGTTACCTTCGTTGCCCGCTTTCACTACCTATGTAAAAATCGAATTTTTACTTCGCTATTCAATATATAAAAATCATATTTTTATTTTGAAGTTCAATATATAAAAATCATATTTTTACTTCGATGTTCAATATATAAAAATCACATTTTTACGCATACAAAAAAATCTGTGCTTTCTTTACATTAAATCTATTTTTATTTTCTCTTGTAAAACAATTTTATTTTCTCTTTTAAAAACAATTATATTTTCTCTAAAAACAATTATATTTTCTCTTTTAAAAACAATTATATTTTCTCTTTTAAACTATATGCTAATTTATTTTCAAACAATAACCAATTCATTTAGAACAAAACTGATGTAAATTTTATAAACTGATTTCATACATGCTATGATATATTTTAAAAACTATATTTTTATTTTCAAAAATATTTATAACTGATTAATTAAAAAAAACAATTTGTAATAGAAATTAGTGTTGAAAAGGGTTTAAAATATATCACCTTTCTCGCGTTCAAAGTTCTGGACCTCGCCGTATTGGAGCCGCCACCTAGGGTTGGCAACCGCCACTGCCACAACTGCCGGGACTTCGATCAGACATCGCCATCTCGTAGGGCTTCGGAAGGGCTTCCTGCGCCACCCTGTAACGTCGAACTCGACGTCGAATTCACGCTGGAATTCGCCTGGGAGCGGCGTCAATTGTAGCTCGAAATTGGAGCTTAGGTCTCCACGATTTTCGATCATTCTTCTTGGGATTCAGAGATCTTGCGTTTGCCTTTGATTTCCTTCTTGAAAGTTGGATTAATTCTTAACGGATTGCAAGAAGATGGAGCTCAAAATTTTAAGCTTCTTCCACCGTAGATTTCCTTTAGAGCGGCTTTGACCAGGAGAAAAGAAAAGAAGGGCTTTGACCCGGTTTTTTTTATATATATATATAATATAAATTAATTATTTAATCCCAAAATACTTGTTTATCCATTTGAACCCCAAATCAAACCCAACGACTGTCGTCACTAGCGTTTTACCCCCATTCCGAATACAATGGGATATGCCACTCAAGCCAATTCAGCTGTTTCGATCAGTTTCAGTCAAAATCAAAATATAAATCCTTTATATTTTGAATTTGAACGCACATTTCGGTTTACCGGGGTCACATACGGATCCCGAAAATTCCAGAAAAATTATTTCTAGCCTCGTATTGACGATACGGTCCTAACAAAACTAATTTCGTCGAATTCTGAGACCGTTTGAAAAATGGCCCATTTCCAGTCGATTAAAATCAACTGAAACTGGTCAAACGCGTTTTCCTATGCCACGCTCACATATTGATTCGAAAAATTATGAAATTTGAAACCTAGCAATAAATTGACATCACGAACCTAACAAAACTGGTTTCGTCGAAATCCGAGGCTGTTTGCAAAATTCCCATTTTTAAGGGCCTGAATTCCATAGCGACTATTCCGAATTTTCAACAGGACATATCTTTTGATTCCCGTTATGAAATTTCAATTTTTCGGATTCGTTGGAAAGATATTATCAATTAGATCCTAATGTTTTTGGTTTCGCTAAAATCCGGATTGTTTTGCACCCGGCACATTCAATCAAAGTTTGAAATCGAATTATCGAACTACCGCGCCATTTTCAATTCCTTTTATAAATATAAATAAATATTTATATTCTAACGACGACGTATATAATATATACGTCGAATTCTATATTGAAAATAAATTTCTCGTTGATTTTATTTAAAATAATTCATTTTAAATAATCAAAATTTGCTAAAATCGCTAAAATAAAATTTTTAAACTGGCCCAGATTTTCGGGTTGTTACAGATGTAGGGTCGTTGAATGATGACGAGAATGTATTAGTAGATGCTTTTGAAAGTACTGAAGAAAATGATATAGAGTATGAGACTGAGTCTGGATCAAAAGATGATGAAGACTGATGTTATGCACTTACGTTATGTACTATTATGAGCTACGTACTATGATATGTACTATTCTGAGCTATGTAATAATAATGATGATGACTGTTCTTAGCTGTGAATTTGCTTACATTATTTGCTGTTTTGATTTATGAAATGATAATGATGACTATATATGTTATGCATTATAAAGAGTTATGCATTGTTCTTCTCATGTACGATTTATGTAACGATAATGATGGCTGGTGTTAATAATTCAAGTAATTTTGTATGCATTATATGATTGTGATAGATATGTCTGATAGAAGACGACCGAGGAGTATGTCCCAGCTGACTCTTTTACCATCTCCTGTAGCAGAAGAAGGTTGGAGCAGCTCCAAGCTAGATCTGCACCAAGTTGTAGAGATTGTTTTGAAGAGTGCCAGGTAAATATCAAATTTATTTCAATTTAGATTATTTGAAATATATGAAATATCCTTGTCAACATGTACACAGGGGGTTCGAGGTCGAGCCGACAGATTTCATTCTAGACGTATCGAGGGAGTCTTACAGGAGCAAAATGTCCGGGGCTTGGCCGCATTGGGATAGTATCCCACCCCATATCAAGAACGCCATTCTAGTGGATTTGATGGTAAGTATTTTTTATATTATTATTGAAAATTAATATATTGTAAATAATTAAAAATAAATTTATTATGCAGGCTGTAGTACTTGTGGATCTGCAGGACATGCAAGTTTTTTTGACTCATTGGAATATGAAGATGCAAAAAAATTATCGAGAAGCAATTTAAAGGGCAAAGACATATGGAAAAAAGCCAAGGTCGATGAGTGGCGATGTTTGGGCTGCATTTCTAGCATATTGGGATACGAAAGAAGCTAAAGTAAGATATAATGAAAATATTCACATTTATGTTGATTGCATTATTTTACTTAATCGTGTATCAAATTTAATAGGAAGTAGCAGCAAGAAATAAGGAAAATAGATTTAAGAATCCAGCTTTACACTGTGGTGGCTTAAAATCATTCCAACATCATAGGAGAGAATTGGTATAAATTTTCAATATTTTTAGCATATGTTCAAGTAAACATTTAGTGTATATCATTCGTTCTTATTTTTAATAATTTTATTACTGTATATATACTAGGAAGGGAACCTTCGATGGCAGAGATTTTCAGACACACACATGCAGTGGAGAAGACTGATGAAGAAGTGAACATTACGTATGATTGGGCAGACCGCAAGGTTGCGGGTGTAATGGTAAATATGCTTATCCGTAATTAAAATGTTTCATATTCGGTCATATCACCGTATATAAGTAAATTATATAGCATTTGTGTTAAAATTATATTGGTATTGTAGGAGAGATATGACGCAGAGTCGGCTAGAGTGACACATGCTAGTAGACGAGAGGAGCTTACGGTTGTTGAGTCCGATCTTATATGGCATTCTATTATTGATTCGCCTATTCGTAATAGGCGATTAGGCTTTGACAATCAGGGGGTAAAAAAATTTTAGGCTTATATGATAACATCATGAATATAATTTTAATTATTAACTTTAATGTGAACTTGAATTATTTCGCACGCTATTGCTTTTCAGCGAGGTTACTGGAGATCCATGGAGGAGGAGACTATAGCTCGGATGTTGCAGCAGTTGGATAAGATGAATGATTGGCGAAGAAGCCAGCTGGTCCAACAAATAGACGAGCGCATTGCAGTGTACTTTCAGGAGCATGGGTCGATGCCTAGGGAGGGAGATGCTGCTACTAAAGGCGAAGGTGAATAAGAACGGCTTAAAGGTCCAGATATTACGACGACTAGCAACGGCTCGTGATGATAAATTACAACGGCTTGCGACGGCTTACTGGTCAACATATTCAATGGGTAGTAACGGCTTGCGATGGCTAAATTTACAATGGTTGCAACGACTTTCAACAGTTTCGCGGGAAAACAAACTACCTGCCATGTTCGATGACGCATAGTAAGTTGCCATTGCAAGCCATCGCTAAATACTCAACAAAGTTATCGCTTTTCCCGCCGCTTTTCCTTTTGACGACGACTTAAACTGCAATGGCTATTTGCGATGGCTAGCGACGACCGCCGACACTTTTTTGCCATCGCAAATTGAGCCATTCGTTGTGTTATAAGTGTGGGGATAATAATATAAATGGATTCCTATAAGAATTTATTAATTAAACGAATTTTGAACGTATAAATTCATATTAATTAAAAATGAGCTCGCAATGGTGCTGTTATGAACTTTAAATGAATGTATATGATTCGTTATAAGTCGATATTTGTTCAAACAAGAAACGCTTGGAACTATTTAACTATATTTTTTCTGATGAAAGAAAAATTGGAGATTTCATATAGTTGATTTTTAGTTATGTCCAAATCAAATTTTCAGAAAGTCGCTATGGAGCCGTTTATGAACTATAACAATTTATTTAATAAGATAAAAGGATTTAAATAAATTGAATATCGTTTTAACTTGAAGTGAAATATCGAGTTTAAATTCCTAATTAGTTATTTGGAAGTTATATAAAATTCTATTTGAATATATAGGATAATAATCATTTATTATCAGTATATTTGTTTATTTTGGAATCGATTTATATTATATCGATTTAATATGGAATTTAAGAATAACCAATTTTCAAAGGACCTCGGATTTTAACAAAACTAATTTTATTAAATCTATAGAGATTAATTATTATGAGATTTTCAGTTTTGTGTCAATTGGAATTATTTTGTGATCATGCGTGGTATAAACGCGTATCGATTCACGTTGTGATATAAAAAGGGAGTTTCACAAACGATATCGGAATCCGAAGAAACTAGTTTTGTCATGTCCGAAATGTTAAATTATTATAGGATTACAAGTTTTATTGCGATTGAAGCTCATATGTAGTCGTTTAACCATGTTACTTTGTGCGTAAGTTTCGTGTGAATATTTTAATATTAACTTACTCTATAAATATATCATCCCCTAACCTAAACCCTTACATTTTTCATTCCTCTACTCAACACTCGTTCGTGGCTGCCACAAATAAATAAAACGTTGTCTTTGAAAAATAATAGGAATTCAAATAAAAATCTATAAATCTCAAATGTACTTGGTCCTTGGAGTGATACTCTCGATTTCTATACTGGTTTTGTTGGGTTCGTAAGAGTTTGGTGTCACACAAAATTATGTACAGCAGTCCTAGGGCTCGCCACGGTAGGAGATTGGTGGCAGAGATAGGAAAATATGACGGTGGCATGGCATTCATATGGTCGAGGCGCATGTGCGGTGATGAAATGGGAGGGTGCGGTGCATAAAAATGTCACACGAAATCACCTGTAGTCATTAGTTGCATGGAGATCGTATCTCGATAGGGAAGTTCGAGTTGATTATGATGGTGCCCGGAAGGACGCTCTCGAGTGGAGAAGCACAGTGGCGATGTCAGGTTGAAAAATCGTGGAGTATTCGTTGGTTTAAGGGAGCTGGAAGTGACGGAAATGAATACTAGAGGGAGCAGGATTTTCTTTTGAATGGGGAAGAAGACCTATTAATGGCTAAGCTTGATTTAAGGTTACTTAATTAATAATTAAATCACCAATGACCTTTTTAATTATTATAATATATGTTCAAACTTGTAACATGTGTAATTTATTCATACGTGATCGGAATCTGAAGAAACAAGATCCGTTGGAATCGTATGAACGCAGGCTACGCAATGAAACTTGGTTTGGAGCGATTTGGTGCTCATTGGTGAAATTTTGGCTGAATAAAACACCTAATTCCATTAATTGACAATTTATCATTATTCAACGATAAACGACCAAAGTGAGTAAACTAACTAACTATGTCTAGTTTATAATTTTTTAAACATACTTTTGGGTTGATAAATGATGACTGAATGCTATGTGATGATTATTTGAATGAACTGGTATATTATTATTAATTGTTGCTATTACATATAGTAGTTATATTTAATGTTAGTAGTTGGATATTCCTGCACATTTTAGCGAAAGAGACCCTATGCGTCCGACATAATAGCAGATGACCTTCTACACCCTTATCTCTTGCCTCGAAGCGAGATTAGTATTATTTGTGTTTGCTAACATCTGATAATGCAGGAAAAACAAGATAGAGGGATCCAACTGGATTCCTCAAAATTATTACTATTTTTTTTCATATATATATATATATACTGTGATATATGATGTGTAAGATGTTCTGTGATAGATTTTGTTGTGTTTTGATGTTTGAATAGCACTGGCTTAAAATATTGATATTTAAAATATCATAAGAAGGGATTTATAGATTTTATAGGAACTTTTTTTTAGAAATTGAAGTTGAATTTCGAATGGCCCAGGAAATAATAATTTGTTTTTAATAATAAAAACAAGTAGTTTAATTTATGAACAATATTTATAAATGAAGTGAAATAATTATCGTTGAATAATTTTGGAATGTAAATTCAAGAGCGAATTTAAAGGAAAATTGGAAATTGTTTTAAAAAAGGAAACGATGAAATTTATTCCGATGTTCAGAATGTGAAAGGAACTAAATTAAATCCATAAGGATTTATAATTAGAATTCGACTATGTAGAATTTTATAAAAAGAATTTATTTTCAGAAATTATATATTATATAATTCGGAAATTGACAAGATGATTAATAATAGGTTCGAAATCGATATTTTATAATTGAATGTAAAGTCAATATAAGGTTATAAACTTGTTAGATAATAACAAGAAGTTTTGATATATAAACTAATTTTGTGAATGAAGTAGAATATGATGTGGATTTATAAAGTGACTCGATAAGTGAGATTTGAACCTGTAATGATATTTACAAATGAAATCAAGTTGATTTGACAAAACGTGTATAGATTTCTATACATAAGTGATATTCATATTTAAAGGTGAATAACAGTTTGAAAGCAAATGTGTTACAGATGGGAAGGGTAATAAGTGGAAATTGAGTTGACCTGAAATGGTAAATTTATTCCGAGGCTCGAAATGTTATCCGAATTGAGATTAATCAAAAAAGAGTTATACACTGAAATTCGATTACGTCGAATTCAGGAAAGTACTACTTACTTTCTGTTTTAATCTTGATTTATTTATTTTTCAAATTAATGAATAAAAGATATTTTTTAAGGTTTTATACATCTCGAAATATGGATTATAACACTATTGTTATAATAAATGATTCTCGGAAAAGAAGTGGATTCTTAAACTGTATCCGAGAGTTACATAAACAATGTTTGTTAAAGATTGAAGTTGTCAGCTTTGTCCATTTCGAAGTTAAGAATATTGTTCAACTAAGGTCTTAGAGGTAATTATACCCCAACTTGATTGACTTCATTGTTGACTATGGAACGGTAGCGAAGATTAGTTAGAGATACAACCAGTTGAGGAACGTTATGGTTTTGAGTTGATGTAACAGTGTTTTATGCGATATTTGTTTAAATCTAAGTAAATGAGTTTTGGAAACGTTTTCGAATATAATCAGAGATGTTTTCTAAACATAGGAAATGAAGTGACTTGGTTGAGAAAATAATAAATGTGAATAGATATGGAAATGTTTTCTGATGATAATAACTTATATTTTCTAAATGTAGAAAATAAAGATTTGTGAATATATGGAAATGTTTTCCGATCGTGATAAAAGATATTTTATAGAATATAGAAAATAAAGAGTTTATGATCTTTGGAAATGTTTTCCAAGAATCGTGAGAGACAAAACGGGTTTTGTGGAATATCTGGGGAAAGATAATAAAGGGAGAATTGGGAAACGAATAAATTAATCATATATTAGTTTTAAAAGGGCTCGATGTTTCTTAATACTTGATCAGTATAATTTCAATATGGAAATAGGATCGTTGGGTGTATGGATGTTTCCTTTGATAGTTTAATAACCGACTATCAAAGTTTTGGCCTATTTTATATTTCTGTTGTCAATACAGAGAACTGGGATCAGGTTTATTATCAGAAACCACTCCGTATAAGCATAAGCATTGCGAATCAAATTATGCCAAAGATAATTGAAGATGTAGTAAAGTGCTAGGGCTATTATGTTAATCCTAGGTATAAATTGCCTAAGACGGATTGATGAGATGGTGCCTTCGATTTGTCTAGTCCTAGGACAACTTATATGGACAGAAATCAGGCAGAGTATTACTAGATGGTCAGGTATATTGATTTCTTCAAATGTACCACAGTTGGTGGCGGAGAAGGAAACTTCTCTTAGCTTAATACCTAGTGTATTTTTGAAGACGTCAATTAGTGATTTGATGGATCTGACAATGTGACATTCAAAGTGAATGATTCTATGATGTTGTAAAGGTAAGATGTAGCCACAGGCATCACGACTATGTGGGTCACATCCAACAGGGTGTATTATTACCTGATCTCGAGAAAATTCATTAGTTTCTTATTCTATTGCTTCTTTGCATGCTTTTGGTAATGGTTGCTGATCACAACCGTTGGTGATAATATGTTCGGTACACTCAAGCGAAATAAGTGGTCAGTCATATGTGGCTAGGTTGCAAGATGTTTTTGTTGAACCCGGTGTATTCCTCTCTAGAGATACACTAGCGGAAGGTGGTTCCGTACCTTGTCATAGTTGGAAATCCGTTCTCCAATAAGGGTTTTTGATTATATACTATGTATGTAGAGCGTGAGATGCAAACGTTCCGCTAGATTGCTATTGATTTGATTAGACACTATTACAATATCAGAATAGTGTTGATACAAAGAATATTTTGAGTAATCGTAAGGTAAAAACGATCTGTGTTTATGTATGAATCGGATTTATGATTATCCTTTTTTTAAAGGATTTTCAAAAGTTAAACCAAGTGGTTGAAGTTAGCTCACACCAGTCCCATGACTGGCCCAGAACCCTAAACTCTTGTGTGCCCAAATTTGTACAGGTAGTCAAATAGTCGGGATTTTATAGATACACTTGGAGGAGCTTGGAGCAGGAGGCTTCAGCATTAGATAACTACTGTTTATTTCCACTGTGATGTGTGGTGTTGTACTCTGATGATGGTATGCAAATGCAATACCAATTTGTATTTCACAAGTTATGTTATATAATATATTTTATTCGTTCCGCTGTGAGATTTGTGTCTGCTCCGATTTTTTATTGTGATAATCTTTTCTTCTATTCTAATTTTTTTCTCACCCTCTAACTTCTTTTTATTAATGATCTGGTAAATTTCTGGTGCTTCGTTAGTCAACATGGATTTGTTTTGATGATCAGGATTTGGAATTTGTCGGGCCATTACAATCAACAAGACTTATAATTCCATTTCTATGAAAAAGAGATTCAAGATCATTAGTAGCAAAATCACCAAAGATAGAAAATTTTACCTGTCGAATTTACCAAAGTTTACATTCCTAATGTAATCTTTTAGCATTCGGGTTGTTGTACAGGAAGCCTTTGGTATTCTTGGTTGTGTTTGGAGTACTTGAGCTAGCCATTAGAGAATAGTTTTGAAGAGTATAGGAATATGAAGATAAGTTTGAATTTCGAATTAAAGATAGAAAGAGATGATAGGAATGGGTAGATAAATAAGAAATCATAGAACGTGTCTATTGGTAAAGGGACACATTTCTAGTACATTAGGTTTGATGAAAAGGTGGAGGGGAATTCAAAAGTTTGAAATTAAACATTTGAATTTCAAATTTCAGGTATATGTCAACATATACATTGTTGCATGTTGACATGCCTCTTTGAATTTTCAAAGTGACTTTTGAATTTAAACTATTTGATTTATTTACAACTTTATATTCTTATTTAATTAATTCCTAGATTATATTTATTCCAAAAATACTTTTTATATTATTATTTCATTATTATATTATTAAATAACTATTATTTTAAATTTTAGATTTTAAATTATGAATTTAAAATTCAATTTTTCAAACAAGGCAAAATATCAAATAAGAAAACAACCATTCAAAAAAAATATAAAATTATTAAAAAGGCGTACCTATTTTTAGATCTGTTCTTCGATTTCTTCTGATTCGTGAATTGCTGTGAAGCACATATATGAATTATTCATTTCTTATTGTTCGTCACTGGATAATGAATCAGAATCATCTAGAGGTGCTGCACACGTTCTTTTTCTCTTCTTTGATGAACTATCACTTGTAGGTTGATTTTGTTTCTATGGATATGGACAAAATCTTTTTAGTGTCTAATCCTACAGATTGTAAATAAATTTTTATTCTACAAGCATAGTATGCATAATTGTTGCCATTAAATAGTGGTGGTCTAATAATGGACTGATCCACTACAAAAAAACTATTATTATTGAAAATTCCAATGTTGGTTGCCACAAACTTTTCAAAAATTCAATTTATGAAAACGTTGAAAACCAATGCTCTGATATCAATTGTTAGAGATTCGAATTAAGGATCTTAAGGCAAATTAAACTCTAGAGGAGGTGAATAGTGTTTTATATATTTTATTAAATTTCTTGAAATATTTTTGAATAAAATAGAATAGTATATAAATACAAAATATCAACAATCACAGAATCAATCAAAGAATAAATAAAAAGCAGTAAAAGGAAAGTACACACCAAGATTTTATACTGATTCGGGACTCCCCTGCATCCAATCTCACATAACACGGGGTTGACGTGGATTTTTATTCAACAAATCCAAATTACAATCCTCGATTTCAGAGCTATAAGGGCACACCCCAACTGATTCCAAGTACAATTAGACTTAGTTGATTTTCCAGGCCACAACTTTACACTCAATTGATTCCAGGGACACATTCGCATCTGGTCGATTTATATGGGACATGAGCACGCTCTTCTCTTTTCAGTTTTTGTAGCATTGACTCGATGTACATTGATCATGCGATGTTTGATTACGAACAGCCTATAACTCTTGAGTCACTTGAATTTCAGAGAGATTTTGATGTAGAATTGAAAAAGAAGAAGACTGATATGATTTATTTGAAAATCTGTAGAGTATAAGTGTAGAAATTAAAAAGAATAATAGCAAGAGGATTAAGGAAGAAGAAGGAGATGAAAAGTAATTGAAAATTTCAAATTCTAAAGCCTTTATATAGTTTTCCAATAGCCACAGCCTTTCAGAAAAGATTTGAGTTCGAATGGTCCAACATTTCAAAATTTAAAAAACAAATTAACGACTCCTATGTCGATATGCATAAAGTTGTATGTTGACATGCCTTAGAATAATTTCAAAAATAAAATTTTAAATCAAAGTAAATAATGTTTAAATAAATTATGGTGACTTCTGAGTTAAAACAAACTATATTTCTTTATATAAAAATAGAGTATTCCAAGTAGAAAATATATTTAAAAAGACAGCTTAAAAATAATTAAAAACTATATATTAAATGATATAAAAGTGTACATATATTTTAAACTATAAATTTTTTTTTTTAGAAAATATAACTAAGACAATTGAAGACATAAGTAAAAATTAAATCTATAAGTAATAAATATTTGAATTAGGAGTTAAAATATATGAAATATAAAATTAAGAAAACAGGAGTTAGAATAAATTTCAGGAGTTAAAATAAAAAATATAAATTTAGAATATGGAAGTAATTTTTAAAATACTTTGAAAATAGATTTAAAAATAAGAAAGTAATTTTGAAATCATTTGAAACTGGTGTAAGAAGTTTGAAATAAGAATCTAGTGCTAACCTGAGTTTTAACAAAATATCAACACATAATTACTCTATATTTCTTGAACTCTTAAATTCTTGAATTCTTAAAGCTCATGAGTCTTGTATCTTGAACTCTTTTACTTTGAAATCTTGATTCTCTGAACTGTACAATCTTCAATAATTAATACCTACATAGATTTCCTATATATATATATATATATATATATATATATATATATATATATATATTTATATATTCTTG
Organism: Allium sativum; assembly: GCA_030737875.1. NCBI lineage: Eukaryota > Viridiplantae > Streptophyta > Magnoliopsida > Asparagales > Amaryllidaceae > Allium > Allium sativum. The sequence continues at coordinate 1,034,319,968 of CM060916.1, read as the reverse complement.
ATAGCAGTGTTAGGATATATTTTATAATGATAATAATAATTGAAACAAAGTTGAAAAAAGGTTGTTGTCATCAAAACTAACTCCATCAAAATCTCAGTATCTAACACAAGGAAGAGTTAAAATGACGGCCTACTCTAATGACGGCTAGCGACGGTCTAAATAATCGGTCGTCACCAACTATCGCATGCCAACACTTACCTGGGTAAAACCTGGGAACCCAGCACCATCAATCTCATTTTCTTCATCCCTCAAAATCTCGTGCAAACCATCGAAAAAAATCCTACTCTGCCCGCCACCGCTTGCCGTTGCCGAGCAACATCCCTAGCAACCCCCACCTCCTTTCTTCTTTCAATCTACGTCCTTTTTGTTGATTGAGGTATAATTTCTAACCCTAAATTGTTATATATTGAAGATAGTGTGTTTGCATATGTTGATTAGTCTTTTTTGATATAATTGTAGATTAGTAATTAATTTAGAAATGTAGAAAAACTCATATATTAGAAATTTAGGCGATTTTCGATTAGAAATCACTGACTTGTGTATTAGTCGAGATAATATAATACACTAGGTGATTTAATGATATAACTAGTGGTAAAACGATTATCATAAATTAATGCTTGATTTTAGAATATGACTAAACCCTAGTTTTGAAATTTGGGAATTTAATTAGTTGATTATCGACTTGAAATCGATTAATATATATTGTGAATTAGTTAACGAGAATTTTAGAAGAAGTTAACAATTTATATCGTGTTAAAATTATATTGTGCTAATTCATATCGTGTTAACAATTAAATTGATATTCATGTCTATAGTTTAATTTTGCGAAGGTTAAACATATAAATTAAATATAATTAAAACGAGCTGATCGCGTAGCGTTAGTTCGTAGTTTTACGATTTGAACTTTGAATGTGTGTATATGATATAATATAAGTCAAAATTCATTGAAATAAGAATCTTCTGAATCTATTGGATTATAGTTTCTAATGTAAGAGAAAAATTGAGATTTCATCTGATAGATTTTAGATTATGTCAAAATCAAATTTCTAAAAATACCGTAGTGTTGTAGGTTTTGAACTATAACGATTTATTTAATAAAATGGAAGAATAAAAAATAGGAATTTATAGAAAAATATGTTTTAAAGTTTATATATAGTTTAGTTAATAAAGATCATATTTAAATCGATTTTCTAAAAAAATTAGAAAAAAATTCAATAAGAGCACATATTCTACTAAATTTGTTTTTCTGTAAAAATAAGAATATATTTTAACAATAGAAAAAACTGTATTGATTAGACAGAAGGTGGTGTGTAAAAGAGAAGTGAAGTACTGTCGAGATATAGCAGTGTGGTGTGTAAAACCTTTAGTCCCAAAAGTATTTACTTTATTTTTATTTTTTGAATATGAACCACTTTAATGCAAGTAATGCGTAGATGAGTAGTGAAGCGCTGTCGAAATTTGATAGAAACGTGGTGAGTGTGAAGTCTTTAGTCCCAAACGGCTTTACAATAACATATGTATGTGTTATCGAAATCACCAACATATATCTTTGAATCAAGAAAAATGTTTGATTATTGTGTTAATTGTTGTTGGATGTATGAAGCTAGAACTGGAATGAAAAATTCAGTGAAAGCACATTTCTACAATAGCGTAAATGAATTTACTAGATTTGCAGTATCTAATATTGGAAATTATGGGGATATTCGTTGTTCGTGTAGTAAGTGCAAACCATTGAGGTTTTGGAAATCAGACACCTTTAAAGCACATATGTATAAATATGGTTTTGTGATAAATTATTATTTATGGGATCGTCATGGAGAAATTATTGCACCTGTAATAAATCCTATAATGTCAGATATGGAATTAGTTATGACGAATCCAATAGAAGATATGGTGGAAGATGCAGTATGGTCAATGTTCCCCAACGATAAAGTTGATGATGATTACATGAATATTGAAGAAGAACCGAATGCGGATGCAAAAATATATATGATTTATTGGCTTCAACTAAGAGGCCGGAGTGGAATGGTTGTACAAGTGGAACTGAATTATCGGTAACCGCTGAATACATCACTATGAAATCAAAATTCAACGTTACAGAAGATGGATTTACAAAAGATGTTCAAGTCACAAAAAGACATATGCCACCCAACAAACTGATGTGCGATAGTCATTACAAAGTGAAAACACTCATGTCGGCTTTTGCTCTGTCGTACCCAAAAATAGATACCTGTATAAGCGGTTGCATGTTGTATTGGAATGATCATATTAATCTTAGAAACTGTAAAGTATGTGATGAGGGAAGGTACAAACCTAGAAAAAAGAAAGGAAATTCCATACAAGATAATGCGTTATTCACTGATCACTCATAGACTACAAAGGTTATATGCATCCTCAGTCACTACATGTCATATGCGATTGCACAGTGTGAGAACACCAGAAGAATGAACTTTGACACATCCATCGGATGGAGAAGCATGGAAACATTTTGATAAAACATATCCTACATTTTCCGCAGAGAGTCGGAACTACAGACTTGGTTTATGTACGGATGATTTTTCACCATTCTCTCAGTTTGGTAGTAAATATTCATCTTGGCCTATTATCGTTACTCCTTATAATCTACCTCCTAAGATGTGTATGAAAACTACATATATGTTTCTCACTATTATCGTTCCTGGCCCTGATGATCCAACGCAAGGCATCGATGTTTATCTATAATGATTAAAAAAAGAGTTGAAAACATTAGGGTATAAAGGGGTTGAAACATAAGACATTTCAAAAAAAAAAAAATTTGTACGTTCGCTTCGTTGTTATGGACTATTACTGATTTTCCTACATATGAGATGCTTTCAGGCCAGAGTACGGTCGATCATCTAGCTTGTCCCCATTGCATGGAAGAAACACGAGCATTTTCCTTACGATATAGGAGGAAGACTTCTTGGTTTGATTGTCATCATTGTTTTCTTCATCCCAACCATATATTTCGAAGATAAAAGAAAAAATTTAAAGTTATCAAAGAAGAGGATACGCAAGCACCAAAAATTTGGTCAATTGATGAAATATATGAAATTGTAACGGAGTATCCTAAGGTACATGAAACTGGAGCACAGACTGAAATTCTCGGTAAATCTGATATTCATGATTAGTGCAAACAAAGTATTTTTTCGGAATCACCTTATTGGAAAGATCCCTACTTCAACATAATATCGTCGTGATGCATAAAAAACATATTTGATAACGTGCTTAATATAGTCTTAAATGTTAAGTGGAAAAAAAGGACAACCTAAACTCAAGGCGTGACATAGAACACTTCTGTACACGTCCTGAACTTCATATGAAGCCTAATAACAATAAAAAACCCAAAGCATGCTATGAACTAGAAAACAACAAATAAAACTTGTATTAAAACGGGTTGAGGGGATAAAATGTTCTGATGGGATTTCTTCGAATCTCCGTAGATGTGTTGACTTTAAAAACAATAAATTATATTGGATGAAAAGTCATGATTGTCATATCATGATGGAAATTTATTACCATTGGTGTTCAGAGAACTACTGTCTGTAAAAGTGTAGGGTGTTGTAATAGAGTTAACTCTATTTTATAAACAGTTTTGTTCGGCAACGCTAAAAATTGATCGTTTATCTAAACTTGAAGTAGACATTCCAATATTATTTTGCAAACTAAAGAAAATATTTCCTCTAGGATTCTTTAATGTAATGGAGCGTTTACTTGTTCATCTTCCATCCGAAGCTATCCTTCTTCCATCCGAAGCTATTCTTCAAGGTCCAATGCAATATGGACGGATGTATCCCTTTGTGAGGTAATAGAAAATATCAGTAAAATTTATGTAACTTAAAGATTCATACTTACATAAATACATATAAACTGAACTGATTTTGTAATAGGTATTTGAATCATCTGAAGAAAAAAGTACGACAAAAAGCACGAGTTGAAGCTTCAATTTGCGAATCTTATCTTAAAGAAGAAGCTTCGTTCTTTTTTCCTCATTACTTCAGTGATCATGTGAACTTATCATTTGTAAGTGGTCCTTGTAATAATGAAGTGGTGGAACAAGATTTTTATCGGACAATGTTATCTATTTTTAGACAACATGGGCTTCTTGAAAATATGTTGAAATATGGTTAGAAGATAGAGATCACCATGTAACATACACATATGTTTTTCTAAATTGTGTTGAAGTTGCACCATTTGTTAGGTATTATAAATTTCATATTTGTTTCAGTTGTATCTACATTAAGTGTTAGCTAATAATCATGTATGTCTGCAATATCTACGAATCACATAATCCATATGGAGATCTCAGTAAAGCTTTTGTTAAATGGTTTTCGGAATACGTTTATAATCTAATAAACTATGTCATTGATGATGGTTTGCAACATTTTGCGCTTGGACCAAAACGAAATGTTAAGATATATCCTATATTCTTCGTCAATGGATTTAAATTCAACACCAAAGATCATGGTAGTAATACATTAACATACAACATTTGTGTATTTGTCAAAGGTTGTGATTGTGACGTACCCAAACCCCCGTTCCACGGTGGCAAGGGTAATCTTTAGAATATAACACATAAACAAATAGCAGCAGAACAAAAATATATAAATACACCAGATAATGTACATCAAATTACACTGGAAATAATAATCATCAGAGTTACACAATATACTGGATCGTACTTAGTACAAAATACAGTTCAGCTTTACATAAAATGTCTACAGCGGAATCAAAACATAATATGTACAAAAGGAGCTGAACAACATAAAAAGAAAGAAGTGATAGAATCCATCTTCAGCTCCATAGCTATCCAGAAAGAGCCTACTAAAACCTGAATACAAGGCTGCCCATGTAGAAATAGGGGCACCCGAGTTTGCAAGTGAAACAAACTACGAGTCAGTCATGGAACTGGTATGAGAAATCTACTTAACTTATTTTAATAATATGGCCAATCACAGGACCACGCCGCTAACGCGGAATGGATTTACTCCATTGGATTGCCAGTGCTTTAAAACAAGTAAATCATTTAAACATCGCAATGCTTTTTACAAAAATGAAGCCATTATAAGACTCAGTTCCCATCACACAATGCAACGCAAACCGGAGGATAGAGTTTTATCTTATAATGGCCAAAATATGCTAGATACGAACAAAACAAATCATTTGATATTATTACTATTGTTTATATGTTTCAAAAACAATTTCAATCATAAGTATCAATCGTAGATGGCATAGGTACCATATATCATGTCTCCATATATATGTTTACAATCAAAACCGCACGATATCGTATTTGGAAATTGGATTTCCGTCATGAACCAAGGCAAGGGATCGTCCTTACTGCTTCGAGACGCTCTAGCCCGTGTCTCAGGAACAGCCGCAACAACACCTTTGATCTTCAGGGCCGGTCCACACGGAGTGGATTAAAATGTCCGAACACTGCGTTTCCCCACCCTATGGCATGTCAAACTGGTCTGTATAAAGACCATCCATTGGCTCCGCAGAGACCGAAATAACTGAGGCGACTCGCTATCCATCATCCACATAAGTAAAATGCCCGGGCGTGTAAAACCCAAAACACCACTCCTATCTAGAAGGAAATGCATGCTCTCCTTGCAGTCCTCTCCCTTTTCTGGTTCATACCGGGGTGTGAGGCTCGCGAATCAACGCTCAACACAAATCTAGCTATTTAAAACCCTGCTTTGATCATCAACCACAAGACTCTGCTTTTTAACAAAAGCCTTGTTCACAGCATCTCTGTATGCTACGTTGTCAATCTACAATGTCAGACACACATCCATTTACAAGTCTGTTCTGGGTCTAAACGAAATCAGAGGCACCTTATTCCTCTCCCGTATGTCCAATACAGGAGAGAGGCCCTCGCACATCCGAACGATCAACAAGTACGTCCGGACGACCGCCACTGTAACCCCGTCAGGGCAGCAACTCACATCAAAGGCATCAGTAGCCATCCATTCGATGTGAAGATCATCGGTCTTGCACCGTCTTCGTATCTTCGACTTCTAATCGTCGATCAATTATTTGAAATGAGAATTAACTCGGCCTTTTCAAATAATTCCCGTATATTTAGAATTCAAATCAATTCATTTCCTGGTTAAATTATTTGACATATATAATTCAGTTCATTAATGTAATTTTCACGTCAAACACACTCAACCATCAAATATCTAATAAACCGAGTAAATTCAGTTTATTTCCATTCCATATCGTTCATAATATTTTATAATGATCTATCTCTATTTTTATTTATTTAAAAATAGCCAATTTATTCAAACGACGCTTCAGGCCATAACGCGGCCATAGCACTGTTTTCCTGCAGATTTGATTTACATATATCTAAAAATCTAACTGTTGGATCTTTACAAATTTTATGCCATTGGAAAAATCTTTTTAAAGCGGACCCAACAGTTCCAGTTTTGGGAAAATCCGACGGTCGGATCTCCCGGTACAATCGTTTGAAGTTACGATTTCAAAATACGAACTGCAGCGTCGTTATTCGATTTATTTTAATTATATATATATATATATATATAATCCATTCTGGCGCAGTTTTCATTCAGATTTGAATTAAACATTTCGCACCATCTAACGTTGGATCTTTACAAATTTGGCGTCATTGGAAAGATATTTCCAAAGCGAACCCAACAGTCTCAGTTTCGGGAAACTCCGATGGTCGGATCTCCCGCAATTATCATTTAAAATCACGGTTTCAAAATACGAACTACAGCTTCGTTACGCGATTTATTTTAATTATATATATATAAAATCCGTTCTTTGATTTCCAAACCATTTTCATTTCATATATGTGATGAAAATAATATTTTTATCCAACAAATATTTATTTCAACACATGACTATTTTTAACACTTCATGTATATAATAAAAATGTAATTTTTATCTTCAAAACAATTTATTTCAAACATGATTATTTTTAGCGATTCGTACATATTATAAAAAATGTGATTTTTATTGTTAAAACAATTTATTTCAAACATGAAGATTTTTAGCGATTCATATATATTATAAAAAATGTGATTTTTATTGTTAAAACAATTTATTTCAAACATGAAGATTTTTAGCGATTCATATATATTATAAAAATATGATTTTTATTGTTAAAAGAATTTATTTCAAAAATAAAGATTTTTAGCGATTCGTATATATTATAAAAATGTGATTTTTTATTGTTAAAACAATTTATTTCATACATGAATATTTTATATACTTCACATACATGATAAAAATGTGATTTTTATCTTTCAACCATTTTATTCGTCAAATGAATATTTTTCCAACACATGAATATAAATCAAACATAGGAATGCTTCAGAAAATTTCGTTAGCATAACGACAGGGTAGTTAAAACCGGCATCGTTCCGAGTACGGCTCCTCGCTCTACCTCAAAGCCTCACAGCTTTTGACAAGGGGGATTTCAATATCTAGTTCGTACGCAGACGAATTTTCCCATAAACTAATCCTATTGAGTTTCAACCACAATCAATCATATCAACCATTCACATTTATTAACCAAATTTCACATCAACCAAAATCCAAACAATCACAACCAATATATATCATCCATGGTCTATGGACGAGGGGAGTGTGTATATATATATATATATATATATATATATATAGATAGATATATATAGATATACGTTTATAAATATATTTCAATTTCATTTCAATTCCATTCAACGCACATATGATTTTTACAACGTATATATAACTTATACATCGCACATACAACTTATACAACGCTTATACATGAGGTGTAGCTTGTATAACTTATATATCGATCGTATAATTTATACATCGCCATTTCATATCGTTTATAATTTAGAAATCTCATATTGGGTTCCACTCCTCCAAAAATTGTAGGAAGCTCCAAAAATTCTTTGGTCTCTTCTAGAATGTAGAAGACGTCCACACGAGTCCAATGTCTCTTGTTTCACTGAATTTCGATCACATAGCAAAAAGATATGATTTTTATAAGTTTGCAATGCTTTTATTTGTCGAAATCAGTTTAAAATAAACAAGCAGTACCTCAACCCTTTTGATTCAAAACTAGGTTTGCAAAAATCTCTCAATCCGTGTAGCGATTCATCGATCGGGCTACACCACGATGTCGGGCTTGGAAAGGCGCCCCTGCGCCACCCCTTGATGGCGAACTCGCACACACATTGATGGAGGAACTGGGGCTTGAATGGCACAACTTCAGGAGGGTGATTCTACTCCGATACTCGACGATAATTTGTGAAACCGGTCTTGATTTGAAGCTGACGAGGAGATCTTCAAAAACCCTAACTGGAGCTAGCAATTTTGTTGAGTGGATTGAGCGTTAGAGAGGAGAGAAGGAAAGAAAGGGAGTCGCTGTTCGATTTGGGAGGTTGCGGGGTTTTCAAGATATGAAGATGAAACGTGATTGGTCGGGGGAGTTATATTTATTTTTTAATTCAATTAATTCCGAAAATATCCCCTAGCCCATACGAACTCCAAGTCAAACCCAACGACTGTCATCCTAGCCAAATACCCCAATTCCGAACACAATGGAACATGTTTCATAGGCCCATTCGACTATTTTAGTCAGTTTTTCTTTAAATTAAAATATAAAACATTCAATATTTGATTTGAACGTACATTTTAATTTGCCAAGGCTACATACCGATTCCAAAAATTCCAAAAAAATAAATCTAGTTATGTTTGGATGACATGGTCCCAACAAAAATAGTTTCATCGAATTTGGAGACCGTTTGAAAAATGACCATTTTTTGGTCGATCCAAATTGACTGAAATTAACCAAACACGTTTTCTTTTGCCACGCTCACATATTAACTCCAAAAATTATGGAATTTGGAACCTAGCAATAATTTGACATCTCGGATCCAACAAAAGTGGTTTCATCGAAAACGTAGGTCGTTTGCAAAATGTCTATTTCCAAGGTTATATAAACTCCATAGCAACCTTTCTGAAAATTCATTTGGCCATAACTTTTGATTCCCGCTATGAAATTTCGATTTTTTAGATTCGTTAGAAAGATATTCTTATACAGATTTAAATATTTTAGGTTTCACTAAAATCTGTTTTATTTTGCATCCGGTACAGTCAGTCAAAGTTCGAATTCAAATTTTCAAACTGTCGCGCCATTTCGGCCTTGTTTTATAATTAAAATAAATATATTCACTATAACTTTGATCAAAATAGATTTTTGGTCGTTATTATTTAAAATAATTTATTTTAAATATTCAAAATCCACAAAAATAGCCAAATTAAAAAATTTAAATTGGTTCTGATTTTCCGGGTTGTTACAGTGATGATCCAAATGAGCATATAAAAGTCTTTTATACCATCTTAACAATAGTTTTTAGTGTTGACATATTATGTACAACCTTTTGAAAAAGTTTGTTTATTCATGTACAAATGGTTCAGCAATGTTCCTGGCACTGAAATCAATGTGCTCGAAGATTATACGCTTATAGAAATAAAACACACATCATTACTGTAAGTATGATCCTTTTGTATTAGCCAAAAAAGCCTTACAAGTATATTTTGTTCCGTATCTATCTTTAAAAAGAGAAAAAGCAGATTGGTCTGCTATCATTAAAACAAAAGAAAGGTTTACATTTGAAGGAATTGTTATTCCAGAAGATGCAGCGTATCAAACAGATACAAAGCAAAATGATGAAATAATAATAAATGACGATATTGATTTAGGGTCTTTGAATGATGAGTCGAATGTTTTAATAAAAGCATTTGAGAGTACAGAAGATAACAATATAGAGAACGAGATTGAAACCAAATCAGAAAACAAAGAAGATTTATAATATTTGTATAATTTGTTGTTTACATAAATTCTGAATTTGAACTATGTTGTGAGCTTTGTTGTACAATGATATATTTTGTAATAACGAACTGATATGATGTGCTAAGTTTATGAATTGATGTAGTGAATATATATAATGTATGTTCTAAGTTTATGGATTGGTGAATTGTATGTTATTACTTTTATTAAATAACAGATATGCAAAATGATATGTGTTATTATTATACGAAATGGTATGTTTGTGACAGATATGCCTCTTAGATGACCTTCCCACTCTTCAGATGCAGGTGCGAATAGTACAACACAGGATTTACGTCCGGTTGTAGAACTCATACCTAAAACGGTATGGTAAGTATCTAAATTAGTAAAGTTTTATTCTTTAAATTTTATTTAATGCTTACATCATATTTTCTGCTGGGGTTTTGAGATTCAGCCTGCAAATTTTATTTTATCTATTTCTAGATCAGCCTGGGTAAGCAGGCTAATAGATTGTTGGCTTCAATAGGACGACATTCCTGCTCACATCAGGAATGTCATCCTTTTAGAGGTTCTAGTAAGTGTAAATTTCTTATTTATTTCAATTTGTATAAAATATGTAATTCAGATAATTTTGTTATATGCAGGTTCTTATTTGGGTTCGGCCCGGAGATATGCAGGTCTTTCTCAATCATTGGAATAAGAAGATGAGAAAGAACTATAAAGACAACATCTATAAAGCAAAAAACAATGTGAAGAAGCCTCCATGGATGAGCGAACGGGTTAGGTCAGATTTTCTTACGACCTGGGAGAGTCCCGCGATGTGGATAAGTTATTTGAACTCATTTTTAATTTCTATTTTGTTTTTCATATGTCAGTTAAGTTAATTGTATAATTAAATTTACATGAGGTTTCAGAGCGAAACAGGGAAAACAGGAATAAAAATCCTAAATTGCACTGGGGTGACTCTAAGTCGTTCTCATAGCATTGACGTAAATTGGTACGTATGATAAATTGAATTTAGATAAGTAGTTCTAACCTTCTTTTAATCGTATTGGTAAATTTAGAATTATATTGTACAATTTCAGATGTCAACTCTCCAATGGGAGCCTACACTTGCTGAGGTGCTTACCTTGACTACGCGGTCGAGCAGACCAATGAGGAGGGTAACACATCCAATATCCTGATGGACGCTAAGTCCCAACACGTGATGGTAAGCATTCGTAATATCTTGTATTTCACATCATTCAGTCAAAATAGAATATTTAATTTATGAATTAATTGTTCGCTATCGCAGGAAATATACCAGGCAGAGATCACTTGAGTGACGCGGTCCTCAGGTCGTGAGGTGACCCTAGAGGAGTGCAATTGGATTGGGGATGCCATCATTGATCCTTCTACCCGGAATAAATGCTACGGTTTTGGAAACTCAGAGGTAAATTATTTCATTAACTAAGTTATAACTGTACTTAATCCTGAATAAATTATAAACCCACCATGATTACATAATTGTTTTAGTAGTTATATATATTAAAATCCATTACGATTACATAGCCAAAATAACTTAACAATTAAATCAATATTTACGCCTACAGTTTAATTTCGCAAAGGTTAAACATATAAATTAAATATAATTAAAACAGATTGTTTGCAATGCCAGTTCGTAATTTTCCAATTTGAACTTTGAATGAGTGTATATGATATGATATATGTCAAATTCTTAGAAACAAGAATCCTCCGAATCTATTGGATTATAGGTTTCTAATGGAAGAGAAAAATTGGGATTTCATACGGTAGATTATGGATTATGTCAAAATCAAATTTCTAAAATAAATACAGAATGGCAGCTTTTGAACTATAGCCATTTATTTAATAAAATGGAAGTATTTTAAGAAAATAAAATAGGAATTTACAAAAAAAAAAAAAATCTGGTGGATATATTGACTTATGATGAATTTGGATATGAGACGGTTATATGTTGACTGCTTATGATTATATGTAATGTTATATTAAATTCGTGTTGTTTGTGAACATTACATAAAATATGATATAATAATATAAATCAAAACTCATAGTATAAAATATTATTGGTAGCAACGACCCAAACATCTTATAGGAGATCAAAACAGGAGGAGGAGATCTCCATGCTCCGTCAGCAGATGACTGAGATGCAGGATTGGAGGAAGAGTGGACTGACTGCTATGCTCGATGAGTGGATCGCTGAATTTCTATCTGAGCATGGGAGGATGCCTAGGGATGAGGCTGGGTGGGTGATGGGAATGATGAGGATGATGAGGACAATGAAGATGATGATGGAGACAGATTGGTACTTGTCTTTTTTGATTTTTTTCAATAGCATATATAAATACAAACATGACAATCATGGATTTGGCTTGCTATTGACGGGTTGTGGATTTGGTAATTGTTTTGTGGACATAATGTTGTGGATATGGTCTGTTATGATGGTGTGGATGTGATGGTTTGTTTCAGAATGTTTAATGTTATTTGTTTACGGTTTATTAGTTATTTTGTGATATATATGTTGGTTTGTGTTATGAATTTGAGTATATATGACATGTTAGATTGTGGAATTGATTGTATACGAGTTGTGGAGCGAATAGATTTATGTATGGGTGGTATGAGGAAAACATTGTAAAGATAAAACAGAAAAACGGCTTCAGGTAAGCTACGACTGGCAACGGCTTATCAGTCACGTAGTGCTATTCTTGGCGACAACTAGCTATGACCTGTGTGTCCAGTATAGCTACGGTTAGCGACGACTAGTTATGATTATTTTACTATGACTGACGACGGCTAGTGGCAACATAGAGATGGTCCAGAAAAAGCCACGAGTCCAGATTTGTCGTCGTTGATTGTAGCTAGTAAGGTGACCAAAGCCGTCGCTAGAATTGATGCTATTTCGTTAGCATCAGCTTATGTAGTGGCGGCTTTTTGCAATGGCTGCTTACGGCCGCCGAAGGCTAAAGGCCGTCGCTATATGAAGTCGTTCATGTAATGAGACCTACCCCATTTCCAGCTCTGGACACGCTAAAAGAGTTTAAAAAAAGACTAGAGAAACTTATATTCACAAAAAGATGCTTTTAATAAAATTATCATAAAAAATAGTGCATTGGAAAGTTCAAGTTCAAATGTGAATATTTCCCTTATATTGATGAGAATGAGGATGATATTTTAGTGAGCAAACATGGCAATAAAAATATGAGTGAAATGGAAGAAAACATTGATTCATCGTCAAATGATAATATTTTTGATAATTTTGCAAGTCAGAATGCTAAAAAAGTGTTCATAGTTAATTAATATTGATTTTGTTGTATAACTGAATTATTGTTATGAATAAAGTTATTCCATTTTTTTCCTTCTTTCCATTATTTTTAAACAATATAATTTACTTTGAAGATTTAATTAATGATAATACATTGTACTCTTTATAAGGGCATTGCTTTTACTTTTGGTTTTAGATATCAAAACTTCTAGGACGGTGTCTTCCTGTAGGAAGGTATATAATCCTATAATCCAACATTACAATATTAGCTTAAAAGAAATGAATCTCGATGGCATTTTAAGTCCCTACTAATTCAGCCAAACTTGGAACCTTGATTCATTTATCGGTGGTATGCTAAGCGATTCGAACTTTTTCTCTTTAGTTTTTCTTTCTCCCCGTTTCTAATTTTTGTTTAAAGAATTTTGCAAGTTTCACATTTTCATCATTAGGCCACTCTAAAGCTTTTGCTCATCTGACTATTTGCTCCATGATGATATGTAAGGATAACTTAATAAAAAATCGTATTAAGGTGTATATTGAAATTTAATCTTCGAAGGAACTTTTTCTTTTGGCAAGGCTCGAAGGATCTATTTTTACAATACGTAAAAATATGTAGGCATTCTATTCTTAATAGAGAAGGATAATTTTCGCTGGTGAATGTCAAACAAAAGATTCTAGTGTCTTCTTACAAAGTTTGTATAATGGGGAACTGTATTTTTACTGCAGTCATCCAAATTTAGATTTAACAAAGAACAAATATGATAAAGAATATTATGTGGAATATTATTATAACTGGCATCCTTCCATAAGTTTCTATATAAAACGAATCCTTATTTTTGTAGCAACGCGATTTCGGTATTTTTTCGCGCTACCGCACTAAAAAATAATTCAAAAAGTTATAAATATCAAGAGAATATTGCTGAAAAAATTGTAGAAATGTCAGCACTCATTATGAAAAACTGCAGATATATTTTCAACTATTCTACAGTGTGTTGCACATACTTAAAAAAAAAAAACAGATGCGTAAATGTCTGCACTTATTGTGAATAAGTACCGACACATCTGCAGTTCTATAGCTTATTGCAGACATGTCTCAGTGTATAGAAGTACTACACACACACACACACACACACACACACACACACACACACACACACACACACACACACATATATATATATATATATGCAATTTTCTATATAGTTGCTTCTATTTCTGTAATTCTACTGAAGTATATATATTATTCATTTATATGTAATGCACATCATTTTTTTGATGATTTTTATGCAATAATGTAATGTTAGAAGAAGTGTAGGCATTGAGTTGGAAAGTCTAAAGCGAAGAAAAAATTACATAAAGACATGTAATATTTTGATATAATTGTTGTGATGTCTGCAATTATTTAAAAAATTGCAGTTTTCCTACATTTTCGTTATAGCTTGGATTTTTTTTAAAGCAAATTTTTTGTATTTTTCTTACATAAATACGAAGATGATTATATATTGAATTAAGTTTGGTAGTTTTTACATTGAGATTTGATGTTTTTTTTTTTTTTTTTTTTTTTTTTTTTTTTTTTTTTTTTGATTTTAGAAAACAAGGACATAATTTACAAAGTTTTAAGACAAAGAGTTTTTGTGTAGTTTGAGACTTAATAAGGACTTAGCCAAGTTGTTCCAATATTATATGTCTTCCTGTGCAAAATAGAAGTTGAAAGTTTCTCCAGAAGTGCAAATAATTATCATTTGTTAGAGGTTTCAAGATTAGAAAAATCACATGTTTTCATCAGTGTCTCAAATCACGGATTTTGAGCTCATATTGCCTCATCTTGGATTTTTATATAGATACATCGTATTATGTGAGGTCGACATAATTGTATATCTTGTGCATAATTGAACTTTAAACTATACATCAGGGCCATAGCGACTACATAGTGTACTGTTTCCTTTTTTATCTTCACTGCTCGCTGTAACTAAGCAATTAATATAAGCATACCGATACTTTTCGATAAAAAATTATCTTGAGGTTAAGTTATGCTAAAGGGTTTCATTCGTTTTCGCAGATTCAATTCTAGACATTAAGGGTGAGAAATAGAAGGTTCGATCGACTTTAGGGTGAAGTATGTCAAATCGGAACCGAATCATTTTTTTAAACCATGCCGAATCGAATTGATTTAGATTAATTCGATAGGTAATCGATTTGACTGAATTATAAATAGACGTCTTTACTCATATGATTAATTATGTAAAAGAAAAGCATAAATTTATGGTTGAAGATATTTTATTTTGTATTTTTATGTTTATAACAAAATTTGATTTATTTATAACAAATGAACTGCGTATTTAATCACAAATTTATTATTTAAAATATTGCAATAACATAAAATTGGTTAATACATTAAAAATTCTGTTCATTCTGTTAGAAAAATAACTAAAAGAAGATTGTGTACCAAATCTAATACAAATCGATTTATTTTGAAAACCAAATCAAACCGTCCTAGAAGATTGGATCGGTTAATTCTGTTCTAACCGAATATTGCTCATATGTGCTACACATGTCATTTATACTCTCAATATGATGTGGTTGACCAACAATGACAAGAGGCACTGCAGGTAGTGGCGTTACACTACACCAATTAAAGGAATTTGAAACACGCGATAGTTTTAGTTTGAAACGTACAGGTTTAGTTTCTGCACTAACAACCATCTATTACTGTTTCAGTTCAGTAAAACCGTACCTTAATTTATTGATGGTGATTATTAAATTAAAATTAAACGTTGTCAACCTCTAATGTGATCGTGACTTTCAGTCCCTTCTCACTCAAACACTTAGGCCGCTAAACCGTTCCCATCATTTCGCCTCTCTTTCGTTCTACTTCGTTATTCCAAAAAGGGGAAAAGACGAAGAAGAAGCATCTGTTTTGATCAATTCGAGCTTCATCAACTTATCAACTAAGCTTCCTTCCCCTTATCGAGCTAGGTTATTTTCTTTCTTTATTGATTTTGGTGTCATTTGATTTGGTGGCTATGGTTTATGGATCTTGTTTTAAAAGTGCTTCAATGGGACATGGATTCGACTTTCATCTTCAGGTGACTATCGAACCACTTAATGATTTTAAATCATCATCCGTGATGATGTAGTAATATGTCATAATCCATTAGCTAATTTATTCACTTGTTCATAATTCGTTTCGTTAACTAGTTTTTCAATTTCGAAGTACAATAATGTTCGTTGTTGCTACAGGGTGTAACATTTTATTGGTTTAAACTCCTTGATGACAAATTATTGACAACACTGATGAGAGAATTTATTATAGATGTTGTCTGTGGCTACTAATTAAATAAACATGGTGCACAAGATTTCTAATCCTCCTTCATCTATTAGTATGCAGAGCTTTTTCTATTAACTTTTGTAAAGGAGTAGCCCACTTCCATGGTCATAGCATGCTTCATAGGTCTTTATATATATATATATATATATATATATATATATATATATATATATATATATATATATATATATATATATATATATATCTGTGTGTGTGTGTGTGTCTTTTTCAAAATGTAAATTTTTAGGCTTTGGTATAGAGCTCTGGAGGTGATGTTCAGAATTAGTCATTACTCAACTGGTGCAAAACATGTGTGCTGTAGGATGCATTATTGGTACGTGGAAATTGCTTTTATATGGTAGACAATATACAATGAAAATTATATTGTATTCACTGTTTCTCTTATTTTTATTTACCTTTCATTCTCCTGAAGGCACCATGTTCAGACTAAGCAATTGTGGTTTAGTCATTCTCAAAAATTTACAAGTGTTTTGTTTGCGTGAATAGTCAAAGAATGTATATATTTCAAAATTTTGGATGTTAATATAATACTCACTTTCATTAATGTACGATTAATTAATACATAGCAGATTCTTAGTATTAAGTTTGTCGTCTTTGAACAAGAAGGCCATAACAATTCCTTGGTTGATTCACGTTATTTCTATCTAAAAAATAAATGCACTTCCATTTCATAAAACATATATCCAGCTTTACACTTCTATATAAAGAGTATAAGATGTTAATCTATACATGAATGGTTAAAATAATCTTTGCACTTAACAGTATTACTTAAATATCATATTTTTTAAGTAACGTAAAAGGACTTTATGATTTATTATTAGTGCATATTGCATATTACTATATCAATAGTTGTAACAGTGAAACCATTAAACCGTAGCAGTTTTGCAGCATTAGATGATCCGTTCGTGATTAAGACTGCAACACCAGATAAAGCGCAGGAGAACACTGGTAATTATTTATTTACACATAATTAACCTTATTTAAATTTCTGTTTCTATGCATGTGATCGCTATGCCATGTTATTTATGTTTTCTCTAAAACTATTCCGGGCATTCTCTACTGTTGGCACAAAATTTTCACGGCATTAGATTCTTTTGCATGCATATATTTGATGGAGATACCATGTTGTATTGCTTATATTATGTATTCGTCTTTTTATCTTTGAACTTTTCAAATGCTTGTTATGAAAGCGTGGTATCCATACTCTTCATGGTCGACCATTAGCATACCACTATTTTGCAGTTTTGGTCCTCATCAAACACTGATTTATTCAAATTTTACTTCTCCAGTTGTTCCAACCCTACTTTTTTATATGCTGTCATGATAGAAACATGAATATGCTATGGGTTATATACTATTCTGCAAAAAAAATTCCTTGCTAGCATTTTAGTGTTTACCAAATAGCATTGGCTTAACTTTTGGATCTACAATCCATAGATTGAGAATCTATTCTTCTAACCTAAATGTGGTTGGATGAGGTAAAGCTTCTGAAATGTGATGATTTATATTGGTGTATTAAACTGAAGCCTGTCATTTTCCATATTGCTATTTGAATTTTTCAACAGAACAAATTTTTTTTTTCTTCCCGAGAGTACCATGCTTGTATATGAATGTAGAAGGCATTTAAAACACGTCTAGAGGGTTTAAGTGAGCATTAGGAATCGGTGTTTATAGAGGATGTAAAAGAAGTGGCTTGCTAATTTAGGTGTTCTTGATCAAAAATTATAAAAGAGACTTGTTTGCATGTATGGTGTGGACAATATGCCACTAAAGTTTTGTCTTATGCACTGTATTTTGATTTTATTCATTTGCTTTCTTGACCGAGTGTTGTTTTGTTAAAATAATGGAAGTTGCTTGGCAAACTCAGAATGGTTCCCATACCATTTATCCTACGATTATTAAATGGTTGACCATCATAATTCCTAATCTAAACATAAATACACTTTATAATTTTATCTATTTGGGTTATAATTAGTTATTGTTAGATGTTTTAGATTATTTTAATTGCAAAACGATAATATATAGCCCTACAAGCTGGCACCAGGTATGCTTCAGCATTTTACTTGGTTTCTCGGTTTGTAGTGCTCCAGTTTCGTCTCGATTGCCTAACAACACCTATTTTCTACACAAACTCAAGTTCAGAGCAATTTCAGCACATAGCGTTACAAGTTTAGTTTAATGCCTTGCTCGTACATTTTAAGGTACAATTTGCTAGTCATTTGCCTATTTTGTTTAGACATCTAATAGGTGCTCATATGATGCTATCATAGTCAGGATCAATCCTTAAGGAACTTTTCAAGGAAGAATGCAAAGAGATAAATTCATTAAGGTATAACAGCTTATTTTTAAATCTTTAAATGGGAGCTCAATATATAGAACACATATACAATTTAGAGAACAAGTATTTATATGTTTCGTAATGATTACAACATTCAACAGTCATTTTAAATAATTTTTTAAAGTTACATTCTCCATGCATACGAAAAAGTACCAATATGTTTTGTGACATTTTTCCTGTAATCGTAATACTCATAGTCATCTTGATTATATTTTAAGTTGAACGTACATTATACATGTTATATAAATTGTGAATTTAAGAAACATATCAATTGTCTCAGTTGATGTTGTCTTTATGGATGGTTCTGTCAGTATACATGATGTACATACTCCTAATTTGTAAGCTCGCCTCATTAATGTGATCAATAAATTGTATTTTAAGGCCATCTAAGGCCAGTTTGATGATGCAAGTTTGACTTATTTTGTGGAATAAACATTTTTTTCTCATCATATAGGCATATATGTTCAACTGAAATAACTATGATGATTTACAAATGAAACGTTAAAAGCATAACCATTATTTGTTGTTAACTTGAGATTTTAGTTGGTTGCCTCAGATTCTGTGGACTTGGGATAATATGAATGTCAATTTAGCTGAATTGTTAGATCATTGTCGTGGTCCATGTGCATAAGATGACAATAACTTGTAACTGTACATTTATATCATCAATTCCTAATAGGGGATTTTTCCCACAAGGACAAACTCACTAAATTATTTGCCTAAAAGGACAACCACCAAAAAACTTGCCTAAAAGGACAAGTTTTAGTGCAAATGGTGAATTTCAGGGGAATCCCATGTTTTTCCACTTTGCACTAAAACTTGTCCTTTTGGACAAGTTTTTTACCCCTTGTCCTTTTGGGCAATTTTTTTGGTTTTTTTGTCCTTCACAATTTTTTCCTGTTCCTAATAAATGGTTAAGCTTTTCAATATTTGTGTCCAGTAGCCTTACAGGTCTCATGATACTTCTCTCTCTGTTAGTGCTCCAGTTTTAATTATTGGATGACCGCCTATCTTGGAAAATTGGTAGCTATTGATTACTTTATGTTGTGGTTTTGGTCAATGTTTTTTTCAATTTACTAAAGGTTGATGTTACTTCTAGGCTATAATTGAAAGTTTTGGACCTTAGTATATATGTTATGGGATTAGCCAAATTGTACAATTAGGAATTCTATGTATACGATTTCCTCGAATATCATAACATTTCATAAATATTTATCTTATTAAATCATTCCCAGGTTGCGGAGTGGTCATTCTCTGGTTGCCGAATAGCTCGTAGAAAATACAAATTAGATAAGAAAAACAGAAATAATTGTCAGTATGCATATGCGGCGTTGAGTCCTCATCTGAACAAGGATATGCAGTGAAACACACCATCTCCGTTAAGGACACTCACAAAGGGAATGCCTTAATTTTGGTGGAGCATTATAGGTAAAAGACACAAATAATTTACAAGACAGAAATATAAGCAGCGGAAAAACAACATTTATTTCATACGTGGTTCATAATAAAAACATTTCAGCAATCTGTCTCAAAACAACTTCCAAATCATTACATCAAAATATCTGTCTTGCTTAAAACATAAAGAAGCATAAAACATAAATAAAACTGCATAAATCCCTAAGTGTAGTGTGTCCAAAGCCATAGCCAAAGATAAGAGGTTTCAAGCTATACATTACAGAGTCTTCAAGCTTGGAAAGATGAACGGTCCAAATTAAGCTGAGCTATTCCCTCCCTGGCTACCTGATGGGGGGAGGGGACGGAAGAAAAAGAGGGCAAAAGAAAATGGGTCAGACATAAGTCAGAGTAAGTCTAGTGATTTTACAGTGTGTGAACAAAAAAAAGGGTCATGATAGGAATAAACTGAAAATAGGAAAGTACCAGAATAACAAGCTAACATAAAACTAGATAAGGCAGTTTAAACCGAATGTGCTATCGCACCCATTACTATTTCTCTGCACCTATTTATACTTATCCCAACTGGCACCCCATATACATGGGGGAATGATCCCCTTTTATCGATCAGCTCCTACTCGCTTGTATTTATCACGTGTGTCATTTGTCCCCCGCTTGATTGTAGACACCTATGCTGGTCCCACCATGGGGTGCATCAAATCCTATGGTGGCAACCCGACACGATCTAAGATGCACAGTTTATGACTATTGATGCCCAGTGCCTGCTTTTTCCACTCCGGAGTACGTGCACACCCATACTCCGTCGGAACCTACACTGACGCACCACCCGCCGTTGTTTTGACCGCTTATAATCAGCTCAGTAATCGTGCCCCGCCCTGCCTAGTTCAGGGCACCATGATACATCTATGTGGGTTACTGCTGAAATGGGTCCCCGTTACTACGATTTCCTAGCCAACATGTTAAATTGGTTAAGTGTCCAAATTAACCTAATCCCACCCATCAGTTTAGTTAACATGTTGAATTGGTTAAGTGTTTCCTTAGATTAACCCTACCAATCTTGACTTAGCTTTAATTCATTTCATTAAAGCACCAACCACTCACATTAGACAGGTATTGTTGTAGTCACTGGATGTGCCGGTCAGTTCCGGGCAGTTTTACACCACAACTCAGTCTAACCTCAGGTTCTTTTGGGCTTAATGCGCTAACCACCCACATTAGATCTATATTGTTACGGTTGCTGGATTTGCCGGGCGGTTCCGGGCAGTCTTATACCGTAACTCAATCTAATCTCAGGTTAGGCATATTCATCTTTTTCTAAATTTACGTAATTATCCTTTTATGTTTATATGTAAATTTGTCAACAATTCATTTTCATGGCCCACTTTCCCTCTAAATCAAGTTCATAATTTTAGGTATAAAAATTATACCATTTTCATGCCACTAATCATGCTTATGTGCCAAACATACCAATTACATGTAATTTCATGTTTTCCCCAACGTTATCCCCGTTGTACGTTTGCAAAATTTCATAAAATAATGGGGTCGATATTTTAGCCTAACTTATAAACAACAAAGAACATGAAGTATCCAAACAGCATAAAAATATGGATCTAAATGAACATGTGGCCTATAGATTTGGCATAAAATAATGAACTTGCATTTCTAGATCTAATTAACATGAATCATATGCATATGAATTTACATAAAACTACACAAATTAAACTTGGCATGTAGTTGTGAACTTGCATAGGGGTTGAATCAAGTTAACATAGATCTAACATAAAAGCATATGGATCTAACATAATAGGTTGTAGATCTAAACATATAGGTTTACATAATCATGTTTTATCCTATAAACTTGCATGTATCATAACATGATAGCATCACCATACTTGCATATAACATGATAAATTTCACTCCCACAAATTCAACATAATTGGTTTATTCACCAATTCCTACATAACATGATAGATTCGATAGACCACAATAGTTCATAGGCATATATGATAGAATATACATGAATAGACATGAATCAGCATCACATACAACTTGATACAATTCTATTTTACAATTCATTACAAACCATGTCTTTAATTTATTCACATCTGAAAGATAACTACACTTACAAACAAAAAGAAATCCTTGATTTCAGGGATCTGTATTCTGAAACTGAATTGCTCGCCTTTGATGTAGACTAATTGTTGTTCTAAATTGGATTTGATTTAATTTGATTCTTGCTTCTATCTTGCTTTTGAGTTGAAAGAGGACGGCGGCTACTCTAGGTTCACCATTGACAGCATGACGGCTCTTGGTATGAATATCTGTGATTTTGGGTTGAGGGTTAAGGTTGCTTATATAGAATTTTAATTAAATAAGAGCCGTCAGATCAACCTAAAAGCAATCAAGACCATCCAGACAAGATAGAATGATCACATAAGCCCTAGTGACTCAGCAGGGAGTCAGAAGTCGTCAGTTTTCAGATTTTCTCAGGGGGGGGTGGGTAGGTCGACCCCTAGGTTGACCCGTATGAGGGGGAGGTCGACCCCCTGGTCGACCTGGCCTTGGGCGGGAAATTTCCCACCCAGCCCACTTCTGCTTTTTGATTTCGAAATTTGAATTCTGAACCGAGATGTTTGAATTTTAATCAAATTCTGAAACATCTGAAGGCCATAACTCCTTCATACAGAGTCCGATTTACGCAAACTCGAACTCTGTCTCAAGCAGAATTCCGAGACGAACGCAATGGCGTAACCCGTTTTCCTTAATTCTCACATTTGTAATTAAATATTCTTTAAATTTCTATTTTAATGTTAACAGAAAATACGGGGTGTTACATTCTCCCCTCCTTAAAGGATTTCATCCTCAAAATCTTCAAGTCAAGAAGAATGTAGATCCTACCATCCAATCGTCCATCTACTCAACCATCAAAACATGCGTCCATTGTCCTTAAAAAGACTTCTAATGCTTCATGATCATATGCGTAGTGTGTGTTCATATCCTTATCTAATACAAAATCAGACGGTCTACTGATTCAGTTGACCTCCTTAATGCAAATTATGTCAGTGTCATGCGTCCACTGTGTATGCAATTATTTCTAATTATACTTTCTACATGAGTGCACAATCATTCATACAAATGCAACATCCATATGATAACACATCAAGTTTCAATCATAAACAAATACATATATGCATATGCAATATGAAAGTGACTGAGCCGATCTAACACATAATGTTGTGTATATGCATCTACTAGCAACCACTTGTAACCATCAACCATAACATGTTTCAAACACATGTTTACATCCATTGGTTTCTACCTAAGGATAAAGGATAGGACCGAGGAGACATACTAGAAAGGTAGATGCATGCATAAACTTGTGGAAAAAGAGAGATCAAAGATATACACTCAAAAAGAAAAGGGTAGACTGCTTGTATTCTGTCCTCGGTTTCCCAAGTCGCGTCTTCCTCGGCGTCGCTCCATTGAACTTTAACGAGCTTGACTTCGCGGTTGCATAGCTTTTTGACTTCTATTCCCAAGAGACGAGGTGGAACTCTTCTCACAGTTGCTTCTCGTTCTATTTCTACTTCTTCTAGCGTGTTTGGTTCAACCACTTCCGCAGACTCATGTAAGCACTTCCGTAGGTGAGAAACTTGAAAGACATTATGAACTCCAGCCAATCTTTCGGGCGGCTCTACTCTATAAGCCATCTTCCCAGTCTTCTCAATGATAGGAAACGACCCTACAAATCTTGGTGCCAACTTTCCTGCGGATACAAAGCGAACGACGTTCCTTAAAGGAGATACCTTAAAGAAAACCCTGTCTCCAACCTCAAACTCAAGGTCGGTCCTTCTTTTGTTTGCCCAGGACTTCTGTCTATCTTGGGCATCTTCATTCTTCTTCGTTTCAAGTCTACTTTCTCTGAAGTCTCTCTAATCATGTCCGGTCTAAGTATGAGCTTGTCTGTAGAGTCCCACCAACAAGTTGGTGATCGACATGGTCTTCCATATAAAGCTTCGAAGTGTTCCATGCCTATGATGGCTTGGTAGCTATTGTTGTAAGCGAATTCCACCAAATGAAGATGATCCTCCTATGTCCCTCCAAAATTAAGAATGCACAGTCTCAAGAGGTCTTCTAATACTCTGTTCACCTTTTCCGTCTGACCATCGGTTTTAGGGGGTGATAAGCCGTGCTTAAGCATAACTGTGTGCCCACAGCCTCTTGCAGACTCTTCCAAAACTCGCTCGTAAAGATAGAATCTCTGTCACTCACTATTTTGGAAGGTATCCTATGGAGTTGAACTATCTCTTTAAGATAAATGGATGCTAAAGATGAGGCAGTCCTTCTACTCTTGATAGGTATAAAGTGAGCGCTTTTTGTGAGCCTGTTCACTATTGTCCAAATACTGGTATTGCCCCTTCTTGACCTAGGCAACCCATAAATAAAGTCCATCGAAATGTTATCCCATTTCCACTGTGGGACCTCTAGAGGATGAAGCAAACCACCAGGCTTCTTCTGTTCTGCCTTGACTTGCTGGCATATCAAGCATTTAGAAACAAACTCAGCTACATCCCTCTTCATGCCATTCCAAAAGAAAACCCTTTTAATGTCTTTGTACATCTTGTCTCCACCGGGGTGTATGGTCAACTTAGAATGGTGTGCCTCTTCGAGAACCTTCTTCATCAAATCCCTTGCATGTGGGACGCATAGTCTTCCATCCCGCCTCAACCAACCTTTGTCATCGATGGAGTATCTATTGAGGTGATTATAAGTCTCACCCGTAGTTAGCTTATCTATCACATCAACTAGCTGAGGGTCTTCACGTTGTGCGGTCTCTATTGAGTCCAAAAGAGTAGGCCGTACCTTTAATGATGCTAACAAACCAGGCACAAATTCAGAAGAGGGTCTAAAGTCAAAGTTGGCTATGTACTCCAAGCTTTGCCTTTCTACAAAGAGAGGGCTTAGCGTCATCTTCTTTCTACTTAAGGCGTCTGCTACTACACTGCTCTTGCCAGGAGTATAGGAAATCTCAAAATCATATGAGGCAAGAAACTCCATCCTTCTTTGCTGCCTCAAGTTGAGAACTTTCTGCGAGAAAAAATACTTCAACGATTTATGGTCAGTAAATAATTCAAACTTCTCACCTAGGAGATAATGGCGCCAGGACTTAAGTGCAAAAACAATGGCAGCCAACTCTAGATCGTGGGTAGGGTAGTTTTTCTCATGTACTCTCAACTGTCTTCCACCATAAGCTACTACCTTCCCTTCTTGCATCAAGACATCGCCTAGTCCCGTACCGCATGCATCCGTGTATACTTTAAACATTTTGCTTCCATCAGGCATTGTCAGAACTGGGGCTGTTGTTAGAGCCCTTTTAAAGCGTTGAAAAGCAATATCGCAATCCAAATCTCAAGTGAATGTTAGGTTCTTCTTCGTCAACCTTGTAAGTGGAGCTGAGATTTTCGCAAAGTCTTTAATGAACTTTCGGTAAAAGCCCGCTAGCCCAAGAAAGATTTGGACTTCGATTGCATTCCGTGGAACTTTCCAATCTTGCACCGCAACTACTTTTGCGGGGTCCACAACCATCCCCTCTTTGGACACCACATGTTCAAGAAACATAACTTCTTCTCTCTGGAAGTGGCATTTGGAAAATTTGGCTTTTAGTTGATGTGCACGAAGAGTATCCATGACTTCCCTTAAATGCAGAGCATGCTCTTCCTCACTCTTCGAGAAAATCAAAATGTCGTCTACGAAGACCACCACAAACTTATTGAGGAATTCCCGGAACACCCTGCTCATCAAATCAACGAAATAAGCGGGTACGTTTGTCAAGTCGAAAGGCATGACAAGCCACTCGAAGAAACCATCCGGGGTTCTGAACGCAGTCTTATCAATGCTGTCTTTAGCCACTCTTAGCTGATGAAACCCGGTAGCTAGATCTAGTTGGGAGAAAACCGATGCATCTACAAGCTGATCGAACAAGTCATCTATTCTTGGAAGTGGGTGCCTATTCTTCTTAGTCAGCTTGTTTAGCTCTCTATAATCAACGCATAGGCGAAGTGAACCATCCGCTATAGTTGCGAATACTACTGGAGCACCCCATTCAGAAATACTCCGCCTTATAAACCCCTTTTCTAGTAGCTCTTTAACTTACTTGCTGAGCTCTTTCCGCTCCCTTGGAGCCATGTGTCTAACGGGTAAGGCGACGGGTTTCACATTATCAACGAGGTATATGCGGAAGTCTATCTCCCGCTTCGAAGGTAAGCCCTTCACCTCTTCAAACACATCAGAGTATTCACGGACTACTCTAACAGACTGCAAATTCTCAACAGATGCATCAAGAGATTCTAGATAACTAAGCATAACATAGTGCATGGGATTACAATTTCGAGAGTGTTACCGAGGCGAGTCATGAGTCTAACCACTCTCTTTTCACAATCGAGGATGGCACCATTACTGGACAGCCAATCCATGCCTAGAATCAACCCATAGCCCGTGAAGCCCAAAACATAGGCATTACATCTAAACCCAACACTTAGTATAGAAATTTTCAAATCCAAACAAACCATTGACAAATAAGCTGAGCCCCCAATTGGATTTGAAACAACTAAGGGATCCTATACTATACTGGTGTCTAGGTGCAGAGATTCAACTAAAGCAGTAGATATAAAATAGCGCGATGTGCCAGAATCAAAGAGTGTACAAACAGGATAATCAAAAAGATAAACTATACTCTCAACAGAAATATTTCTACCTCGTTCTTGCGGAGGTGCAACGAGAGCGTGAACCTGCCCTCCAGAAGTGGACCCAGTCCTCTGCCCTTGCCCTTGCTTTCTAGGGCAGTCCTTAGCCATGTGTCCTATCTCGCCGCAATGGAAACAACCACCCATCTTTCTTTTCTTCTTCCTGCAGTCCTTAACCAGATGTCCAGGAATGCCACAAAAATTACACTTTCTCTTTTCACGGGGTTTGTTGTTCTTCCCGCCTTTCTTTGAATTTGTCTTCTTGTTCTGTGATCCTTCCACCTTCTTATCCTGAGATTCTTCCACCTTTGTCGCTTTCGTACCATCCTTGTCTTCCTCATGTAACAGTGCCATGTCCACCAGTCTCTCAAAAGTCGCACCCATGGGTATGTGGGTCATAGCTAGGTTGTGTAGTGGCTCATTCAACCCTTTAACAAAGCGGTAAGCCTTCATATGTGGAGTGTTTACTAACTCCAGTCCAAATCTGGCCAGCAGATTGAATTGGTTGACGTATTCTTTGACCGTCATACTTCCTTGTTTAAGAGATAAGAACTTCTCCACCTGTAGGCTTCTTTCAGCTTGTGAGAGGAATTTCATTTCAAACATTATTCTGAAATCTATCCAAGTTTCAACTGGTCTCTCAGGATTGGTAACTTCCCACCAATAAGAAGCTTCGTCTTTGAGCAACCACACCGCCAACTGTATCTTCTGCCTATCGTCCACCTCGAAGATAACGAACAAATCCTCAGTTTCTTTGAGCCAGTTCCTTACTTCTACGAATGATTCAGTTCCACTAAAATTCTTTCCACCCATGGCTCTAAATTCTCTACATATCTTTGAGAAGGCATTTGCACGAGGAGGAGGAGGAACCATTGCAGCTGGGGGAGGAGGAACTTTTACTGGGTCTGCATCATTAGCCCTAGCCGCTAGGTACCTTCTGAACCAGCCAGGTACCGGCACGCCCTCTGGAAGGTTAAGATCCCCAGACATGCTGAAACGATAAAGGAAAGATTCAAAACCAGGGATAGAAAGATAGTACGTATGGCTTTAGGGGATTATGCCTTTTAAAATAAAACAATACTTTTTTTTTTGAAAAATGCTTCTTTAAACTTCTTTTTGAAAAACAGTTTTCAAAAACTTTTATCTGGTCTGGTAAACCTCGCTCTGATACCAAGTGAAACACCCCACCTCCGTTAAGGTCACTCACAAAGGGAATGCCTTAATTTTGGTGGAGCATTATAGGTAAAAGACAAAGATAATTTACAAGATAGAAATATAAGCAGCGGAAAAACAACATTTATTTCATACATGGTTCATAACAAAAACATTTGAGTAATCTGTCTCAAAACAACTTCCAAATCATTACATCAAAATATCTGTCTTGCTTAAAACATAAAGAAGCATAAAACATAAACAAAACTGCATAAATCCCCAAGTGTAACATGTCCAAAGCCATAGCCAAAGATAAGAGGTTCCAAGCTATACATCACAGAGTCTTCAAGCTTGGAAAGATGAACAGTCCAAATTAAGCTGAGCTATTCCCTCCCTGGCTACCTGAGGGGGGATGGGGGAAACGGAAGAAAAAGAGGGCGAAAGGAAATGAGTCAGACATAAGTCTGAGTAAGTCTAGTGATTTTTTAGTGTGTGAACAAAGAAAAGGGTCATGATAGGAATAAACTGAAAATAGGACAGTACCAGAATAACAAGCTAACATAAAACTAGATAAGGCAGTTTAAACCGAAAATGCTATTGCACCCATTACTATTTCTCTGCACCTATTTATACTTGTCCCAACTGGCACCCCATATACATGGGGGAATGATCCCCTTTTATCGATCGGCTCCTACTCGCTTGTATTTATCACTTGTGTTATTCGGGCCCCGCTTGATTGTAGACACCTATGCTGGTTCCACCATGGGGTGTATTAAATACTATGGTGGCAACCCGACACGATTCAAGATGCACAGTGTATGACTATTGATGCCCAGTGCATGCTTTTTCCACTCCGGAGTACGTGCACGACTATACTCTGTCGGAACCTACACTGACCCACACCCGCCGTTGTTTTGACCGCTTATAATCAGCCCAGTAATCGTGCCCCACCCTGCCTAGTTCATGACACCATGATACATCTGTGTGGGTTACTGCTGAAATGGGTCCCCGTTACTAGGGTTTCCTAGACAACATGTTAAATTGGTTAAGTATCCAAATTGACCTAACCCCACCCATCAGTTTAGTTAACATGTTGAATTGGTTAAGTGTTTCCTTAATTGACTTAACCCTACCAATCTTGACTTAGCTTTAATTCATTTCATTAAAGCACCAACCACTCACATTAGACAGGTATTGTTATGGTCATTGGATGTGCCGGTCGGTTCCGGGCAGTTTTACACCATAACTCAGTCTAACCTCGGGTTCTTTTGGACTCAGTGCGCTAACCTCCCACATTAGATCTATATTGTTACGATTGCTGGATTTGCCGGGCGGTTCCGGGCAGTCTTATACCGTAACTCAATCTAACCTCGGGTTAGGCATATTCGTCTTTTTCTAAATTTACATAATTATCCTTTTATGTTTATATGTAAATTTGTCAACAATTTATTGTCATGGCCCACTTTCCCTCTAAATCAAGTTCATAATTTTAGATATAAAAATTATACCATTTTCTTGTCACTTATCATGCTTATGTTCCAAACATGCCAATTACATGTAATTTCATGTTTTCCCCAACGTTACTCCCATTGTACGTTCGCAAAATTTCATAAAATGTTAGGCTCGATATTTTAGCCTAACTTATAAACAGCAAAGAACATGAAATATCCAAACAACATAAAAATATGGATCTAACTTAACATGTGGCCTATAGATTTGGCATAGAATAATGAACTTGTATTTCTAGACCTAATTAACATGAATCATAAGCATATGAATTTACATAAAACTACACAAATTAAACTTGGCATGTAGTTGTGAACTTGCATAGAGGTTGAATCAAGTTAACATAGATCTAACATAGAAACATATGGATCTAACATAATAGGTTGTAGATCTAAACATATAGGTTTACATAATCATGTTTTATCCTATAAACTTGCATGTATCATAACATGATAGCATCACCAGACTTGCATATAACATGATAAATTTCACTCCCACAATTTCAACATAATTGGTTTATTCACCAATTCCTACATAACATGATAGGTTCGATAGACCACAATAGTTCATAGGCATATATGATAGAATAGACATGAATAGACATGAATCAACATCACATACAACTAGATACAATTCTATTTTACAATTCATTACAAACCATGTCTTTATTCACATCTGAAAGATAACTACACTTACAAACAAAAAGAAATTCTTGATTTCTGGGATCTGTATTCTGAAACTGAATTGCTCGCCTTTGATGTAGACTAATCGTTGTTCTAAATTGGATTTGATTTAATTTGATTCTTGCTTCTATCTTGCTTTTGAGTTGAAAGAGGACGGCGACTATTCTAGGTTCACCATTGACAGCATGACGGCTCTTGGTATGAATATTTGTGATTTTAGGTTGAGGGTTAAGGTTTCTTATAT
Organism: Allium sativum; assembly: GCA_030737875.1. Lineage (NCBI taxonomy): Eukaryota > Viridiplantae > Streptophyta > Magnoliopsida > Asparagales > Amaryllidaceae > Allium > Allium sativum. The sequence continues at coordinate 1,034,289,419 of CM060916.1, read as the reverse complement.
AGAATTTTAATTAAATAAGAGCCGTCAGATCAACCTAGAAGCAATCAAGACCATTCAGACAAGATAGAATGGCCACATAAGCCCTAGTGACTCAGCAGGGAGTCAGAAGTCGTCAGTTTTCAGATCTGCCCGGGCGGGCCGGTCGACCCCCAGGTCGACCTGTATGGGGGGGGGGGGGGGGGAGGTCGACCCCCTAGTCGACCTGGACTTGGGCGGGAAATTTCCCGCCCGGCCCGCTTCTACTTTTTGATTTCAAAATTTGAATTCTGAACCGAGCTGTTTGAATTTTAATTAAATTCTGAAACTTCTGAAGGCCATAACTCCTTCATACAGAGTCCGGTTTATGCAAACTCGGACTCTATCTCAAGCAGAATTACGAGACGAACGCAATGGCGTTACCCGTTTCACTTAATTCTCACATTTGTAATTAAATATTCTTTAATTTGCTATTTTATGTTAACAGAAAATATGGTGTGTTACATGCAGCCTTTGTCAAATGTTTGTCATCTTTACTACCGATTCAGGTATATATTTCAACTCATTTTGTTGATTAATTATCTAAAGTTCTATTGGTTGATGAGATAGTCTGACATGTTGATTTACCTAGCATTCCTGATATGTCTCCAGATTTTAATCTTTGTTAAATCTAGGGTAACAGTGTTGCAGAGATTGCCTAGTCTCTCAGGTATTGTTCATACATCATGTTCTATTACCGCAACTTACTTCGTCCCATACACAGCGTTTTCTTTGCATGTTTTTATAGTTTGGAGTATTTTAAACATCATTAACAAAGGTACATTTGCGGGCTGTCGCACTTGAATAAAATAAGAGCTTTTTTACTTGATCCCGATAGGTTTATTGATCCTTTTAAACATCGTTAACTTTAAAACACATAACACAATTATGATATAGACATTTCAACTTTCTCTATTTCTTTATCCATAAGCTTTTCATCAATAATCAACCGTATAAAGTAGGGGTAAATTCAAACTAAAGTAAAAGTTCCTAGTATTTACCTTATTGTCACATACTAACCGATGAATCTCCATTCTAGCATTATCAATGGGTATAAATCTAGCCATAATTGGTGAATATACAAAGTGTAGTGCAACACTTTCCGAATGGCATAAAGCAGGTATAACTTGTAAGTACCAGCACTGGTAAGATAAGATAGGTGTCCAACATTTTATATACATATTGATATTGGTTCTAACTTATGCAAGAAGTATACTCCTAACATTTAATTCTATGTTATATTCAAGGAATGAATGTTGCCAGTGCATTACTGAGAATATCATTTTCATTATATCACTCTTTTTCCTCTAAACAATTGTGTGAGCCATGCCTCATTTTCATTATATTTGTATATTATACTACCAAAAACAAGTTTTTTAATGCCATGAGTAATGTATCATTCGATCACAACGAAAAAGCTTTAGAAATTTTTGCCTATGGCTTTCTCATTTGTGCTTGCAGACTCGGATAATTGGCAGTTTAATTTAGCAAAATTGAAATCCTAAAATATTGAAATAAACAAGCTACAAAAAACGGCATAACTAGAAATGAGGATGCAGATTTGTTCACAACTTATCTAAAACTACATAGATCAACATTCACAACAACTTCACCACAAGCTACAGAGATAAAATAAATGCAAGAACCCTAAGAACAAGAAGAAACAGTCAAGGACCATGTAGAGTACGGAAATAAGCAGTAGGGTCCCTCTCGAAAATTTCCCGGAGAATGTATTCTCCAGGCTTTCCAGGGGCCTTATAGGTTTAATTGAAATTGTAAATGTAGTTTTATATAGATAAAAAAGTTGCCGCATCTCTTAATCTGTTTCCTTTATCCTGAATATTTTTCCTCGAAATTGGTCTGTTTGAATTTGCATCTTCTGTCAAATTCAGTTTTTAAATCCTTCTCTTCAACTTCCTTTTCGACTAACAGCTGGCTTGCCACTATCGCAGGATTGCAAAGCTAATTAATAATTGTTTTTTTCGTCATGATCATATGTTTATATTTGCAGTGTAGTTAGCTATGTAATCGTGCATGACAATCTAACTGTTAAGCCGACATGCTTTATATAGCTAGTATGTGGTTAGCAATTATGTATTTGATAATATCATTTCGTAATTGATAGGTTTACCTAGAATTGTGAATTTTTAAATTTTGTTTTGGTTTGTAAATTCTAGTTTTGGATTATTTATGATCAAATGATTTCTATCAGAACCAATTTACTTTAAAGTAATCTATCTTCATGACAAGGCTGGTTAAATAATTAAAGTAAGAAATATTGAGCTATTCCAATCATATCAGCAAGCTCCATTTTGAAGTGGGAATTAGAAAACAGAGCTTGGGCCCGATGTATTATTGCGTCAGACACTATAATTGTTTTTAGTTTTCCTTTTTTGTTACTCTTTAATAAAGAAATAAACAAGAAATTTGCTGGAATGAAGATCTTATCAAAGATTGTTTGCATGTGCAACTAAAATACCATTACAGCAACCTGTTCTTAGGTAGTGTTTCCTAAGTCTAAGCCTACTGCTTTTCTAAGTTGTGATTCATGTGAATAAACTCCTAGTTGAGGCTCCAGAGAAGCGTGAATAGGTGGCAGATCATGTGGTGCTTGTGGCATCAACCACCTTTTTTATCATTTGTTAGTGATGTTGTTGCTAGGACCAGAGGTGGTTCCTTCCCTTAATGTTTTTTGTTGGAATCGTGCTGAACAAGCTTGGGTCCATGTATCTTCAGAAATGAGATGCGAATTGTTTAGTGGAAGCTTTTTTCAAATATAAGGGAAATGATCGTGAAAAGCAATGTATGGTTTACCATGAAGAAAATGAAGTGCTTTCTCTATGTGTTTTGGGAAATGTTGGTTATAGTACTAAGTCTGTGATGACAAATGACTCTTGAGATAAAATAGCATTTGTACAGATCTGGTAGGATGATTTTTCCCCTGTTTTTAGAACTTTTTTTTCGATTATTTGTTGCCATAGGCCTTTCCTTTTTTGAGGATGTAGGTGATGCCTTTTATGTTATGATATTATACTACTAAAACTAACCCAGTGGACTAAAACAAATATACAAAACTAGATTCACATACAAAAATGCTTGTTTTTGGTTCAGGTGTATCTACTAAGCAGCGTTAGTCAACAGTGATGCAGGAAACAATTGATTTCAATAGATGTGGCTGCTTCATTCGTTTCCACTACATGTGCTGGGTGATCCACTCTCGATCGGTCCGACCTCCTGCATATTTAAGCATTTCTTTTGTGACCATTTCACATCCAACCTTCTGTCTAGCCTGCGATTTCATTAATCTTAGTGAAAGCCATGTATTCTATTTAACTCAAGCACGTCGAGGTCCTTCCATCACAGAAGCATGCATGCTTTACCATATCCTTATCCAACATGATGTGCAATTAAGCAATTCATTGGCTTTGCTGTAGTTAAGTTCCTATATCTTAAGAACACTCAAGCTATTTTAATCATGTGCATGTACAACAACTCACATATCTATATCTCATCCTATTTTAATCGTGTGCATGCAGCTAAGTTTTGTATATTTGTTTTCCATAATTTTCTATCATCAATTACTTGCAATGTCTGATAGGAAGTTATGTATATTTGTATTCCATAATCATTGTTTTGACAGGATGTTTCAAGCACCGAGTAATATGTGACCATCTTGGAGCCGACACTCTCTTGGAACTGCTAAGGAATTATTCAAGCACTGAGGTAATAATTTTGTATGGCAACCTTAACCAGAAAAATTTGAGCACTACCAATATGAGATTCTGAAGTATACTGTTTTATTTATGTTTCATGAATATAATATTTTAATACTAGTTTTAGCATTTGAAGTGATGGTGTAGAAACCTTAATATCACAGAGATCCACATTAGTCTTATTGATTTAGGCATGAGATAACTAGCATGCTTTAATGTGCTACTTCAGTCTGTTATTGATCTCCTTGAATTTATTCCTAGGGTTACGATGGCAGTTTCAGACTAATGGGTTGTGAATGGTAGTTTAGCTTTAAGGTCAAATCTGCTGATGTTCCTAAGCAACTTGATATAAAATGGTTTACTAGCCCAAATTTTCTTCTTTTTTCTTTCATGCCATTTTTCCATATTTATGTTGTATTATAGTACTTAGCTTATTAGTTGCCTCAAATTGCCGCAACATAGTACATATAATTTCAGTAATAAATTATATGCTTTTTGCCAACTACAGCTCTGTCATACTTATTGTCCTAATTCTGTATAGTCATGCATTTGAAAATTTCAAAGAAAAGCTAAAAGATTGAGGGAACAATGTAACGTGAAGATGTATGGTTGTTATATCACAAAGTCGCTTATTTATGGCTATTTAAATGAATGAATGCATGCTGAGAAATAATTCCTAATCAGTACATATTTTCCAACTTATATCTAGTTTAAAAAACTAAAATAGTATCAGTTTGAGCGTGATATGCAGTTTAGGATGCTGTATGAGTATCAACCTCGCTGTTGTAAAGCATTATGATTAAATTGCTAATGGCTTATACTGACAGTTTGATTTGTAGTTATTGCAGCTAAGAAGTTTGAAGTAACCGGAATTTCAAAGAACACGATGAACCACTTCAAGAGGTTAGTTTTCTATTACATACAAAACTAACGATGAACGTGCCATCATAATAAAAGCTAACGATGTTTGATTTTTTATCTAGTACAAATTCAAGCTTCATACATATAATAAAATTCAATTTTGTTAAAATTCTCTCAGGTTCTAGCTGAGACGGCTGATGGAGGAGTAGACCAAATTATAGAGCACCGTCGTGTTTGTTAGGTTAATATTCCGTTCAGTATAATACAATCACGTTTGGGATGTCTTATAGGAATATGCGATAAACTAGTTTTTGGTCATTTTAAAACAAAATAGCTGTGTTTTCTTAAAATTCATTGTTGTTTGGTATCATGAGCATATGCATGTATATAATATTATTAATATATTACTGATTTTTTTAATGTCTTACTCATGTATTGATCATGTATTATTTGTGTGTATATATATATATTCTTAATTTGAGATATTTTGTAATGACCCGGAAAATCCGAACCAATTAAAAATTTTATTTTAAATAATTTGGTTGGAAAATGTGCCAGAAATTAAAATTTTCATTTTTAAAAATTATTAAAGGCAGTGAAAATAGTCAATTTTCAAACGACCTCTGTTTTCGAAGAAACCACTTCTGTTGGAACCGGAATGTCAAATTATTGCTAGGTTTCAAATTATAAAATTTTCTGAACTAGTATGTGAGCGTGGCGAAGGTAAATTTGTTTTGTTCAATTCGGTCAAATTTAAATGACTGAAAAATAGCCATTTTTCAAATGGTCTCAAAATTCGACGAAATTAATTTTGTTAGGACCGTATCGTCACAACGAAGCCAAATATATTTTTTCTGGATTTTTCTGAGTCCGTATGTGGCCTCAGTGAATTTATTTATGCAGACGAATTAAATTAATAAAGGATTTAATTATTAAATTTAAATAAAACAGGCCACAGACAGCCGTTTGGGCTGACGGGACTTGTCCCGTTGGATCCGGAACATGGGCTATTGACTGCGGTCACCTTCTGCTGGACTGGAATTGGATCGGTTTAAAAGATATGGATTTAATTGTAAAAATACATTGAAAATAGTATAAAAATAGAAAATAAAACCCTAAAGACAAATCACTATTCATCGTCCTCATCTGTAGCCGCCACTATCAAACTCCATGGCCACCGATATCCGCACCTTCCTCCTCTAATTTCTCTTCCATCTCCTCGAATTAGACCTCCTCCCCTACACCATACCGAAGCTCTCCTTCCCCTCCTCAGTCCTGTACGGCTGGATCTTCCCTAAGTCGCCACAGCCCGAGAACCGAGCCGCCAAACCTCGCGGGTCTAAACCGTCGCCAGGCCCACCAGGTACCACTGAGCTCTCCCCCCTTTTCGGCGCTCGCGCGCCCCACTTCCCTCTCCGGCGTGCCACCAACCGATCGTAGTCTCGTAGCCTGTAGTGGCCGTAAACCTGAACCCTAGGTTCGAGCTAATAGTTAAAAACCACGGCCTGTGTCTGTGTTGTTGAGGAAGAAGGTATAATCCTCTAATTAATTCTTTAATTGATTAATATAAATTGTTTCTAACTTAATTAATTCGTAACTCAGAATTTAATGATTTCTTAAGCGTTGTGATCGTAGAGCTGAGATCTACGTTTCTAGACTAAAAGGGGACAATTCTGAGCAAGTCTAAATTTTGGCCAAATTCAAAGCGGATCTATAACTGTGAGATCTCTGAATTTTTATAATTAAATTATTTAAATAAATTGCTCGCTGTTCAAATAATTGTTGTTAATAAATCAGATCTGCGTTGTTATGAAATTGTTAAATGTTCATATGCTGATGTGTGATGTTTTATTTGGATCTGCTCGTTGATTACTCTGTTAATTTAGATCTATATGTTAATGATAGATCCATTGTTGAATCACATATTTTGGTGAATCGCATGTATAAACAAAAGTGACATTCCTTTGTAGGTTTTATTTACATTTATATTTGTAAAAAAAAAAAAAAATTAAAATTAAAATAAGAAAGGGTCAAACTTGAAAGGTAATATTTTATTTACATTTACATTTGTAAATAAAAGAGGACAAAACTTGATTATAGAAAATGACAAACAAAAAGGACAATCCACTTTATTTGCAATTAGTTGTAAATAAAATTTGGATTATAGAAATATGATAGAAAAAGGATACATTTTGTTTACATTTTTATGTAGATAAAAGATTATATTTACAGTGAACTTTTATTTACATTTCCTTTGTAAATAAAAAAACAAACTTGATGACACCCACTTTTATTTACATCCCCTTTGTAAATATATATATATATATATATATATATATATATATATATGTATGAGGTTTCACTTATTTACATTTATTAAGTAAATAAGATATGTAATGGGAAAGAACAAAACTTTATTTACATTTCATATGTAAATAAAACGGAAAATTTAGCGATTGAACTTTATTTACATTTCATATGTAAATAAAATGAAAAATTTAGCGATTGAATTTTATTTACATTTCATATGTAGGTAAAAAGAACAAATTTAGCGATTGAATTTTATTTACATTTCATATGTAAATAAAATGAAAAATTTAGTGATTGAATTTTATTTACATTTCATATGTAGGTAAAAGGAACAAATTTAGCGATTGAATTTTATTTACATTTCATATGTAAATAAAATGAAAAATTTAGCGATTGAATTTTATTTACATTTCATATGTAGGTAAAAAAAACAAATTTAGCGATTAAATTTTATTTACATTTCATATGTAAATAAAATGAAAAATTTAGCGATTGAATTTTATTTACATTTCATATGTAGGTAAAAAGAACAAATTTAGCGATTGAACTTTATTCACATTTCATATGTAAATAAAATGAAAAATTTAGCGATTGAATTTTATTTGCATTTCATATATAGGTAAAAAGAACAAATTTAGCGATTGAATTTTAATTACATTTCATATGTAGGTAAAAAGAACAAATTTAGCGATTGAATTTTATTTACATTTCATATGTAGGTAAAAAGAACAAATTTAGCGATTGAATTTTATTTACATTTCATATGTAGGTAAAAAGAACAAATTTAGTGATTGAATTTTGTTTACATTTCATATGTAGATAAAAATTAGCGATGACTTTATTTTTTATTTTCTTGGGTAAAGAAAAAGAACAAATTTAGTTGTAAGTAAAATTTGGATCATTAGAAAAAGTACAAAATTTGATAATTGGAAAAAGAAAAAAATTTGTGATGCTATTTTATTTACATTTATTTGTGTAAATAAAAAGAATGAAACTTGTGAACACCTCTATTTACATTTATTTGTGGAAATAAAAAGAACGAACCCCTTTATTTTCATTGTTAGGTAAATAGGAAATAAAAAGAACGAACACCTTTATTTTCATTGTTAGGTAAATAGGACATAAAAAGAACGAACACCTTTATTTTCATTGTTATGTAAATAGGACATGAAATGAAAGAACACATTTATTTACATTTTTATGTAAATAGGATTGGTAGTAGAAAAGAAGTATACATTTTTGTTTGCATTTCTAGAAGCAAACAAAACATAGAACAAGAATCACAATTTTTGTCTATATTTATTTACATGTAGTATAAATAAATAAGTAATAGAAAAAGGAAACATTTATTTACATTTAGTGTAAATAAATAAAAAGAAAAGGAAAAAGATACATTTATTTGCATTTAGTGTAAATAAATAAGAAAAAGAAAAGGAAAACATATATTTACATTTAGGGTAAATAAATACATTCATGTACATCTAGAGTAAAAAAAAAAAAAAAGAAAAAAATATATTTAAATTTAGTGTAAATAAAACATGACATAATAAAAAGGGACATATTTTATTTATATCTAGTGTTAATAAAATATGACATAGGAAAGAATTACATTTTTGTTTGCATTTTTAGATGCAGATAAAACATAGAAAGAGATTACATTTTTTTAATTTGCAAATTAGTTGCAAATAAAAGACATGAATATGAAAAGTACCTTTTTATTCCCTTTTTAAATGTGAGTAAAAATATGGAAATAAAAAGTACATTTTTGTTTGCATTCCATATGTAAAGAAAAACACCGTTTTAAAAGTGAATTTTTATTTGCAAACTAGCTACAAATAAAAACAAGAATTTATAAAGTACATTTTATTTGTAATTCAGTTATGAATAAAGATACAACATTGGGAAAAAAATATTTTTATTCACATTTTAGATATGAGTAAAACCATGAGATTAAAAGAAGTATTTTATTCACATTCTTAGATGTGAATAAAAACAGTGTATTTTATATATAATTTTGATATAAATAAAAAGAGTTAAATTAATAGTGATATTTTTATCGTCATTTTAGATGCGATAAAAAGAACGGATTTGTATAATTGAAATCGCCAAACGATTATATATATATATATATATATATATATATATATATATAAATATAAACATAGAATTTAAACGAAACGAGCGCGGCAGTTCGCATATCGGCAATCGTGACTTCAAACGATTATACCGAAAGATCCGACCGTTGGATTTTCCCAAAACCGGAAACATTAGGACCGCTTTGGGAAGAGCTTTCCAACGATATAAATTTCACCAAAATCCGACGGTTAGATTTCAAGATACGTGTAAATCAAAATTTTGTAAAAACAGCGCCAGGGCAGCCCACTGACCCGAAGCGTCGTTTTATTGTTTTGAGCTACTTTTGAATAAATAAAAATACTGATAAACCATTATATATAGATATTAACGATATGAAATGATTTAAATGATAATTATGCGAGGATTATTTGAAAAGACCGAGTTCAACTCATTTCAAATAATTACACGACGATTAAATCGGAAATATAGAAGACGGTGGTTGAAGACCGGCGATCTTCACATCGAATGGACGACGACTACTGATGCCTTGGACTGACTTGCTCCCAGGAAGGGGCTTAAGCAGTAGTTGTCCGGACGTATGTATTGGTTGTGCGGATAAGCGAGAGCCTCTTAGGTGTCTCCGGTTTCGTTCAGACCTAGAACGGACTTGTAAATGGATGCGTGTCTGACGTTAGAATTCATTTCTTGTAATTAAATCGATTTCTATTGATGTATGCCTATTTGGTGGTGGAGAATTTATTCTCTACTTAACACCCTGGTATATATCAATGGTTGTCGGTAGCATGGCGTGAATGGTCAATGTGGCACGCCAAGATACAAATAACGAGGCTTTTGTTGAAAAGCAGGCTTTGCGGTTGATGATCAAAGCATAGCCTGTTTAGGCATAGCTTTGTGTATAGCGTGACTTCGTGAGCCTCACACCCCGGTATGAGTCGAAAATGGGATAAGGACTGCAGGGAGTGCACACGTTTCTTTCTAGCTAGGAGTGGTGTCAATGCTTAAACTGGTTGGCATTTTACTTATGTTGATGATGGATTGAGGTACCTCGGATTTATAGGTTGTCAGTGGCCCTATGGAGGTTCAAAGGAACCGGGAAGCGTGTGTTCAGGCATAACTAATCCACTACTGTTAGGTGGGGACCGGCCCTGAAGATCCAAGGGTTCACTGCGGGGATCCTGAGGCATTTGCTAGAGTGTCTCGAATCGGAGAGGACGATCCCTAGCCTCGATTTCATGATGGAAAACCAATTTCCAATACGACATTACGGTCTTGATTGTAAACTTATGTATGGCGACATAGTAGGATGGGGTACTATGCCGTCTAGGATTGATATATTTACTTTGAAGTATTTTAATACTGCTTAGACACTAATAATAATATTAAAATACTATTTTATACGTATTAATCATGTTTGATCATTATAAGGTAAAACTCTATCATCCGGTTTGCGTTGCATTGTGTGATGGGACTTGAGTCTTATAATGATTTCATTTTTCAAAGGCATTACGTTATTTTGTTTCAAAATTTATTTAATTATGCACTGGCAATCTAATGGAGTAAACCTGTTCCGCAGTAGCGACGTGGTCCTGTGATTCGCCATATTGTTAGTTAGTATAGAAAAATTTCTCATACCAGTCCCACGACTGACTCGATGTTTGTTTCACTTTGCAAACTCGGGTGCCCTCTCTTTACACGAGCAGCCAAGTAACAAGTTTTTAGGGAGACTTTTGCTGGATTGAAGACTGCTTGGAAGAAGAAGACGAAGATCTCCTTTTATCTTCATTTTCTATTTTAGAGACTTTATTCCATCTTGTATCTTGATGTACGTTTGGAGTTGGAACTTATTTCCTTTGTTTCAGACTTTTATTTTGCTAAGTTGTATCCTGTAAACTGCGTACTCTGTGGTTCAGTTGATGTGATGTTTATGACTTTTATCTTTCCGCTGCAATAATTATGTGTTATGATATTATCTGAGCTCTGTTGTTGTTGTAAATATGTTGTATTCCAAATGATAATCCTTACTTTCAAACTGCGGAAGTTTGGGGTCATCACAGTTGGTATCAGAGCTTAAGGTTAACCTTAGCTTTAGAGTATAACATATTTAGAACAATTCGTCTAGATAGAATCCACATTATTCTAAGGTGAGTAGCTCATTAGAGATAGGACTAGTAATGTCATAGAATAAGCACAGCAGAATAGCACATATTTATCAGTCATTACATCATCATCTTTTCATTTTGTCCTTACCTTATCTTTTCTTAAAAAATTTCATTTCTATTGGTCTGACTCTTTCCTTGATGGTACAGACTGATTGAAAATGGACACTCGAGCAAGAACTAGAGGTGGAGCCCGAGGTGGAGTCAGAGCAGGAGGCAGAGGGCCTGCTAGAGATGATACCATTCGTGAGCAAACCAACCCCGTAGTAGTAGCACCTCCACCCCCACAACCCTTCGACTTGGAAAGAATGTCAAAGAAATTTAGAAATCTATGGGGTGTACCTTCCACTGGGCGAGAATCTGCGGTTGAAGCAGAGTTATGGCTTAAGGACTGCGAAAAGATCTTGGAAGGCTTAGAATTAGAGGATCAGCGCAAGCATTTTCTGGCAGTATGGCAATTGAAAGACTTAACGGGACATTGGTGGGATACGGTCAAGATTTGCAATGATGCGAACAACATGTCTTGGGCCAAATTTAAAGAACTCTTCAATGACAAGTATGTTCCTCCACAAGAAAGAGAGCGCCTTCACGAGCAGTTTGTCAACTTACAGCAAAGGAGTATGTCTGTTTCTGATTATGTGAGAAAGTTTGATGAGCTCTCACGTTATGCTCCTGAATTGATCCAAGATCTAGTCGAGAAGAATAAAAGATTCATCAAGGGACTTTAAAAGAAATATTTGAACAGAGTCACCGCTCATATCAAGCTCCCATTCAATGAAGTAATAGAGACGGCTTGCCGCTATGAGGAGAATGACGAGTCTGGACAGCAGGATAGAGTGAAAAATCAAAGCAACAACCAGAAGGAGCAGGCTAACAAGAAACCGGAGGCAAGCAATTCTTCTGCTGCTAAGCCTCAAGGGAAGAAGAGGGACAGGAGAAAGTTTACATGCTTTAACTGTGGCAAGACTGGGCATTTTGAGTCCGAGTGTAAAGCTCCTAAAAGGGTCAAGAGGAACGAATCAGGACCTAGCCAGAATCGTAGCCAGAGTTCTCAGAATCGTGGCCAGAATTATCACAACGACAAGGAATGCTACAATTGCCATCAGAAGGGGCACATCAAGCGAAATTGCCCATTACTGAAGAATTCTCAAGTGGCGCATGTTTACGAGGGAGCGGATGCACCAGCTTCTACCGAGGGGCCTGGTAAACCCGATGTCTTAGGAGGTACTCTTAATATTAAAGACATTCCTATTACTGCTTTGTTTGACACGGGTGCAACACAAATTTTTATCTCTAATGATGCAATTAAAAAGTTAAAACTAAAACCAAAGAAACTTAAGGAGTTGGTTAGAGCCCATAGTCCAGTAGGAGGTTCTCTTATTCTTGACCAGTTTTGTAGAGTGCCTATTTCTTATTCATGTTACCAGTTTCCCTTTAATTTGATCGTCATGAATTTCTCCGGTTATGATATCATACTGGGGATCGATTGGCTAACAAAGTATGAGGCTGAGTTAATATGTGCGGAGTGAATCATCAAAGTTAAAACTAAGCTAGGAAATATTACTATCCCATGCCATGGCTCAGCCACCGACAGAAAAGAATTCTGGTCTTCTCTAGAAGTCACCCCTACTTCTATTGAGGATATCCCTGTCATCAAAGATTACGCCGATGTATTCAAAGAAGTTGAGGGCTTAGCTCCGCGCAGAGAAATCAACTTCAGAATTGACTTAGCTCCGAATGCAAGGCTTGTCGTACATCCTATTCATAGAATGTCACCAAAAGAAAAAGAGGAGCTGAGAAATCAAACCAAGCAGCTTTTGTGGAAGGGCCTGATCAGGCCCAGCTTCTCAGAATGGGGTGCAGCAGTGGTATTCGTCCCGAAATCAGACGGTACCCTCAGGCTATGTGTGGACTACCACGATCTCAACAACAAACGCTGAAAAAACAAATATCCACTACCACGAATTGATGATCTATTAGACTGCTTGCATGGAGCACGAGTATTTTCTAGGATGGACCTAGCTACAGGTTTCTATCAACTTCGCATTACAGAGGAGTGTGTGCCTTTAACTGCTTTCAGAGGACCGGATATATTTTATGAATGGCTAGTAATGCCTTTTGGTCTATGTAATGCTCCAGCATACTTTGTTGATTTGATGAATAGAGTGTTCAGAGATGTTTTAAATAAGCTCGTGTTGGTATTCATTGATGACATCCTCATCTTTTCTAAATCCACTGCTGAGCACGAACAGCATCTGAGAGAAGTCTTGGAGATTTTGCGAAGAAATGTGTTGAAAGCCAAATTCTCCAAATGCATATTCTGGCAAGAAGAGGTGAAATTCCTCGGCCATGTTGTGTCAAAGGAAGGCATTTCAGTAGATCCAGGTAAGGTCTCATCCATCAAAGATGGAAGCAGCCTAGGACTCCCACAGAGGTCAAAAGTTTCTTAGGACTGGCTGGCTATTATCGGAAATTTGTCAAAGACTTTTCGAGGATAGCTTGTCCATTGACAAATCTGACCAAGAATCACACAAAGTTCATTTGGACACCTGAATGTGAGGCAGCTTTCCAAGATCTAAAAGGGAGGTTGACCAATGCTCCTGTGTTGACCATTATAGATGGCAATCAGGATTTGAAAGTCTGGAAGGACGCTTCCAAACGAGGTTGTTTAAAAAAAAAATCAACATGTTAGAAATAACATTTTCTTTTAATGTCAGATCTCATTTTAACATGTTATCCCTTATCTATTTAATGTATTGGTGCGGTGCTGATGCAAAGAGACAAAGTAGTCGCATATGCTAGCCACCAATTGAAATCGCATGAGAAGAATTACGTCGCTCATGATCTTGAGCTAATGGGCATTGTATTTGCTCTAAAGATATGGAGGCACTATCTCTTAGGGGAGTAGTTCGAAATATACACGAATCACAAGTCCTTGAAGCATCTATTTACCCCAAAAGATTTGAATATGAGGCAGCAACGTACGGTTGAATTTCTTGCAGCCTATGACCTGGATATCCTATATACTCTAGGGAAAGCCAACGTTGTAGCCGATGCGCTCAGTAGAAAGAATGCGGACAGCGTCAATCTCATCCTCGCCAATCTCATTATCACTCCTACTCTGATTGATAAAATTTCTGCTCTTCAGAAGAATGATAGATTTATCCAAATGCTTAGCGAGCGAGTTCGAAAGGGCGAAGCCTCAAGCTTCTAAATTGACAGAAAAGGGACCCTTAGATTACAAGGGCGAATTTGTGTGCCAGACATTGCTGATCTAAAAAGAGAAGTTATGGATGAGTGCCACAAATCCAAACTCAGCGTACATCCAGGAGTAAGCAAGATGTACCATGATCTTAAGCGCACCTTTTGGTGGAAGGCGATGAAGAGAGATATTTCTATTTACGTTGCTAGATGTCCCACTTGTCAGCAAGTTAAAAGTGATCAACAGAAGCTAGCGGGTCTGTTGCAACCGCTAGGTGTTCCTGGTTGGAACTGGGAGGAAATTTCTATGGACTTTATTGATGGCTTGCCCCGAAGCAGAAAAGGGAATGATAGCATATATGTGATTGTAGGCTGCTTAACAAAGTCTGCCCATTTCATCACTGTCAAGTCCAACAGAACAGCTCGAAGTTTGGCGCAACATTATTTTAAAGAGATAGTCAGACTGCATGGGGTTCCCAAAAGCATTGTTGGCGATCGAGATCCTATATTTACTAGCAAATTCTGGGAAGCTTTCCAAGAAGAGCTTAGGACCAAGTTGAATCTGAGCACCGCTTATCACCCTCAGACAGATGGCCAGACTGAGAGGGTGAACCGTATTTTGGAAGACTTGTTGCGAGCTTGTATTCTTGATTATGGCGGTTCATGGGAGGATCACTTGCACTTGGTGGAATTCTCTTATAATAATAGCTATCAAGCAAGCTTGAAGATGTCACCGTTTGAATTGTTATATGGCAGACCATGCAGTTCTCCGGCTTGTTGGGTCGAGTCAGGCAATCGATTAGTCTTGGGCCCCGACATGGTTCGTGAAGCATCGGATAAGGTTGATTTGATTAAGAAGCGCCTATTGACTGCTCAGAGCCGACAGAAGAGCTATGCAGACCAGCGAAGAAGAGATTTAGAATTCTCTGTTGGCGACTATGTTTACTTGAGAGTTTCTCCATTAAGAGGCGTAGTTCGTTTTGGGAAGACCGGGAAGTTGGCACCGAGATTCATTGATCCATTTCCTATTCTCGAAAGGATTGGTACTCTCGCTTATCGAGTGCAGCTACCTGGCTGGTTGCCTGGGGTGCATGATGTATTTCATGTATCTCAACTCCACAAACATGTCCATGATCCAGACCAAGTTGTAGAGGTAGCGGCACAACAAGAGTTGGAGATTACACCGAACTTAGCAGTAAGGAGGGAGCCGATTAAAATTGTTGGCAAAGAAACTTGAGTGTTGAGGAACAAGATAATCCACTTAGTCAAGGTACAGTGGAGCGGGTATTCTAGAGACTGTACTTAGGAGACAGAGGACAACATCAAAAAGGCTTACCCCAAGTGCAGAGTGGACATCTCCGAGTGACTCTTGTGTTAAAGTACATTTGCAATAATTTGCATTTTCCGTCTTGTTTCCTACTTTACTTTGTTTCCTTTTCGGGGACGAAAAGCTCTTAAGTGGGGGAGATTGTAATGACCCATAAAATCCGAACCAATTTAAAAAATTTATTTTTAATAATTTGGTTGGAAAATGTGCCAGAAATTAAAATTTTCATTTTTAAATAATATTAAAGGCAGTGAAAATAGTCAATTTTCAAACGACCTCTGTTTTCGATGAAACCACTTTTGTTGGAACCGGAATGTCAATTTATTTCTAGGTTTCAAATTATAGAATTTTCCGAACTAGTATGTGAGCATGGTGAAGGTAAATGTGTTTTGTTCAATTCGGTCAAATTTAAATGACTGAAAAATAGCCATTTTTCAAACGATCTCAGAATTCGATGAAATTAATTTTGTTAGGACCGTATCGTCATAACGAAGCCAAATATTTTTTTTTTGGATTTTTCTAAGTCTGTATGTGGCCTCAGTGAATTTATTTATGTGGACGAATTAAATTAATAAAGGATTTAATTATTAAATTTAAATAAAACAGGCCACAGACAGCCATTTAGGATGACGGGACCGGACCCATTGGATCCGGAACATGGGCTATTGACTAGGGTCACATTCTGTTGGACGGGAATTGGACCGGTTTAAAATATATGGATTTAATTGTAAAAATACATTGAAAATAGTATAAAAATAGAAAATAAAACCCTAAAGACAAATCACTATTCATCGTCCTCATCTGTAGCCGCCACTATCGAAATCCATGGCCACCGATATCCGCACCTTCCTCCTCTAATTTCTCTTCCATCTCCTCGAATTAGACCTCCTCCCCTACACCATATTGAAGCTCTCCTTCCCCTCCTCAATCCTGTACGGCTGGATCTTCCCTAAGTCGCCACAGCCCGAGAACTGAGCCGCCAAACCTCGTGGGTCTAAACTGTCACCGGGCCCACCTGGTACCACCGAGCTCTTCCCCCTTTCCGGCGCTCGCGCGCCCCACTTCCCTCTCCGGCGTGCCACCAACCGATCGTAGTCTCGTACCCTGTTGTGGCCGTAAACCTGAACCCTAGGTTCGAGCTAATAGTTAAAAACCACGGCCTGTGTCTTTATTGTTGAGGAAGAAGGTATAATCCTCTAATTAATTCTTTAATTAATTAATATAAATTGTTTCTAACTTAATTAATTCATAACTCATTCATTTGAGCTTAGAATTTAACGATTTCTGAAGCGTTGTGATCGTAGAGCTGAGATCTATGTTTCTAGACTAAAAGGGGACAATTCTTAGCAAGTATAAATTCTGGGCAAATTCAAAGCGGATCTGTAACTGTGAGATCTCTGAATTTTTATAATTAAATTATTTAAATAAATTGCTCGTTGTTTAAATAATTGCTGTTAATAAATCAGATCTGCGTTGTTATGAAATTGTTAAATGTTCATATGCTGATGTGTGATGTTTTATTTGGATCTGCTCGTTGATTACTCTGTTAATTCGGATCTATATGTTAATGATAGATCCGTTGTTGAATCACATATTTTGGTGAATCGCATGTAGAAACAAAAATGACATTCCTTTGTAGGTTTTATTTACATTTAAATTTGTAAAAAAAAATATAAATTAATAAGGCAGGGTCAAACTTGAAAGGTAATCTTTTATTTACATTTACATTTGTAAATAAAAGAGGACACAACTTGATTATAGAAAATGACAAACAGAAAGGACATTCCACTTTATTTGCAATTAGTTCTAAATAAAATTTGGATTATAGAAATATGATAGAAAAAGGATACATTTTGATTACATTTTTATGTAGACAAAAGATTATATTTACAGTGAACTTTTATTTACATTTCCTTTGTAAATAAAAGAAAAAACTTGATGACACCCACTTTTATTTACATCCCCTTTGTAAAAAAAATGAGGTTTCATTTATTTACATTTATTAAGTAAATAAGATATGTAATGGGAAAGAACAAAACTTTATTTATATTTTATATGTAAATAAAATGGAAAATTTAGCGATTGAACTTTATTTACATTTCATATGTAAATAAAATGAAAAATTTAGCGATTGAATTTTATTTACATTTCATATGTAGGTAAAAAGAACAAATTTGGCGATTGAATTTTATTTACATTTCATATGTAAATAAAATGAAAAATTTAGCGATTGAATTTTATTTACATTTCATATGTAGGTAAAAGAACAAATTTAGCGATTGAATTTTATATACATTTCATATGTAAATAAAATGAAAAATTTAGCGATTGAATTTTATTTACATTTCATATGTAGGTAAAAAGAACAAATTTAGTGATTGAATTTATTTACATTTCATATGTAGGTAAAAAGAACAAATTTAGCGATTGAATTTTATTTACATTTCACATGTAAAAAAATGAAAAATTTAGCGATTAAATTTTATTTACATTTCATATGTAGGTAAAAAGAACAAATTTAGCGATTGAATTTTATTTACATTTCATATGTAAATAAAATGAAAAATTTAGCGATTGAATTTTATTTACATTTAATATATAGGTAAAAAGAACAAATTTAGCGATTGAATTTTATTTACATTTCATATGTAGGTAAAAAGAACAAATTTAGCGATTGAATTTTATTTACATTTCATATGTAGGTAAAAAGAACAAATTTAGCGATTGAATTTTATTTACATTTCATACGTAGAAAAAAATTAGCGATGACTTTATTTATATTTTCTTGGGTAAAGAAAAAGAACAAATTTAGTTGTAAGTAAAATTTGGATCATTAGAAAAAGTACAAAATTTGATAATTGGAAAAAGAACAAAATTTGTGATGCTATTTTATTTATATATATTTGTGTAAATAAAAAGAATGAAACTTGTGAACACCTCTATTTACATTTATTTTTGGAAATAAAAAGAACGAACCCCTTTATTTTCATTGTTAGGTAAATAGGAAATAAAAAGAACGAACACCTTTATTTTCATTGTTAGGTAAATAGGACATAAAAAGAACGAACACCTTTATTTTCATTGTTATGTAAATATGACATGAAATGAAAGAACACATTTATTTACATTTTTATGTAAATTGGATAGGTAGTAGAAAATAAATATACATTTTTGTTTGCATTTCTAGAAGCAAACAAAACATAGAACAAGAATCACAATTTTTGTCTATATTTATTTACATGTAGTATAAATAAATAAGTAATGGAAAAAGGAAACATTTATTTACATTTAGTGTAAATAAATAAAAAGAAAAGGAAAAAGATACATTTATTTGCATTTAGTGTAAATAAATAAGAAAAAGAAAAGGAAAACATCTATTTACATTTAGGGTAAATAAATACATTCATGTACATCTAGAGTAAAAAAAAAATTATTTACATTTAGTGTAAATAAAACATGACATAATAAAAAGGAACATATTTTATTTATATCTAGTGTTAATAAAATATGACATAGAAAAGAATTACATTTTTGTTTGCATTTTTAGATGCAGATAAAACATAGAAAGATATTACATTTTTTTTATTTGCAAATAAAAGACATGAATATGAAAAGTACCTTTTTATTCCCTTTTTAAATGTGAGTAAAAATATGGAAATAAAAAGTACATTTTTGTTTGCATTCCATATGTAAAGAAAAACACCGTTTTAAAAGTGAATTTTTATTTGCAAACTAGCTGCAAATAAAAACAAGAATTTATAAAGTACATTTTATTTGTAATTCAGTTATGAATAAAGATATAACATTGGGAAAAATATATTTTTATTCACATTTTAGATATGAGTAAAACCATGAGATTAAATGAAGTATTTTATTCACATTCTTAGATGTGAATAAAAACAGTGTATTTTATTTATAATTTTGATATAAATAAAAAGAGTGAAATTAATAGTGATATTTTTATCGTCATTTAGATGCGATTAAAAGAATGGATTTGTATAATTGAAATCGCCAAATGATTATATTTATATATATAAATATAAACATAGAATTTAAAGGAAACGAGCGTGGCAGTTCGCATATCAGCAATCGTAACTTCAAAAGATTATATCGAAAGATCCGACCGTTGGATTTTCCCAAAACTGGAACCGTTAGGACCGCTTTGGGAAGAGCTTTCCAACGATATAAATTTCACCAATATCCGACGGTTAGATTTCAAGATATGTGTAAATCAAAATTTGGTAAAAACAGCGCCAGGATAGCCCACTGACCCGAAGCGTCCTTTTATTGTTTTGAGCTACTTTTGAATAAATAAAAATAACGATAAATCATTATATATAGATATTGACGATATGAAATGATTTAAATGATAATTATGCGAGGATTATTTGAAAAGATCGAGTTCAACTCATTTCAAATAATTACATGACGATTAAATCGGAAATATAGAAGACGGTGGTTGAAGACCAACGATCTTCACATCGAATGGACGACGACTACTGATGCCTTGGACTGACTTGCTCCCAGGAAGGGGTTGAAGCAGTAGCTGTCCGGATGTATGTGTTGGTTGGGCGGATAAGCGAGAGGATCTTAGGTGTCTCCGGTTTCGTTCAGACCCAGAACGGACTTGTAAATGGATGCGTGTCTGACATCGGAATTCATTTCTTGTAATTAAATCGATTTCTATTGATGTATGTCTGTTTGGTGGTGAAGAATTTATTCTCTACTTAACACCCTGGTATATATCAATGGTTGTCGGTAGCATGACGTGAATGGTCAATGTGGCACGCCAAGATGCAAATAACGAGGCTTTTGTTGAAAAGCAGGCCTTGCGGTTGATGATCAAAGCATAGCCTATTTAGGCATAGCTTTGTGTATAGCGTGACTTCGCGAGCCTCACACCCCGGTATGAGTCAAAAACGGGATAAGGACTGCAGGGAGTGCACATGTTTCTTTCTAGCTAGGAGTAGTGTCAGTGCTTAAACTGGCTGGCATTTTACTTATGTTGATGATGGATTGAGGTACCTCAGATTTATAGGTTGTTAGTGGCCATATGGAGGTTCAAAGGAACCGGGAAGCGTGTGTTCAGGCATAACTAATCCACTACCGTTAGGTGGGGACCGGCCCTGAAGATCCAAGGGTTCACTGCGGGGATCCTGAGGCAATTGCTAGAGTGTCTCGAATCGGAGAGTACGATCCCTAGCCTCGATTTCATGATGGAAAACCAATTTCCAATACGACATTACGACCTTGATTGTAAACTTATGTATGGCGACATAGTAGGATAGGGTACTATGTCGTCTAGGATTGATATATTTGCTTTGAAGTATTTTAATACTGCTTAGACACTAATAATAATATTAAAATACTATTTTATACGTATTAATCATGTTTGATCATTATAAGGTAAAACTCTATCCTCCGGTTTGCGTTGCATTGTGTGATGGGACTTGAGTCTTATAATGATTTCATTTTTCAAAGGCATTACGTTATTTTATTTCAAAATTTATTTAATTATGCACTGGCAATCCAATGGAGTAAACCCGTTCCGCATTAGCGGCGTGGTCCTGTGATTCGCCATATTGTTAGTTAGTATAGAAAGATTTCTCGTACCAGTCCCACGACTGACTCGATGTTTGTTTCACTTTGCAAACTCGGGTGCCCTCTCTTTACATGGGCAACCAAGTAACAAGTTTTTAGGGAGACTTTTGCTGGATTGAAGACTGTTTGGAAGAAGAAGACGAAGATCTCCTTTTATCTTCATTTTCTATTTTAGAGACTTTATTCCATCTTGTATCTTGATGTACGTTTGGAGTTGGAACTTATTTCCTTTGTTTCAGACTTTTATTTTGCTAAGTTGTATCCTGTAAACTGCGTACTCTGTGGTTCAATTGATGTGATGTTTATGATTTTTATCTTTCCGCTGCAATAATTATGTGTTATGATATTATTTGAGCTCTGTTGTTGTTGTAAATATGTTGTATTCCAAATGATAATCCTTACTTTCGAACCGCGGAAGTTTGGGGTCATCACATATTTGTTTTGAATTGTAAACTTAGGAAGTGTTACAATTTATCAATCTGAAACACCAAATAAGAATTTCAAATTTTCAATTTGAAACACTTATCAAGTGTTGCAGTTTATCAATCTGAAACATCATACAAGTGTTGCTGATTTCCAAATTGAAACACTTAATATGTGTTTCAGTTTATCAATTTGAAACACTTAGCAAGTGTTTCAAAAATCTGCAACATACAAATCTGCAACACCTAAAAAGTGTTTCTAAATTTTTTAGCAACAGTGTATTACCGTTCCAAATAGCTCATTTTGGTGTTGTGGGTGCATCCAAAGATAAGGGATTTGATGTCATAAGACAAAGGTGTGATAAGTGGTTTGACGATTGTGATGACCAGTCGTGCCATCTACACAAAATACTAATAAAGAAGCTGTACAAGCTCATCCGGTCGATATGGGACAACCATCATAGAAGAAATAAAAATGAAACAATAGGTCTTGTATCTTACAACACACGAAACTAAATATAATAAGAAAATATACAATAAGAAATGAGTCATAATAAATGGGAATCTTTTCTATAAGAATTGTTATTTATGTATAAAGTGTCATATACTCTCAATATGATATTTCATCACTATAAGCTCATAAAGAATACAAAATAATAACAGAGTAAGCAACACAGGCCGCTATCTACAGTGTTGTCAACGAAAACATCCACATATGAATATAATATGTCATAGCTCTCCAAGCTTGTCTCCTGATCATCTGCTACATCATGAAACATATCATCTAGCCTAATAATTTAAGAGTAGCAAAGATAATAAAAACCAAAATATAAAACCCTATGTCAAATAACAGACTGGTAGTTAAAGTACTTAGCGGTTCTATTGCAATGGAGGTGAAAAAAGGTGTAACGGGGATAAAGCGGGGGTGCAAAATTGTACATTAGATGTAAAAATAAGTATTTTAAAATTAATTAATTATCATTCTCACACCATTTTGTAGAAGAAACCAAAATCTATTGATTTTATATAATAAAATCAAAGAATATCATGGTTACATACATTAGAATTGATGATTATAATATATTTCTATCAAATATTAGGTATTTATATGTTAAAATTATCTTTTTGCAGTAACTTTATTGATTTGATTTAAAACATCAAATCAAGTTTGTATGTTAATATTGCTAAAGCGAGTGTTATAAAGCGTTTATTTAGCAGGTGCAGCGGAAAATATCAGGGCTTAAAGGGTTCTACTGTTCATTAGTGCTAAATAAAAATAGCGTAGCGGTTGAAGGGCGCAATTTGCTATAGCGGGGATTTTGCGGGCTTCAGCAAGGCTTTAATTACACAACTGGTATGAGCAGTAACGGCTATCAAAGTTGTACCGGAAAATATGGTGGTAGATCAAAATAAGAACCATATTAAGCATGTCTGTTCAACCAAATAGTCAGCACATAATAATAATATGTAATATTCTACTCAAATAATATAACAGATGACACTGTAATATAATAGGATAGAAAAATTCAAGCTCCTCTTTCACTAGTGAGATTCTCATTCTCATCTCCTGTATTCCTATAGGTGATAGCCTACCTATGAGAGATAATAACAACCATAACTGTAATTCTAGATGTCAAAAAAAATTTGAATTTTAAATTCTAATGACTCATTGTCTTCAAATAAGTTTAATAAACAAGTAAATTTCATTAAGTGAATATTTTATTTAAATTATATCAATGTTTGATTATTTACATCGTTCCTTTTCAACAACGAAAAGATTTTAGTGGAGGAGAGTGTAACGACTCAATAATTCGAATAAATTTAAATTTAAATT
This sequence comes from Allium sativum, assembly GCA_030737875.1. Classification (NCBI taxonomy): domain Eukaryota; kingdom Viridiplantae; phylum Streptophyta; class Magnoliopsida; order Asparagales; family Amaryllidaceae; genus Allium; species Allium sativum. The sequence goes on along the minus strand of CM060916.1, from coordinate 1,034,265,882 downwards.
TAAATTGAATTTAAATAAGGAATTCAAATTACTAAGTATTAGGATTTGCAATTTTACTGGAATACAAAATTTTCTAAAACAATTTTGATTAACCTTAGTCAAAATTTGAATTTGAGTTGAAAATATAAAAGTTTTAAATTTTAGAAATTTTAGTTTTTATGATTCTACATTAAATTCTAGGTGGTTTACCATATTTCTTTTCATCAAAATCCTATTTCGATTGTCCAGAATTCATGTTTTACACTATAAAAACATGCAAAACGGATAGTGTTTGTTATGCATATCACAACCTACATCTCATTCGTATTCTTCTAGTATTTGTACTGGTATTTATACTAGTATTCAGTATATTAAATTTGGTTAAAAACTTGTGAATATAAACCATACTTTTAGTGTAAATTTATATTTGTTCATTCTAAGTGTACACCTATTGAATTTTCCTGAAACTATAATGAAAGAAACTAGCATCTCTTCCTCATTTTTCTACCCTGCTTTTCTTCCTACTCGAAAATAATTGGATCAAAAGAAAATCATATCTCCTAAGGTTTTCAAAATAAAAGAAAAAACACAACAAATCAAAACCATGTCGTTCCTTAAGTTTGCAGCTGGACAAAATTATGTGATGGCAGGAAGAGGGAAGTGGGGTGTGAATAGCAGTATAGTTGAAATAAAACATCGCCGCCTTTTCTTATATCTAAAAGTAAACCCTATTTTTCCTTCGTTCTTCAACTGTTCTCTCCCAAATCCAAGTCCCCCAAATCCTACACACTGAAGTCGTCGAGCAGAATGGTTGCGCCAGGAGAGGAGGTGTAGGTGATTCAAAGAAGAGTATGCACACGATTGGTAGTTGGAAGTGGGGAGGTCAACATAACATAGGAAGATTTTGATGGAGGAAGAGGTCAATTTTCCGATAGCGTAGGTGGAGGTTGAGTTAGCTTAGGAAGTGAGGGTGAATTTGATGTCGAACTGGGAATGAAGAATTGGCGGTAAACATTGACTAGGAGCTGCTGCTATATTTCAGGGCCATGACCCATGGGGTCTACGACAGCGTGCTTCAAACGCACGGGGGTGGATAAGTAGAAGAGGTGAGGGTACATGGTCATTTTTTTTTGAAACAAATTCATTTTGCTTTTTCTACGCTTGCCAATAATCTTTCATCTCGTGTAAAAATTGACTTACCCAATAAATTATAAAAAAAAGCAGTAACGAATTCCGTTTATTATCATGAGTACTATAACCAGACAACAAACAGTTCGATGTTACAAAGTGCATTAAATAATTCTTATTATTTGCTTTATTATATTTATTATGAGAATAAGCGAAATGACACCATCAATTGCAAAATCCATTGTTCCAAACCATTAATTATCATGGAGGTTTAGTACGACTATGATTTGGACTAGTTATATGTATGCAACATGGATCACCGATGAGGTTTAATAGGAAATTTGAATATTGAAATGTTTGTCACCTTGAACATGCTTGGATTTTCTTATGGGATAACTTAGGAAAGAAAAGAATACTTACCGTCTACTTGAACTTGCAGCATCAGATTAAATATTTGTCTAGGAAATCAATATAAGGAATTGGAATCAACATCACACACAGATACACACACACACGCACAATAGCTACACGAAAAATGAGAAAGCTTGAATAGTTGATATCTTTGGCATTATACAGCTTAAAAAAAGCATGTTGTGCTGAGGATCCTTATCAGAAAATTTCAACATTTTATGTACACTATATTTAATAGTTCTACTACACTTGATTGAACTACTACAACTGCATTGTGCACTAAATATGAACCCTATACACAATCTTATTGCTCTGCATTCATAAAAAAGGGTTAAAAAAACATGCAAGGTAGATAATTGTGATCATCAATATTTTCCGCTAATGTTATCTTGTGCTACTAATAATTTGTGAAAACTATTTGTTCCAGTGGGTAGTAAAAAATGACTCGTTTTATGATTTATTTATATAAAACTTTATTTCTATTATCTAAAAAGATGATTTATTATACAACTCATAGCGATAATGATACTTATAGGGATAGGTGAAGCATTGCATGAAGACCTGCATTGTAACGACCTGCATTTTACGTATCGGAGAATCATAAAATATTTTTATTTAATTTCCCGGGGGTCGAATCATTCTCATCTTTTGATATGTTGTTCATGGGAATGTGAGACATGTCCATGATTTTTACCAATTTTATTTGTAACCTTTTTTCCCATGTCAGATTTGTGTAGGGCTTAACTTTTGATTGAGATCGAATCAAGTGCTACAATCAATTCATTGGATCGGAAATGGTGTTGCCAATTCAGTAGAGTGGTCACATTAAGGATATGGTTCAACGGTTAGGGAGAACTCGCTGTTTTAGAGCTACACAATTTTTTTTGGATAGGCTAATTAGCCATTAGTGGGCTGATTTGTGAGGCTTATTAAGGCTAAGGGTTGTTGGCTATAAATATGGGGTACAGGCATAGAGAATAGTTTAGTTTTTTCATTTCTCTTATTTAGTGAGCTTGTAACCTCCTTGCTCAATCAAATACATCTCTACTCCATTAACATCATAGATCTACATTAGAAGATCGAAGATCAACATTGAAGAAAAGTAGATCGCAACAAAGTGACTGATTCGGAGGTCGTTCTTCATCGTTCTTCGCTATTCGGGTTAGAGATTAGTTGATTTCATGCTATTTCGTGGATTTGGTGAGTGATAAGCATCATCACAAGGATTCAACCAAGTATATGGGTTGTTTGATCTTGTTTTCATCATTCCAAGATGTTTTTACCTATATCTACATTATGGTAAGTATATTTTCATTCGAATCACCATAGGATCTAATCTAGTAACTTAAACTGGTAATTCTTATGTTAATTCATATGATTATGCAAGTTTGGATCCATTATTACGTTCATTCAATGTTTTATCATGATTTGGTTAATTTCTTATGATTGTATGATGATTATTCGTTGTGCAAGTGTTGTTTGATGATTGCATGAAGTGTTGATGATTCAATTGTTGAAATTGGATGATTTGGATGAGTTACATGCATTGATGTTATCTTTTTCGATGGATCGGTAGATTTGGTGATGGATCGGTCGGATCTGGGCATGGATCGGCTGGCTTGAGGAGCAAGAAATGGATGGATTGGAAATTCCATGGATCGACCAAGTTCTTTGGATGGATCGGATAATATGACATGGCATGGATCGGAGCAATGCAAAAGCATGGATCGACATAGGTAATGGATGGCAGTGGAAATGGGATGGATGGCAGTGGAAATGGGATGGATGGCACATTTTTGAGCATGGATCAGCAGCGCTCCCTAATGCTATGGTTCGGCAAGCTATGGACCGGAAGTTTTGATGGACCAGAAGGATTGATGGATCTTTATGCATTCACAAGTGATGGATCAGTAGTATTCAAAGCGATGGATCGGAAATGCTATTGATTGGAAGCTTTGATGGATTAGTGCGCTCACTTGTGATGGATCGGCAAGGTTGGTTTCGCATGGATCGGCAACCGATCCATTATGGATCGATAACGTTGGTAAGCCAAAGAACCGTAGCATTGAAGAAGCGCTGTGCTTCGATGGATCAGAATGGATGGATCGGAAAGTATGGATCGGGAGTGATTGATCGGCGACAGGGCAACGTTTTAGAAATGTTGTGAAAAGGAGGATGAAACACTGTGGATTGTGATGCATAGCAAAGGGTGAAGCGCTGTCTATCAACTATCGATCAAACAATGTTATTTTTGGTTCGATGATGGATGTGGCTTCGAAGGGAATTCAAGTCGTAATATTCGAAGTGTTGTGAAATGTTTGTTGATCGTCGAAATGCAACAAATGTGAAGAGGACTCAAGGATGTTTGAGTTCATGGATAATGGTTACTCAAGGTGCTTCGAGTTTGTGGATAGTTGCCGGTGATGACGGCTAGATATATTGAAGGCTGAGGAATTATCGCTATCGTAGGTTCTAGTAGGCTCAAAGCAGGGGTATCATGGGGATGCTTATTAGGATCTGATTCGATAAATATCGTGCACCCTGGGCAGTCATGATGGGCCTAATTGTCTTCGTGAGTAAGACAAACACACGAGTCACAATGGCGTATAGAGTTTTGCTAGAACCGAGGTTTACCATTATCCATTGATGGGTGACGTGTTGTGGCCAGTCATACGATTAATGATGGCTTTAGGTAAAGGTTGACGGTGATAGCCAGAGTCATGGATGTTGATTGTTGCTTGTATTGTCTTGTATGGATTATTCGATGTTGAGGGAGACATCTCCTGAATGCTTGTCGAATGTTGGTTTAGGCCTTCGAGTGCTTGGGGAATGTTGAACTTGGGTAGAGTAGTCCATGCTTGATTATTGATTGCTATGTCTGCTACTTTTTGTTTCTTACTTATGGTTTGTAAAGGCTATCACTGTCAACGTGGAGGAGATGGGTTTGGGTTTCTTCTCTGACGATGTGTTGGTAGATTAGGTGTTTAATCTACCTATTTCATATATACTATTGTTGATATTAGATAGCTATTTTGTTGCTCACTAAGACTGCTGTCTAACTCAAGGTTTTATGTTTCCTCTGATTACCTTGGGTTGTTCATCCAGTTTTGGATGGGTAGACTGAGTAAGCAGGTGACAGGTGATAGATCTTGATGAGGACGATGTTGCTGAGTGACGACGAGCAGGAGGCTTACATATTATTTCCTACTATCTAGTATTAGTTGTTTCCGTTGTTATAGTTGTTATGATTCTTTAAGTGACTTGTAGTGAGGCATTTTGAACAGACTCTTATGATGTATTCCAGTGGATGTATGGATCTTTCTAGTTGATATGAAAGTTTAAGATTCTGCTCAATTATGCTTCAATATTATTGCCTATCGTATATGTTCTATTATATTTTACCCTTGTGTTTTTATACGACAGGTTTCCTGTGTTAATTCTACCCTAATGATCTTCTATAGCTGTTGGCACGTCTTTCAGCACATTATTCCTCTTGTTAAATGCAGGAGTTATGGGCGGTCGTCACATTCGGTATCAGAGCTTTAGTTACTCGATTTTAGCCAAAGTTCAAGGACGTAATGACGTACGAGAGATGTATTTGTATTTTGATGGATGTATACTGTATATTAATGTATAGTATAGCAGCGCTTGAATTCCATTGCAGTTTTTCTCGGGTGTGGACTAACCATTCTATTTTTCAGATTTAGAATGAGTAATGAGTCGTCAGAATGGATATTATAAATCCCATAGTTGATAAACCTTAATTTGGTTTAAAATTGTGAAAAGATATTACAAATCTTTTGAAATGATTCCCAAGAATATTTGAATAAGAGAATATTCTGGATTGGAATGAAGCGTATGATGTGTTTTTGTAGCACTTGATTATAAGATACGCGAATTATTCTGTAACGATCCAAAAATTTTAACCAATTTAAATTTGGAATTTTTATTACTTAATTTGAATTTAAATTTTAATTTGACATAAATATATAAGGTTTAGAATATTTAATAATGTTGATAAGTTATATTATAAATTTTACTTGAATTATAAATGATAATGATTATTAATAAGTATGGATTTATTGTAACTATTTGCCGTTCGATCGGATTTGTCAAACCATAACATGAATTAGTAGCGTTAGAATTAAGTGTTGCCCTTAGTTTTCATAGCATTTAAGGGAAAATGCTACCAAAATTGCACCTTCTCTTCTTAAGACAAGTGTAGTTTTCATAGCATTTAAGGGAAAATGCTACCAAAATTGCACCTTCTCTTCTTAAGACAAGTGTATGGACACTTGTAATTTTGCATGTAAGCTTTCATGCACGGTTTCCACTTGCCCCTTATGTGTATTTACCTCCTTACTCCTCCTTTCCTATATAAGGAGCTCTTTACTTCATTTTTTATCATCCACTTTCATTTTTCCTACCTTCCTTCTTCTTCTTAAGCTTATGGTCATGGTTTTCATGGCGTAAGTCTTCCTCTTTTCCACCACCACCTTGTCGAAGTTCGTCGTCGTCATCCTCCTCCTCCTCTTATAATATAAAGAGAGAGAGATTAGTGTATATTATATATATTGTGAAGAAGACGTTGCGCCGAAATACTGTCCGATGGTTCGCTCAGCTAGGCTCGCCTATCGTGAAGATTTGGAAAGCTGTTCGGTGATAACTCTTTAACCATGGTTTATATATTTAATTAGTGGTTAGACTAATTTAAATATTGTGATGAATTATTAGTGGTTAGTGATGATTGATGTTTGTTGTGATGGATGATGAATGCGTAGTTTAGACCACACACACAATTAAGCGTTAGTGTTATAACGCTTGTGCATAGTTATGATTTATTTAATTATGTTGATGATGGTTGCTATGGATGTTTATAATGGTTGTTGATGTTGTTTCACACACACTATGACACAACAATTATGGTATCACATTGGTTATCAGCAAACCTCCTTCATAATTAGAAGCAATATCATTATTGAAATTGAAGGTTAATAATTGGAAAAGATCATATGTATGAATTCATATATATATATATATATATATATATATATATATATATATTGATAAAGTTTCTTTAAATGAATAAATAAATACCGGAGCGTTCTAGGATGACAGAGAGGATAGTGTCTAGTCTTGGGTTTGGAAATATAGTTTCCTGCTCTGCTAGGTTATCCGTAACTGATCCGATGAATGGGATGGTTAATTTGAAGTTTTTTTTAAAACAAATTGGATTTTAATTTAATATTTTATTAAGTGTAAAATAAAAGTTGAATGTTAGATCCAAAATAATTTGGAAAGTATATTTAAATGATTTAAAAGGGTTATATAAGGATATAATGGTTTTCTAAGGTATTTTGAAGTATCGCAGAATAATGGTTATTATGGTCAAAATAGTGCTTGTCGCACAGCGATAATTTGTGAATTTTAGATGCAAACTTTAAACGCTTATAACTTTTGCAATCTAAATCGGATTTCCGAGAAATGGAAAACGTTTGATTTATATTAACAAGAGCTTTCAAATGAGTGAAAGCAGATTCTAATTTCAAGTTATAATTTTCAAGTTATATTTAAAACCGTTTTGAAAAAGGTCGCTGTAAGAGCCGTAGTCGACCATAACTATAAACAACTATTTTAAGTATGGAAAAAATATAGAAAAAATTGTAAAATCATTATAAATTATGTAAAAGTGTTTTGAATTGTAAAGTTTAAGTTTTTGCTTAGATAAACGATATTTTGATCAAAATAGTTAAGATAACTGTTTTGTAACGCTTTTTGTAATGTCCCGGTTTTTAGCTAACTTTTGTTTGATAATAAATACTGATTATAACGGGATAATTAAAATAAAATTTGATTAATAAATAAACTTAACCCAATTTTAATTATAAAACTATAAATGATGTATATGTTAATATTTATTGAGTTATGTTTAAACACAAGTTCATATGGAAAATCTTACAACTAAAATTTTTACTACTCACATACAAGTTATAACATATGTAAGGGGGCATTCTATTGCTTAGGAAACATTAATGATTCCTAAAAACAGCAAGGAGTAAACATATGCAACAAGTAAATTCAACAAACACAATTATACATTGACGTTTAATGTATTGAACACCACACATTTAGTAAGATGCCTCAAATAAAATAACAAAGGGAAAAGCATGTAACAACAAACAAAGGAAAGAAGAAAGTCAATACACTTAATATGATTTAACCCAAAATAGTATGGCTAAAATAAGAAAGAGCCATTCCCTAAAAACCAGCAATACCAACTTGCAAATATAAAAAACCCTTTTTAGAAAAATATCATACATGTATCATGCAAACAAAATCTATTTTATATTGCCATTAAAATCTAAGAAAAAATTGACCACTCGCAAGCATTAAATGGAGTATGGCTTTGAGGGTATCATGTCCCTAGAAGGGGAGATGAGGACAAGAGAGTAAGTAAAAATCTAAGTAAATTATTCATTTTTCCATGCATAAATTTCCTAAACAAATCGTGTAGGATTAGAAAAAGAGTGAAGTCTAATACGTTGGTGTACTATAACATTATATTAAGAGAAACCAACATCCTTAAATTAAGGAGAAGAGAGGATTGTTTATTCTTGAAAATTGGCTATATATAGCACTTGAAAAACCATGCATCTTCCACTCACACAAAAATACTGAGCTCTTGAAATAGCAGAACAAAGGAAAGCATCTCGGTGAGTAAACTCATTTTTCCTCTGTTTAACACACATCTGAGATTTGATATTTTATTGTTAAGTGAGTAAACTTTCCCAATTTATTTTTGTTTAATCATTGCGATGTTAACATAGATGCATATATGTTAGGGATGTTTTGTGTTTGATCAATCTGATCTGCATATATAGGCAAATAGATAAGCATATATGTTTTTGAATGTAGGTCTGTAACAAGAATGTACGGAACAATATATATATATATATATATAGTTAAGTATATTTCCCATTATTTACTGATTTTGTAAGTATATACATATACACATATATGATATGTTAGTTTGGTTGAGTAAATTCTCATAGTGGTCTACATCTGAACAAAATCTAGAGCCAGACAGTGTTCTCAAGTAAAACACCTTGTTTTTCATTGAACTAGTGTGGATTGACAGTAGTTCAATCCATGTTTTAATGCCTCTGGATGTCTTGAATATATGGTCATCATGTTTGAAACCTGGAAAGGAGTGAAACCTGAAGAGAATAAAATAAAAAGCCTGAAAGAAAATAGAATATGCAGGCTCTGTTATTTAACTACTACAACATCAAAACCCACAACTAAAAATCTATTGAATTTTAATCAGGATGTTTAACATTTAAAATTGTGTATTTATGTTTGAAGTTTATTATAAATATAGTTGCACTTTAAAGTTTTATATAGTTTACTTATAAATATAAAATACAGCAGAGAATCTTTTGAAAACTAAACATTTGATCATCACAAAATTTTGAATCCAGGCATATGATGAGATCACTATATAGAAACCATGATTTTTAAAACCACCTTTCAGATTTTTTTTAATAACTTGAATCTTGAGTTATGGGTTGTTAACATTCTTGAGTAAAATAATTAAATTCTAGGAATATGATCGACGATATTAAAAACTGTTTTTGCGGAAGCTTCGATGGGTATTGACGATCATACGGACGGGAGTTGGTGTTTTCCGATGGCCGAAGTAGTTGGGGCGAGATGGATTTAGGTTTTGGTTAAACAGTTTTGCGTAAGGGTTTAGGATGTCTCGTGTGGGATCTACACTGGATCGAGTGAGCTAATATTGGTAGGGGAAGCGCGCTTGAGGTCAGCGAAGCGGATGGAGGTGACGCAGCAGTTGCAGGTGGACGGAGGTGACATGGTGGTGTTGGTTTTTGGGGTCGACTTGTTGTTACTGTTTCCAATTAAATAATTGAAACAACATTTTCGAGGAAGGGAAGGTTTAGGGTTTGGACGAAGGGTCAGTGGTGACACTGGGTGGTGGTGCGACATGTGAGTGAGCGGCGTTGGTTCTCAGGTGAAGGGGGTTAGTGGTGCACATGCCCCAGAGTACGGATGTGCACATTTGGAGGAAGATGAAGCAGAGTACTTATATAAAAGGTAAAAAAGAACAGGAGTGTGGCCGAATATGGTCTATGTTAATCAAATATAGGATTGTGCCAGATCCAAGAAATTTACAAAAAAGGAAATCATTTTATGGTTCCTTTAGTTTGTTTCCTGGCAAAAGGGAGAGAAGCATGGGAATGGGATTGCGAATTAGAGAAGAGGGGAGGCCTGGACTATTGCGTTGAAGTCATAAGTTGTTTGGCTTGGACTAAATCCCAGTTAACAAGAAAGAAAAAGTTTCTAAAAACAGTAAAGTAAGTTTTAAATTAATTTAAGTTAGTATATATATATATGCAAGCATCTATATTGATATATAAAATATGTGGGCTGTTGAATTTGGGCTCGACCCATTTCAATTTAAAAGAAAAGAAATTCTCTTGGGCATGAGTTGAATCCGATTCAAAGTGAAAATGGTATACGAAAGAAAGTAAATTGGTCAAGTGAATGGTCAAGATAAAATTCAATTTTATACAAAAATGGTCAAATTAACAGAACTAGATAATACCGACACCTGTAATATTAGTGAAAAGTGTCCATGGATCTGAGCTATTGCATTCGCATGTTTAAGGTAAAGTATACTGATTAACAAATGAAAGAAGAGGATAGCATGTAAACCAAAGGGGAGAGAAAGAGTGTAGGCGCAGTAGTGAAGTAGAAAAGAATTGAACAGGAAATGAGAAAGGGAGAGAAGCGCGTGGGCTAAGAAGATGGGCTTGTTGGGCGATTAAGAAGAACTAATTAAAATAAAGAAGAAACGTAAAAATAAAAAGGGTTCAACAAGTTTAAAACCAAATCAAAAAGAAAAATATAAATTATAAAATAGAAAATTTATATAACTTCAATTATTAATGTTTGTTTACAGATAAAACGATAATTTACAAAGGTGTTAATTGCAAAATAAATGAACTAACATTACTATATAAATTACCGTGTGCGAAGCACATGCTTTAGTTGTTCATTTATAATAGACGATCAAATATCTAGATTTTTTAATAATACAAAGATATGCTATTTTGTTTGGTCGAAGATTATGATTCAAAGAATATATAGAGTGAATTAACCAAACTATAGTAGATATTATTGTCGACTACCTGAGTAATTCATTTCTGTTAAGCCTTGATGTGTATCCAATTCAATCATTGGGAGTTGATAACTATTTCTTTGAAACAAGAAATGTTAAAATCAGTTCCTTAAGTATCGTCTAACCGTAAAAGACATTACGCTAATCATTTCGAAGAATCCGGAATTAATATTCCACTTCTATTCGATTTATATGTCGCGTGTCTGAGATTTATCGAAGATAATTGAGGACGGAGATATGCAAGGGATATTTTACATAATAGCGCCTTCAGTTTTTCCAGTCCCAGGACAACTTGTATGGACGAATGTTTGATAGAGTATTTCCAAAGGGATCACGTACGTTGTTTTCTTCAAACATACCAGTTGCTGGCACAGAAGGGAAACTTCTTTAGCCTGACAACTAGAGTATTTTTGTGGAAATCAATTAGTGATTTCTGATGGATTTGACGATGTGGCATTCAAAGTGAATGGTGGACAGGTGTTCTAGAAGATAACGTAGCCTCTAGCCTCACAATCTGGAAAGGACAAAAATCGGGCAGGCAACATGGCTAGGTGGGTCATTCCCAAGCAGGGTGTATTTTCACCATCTAGAGAAATTCCTATTTGTTTCTTAATCTCTTTTGGATGCTGCAGCTTTCGGAATACGGTGGTTTGATCCCAACCGTTGGTAGTAATATATTCGCTACACTCAAGCTAAATGAGTGGGCGGTCATGTGTGACCGGGTTGCGAGACGTTCTTGTTGAACCCCAGTGCATCCCCTCTAGTGTACACTGATCGGCAGGTGGTCCCATACCTTGTCTGTTGGAATCCAATCTCCAATAAGAGCCCTCAGTTTTTGATTTTATATTATATACGTTGATTGTGAGATGTAAGCGTTCTGCTAGATGGTTATTTATTTGATAAAAACTATTATAATATCAGATGATTTTGATATCAAAAATGTTTTGGGTCATAGTAAGGTAAAAACCGTCCATGTTTATGTGTGGGCTGGTCTTACTATTATCATTTCTTTCGGAGGATTTTCTACAGTAAATAAATTCGTTCTCGTAAGGAGATAACCCATTCTCGTTTCCAATCTATTTTAAAAAAAATTACTCACACCAGTCCCGTGACTGACCCAGAGTTTATTTTTCTGTGTTTTCTTAAACTCTTGGGTACTCATAACAATTGTTATGGGTAGACAAGTGATCCAGGTAATACATGGAAACCCTTTGGAGTATTTTGGACAGGAAGTTCCGGAGTCAGCTTATCTATATCTAAGTATCAAGTTTGCAAGTTGTGTTGGGCCCGTAATCGTGTAAGATGTACTCTGATGAAATTTTATGATGTAATAGACCCTAATATGTAATATATTATGTATTTGTGAAATTCCGCTGTGAGAATCTAATGTTTTGTTTAGTTCTATTCTTTATCTATTTCTATTCCTTAATAATGACACGACTTCTGAGGTCATCGAAAGTCGTGCCGTTACAGTTGGTATCAGAGCATATGGTTTACCGAATACCTAGGATCTGGGTGAGTGTTGAGAGAGCATATTTGAAAATTTAAATTATAATATAAATTATAATACATAGACTTATTATATATCAACCCAAGTTATCGACTTAGGCCATCTTTAAAAATTTCCTCTAATTAAGTTTGATTAACGGACTATTATACTCAGAAAGTTGAAAATGAGTTCACAAGGAAGAAGAGGCCGAGGAGCGCCATAAAAATCAATGGAAGGAGACAAATAATCAGGGTCGGCCTCAGGATAAGTAAAATAATATTTAGAGTAATATTCAGTGAATAAAATTGGTATTTCCTTGTAATAAAGACCAGACTTGAGTTATTAATTGGATATAGACCCATGTGAGTTAAGTAAACTGATTTTGTTATAAAATAAGAATTTTACATTTTAAAAATAATGATAACTAATTTCTAAATAAATAAGGGGTCCATTCAGAAGGTGTCATTGATATTTGTAAGTATTTGACTTTAGTTAAAACTGAAATCTAATCGTCACTCTCTAATTTCGGGGACGAAATTCTTTTAAGGGGGTGGATTGTAATGTCCCAGTTTTTAGCTAACTTTTGTTTAATAATAAATACTGATTATAACGGGATAATTAAAATAAATTTTTATTAATAAATAAACTTAACCCGATTTTAATTATAAAAATATAAATGAATATATATATTAAAATATATTGAGTTATGTTTAAACATAAGTTCGTATGGAAAATCTTGCAACTAAAACTATAACTATTCACATACAAGTTATAACATAAATCATAATACGTATGTAAGGGGTCATTCTATTGCTTAGGAAATATTAATGATTCCTAAAAACAGCAAGGAGTAAACATATGCAACAAGTAAATTCAACAAACACAATTATACATGGACGTTTAATGTATTGAACACCACACATTAGGTATAATGCCTCAAATGAAACAACAAAAGGAAAAGAATGGAACAACAAACAAAGGAAAGAAGAAATTCAATACACTTAATATGATTTAACCCAAAATAGTATGGCTAAAATAAGAAAGATCCATTCCCTAAAAACTAGCAATACCAACTTGCAAATATAAAAAACCCTTTTTAGCAAAATATCATACATGTATCATGCAAACAAAATCTGTTTTATATTGCCATTAAAATCTGAGAAAAAGTTGACCATTCGCAAGCATTTAATGGAGTATGGCTTTGAGGGTATCATGTTCCTAGAAGGGGAGATGAGGACAAGAGAGTACGTAAAAATCTAAGTAAATTATTCATTTTTCCATGCATAAATGTCCTAAACAAATTGTGTAGGATTAGAAAAAGAGTGAAGTCTAATACGCGAGTGTACTATAACATTATATTAAGAGAAACCAACATCCTTAAATTAAGGAGAAGAGAGGATTGTTTATTCTTGAAAATTGGATATATGTATATATATATATATATGTATATATGTATATGTATATATATATATATATATATATATATATATATATATATATATATATATATATATAGAGCTAGGTTCAATGGCACCCCCAAATAGTGAGCATCCCTTTAGCCTCCCACTTTTTCACCACACATTTCCTCTCTCTCTCCTTCCACTAACTCTCCCACCTTCCACTCAGCTTAAAATAATATAAACGAAAGGTGGAAAACAAGGAGGCTAATAGGGGTTGCAGAATAAGGGGTGCCATTGAACGCTCACTATATATATATATATATATAGCACTTGAAAAACCATGCATCTTCCACTCACATAAAAATACTGAGCTCTGGAAATAGCAGAATTAAGGAAAGCATCTCGGTGAGTAAACTCATTTTTCCTCTATTTAAAACACATCTGAGATTTGATATTTTATTGTTAAGTGAGTAAACTTTCCCAATTTTTTTTAATGATTGTGATGTAAACATAGATGCATACATGTTAGGGATGTTTTGTGTTTGATCAATCTGATCTGCATATATAGGCATATAGGTAAGCATATATGTTTTTGAATGTAGGTCTGTAATAAGAGTGTACAAAACAATATATATATATATATATATATATAGTTAAGTATATTTCCCACTGTTTACTGATTTTGCAAGTATATACATATACACTTATATGATATGTTAGTTTAGTTGAGTAAATTCTCAATGGTCTACATCTGAACAAAATCTGGAACCAGACAGTGTGTTCTCAAATAAAACAGCTTGTTTTTCATTGAACTAGTATAGATTGACAGTAGTTCAACCCATATGTTAATGCCTTTGGATGTCTTGAAAATATGGTCATCATGTTTGAAAACTGGAAAGGAGTGCAACCTGGAGAGAATAAAATAAAAAGCCTAAAAGAAAAGAGAATATACATGCTCTGTATTTTGCCTACTACAATATCAAAAGCCGCAACTAAAAATCTATTGAATTTTAAACAGGATGTTTAACATTTAAAATTGTGTATTTATGTTTGAAGTTTATTATAAATATAGTTGCACTTTAATGTTTTATATAGTTTACTTATATATATATATATAATACAGCAGAGAATCTTTTGAAAACTAAACATTCGATCATCACAAAATTTTGAATCCAGGCATATGAAGAGATCACTATATAGAAACCATGATTTTTAAAACCACCTTTCAGATTTTTAATAACTTGAATCATGAGTTATAGGTTATTAACGTTCTTAAGTAAAATAATTAAATTTTGGGAATATGATCGACGATTTTAAAACTGTTTTTGCAGAAGCTTCGAAGGGTATTGACGATCATACGGACGGGAGTTGGTGTTTTTGCCGGTGGCCGGAAGAGTTGGGGCGAGATGGATTTAGGTTTGGGCTAAATATTTTTGCGTAAGGGTTTAGGATATCTCGTGTGGAATCTGCACTGGATCGAGTGTGCTAATATTGGTAGGGGAGGTGCGCGCCGCCTGAGGTCTGCGAAGCGAATGGAGGTGACGCAGCAGTTGCAGGTGGACGGAGGTGACGTGGTGGAGTTGGTTTTTGGGGTCGACTTGCTGTTGTTCTTTCCAATTAAATAAGTGAAACAACGTTTTCGAGGAAGGGATGGTTTAGGTTTTGGACGATGGGTCAGTGGCGACCCTGGGCGGTGGTGCAACATGTGAGTGAGCGGCGTTGGTTCTCAGGTGAAGGGGGTTAGTGGTGCACGTGCACCAGAATACAGATGTGCACATTTGGACGAAGATGAAGCAGAGTACTTATATAAAAGAAAAAAGAAGAACATGAGTGTGGCCGAATATGGTCTGGGTTAATCAAATATAGGATTGTGCCAAATCCAAGAAATTTACAAAAAGGAAATCATTTTATGGTTCCTTTGGTTTATTTCCTGGCAAAAGGGAGAGAAGCATGGGAATGGGATATGAGAATTAGAGAAAAGGGGAGGCCTGGACTATTGCGTTGAAGTCATAAGCTGTTTGGCTTGGACTAAACCCCAGTTAACAAGAAAGAAAAAGGTTTAAAAAATAGTAAAGTAAGTTTTAAATTAATTTAAGTTAATATATATTTAAATATATATATATATATATGCAAGCATCTATATTGATATATAAAATATGTGGGCTGTTGAATTTGGGCTCGGCCCATTTCAATTTAAACGAAAAGAAATTCTTTTGGGCATGAGTTGAATCTGATTCAAAGTGAAAATGGTATACGAAAGAATGTAAAATGGTCAAGTGAATGGTCAAAATAAAATGCAATTTTATACAAAAAGGTCAAATTAACAGAACCAGATAATACCGACACCAGTAATATTAGTGAAAAGTGTCCATGGATCTGAGCTATTGCATTCGCATGTTTAAGGTAAAGTATACTGATTAACAAATGAAAGAAGAGGATATCATGTAAACCAAAGGGGAGAGAAAGAGCGTAGGCGTAGTAGTGAAGTATAAAGGAATTGAACAGGAAATGAGAAAGGGAGAGAAGCGCATGGGCTAAGAAGAAGGGCTTGTTGGGCCATAATGAAGAAGTAATTAAAATAAAGAAAGGTAAAAATAAAAAGGGTTCAACAAGTTTAAAACCAAATCAAAAAGAAAAATATAAATTAAAATAGAAAATTTATATAATTTAAATTATTAATGTTTGTTTAGAGATAAGACGATAGTTTACAAAGGTGTTAATTGCAAAATAAACGGACTAACATTACTGTATACATTACCATGTGCGAAGCACGTGCTTTAGTTGTTCATTTATAATAGAAGATCAAATATCTAGATTTTTTTTAACAATACAAAGATATGCTATATTGTTTGGTCGAAGTTTATGATTCAAAGAATATATGGAATGAATTAATCAAACTACAGTAGACATTATTGTCGAGTACCTGAGTAATTCATTTCTGTTAAGCCTTGAAGTATTTCTAATTCAATCATCGGAAGTTGGTAACTATTTCTTTGAAACTTGAAATGTTAAAATCAGTTCCTTAAGTATCGTCTAACCGTAAAAGACATTACGCTAATCATTTCGAAGAGTTCGGAATTAATATTCCACTTCGATTTGATTTATACGTCGCGTGTCAGAGATTTATTGAAGATATTTGAAGACGGAGATATGCAAGGGCTATTTTATAGAATAGCGCCTTCGGTTTGTCCAGTCCCAGGACAAATTGTATAGACGAATGTCTGACAGAGTATTTCCAAAGTGATCACGTACGTTGTTTTCTTCAAACGTACCAGTTGCTGGCACAGAAGGGAAACTTCTTTAGTCTAACAACCAGAGTATTTTTGTGGAAATCAATTAGTGATTTCCGATGGATTTGACGATGTGGCATTCAAAGTGAATGGTGGACATGTGTTCTAGAAGATAACGTAGCCTCTAGAGAAATTCCTATTTGTTTCCTAATCTCTTTTTGCTGCTGCAGCTTTTGAAATACGGTGGTTTGAGCCCAACCGTTGGTGGTAATATATTTGCTACACTCAAGCTAAATAAGTGGGCGGTCATGTGTGGCCGGGTTGCAAGACGTTCTTGTTGAACCCCAGTGTATCCCCTCTAGAGTACACTGATCGTCAGGTGGTCCCATACCTTTTTTGTTGGAATCCAATCTCCAATAAGAGCCCATGGTTTTTGATTTTATATTATATATGTGGTGCGTGAGATGCAAGCATTCCGCTGGATGGTTATTTTTTGATACAAACTATTATAATATCAGATGATTTTTATATCAAAAATGTTTTGGGTCATAGTAAGGTAAAAACCGTCCATGTGTATGTATGGGCATGTCTTACTATTATCATTTCTTTCGAAGGATTTTCTAAAGTTAAATAAATCCGTTCTCGTAAGGATATAACCCGTTCTCGCTTCCAATCTGTATTAGAATTGTTTACTCACACCAGTCCCTTGACTGACCCAGAGTTTATTTTTTTGTGTTTTCCTAATCTCTTGGGTACTCATAACAATTGTTATGGGTAGACAAGTGATCCAGGTAATACGTGGAAAATCTTTGGAGTATTTTGGACAGGGAGTTTCGGAGTTAGCTTATCTATGTCTAAGTATCAAGTTTGCAAGTTGTGTTGGGCCCTAATTGTGTAAGTTGTATTACGATAAAGTTCTATAGTGTAATAGACCCTGATATGTAATATATTTTGTATTTATGAAATTCCGTTGTGAGATTCTGATGTTTTGTTCTATTCTCTGTCTATTTCTATTCTTTAATAATGACACGACTTCCGAGCTCATCGAAAGTCGCGTCATTACACTTTTGTATCACTTTTGAAACACTATTGTAACACTTTCTTTGGAAATAATATGTTTTGAAGTTTTTAACCTGCAAACTATTTTCTGAACTATAAGTAATCATTTGTAAATAATAGGTGGAATGGTTTCAAAGATTTAAAAGTATTGAAAATGTTTTATATGGAATTTAAGTTGATTTATTCGATATTAAAATGGGTTTTTCAATTTTAAATAATTGGATATGGTTGGAGATAAATCGTCAGATGTTTGATATTAATTCGGTAGACGATGACTCTTACTATTTGAGGAATTTAAAAGGTAGTTCACCGTTCTTCCGTTTATACTGTGAGTTGGATACGGAGATTAATATTGAGTATAAGTTGATGGTATTTCTGTCCAGATATAATGTCAAAGAGTTGGATAAATCTTTTAATTAAGATACGAGTTTCCCAATTTGATTGGGATAAGTTGGATAGAAATAATCTTCGGATATTTGATATGAAATTCTGTGGCGTAAACGTATACTATTTGAGGAATTTGGAAGATATTATTATTATATCGTTATTCCACTTATAGTATTCGTTGATTATGAGAATTGATATCGAATATAAGTAGATACAATTTCTGTGTAACTTATGTTCAATATCAATTGATTTGGGTTTTGTCATGAATCATATCTTCAATAATATCATTCTTGAAATCCAATGAGATTGAGTTTTGGAAATTCATATCGTAATTTGGGGATTTAATCAAATCTTTGATTTGAGAAAATTAAAAATAAAGAATTGGGAAGGAAGTATAATCTTTTAGTTGAGATTAAGGAATTGAATGTTGGGAAACCAATTTAATTGGAAATTATGATTGAAATGTGGGTAAGGATTTTCAAAGGAAACTGGGGTTTTGATAACGAGTTATCAAATGGGAAGTTAATTAAGGGTTCAAGGCTAAATTATCTTTGATTTAAAAGATGTGTTTTAAAGGAGAAAGGTCAAATATGGATTTTATTATAATTTGAGAATGGATTTTAAGAAGTTTAATTTAACAAAATTCAGGATGGAAGGAGATTTGGTTGAAAGCCTGTGTGTTCTGTAATTGTATTTTTTTTAATTACGCCTATTATTTGGAAAGACCGGGATCGGACGTATGTTCGAAAACCATTCCAAGTAATAACACGACGTTGTGGGGCAATTGAAGACAATATTAAAGACCGGGACCCTTCATATCGTAAGGATGACTTGCTAAATGTCTCAAATGGGTAGCTCCCATTTGCAGATGGATTTTATAACAACTAAGTGGCAAGAAGCCCGAACATATGTGAAGGAATTCCGGATTGTGGTTTCGTTCAGACCCAGAATGTACTTGTATGGATTATGTGTCTGACATTGTAATTGACAGCGTAGCACTGATCTCTGTTAAATATATATCTGTTTGATGGCGGAGAATTTATTCTCTTGCTTAACACCCTTCTCTAAGACGTATGAGCTTAGAGGTTATATATGAATAGAAATCAATGATGCGTTGTGAATGGACAATGTGGCATACCTAAGTTATGTGATGAGCTATGGATGATAAAAGCATGGCTTATTTAACAGTAGCTTTGTGTATATTGGGACATCGGCAAGCCTCACACCCCTATAAATGGCCAAAATAGGAAGAAATGCAGCAAGGTTATGGGGTGTTTTCTCTTCTAGATAAAAGGTGTATTATGGTGTGGAGCTCAGGTATTAACCTATGTGGTAAAAGCATCTACTTTTGTGGTTGTTGTTGGCACACGCTCGGAAAGGTCGGTGACGACCGGGAGATGACATACTCAGGCGTACTCTAAGTTACCCAGTTAAGGGGTAACCCGACCTTGTGTTGGCATGAGGAGCATCACTATTGATCCTCGTACATCCCTCTAGAGGTGTTCCAAATTCGGTTCGGAAGGAAATTTCTTTGCCTGGTCATTGTTGGAAACCCAATCTCCACTACGAGTCCATACGATTTTAGTTGTATACCATACGTCAGTATAGTATATGGCACCTATGCTGGCTAAGATTGATACATTTACTTTCGAAAAGATTTTTCACACAATATTATAGTATTGAAAGAGGATTTTACGTATCAAAGGCATTTTTGACAACATAAGGAGAAACCTCACCCATATGTGCGTTTGCATTATGTTTGTGCCGCGAGACCTTATGTTAGTTTCATTTTTCAAAAAGTCATTGCGAATTTCTATGCACTGGTGTTCACATGGAGTAAACCCGTTCTGCATTAGCGGCGTGGTCCGATGAATTACCTAACTTTAAAATAAACCCTAAAAACAACTGTTTTAAGTTCTCACACCAGTCCCTTGAATGACCTGGAGTTTATTGTTCCCACTCCTAAACTCTGGGTGCCGATAATTTTTACACGAGCAGTCTAGTAGTTTGGTTCGTAGATTTAGCGTTGGAGTTATTTGAAGCAGGATTCTGGTTTTAGCCGGAGCTATTATGTCTTGGAGCATTAGCATTCTTCCGCTGAGTTTAGTATCTTTTCCGCTGTGTAATCGATGTACTCTGATGTACCTCTTGTAACTCTGATGTAATATTATTTTAATGATAATGGAAAAGTTCCTTTTATTTTGTGCAAATGTGTAAGTGCCCCTAATAATCCATCTTTATAAACGGTTTAAGTTGGTTTAATTACCGGCAAAAACCGAGCAAAAAGCCGGGTCGTTACATATTCGGAACGAACTGGTTTAACCCATTTCGAATAACTAATACGACGACTAAAAGTTGAAGATTTGAATACGGTGGTTGAAGACCGGATATCTTCACATCCTCGGGATGATTACTGATGTCTTGATTGGGCTGTACACCCAAGACGAGGTAATAAGTGGTGATCGTTCAGATGTACTTGGTGATCGACCAGATATACAAGGGCCTTTCTCATGTATTGGACATATGGGACGAGGAATAAGGCGCCTCCGGTTTCATTCATACCCAGAATGGACTTGCAAATGGATTGTATATCTGACATTGTATTTCGCGCTGTATTCATTGATATCTTCTAAACATGTATTTGTTTGGTGGCGGAGAATTTATTCTCTTGCTTAACACCATTCCCTGAGACGTACGAGCTTAGAGATTATATATTGGTGGAAAATAAATGGTACAGTATGGATTGACATTGTGGCATACTGAGATGCATGGATCAAAGCTTATGTTGAAAAAATATGGCTTTTTGGTTGATGATCAAAGAACAGCTTTAGGTAGTGTCGCTTTATATATAGCATTAATTCGCGAGCCTCACACCTCGATGTGAACCAAAAAGGAATGATGCACTTCAGGGAGGACATGTGTTTCTTTCTAGCTACAAGTGATGTCATGGAATGGAGCCCAGACATTTTACTTATGTGGATGTTGGATGATGGATAGTGAGGTACCTCGGATATGGTCGACTAAAAGGCCTTGAAGGTCGACATACTAACCATATTTTAGGACCTATAGGATCGGGAAACGTATTGTTTAGCAATTACTAGTCCACAAACATTAGGTGTGGACCGACCCTTCCAGATCCAAGGGCTCACGTGAGTCTGATTCCTGAGGCATGGGCTAGAGTGTCTCGAATCGGAAAGGAAGATCCCTTGCCTTGGCTCATAGATGGAATCCAATTTCCAATACGTGACTTTCGATTTCAGTTGTAAACCTATATGGCGACATAGTAGGATGGGGTACTATGTCGTCTGTGATTCATACATTATATTTGAAGTTGATTTCTGCACTATGCACTAATAATAATAAAAGATAAATTTCGTGTATCAAGCATATTTGGCCATTATACAGAAAAACTCTATCCTTTGGTTTGTGTTGCATTGTGTGATGAGACCTGAACCTTATAATGGCTTCATTTTTCCTTTTAGGATTGCGTTGTTTGTTTTATGGTATTCATGGGAGAAAACTTTTTGTGTTATACGTCGTGTTCCTGTCAATCACCTAACATTAAAATAAAGTTAATAACTGTTTTAGTTCTCACACCGGTCCCATGAATGACTCGGAGTTAATTGTTTCCACCTAAACTCTGGGTGTCCATATTTTCCACATGGGCAACTAGTAGTTTTGGTTTCGTAGATATTTCTTTTTCACATGATCTTGGATTACGGCTTGAGCTATATATGGAATGCTTTGTATCCGTGTATTTCTTTCAGTTGTTGTATTTGATGTTTTCCGTTGCACATTATTTTTATATGTGTATATATATATATATATATTTCTGCTGTTTTGTAATTTAAACCTCTGATATTTTCCGCTGTATATTATTTATTTGAACTCTGATATCTTTTACTCTGATGTAAATTGTTTTAATAGCAACGAAATGTTCTCATGTTTGTGTTCTGATGCGTTTTCTCACAGAAATCCGCCTTCTTGTTCGGTTTAGGCCGGCCGAGAGGTGCAGGTTGTTATAGTCGGTGTCAGAACTTTGGTTTACAAAGCTCGAGAACAGGACACATTAGAACCGAACGTGAGAATTCATCAGGGATAAAATTAGTAATATCTTATAAGAATAAATCGTTAGAGATAGGGTTAGTAATACCCAAGAATGAGTTTGAAGAGTCTCTCTCTCTATATATATATATAAATATATATATATATATACGAATTTAGTTTTGAAAATTACATCTTATTATTAGTATTTGATTATTTTATTTTATGTTGAATTTGGACTATCAATTATAAGAAGATTTTGAGTATATGCCTAATGAGACGTATATTCGTAGCCTCAAATATACTGGGTAGATGTAGAATCACACTCTGGCCACCCGGGGATGATTCTGATGATTGAAGCTTCATCATCAGTATTTATTTTCGAGTTTAGAAAGTGGGATATCTATACGATTCCAATTGACTGGTGTGAGAACCAAAACTTAGTTAGAGTTTAATGGTTGTTATTTGGCATTGAAACTATATTTTTGAGTATATAAAAGTTATATATTTCGAAAGCTAATCAACTAATTTATTATTGGTTGTGTTGTGTGATTATTAGTTTAACTAATAAAAATATTGGAATAACAAAACCAGTATGAAAATGAAAGGTAAATTAAGCCAAATCAAATTTAGTGTGGAACTGAATTGAAAATTAGTTTGAAGTAGACATGTATATGCATACATTTGTTAAGAAGATTATTGATTTGATGCTGAGTAGATAAATAAATTGCGTGCCCGACAAACAGGTGCACCTTTATAAGTTGGTTGAGAAATTTTGTTATTATTAAACTATTGTGAATGATTTTGATGCACTGTGATGGTTTCTCTGTGTGAAATTAAGCATACGCCATAGGATAATAACCAATAACTATGGACTACACCGCATAACATATTACTGAAGATAGCATAGGATATCATATTCCATATAAGCATTTAGTGCTTATACGACGAGGTTTGGATGACCATATGGGCAAGATGCTTGTATAGGGAGGACTGAATTACAGGTTGAACTGAGGACTGATTATGGACTTAATAACATATAAAGGAAAATTGCAGGATTGAATAACAAACCCTACACAGGTCTTGAGATGACAAAAAAATACACACGTCCCTCTTGTTTTAGTTACGGCGCGTGGGCATGAGGGGAGAAGGGTATGTAAATCATAATAGGTGTGCACAATTGATTAGTATGCAATTTATTGATTTATTGGGTGCCTAATACGGCCCAATAAATTTGTTCTGATCACCATGTACAAAGGAGGTTATGGCGAATTTTTTCAGAAATTTGAGGTGTTGGCCAAATTTCAAGAAAATTTGAAAGTTCTTAGAAATTGAAAAGTTGAAGAACTCAAACCAGAATGAAAGTTGAGTTGGTTAGTTAAACGACTTTCAGCTGCATTCCTTTTTCGAGGACGAAAAAGTTTTAAGTGGGGGAGATTGTAACAACCCGGGAATTTGGAACCAATTTAAAATTTATTTTTAATTGATTTTAATGGATTTTAAATATTTAAAATGATTTATTTTGAGAATTAATGATTTAAAATTTATTTAAATCGAACTTTGAACATATAAATTTAAATTTAAATTAAATCAAACTCGAAATGGCGCAGTAGTTTGAAAATTTAGTTTTGGATTTCAATTTAATGTACATAATTCAGAATAAATCGGATTTCAGTAAAACAAGAAACGTTAGAATCTATTTAATTATATCTTTCATAACGGATGTGAAATTTTGATATTTCACTTTATAATTTGTAAGTTACGTCCAGATAAAAATTTAAAATAGTCGTTATAGAATTTATTAATATTTTAATATTAATTAAGCACTTAAAAATGGCCATTTTGCAAACAACCTTAGTTTTCGACGAAACTAATTTTGTTGGATCCGGAATGTCAAATTATTGTTAGGTTTAAAATTTCAAGTAAATTAGAATTAGTATGTAAGCGTAGTAAATTTAAACACGTGGTGAATTTTATTGTAAATTCAATAAGCTAATAAAATGGCTATTTTTAAAATGGTCTCCAACTTCGACGAAATTAGTTTTGTTAGGAACGTATTTGTCAGACATAGCTGGATTTCAAATTTCATAATTTTTGGAATCAGTACGTGCTCGTGGCAAATTAAAATGTACGTTCAAATTCAATATGTAACGTTATATTGATTTATATTTTAATTTTGATAAAAGCTGATCGAAACAGTCGAATTGGATTATGAAACATATTCCATTGTGTCCGGAATGGGGGTATTTGGTTAGGTACGACCGTCGTTGGGGTTCGTTTGGTGTTTGGATGAAATATAACCAATAGGAGAATGAAATATTAATTTTTTTAGAAAAAAATCGAAATCCTAATCGTTTAAAAAGAAGCCGCCGCCATAAGACTTTTGATGGCCAAAATTCTTTGAAACTTCCCATGTTAAATTCTCCTAATGGATTCAATAATCTTAGAAACCCATAAAACAAAAATCAGAGAGCTTCTCGAGACCTTTAATTCCATATGAGTTTGATCGATTTACATGAAGTAGTTTGGGAGAAATTCGTCCTTAAAATCACCGACTTCGGGCACATTTTTCTGGCCATTGGGGACACCGGGTGCGATGCCACTCACGGCGGTGGACAGCGAGGTCGAGGTGCTCCAAGGGGTGACCGGCAATTAACGTCCGGTGGCGTCAGGAGGGTGCGCGATGAAATTTCTTCTTCGAGGATGGGTTAAGGGTTTATCTGTACGGAGAAGGAGATTAACAATGTAATTAATTTTATTAATTACTTTAATTAATTTTAATAATGTAATTAATGTTTTAAACTCGGTATCTTTTGTAATCGGAAACAAAATTCAGTGAAACGACTTGCGTTGGAATCGTGACGGCGAGAACTACAATATGGAACTGACCAAAACGGAAACGGAGCTAGTTGAGATTGTTGGTCAAATTAAATGCCCAATTTAATTTGACTGAAATAATCGTTTATTTAAAACGATTTTCGATCTGATCAATGTGAGAACTCTCTCACTCAATTTTTTGTATAGTTATTTATTTTTGTAATTGAATATATATTGATTGCCTATGATTGCAATATTTGTTTGGTGATTGATGGATGTTTTCAGTTTTAATGTTATCATTATTAAACTCTGAAAATATACATTATTAAATAAAACGTTTATATTATGAATCATTTTGGAATGACAACTTACCCACCCGTCTCCCAAATATTAGATAAGTTCACATGGGTTGTGATGTAAACCCCACACGGCTGTTGGGTCAATAATTTTATACACCGCCCAAGTATACAAATAATAATATTTGTTTGATGGTTGAAAACCCCACACAGGTCTGGGGATGATAATTAATTCACATATCCCTTGGATTTAATTGTATGTCAATTGATTGATTTACAGACTGTTATAAGCGTTATTTAATTATTTAATGCTTATACAGTTGTAATGGCACTTGGGATGTGTATTGAATGTTTAATAGTTGTTATCACTATTTCTGAATACATGCAATGTAACGTCCCCGATTTTTGAACGTTAATTACGAATTTTTAATTCTTTTTTAAATATTGATGTGGCAATATAAATGGATTTTATATCGAATTTATTTATTAAAAGCGAAGTTGAACGTATAAATTTATAATATAATTAAAACAAGCTCGTAAGACGCGGTAGTTCGTAAGTTGAGTTTTGAACTTTAATTGAATATACAGAATCCGATATATGTCGGATTTCTGTGAACCAAGAAACGTTTGAAACTATTTGATAATAATTTTCCAATGAAATAGAAAAATTAAGATTTCATCTTATAGATTGCAAGTTGTGTCCAATTCAAATTTTCAAATAGTCGCTATGGAATTCGTTAATAAACGATAACGTTTATTTAATAAAATATAAAGAATTTTTTATATAATTTGAATATCGTTTAATCAGAAATTTAAAATATTGTGTTTAAAATATAGTGGAAATTTGCGTGAAGGGCTTAGTAGTCAGGTCCAATTAGTTTAAAGGACACGGTTTTAAAGAATAAGTTTCAAGAACAAAAAAAAGTCGCGGCCGTTAATTTGCAAATCAGAAACCCTAGTCGATCTTCATCAAAATGGCGATTTTCAAATGTTTTTCATGTTTCAAATGAATCAATTGAACGAATCTATTTTATTTCTACAACCACAATCGATTGAACGAATCGACTGAATGATTCGATTGAACGAATCGACTGAACGATTCAATTTTCAAAAGATTTTCATTTTATGTCATATGTTGATGAAGTGAAGGAGGACTGTTGTGTTTTGATGATGGATGGTTGGTTTCAGAGTGCACAGAAATGCAAAACAGAGAGAAGATGGGAAGCAAATGAAAATCAAATGTAAAAATAAAATTAGAACAGAATGTAAAAATAATGCTATAAGTGCAATGTAAAATATAATTTTGTGTGGATTGAATGCAGGTGCATTTCCGATTTTATAACTAATAGTTATAATGTTCATGTAGTTCTTTTTATATTTTCAGATAAAGATAAATATTTTTATCTTTTTCAGAGAAGAAAGAACAGCCTGCAATAATGATACAATGGAATACTGGTTGGTTTATGTGATTTAACTTTGAAACTGTCTACTCATGTATATATGTTTGATACACTGGAATACCAGCTTCAGGTGTTTGTCATGTATATATTATTATATTTTTCAGATAAAGATAAATATTTTATCTTTTTTAGAAAAGGAAGAACAACTTGCAATAATGATCTAAATCATATTGGCATACTTGAACGTTTTTTGTATATTGTGTACTACAATACAATTAAAATTGCGAACAATGCAGAAGCCGTAGCTATTGTTTTTAACACAAAAAGATAATTAAAAAGAAAGAACAGCCAACTGCGTAACTTTCCACTGTTCTTTCCAGCTCCTTTATGTTAAGGATGCGGAATGGATCATTAAGGCAAAACAAACACTAGAGGAGAGTAAATAGTGTTTGTTAGAATTTAAATAAAATCTAAAACTTATTCAAACTGTGAGATGAATCAAACACCACAAACATAATCACAGACACAGATTCAAAAAAAATACAAAATAAAGAGAAATAAAGATGCAGAAAAGGAAAGAACACACCGGATTTTATACTGGTTCGGATTACTCCTACATCTAGTCCCGCACAACGCTGGATTGCGCAAAGTTTTATTACTATTTCCAATAGTCAAGTACAACCTCCTTGATTTCACGACTACAAGGGATACCACCGATTACTACTTCCTTGTTTTCTCGGCTACAACGAAACTCCGATTCCTATCTCCTTGATTTCACGGCTATAAGGAACACACTGATTCCTACTTGATTCAACCCAAACAACGTTTACTCAACTCAAACAATTACAAACAGCCCTAGAAATCTTCAATAGCACTTGATTTAGAGAGAGATGAGAAGATAGTGTAGAGAGAAGAAGTTTGATCCAAACGGAATTGAATTCGGTAGAGTATAAGTGTAGAAATCATAAAAATGATTAAGAATAATTATATTATGAAAGAGGATGAAAGTGGAGAAGAAGATATAATTAAAAATTCAGTTTTAACCCCTTTTTATAGAGTGTGAAAGGTTGCAATGGTTCTGAATTGTTTCAAATATTGAAAAGATACTTCCTTTCAAAATTGAAAAAAGTGACAGTTATATGTCGACATGGTGTTTTTGGTATATCGACATACCCTAGTGTAATTTTGTATTTTAAAGTAATTTTCAAGTGTTTTGATATAAAAATAATTCTGGAAATTCTTAAGTAAAAATCTAGTGTTGTAAATTAATATTATATAGTAGAAAAACATATGAAAACATAATTTTAAACTATATAAATATATTTATAAAATTATAAGATTTTAAACTATAAAGTATATAAATATAAAAATTTAAGTTTTGAAAAACAAAGAAGGATAAGAAAGGAAAAAAGAATAGAAAATAAAATAGAGAAGAATGAGGATAGAATTGAAAACCAAAATTTGAAAATTTGAATTTGAATTTGAATTTGAACCTGGAGTGCTATTTAGAGTCTTATAGAATCAAGACTCTATAACTATATTAATCTTGTACTCTTGAACTATTGAAATCTTGAATACTCATGAGTCTTGAAATTTCCCTGATCTTTGAATCTCTATTTTCTTTAAAACAGTACAGTCTTCAGTAATATTACCTGTATATAATTCCTGCATATGTATATATATATTCTATACAAAAAGTGTTAATATATATTTCATAATCAATGATAATCAAAATATGTTGTTGTCATCAAAACTTCATTCTCTAAATCTTTATACACAAATTTGCACAGCTCATTTATAGTTTTAACTCCGCAACAAAGAATATTTAAAAAAAACCTAAGGTCACCAGAACAATAAAACAAATAAACATGACTCTGCATGTTGATATCAATTCTATTTACAAGCACAACAATAAACAATACGACTGTGACTATCATGGTAGATCAGTCTCCATATCGCTGCACCCACTAAATAAAGCTTGTTGATCCTTGAATTCCTACAAAGGAATTTGAATATGTATCAGTAAGGATGAAATTAGAAAGAAAGAAAAATAATTGATAAAATGATTACATATTCTTGATTTATTTAGCCTACCATGAGCTTGGAGTTATATGCTCTAGTTGATTTACTTAGTGTTCCTTGTGCTGAGTACAGAGCAAATCAAATTAATAAAAGATAAATGCTTTTTTCTTTTTTAAACATTGCGTTAAGAAGTAAACAGTCACATAATATTCCATTGGACTTATATCAACCCATATACATAAAACTGAAAATGTAGCAAAATACAGTATAAAAGTGCCAATATATACAACTTAGTATGAATCTACACTTATAGTCAAGAGCTACAATTTGTTATGACAACTTCTAGTATTATTTATTATAAAAGATAAGTTATTTTATCTTTTCATATGGAATGAAAATGATGCCGACATTAAGATGGCCTGGCTCTATTGCAACTCCATTAAATTATTTGCTAGAAGTTCTAACTTCATCCAACTCTATTGCCGGCCGCACCAAAAGGTTGCTTCCAATCTTCACATCAAACAATATATTTCTAGCAATGTTCTGAACACAAGCCCAGCACTTGGGAATATCATCAGCCATTGCAATTACCATTTTCTTTCCATTATCAATTAGCAACCATTTCAAATTGGTACATTCCAATATCCATACCTGCAACTGCTGCTCTATTAACAACCATTTCAACAAATAACACAACCATTACAGATAAATCACACCTAAAATTAAAGATGTAAACAAATAAATGCATTTATAAAAATGTTACAATATATAATCTTAATTAGCAACTATTTAGTACATAACAAATCCATTTCTACCCACTTTTTAGAAAAAGATATAATCGTATATCTTTTCTGGAATTCAAACCAATATTTAGTCGAATCACTAAAAATTTGTTTCAATTTTATCTTTTCTGAAATTCAAACTAATACTTAGTTTCAAATATAAGTAAATCTAAACAGCTAATTAATCCTATGCAGGTAAAGGTAAATGGTTTTATCTTTTTCAGCAGTTAAATACAGTGATTGATCTGTACATTACTGACGTTTTGTAGGTTTTCTACTGGTTTTATCCTATGCAGTTAAATACAGCTAATTAATCGTATACAGGTAAAGCTAAATGGTTTTATCCTTTTCAACAATATAATAGATTTGCTTTCTTATTGAAAATAGTAACATGTATAAATTGTATGAGAAAAACAAACTTTTTTAAAAAACAAATATATTTATTTTTTATTTACTTTATTACATAAAATACTGTTGAAAATGATATATACATTAATATATATATATGTATGTATTAAAAAAACTTGTAAGTATATAAAAAAATATAATTTCACAATTTTTATTAAAAAAATAATATGAATATTACTTTTCATTAAAACATATAACTTATTTAAAAAGATAATTGTGTTTATCTTGTTAAAATAATATAAACATTAGAATGATATCATCATCTAAAGTTCTTATTTTCAGCATACGATAAATTGTCTTAGTCATGATAATATGAAAACATATGACAAAGATATAATATATATTTTCTTATGTGAAAACATGTATTTGATTCACTTGAGAAAAGATAAACAAAAAGATATATTTATCTTCTGTACTTTGAATATATTTATTCACTTGAGAAAAAATTAAAAAGATAATTGAATATATGTCATGTGTTATAACCAAACATTTATGTCACACAATTAAAAAGATAATTATAACTAAACATATATAACATGTATCATTTATTTTCAAACATAAGTAGAGCTAAACATCCAATTATCTGTTTTAAATCTGAAGTTCAGTTTTGAAAAGATAGAAGCAGCTATCTTTTTTAAATCTAAAATGAAATAAGATATATTGCTAAACATTTAAAAATTGTTGATTAATGCAATTTTGTAATCAAAAGCTCAGTTTTATCACTAACATTGCATATTTGCAACTAACAACTAACACATGACATATATATTCAACTATCTTTTTTAAATCTGAGGTTCAGTTTTGAAAAGATAGAAGTAACTATTTTTTTTAAATCTAAACTAAAATAAGATATTCTATTAAAAATTTAAAAATTGTTAATTACAAAAATGCAATTTTGTAATCGTAATTTCAGTTTTATCATTAACATTGCATATTTGTAACTAACAATTAACACATGACATATATATATATATATATATATATT
Source organism: Allium sativum (assembly GCA_030737875.1). Lineage (NCBI taxonomy): Eukaryota > Viridiplantae > Streptophyta > Magnoliopsida > Asparagales > Amaryllidaceae > Allium > Allium sativum. Next base: position 1,034,234,843 of record CM060916.1, on the reverse strand, counting down.
CAACTATCTTTTTTAAATCTCTAATTCTGTTTTGAAAAGATAGATGCAACTATATTTTTTAAATCTGAAATTAAATAATATATTGTACTAAACATTTGAAAACTGTTAATTATTTCAGTTTTGTAATAAAAAGTTCAGTTTTATCAATAACATTGCATATTTGCAACTAACAATTAACACAAGACATATATATTCAACTATCTTTTTTAAATCTAAAGTTTAGTTTTGAAAAGATAGAAGCAACTATCTTTTTTAAGTTTGAAATAAAATAAATATTCTACTAAACATTTAAAAATTGTTAATTACAAAAATGCAATTTTGTAATCAAAAGTTCAGTTTTATCATTATTATTGCATATTTGCAACTAACAATTAACACATGACATATATATTCAACTATCTTTTTTAAATATCTGGTTATGTTTTGAAAAGATAGATGCAACTATCTTTTTTAAATCTAAAATTAAATAAGATATTGTGCTAAACATCTGAATTTTTTTATTTAATTCAATTTTGTAATAAAAAGTTCAGTTTTATCATTAACATTGCATATTTGCAACTAACAATTAGCACATGACATATATATTCAATTATCTTTTTTAAATCTGAAGTTCAATTTTGAAAACATAGATACAACTATCTTTTCTAAATCTGAAATAAAATAAGATATTCTACTAAATATTTTAAAACTTTAATTATAAAAATTAAATTTTGAAATCAAAAGTTCAGTTTTATCATTAACATTGCATATTTGCAACTAACAATTAACACTAGACATATATATTCAATTATCTTTTTTTAATCTGAAATTCAGTTTTGGAAAGATAGATGCAAATATCTTTTTTAAATCTAAAATAAAATGAGATATTCTACTAAACATTTAAAAACTGTTAATTACAAAAATGAAATTTTGTAATTAAAAGCTCATTTTTGTCATTAACATTGCATATTTGTGTTATCCACGAAATATTAGAAAGCACACCCGGTCGGTTTAGAGAAAAAGAAGACCGATCGATCAGACAGATTGTCACGAAGAGTAATCCAGTAACAACACACCGGTCGGCTAAGGCATGGGTATGCCAATATGTTCATCAGGGATGATACTGGTCGGATTGAGCCCGAATACATGGGACGAACGGTTACAAATCCAAAGCAGGGCAGCCCCGTGTAAGGAGAAAGAAAACCTTATTGACCGGACGATTAATATTCATAAGTACCGGCCAGCCTCTTCTATATATTGAGTTTCTTCCAAATATGACAACAGCGATCGGTCCGAGGGATGATGACCGACCGGTCATAACGTGGAGTTCATAACCAATTCATCTGTTCGAAAATAAGACAAGGCGTATCCATCGGTCGGCTACTATCTGAGGAAGCCGGTCAGCCATCCCATGTCCAGGATATTGATCACGCATTGGAGAACGTTCAGTCGACCATAAGATAAAGAGAGCGCAGGGATTACACTGACCGGTTGAATCCACTCCCCGCCGATCGGTTCCGTGGACAGTTGTCAACGGGTTGGCTTCCAAACAACTATTGCCAGGCTGACCAGTGGCAATTCCGTAAATAGAGGACGACCGACCGGTGGTCCAGAAAGCCATATCACACCATTCCTTCACTCCTATAAATAGAGGTCCAAGGCCCCATTAATGGGGGGAGTTTTTGAGACCCCGAAGGGCTGCCAAACTACATCTTCAACTTGTACTTAGCAATTTCTTCATCTCCAACCATGAAAAGAGGAAGATTCAATTCCAAATCCACTCAAGTGTGTATGGAAATCTAGATCCGATTCATAATCAAACTCAATTGAAGACTTCTTATCTTTTTCTCCTTAATCATTTTCTAAGAGAGTGAGAGGATGAATGTAATTGAAAGATATGCTAACCTTGTAATTTTATGTGCAATAATGGATTCATCATTCAAAGTGGATGTTGATCATAATTGATCGAACCACTATAAAAATATTGTGTCTCTTACTTGCTTTATTTTGTTGATCGACTCCACATTTCATTTTTCCAAGTTCTTTGAGAAGTACCCCTAGTACACTTGGTGTTTGTGCCATTTTTGACGCAAACATTTGACGCCCACCGTGGGGCCGATTCGATAATCCGTTCTCTTATCCTCTCTCACAAGGTCCAATACCTTGCATTGAAGATCTTCAAGCCGATTCCGTCACCATCCGATTGGATTTGCCGCTAAAGCAATGGCCAAACCGGGAAGACCATCGAAGAAGGCCACCAACCGAAATACCGAAAATGACGATGGTACCGCTCATAACGAGCGTGAGACCAGTCCGCCTACCAGTCCTCCGATCAACCCTCCGGCCAACCTTCCGACCCGTTGTCCGACCGATCATTTTGAACGAGGGGAAACTTCGAATGCCCGGGAAGCTATTACGAGGAGGGAGCTTGATGAAGTGGCGGCCGGCTTGGCAAACCGTATGGACGATGCAAACAAAGCCATGATGAAGAGGATTGAGGCAATGCTCGCCACACAAACCGCCACGGCCAAAGCTACCAAAAAATCCGCCCGGGGAAAAACCGATCAGCTCCCACGCATAGAAAATGCTGGATCCTCTTATTCTAGTCCGAATCAAGAAAATTCTATCCAAGACATGACGAACCTCAACCGCAAGAAAATCAAATTGTCCGCCAATAATCCTTCTGACAAAGCGACTTCCTAACAAGTGCTTGACTCCGCCAAAGGGGCACCTCTCCAAGCGGGAGGGTCCGGAACCCGAAACCCAATCCTTGACCGTCCTCTTAGGCAGACATCCGATAAGGAGGAAGGCATCCGCCCCGCGGATCAACACAATGAGGAAGAACGCATATTGGAGATGGTCAACCGAATCATAGAGAAGGGATTGAAGAAGCAGACCGATGAGAAGGAATGGGGGTTTGCGCCCACAAAGACTCCATTAACCGAAAGGATAAAGACAGCACCATATCCAAGTAAATTCAAGCCGCCGGCAATCCAAGCTTATAACAGAGCAACCGATCCTAATGTGTTCTTGTTTAAGTCCGATCAGCACATGGACGGTGCCCGCTCCACTAATGAGCTGAAGTTCTTATATTTCCCGATCAACCTTGAAGGAATACCTTCGCTTCAGTTTACAAAATTGCCACCAAGATCGGTAGATGATTTCGACACGTTGGCAAAGCTGTTCCGAGAGCAATTCAGACTCCAGACCACAAAAGTGTGAGACGTTATGGAGTTGAATGAGCTAAAGCAAAAACTGGGAGAACCGATTAGAACTTTCCTTACCCGATTCAACACCGCTGCAGCCGAGGTTGGAAACTACGAGCCTTGACTAGCCTTGATGGCCCTAAAGGGAGCCATGAACAAGAAGACCAAATTCGGGCGTTGGATCAAAAAGAAGAAACCCGGTACCCTTGAAGAATTGTTCGACAAAGCTGAAGAGTATATAGGCGTGGATGAGGATCCTGCCTACGCCATGGATGTCCCGGAAAACAACACACAGCTTGAAAAGAAGAATGGCGAGGCTGATAACAATCAGAAAAACTTTGGTGGTCAGAAAAGGGTCAATGATGGAAGAGATAACCAAGCCAATAAAAGATTCAGCTACTTTAAGAACTCGAAGCTAACACCATTGAATGAGACGGTGGAGAACATTTTCATGGCCACTAGAGAGACCGAAGAATATCCATCGCCAAAGCCAATAAGGGTTAGCGATGCTGCCGCTAAATCTGGAAGGTTTTGTCGATTTCATAACCAACCGGGACATAATACGAATGTATGTCGACATCTGAAGAACCCGATCGAGGAATTGATTAGGAAAAATAGGCTCCAGCAATACACCAAGAACCCACAGAACGCCCAAGCACCTCAAGGCCAAGGGATCTGCAATGGACAATCTATCCAAAACGATAATGCCACGAACGCCATTATGCCAAGGTTGATCATCAGTACCATTTCAGGAGACCCGCACCCTGCCGGAAGGAGCTGGGGAGACCTTGTGAAATACGCAAACCAAGTGAAGAACCTCCTAGGGGAAGGAGAGCTCATGGACATGAATGATGTTTTCTCGGCAAAAATGCCGAGGATCTCTTGGGATGATATTGTGTTCAAATAGCGAGATTCAGACGGAGTGATAACACCAACTGAAGATCCCATGGTAATAACCATGGGCTTGGGCCCATCCATCACTAGAAGAGTTCATATTGACAGTGGAGCTTCTGTCAATGTTCTGTTTATCAGTGCCTTCCATAGAATGAAACTTTCCATGGGGGATGTAAAAGCCTGTCAGAGTAAATTTCATGGGTTCACCGGACAAGTTGTTCAACCAATTGGAATAATCACATTACCCGTGGAGCTTGGAGAGGGAGAGCAAAGGATCACACAAGAACAAGACTTTGTGGTGGTAGATGAGCTTTCCGCTTATAATGCCTTCTTAGGAAGACCGGCTCTTGTAGCATTCCGGATTACAATAGCTCCATGGTGCCTAACAATGAAATTCCCCACCGAGAACGGGGTTGGCATAGTCAAAGGCGACCAGCAAACAACAAGAGAGTGCTATCTAGCTGAGCTTTCTGAGTTAAGGAAAAAAAGAAGTGAAGAAGGATGTGGAGTCTCCACTCCGCATCCAAAACCCCCCTTTATAGCAATTAAACATAGCGGGGCTCAGAAGGAGATTGATCCAAGGAAAGCCAGTATGGAGGAAAACCGAGCGGCTCTAGCTGAAGATACCATTTCCATTTCAGTACACGATAAAGATCTAAATCAAGTTTTAGAAATAGGTTCTCAGTTGGGCCAAAAGCTAGGAAGTGACTTGACGTTGTTCCTAAAAGAAAACCTGGATGTCTTCGCTTGGACGCACTCGGACATGTGTGGAATATCAACGGATGTGATTGTTCATAAGCTGAACATAAATCCCAGTCTAACCCCGGTAAAGCAAAAGCAACGTACTCAAGGACCCAAAAGATCAATGACATTACAAGAGGAAGTAGATAGACTTCTCAAGAATAACTTTATACGAGTCTCATCATATCCCGATTGGGTCCCAAATCCAGTTCTCGTCAAAAAGTCCAATGGCAAGTGGAGGGTGTGAATAGACTACTCAGATCTGAACAAGGCATGTCCCAAGGACAGCTTCCCTTTGCCTAGAATCGACCAGATTGTTGACGCAACCGCTGGGCACGCATTATTGTCTTTCATAGATGCATACTCCGGGTATAATCAAATTATGATGCATGAACCGGATGAGGAGAACACAAGTTTTATAACTGACAGAGGCTTGTATTGTTATAAAGTTATGCCATTCGGGTTAAAGAACGCCGTGGCAATGAACTAGCGTCTCGTTAACTCCATGTTCAAATCCCAAATTGGGAACACAATGGAGGTTTACGTCGATGATATGCTAGTGAAGTCAAAGAGGGCAGAAGATCATCTGGAGGATCTGGCAGAAATGTTTAATATCCTTAGAAAGTTCGGCATGAAGCTAAATCCTTTTAAATGCCCTTTTGAGGTTTCTTCAGGCAAGTTTCTCGGATTCATAGTCAATGCTAGGGGCATCGAAGCAAATCCTTCCCAGGTCATGGCATTACCAGAGGTACGAGCACCAAAAAAAATAAAGGAGCTTCAGAGTTTGAACGGGAAGATTGCTGCTCTTAACCGCTTCATTTCCAAAGCAACAGATCGATGTATCCCATTCTTTGACGCTTTAAGGAAAGGAAAGAATAATTTCCAATGGACTCCAGAATGCCAAGTGGCTTTCGAGCAATTGATTCAACACTTGGAATCACCACCGATGCTTTCCAAACCCATAAATGGGGAGGAATTATTTCTATACTTGGCTGTATCATCACATGCCCTAAGTGCTGCGGTTGTCCGAGAGGATGCTAAAATCTAGTGGCCGGTCTACTATGTTAGCAAGCGACTTGCTGGGGAAGAATTGAATTACCCAAGGCTGGATAAACTTGCATACTGCCTACTCATTGCCTCAAAGAAGCTGAGACCATATTTCCGGTCCCATTCAATAAGATTCCTCACTGACCAACCATTGAGACAAATTCTGTTTCGTCCTGAAACTTCTGGAAGGCTACTAAAGTGGAATATTGAGCTCAGCCAATACGATATCACCTATCATCCACGAAGAGCTATATATAGGCAAGCCTTGGCGGAGTTCATTGCCGAATTCACGGACAAAAGGAGAAGAAGTCGAGGAACCAACGAAAGCAATCATCGGTTGGAAGCTATTCATCGTCGGTTCGAGGAATGATTATTGCTCAGGGGCCGGAATTGTTTTGGGAACTCCAGAAGGTCATTCTTTATATTATGCGTTGAGATTGGAATTCCCATCAACCAATAATGAAGCTGAGTACGAAGCATTGATAAATGGATTGAGGCTAGCGAAAGAATTGAATATAAAAACCGTACAGATTTTCAGCGATTCTCAATTGGTAGTGGGCCGGGTTCTTGGTGAATTCCAGGCCAAAGTCGAAAATCTTCCTTCCTATCTTATTAGAGCTATGGAGCTTCTCAACAATCTTGATCACTACACTATATCCCACGTCTCAAGGGAAGAAAATACAAAGGCAGATTCTCTCGCTAAATATGCTAGCTCTTCTGATGCGCATTTGCTAGGGCTGATACCTATTGAGGTCCTCACGACCCCTGCTATTGAAGAAGCAGATGTTGATTGGATCATGGAAACCATTGAAGAACTTATCTCCTGGATGACACCGATTAAAGAGTATATCCTCAACGGAACACTACCAGAGGAGCCAAAGAAGCGAAGGAAAGTACTGCGTAAGGCTCCATTATATATTGTCCAGGACAGAAAGTTGTCTAGACGGGGATTTTCTACGCCATTGCTATGATGTGTATCGGAGAAAGAATCAAAAACTATCCTGGTAGAGTTGCACGAAGGAGATTGCGGGGGGCATGTTGGAGGCCAAACCTTAGCCAAGAAAGTTCTGCGATACGGCTACTTCTGGCCTAGTGTGAACTTAGACGCGATGACCTTCGCCAAAAATTGTGATAAGTGTCAAAGATTTGCAAAGATCCCAAGGGCACCGCCAACTGAGTTGACTTAAATGATTAGTCCATGGCCATTTGCTGTCTGGGGCATAGACTTGATTGGGGTGCTACCTACTGCATAATCAAGTACGAAATATGCGATAGTGGCAGTTGATTATTTTACCAAGTGGGCCGAAGCAGAACTGTTAGCCACAATCACTTCAAAGAAAGTGATCAACTTCGTCTTAAAGAACATCATTTGCAGATTCGGCATCCCGCAAAAGATAATCACTGATAATGGGACGCAGTTTGAAAGTACCGAGTTCTTAAACTTTTGCGCCAAATACAAGATCAAGAAAAGTTTTTCGGCTGTTGCCCACCCGCAGGCCAACGGGAAAGTTAAAGCAATCAACAAGATTGTGAAATCAACCATCAAAAAGCGACTAGAGAAAGCCAAAGGTGGATGGGTTGATGAGCTTCCGCTTGCACTGTGGGCATACCGCACTACCCATAAAACTGCGACAGGGCATACTCCGTTCTCATTAGCGTTTGGATCCGAAGCAATGATCCCAGTCGAATTGGAAGTTCAGACTCATAGGAGGATCTACTTCAACCAAGCGAAGAATGAAAAACTTCAACTCGAAGCACTTGATTTACTAGAAGAAAGAAGGAGAGAATCTGAACTTAGAGTTATGGCATATCAAAGGAGAATAGCTCGCCGTTTTAATGCCCAAGTAAGACAAAGAACCTACCAAGAAGGGGACCTTGTCCTTAAAAAGATCATGACAGGGACCGGGGTGCTAGGACCCAATTGGGAGGGACCATATGTGATTAGCCAGAAATTTCTGGATGGTGCATTTGCATTAAAAACGATGGACGGAACCCAGCTTCCAAAAGCATGGAATACAATACACCTTCGTCGCTATTTCTTTTATTGTTCTATTCATATGACTTGTCAATAGCATACATTGTACATACCGCACGTCACCATTGCAAGTTTTATAAATATGAATGAAGATAATTGCATTGCATGTATAGATGGCACAATTGCAAATTTTTCTCTTGAATTCTAATTTCAATGTCCCATGAAAAATATGGTGACGTTATTATGATCTAACAAATTTTGGTAGTTGTTGTAGTACGTTCAGGTCGGATAACTCAAATGCTTATCGATAAATGCTAAAAACAGCATTCGGGGTAAACATGAAGGTGTGGGGCAATGTCTTAATTTCAAGACACCTAGCCCTAATTACGGCATAGCCGGGTAAGTAAACTAAACTCCAATTCCAAGGAAAAAACCTTCCCAAGGGGTGCTCGGTTAATCGTCGATGCCATTGATACATGGCCGGATTACGATACAAAGGCTGAAAACCTTTCCGGGGGGTTCTCAGTTAATCGGCGACGCCATTAAAACATGGCCGAATTACGACACAAAGGCTGGGTAACTAAAGGAAAAACCTCCCAAGAGGTGCTCGGTTAATCATCGACGCCATTGACATATGGCCGGAATGTGATACAAAGGCCGGGTTTCGGTAAGTCCTCGACGTCATTGATACATGGCTGGAATACGACGCCAACACCGCCCCTTAAAGACCCTTTCAGGGGCATCCGATCAGATGTTGGGTCCTCCAAATCCAACTATTGATTCTGGGTCTTCCAAATCCAGTTACTGACGGAAGATCTGGGTTTCCCAAAACTAAGTTAATGATATGCAAACCTTTGTTGGGACGTCCAGTAATATACCGAGTCTCCTAAATGCGGTTAATGATGGACCCAAAATCTTTCTTAATGACACCCTACAAATTCTATGAATAACTAAGCCCTTCGCTCACGATAGGTAAAGAGTGTACCAATTTTACCTCTCGGGCGGAGGCATAAGAGTAGGGGCATACCTTTATACGTGATATTAAAACTCTATGTTGAAGAAGTATGAAGAGAAATAAAAAAAATACACGTTTCTCTAGTACGAAACAACGTATAATATTAAACATGTTATATCAAGTTAGCTGGTTAATAATCAAAGTGTCAGTGCAATTTCAGACCACAATAGTGTATGTTAGAAAACAAGGATTGGTAGACTTCAAAACCATCAAATGAAACAAGTTTACAAAAAACCTCATTTGATTCGCATTTGAAAGTCACATACATAAACAATTGATTCATTGATGAAATGGGCAATCAATGCCAAGATAATTATATTAAAACCATGCGACACTTTGATTACTTCAAGGCAAGCTATGGTGATTCAGGTTGAAGCCAAGACACCGATCGGCTTCGAACGAAAGATGACCGATCGGCCGATACTTCCACTGAACAGTCGGCCATGAACCGATCGCCCAAATATTTAAATGCGCTAATATCAAATGCAAGCAAAACAGGCCATGATGAGTAAAAGCATATACAGCAAAGTGAATCATGAGTCAAAGCAACCAAGCTAGTTTACCACGTCACCAAAAAGACAGCCTACATCACAGTCACAGAAGTCACAGTGTACCAACGTAAAACAAGCATAGAAGTTAGACGCGAGGACCGGGACTCGCTTAATACAACCAGTCTAAAACATAAAGCCCACCAAGCCCAAAAAGTCATCAAACATCAGGAAGAAATCTCTAAGCCTTCGGGTTCTTCTTGGGGCGTCCTACCTTCCTCTTCACTGGAACGGACCCAGATGTGGAAGCATCACCGACAGATTTCTTTCCAGATGGTCCCACCAATTCAATGTCCCCCATTAGAAGAGCAGCCATAAGAGCATCTCGGGTCCTCAGAGCACGTATCAACTTCACCTTGTCAGCCTCCAGAGTAACGATGCGTTCAAGACTCTCTCGGTGAATTCTCTGAAGGTCCCCAATCAAGCTGTGCCAGCTTTGGATTTTCCTCGCAGTGTGGTCTCTAAGCAACTCCATCTGCTTCTCGAATTGGCGTAGAGTATCTTCCATACGTCCAAGCAGCCTGGACTTAGCCACCATGATATCGCCAGATGTCGTTTGTCGATCAGCATGAGAAACTTCGAAGTCGGAGAAAATTCCATGCAAATCCCAATCAGGAAGTCGTTTGGAAAGCTTAGAGTTGCAAGCTCTAAGTGCATAGGGAGGCTGTTTATGATTGATTGTATCTCCGAATAGGTGGGACCAGTGAGCACGGGAGAGGTCATTGAGGGCTGACTAGTAGTCTCTTCGTCCAAGTCGAGGTGTTTCTTCATCTTATACTTGTTGAGTGTTGGATCCATCGTGCATAGAAGAAAGGAAGTATTCTTACACTTTTTATCAATTGAAATGAGCAAGTATAGGAAATCAACCGGTCGGTGGTGATTTCAGTACAAGCCGATCGACACACCTAAAGGACCATCCAAAGTATGTCGATGATCGACCGGTCGGAATTAGATACAAACCTAGGAATCATGGGGTTGACCGACAACACGAATGGAATGATCGGTATCATTAGTCACCCAGGAGAATAAAACCGACCGGTTGAGGCTCAGTGCAAACCGGTCGGCGCTTCTACTCCCTGAGGAACTTAATGCAGACCGGCCGGTACCCATAGCCAGTCGACCAGTTTGATCAGCTACCAGCCAAAATTATGAAATTATGAAGTTCGCGCCCAATTCCAAAACTATTCACAACTTTAGACACTTGCATTGACAAACCCAGAGATGCTGAATATACGCAATTTCTAAACAAAACCATTGATGGAAAGACTACAAACTCAAAAGATTTTCAAGCCTAACATATCACCAAACAACTTGTGGACATTGAACAAAATTAGAACTATGGAAACCAAATTCTATGGTGAAGATGTGATTTACAGTCATGATGTCAAAACGATAATGCATGATCACATTTCAAAGTACTTCAACATCATAGCAGTTAAATTAACGGTTTAAGTTCATTAAAATCATCGCATTTATCTCAAATCAGACCCCAACAGCAATATCGGTCTTAAAGGGAAACCCCAAATACAAAGGTCAAATTAAAACAAGTTTATGGCTGAACTAATGACACAATCAGGAGAAATATTATTACCCAACGATCAGATTTCAACTAAGTATCGTCAACCCCAAGCAAAGAAACGTTTTGGTTTAAGAAAAAAGGGACAAACCTGGCGACTGAGAGAGCAATCCGAAACTCGAAGGAGGGAGAAGGATTGGTGAGAAGCTTGAAAGAGAAGGAGAACTCCACCTTTAATTTTCTTTTTCTTCATTTAAGAATCGGCGGCTATTGATTTTCTTAGAAGGAACGAAATAAAAGGAAGAAGGAATGATTTGGCAAGGGGTTATAATATAAGGAAATGTTGGGAAGTTCAAGAGCCGAAAGTCCCTTCGGTCGAATCACAAGTCAAATCCAGGAATACCAATGGACATGGGCTGGTCGGTCAAGAAGCCCGCTAATATCCGTTCCACTCGAACCAAGAGACCGATCAGCCTGACCTAGTCTCTTGCGATAGTTTACACTATCCAATTGCAAATAGGGCGACCGGAATCCATCAATTCACAGTGAAAGCCTTTATGTCGAGGTCCACAATTTTACAAAAATAAAGATTGAGAACCTCGAGGGGAAAATGTTATCCATGAAATATGAGAAAGCACACCCGGTCGGTTTGGAGAAAAAGAAGACCGATCGGTCAGACAGATTGTCACGAAGAGTAATCCAGTAACAACACATCGGTCGGCTAAGGCATGGGTATGCCAATATGTTCATCAGGGATGATACTGGTCGGATTGAGCCCTAATACATGGGACGAACGGCTACAAATCCAAAGCAGAGCAGCCCCATGTAAGGAGAAAGAAAACCTTATTGACCGGACGGCTAATATTCATAAGTACCAGCCGGCCTCTTCTATATATTGAGTTTCTTCCAAATATGACATTAGCGATCGGTCTGAGGGATGATGACCAACCGGTCATAACGTGGAGTTCATAACCAATTCATCTGTCCGAAAAGAAGACAAGGCGTATCCATTGGTCGGCTACTATCTGAGGAAGCCGGTCATCCATCCCTTGTCCAGGATATTAATCACGCATTGGAGAACGTCCGGTCGACCATAAGATAAAGAGAGCGCAGGGATTACACTGACCGGTTGAATCCACTCCCCGCCGACCAGTTCTGTGGACAGCTGTCAACAGGTTGGCTTCCAAACAACTGTTGCCAGGCTGGCTAGTGGCAATTCTGTAAATAGAGGACGACCGACCGGTGGTCCAGAAAGCTATATCACTCCATTCCTCCACTCCTATAAATAGAGGTCCAATGCCCCATTAATGAGGGGAGTTTTTGAGACCCCGAAGGGCTGCCAAACTACATCTTCAACTTGTACTTAGCAATTTCTTCATCTCCAACCATTAAAAGAGTAAGATTCAATTCCAAATCCACTCAAGTGTGTATGGAAATCTAGATTCGATTCATAATCAAACTCAATTGAAGACTTCTTATCATTTTCTCCTTAATCATTTTCTAAGAGAGTGAGAGGATGAATGTAATTGAGAGATATGCTAACCTTGTAATTCTATGTGCAATAATGGATTCATCATTCAAAGTGGATGTAGATCATAATTGATCGAACCACTATAAAAATATTGTGTCTCTTACTTGCTTTATTTTATTGATCGGCTCCACATTTAATTTTTCCAAGTTCTTTGAGAAGTACCCCTAGTACACTTGGTGTTTGTGCCATATTTGACTCAAACAATTTGCAACTAACAATTAACACATTACATATATATATTAAATTATCTTTTTTAAATCTGAAGTTTAGTTTTGAAAAGACAGATACAACTATATTTTCTAAATCTGAAATAATAAGATATTCCATTAAACATTTTAAAATTGTTAATTACAAAAATGAAATTTTGTAATTAAAAGTTCAGTTTTATCATTAACATTACATATTTGCAACGAATAATTAACACATGACATATATATTCAATTATCTTTTTTAAATCTGAAGTTCAGTTTTGAAAAGAAAGATACAACTATCTTTTCTAAATCTAAAAAAAAACAAGTTTAGACTAAATTTATGTATATAATTAAACAAATAGTAACATAAAACACAGACAATATCAACTTGTGAAATTCAGTAGATATACCAAACATAAAACAGTGTTTTTTTTAAAAGATAAATGAAATTATCTTTTTTAAATCTGAAATGAAATATTCTACTAAAAAATTAAAAATTGTTAAATCTGAAATTCAGTTTTGAAAAATATATGTTAAATCAAAAGACAAACACTTTTATCTTTTTAAGTTGTCAAACAAATTAACATGTACCACTAAATATATATGTATGAACAGTTTCATCATCATGATAAATTGATTCATATTACGTATTATTAACCCACTGAATATATTTGACTAACAAAACAACAATTATGTTTTACACGTATCAGTAATTTTCAAATATTACTAAATTTTAATACGTAATTAAATAATTCAAATCAAAAGATAAACACCATTATTCTTTTAAGTTGTCAAACAAAATAAATTCTACCGCTGAATATATACGTATGAACAGTTTTATATAGCAAATATAATCAATCAGTGAATGACTAGTTACTTCAGCTAACAAAAACAATCGTTATAGCAAACAAAAAAATTCGAGGAACAACAAACAACAAAGATAAACAAGTACCTACTAGTTCAACAACTACTGAACAAAAATCGCGTCTTGCAAATAGTGAATAGAAATTGCGTCTTAGTTTCTTCAACTAAATAAAGGTGAGGCGATTAACATCAGCAATCGATATATAACTAAAAGCAGAAATAAACAATTGCTTACTTGTTCAACTGAGAAAAGTGATGTGGCTTGATTTCTTCAATCAATCAACAAATCAGCTAAGTCGATTTTGTTTCGAAAGTAGATTAGCAGCAGATTTGATTTCGAAAGTATAAAGAAGAATAAAGCGAATTTGAAGTCGATTTGGGGTTTTTTTTAGCGTCGAGACTGGATATGAATTGAGACGATAAAATTTTGTCCTTAAAAATAAATATTTTAAACCCGTGTCCTAGAAATTAATACTTTGACGTAAGTTAGCCCTTATGGTAAAATTCCCCTAAAACATATATTTGTTTATCCTAAAGCTGTGTAAGATTTCGGCTGGAGATATACGATAATAATTTATTATCATTATTATTTTGAATTTAATTTAATTTTATCAATAGTATATAGGCCTTAGAAATGGCTTTCTTTTCAAACAACCTCCGTTTTCGACGAAACAAATTTTATTGTAATAAGTATCAGTAGACGAAATTTAGAAGTGAACCGGTGGATAAATTGAGATCTAAATAGTACCATTTTTCAAACGGAGCTCATTTTCAATGAAATCAGTGTTGTCGGGATCGAAACATCGAGACGTTATGGGGTATTTATTTTCATTGAATTTTGAGTTGATGTTCAGCAGTGCGTATATTCAACGGTAACGTAAAATAGCGGTATTCAACGGTAGAATATAATAGTGGTATAAAACCAACATATAATAAAAAATCACATCAACAAAATTCAAACAATCTAATATTCGATGCTAAGTCACCTACCAAATTTAGCAAGCAGACCTAATTGTATAAGATCAAGCCTACAAATCAATAGGGAGAAAGATGTATTGTTTCATCACGTCATTTTTCTGCCCCCTCAAGTACAAAAGAAAACGACATCACTCTACCGCGCTACCTTGTAGATTGAAATAACGCTAATATTATATGCTCCTCCTCCTTTCTATATATACAACTGCTGCTTCCTTCATTCTGGAGCAAGCTGAAAACTATATAAACTGCCAAGCTTTCATTTTAAAAAAAAAAGGATCGAACCCAAATATTAAATTGTTGAAAAATAAACTTGGTTTTAAAAGAAAACAAACAAATTTGGTTTTATAAGTAAATGCCAATTATGTAATAAATTTTATCCTTGTTTTAGGAAAGGCCAAAATCAAATAAATGATAATAAATTTTGGTCTATCAAAATATGCAATAGAATTATCTAGAGAGAGAAGAGTGTAGAACACTGTCATGTTATATATAGATACTCTCTCATATGTTGTACCAATCAATAATCAAGCAAGAAAAAAGAATCAAGCAATAAAAGTTTTTTTTCTTCCCTTAAAAAAATATTCTACTTTCTTCTAATTTGTTTCTCTTCCTCCACATAAATTTTTAACAAAGTGGTATCAGAGCAACACAAATTTTCCAACAAAGTGGTATCGGAGTCTGGTTGAAATTATGACATTTCTATTTTTTTCTACGTTTGTTCTCACAAAAGAGAATTTTGAGGAATGGAGCAGTAGGAAAAAAGAGGAGCTAATCTCCAAAGGTCTGTGGGAAATTGTTGAAAATGGCTATGAATGGCGTAAAGACGTCGAAAGCTTGTCGCAAACGGACAAGAAAGCCTTTGCGAAATTAAAATGGAATGATTACCGTGCTCTTTCTGTGATTGCTGAGAACGTCGATGAAAAAGCTTCGAATCTCATTTTTAGAGGAAGGTGTACAAAAGATTCATGGAATCTCTTGAAAAAGGTGTACGGAAAAGATGATGCAAAGATAATGAATGAAGATAAGTTGATTGATAAGAAAGATGAAAAGAAGGATAACGAAAGTGTGAACGAGGAGCAAGAGAAGAAGAAAGAAGAGACTGTGCCAGAGCCTATGAAAGAAGAGATGATGGATGAGACAGAGGAAGAGAAGTTGGATGAAGAAAAACTTTTAGAGAATAAAGAAGAAGATGCAATTGCTGAAGAAAAGCAAGAAGCTGTAGTGGAGAATACCGCTAACCATATTGATGTGGCACTAGTAGAGAACAAAAGAGAAGAAAAGGATAAGGCTATCAATAGGGAAGAAAACCACGAAGAAGACTTTAAAGATGGACAAGAGAGAGCTGAAATCGTGATTAAAGAAATTAAAAGTAAGAAGTCACTAGTAATCGAAGAAGAAATCAAAGAGAAAGTCAAAGATAAACAAGTTGAAGAGCATACCAAAACAAATGAAGTGAAGAAAGAGAGCGCCAAAGAATTAAATATGAAAGGAAATAAAGTATATGAAGATGACGCCAATGACAAAAAGTATGAATGGAAAGGTACCGAAAATGAAGAACAGATGAAACAAGTAGAAATTGAAGAGCTTGGTGAAAATTTGAAGCACAAACAAAATTTTGAAGAGATTTGGAAAACAAATAAAGAAATCGAATTGGTCAAAGATTGTAGAAGTGATTTTTTAAAAGAATTCAAAGACACCATATATGACTCATTCAAAGTTTATGACACGGAATAAGATGGAAGCTAGAGCGCACACTTTTTGGAACGTTTTGTGCTAATGAAGGAGGACAAAAAGGATGGAGCACCGTTGAGGAATTTGCTTCGAAAATCTTCATATTGGGGAAGAGGAAGAAACGAAAAAAGAAAATTTGGATAATTTATTCATTTCTGCCAAAACACGTGAGATACAAAGAAATTTGCTTGGAGTAATAAAACCAAGTTTAAGGGGGGATGTTGAAAAATAAACTTGGTTTTAAAAGAAAACAAACAAATTTGGTTTTATAAGTAAATGCCAATTATGTAATAAATTTTATCCTTGTTTTAGGAAAGGCCAAAATCAAATAAATGATAATAAATTTTGGTCTATCAAAATATGCAATAGATTTATCTAGAGAGAGAAGAGTGTAGAACACTGTCATGTTATATATAGATACTCTCTCATATGTTGTACCAATCAATAATCAAGCAAGAAAAAAGAATCAAGCAATAAAAGTTTTTTTTCTTCCCTTAAAAAATATTCTACTTTCTTCTAATTTGTTTCTCTTCCTCCACATAAATTTTTAACAAAGTGGTATCAGAGCAACACAAATTTTCCAACATAAATGAAATAAAAGAACCAAGCATGGGTCCAAGTCAAGGCTGGAGGCAGGTCCGTAGTTCACACAGCGGAAGCGTGGTGGGCTGTCCTTGCGCAAAAGGAGAAAAAAAAAGAAATATAAACCTTAGGAGGAGTGAAGTAGCGGTATGGGGAAAGATCTATGAAAACAAAAAGGTGAACAGCAAGGAGAAAGGGGGCGTCGGCTGGTTTCGAAGTTAAGCAGTGGGGAGAGTATGCGGTGGAGGGTGAAGTTTGTATGGACAGGGAAGGGACCATTTGAAGTTTTCATGGACAAGGAGAAGTTGGGTTAAGGCTGGTGGTTGCAAGGGGTTGAGCAAGGCTGGCGGTGGTGCTACAATGTCAGATGGCAGTCGGGGCAGTTCGGTGGACGTCAAAGGTGCTGGGTGGGTATGGTGGATGGCGGTGCACAGGCTCAAGAATAGCATGGGAGGGGAGATGGATTATATGTGCCTAATGATTTTTAATAATGCCTAATCCAACTTTAATTGCCTAATCACAGTTTGTGTATAACATAACTAAAAGTTAAGCTAGTATATATGTATATGAAGTTAGTGTTAGTGTGGCCTCGTGGAGATATAGAATGTGCACGCTAAATAAAATATCATGCTTAAGGGTTAACCATGCCTAATAATATTTATAATATACCTAATTATTTTAATTATATATTACTTTTATTCTAACGTGTTAGAACAGATTGAGATACCAGGTAAGGGAAGAGCAAATTAAACATGACTTAATTAATACCTTATTATGCGACTATCATAAGTATATAAGGTGCCTGGACAAGTTTTTATTTTTTTGTGGCAAGTATGTATACCAACGTGGGTCAATATATATATATATATATATATATATATCATAATGTGATTACTATTTACATATGCCTAGTTAAACTAATGTAAGTTGAACCTGGTTGATAATATTTTTATTAAGTTATTAGATTTATAACGCTGACCGAGTTTTAATCATGCCTAATCCTAATCTCATGCGCCCAACCATTTTGGACTTATACGTATATTTAATTTAAAGTAACATAGAGATATAACATGCCCAATTATATGCTGTGAAGTTCAGAGACAAGATGGAGGAGTCCAGACGTATTATATATAGTATTATTCCGCTGTGTGTTGTATTTGAGGATAGGTTGTTATAACTGTCCAGGTTGTTTTGACTATTGTATTTTCATGACTGTAAGTACTATTTCAAGTTTTCAATAAAAGTTATTTCTATATTATATTATATTCCGCTGCGATGTGAGATTCTGACTAGGTGATGGTTCTTCTTCTTATTCTTCTATTCTAATTTTTCTATCTTATCATTCTCTCACCCTCTAATTTCTTTCCCTTAACTTTCTGCTTTTCTTTAGAACTTGGGTCGATTGTGGAAGTTAAATTTCGGCTTAAATTGTATGGAAAAGTGGGTCGTTACATGGAATGTACGGAATCCACATAAGTAAAATTATATGGTAATTGATTGAGTCTGATTCCAATTCAAAAATAACGAATATTTTAAAATAATATTCAGTGAAGAATCAGAATATGATTTTGATGTCCGATTTGGATGGACACAAAAATATTGAAATATTCATAACTGAAATGAATATGAAGTCGGTCTAAGTGGATGCACATCATTTTAACTCGAACTGATTTTTGTATCGATTTTATTCATTTTATAATGAATATCGAAAAGATTTGATTTCAAAATCTTATATTTTGAAAATGTTATCATTTTAATATTATAATGATATGGACTGTTCAGTTTTGATTAAAAATTCAAAACGAAGTTGAAATCGTTTTAAAATGAATTTATAAACGATTTATAAAATACGTTTTAAATAGAAATCGACGAAATATATTATATAAATTATAATGGTTTGAATAGAGCGTTTCACGCAGCGACCGTTCGCGAATTTCGACCATTGAATTTGAATTGACGTAGCGGGAGATCCGACCGTCGGATTCTCGTGAAACCAGAACCTTTGGGTTCATATCGAAAAGAGATTTCAAATGAAAATATGAGATTTAAAATCTAATGGTTGGACTCTGAGATATGTTTAATTCAAATTTGAATAAAAACAGTGCAAGTGCAACTAAATGAATTGAAACGTCATTTAACAGAAAGGGCCTATTTTTAAATGATTAAAAATAGGGAAAATTATGTTAAATCATAATAAATGATTTGAAAGGATTTTTGAATGAAATATTCCATTTTTGAAAAGATAAAGGATATTTTTATTTGAATTGGCTAGTTAACAACTAGCATGAGAATCCAAAGTTTTTAATTAAATAAATTGGATTGCGAATGGTTTTAATACAACCAAAATTTTCCAATGTATGAATCGGAATGGATTTGAATAGAAATAATTTTCGGAATATTTTGATATTGGATTCCGTGATTATACGGATATCGTTGAGGAATTTGGAAGATATAGATATCGTTGTTCCCAATACGATATCTGTTGGTTTCAGAATTTGATATTAAATATAAGCTGATATGATTTCTATTCAGAGCCTCGTATTTAATATCAAATTGGATTTTGGGTTTGTCATGAATGGTATCTTTAATAATACTATTGTTAAACCCAATTGAGAACAGAATAAATCTTTTCATTAAGATTTAATGAGATTTTCCAATTATTGAATATAATTGGAATTAAATGAAAGTTGATTTTGGTTTCTTTGTGAACGATGTTTTAAATGACATTAGTTCTTGAACCCAATTAACGGTGACGTTATTATTTGGAGTTTATAATCTTTTAATTAAGATTAATAGATTTTTCCAAAGTAAAGTTTTCAATTTAATATATTAAATTGGAATTGAATGGAATTCGATTTAGTAATAATCGAGATAAGCTTCTGTAAAGGAAGACCGTTGCTATTAAGGAATTTAAAAGTCCTTATCGTTATTCCACTTATAGTATTAGTCTAATATGGAAATTCATATATATAGAAATTCATATTGATTAAGATTGATCTGATTTCCGTGAAGAATCCATTTTGATGGAAGATGATTTTGGGTTCATCGTGAGCGATGTTTTACGTGACATTGGTTCTTTAACCCAGTTGAAGACATGATTAATTTCATAAAAGTTGAGTAATCATTAAGTAATGATTTTTGAGATTAAAACCAACATGGGGTTTTAATGAATCTTTAACTAGATTAAAATGTGAATGAGGTAATTAAATTTATCGAATTCAATAAATGTTCGAAATGTAGTACCACCAGTTTTACTCCGTGTGATAATTAAGTCTTTAAATAGATTTGAACGTTAAATGGTAATTAAATTTACCAATAACACAATGGGTGTTGATATGGAGTACCACCAGTTTTGCTCCATGGGATGAATAGGTTGGGATTGAGATAATAAAATGAAAGATTATTTCAGTAAGGCTCGTTAATCCCGACTAGTTGATAAACTTTAATTTGGTTTAAAATTGTGAAAAGATATTATAAATCATTTTAAATGATTTCCAAGAATATTTGAATAAGAGAATATTCTAGACTGGAATGAGGCGCATGATATGTTTTTATAGCACTTGATTATAAGATACGCGAGTTATTCGGAAAGACCGAGTTTAACCCATTCTGAATAACTGATACGACGACTAAAATTCGAAGATTTGAATATGGTGGTTGAAGACTGAAGATCTTCACATCGTCGGGATGATCACTGATGTTTTGATTAGACTGTACACCTAAGACGAAGTAATAAGTGGTGATCGTCCAAACGTACTTGGAGATCGACCGGATATGCGAGGGCCTCTCTCCTGTATTGGATATATGGGACGAGGAATAAGGCGCCTTCGATTTTGTTCAGACCCAGAACGGAGTTGCAAATGGATTGTACGTCCGACATTGTATTTCATGCCGTATTCGTTGATCTCTACTAAACATATATCTGTTTGGTGGCGGAGAATATATTCTCTTGCTTAACACCCTTCTCTGAGACGTACGAGCATAGAGGTTATATATTGGTGGAAATCAATGGTACGGTATGGATTGACAACGTGGCATGCTGAGATGCATGGATGAAAGCTTTTGTTGAAAAGCAGGGCTTTGTGGTTGATGATCAAAGTACAGAAGTAGCGTCGCTTTGTGTATAGCGTTAATTAGTGAGCCTCACACCCTTTTGTGAACCAAAAATGGGATGAAGGACCGCAGGGAGGACATGCGTTTCTTTCTAGCTACGAGTGATGTCATGGTATAGAGCCCAAACATTTTACTTATGTGGATGTTGGATGATAGATAGCCTGGTACCTTGGATATGGCCGACTAAAAGGCTTTGATAGTCGACATACTAACCAGATTTTAGGTCCCATAGGATGTAGCAACCTGAAAATCTGGGCCAGTTTAAAATTTTTATTTTGGCAATTTTAGCGAATTTTGATTATTTCAAATAGATTATTTTAAATAATATCGACGAGAAAATTTATTTTGAATATATTAGAACGTATATATTATATACGCCGTCGTTGGAATATAAATATTTATATATAATTATAAAAGGAATTGAAAATGGCGCGGTAGTTCGATAATTCGATTTCAAACTTCAATTGAATGTACAGGGTGCAAAACAATCCGGATTTTAGTGAAACCAAAAATAATAGGATCTATTTGATAATATCTTTCCAACGAATCCGAAAAATCAAGATTTCATAGCGGGAATCAAAAGATATGTCCAGTTGAAAATTCTGAATAGTCGTTATGGAATTCAGGCCCTTAAAAATGGAAATTTTGCAAACGACCTCGGATTTTGACGAAACCACTTTTGTTGGATCCTGATGTCAAGTTATTGCTAGATCCCTAATTTCATAATTTTTCGAATCAATATGTGAGCGTGGCAAAGGAAAACGCGATTGACCGGTTTCAGTTGATTTTAATCGACTGGAAAATGGCCATTTTTCCAACGATCTCAGAATTCGATGAAATTAGTTTTGTTAGGACCGTATCGTCAATACGAAGCTAGAAATAATTTTTCTAGAATTTTCGGGATCCGTATGTGACCCCGATAAATTGAAATGCGCGTTCAACTTCAAAATATAAAGGATTTATATTTTGATTTTGACAGAAACAGATCGAAACAGCTGAATTGGCTTGAGTGGCATATCCCATTGTGTTCGAAATGGGGGTAATTAGCTAGTGACGTTAGTCGTTGGGTTTGATTTTGAATTTAGATCAATGAACAAATAATTAGGGAATTAATTAATAAATAATTAAAATAAAATATTTATAACTAACACCCCCCGTTACTTTTCTCCAAACAGAAGTCAAACCCCCCTTTTTAAAAATCGGGATCCTCAAATCGAACACGTCACCGCCCTCCTGGCCACCCCCGTCCACCGTGCCGCCGGTCGCGCTTCCCAAGGCGTCATAGATCACCAACCGCAGCCCCCTTCTTCCCCTTCTCCCTTTCGCTCCCTTCTCCCTCCTGCTGTAACTCGCTCTGAACCCTAGCTCCCAATAAAACCTACCGCAACCACGTGAGCCACCTCGGGGCGCGCGCGCTGACCACGACGCTTCGACTGGGGGAGGCTGATCAACCTCCGACTGACTGAGGTGGCGGCGCGACGTGAAGAGGAGGAGGGAGCTCAGTTCGGTCTCGTTCCAGGCAGAAATCAGTGAGTTTTTTTTGTCCTTGTTTTTGTTTAATAATAAAAAAAATATAGTATATGGAACATTGAAGTTTATTCTCAGATCTGAATAAATAACATTGTAGAATAAAAAAAAATTGTAATTTTAAATATGTATATACATAGAGTATATAAAAATATGATTTTTGAATTATATACATTGTTTTTAAATATATATAGAATTGAACAAAAATATGGTTTCTATAAATAGAAATGTGTTCTTTTAAAAGAAAAATATACGTGATTTGAAAATAAAAATATACAGGATTTGAAAAATAAGAAGATATGATTTCTTTTGTTTTTTAAAACTATGATTTTCTTAAATATGAAAAGATTCGATTTTTATAGGATGAAAAGTTATATTTTTATAACATGAAAGGTTATATTTGCACAACATGAATTCAAATAAAAATACGATCTTTATGCATATGATTTCATATGAAAAATGTAATCTTTTTATTTGTCGTAGCATGAAAAGAACGAGATTTTTAAAATAGAAATACGAGATTTTTAAAATAGAAAAGACGAGATTTTTAAAATAGAAAAGACGATATTTTTTAAATAGAAAAGACGATATTTTTTTTATAGAAAAGACGAGATTTTTAAAATAGAAAAGACGATATTTTTAAATGGGGAAAGATGTGATTTTTACATATGTTGTGAGTAAAAATTCGATTTTTATATATTGAATAGCATAGTAAAAATATGATTTTTATATATTGAATAGCATAGTAAAAATATGACTTTTATATATTGAATAGCATAGTAAAAATATGATTTTTATATATTGAATAGCATAGTAAAAATTCGATTTTTATATATTGAATAGCATAGTAAAAATATGATTTTTATATATTGAATAACATAGTAAAAATATGATTTTTATATATTGAATAACATAGTAAAAATATGATTTTTATATATTGAATAGCGAAGTAAAAATTCGATTTTTATATATTGAATAGCATAGTAAAAATATGATTTTTATATATTGAATAGCGAAGTAAAAATTCGATTTTTATATATTGAATAGCATAGTAAAAATTCGATTTTTATATATTGAATAGCGTAGTAAAAATTCGATTTTTATATATTGAATGGCGAAGTAAAATTTCTATTTTTACATATGTAGAGAATACGGGCAATGAAGATGACTAAAAGGCGAAAATGACGAAGACTTCTACGTTTGAAGTGTCGTGAAGTTGGATAGCTATCTGTGAGTACTTCTCACTCAAAATTCTTTTTCTAGTTATATATATATACTAGGATGCAGACGGTGCTTAGCAGCACCTGACACCCGTCATCCACAGACCATGGATGGCTTATTTGTTTAATTGTTTGGTTGTGTAGTTGGTTAGATTATTTGGTTTAAATTGAATTGTTTGGTGAAATGAAATTGATTTGATTGATGTGTGAATGGCGTGGGCCTTCACTAGACCGGGGATAAGGCTAGGCCTTGTCCCGTTTCTAGTATCGTGCCGTTATGCCGCCGAAATTTTCTAAAATAAGTTAGAAAAATAAAGATAACATTTTATTTAATAAATGAACTGAATAGAATATTCATAGGTTGAATAAAATAGTTTGATCGTTAAAAATATAATTTTTAACGTGAATGTGAATAAATAAATATTCATTTACAAACCGGACGGTTTGTTTATGTACACCTATTTGATGAACATTGATTGGGACGATAAATTTTACACATCGCCCAACTGCACAAATAAAAATCTGTGTTTGATTGCTTGAAACCCCACACGGGTATTGGGATGATATTTGATGCACACTAATCCCGATTGTTTAGTTGTATGTCGATCGATTGATTGACAGGCTGTTATAAGCATTGAATATTTATATTTGATGCTTATACAGTATAGAATGCACTTTGGATGATGGTTGATTATTCATCGTTGTTGATATATACATGTGTTGTAGAAAATCCATATAATTAACATTATATGGTAATTGATTGGGCCTCATTCCAGTTTTAAAAAAAGAAATTTTTGAAAAAGAATATTTGAAAATAGGAATATATGAAGCCGTATTAATTAGATTGACGCCATTTTGACGTGAACGATATTTATATCGATTTTATTCATTTTATAATGAATATCGAAAGTGATTTCAAAATCTGATATTTTGAAAAGAATTGAATATAAATAAATTCGAATTGAAATTGAATATAAACGAATTCGAATTGAAATTGAATATAAACGAATTCGAATTGAAATTGAATATAAACGAATTCGAATTTAAATTGAATATAAATGAATTCGAATTGAAATGGAATAGAAATGAATTCGAATTGAAATTGAATTGAATTGAAAACGAACTGAAATTGAATTAGAAATCAATTTGAATTGAAATCAATTTGAAATGAATTTAAAATGAATTTATATTGGAGTATTCAATTTTGATTTGAAATTGAATATGAAGTTGAAACCGTTTTGAAAATGAATTTAAAACGATTTATAAAGCACGTTTTTAAAAGAAAATCGACGAAGTATATATTATATATATTGAATATATAATATAATGGCCAGAATAGAACGCGCCGCGCCGCGGCAGTTCGCGAATTTCGACCATTGACTTCGAACGGATATTACGGGAGATCCGACCGTCGGATTCTCCTGAAACCGGAACTGTTGGGTTCGTATCGAAAAGAGCTTTCTAACGATTATTAGAAATTATAAATCTAATGGTTGGATTTGGAATTATGTCCAAATCAAATTTGAAAAAGGTCGCTGTAAGTGCAGTTCGATGGCCGTTGATGGAAATCGACTGTACGGGCCTTGATAAAATTATTAAAAATAGTAATAATTTGTGTAAAATCATATGAAATGATTTAGAAAGGATTGGGATGGAAAAACCCCATATTTGAAAAGATAAAAATAGATTTTTATCGAAATAAACTAGTTTTGAACTAGAATTATACTTCTATTTATTTATTTGTAAATAAATTGAATTTGATAAGGGTTTTAAAAATAACCAGAATTTCCAATGATTGCATTGGAGTGGATTTGAATCGAAATTGTCTTCGGAATGTTTCGATGTTGGAATTCGTGATTATACAGATGTTGTTATGGAAATTTGAAAGATATATATTTATATCGTTATTTCCAATACGACATTTGTTAATCGTAGAATTTGATATTGAATATAAGCCGATATGTTTTCTATTCAGAACCTTGTGTTGAGTATCAAATGTGATTTGGGTTTGTCGTGAATTGTGTCTTCACTAACACTGTTCTTGAACCCAGTTGAGAAAAGATTAAATCTTTTTATTTAGATTTAATAAAGTGTACCAATTAAATAATATTTAATTGGAATTGAATTGATATTGATTTTTGGGTTTATCGTGGACAGTGTCTTAAATAACACTTGTTCTTTAACCCGATAATTAATGGAATGTGATTTTGGGTTTATCGTGAACCGTGTTTTAAATGACACTGATTCTTTAACCCAGTTAGCGATTAAAACTTAGTGGAGTTTTAATGAATCTTTAATTAGATTGAAATAATCGAGAATGGAGTATCACCAGTTTTACTCCAGGCGATAGTTAAATCTTTAATTACATTTGAACGTGAAATGGTAATTGAATTTACCGATAACACCGTGGTGTTAGATATGAAGTATTACCAGTTTTACTTCATGGGATGAATAGGTTGGGATTGGGAAATTAAAACAAATGATTACTTCGGTAAGGTTCGTTAATCCCGACTAGTTGAATCAAAATTCAAAAGAAGATTAAAGAATAAATTCAAGGAATTTATATTTGATAAAATTAATGAGAACCTCTCCCTATGAATGTGAAATTTAGAAACTAACTGTCGGTTAGCGAAGCAGAATGGTTTTCTGGATATTGATCTGATGTTGGTTTCGGCCTTCGGGGTTAATATTTGGGGAATTATTCTCTTGATTAATTTATGGTTAGTGACTGATAAATTGGAATGAGGTGTATGTTGTGTTTGTGTAACACTTATTTAAAATATACGCGAGTTATTCGGAAAGACCGGGTTTATCCCATTCTGAATAACTGATACGACGATAAGTCGAAGATGAAGACGGTGGTCGAAGACCAGAAGTCTTCACGTCGTTTGGGTGATTACTGATGATCTTGATTGGGCTGTACACCCAAGAAGATGGAAACAGTTGGTGATCGTCCAGACGTACTTGGAGATCGATGGATATGCGGGGTACTAGGTGCCTCCGGTTTCGTTCAGACCCAGGGCGAACTTGTAAATGGACTGTGTGTCTGACATTGGATTTTAGTCTGTGTGATTGATCTCTATTGAATATATATCTGTTTGGCGGCAGAGAATTTATTCTCTTGCTTAAAGCCCTTCTCTGAGACGTACGAGCTCAGGGGTTATATATTGATGGATATCAAACGCATGGAGTGAATTGCCTGTGTGGCATGCCTAAGTGGCAATTGATCAAGGCTTCTGTTGAAAAGCAAAGTCTTGTGGTGATGATCAAAGCACGGCCTTTGTGGCGTAGCTTTGTGTAACGTTTACTTCGCGAGTTTCACACCCGGTATGGTCCAAAAAAGGGAGACGGACCTCAGGGAGGACTTGCATTTCTTCTAGCTAGAAGTGGCGTCAGTGGTTTTACACGCCCTGACGAGTTTGACTTATGTGGTTGTTGCTGTTGCGAGGCGCCTCGGTTATATCGGTTTCGGCTGATGCATTCTGGTCGGCAGACGGACCAGACTTACACCCCATAGGGTGGGGAAACGTAGTGTTCAGGCATAATAATCCACATCGGTGGACCGGCCCTGTCGCTCCATGAGGCAGTTGCGGCTGTTCCTGAGGCTCGGGCTAGACAGTCTCGAATCGATTGAGGACTATCTTTTGCCTCGGTTCATAGATGGAAATCCAATTTCCAAATACGTGACATTTGCGGTTTTATTTGTAGAGCCTAGTATGGCGATATAGTGGGATGGGGCACTTATGCCGTCTATGATTGATACTTATGATTTGAAAGTTGTTTTATACACTATACACTTATAATAGTATCAAATGATTTCTTTTAAACGTATCAAGCATTCTTGGCTATTATAAGGTAAAAACCCTATCCCCCGGCTTGCGTTGCATTGTGTGATAGGACCTGGGTCTTATAATAGCTTCATTTTTCTTTATTTAGCATAGCGCTGTTTGTTTTATGCACTGGTATGCTTGGGAGAAAACCCGTTCCGTGTCATATGGCGTGGTCCCTTGTTTTACCAAACTTTAAAAATAAAGATCAATAACTATTTTAGTTCTCACACAAGTCCCATGACTGACCTGGAGTTTATTGTTTTAACCTAAACTCTGGGTGCCCCTATTTTGACACGGGCAGCTAGTAGTTTTGGTTTTGCAGATTTATATTCACAGGATCCTGGTTTACAGCTGGAACGATATCCGGAAAGCTTTGTATCCGTATATCTCTTCTAGTTGTGTATTGTATTATTTTCCGCTGCTATGTAATTTATTGTAGTCTCTGAT
Source organism: Allium sativum (assembly GCA_030737875.1). Taxonomy (NCBI): domain Eukaryota; kingdom Viridiplantae; phylum Streptophyta; class Magnoliopsida; order Asparagales; family Amaryllidaceae; genus Allium; species Allium sativum. The sequence goes on along the minus strand of CM060916.1, from coordinate 1,034,206,908 downwards.
AATCTGTGTTGTATAATATTCATTTATACTCTGTATATTCTTGTAATCTGATGCATTGTTGTAATATACAATGAAATGCTCTTCCGTCTGCGTTCTATTTTGTCGTGTTCTCAAAACAATTCGTTCTTTCTCTTCTCTTCGGAGACCGGGGAAGTTCGGGTCGTTTCATCGTGGTATCAGAGCTTTGGTTTGCAAAGCAGAGAACAAGGCACCTTAGAACCATACGAAAGAATTCATCAGATATTGGATTAGTAATATCCAATGGGAATGACTCGTTAGAGATAGGATCAGTAGTATCCTAGGACGAGTGTGAAGAGTATATTTAAAAAAAAATGAAACGAATTTTGTTTTGAAAATTTAAAATCAATTATTCGTATTTGATTATTTATTTCATATTGATTAGGACAATCCAATATATAAAGATTTCGCGTATGCGCCTAGCTAGCGTGTATTCGAAGTTTTGATATATTGGATAGATATAGAGTTACACTCTAGTCACCCGGGGGTGATTCTGATGATTGATATATCATCATCAGAATTTATATTCGAGTGACGAACATGTAATATCTATATATTTCCTATGGACTGGTGTGAGAACCAAAAAAATTAGATAGGGCCTATTGTTGTGATTTGGCACCAAAAACATGATTTTTGTATATGTATCAAAATTATGAATTTGAAACTCTAATTCACTAATTGATTGATGTTTGTGTTGTTTGTTTATTTGTTTGCTAAATTTTAGCCATTTAGCCTAATTGAACCAAATATTGAATTATATTGAAAATTGGTCACATTTGCTTGCATATACATGTGCTTCAATTGAACAGGTCATAGCAAGGAGGCTAGAGCAGAGAATAAAATTTGTTTGCCCGACAAATAGATACATGTTTACTACATAATTTACTGTTTTGTTTGGGTGATGATGATTTTATGAGCCTATTGGCTAGCCGCTTGGCTTTTTCTTTTTCTTTTTGAGATCAGAAGGCCTATATGGCAATTTCGGGATTTTCCCGTGGCTCCCGGTGCAGGGGAGGTTATGGCGAAATTTTTCGAAAATTTAGGGTGTTAGCCAAATTTTTGAAGAATTTGAAAATTCTCAGAAACTGAAAAGTTGGAGAATGGAAGCTAGATCGAACGTAGAGTTGATTGATCAAACCACTTTCGACTTTGTTCCTTTTCGGGGACGAAAAGTTTTAAGTGGGGGAGATTGTAAAAACACGAAAATCTGGGCCTGTTTAAAATTTTTATTTTGGCAATTTTAGCGAATTTTAATTATTTCAAATAGATTATTTTAAATAATATCGACGAGAAAATTTATTTTGAATATATTAGAACGTATATATTATATACACCGTCGTTGGAATATAAATATTTATATATAATTATAAAAGGAATTAAAAATGGCGCGGTAGTTCGATAATTAGATTTCAAACTTCAATTGAATGTACCGGGTGCAAAACAATCCGGATTTTAGTGAAACAAAAAATAATAGGATCTATTTGATAATATCTTTCCAACGAATCCGGAAAATCAATATTTCATAGCGGGAATCAAAAGATATGTCAAGTTGAAAATTCTGAATAGTCGCTATGGAATTCAGGCCCTTAAAAATGGAAATTTTGCAAATGACCTCGGATTTCGACGAAACCACTTTTGTTGGATCCGTGATGTCAAGTTATTGCTAGATCCCAAATTTCATAATTTTTCGAATCAATATGTGAGCGTGGCAAAGGAAAACGCGATTGACCGGTTTCAGTTGATTTTAATCGACTGGAAAATGGCCATTTTTCCAACGGTCTCAGAATTCGATGAAATTAGTTTTGTTAGGACCGTATCGTCAATACGAAGCTAGAAATAATTTTTCTAGAATTTTCGGGATCCGTATGTGACCCCGGTAAATTGAAATGCGTGTTCAACTTCAAAATATAAAGGATTTATATTTTGATTTTGACAGAAACAGATTGAAACAGCTGAATTGGCTTGAGTGGCATATCCCATTGTATTCGGAATGGGGGTAATTAGCTAGTGACGATAGTTGTTGGGTTTGATTTTGAATTTAGATCAGTGAACAAATAATTAGGAAATTAATTAATAAATAATTAAAATAAAATATTTATAACTAACACCCCCCGTTACTTTTCTCCAACCAGAAGTCAAACCCCCCTTTTTAAAAATCTGGATCCCCAAATCGAACGCGTCACCACCCTCCTGGCCACCCCCGTCCACCGCGCCGCCGGTCGCGCTTCCCCAGGCGTCATAGATCACCAACCGCAGCCCCCTTCTTCCCCTTCTCCCTCTCGCTCCCTTCTCCCTCCTGCTGTAACTCGCTCTGAACCCTAGCTCCCAATAAAACCTACCACAACCACGTGAGCCACCTCGGGGCGCGTGCGCTGACCACGACGCTTCGACTGGGGGAGGCTGATCAACCTCCGACTGACTGAGGTGGCGGCGCGACGTGAAGAGGAGGAGGGAGCTCAGTTCGGTCTCGTTCCAGGCAGAAATCAGTGAGTTTTTTTTGTCCTTGTTTTTGTTTAATAAAAAAAATATATAGTATATGGAACATTGAAGTTTATTCTCAGATCTGAATAAATAACATTGTAGAATAAAAAAAATTGTAATTTTAAATATGTATATACATAGAGTATATAAAAATATGAATTTTTGAATTATATACATTGTTTTTAAATATATATAGAATTGAACAAAAATATGGTTTCTATAAATAAAAATGTGTTCTTTTAAAAGAAAAATATACGTGATTTGAAAATAAAAATATACAGGATTTGAAAAATAAGAAGATATGATTTCTTTTGTTTTATAAAACTATGATTTTCTTTAATATGAAAAGATTCGATTTTTATAGGATGAAAAGTTATATTTTTATAACATGAAAGGTTATATTTGCACAACATGAATTCAAATAAAAATACGATCTTTATGCATATGATTTCATATGAAAAATGTAATCTTTTTATTTGTCGTAGCATGAAAAGAACGAGATTTTTAAAATAGAAAAGACGAGATTTTTAAAATAGAAATGACGAGATTTTTAAAATAGAAAAGACGATATTTTTAAAATAGAAAAGACGATATTTTTTTTATAGAAAAGACGAGATTTTTAAAATAGAAAAGACGATATTTTTAAATGGGGAAAGATGTGATTTTTACTTATGTTGTGAGTAAAAATTCAATTTTTATATATTGATTGGCATAGTAAAAATATGATTTTTATATATTGAATAGCATAGTAAAAATATGATTTTTATATATTTAATAGCATAGTAAAAATATGATTTTTATATATTGAATAGCATAGTAAAAATTCGATTTTTATATATTGAATAGCATAGTAAAAATATGATTTTTATATATTGAATAACATAGTAAAAATATGATTTTTATATATTGAATAACATAGTAAAAATATGATTTTTATATATTGAATAGCGAAGTAAAAATTCGATTTTTATATATTGAATAGCATAGTAAAAATATGATTTTTATATATTGAATAGCGAAGTAAAAATTCGATTTTTATATATTGAATAGCATAGTAAAAATTCGATTTTTATATATTGAATAGCGTAGTAAAAATTCGATTTTTATATATTGAATGGCGAAGTAAAATTTCGATTTTTACATATGTAGAGAATACGGGCAACGAAGATGACTAAAAGGCGAAAATGACGAAGACTTCTACATTTGAAGTGTCGTGAAGTTGGATAGCTATCTGTGAGTACTTCTCACTCAAAATTCTTTTTCTAGTTATATATATATACTAGGATGCAGACGGTGCTTAGCAGCACCCGACACCCGTCATCCACAGACCATGGATGGCTTGTTTGTTTAATTGTTTGGTTGTGTAGTTGGTTAGATTATTTGGTTTAAATTGAATTGTTTGGTGAAATGAAATTGATTTGATTGATGTGTGAATGGCGTGGGCCTTCACTAGACCGGGGATAAGGCTAGGCCTTGTACCGTTTCTAGTATCGTGCCGTTATGCCGCCGAAATTTTCTAAAATAAGTTAGAAAAATAAAGATAACATTTTATTTAATAAATGAACTGAATAGAATATTCATAGGTTGAATAAAATAGTTTGATCATTAAAAATATAATTTTTAACGTGAATGTGAATAAATAAATATTCATTTACAAACCGGACGGTTTGTTTATGTACACCTATTTGAAGAACATTGATTGGGACGATAAATTTTACACATCGCCCAACTGCACAAATAAAAATCTGTGTTTGATTGCTTGAAACCCCACACGGGTATTGGGATGATATTTGACGCACACTAATCCCGATTGTTTAGTTGTATGTCGATTGATTGATTGACAGGCTGTTATAAGCGTTGAATATTTATATTTGATGCTTATACAGTATAGAATGCACTTTGGATGATGGTTGATTATTCATCGTTGTTGATATATACATGTGTTGTAGAAAATCCATATAATTAACATTATATGGTAATTGATTGGGCCTCATTCCAGTTTTTAAAAAAGAAATATTTGAAAAAGAATATTTGAAAATAGGAATATATGAAGCCGTATTGATTAGATTGACGCCATTTTGACGTGAACGATATTTATATCGATTTTATTCATTTTATAATGAATATCGAAAGTGATTTCAAAATCTGATATTTTGAAAAGAATTGAATATAAATAAATTCGAATTGAAATTGAATATAAACGAATTCGAATTGAAATTGAATATAAACGAATTCGAATTGAAATTGAATATAAACGAATTCGAATTTAAATTGAATATAAATGAATTCGAATTGAAATGGAATAGAAATGAATTCGAATTGAAATTGAATTGAATTGAAAACGAACTGAAATTGAATTAGAAATCAATTTGAACTGAAATCAATTTGAAATGAATTTAAAATGAATTTATATTGGAATATTCAATTTTGATTTGAAATTGAATATGAAGTTGAAACCGTTTTGAAAATGAATTTAAAACGATTTATAAAGCACGTTTTTAAAAGGAAATCGACGAAGTATATATTATATATATTGAATATATAATATAATGGCCAGAATAGAACGCGCCGCGCCGCGGCAGTTCGCGAATTTCGACCATTGACTTCGAACGGATATTACGGGAGATCCGACCGTCGGATTCTCCTGAAACCGGAACCGTTGGGTTCGTATTGAAAAGAGTTTTCTAACGATTATTAGAAATTAGAAATCTAACGATTATTAGAAATTAGAATTATGTCCAAATCAAATTTGAAAAAGGTCGCTGTAAGTGCAGTTCGATGGCCGTTGATGGAAATCGACTGTACGGGCCTTGATAAAATTATTAAAAATAGTAATAATTTGTATAAAATCATAAGAAATGATTTAGAAAGGATTAGGATGGAAAAACCCCATATTTGAAAAGATAAAAATAGATTTTTATCGAAATGAACTAGTTTTGAACTAGAATTATACTTCTATTTATTTATTTGTAAATAAATTGAATTTGATAAGGGTTTTAAAAATAACCAGAATTTCCAATGATTGCATTGGAGTGGATTTGAATCGAAATTGTCTTCGGAATGATTCGATGTTGGAATTCGTGATTATACAGATGTTGTTATGGAAATTTGAAAGATATATATTTATATCGTTATTTCCAATACGACATATGTTAATCGTAGAATTTGATATTGAATATAAGCCGATATGTTTTCTATTCAGAACCTTGTGTTGAATATCAAATGTGATTTGGGTTTGTCATGAATGGTGTCTTCACTAACACTGTTCTTGAACCCAGTTGAGAAAAGATTAAATCTTTTTATTTAGTTTTAATAAAGTGTACCAATTAAATAATATTTAATTGGAATTGAATTGATATTGATTTTTGGGTTTATCGTGGACAGTGTGTTAAATAACACTTGTTCTTTAACCCGATAATTAATGGAATGTGATTTTGGGTTTATCGTGAACCGTGTTTTAAATGGCACTGATTCTTTAACCCAGTTAGCGATTAAAACTAAGTGGAGTTTTAATGAATCTTTAATTAGATTGAAATAATCGAGAATGGAGTATCACCAGTTTTACTCCAGGCGATATTTAAATCCTTAATTAGATTTGAACGTGAAATGGTAATTGAATTTACCGATAACACCGTGGTGTTAGATATGAAGTATTACCAGTTTTACTTCATGGGATGAATAGGTTGGGATTGGGAAATTAAAACAAATGATTACTTCGGTAAGGTTCGTTAATCCCGACTAGTTGAATCAAAATTCAAAAGAAGATTAAAGAATAAATTCAAGGAATTTATCTTTGATAAAATTAATGAGAACCTCTCCCTATAAATGTGAAATTTAGAAACTAACTGTCGGTTAGCGAAGCAGAATGGTTTTCTGGATATTGATCTGATGTTGGTTTCGGCCTTCGGGGTTAATATTTAGGGAATTATTCTCTTGATTAATTTATGGTTAGTGACTGATAAATTGGAATGAGGCGTACGTTGTGTTTGTGTAACACTTATTTAAAATATACGCGAGTTATTCGGAAAGACCGGGTTTATCCCATTCTGAATAACTGATACGACGATAAGTCGAAGATGAAGACGGTGGTCGAAGACCAGAAGTCTTCACGTCGTTTGGGTGATTACTGATGATCTTGATTGGGCTGTACACCCAAGAAGATGGAAACAGTTGGTGATCGTCCAGACGTGCTTGGAGATCGATGGATATGCGGGGTACTAGGTGCCTCCGGTTTCGTTCAGACCCAGGTGTCTGACATTGGATTTTAGTCCGTGTGATTGATCTCTATTAAATATATATCTGTTTGGCGGCAGAGAATTTATTCTCTTGCTTAACGCCCTTCTCTGAGACGTACGAGCTCAGGGTTATATATTGATGGATATCAAACGCATGGAGTGAATTGCCTGTGTGGCATGCCTAAGTGGCAATTGATCGAGGCTTCTGTTGAAAAGCAAAGTCTTGTGGTGATGATCAAAGCACGACCTTTGTGGCGTAGCTTTGTGTAACGTTTACTTCGCGAGTTTCACACCCGGTATGGAACAAAAACTAGAGACGGACCTCAGGGAGGACTTGCGTTTCTTTCTAGCTAGAAGTGGCGTCAGTGGTTTTACACGCCCTGACGAGTTTGACTTATGTGGTTGTTGCTGTTGCGAGGCGCCTCGGTTATATCGGTTATGGCCGATGCATTCTGGTCGGCAGACGGACCAGACTTACACCCCATAGGGTGGGGAAACGTAGTGTTCAGGCATAATAATCCACATCGGTGGACCGACCCTGTCGCTCCATGGGGCAGTTGCGGCTGTTCCTGAGGCTCGGGCTAGATAGTCTCGAATCGGTTGAAGACTATCTTTTGCCTCGGTTCATAGATGGAAATCCAATTTCCAAATACGTGACATTTGCGGTTTTATTTGTAGAGCCTAGTATGGCGACATAGTGGGATGGGGCACTTATGCCGTCTATGATTGATACTTATGATTTGAAAGTTGTTTTATACACTATACACTTATAATAGTATCAAATGATTTCTTTTAAACGTATCAAGCATTCTTGGCTATTATAAGGTAAAAACCCTATCCCCCGGCTTGCGTTGCATTGTGTGATAGGACCTGGGTATTATAATAGCTTCATTTTTCTTTATTTAGCATAGCGCTGTTTGTTTTATGCACTGGTATGCTTGGGAGAAAACCCGTTCCGTGTCATACGGCGTGGTCCCTTGTTTTACCAAACTTTAAAAATAAAGATCAATAACTGTTTTAGTTCTCACACCAATCCCATGACTGACCTAGAGTTTATTGTTTTAACCTAAACTCTAGGTGCCCCTATTTTGACACGGGCAGCTAGTAGTTTTGGTTTTGCATATTTATATTCACAGGATCCTGGTTTACAGCTGGAACGATATCCGGAGAGCTTTGTATCCGTATATCTCTTCTAGTTGTGTATTGTATTATTTTCCGCTGCTATGTAATTTATTGTAATCTCTGATAATCTGTGTTGTATAATATTCATTTATACTCTTTATATTCTTGTAATCTGATGCATTGTTGTAATATACAATGAAATGTTCTTCCGTCTGCGTTCTATTTTGTCGTGTTCTCAAAACAATTCGTTCTTTCTCTTCTCTTCGGAGACCGGGGAAGTTCGGGTCGTTTCATAGGACCAAGGAACGTATTGTTCAGGAATTACTAATCCACAAACTTTAGGTGTCGGCCGACCCTGCAAAATCCAAGGGCTCCACCTGAGTCTGAGTCCTAAGGCATGGGCTAGAGTGTCTCGAATCGAAAAGGAAGATCCCTTGCCTTGGTTCATAGATGGAATCCAATTTCCAATACGCAACTTTCGATTTCAGTTGTAAACCTATATGGCGACATAGTAGGATAGGGGTACTATGTCATCTGTGATTCATACATTTATATTTGAAGTTGATTTCTGCAATATGCACTAATAATAATAAAAGATAAATTTCGCGTATCAAGCATATTTGGCAATTATAAGGAAAAACTCTATCCTCTGGTTTGTGTTGCATTGTGTGATGGAACCTGAGTCTTATAATGGCTTCATTTTTCCTTTTATCGTTGCATTGTTTGTTTTATGGTATTCATGGGAGAAAACTTGTTCGTGTTATACGTCGTGTTCCTTTCAATCACCCAACATTAAAATAAAGTTAATAATTGTTTTAGTTCTCACACCGGTCCCATGAATGACTCGGAGTTAATTGTTTTCACCTAAACTCTGGGTGTCCATATTTTCCATATGGGCAACTAGTAGTTTTGGTTCCATAGATATTTCTTTTCACATGATCCTGGATTACGGCTGCAGCTATATATGGAATGCTTTGTATTCGTGTATTTCTTTTACCTGTGGTAGTTGATGTTTTCCGCTGCACATTATTTTTATGTATATATATATATATATATATATATATTTCCGCTGTTTTGTAATTTAAACCTCTAATATTTTCTGCTATATATTATTTATTTGAACTCTAATATCATGTACTCTGGTGTAAATTGTTATAATAGAAATGAAATATTCTCATGTTTGTGTTCTGATGCGTCGTGTTCTCAAAGAAATCTGCCTTCTTGTTTGGTTTAGGTCGGCCGTGAGGTACGGGTTGTCACAATCTACGTCATGGTAAGTTTATTTTCATACGAATCACCATAAGATCTAATCTATCAACTTAAACTGGTAATTCTTACGTTAAGTCGTATGATTATGCAAGTTTACATCCATTATTTTGTTCATTCATTGTTTTACCATGATTTTGTGAATTTCTTATGATTGTATGATGATTAGTTGTTATGCAAGTGTTGTTTGATGATTGCATGAAGTGTTGATGATTGAATTATTGAAATTGGATGATTTGGATGAGTTACGTGCATTGATGTTGTCGTTTGTCGATGGATTGGTTGAATTGGTGATGGATCGGTCAGATCTGGGCATGGATCGGCTGGCTTGAGGAGCAAGAAATGGATGGATCGGAAATTCCGTGGATCGGCCAAGTTCTTTGGACGGATCAGAAAAGATGACGTGGAATGGATCGGAGCAATGCAAAAGCATGGATCGACATGGGTAGTGGATTGACAGTGGAAATGGGATGGATGAATTAGTTTTGATCATGGATCAACAACGCTCACGAATGCTATGGATCGACAAGCTATGGACCGAAAGTTTTGATGAACCAAAAGGATTGATGGATTGGCATGCGTTCACAAGTGATGGATCAGTAGCATTCAAAGCAATGGATTGGAAGCTTTGATGGATCGATGCACTCGCTTGTGATGGATTGGCAAGGTTGGTTTGGCATGGATCGGCAACCGATCCATGATGGATCAGTAACGTTGGTAAGCCAAAGGGTCGTCGCATTGAAGAAGCATTGTGCTTCAATGGATCGGAATGGATGGATCGGAAAGTATGGATCGACAGTGATGGATCAGCCAAAGCTATGGATCGGCGACAGGGACAACATTGTGGATTGTGATGCATAACAAAGGGCGTTGTGTATCAACTATCGACCAAATGGTGTTATTTTTGGTTCGATGTCGGATGTGGCTTCGAAGGGAATTCAAGTCGGAATATTCGAAGTTTTGTAAAATGTTCGTTGATCATCGAAATGCAACGAATGTGAAGATGACTCAAGGGTGTTTGAGTTCGTGGATAATGGTTGCTCAAGGTGATTCGAGCTTGTGGATAGTCACCGATGATGACGGCTAGAGATATTGAAGGCTTAGCAATTATCGTTGTCGTAGGTTCTAGCGGGCTCAAAGTAGGGGTACCGTGGGAACGCCCATTAGGATCTGATTCGATAAAGACCGTTTACCCTGGGCAGTCATGATTGGCCTAGTTGTGTTCATGAGTAAGAAATACATATGAGTCACAATGGCGTATGGAGTATTTCTAGAATGGGGGTCTACAGTTAGCCCATGATGGCTGACAGGTCGTGGCATACAATTAGCGTTTGTTTCAAGGCAAGGTTGACGGTGATACCAGAGTCATGGATGTTGATTGTTGCTTGTATTGTCTTGTGTGGATTATTCGACGTCGAGGGAGACATCTCCTAGGTGCTTGTAAGATGTTGGTTTAGGCCTTCGGGGCTTGTTCTTGGGGGACGTTGAACTTGGTTAGAGTAGTCCATGCTTGATTGTTGATTGCTATGTCTTCTACTGTTTGTTTCTTACTTATGGGTTGTAAAGGCTATCACTGTCAAATTAGGTGGAGACGGGTTTTGGTTTCTTCTCTGCTGATGTGTTGATAGATCAGGTGTTTGATTTACTTATTTCACATATATTTTATTGTTGATGTTAGATAGCTTTTTTATCGCTCATTAAGACGGTTGTCTGACTCAACGTTTTATATTTCCTCTTATTACCTTGGCTTGCCCATCCGGTTTTGGAAAGGCAGACTGAGTAGTAGGTGACAGGTGATAGATCTTGATGAGGACGATGTTGTTGAGCGACGACGAGCAGGAGGCTTACATATTATTTCCTACTATTTAGTATTAATTGTTTGCACTATTATAGTTGTTATTATTCTCTGAGTGACTTGTAGTGAGGCATTTTGTATAGACTCTAATGATGTATTCCAGTGGATGTATGGATCTTTATAGTTGATATGAAAGTTTGAGATGCTGCTAAATTATTCTTCACTATTATTGCTTGTTGTATATGTTTTATTATATTTTACCCTTGCGTTGTGAGTTATACGACATGTTTCATGTGTGTTATTCTACAATGATGATCGTCCATAGCTACCTAGCACGTCTTTCAACGTATTATTCCTCTTATTAAGTGCAGGAGTTATGGGCGGTCGTCACAAGCAGGAACTACCTGAATCTCCATCCTACTCTACAAAGGTAATTCTTTATCATAAACTTCATCCATGTACATTTGTAATGGTAATTTAATTTTACTTAGCCAAAAATGAGATAGAAACTGTTAAATCTTTATATGCTTTCAAATAAAACTTATGTAATTTGTATGTTTTATTGATTCTCTAAAAGTATTGATTGAAAAGTATGTCGCTGATCACAAAGACCTATTATAGCACTGTGTTTTATTCCTATTTACATCTTTCAAGCTAATATCATATCTGGTTTAAATCAAAAACGGATTTGGAAATGTGTAAGTTAGCTGAACAATAGAGTCTGTCTTATAAGAATTAACTATTTGAATATTATTATAACTTTACAGTTCCAAACATGCAATATTTTACATCCATGTTGTTCAAATCAAATAAAACTCCTAATCAAGATTTTTTTCTATTTAATTTTCATTGCTTATGTATAAACTAACTTGATACTGTAATGCAAACGTAGATATACATGAACAATATGTAAGTGCTAGGTTTACAGTTTCAGATATAATCACATGGCATTTTGATATAATAATCACAAGGCATTTTAATATAATAATCACATGGCATTTCGATACAGCTATTTTGATTTCATATATAATCAACACAAAAGTTACAACTTGCATCAAGTATCCATGTATATATGTATGAAAATTAACCGCGCCATCAATGCATTTCGGTTTCCATAAATTTTGACTTAATCTTACTAATACCGATATGGAACTGTAAGTTAATCAAGCCATGCAATTTGTCAACATAATAAAAATATAAACGCCTCATTGAATTGCTAATCAACATGGTTATGAAAAAGCCCCAAGATGACATGAAAAATCCAATTACGGTACCAACATTGATCCACGTGTTTTTGTACCAATAGTCATTTTCCTCATTTTATTTGCCATCAAAATTATTATTGTTGCTGTCTGATTTAAAACATTTTCGTAGTGGCCATCCACATAGGTTGTTGTTACCACTATAAATGGAAGGGTCAAAGCTTGTGAACTGATTCCCTGTTGGAATCATTCCAGAAAGTTTATTATATGACAAATCCAGGATGCTCAAATAAGTCATCTCTGCCATTGTAGAAGGAATTTCTCCTGAAAGTTCATTTGAAGATAAATCTAACACTTCTTAATCCTTGATGGCACTAATATTTTTTGGGATATTATCTATAAAGTGATTCCTGGACAGATTTAAATACTTCAGGCCAACAAGTTTGGTTATCCCATTTGATATGTCTCTTGAAATTTCATTGCTTGATACATCTATATAAATGGCATATGTTATTGTCGTGGAATATTTTCTTGCAATACCTTATTTATTTAGCCAAATGTTCTCCAAATATCTATATGTAGAAGCACTCAGGTAAAGATCTACCTCTTTTGACTTTTTTGCATCAGTCATAACTGTAAAATTACCAAAGTAAAGCAAGAAATTTCCCGTTAGGTGGTTATGTGAGAGATCTAGAATTTGAAGGGATGTAAGACATGATAACTCCTTAGGAATCTGACCAATGAAATTATTGATCTTAAATTTAGGACCTTCAATGTCAGTAGTGTGCTTCCCATCCATGGTGGTATCTTTCCACGTAGTTTATTTTCACTCGGATCAAAAAAACTTAACAAATTGCAATGTTTCAAAGATGATGGTATTAGACCATTAAATTTATTTTTGTCCAATTGAAGTGAATTAAGACCAGGAAGAAACATGAATAAGTTGGGTATGGTACTTGAAAAGTTATTGTTTGATAAGTTAACAATTTGTAGCTGTGATGTTATGCTTCCAGAAAAAGGGAACATTCTAGTGAAGGAATTATTAGAGAGATTAAGTATTACAAGTGGGCTTTGATTGCTGAAGAATATCGATCCGTTTAGTCTATTGTTTGACAAATCCACATATTCCACGTAGGTAAAGTTAATGGACTTGGGTACCTCCCCCGAAAAGCTGTTATTCGCCAGACCTAAGTGAGTTAAGTATGACGAATTGAACAGTGAATTACCTGAATCTCCATCCTAGTCTACAAAGGTAACTCTTTATCATAAACTTAATCCATGTACATTTGTAATGGTAATTTAATTTGACTTTGCCAAAAATGAGATAGAAACTTTTAAATCTGTATATTCTTGTAAACGAAACTTATGTAATTTGTATGTTTTATTGACTCTCTAAAAGTATTAATTGAAAAGTTTTTCACCGATCACAAGGACCTACTGTAGCACTGTGTTTTATTCCCATTTACATCTTTGAAGATAAAATCATATCTGGTTTAAACAAGAAAACTAATTTGGAAATGTGTAAGTAAGTTGAGTAATAAAGTCTATCTTGTATAAATGAACTACTTGAATATTGCTATAACTGTACAGTTCCAAACCATGTAATATTTTACGTCCATGCTATTCAATTCAAATAAAACTCCTAATCAAGATTTTTAGCTATTAATTTTTATTACTTATGTGTAAACTACTTTTATATTGTGATGTAAATGTGGATATACACGAACAATATGTGAGTGCTAGGTTTATGGTTTCAGATATAATCACATGGCATTTCGATCTTATAATCACATGGCATTTCAATATAATAATCACATGGCATTTCGATATAAAGTTTGAAAAATAATGATTATAACAGCTATTTCAATTTCAGATATAATCATCACAAATGTTACAACTTGCATCAATGCATTTCAGCTATTTCAATTTCAGATATATATATATATGTGTGTGTGTGTGTGTGCGTGTGTGTTTGAAAATTAACCGCGCCATCAATGCATTTCAGTTTCCATAAATTTTGACTTAAACTTACTAATAGCGATATGGAAATGTAAAGTAATCAAGCCATACAATTTGTCAACGTAATAAAAATATAAACGCCTCATTGAATTGCTAAACAACAAGGTTATGAAAATGCCCCAGGATGATATAAGAAATCCCACTACGGTGCCAGCATTGATCCATGTCTTTTTGTACCAGTATTCATGTTCTTCAATTTCTTCGCCATCAAAATAACTAGTATTGTTGCTGTTTGATTTAAAACATTTTGGTAATGGCCATCCACATAGGTTGTTGTTGCCATTATAAATAGAAGAGTCATCGAATGTTTGAAACTGACCCCCTGTTGGAATAATTCCAGAAAGATTATTGTATGACAAATTAAAGGAGGTCAAAAAACTCATATCTACCACTGTAGATGGAATTTCCCCTGAAAGTTCATTTGAAGATAAATCTAGCCCTTCTAAGTCCTTGATGGCACTAATATTTTTTGGAATATTACCTGTAAAGTGATTCCTGGACATATTTAACAATTTCAAGCCAACAAGTTTGGTTATACCATTTGATATTTCTCCCGAAATTTCATTGCTTGATACATCTATATAAATGGCATATGCTATTGTTGTGGTATATCGTCTTGCAATACCATGTTTATTTAGCCAAACGCTCTCCAAATATCTATATGTAGCAACATACAGATAAAAATCTACCGCTTCTGTCTTTTTTTCTTCAGTCATAACTGTAAAATTACCAAAGTAAAGCGAGAAATTTCCAGTTAGATGGTTATGTGAGAGATCCAAAATTTGAAGGGATGAAAGCCATGATAACTGCCTAGGAATTTGACCAATAAAATTATTTGATCTTAAATTCAGAACCTTCAATGCCAGTAGTGTGTTTCCCATCCATGGTGGTATCTTTCCACGTAGTTTATTTTCACTAAGATCAAGAAAACTTAACAATGTGCAATGTTTCAAAGATGATGGTATTAGACCATTAAATTTATTTTTGTTTAATTGTAATGAATTAAGACCAGGAAGAAACTTGAATAAATTGGGTATAGTACCTGAAAAGTTATCGTTTGATAAGTTAACAATTTGTAGCGGTGATGTTATGCTTCAAGAAAAAGGGAACATTCCAGTGAAAGAATTATTAGAGAGATTAAGTATTACAAGTCGGCTTTGATTACTGAAGAATATCGACCCGTTTAGTTTGTTGTTTGACAAATCCACATTTTCCACGTTGGTAAAGTTAATGGACTTGGGTACCTCCCCCGAAAAGTTGTTATTCGCCAGACCTAAGTAATTTAAGTATGACGAATTGAACAGTGAATGAGGTATTTCCTTGCTCAAACGATTTCTGGCCACATCAAAATATTTTAGTTCCTTAAGATTTCTTATGGAATATGGAATCTTTCCTTCTATATTGTTGTCCGACATCCCTAAATTAATTAACTTGAAAAGATTTCCTATACTACGTGAAATCTCTCCAGTAATATAATTCGTTGATATATCCAGTCCCTCGAGTTGGCTGTAATTTCCCACTGAACTTGGAAAACTTCCATGAATATGATTAAATAAAATCTCTGGACTTGTTTGATGCTTTAGATCCCTTAGCTTCCGTAATATTTCTGAGATGGAACAATTAATATTATTTTCCGTCAAGTACAATTGTTCTAATAGTGGAAGCCTGTCTAAATGTTGAATAACTTCTCCATCAAAGTTATTACGTGGTAAATTTAGAATTTTCAGATTGCTTACTTGTCCAGAAAGAAGAGGAAGCCCTCCATAGAGTCCACAATCATCAAGCGACAAACTCTCAAGTTTGCTTATATTATTGAATAACCAACTAGGAATGGTTGAATTTAGTTTGCTTCCATCCAAACTAAGGTATTGAAGGAATGTGAAATTGTTTAATGGAGGAATAGTCATAGGAATACCAAGCAATGAGCAATTGT
This sequence comes from Allium sativum, assembly GCA_030737875.1. Classification (NCBI taxonomy): domain Eukaryota; kingdom Viridiplantae; phylum Streptophyta; class Magnoliopsida; order Asparagales; family Amaryllidaceae; genus Allium; species Allium sativum. The sequence goes on along the minus strand of CM060916.1, from coordinate 1,034,190,837 downwards.
CCAAAAAAATTGTATTAATGGATGGAAGTTTGGTGATGTCATTGAACCAATCAGCAGCAGTGGATAAGTCCACCCCTATCAGAGAGGTTAAAGAAGTCAATCTTGAGATTGTGTTTGACCAGGGATTGGACAACCGATTGGGATTATGGTGCTCGAGTAGGCAGAGGATGTACGAGCGACCCCTTGGTCTCTTAGGTCACTTGCTCATGAGGCGTACACGACCGATCAAGACAGTATGAATGAGCGTCTGAGAAGAAGAATGAGCGACCTCTACAAGATGTACAAGCCTTATTGCGCTTGAGCCATATCGTACTTAAGCTTGCCCCGTGTGTTTGACCCTTCATGCTTTGCTTGATCCTTATGCCATGCTCGATCCTTAGCCTGCACTTGACCCTAATTGTGTGTGATCGACCCTTACCTTTTTGCTTGAACATTCGGTGTGTGCGACCGAGCCTTGTCTAATACAAGTGTTTATTGTTTTTTGGGTAAGTTTAACCTGTCAACTTGTGCAAGACTTTTAAGGGATAAACACAAATGGATTGTATGTCTGACATTGTATTTCCCATTGTGTCCATTGATCTCTGCTAAACATACATATGTTTGGTGGCAGGGAATTTATTCTCTTGCTTAACATCCTTCTCTGAGACGTACGAGCTACGAGATTATATATTGGTGGAAATCAATGGTACGGTATGGATTGATAATGTGGCATGCTGAGACGCATGGATCAAAACTTTTGTTGAAAAGCAAGGCTTTGTGGTCTATGATCAAAGCATAGATTTAAGTAGCATTGTATTGTGTATAGCGTTAACTTGGAGGTCTCACACCCCGATGCGAACCAAAAATGGGATGAAGGACCGTAGGGAGGACATGTGTTTCTTTCTAGCTACTAGTGATGTCATGGTATGGAGCCCAGACATTTTACTTATGTGGATGTTGGATGATGGATAACGAGGTACCTCGGATACGGCCGACTAAAAGGCCTTGATGGTCAACACTGACCAGATTTTTGGTCCCATAGGACCGGGAAATGTATTTTTTTAGGAATTACTAATCCACAAATGTTAGGTATGGACCGGCCCTGCCAGATCCAAGGGCTCACCTGAGTCTGAGTCCTGAGGCATAGGCTAGAGTGTTTCGAATAGGAAAGGAAGATCCTTTGCCTTGGGTCATAAATGGAAATCCAATTTCCAATACGCGATTTTCGATTTTAGTTGAAAACCTATATGGCGACATAGTAGGATGGGGTACTATGCCATCTATGATTGATACATTTATATTTGAAGTTGATTTCTGCACTATGCACTAATAATAATAATAAAAGATAAATTTTGTGTACCAAGCATATCTGGCCATTATAAGGAAAAAATCTATCCTTTGGTTTGTGCATCATTATGCGATGGGACCTAACTCCTTTAATGGATGCATTTTTCCTTTCAGCATTGTGTTGTTTGTTTTAAGTTATTCTTGGAGGAAAACCTGTTCCGTGTTAAACGGCATGGTCCCTTGAATTACCCAACATTAAAATAAAGTTAATAACTGTTTTAGTTCTCACAGCGGTCCCATGACTGACTCAGAGTTTATTGTTTACATCTAAACTTTGGGCGCCCATATTTTCCATACGGGAAGCTAGTAGTTTTGGTTTCGTAGATATATCTTTTCACAGGATCCTGGATTACAGCTGGACTTATATATGGAATGCTTTGTATCCGTGTATTTCTTTCAGCTGTGGTAGTTGATGTTTTCCCGATGCACAATATTTTTATGTATATATACATACATACACATATACATATACATATATATACATATGTATATGTCCGCTATTTTATAATTTAAACCTCTGATAATGTAACAACCCGGAAAATCGGAACCAATTTAAAATTTTTATTTTAGCAAGTTTAATGGATTTTGAATAATTAAAATGACTTATTTTAAATAATTACAACTAGAAATTTATTTTGAATAGAATTAGAACATATAAATTTATTTAAATGGAAGTTAGAATATAAATATTTATTTTAATTATATAATGAGCCTGAAATGGCGCGGTAGTTCGAATTTTTGATTTCAAATTTCAAATGAATGTACAGGATTCCAAATAAACCGGATTTTAGTAAAACCAGAAATATTTGAATCTGTTTGAAAATATCTTTCCAATAAATGTGAAAAATACAGATTTCATAATGGGAATAAAAAGTTATGCCCAGTTGAAAATTCAGAATAGTCGCTATGGAATTTTATATAATATATAGCCCTTAAAATAGTGATTTTGACAAACGACCTCCATTTTCAACGAGACCACTTTTGCTGGATCTGAAATGTCAGATTATTGCTAGATTCCAATTTTCATAATTTTTGGAATTAATATGTGAGCGTGGTGGATTTAAACGTGTTTGGCAATTTCAGTTTGAATTTAATCGACTGAAAAATGATTGTGTTTCAAACGGTCTCCAAATTCGACGAAATTAGTTTTGTTAGGACCGTATCGTCAAAACATATCTAGAATTATTTTTCTGGAATTTTTGGAGTTAGTATGTGGTCCCGGTAATTTAAAATGTACGTTAAAATCAATTTTGAACGTTATATTGAATTATATTTTAATTTAAATAAAAACTGGTTGTAATAGTCAAATTGGCTTGTGGGACATATCGCATTGTGTTCGGAATGGGGGTAATTAGCTAGGGACGACAGTCATTGGGTTTGATTTGGGGTTCTGATGAAAAGTCAACTTTTTGGAGACAAAAAAATAATAAATAAATTAAATATAAACCCACCCCTTTTCCCTTTCTCTTCCTCCAACGTCAAAATCGAATTAAGAAAATTAAGAAAATTATAAAAACCCGTTCATTTTTCAACCGACCTCCCCTCCCCCACGCTGCCACAACCGCCTACCGCTTGCAACCGTCACCTACCGATCATCCTCCCTTCTTTGATCCGCCGCCTCTCCTTCTCTCCCCCTCTCCAATTCGATCTCCACAGCCCAAATATACCTGAAACCACCACGCCGGCCACCTCTGACCACCGCTCCAACCTCCGGCTACCGCCGGCAACACCCACTGCCCCTCTGCTTCGCCTTTCCTCCCTCCCTCTCTACCAAAACTGCCCTAAAACCCTAACCGATCAGCAAATCCGCCTCTGGCCAACTAGGACTGCCACCAGCGACCTCCTCGAGCTTCCTTCGACCACCAACAACCACCAGTGAGTTTTTTATTTGTTTTATTTATTTATGTTATTAAAAATGTGATTTTTATACATGTAGTGATATTATAAAAATGTGATTTTTATACGTGTAGCAATATAAAAATATGATCTTTTATATGTATGTAACGATATAAAGATTTGATTTTTATTTGTTTAAAGATTTGATTTTTATTTGTATAAAGATTTGCTTTTTATTTGTTTAAAGATTTGATTTTTATTTGTTTAAAGATTTGATTTTTATTTATTAAAAGATTTGATTTTTTAATATGAATAGCAATATGAAAATATTATTTTTAGTACATAAAAATATTATTTTTAGTTAGATAAAAATATAATTTTTATCATATGTATGAAATATTGTTTTGAGTAGGATAAAAATAGAATTTTTACATATGAAGTAGGAATAAAAATTTGATTTTTATTATATATGAAGGTAAATAAAAATTCAATTTTTATTATATATGAAGTGAAATAAAGATATAATTTTTATATATGAAGTAGCGCTATAAAAATATTATATATATATATATGATGTAGCATTATAAAAATATGATTATTATAATACAATAGTGGTTTAAAAATATGGTTTTTATTATATGAATAACAATATAAAAATACGATTTATATATATATAATAGCATTGTAAAAGTACGATTTTTAATGTATGCACGGCGTTGTAAAGGTGCGATTTTTACATAATATAGCGTTATTAAAATGTGGTTTTTAATATAAACCGCTTGAAACAAATTGCGATGGAACTAGTTTGAAACAAATACAAATCTAAATCGTTCAGAAATAAAGAAGGAAGGAGTGGATCCCAAAGGTGAGAACTTCTCACTCTAATTTATTTTCTAGTTAAATATATATACTAGGATGCAGACGGTGCTTAGTATCACCCGACACCTTTGTTTAAAACCATGTTTGTTTGGTTGATTAGTTTATTTGTTTGAATTTGATTTGGAAAGTGAAATGAATTGATTAGAATTGGTATGTGTATGGAGCGAGCCATTACTAGGCGAGAGATAAGGCTAGACTTTATTCCGGTTCTAGTATCATGTCGTTATGCTGCCGAAAATTTCTAAAAATGTTAGAACAATAAAAATATTATTTTTATTGTATAAATGAATTGTATAAAATATTCATGAGTTGAAATAATATTTTATAGTTAAAAATATAATTTTTAACGTGTATATGAATAAAATAAATATTCATTTACAAATCGGACGATTTTTTTATGTACACACATTTAACTGATATGAATTGGGACGATATATTTTACACATCGCCCAACTGCACAAATAATAATCAGTGTTTGTTGTTTGAAAACCCCACACTGGTATTGGGATGATATTGGACATACACTAATCCCAATATTTAGTTGTATGTCAATCGATGGGTTGATAGACTGTTGTAAGCATTAATTATTTATATTTAACGCTTATGCAGTTGTGTAATTCACTCTGGATGATGGTTGACTGTGCTTGATTATTGTTGTGTATACGTGTGTATGAAATCCATATAAATAAAATTATACGGTAATTGACTAGGTCTGATTCCAATTCGGAAAGAACGAATATTTTAAATTAACGAATATTTTAAAATGATGAATAATGAATATTTTAAAATAATATTCAGTAATGGATCAAAATATGATTTTAACGTCCGATTTGGGATGGACACGAACATATTTAAATATATAAAGCCATGTTGATTAGATTAACGCCGTTTTGACGTGAACGATATTTATATTGATTTTATTCATTTTTATGATGAATATCGGAAAGGAAATGATTTCAAAATCTAATTTTTTAAAATATTATCATTTATATATTATAACGATAAGGAATATTCAATTTGATTTAAAATTGAAATGAAAGTGGAAATCATTTTTAAAATGAATTTGAAATGATTTATAAAATGCGTTTTAAATGGAAATCAACGAATATATATAATATATATATTATATATATTAAATGGCCTGAATAGAGCGCACCGCGCCGCGACTGTTCGCGAATTTCGACCATTGACTTCAAATTGACATTACGGAAGATCCGACAGTCGAATTCTCCTAAATCCAAAACCGTTGGGTTCGTATTGAAAAGAGCTTTCCAACAAATATAAAGGATTCAAAATCTAACGGTTGGATTTGGAATTATGTCCAAATCAAATTTGGAAAAGGTCGATGTAAGTGCAGTTCGATGGCCGGAAATCGACGGAAAGGGCCTTAATAAAATTATTAAAAATATTAATAATTTGTGTAAAATCATAAGAAATGATTTGTAAAGAATTTGGATGAAAAATTCCATGTTTGAAAAGATAAAAATATTTTTTTTTCAAAATGAACTAGTTATTAACTAGATTTGAAATCCAATAATTTTTAAATAAAATAAATTGGATTTGTGAATGGTTTTGAAATAACCAGAATTTCCAATATATGAATTGGAATGGATTTGAATAGAAATATTCTTCAGAATATTTCGATATTGGATTCCGTGATTATACGGATATTGTTATGGGAATTTGGAAGATATATATATATCGTTATTCCCAAAACGATATTCGTTGGTTTCAGAATTTGATATTGAATATAAGTCGATATAATTTCTATTCAGAGCCTTGTATTTGATATCAAATTGGATTTTCGGTTTGTTGTGAATGGTGCCTTAAATAACACTGTTCTTAAACCAAATTGAAAAAAGAATAAATCTTTAATTAATATTCAGTGAAAATTTTCCAATTAATTAATATTTAATTAGAATTGAATAAAAGATTTGGATTTTGGGTTTGTCGTGAATGGTGTCTTCAGTAACACTGTTCTTAAACCCCATGTGAAAAGAATAAATCTTTTAATTAAGATCATTAGAGTTTCCAGTTAATTAACATTTCATTGGAATAAAACGGGACGTGAATTGGGTTTATTGTGAACTGTGTTTTTAACAACATTCGTTCTTTAACCCGATTAATAGTGAAATGTGATTTGGAAATTATAAATCTTTTTATTAAGATTTAATGGAAATTTTCCAAAGTAAAGTTTTCCAATTTAATATAATAAATTGGAATCGAATAGGGTAATAATCGAAGTGAGCTTCTGTGGGGGAAGACTGTTAATATACATATATATATATATGGAATTTAAAAGGCTTTATTGTTATTCCATTTATATTATTATCGGATACGGAAATTGATATCGATTATATATTGATCTTTTTTCCATGAAGATTCCATAATTAATGGAATGTGATTTTGGGTTTATCGTGAACTGTGTTTTAAATGATATTAGTTCTTTAACCTAGTTAAAGACAGGATTACATGTCTAACATTGTATTTCGAACTGTATGGTTGATCTCTGCCAAATATATATCTATTTGGTGGCGGAGAATTTATTCTCTTCCTTAACACCCTTCTCTAAGACGTACGAGCTTAGATGTTATATATCGGTAGAAATCAACAGTACGGTGTAGATTGTCGATGCAGCATGTTTGTGTTTCCAAAGTTAAATAATCATTAACATTGATTTTTGGGAAGATTAAAACTAAGTGGAGTTTTACGAAGCTTTAATTAGATTGGAAAGAGAATGTGATAATTTAAATTATCAAATTCGGGAAATGATCGAGAATGGAGTAGCACCAGTTTTACTGCAAGCCATAGTTAAATCTTTAATTAGATTTAAACGTGAAATGTTAATTAAATTTACCGATAACACCATGGTGTTAGATATGGAGTATTACCAATTTTGCTCCATGTGATGAATAGGTTGGGATTGGGTAATTAAAACAAATGATTACTTCGGTAAGGTGCGCGAAATCCCGACTAGTTAGGATAAACCTTAATTTGGTTTGAATTGATATCCAAAGGAAGATTAAAGAATAAATTTAAAAGAATTTATCTTTGTTAAAATTAATGTGAATCTTTCCCAAAGTATAAGAGTATTTGAATAAAAGAATATTCTGGATTGGAATGAGGCGTATGTTGTGTTTTTATAGCACTCGTTTATTATATACGCGAGTTATTCGGAAAGGCCGGGTTTATACCCATTCTGAATAACTGATTCGACGATAAGTCGACGATGAAGACGGTGGTTGAAGACCAGAGGTCTTCACATCGTTTGGATGATTACTGACGTCTTGATTGGGTTGTACACCTAGGACAAGGTATTCTGGATTGGAATGAGGCGTATGTTGTGTTTTTATAGCACTCGTTTATTATATACGCGAGTTATTCGGAAAGGCCGGGTTTATACCCATTCTGAATAACTGATTCGACGATAAGTCGACGATGAAGACGGTGGTTGAAGACCAGAGGTCTTCACATCGTTTGGATGATTACTGACGTCTTGATTGGGTTGTACACCTAGGACAAGGTAATAAGTAGTGATCGTCTTGATTGGGTTGTACACCTAGGACAAGGTAATAAGTAGTGATCGTCCAGACGTACTTGGAGATTGACCATATATACGGGGAACACTCCTGTATTGGACATATGGGACGAGTAATAAGGTGCCTCCGGTTTCGTTCAGACCCAGAACGAATTAGTAAATGGATGTGTGTCTGACATTGGATTTTATTCTATGTTGATTGATTTCTATTAAATATAAATCTGTTTGGTGGCGGAGAATTTATTCTCTTGCTTAACGCCCTTCTCTGAGACGTACGAGCTCAGAGGTTATAAATCGATAGACATCAGTCGCATGGCGTGAATTGTCAATGTGGCATGCTGAGATGTAAATGATCAAGGCTTCTGTTGAAAAGAAGAGTCTTGTGGTTAATGATCAAAGCACGACCTTAAAGGGAATAGCTTTGTGTATAGCGTTAATTCGTGAGCCTCACACCGCGGTATGAGTCAAAAACGGGATCAGACCGTTGGATGAATATGATGTTTCCTTCTAGCTATGGGTGGTGTCATGGTATGGAGCCTAAACATTTATTATATTTTTACCTATGTGGATGATGGATAGCGAGGCGCCTCGGATATATTGGTTACTACGGAGCCGATGGATATAGGTCCGATAGGACTGGGAAACGTGTGTTCAGGAGTAACTAATCCTCAAACGTAAAGGAGGACAAATCCAACCGATCCAAGGGTTCACTGCGGGGGATCCTGAGGCATTTGCTAGAGTGTCTTGAATCGGAGAGGATCCATCCCTGGCCTCGACTCATAGATGGAATACAATTTCCAATACGTGACATTTCGGTTTTAGTTGTAAACCTATATGGCGACATAGTAGCATGGGATACTATGCCGTCTATGATTGATACATTTATATTTGAAGCTGTTTTTGACACTATACACTTATTATAGTATCAAATGATTTGTCTTAAACGTACTAAGCATGTTTGGCTATTATACGAGAAAACCCTATCCTTCGGCTTGCGTTGCATTGTGTGATGGGACCTGGGTCTTATAATAGCTTCATTTTTCGAAAAGCATTGCACTGTTTATAAACTGTTTTATGCACTGGTATTCTTGGGAAGGAAACCCGTTCAGTGTTATACGGAGTGGTCCCTTGATTTACTTTTTTTAAAGTAAATTTTCAAATAACTGTTTTAGTTCTCACACCAGTCACATGACTGACCTGGAGTTTATTGTTTTAATCTAAACTCTAGGTGCCCCTATTTTCCACACTGGCAGCTAGTAGCTTTGGTTTTGTAGATATTATATTCACAGGATCCTGGATTTACAGCTGGAACTATATTTGGAAAGCTTTGTATTCGAGTATTTTTTTTCAGTTGTGTTATATATTATTTTTCCGCTGCTATGTTGTGTATTTTAATCTATGATATTTTCCAGTGTGTAATATTTATTCATACTCTGTATATTCTTGTACTCTGACGTAAATTGTTGAAATAAGCATTGAAATGTTCTTCTATTTGTGTTCTGATTTGTCATGTTCTCAACTCAATCCGGGCTTTCCCGTAAGGGCGAGTTTGGGTCGTGTCAGTTTGGAATCAGAGCTTTGGTTTACAGAGCTCGAAAACAGGACACATTAGAACCAAACGAAAGAATTCATCAGAGATTGGATTAGAAATATCCAATAGGAATGACTCGTTAGAGATGAGATCAGTTGTGTCCTAGAACGAGTGTGAAGAGTAGTGTATTTATATGAAAATGAAAAACAAATTTGTTTTGAAAATTTAAACCATTTTATACGTATTTGAATATTTATTTTATATTGAATTTGGACAATCAAGTATATAAAGACTTTGCATATACGCCTTGCAAACGTATATTCGAAGTTTTAATATACTGGATAGATATAGAATCACACTCTAGTCGCCCGGACATAATTCTGGTGATGTCGCGACATCATCAGTATTTATGCTCGAGTTTCAAAAGAGGGATTTCTATATATTTCCAATTGACTGGTGTGAGAACCAAAACTAGATAAGATTTATTATTTGTGAATTGACATCAAAAATACGAATTTTGTATATATATAAAAGATATGTGTTTGAAACGATAATCAACTAATTGATTGTTGATTGTGTTGTTTGATTATTGGTTTGATTAATTAAAATTTTGAACCATAAAGCCAAATTGAACCAAGTATTGAATTGACTTGAAATAGATTGAAATTGCGTGCATATATATGTGTATATAACAAATAGGTCATAGCAAGAAGCTAAAGAAGAGGAATAAAATTGTATGCCCGACAAATAGGTACATGTTTACTATATTTCTTGGGTTTGGATGATTTTATAAGCCGATTGGCTAGCCGCTTGGCTTTTTCTTTTTCTTTTTTGCGGTTTTAAATGTATCCCCGTATAAAGGAGGTTATGACCAATTTTTTCAAAAATTTAGAGTGTTAGCCAAATTTTTAAAGAATTTGAAAATTCTTAGAAACTGAAAAGTTATAGAATGAACGCCATAATGAAAGTTGAGTTGATTAGTAAAATAACTTTCAGCTCCGTTCCTTTTCGAGGACGAAAATATTTTAAGTGGGTGAGATTGTAACAACCTGGAAAATCGGAACCAATTTAAAATTTTAATTTTAGCAAATTTAATGGATTTTGAATATTTAAAATAATTTATTTTAAATAATTACGACCAAAAATTTATTTTGAATAGAATTAGAACGCATAAATTTATTTAAATGGAAGTTAGAATATAAATATTTATTTTAATTATATAACGAGCAAGAAATGGCGTGATAGTTTGAAATTTCGATTCAAATTTCAAATGAATGTACAAGATTCAAAATACACTAGATTTTAGTAAAACCAGAAATATTTGAATCTGTTTGAAAATATCTTTCCAAAGAATGTGAAAAATCTAGATTTTATAATAGGAATAAAAAGTTATGTCCAGTTAAAAATTCAAAATAGTCGCTATGGAATTTTATATAATATATAGCCCTTAAAAATAGCGATTTTGGCAAACGACCTCCATTTTCGACGAGACCACTTTTGTTGGATCGGAATACCAGATTATTACTGGATTCTAATTTTCATAATTTTTGGAATTAATATGTGAGCGTGGTGGATTTAAGCATGTTTAACAATTTCAGTTTGAATTTAATCGACTGAAAACTGACCGTTTTTCAAACGGTCTCCAAATTTGACAAAATTAGTTTTGTTAGGACCGTATCATCAAAACATAGCTAGATTATTTTTCTGGAATTTTTGGAGTCAGTATGTGGCCAGGGTAATTTAAAATGTACGTTAAAATCAATTTTGAACGTTATATTGAATTATATTTTAATTTAAATGAAAACTGATCGTAATAGTCAAATTGGCTTGTGAGACATATCCCATTGAATTCGGAATGGGGTAATTAGCTAGGAACGACAGTCGTTGGGTTCGATTTGGGGTTCGGATGAAAAGTCAACTTTTTCAAGAAAAAAATAATAAACAAATTAAATATAAACCCACCCCTTTTCCCCTTTCTCTTCCTCCAGCGTCAAAATTGAAATAAAAAAAAACCGTTCATCTTTCAGCCGACGCACCCCCCCCCCTCCCGCGGCCACCGTCGCCCTCCGATCAGCCCCCCTTCTCTAGTCTGCCGCCTCTACTTCTCTCCCCTTCTCCATTCCGATCTCCACAACCCAAATACACCTGAAACCGCCACACCGGCCACCTCTGACCACCGCTCCAACCTCCTGCCACCGCCGGCAACACCCACTTCCCCTTTGCTTCGCCTATCGTCCCTCCCTCTCTACCAAAACCGCCCTAAAACCCTAACCGATCAGCAAATCCGCCTCTGGCCAACTAGGACCGCCACCAGCGACCTCCCCGAGCCTCCTTCGACCACTAACAACCACTCGAGAGTTTTTTTTATTTGTTTTATTTATTTATGTTATTAAAAATGTGATTTTTATATATGATAACATAGGATACAAATGTGATTTATACATGTAGTGATATTATAAAAATGTGATTTTTATCGTGTAGCAATATTAAAATATGATCTTTTATATGTATGTAACGATATAAAGATTTGATTTTTATTTGTTTGAAGATTTGATTTTTATTTGTTAAAAGATTTGATTTTTAAATATGAATAGCGATATGAAAATATTAATTTTAGCAGATAAAAATATTACTTTTAGTTAGATAAAAATATAATTTTTATCGTATGTATGAAATATTATTTTGAGTAGAATAAAAATAGAATTTTTACATATGTAGTAGAAATAAAAATTCCATTTTTATTATATATGAAGAGAAATAAAAATTAGATTTTTATTACACATGAAGCGAAATAAAGATATGATTTTTATATATGAAGTAGTGCAATAAAAATATTATATATATATATGATGTAGCATTATAAAATATGATTTTTATAATATACTAGCCGTTTAAAAATGTGGTTTTTATTATATGAATAATAATATAAAAATACGATTTTTATATATATAATAGCATTGTAAAAATACGATTTTTAAAATATAATAATATAGCGTTATTAAAAATGTGATTTTTAATATAAACCGCGTGAAACAGATTGCGATGGAACAAGTTGGAAACAAATCCAAATCTAAACCGTTCAGAAATAAAGAAGGGAGGAGTGGATCGCAAAGGTGAGAACTTCTCACTCTATTTTATTTTCTAGTTAAATATATATACTAGGATGCAGACGGTGCTTAGTAGCACCCTACACCTTTGTTTGAAACCATGTTTGTTTGGTTGAGTGGTTTATTTGTTTGAATTTTGTTTTTGAAGTGAAATGAATTGATTAGAATAGGTACGTGTATGGCGCAAGCCATTATTAGGCGGCGGATAAGGCTAGACCTTATTCCGGTTCTAGTATCGCGCTGTTATGCTGTCGAAATTTTCTAAAAATGTTAGAACAATAAAAATATCATTTTTATTGTATAAATGAATTGTATAAAATATTCATGAGTTGAAATAATATTTTATAGTTAAAAATATAATTTTTAACGTGTATATGAATAAAATAAATATTCATTTACAAATGGACGATTTGTTTATGTACACACATTTAACTAATATGGATTGGGAGGATATATTTTACACATCGCCCAACTGCACAAATAATAATCAGTGTTTGTTGTTTGAAAACCCACACGGGTATTGGGATGATATTGGACATACACTAATCCTAATATTTAGTTGTATGTCAATCGATGGGTTGACAGATTGTTGTAAGCATTAATTATTTATATTTAATGCTTATGCAGTTGTGTAATGCACTTTGGACGATGGTTGACTATGTTTGATTATTGCTATGCACACATGTGTACGAAATTCATGTAAATAAAATTATTTGGTAATTGACTGGGTCTGATTCCAATTCCGAAAGAACAAATATTTTAAATTAACGAATAACTTAAAATGACGAATAAAGAATATTTAAAAAAAACTAATATTTTAAAATAATATTTAGTAATGGATCAAAATATGATTTTGATGTCCGATTTGGGATAGACACGAAAATATTTAAATATATAAAGCCGTGTTGATAAGATTAACGCCATTTTGACGTGAACGATATTTTTGTATCAATTTTATTCATTTTTATGATGAATATCGAAAAGGAAATGATTTCAAAATCTGATTTTTGAAAATATTATCATTTATATATTATAATGATAAGGAATATTCAATTAGATTTAAAATTGAAATAAAAGTGGAAATCGTTTTTAAAATGAATTTCAAATGATTTATAAAATACGTTTTAAATGGATATCGACGAAATATATATAATATGTATTATATATATATATATATATTAAATGGCCTGAATAGAACGCGCCGCGCCGCGACCATTCGTGAATTTCAACCATTGACTTCGAATTGACATTACGGGAGATCCGACCGTCGGATTCTCCTAAAACCAGAACCGTTGGGTTCGTATCGAAAAGATCGTTCCAACGAATAGAAAAGATTTGAAATCTAACGGTTGGTTTTGGAATTATGTCCAAATCAAATTTGGAAAAGGTCGCTGCAAGTGCAATTCGATGACCATTTATAGAAATCGACTGAAAGGGCCTTAATAAAATTATTAAAAATATGAATGATTTGTGTAAAATCATAAGAAATGATTTGAAAAGAATTTGAATGAAAAATTCCACGTTTGAAAAGATAAAAATATTTTTTTATCAAAATGAACTAGTTATTAACTAGATTTGAAATCCAATAATTTTTAAATAAAATAAATTGGATTTGTGAATGGTTTTGAAATAACCAGAATTTCCAATATATGAATTGGAATGGATTTGAATAGAAATTCTCTTCGGAATATTTCGATATTGGATTCTGTGATTATCCGGATATTGTTATGGGAATTTGGAAGATATATATATATATATCGTTATTCCCAAAACGATATTCGTTGGTTTCAGAATTTGATATTGAATATAAGCCGATATAATTTCTATTCAGAGCCTTGTATTTGATATGAAATTGGATTTTGGGTTTGTTATGAACGGTGACTTAAATAACATTGTTCTTAAACCTAGTTGAGAAAAGAATAAATCTTTAATTAAGATTTAGTGAAGTTTTTCCAATGAATTATTATTTAATTGGAATTGAATAAAAGAATTGGATTTTTGGTTTGTCGTCAATGGTGTCTTCAGTAAAACTGTTCTTAAACCCCGTGTGAAAAGAATAAATCTTTTAATTAAGATTATTAGAGTTTCCAGTTAATTAACATTTAATTGGAATAAAATGGGATGTGAATTGGGTTTATTGTGAACTGTGTTTTTAACAACATTCGTTCTTCAACCCGATTAATAGTGAAATGTGATTTGGAAATTATAAATCTTTTTTATTAAGATTTAATGGGAATTTTCCAAAGTAAGTTTTCCAATTTAGTATATTAAATTGGAATTGAATGGAATTCGATTTGGTAATAATCAAAGTGAGCTTCTGTGGAGGAAGACGTTATTCCATTTGTATGATTAGTCGGATACGGAAATTGATATCGATTATATATTGATCTGTTTTCCGTGAAGATTCCATAATTAATGGAATGTGATTTTGGGTTTTTCGTGAACTGTGCTTTAAATGACATTAGTTCTTTAACCCAGTTAAAGACAGGATTACATGTCTAACATTGTATTTCGAACTATATGGTTGATCTCTGCTAAATATATATCTGTTTGGTGGCGGAGAATTTTTTCTCTTGCTTAACACCCTTCTCTAAGACGTATGAGCTTAGAGGTTATATATCGCCAGAAATCAATAGTACGGTATAGATTGTCGATGCGGCATGTTTGTGTTTCCAAAGTTAAATAATCATTAATATTGATTTTTGGGAAGATTAAAACTAAGTGGAGCTTTAATGAATCTTTAATTAGGTTGCAAAGAGAATGTGATAATTTAAATTATCAAATACGGAAAATAATCGAGAATGGAGTAACTCCAGTTTTACTCCAAGCGATAGTTAAATCATTAATTGGATTTGAACGTGAAATGGTAATTAAATTTACCGGTAACACTGTGGTGTTAGATATGGAGTATTACCAGTTTTGCTCCATGGGATGAATAGGTTGGAATTGGGAAATTAAAACAAATGATTACTTCGGTAAGGTGCACTAAATCCCGACTACTTTGGATAAACCTTAATTTGGTTTGAATTGATATCCAAAGGAAGATTAAAGAATAAATTTAAAAGAATTTATCTTTGATAAAATTAATGGGAATCTTTCCCAAAGTATAAGAGTATTTGAATAAAAGAATATTCTGGATTGGAATGAGGCGTATGTTGTGTTTTTATAGCACTCGTTTATTATATACGCGAGTTATTCGGAAAGGCTGGGTTTATACCCATTTGAATAACTGATTCGACGATAAGTCGATGATGAAGACGGTGGTTGAAGACCAGTGGTCTTCACATCATTTGGATGATTACTTGTGTCTTGATTGGGCTGTACACCCAAGACGAGGTAATAAGTGGTGATCGTCCGACGTACTTGGAGATCGACCGGATATGCGAGGACCTCTCTCCTGTATTGGACATGTGGGGCAAGGAATAAGGTGCCTCCGGTTTTGTTCAGACCCAGAAAAAACTAGTAAATGGATGTGTCTCTGACATTGGATTTTATTATGTGTTAATTGATTTCTATTAAATATAAATCTATTTGGCGGTGGAGAATTTATTCTCTTGCTTAACGCCCTTCTCTGAGACATTGGAGCTCAGAGGTTATATATTGATAGGCATCGGTCGCATGGCGTGAATTGTCAGTATGGTATGATGAGATGCAAATGATTAAGGCTTCTGTTGAAAAGCAGAGTCTTGTGGTTGATGATCAAAGCACGGCCTTAAAGGGCATAGCTTTGTGTATAGCGTTAATTCGCGAGCCTCACACCTCGGTATGAGTCAAAAAGGGTATCGGACCATTGGGAGAATATGATGTTTCTTTCTAGCTATGGGTGGTGTCATGGTATGGAGCCCAGACATTTATTATATTTTTACCTATGTGGATGATGAATGGCGAGGCGCCTCGGATATATCGGTTACTACGGACCCGATGGATATAGGTCCAATAGGACCGAGAAACGTGTGTTCAGGAGTAACTAATCCTCAAACGTAAGGGAGGATCGGCCCAACCGATCCAAGGGTTCACTACGAGGGATCCCGAGGCATTTGCTAGAGTGCCTTGAATTGGAGAGGAGCCATCCCTAGCCTCGACTCATAGATGGAATCCAATTTCCAATATGTGACATTTCGGTTTTAGTTGTAAACCTATATGGCGACATTGTAGCATGGGATACTATGTCATTTATGATTGATGTATTTATATTGGAAGCTGTTTTTGACACTATACGCTTATTATAGTATCAAGTGATTTGTCTTAAACGTACCAAGCATGTTTGGCTACTATAAGGGAAAACCCTATCCTCCGGCTTGCGTTGCATTGTGTGATGGGACTTGGGTCTTATAATAGATCCATTTTTCGAAAAGCATTGCATTGTTTATAAACTGTTTTATGCACTGGTATTCTTGGGAGGAAATTCGTTCGTTGTTATACGATATGGTCCCTTGATTTACTTTATTTTAAAGTAAAGTTTCAAATAACTGTTTTTGTTCTCATACCAGTCACATGACTGACCTGGAGTTTATTATTTTAACCTAAACTCTGGATGCCCCTATTTCCCACATGGGCAGCTAGTAGTTTTGGTTTTGCAGATATTATATTCACAGGATCCTGGATTTACAGCTGGAACTATATTCGGAAAGCTCTGTATCTGAGTATTTCTTTCAATTGTGTTATGTATCATTTTTTCGCTGCTATGTAATGTATTTTAATCTCTGATATTTTTCAATGTGTAATATTTATTCATACTCTGTATATTCTTGTACTCTAATGTAAATTGTTGAAATAAGCATTGAAATGTTCTTCTGTTTGTGTTCTGATTTTTCGTGTTCTCAACTCAATCCAGGATTTCCCGTAAGGGCGAGTTTGGGTCGTGCCAGACAATTTCCACTATATATTATTTATTTGAACTCTGATATCTTGTACTTTTATGTAAACTATTGTAATAGCAATGAAATGTTCTCATGTTTGTGTTCTGATGCGTCATGTTCTCAAAGAAATCCGCCTTCTTGTTCGATTTAAACAGGCCAGGAGGTAAGGTTGTCGCAATCTACATCATGGAAAGTTTATTTTCATTTGAATCACCATAGGATCTATCAAGCAACTTAAACTGGTAATTATTATGTTAATTCAAATGATTATGCAAGATTAGATCCATTATTTTGTTCATTCATTGTTTTATCATTATTTGATGAATTTCTCATGATTGTACGATGATTATTCATTGTGCAAGTGTTGTTTGATGATTGCATGAATTGTTGATGATTGAATTATTGAAATTGGATGATTTGGATGAGTTACGTGCATCGATGTTGTCGTTTGTCAATGGATCGGTTTAATTGGTGATGGATCGGTTGGATTTGGGCATGGATCGGTTGGCTTGAGGAGCAAGAAATGGACGGATTGGAAATTCCATGGATCAACCAATTTCTTCGGATGGATCAGATAAGATGACGTGGCATGGATCGGAGCAGTGAAAAATCATGGATCGACATGGGTAATGGATCGACAGTGGAAATGGGATGGATGTCACGGTTTTGAGCATGGATCAACAGCGCTTACGAATGACATGGATCAGCAAGCTATGGACCGAAAGTTTTAATGGACCGAAAGGTTTGATGGATTGGCATGCGTTCACAAGTGATGGATCAGCTACATTCAAACCGATGGATTGGAAATGCTATGGATTGGAGGCTTTGATGGATCGGTGCGCTCACTTGTGATGGATTGGCAAGGTTGGTTTGGCATGGATCGGTAACGTTGGTAAGCCAAAGGACCGTTGCATTGAAGAAGCATTGTGCTTCGATGGATCGGAATGGATAGATCAGAAAGTATGGATCGGCAGTGATGGATCGACGACAGGGACATTATTGTGGATTGTGATGCAAAACAATGGGTAAAACACTGTGTATCAATTGTCGACCAAACGGTGTTATTTTTTGTTCGATGTTGGATGTGGCTTCGAAGAGAATTCAAGTCGGAATATTCGAAGTGTTGTGAAATGTTCTTTGATCGTCGAAATGCAATGAATGTGAAGACGACTCAAGGGTGTTTGAGTTCGCGGATAATGGTTGCTCAAGGTGATTCGAGCTTGTGGATAGTTGCCGGTGATGACGGCTAGAGATACTGAAGGCTGAGCAATTATCATTGTCGTAGGTTCAAGTGGGCTCAAAGCACGGGTACCATGGGAATGCCCACTAGGATCTGATTCGATAAAGATCGTGTACCCTGGGCAGTCATGATGGGCCTAGCTGTCTTCGTGAGTAAGAAAACATATGAGTCACAATGGCGTATGGATTATTGCTGGAACCACGGCTTACCATTAGCCCCTGATGGATGACATGGCGTGGTCAGTCATACGATTAACGATGGTTTCAAGGAAAGGTCGACGGTGATATCTAGAGTCACGGATGTTGCTTATATTGTCTTGTGTGGATTATTCGATATAGAGGAAGACATCTCCTATGTGCTTGTTAGATGTTGGTTTAGGCCTTCGGGGATTGTGCTTGGGGGATGTTGAACTTGGTTAGAGTAGTCCATGCTTGATTATTGATTGCTATGTCTAGTACTATTTGTTTCTTACTTATGGGTTGTAAAGGCTATCACTATTAGATGCGGAGGAGACAGATTTGGGTTTCTTCTCTGACGATGTGTTGGTAGATTAGGTGTTTGATCTACCATTTCACATATACTTTATTGTTGATATTAGATAGTTGTTTTATCGCTCATTAAGACAGTTGTCTGAATCAAGGTTTTATGTTTTCTCTTAATACCTTGGGTTGTTCATCTGGTTTTGGATGGGCAGACTGAGTAGCAGGTGACATATGATAGATCTTGATGAGGACGATGTTGCTGAGCGAGCAAAAGCAGGAGGCTTACATATTATTTTCTACTATTTAGTATTAGTTGTTTCCGCTGTTATAGTTGTTATTATTCTCTGAGGGACTTGTAGTAAGGCATTTTGTACAGACTCTTATGATATATTCCAGTGGATGTATGGATCTTTCTAGTTGATATGAAAGTTTAAGATTCTACTCTATTATTCTTCACTATTATTGCCTGTTGTATATATTCTATTATGTTTTACCCTTGCGCTGTGAGTTATACGACATGTTTCATGATGATCGTCGGTAGCTGTCTAGCGCGTCTTTCAGCGCATTATTCCTCTTATTAAGTGCAGGAGTTATCGGCGGTGGTCACATGCATGAATTACCTGAATCTCCATCCTACTATACAAAGGAAATTCTTTATCATAAACTATATACGTGTACATACGTAATGGTAATTTAATTTGACTTGGCCAAAAATGAGATAGAAACCATTAAATCTTTATATGCTTGTAAATAAAACTTATGTAATTTGTATGTTTTATTGACTCTCTAAAAGTATTGATTGAAAAGTATGTTACTGATCACAAAGACCTATTATAGCACTGTGTTTTATTCCCATTTACATCTTTCAAGCTAATATCATATATCTGGTTTAAATCAAAAACTAATTTGTAAATGTGTAAGTTAGCTGAACAATAGAGTCTATGTTGTATGAATTAACTATTTGAATATTATTATAAATTTACAGTTCCAAACATGTGATATTTTACATCCATGTTGTTCAATTCAAATAAAAATCCTAATCAAGATTTTTAGCTATTTAATTTACATTGCTTATGTATAAACTACTTTGATACTGTAATCCAAATGTAGATATACATGAACAATATGTACGTGCTAGGTTTACAGTTTCAGATATAATCACATGGCATTTTGATATAATAATCACATGGCATTTCAATATGATAATCACATGGCATTTCGATACAGCTATTTTGATTTCATATATAATCATCACAAAAGTTACAACTTGCATCAAATATCCATGTATGTATGTATGTATGTATGAAAATTAACCGCCCCATCAATGCATTTCAGTTTCCATAAATTTTGACTTAATCTTACTAATATCAACATGGAACTGTAAATTAATCAAGCCATACAATTTGTCAACATAATAAAAAAATAAATGCCTCACTGAATTGCTAATCAATATGGTTATGAAAAAGCCCCAAGATGATATAAAAAATCCAATTACGGTACCAGCATTGATCCATGTCTTTTTGTACCAGTATTCATGTTCTTCATTTTCTTCACCATCAAAATTATTATTGTTGCTGTTTGATTTAAAATATTTTCGTAGTGGCCAACCACACAGGTTGTTGTTGCCACTATAAATGGAAGGGTCGAAGCTTGTGAATTGATTCCCTGTTGGAATCATTCCAGAAAGTTTATTATATGACAAATCCAGGATGCTCAAATAAGTCATCTCTGCCATTGTAGAAGGAATTTCTCCTGAAAGTTCATTTGAAGATAAATCTAACACTTCTAAATCCTTGATGGCACTAATATTTTTTGGGATATCACCTATAAAGTGATTCCTAGACAGATTTAAAAACTTTAAACCAACAAGTTTGGTTATCCCATTTGGTATTTCTCCTGAAATTTCATTGCTTGATATATCTATTAAAATGGTGTATGCTATTGTCGTCGTATATTGTCTTGCAATACCTCGTTTATCTACCCAAATGTTCTCTGAATATCCATCATAACTAAGATTAAGGGTAAAATCTGAAGCTGTTGTAATTTTTACTTTGGTCATCACTGTAAAATTGTCGAAGTAAAGTGAGAAATTTCCAGCTAGATGGTTATGTGAAAAATCCAGAATTTGAAGGGATGTAAGATATGATAACTCCCCAGGAATTTGACCAGTGAAATTATTTGATCTTAAATTTAGGATCTTCAATGCCAATAATGTGCTTCCTATCCATGGTGGTATCTTTCTGCATAATTGATTTTCACTAAGATCAAGTAAACTTAATAACTTGCAATGTTTCAAAGATGATGGAATTAGGCCTTTAAATTTGTTTTTGTCCAACTGAAGTGCTAGAAGAAGAGGATGAAACATAAATAAATTGGGTATAGCACCTGAAAATCTATTGTTTGATAAGTTAACAACTTGTAGCCGTGATGTTAAGCTTCCAGAAAAAGGGAACATTCCCGTGAAGGAATTATTTGAGAGTTTAAGTTGTTGAAGTGAGCTTTGATTACTGAAGAATATCGAACCATTTAGTCTGTTGTTCGACAAATCTGCATATTCGAGGTCGTTAAGGTTAATGGACTTGGGTACGTCCCCACAAAAGTTATTGCTCGCCAAACTTAAGGAAAACAAGTTTGACAAATTGAACAGTGAATAAGGTATTTTGTCGCTCAAACGAATTTCTGCCACGTCAAAATATTTTAGTTTCTTAAGATTTCCTATGGAATCTGGAATCTTCCCTTTTATATTGTTGTTGCTAAGGTCCAACGATGTTAATCTAATAAGGTTTCCGATGCTATGAGGAATCTCTCCTCAAAGTTAATCTAAGAAGATTTCCGATACTTAGAGG
The DNA here is from genome assembly GCA_030737875.1 of Allium sativum. Taxonomy (NCBI): domain Eukaryota; kingdom Viridiplantae; phylum Streptophyta; class Magnoliopsida; order Asparagales; family Amaryllidaceae; genus Allium; species Allium sativum. The sequence goes on along the minus strand of CM060916.1, from coordinate 1,034,169,193 downwards.
AATCTCACCTCCTATATTGTTATAGCTTAGGTCTAAATAAGTTAACTTGTAAAGGTTTCCGATACTATGAGGAATCTCTCCATTAATATAATTCCCTGATATATCGATTGTCTCGAGTTGGTTGTAGTTTCTCAGTGTTTTTGGAAGACTTCCATGAATATGATTACTTGAAAGTTGTAGACTTTTTAGATGGGTTAGGTTCCTCAAGTTCCATAATATTTCAGAGATGGAAGCATTCATATTATTCAACATCAAGTCTAATTCTGTCAGCAGGGGAGGCATGTCTGAATGTAGGAATTCTCCAAGTTCAATGTTATTTTCTTCTAAAATCAAATATTTCAAGTTAATAACTTTTCCAGAAAGAAGTGGGAGATCCCCATAGAGCCCATATCCAGGCAGGCATAACATCTCCAGGTTGCTTATATTATTTAATAACCAACTAGGAATGGTTGAATTTAGTTCGATTCCGACCAAAACAAAGCTTTGAAGGAATGTAAAATTATTTAATGGAGGCATAGTCATAGGGATACCAGGTAATGAACTTTGTTCGATAAAAATACCAGTAATGAATGGAAGTTTGGTGATGTCATCAAACCAATCAACAGCAGTGGATAAGTCTACGAAGTCCATATGAAGAGTGGTTAAAGAAGTCAATCTTGAAAGCCAGTGAAGGTCATCAACACGTAATTTTAAGGGGTCGTAGAATTTACCAATATTTAGCACTTGCAAACTGGATAGATTTCCTAGTTGGGGAGGAATGGTTCCTTCAAATCCAGAATTAGTGAGGTTCAAATATTCTAAACGAGTTAGAGACCCGACGAATATTGGAATGGACGCTCCGAAGAAGTTGTTAAAGCTTAAATCCAAGTAAGTGAGATGTTTTAAATCAACAAACGAAGGATTTACCTTACTTCTTTTCGGCATTTCAGCACCGGCGAAGACCCAGTCATATGGATAATGCAGGTCCAGACTAATGACATGTTCTGTTATATTATGACAAGCGATACCTTGCCAATTACAACAGTCTCCACCTTTTCTCCAAGAAGAAAGCCAATCATCGGGGTCGTAAATGTCTTTTTCAATTTTGAGGAGAGCATGACTTTCCAGCTCAATGCAATGGTTTACAGAGCGATGAATGAGTAAGAGGAAGATGAGACAAAGCAACGTTTCTTTTATAAACATTGAGTTAGATGTTATGAGATAAATTCTACGAAGTTAACAGTATGTATATATAATGGTTATGCGATAGCTTAAGGAACCTTCGTGGCCTTTAATTTTGGTTGACGGAGGATTAACGGAATTATTATGGTGATCCTACATGCATCGTGTCTGCCTTTGCATCATCCATCCATGATCCATATGTATCTACATTATCTCACGGCGTATGGTCTTCATTTCAGCGGGAATAAAATAATTTTGCACTGCATTATTATTATCATTTGTCAGCTTTCGGAATATATGAACGCTGCGTTTTAGATATTACCAGGCAGGCACGCCTTGATTTTGAATGTTCAAAAAGTCTGGAGCAATCAACCTCAAAGACTCTCCCAACCACGGTCATGCAGCGGTAAGTGCTTCCACAGTCCCTCATGTCCATCAATTTAAAGAAAATGCGAATTTAATGTACTTATTACGTTGGCTAACGTCTAAAGGGACTTGTGAATTAAAGTGAAAGATATGCATAGTGTAACTTAGTTCATAATATTGAGGACTAATCTTTGTTGCATTTCATTTTCCCTGATCCTTGACTGATAGTCGTACGCGTCTGGTCCTTATCATATCCATGGCTACTTTCAGACTTCTCTCACTAATCTTTAATTTTGTATTAATGGATGGAAGTATGGCATGTGGAGTTTTTGCCAGAACTGGGGTTTACCATTGGCCCTTGACAGTTGATGGCGTGTCATTGCCAGTCATACGATTAACGATGGTTTCGAAGCAGGATTGGCGGTGATAGCCAGAGTTAATTATGGATGTTTGGTTGTTTTCCTTGTACCATCTGATGTAAATTGTCTGACGTCGAAGGAAATGTTTCTTGGGTGCTTGTCTGATGTTGGTTTAAGCCTCTGAGGCTTGTGCTTGAGGGATGTTAATCTCGATTAGGATGGTTTGCGTGATATATAACTAGTTGTTGTGATTTCTACTGAATGTTGGTTGAGTTGTTTTTGCCATGAGTGAGTGGTTGTTCTGATTGCCATGGATGTATGGTTGGAATGTTTGATGTAATGGCTATCACTGTCCGATGTAGGGAAGGCAGATGTGGATTCTTCTCTGGTGTTATGGTAGATTAGTTTGTTTATCTACCTATTTTCATATACTTTGTTGATGATATTAAATAGCTGTTTTATCGCTTACTAAGACTGTTGTCTGGCTCAAGGTTTTATGTTTCCTTCTTATTACCTTCGGCTGCTCATCCGATTTTTGGATGGGCAGACTAGGTGGCAGGTGATTAGTGTGGACGATGCTGTTGTGTGGTGGCGAGTAGGAGGTTGGCGTATTAAATTTCTACTATATAGTATTTATTATTATGCTGTTTGATGATTATCTCTGAGTGCTACAGTGAGGCAAATTTATAAAGACACTTATGTTGTAATCTTGATTGTATAGACATTTTCTCTAGTTGTTATGAGGATTTAAGTATCTACTTAAATGTGCTTCACTATTATTGTCTGTTGTATATGTTCTATTATATTTTATCCTTGCATTGTGAGTTATACGACAGGCTTTGCATTGGGTTTACCTACCTTGATGATCATCCATAGCTGCCTGGAACACCTTTTAGCGCATTATTCCTCTTGTTTAGTGCAGGGGTTGTGGGCTGTCGTCACACTCCATCCTACTCTACAAAGGTCATTCCTTATCATAAACAATATCCATGTACATTTGTAATGGAAATTTACTTTGACTTTACCAAAAATGAGATAGAAACTGTTAAATCTTTATATGCTTGTAAATAAAACTTATGTAATTTGTATGTTTTATTGACTCTCTGAAAGTATTAGTTGAAAAGTTTATATTCCTATTGTAGCACCGTGTTTTATTCCCATTTACATTTTTCAAGCTAATATCATATTTGGTTTAAACAAAAAACTGATTTGGAAATGTGTAAGTTAGTTGAGCAATAGAGTCTTTCTTGTATAAATTAACTACTTGAATTTTATTATAACTTTACAGTTCCAAACGTGCAATATAATATTTTACATCCATGCTATTCAACTCAAATAAAACAATCAAGTTTTTGAGCTATTATGGACAATATGTAAGTGTTAGGCTTACGGTTTCAGACGGAAGTGTGAGACATGTGAAGAAGGCACAAGAGCTAAAGACTACAAATCAAGAATCGAGGATACAATGAACAATTTACACGAAAATTTATGTTCCATGCAGAAGGGCATGATTTCCTTGTAGGAGTTTTTATGCAGTTGAGGTAGAAGTGAGAATAAGAGATCGAAATTACTTAGTGAGTTATTCTTATTATGATAATATGTTTGGTATTCTATTTTGTTTCGATGATTTTATGATGGTTTGAACCTAATGATGTGATGGTCGTGTTGGGATATAGCAGCCGATTACCATCTCGCCACCCGACTATGTGATTCGAGGTAACAATAATGTCACATTGTTTAATGTTTTCTAGGTACATGCCGACCAATATCAACATCATTTAAACCATCTGCAAGGTTATACTTATATTAACCTCTGGTTATTATTTAAGTAATTTTTATTATTTAAATAAGGTGCTTTCCGAAGAGAACAGGAATAACAGCTACTTTAGAATTTGTTACAAACGTAGGCATTTTTTGATCAAGTTGGCGCTTAATTAACATTTTTATACAAATTAATTTCATTTTGCACTGATGTAAATTCATTAAAACGAAAAAATTCAACGGTTCCATCTTAGGTTGTGCGAAAGTAATGTACGATACACACACACATACTGTAAGTTGAAATTGTGCTAGTGTATGTTTTCGATTCTGTGCTAATGAGAAAAAATTGATGAAAAATGACCTAAATTTGGAGTGAGTTTCTAAAAGATATTATAATTCATTTATTTATATCTCATCTTTTTATCATGTTTATAAGCAGTGTGCATTTATAATAATCACGGGGCATTTGAATATAAAGTTTAAAAAATAATGATTATGACAACTATTTCCATTCCAAATATAATAATCACAAAAGTTACAACTTGCATCAAGTATCCACGCATATACATATGAAAATAAATTGCTTCATTAATTCTTTCAGTTTCCATAATTTTTGACTCAATCTTGTTAATACCAACTTGGAACTGTAAAATAATCAAGCCATACAATTTGTCAACATAATAAAAATATAAATGCCTCATTGAATTACTAAACAACAAGGTTGTAAAAAAGCCCCAAAATGATATAAGAAACCCAACTACGATGCCAGCATTGATCCATGTCTTTTCGTACCAATAATCATGTTCTTCATTTTCTTCGCCATCAAAATCAGTAGTGTTGTTGTTGTTTGTTTTAAAACATTTTAATGGCCATCCACATAGGTTGATGTTGCCAATATAAATAAAAGGGTCATCAAAAGTTTGAAACTGACCCCCTGTCGGAATCATTCCAGAAAGATTATTGTACGACAAATTCAAGGTGCTCAAAAAACTCATATTTTCCATTGTAGAAGGAATTTACCCTGAAAGTTCATTTGAAGATAAATCTAGCACTTCTAAATCCCTGATGGCACTAATATTTTTTGGGATATTACTTATAAATGATTCCTGGCCAGATTTAAAAACTTCAGGCCAACAAGTTTGGTTATCCCATTTGATATTTCTCCTGAAATTTCATTGCTTGATACATCTATATAAATGGCATATGCTATTGTCGTGGTGTATTGTCTTGCAATACCTTATTTATTTAGCCAAATATTGTCCAAGTATATAGTTGAAGCAGGAACAGAAAAATCTGCAGCTGTCATCTTTTTTGCTTTGGTCATCACTGTAAAATTACTGAAGTAAAGTGAAAATTTTTCGGTTAGATGATTATGTGAAAGATCTAAAATTTGAAGGGATGTAAGACATGACAACTCTCGGTGAATTTGACCAATGAAATTATTTGATCTTAAATTTAGGACCTTCAATAACAGTAGTGTGCTTCCCATCCATGGTGGTATCTTTCCGCATAGTTTATTTTCACTAAGATCAAGAAAACCTAATGACTCGCAATATTTTAAAGATGGTGGAATTAGACCATTAAATTTGTTATTGTCCAATTGAAGTGTGAAAAGAAGAGGATGAGACATGAACAAGTTAGGTATGACACCTGAAAAGCTATTGTTTGATAAGTTAACAACCGTTAGCCATGATGTTATTCTTCCATAAAAAGTGAACATTCCTGTGAAGGAATTATTCGAGAGATTAAGCATTTGAGGTGAGCTTTGATTACTGAAGAATATTGAGCCATTTGGTATGTTGTTCGACAAATCTGCATATGCCAGGTTGTAAAGGTTAATGGACTTGGGTACATCCCCGCAAATGTTGTTGTCCACCAAACATAGGTAGTGCAAGTCTGACAAATTGAATAGTGAATGAGGAATTTCCTCGCTCAAACAATTTTTTGCCACATCAAATTGTTCTAGTTTCTTAAGATTTATTATGGAATCTAGAATCTTTCCTTCAATGTTGTTGTCCGACAACACTAAATTAGTTAGTTTGAAAAGATTTCCGATACTATGAGGTATCTCACCACCTATATTGTTGCTGCTAAGGTCCAACCAAGTTAATCTAAGAAGATTTCCGATACAATGAGGAATATTTCCTCCTATGTTGTTGCTTCTAAGGTCCAATGAAGTTAATCTAAGAAGATTTCCGATACTATGAGGAATCTCTCCTCTTATATTGTTACGATACAGAGATATTTCAGTTAACCTGTAAAGGTTTCCAGTAAAATGAGGAATCTCTCTAGTAATATTATTACTTGATATACGCAATGTCTCGAGTTGGCTGTAGTTTCCTAGTGTTTTTGGGAGATTTTCATGAAAATGATTATATGAAAGATCTAGGCTTGTTAGATGGGTTAGGTTCCTCAGGTTCCATAATGTTTCTAAGATGGAAGAATATATGTTATTAATTGCTAAGTATAATTCTTCCAATAGTAGAAACTTGTCTAAATGCACTAGTTCTCCATGTTTAAGGTTATTACCTCCGAGATGCAGAAATTTCAAGCTACTAACTTCTCCAAAAAGAAGCTGGAGTTCCCCATAGAGCCCACAACCACTAAGTGATAAACTCTCAAGGCTGCTAATATTATAAAATAACCAGCCAGGAATGGTTGAATTAAATAGATAATTGCCATCTAAATCAAGGGTCTGAAGGAATGTAAAATTATTTAATGGAGGCATAATCATAGGGATGCCAGATAATAAACAGTATCGGAATGAAATAGTAGCCATGAATGGAAGTGTGGTGATGTCATCGAACCAATCAACAACAGTGTATAAGTCTACGCAATCCATATTAAGAGAGGTTAAAGAAGTTAATCTTGAAAGCCAGTGAGGCCATCAACACGTAATTCAACCTGAACATCATGCTTAGTATCCATGTTTAGCACTTGCAAACTGGATAGATTTCCTAGTTCGGGAGGAATGATTCCTCCAAATCCAGAAGAAGACAGATCCAAGATTTGTAAATGGATTAGGGACCCGATGAGTGTTGGAATGGATGCTCCAAAGAAGTTGTTATAGCTTAAGTCCAAGCAAGTAAGATGTTTTAAATCAACAAGCGAAGGATTTACCTTACTTTTTTTCGGCATTTCAGCACCGGCGAAGAGCCTGTCATATGGATAATGCAGGTCCAAACTGATGACATGTCCTGTTGTATTGTGATAAGTGATACCTTGCCAATTGCAACAGTTTCCTCCTTTTCTCCAAGAAGAAAGCCAATCATCGGGGCCGTAAATGTCTTTCCCAATTTTGAGGAGAGCTTGCCTTTTCAGCTCAAAGCAATGATTTACAGACTGATGAATGAGCAGGAGGAAGATGAGACAAAGCAACCTTTCTTTTATAAACATTGTGTTGGATGTTGTGAGATAAATTCTATGAAGTAAAGGTATGTATATATATAACAACAAGGGGAAAGCAGCTTGTTTTCGCAGTACTCCAATGGAATCTTCATGGCAATTAATTTTGGTTGACGGAGGATCAATGGAATCATGGTGATCTTACCTGCATCGTGTCTGCCTTTGCTTCATCCATCCATATGTATCTACATTATCTCACGACGTACGGTCTTCATTTCAGCAGAATTAAAATAAATTTACACTACGTTATTATTATTTGTCAGTTTTCGAAATGTACCAGCGCTGTCGTTGTTAGATACTACCAGGCAGGCACGACTTGAATATTCAAAGTCTGGAGCAATCAAATTGGTATCTCTACTTGACTATGTAAATTTATTCTCTCTGATTTGTTGTTAATTCTTATCTGCTAGTCATGCAGTGGTAAGTGCTTCGAGGGTCCCTTTCAATCAATTTAACGAAAATGTTAATTTAACATATTTACGGATATCTTATACTAGTCGTGCAGTGGTAAGATTTGTTGAATTTTCTTATCTGATTACATACGAATTTGTAGTCATGCAGTGGTAAGTACTACCACAGTCCTTGTCGATCTATTTAAATAAAATGTGAATTTTATATACTTACGTTTGGCTAACATCTAAAAAGACTTGTGAAGTAAGGAGAAGCATGTTCGTAATATTGAGGACTAATCTTTGCCTCATTTCATATGGGTATAATTTCCAACGATATGGCTGCTTTCAATTCGTACTTCTTTAACTTGTTACTTCGGCCTAATCCTGCCTAATATTCCAAGACAGTCGCTCTCATCTGTGTTACAAGTCACGGATTGACTTTTCAAAGTCTAAAACAATTAAATTTTACTTTTGAACTTCGTTTCATAAAATTATTTTTTTTTTACTTTTTGAACTTTCAAATTTGATTGATGATGAAATAAATAGCATATTGCTAATGGCACCGTAATTTCTTCTTCTTAATAGCATTACTAAAAAACACCATAAAATATTAGAACATATCCTTCTTAACACCAAACTTTTTAAAACGCTACCAAATAACCATTTTTTATTTTTTTTATTTGTACAACCAACAACCACCGACCAACAATAATGTTTTCTACGACGATCAACCACCGAACAACCGTTGTTCAATGATTGATCATAGTGAAATGCAAAGTCGATCGGCTGTTGTTCGCCATGCAAAACAATTTTACTAATGTTTTTCTTAGTTATGAATTTGATGAAAAAAAAATTTCATTGTTTAAAAAAAGTGTTTAAAAAGGTGCAAATTCATTTTTTTCAAAGCTTTGTACAAGAAAGAAAGTTTGATATTAAAGATATGTTACCAATGTATTAATATGAATCATTCATACACACATACTTACATAAATAATATAATATATTAAGAAGGTTTAATAACATACCCTAAACAGTGAGCTATTTATAGCTTTAAATAATATAATATATTAAGAATTGGAGTGAAAGTGAGTGGATTTGCAAGAATAATAGGATTGTATTCAATGGATTTTTATAGAGAATATATGGAGGAGGAGTAGAAGAAAATGTGAAAAGATGGTATTAAAGTTCTTACCATGAGACTTTAAATAGTATTTGAAAGGATGTGTCTTTTGGTGAAGAGAGGGAGGGGAAAACTTCTTAATTTGAATTTGAAAATCTAAAAAACCGTTATATATTGACATACAAAAACTTGTGTGTCGACATATAAGTGTAGGAAGCACTTATAAATGTTTCAAATGTGTTTCAGATTTTCAGCATTTCAAATTACCTTATATTTATGGATATTGATGATTCAGTTGAGGTCAATGGTTGATTATCTTCAAGTATGATTGCCATGGGATCTTTAATAAGATATTCTAAGGTTCAACCAACTCCTTCTTCAATATTCATCTTCAATAGGCTTTGGTCTTCAATTTCTTTGATTATCCTTCCTCTGTAATTCTTCCAATGCTTTGATTAACCTTTTTCTATAATTCTTATTTTGTATTCTTGTTCATCTTTTTAAATATCTTCACAATATATCTGATGCAACTACACAACTTGAGGATATGTTAGTAGTAACGTTTGTATGGTTGTTGTCATCAAAATCATTACCTAGAGTATTAATAATCTCCTTCTTTTTTATGATGACAACCATATAATATTTGAGGGATAAAATGTATAATACTTCTATATTTGCAATTTAATCCCACTAATTCTGTGCCCTCCCCCTATCGTTTTGTCTAGTATATTTATACATTTTCTCCCCTTTATCATCAACAAAAAGGGTAAAAAGAATTGTTTAATTTACTTATAGAAAATATGTAGAGTTTGCATATGCATATAAATAGAACACAAGAGGGGAAATCAAATAAATTTAAAACATGAAATAAACTAAATAAACAGACAAGATTTAGAGTTACCGACTTTGCTGATGCCAAAAGAAAATTCCTTTACATACTCATCCAAGGTTCAATAGATTTCTTGTCATATGCTTTAAGCATTTGTTATTTGGTATCTAAAAATTTGTCAAAATATGCACACTAGTACCCATTTTATTTTAAGGTCCATGGGGTTAAGTTTTTGGATGCCAAACCCATGTAGAGTTTGAATTCTCTTTCAGAATATAATTATTAGGTAAATGAACCTTATTAATAAAACTATCAATATATTTTTCTTTTTAGTGTTATCCAACCACTTTGGAACCCATAAGTTAATGAACCTATTTTGAGGATTTAATTTTAATTTCCTAGGTTTTGGTCTGAACTTGGTGGCTTTTACAAACTTAGTACAATGAGTACTATTCTTTTTTGATTTAACCTTAGGTGTATATCCGAGTCTATGTTTATTCCTAGTGTTTTAGATGCAGATAATAATAATTTCTCTAGATTATGCTTTCCTTTGTTAAATTTATCAATATCTGTTTTCGTTTTATCAAAATTCTTACTATGGTCAAAAATAACATTATCTAGAGATGTTATTTTGTCATTAAGATCGGTGATCTGTGACTTCATTGAAAGATTTTCTGATTTAAAGACTCATTTTCACTTTTCAGTTTTTCAAAACTTCTAAGTGTTAAATCCTTTCCATTTTTACAGCCATCAAATCTTTCAATTTCATCTTCTAGACATTGTTTTTCTTTACTTAACTTTTCAGTAGATTTTTTTAATCTATCTATTTCTGCCAAACTATTATCGTACTCTTTCCTAAGAGTTTCATATCTCTGATGCATATCACTTAAAACTTTAGTAATTTCTTTATCAAAATTCCATACCTGATCATCCATTGCCATGAAGCATATGTTGTCCTTTTCTGTTTCTGAATCACTATCGCTTGATGATGAAGCATTGAATGCATGTTTCCTCTCCTTATTGATAATATATGAAATGTGCTTTGGTTTTCTCAGGTTGGGACAATCTCTTTTCAAATGATTGGGTTTATCACATTTGAAATGTTTAACAACATTTTCATATATGGAATTATCGTTGTTAGTTTTTCGAAGTTTCTTCATTATCCAATACTTCAATAATTTCTTTATCTTCTAGGTAATAAACTCGATATCATCATCAACATTATCATCATCTGGTTCATCATTCTATTCATTGCATTAAGTGCCAGCGATTTCTTCTCATTTCCATATATCTCTTTTCTAACCTGCAACTTTACTTCATAGGACATTGGATTACCAATTAGTTTTTCTATTGACATAGTAGTAATATCATTGGCTTCTTCCATTGCCAGAGTCTTCTGATCCCATTCATTAGGAAGTGAATTCAATATCTTTCTGACTGGGTCTTCTTTAGTAATTTTCTTTCCTAATGATATTAAGGCATGTACTATATCTTGAAATATAGAATACATATCAGAAATAGACACATTTGGTTTCATTTGAAAGAGTTGAAACTGGTGAGTTAGCATAGATATCTTTGTCTATTTACTTTACTGGTGCCTTCATGTGTGACTTTCAGTGTTCTCCAAATTTCATATACAAAATTAAAAATAGACACTCGATTGAATTCATTTCTATATAAGGAGAAAAATAAAATGTTCATGACCTTAGAATTATTAAGTGCTAGTGTCTTTTGGTCTAGTGTCCATAATTACTACCATCAAATAAAGGGGGTCTAGTGGTAGATTGCCATTCTATAAAAGAATTAATAAAGGTGTTACTAGTGACATTAGCCATTTATAATTTTCAAAAAACAGTTGATTAATTTTTGAAAACCTTGCTATGATACCTATTGTTGGGGAATTGGGGTGTCTATAACATAGTGTTAATGGATCTTAAAGTTATTCAGACACTAGAGAGAAGAAGTGTATTTACTATATCTATTAAATTTCAAACAGATTGAAATAAGTAATAAAATAAAATGTAGTAAAGTAAATAACACTAGGATTTTTATACTTTTTCGGATTATCCAATACTATATCCAGTCCTACACTTCACCGAGAAGAATTTCACTATAATTGCTTGCTTTCTACGGGTGGCAAGAACACCCTTGCAATCTTGATTTCACGTGCTACAAGATACACCTTCTCTTTATCAACAGCAACAAACAATGGCAAGTAGTCGTATCTTTAATACAAATTCTTGCTGATTTGGTACAATGATCCTATATACCTCCAATGGAAATATATGTTTGAGTTCTTTGAGTAAATTGGATAAAATAAGAGAGAGAATGATATGAATTCAAGTACAGCTCTTTGATATTGTGTGGCTTGCAAATCAATGAATAATTGTAGCGAAAGAGCGTGGATTTGCAAGAATAATAGGATAATATTCAATGGATTTGTATAGAGAATATGTGGAGAAGAAGGAGTAGAAGAAAATATGAAAAGTTGGTAATAAAATTCGTTACCTGGAGCCTTAAAATAGTGTTTGAAAGGATGTGTCTTTTGGTAAAGAGATTGGGGGGGGGGACTTCTTAATTTGAATTTGAAAATCTAAAAAACCGTTATATGTTGACATACAAAAACTTGTAAGTCAACAATAATTATAAGCAACACCTATAAGTGTTTCAAATATGTTTCAAATTTTCAGCATTTCAAATTACCTTATATTTATGCAATTTGGTGATTTGGTTGAGGTAAATAGTTGATTATCTTCAAGTATAATTGCCATAGGATCTTTAACAAGATATTCTAAGGTTCAACCAATTCCTCATCACTTCAAACACCTCTGCTCTTCAGCATTCACCTTTAATAGGCTTTGGCCTTCAATTGCTTTGATTATCCTTCCTCTGCAATTCTTCAATTGCTTTGATTAACCTTTTTCTATAATTCTTCTTTTGTATTCTTGTTTATCTTTATAAATATCTTCATAATATATCTGATGTAACTGCACAACTTGAGGATATGTTAATAGTAATGTTTATATGGTTGTTTTCATCAAAATCAGTACTTATAGTATTAATAGCAGGATGGCTGCGCCGGGAGAGGAGGTGTCGGTGATTCAAAGTAGAGTACGTGCACGATTGGTAGTTGGAAGTGGTGAGGCCCCGCGACACAGGAAGATTTCGATGGAGGAAGAGGTTAAGTTGCCGATAGCGTAGGTGGAGGTTGAGTTTGCTTAGGAAGTGAGGGTGAACTCGATATGGAGCCGGAAATGAAGAACTGGCGGTAAACATTGACTGGGAATGACAGCTGTATTTTAAGGCTGTGACTCGTAGGGCCAATGGCAGCATGTTTCGAACGGAGGGGGTGGATAAGTAGAAGAGGCGTGGGTACGTGGTCATTTGGTTTTGAAACAAATTCATTTTGCTTTTTCTACGCTTTCTAATAATCTTTCATCTCGTGTAAAAATTGACTTACTCGGTAAGTTGTAAATAAAGTGGTACCGGACTCCATTTATTATCATGAGTGCTATAACCAGACCATAAACAGTTCATTGGTACAAAGAGCATTAAATAATTCTTGTTGTTCACTTTATTATATCTATTTATTAGCATGAGAATAAGCTAAATGGAACCATCAATTGCAAAACCATTGTTCCAAACCATTAATTATCGTTAAGGTTTAGTACTGCAATGATTTGGACTAGTTATATGTATGTAACATGGAATTGACTGATGAGGTTTAATAGGAAATATGAATACTGAAATGTTTGTCACCTTGAACATGTTGGGATTTTCTTACGGGATAAGTTAGGAAAGAAGATAATACTTACTTCTACCATGAACTTGCACCATCATATTAAATATCAACCTGTGGGAGATCAATGTAAGGAATTGGATCAAAATCGCGCGCGCACACACACACACATACACACACACAGACACAGACACACACACACATATATATATATATGATCTATATGGTAGCTACAAGAAAAATGAGAAAGCTTGAACAGTTGATATCTTTGGCACTATACAATTAAAAAAGCATGTTGTGCTGAGGATCCTTCTCAGAAAATTTCAGCATTATCTATACTTATTGTATTTAGTAGTTCTACTACACTTTATTAAACTATTGCAACTTCATTGTGCACTAAAAATGAACCTTATAAACAATCATATTACTCTGCAGTCTTAAAAAAAAAAAAACTAAACATACACGGTAGATAATTGTGATCATCAATATTTTTCACCAATTTTATCTTGTATTACTCATAACTTGTGAAAACTATTTGTTCGTGCGGGTAGTATAAAAAAAACCCGTTTTATGATTTATTTATATGAAACATTTTGCATATTATTAAAAAAGATGACTTATTGTACAACACATAACGATAATGATACTGATACGGATCAGTGAAGCATGCATGAAGAGCTGCATGAATTACCCGAATCTCCATCCTACTCTACAAAGGTAATTCCTTATCGTAAACTTTATCCATGTACGTTAGTAATGGTAATTTAATTTGACTTTGCCAAAAATTAGATAGAAACGGTTATATCTTAATATGCTTGTAAATAAAACTTATGTAATTTGTATGCTCTATTGACTCTCTGAAAGTATTAATTGAAAAGTTTATATTCCCATTGTAGCACTGTGTTTTATTCCCATTTGCCTCTTTCAAGCTAATATCATATCTAGTTTAAATCAAAAACTGATTCGGAAATGTGTAAGTTAGCTGAACAATACAATCTATCTTGTACGAATTAACTATTTGAATATTATTATAACTTTACAGTTCCAAACATGCAATATTTTACATCCATGCTATTCAATTCAAATAAAACTCCTAATCAAGGTTTTTAGCTATTTAATTTTCATTACTTATGTATAAACTACTTTGATACTGTAATGTAAACGTGGATATACATGATAAGTGCTACGTTTACGGTTTTAGATATAATCACATGGCATTTTGATATAATAATCACATGGCATTTCAATATAACAATCACATGGCATTTCGATATAAAGTTTAAAAAATAATGATTATTATAGCTATTTCCATTCTAGATATAATCATCACAAAAATTACAGCTTACATCAAGTATCCACGTATATACATATGAAAATAAACTGCTTCATCAACACATTTCAGTTTCCATAATTTTTGACTTAATCGTGCTAATACCAACATGGAACTGTAAAGTAATCAAGCCATACAATTTTTCAACGTAATAAAAATATAAACGCCTCATTGAATTGCTAAACAACAAGGTTATGAAAATGCCCCAAGATGATATAAGAAATCCCACTACGGTACCAGCATTAATCCATGTCTTTTCATACCAATATTCATATTCTTCTTTTTCTTCACCATCAAAACCAGTAGTATTGTTGCTTTCTGTTTTAAAACATTCTGGTAATGGCCACCCGCATAGGTTGATGTTACCAGTATAAGTAAAAGGGCCATAAGTTTGAAACTGGTTCGCTATTGGGATCGTTCCAGAAAGATTATTGTATGACAAATTTAAGGTGCCCAAAAAAGTCATATCTGCCATTGTAGAAGGAATTTCTCCTGAAAGTACATTTGAAGATAAATCTAGCACTTCTAAATCCCTGATGGCACTAATATTTTTTGGGATATTACCTATAAATTGATTCCTGGACATATTTAAATACTTCAGGCCAACAAGTTTGGTTATCCCATTTGATATTTCTCCTGAAATTTCGTTACTTGATACATCTATATAAATGGAGTATGTTATTGTCGTGGTATATTGTCTTGCAATACCTTGTTTATTTAGCCAAATGTTCTCCAAATACTTATATGTAGAAGCACTCAAGTAAAAGTCTACCGCTTTTGACTTTTTTGCATCAGTCATAACTGTGAAATTGCCAAAGTAAAGCGAGAAATTTCCCGTTATGTGGTTATGTGAGAGATCCAGAATTTGAAGGGATGTAAGACAAGATAACTCCCTAGGAATTTGACCAATGAAATTATTTGACCTTAAATTTAGAACCTTCAATGTCAGTAGTGTGCTTCCCATCCATGGTGGTATCTTTCCACGTAGTTTATTTTCACTAAGATCAAGAAAACTTAACAACGTGCAATGTTTCAAAGATGATGGTATTAGACCATTAAAATTATTTTTGTCCAATTGCAGTGAATTAAGACCAGGAAGAAACATGAATAAGTTGGGTATGGTACCTGAAAAGTTATTGTTTGATAAGTTAACAATTTGTAGCAGTGATGTGATGGTTCCAGAAAAAGGGAACATTCCAGTGAAGGAATTATTAGAGAGATCAAGTATTACAAGTGGGCTTTGATTGCTGAAGAATATCGACCCGTTTAGCCTGTTGCTTGACAAATCCACATATTCCAAGTAGTTAAGGTTAATGGACTTGGGTACCTCCCCTGAAAAGTTGTTATTCGCCAAACCTAAGTGAGTCAAGTATGACGAATTGAACAGTGAATGAGGTATTTCCTTGCTCAAACGATTTTGGCCACATCAAAATTTTTAGTTCCTTAATATTTCCTATGGAATGTGGAATCTTTCCTTCTATATTGTTGTCCGACATCCCTAAATTAATTAACTTGAAAAGATTTCCTATACTATGTGGAATCTCTCCAGTAATATAATTCGTTGATATTTCCAGTGTAACGAGTTGGCTGTAGTTTCCCACTGAACTTGGAAAACTTCCATGAATATGATTAAATAAAATCTTTGGATTTGTTTGATGCTTTAGATCCCCTAGCTTCCGCAATATTTCTGAGATGGAACAGTTAATATTATTATCCGTCAAGTACAATTGTTCCAATAGTGGAAGCCTGTCTAAATGTTTAATAACTTCTCCATCAAAGTTATTATGCGGAAAATTTAGAATTTTCAGGTTGCTTACTTGTCTAGAAAGAAGAGGAAGCCCTCCATAGAGTCCACAATCACCAAGCGATAACAACTCAAGGCTGCTTATATTATTGAATAACCAACCAGGAATGGTTGAACTTAGTTTACTTCCATCTAAACTAAGGTATTGAGGGAATGTGAAATTGTTTAATGGAGGAATAGTCATAGGAATACCAAGCAATGAGCAATTGTCCAAAAAAATTGTATTAATGGATGGAAGTTTGGTGATGTCATCGAACCAATCAGCAGCAGTGGATAAGTCCACCCCTATCATCATAAGAGAGGTTAAAGAAGTCAATCTTGAGAGCCAGTGAAGGTCATCAACACGTAATCCAGACATATCGTTCATATTTAGCACTTGCAAACTGGATAGATTTCCTAGTTAGGGAGGAATGGTTCCTCCAAATCTAGAAGAAGACAGATCCAAGTTTTGTAAATGGATTAGGGACCCGATGAATGTTGGAATGGATGCCCCAAAGAAGTTGATATACTTTAATGTTAAGTCAGTGAGATGTTTTAAATCAACAAGCGAAGGATTTAACTTACTTCTGCCGGGCATTTCACCATCGTCGGATGACCAGTCATATGGATAAAATAGGTACAAACTAATGACATGTCCTGTTATATTGTGACAAGTAATACCATGCCAATTACAACAGTCTCCTCCTTTTCTCCAGGAAGAAAGCCAATCAGCAGGGTCGTACATGTCTTTCCCAATTTTGAGAAGAGCTTGCCTTTCCAGCTCGATGCAATGATTTACAGAGTGATGAATGAGCAGGAGGAAGATGAGACAAAACAACGTTTCTTTTATAAACATTGTGTTGGATGTTGTGAGATAAATTCTATGAATTAAAGGTATGTATATATAGTATAACAACAAGGGGAAAGCAGTTTGTTTTGATAGAACTCAGTAGGAACCTTCGTGGCATTTAATTTTTGTTGACCGAGGGTCAATGGAATCAAGGTGATCTTAGATGCATCGTGTCTGGTTTTTCTTCATCCATCCATATATGTATCTACATCTCACAACGTACGGTCTTCATTTCATGCATATGATATCTGTCAGCTTTCGGAGTAAATCAACGTTGTCGTTCTCAGATTTTACCAGGCAGGCAGGCACGACTTGAATATTCAAAGTCCGGAGCAATCAACTGCATGGGTATCTCTACTTTGGCTAAATAAATTCATTGTCTCTGATTTGCTGATTTTCCCTTATTTGATTACTTGTAACTTGTAAGTGCTTCTCGGTCCCATTTGATCAATTGAACGAAAATGTGAATTTAACATACTTACGTTGGCTAACGTCTAAAAAGACTTGCGAAGTAAAGAGAAGCATATTGATAGTACAACTTGTTCATAATATTGAGGTGGGATCTTTGCAGCATTTCATTTTCGTTGATCCTTCGCTACTAGTCATATAGCGATGTTTCATATGGGTACAGTCCTTATCTGATATACTTACGTCGCCTAATGTCTAAAAAAAGACTTGTGAATTAAAGAGAAAGATATGCATAGTGTAACTTAGTTCATAATATTGAGGACTAATCTTTGTTGCATTTCATTTTCCCTGATCCTTGACTGATGGCCATGGCGATGTTTCATATGGCTACAGTCCTTATGTCATGCCTACTTTCATACTTATCTCACTTATTATTTCCATGTCCTGCCAAATATTAGAAGACCGTCGATCTCGGCTGTTTTATAAGGGACGGACTGATTTTTCAAAGTCTAAAACTATTTAGATTTTACTTTTGAACTTAATTGGTGATGAAATAGATAACGTATTGCTAACGGCACCATGACTTATTTGTTTTTAATACCATTACCCAAAAACATCATAAAATATTAGGGCATACTCTTTTTAATACCAAAATTCGTAGAAGACTGTTAAATAATCAATTTTTTTTTTTCGAATGGTCAACAATCACCGACAACATTAATGTTTTCTACGACGATCAACCACCAAACAACTATCGTTTGATGATTGATCGTCGTGAAAAACAGGGTCAACCGGCGATTGTTCGCCATGCAAAACAATATTTTCACATGCATCAAGCAATGAAATTTCATTAGCGCATTTAATATAGGATCACGGTCTGAAATGGAAAAAGCAGGACGGACTTTCATTCTTTTATTTGTTAATTATTTAAGGTGTACTTGTGCATGCTCTATCGTTTGTACACGTCTTTAGTTTTGCTAGCATCGTAGTGACTTATTTTGTTGATTTGCAAGGAAAATTTTAAACAAAATTTGCAAGTTAGGTTACTACTTAGTTATATGTCAACCGTAGTGCATATGGGATCCATTATACACATAGGCAATAAATATCAAATGGGTGTTTATCTTAGTAATAGTGGTTCTTTTTTTAAGTTTGATGTATTGCATTGTAGCCATTTAATTATCAGACAGAGAAAATAACAGTTCATCTACGTGTATGTGAAATGAGTATCACTCGTACTTTATAAAGAATTTTTTAAGGCTGCCTAAAATAATATTCAAATTGTTCACCCAAGTAAATCAACAAAATCAGTGTCAAACTTAATTGATGATCGGTCATTGGACAGATATTCATAATATACATGAAAACTAGACTATCAATTGTTGTGGAAACATGCAGCTTTTGACGAAGCGTGTTATACCAAGAACTTAATCACCCAAATCACAAAAAGATAACTTCCATAAAAAGACAAGATGGACATGCAATCAAAACATAGACACAAGATATTCCATGCAAGCACCCTTTTTATTGATTTAACAAAAATAAATTTTGTTTACACTTATTAGAATAAGACAAAAATAAACAAATTACAATTGAATCAATAACCTAATTGAGAAAGTGAAAAAATATCTAGATGATTGATATTGTCGAAGAATAAGAACCATGAAAAACGTCGGCTAACAACACTGGATCAACTAATTAAGAGCCTTAGTCTCATGGTTTGATTCAATTCTGAAAGCGGCATATATAAGAATAGAAAACATAAGCAAAAACCAAAATTGCCCTTTCAAAATATCACGAACATATTTTAGAGAAAAACTTGGTCAAACTCAAAAAAATTCGGCTTAGACGTTTGGGTCCAAAATCCAAACATCTGACTTGTATTCAGACGTCTAAAACTAAAGACCAAAGGTCTGGAATAATATTCTGGAAAATCCCCTGAGAACATCCAAACGTCTACAATCCCAATCCAAACGTTTGGAATAGCATTCTGGGAAATCCCCCTATAACATCCAGACATCTGGAATCCCTTGCTGCACCTTGCAACTCCTTCCAGCTTCGGCGATATCTCGAGTTCCCGAACTCCATGATCATGCCATCTTCAACGTATAGCTGACTTAATATCACAAATCACAATACTCCCCCTTGATATGAAATCACATCAGCATTCAAACAATCGACAAACAAGTCATCACTAGCTCTTTCACACATCACCAAATCTCTATCAAACTACATTGTAAACCCAACCACTGCTTGTAAGTGATGCATTTCCCTTATTAGGTGCATCATACAAAACCGATCTCAAAAACATTTCTAATACCACAAACATGTCCATCTTATATTTATGGATTTTCCAAGTTGACACCCATCTATCACTTGACCTGAGCCCACTAATTGATCATTATATATCCCTTGAGCATCAACAATATAAGGAACCCTATCTGAAACATGATTCTCGATGCTAGAATCATAAACAGTGAAAACATTAACCTCTCCATCTTAATGTAAACTAGGTTTTTCAACCGTCAATCCCATAGTCGACTACAAAAACAAACCAATCAATAAATGTTTCTTTCCTCTAAAACTCCTTTTATCATTACATGACCACCCTTCTTTACTATCAAAACTTCACCTTGAGTCTCATAAGTGCAACTACGGCAATCTAACTAACTGAGAGAAATAAGATTATGCAAACAAGTAGGGACATGTCTAACTAAAAAGACTTCCCTAACCACACCATCATGCATACGAAACTAGATAGATCCAATACCATAAACTAACAGTTCTACTCCATTGACCGTGCCAATCATGTTGACATTCTTCTAATATGAGAAAAACAGTTCACATCACAACAAATGTAAAAACTGGCTACCGAATTTATCTTCCAATGTTTAGCTTCACTAAGGGAGACATCACAAGAAGCACCACTATTGGTATCTTCAACAAAACCTACATGTGCATCATCACTACTATCACCCGGCGCAGCCTTCCTCTTATCCCTTTGATAAGCATTACACTTTATGCGTATGTGACCTTTCTTATTACAATAATAACAAGCGATAGTATCTTTACCACTAGCTTCATTCTTCCTCCAACTTATATCTTTCCTTGAGTCTCTTGCCACCATATCCTCACTTTGAAATGATTTCAAGCCCGAATCTTTTCTCCTAAGTTTCTCATCCAAAAGGCTTCTTTGTACACACTACAATAAAAAATACCCTATTACAACATCATTTTTGCAACGGACATCTATGCCCGTTGTAAAGGATATTACAAAGATCATTTGAGGACATTGTAATAGATATCCAATACAACGCCCTTTTTACAATGGGCTATATTAGCCTGTTGAAATAGAATGCTATTACAACAATCCCTTCATGCCCTTTATAATATATGCCAATTTTACAACACCCAAAAAATACCCGTTGTAATAGATTTTAATTTTACAACTGTCACAAAATACCCGTTATAAGTGATGCCAATTTTAAAACGCTCATAACATCCGTTGTAAGTGGTGCCAATTATTAATATTTAGTAAATTCATTTACTGTTTATTAATTACAATAAATAATTAATATATATAAATAAGAAATAATATTAAAAAATTAATTAATAATACTTTTTAATAACTAATGATTAATAATCAAATTATTATAATTAATATTTAACAATCAAAGCTAAATATTTAATATATTTAATTAATCTAAAATTTTAATAATTATTATTCAGTAATTACCATAGTTTTATAATTAAAAATTAATAATAAATTATTATTGATTAATTTATTATTTTGTAATATATTCAATAACCAGTAATTATTGATTTGTAATTACTATTGCTCTAATAATATGTATGTCCATAATTACTAATTCTTATCTATAATCAATAAAAAATGTTTAATTATTTTTTAGGGTTAACTATTTATAATTAGTGAATTACATAAACATTTTATTAATTACATAAATAATTGATAAATATAATTAATAACTAATATCAAATAATTAATAGTATTAAATAAGTGATAATAAATAATTAGATTTTAATAATTATTATTTAATAATCAAAGCTATATATTTAATTAATCTATGTGTGAATTGCATAATCCCGTGAACCATCGAGTCTTTGATGCAACTTGGGCACGAGGTCATTAGGAGTGCACGTCTATGCATCATGTAAAAAAAAAAATTAATCTACAATTTTAATAATTATTATTTAGTAATTACCATAGTTTAACAATTAATAATTAATAATCAATTATTATTTATTAATTTACTATTTGGTAATATATTTAATAACTAGTAATTACTGATTTATAATTATTATTTTTGGCATAGCTGATCGGTTTTTAAGGTGACTGCAAACACCTTTTATTATAACAAATAATAAAATACATGAAGTTCAAGTGATTGCAGTTAACAATCAGCTTGTGGTTTTTAAGGTGGACCATCCACACATACATGAAAAGGAAAAACAGGAGCTAAGCAACTTTGCCTAGACTATTATGCGCTGATAGGGAGGCTAGTCTCCATCAGCATCACATGGAGGAGGATTTTCCAGCCAAATGTCAGTGGAATGCGTCACCAGGTCCACAATGAAGTGCGGATTTTTCGGGCCATAAAGATAGCATCTGTCCCAGGTAGAATCACTCAATATTTTCACATTGTTAAGGCCATCCACACCTTCAGCTGCCAAAACCATCTCTTTACCAACAATATGATACATTAGATATATAGATTCATCGTCTTCCCTGACGTAAATGTAATGATTATTAGTGTTAACACCGTTATTATAACGCAGTTCAAAATAGTAAGTGCCAAAGAGCTTTGGACTGGTTATGGCCTAAAGCAGTAAGCCATCAAAGCGACATGGTCTGTGCCATACCCATTCAAATCGTCAAAACCAGACTAAGTTGTTTGAGCGATAAGGCTCTAAGTCATTAAACACGACTTGGAGTGTATGACAAACCATATCGGACAAATTAAGCTGCTCCAACTAAGCCGCTAACGCGACATGGTCCAAGTCGTTAACTCGACATGGTCTTAAGGCGTTCCATGCGCCATGATCTCAAGCCGATTTAAGCGCGACATGATTCTAAGTCGTTAACACGACATGAAGTATATGCCGTAAGCTGCATGTCGATTGACAAGTCATTGTGCTGGTCACCAACTCATGAAGCGCGTCATGCCACTATTAGTGCCAAGCCGTCCATACGACTTAGCTCAAGCCATCACGTGGTATTCATACCGCATGTCGCACTCGACATGTTCGATATGGTTCGCGTGGCTTAAGAGAGCATACCGTATGTTATAATATTGCCATTTATACATGGTGCTCACCTTAACCATGTCGCTCACTGTAAATGAAAGCACCACATGGCGTGTGATTTAGTGCAAGTGTAAATATATAAACTGCTACATACAAATACATTGAACAATGGAAGAGTCTTTTAAAATATAGAAGGGCACGTCAAAAGGGTGTGTGTGAGGAAGAAGAACATCAGGTCTTCAATATATAGCACAAACGGGCTAACAATATGACGTGTGGACTAAGAGGAGCGCCATGGGCTCTTCTATAATCCATGACGGTTTTGAACACTCATATCGCATGAACGGTTTGTACGGTATGACATGCCAACAAGTTGGAAGTATAGCACAAAAGCTATCATGTCGTGTGAAGTAAAGCAAGTCGTTAGTACAGGTATGACAAATATACAATAAAATGAGCATGAAATACACGTAGCCTCAAATATACGTCTGGAACCAGCTGTCAGTGCGCATGCCGCTTCAAAGTCATACCGTTAGGCTTTTAAAAGGATGGCCTTGGAAGGGAAGCAGCAAGCCATGCCGTTCAGTAGTTAACGACATGCTTCATGTCGTCCAAGATCTTAAAGGCCACATATTCATGCCGCAAGGTCTACACGTGAAGGACAACTACATGACAGCTGTACCTACACACATATTTACCAAAGTGCCACCGAAAGTTATACCGCATTTCACCATGGCGACATGAGTCATGGCGAGATGAGTCGTGGCAAATGGAATCATGTCGAAATGAAGTCATGTCGAAGTGGAGTCATGGCGAGTTGAGTCATGTTGTTTTTCTGCAAAATTACGAATTTGCCACCTGGGGCAAAATCACCTATAAATACCCCTCATGATTCATTTGAGAAAGAGAGGACCGAAAATTCATTTCTACGAGGGGATTCCGTCAAATTCAAAGCTCATCTACAACTCCTCTAATGGCTTCCATGGATTCAACAACACTTTTCTAACTTCATGAAGATCAAATCTAAGTGAATGATCATAAAAGCTTTCTCCAATCAAATCTAAGAACCTTCAATCTCATTTAGGGTACACAATAAGTCTCTCAAGCATCATACAAATGATCTCTTCTCCTCTCCGAAGCTTAAAATCGAATGTTAATTCACTA
The DNA here is from genome assembly GCA_030737875.1 of Allium sativum. NCBI lineage: Eukaryota > Viridiplantae > Streptophyta > Magnoliopsida > Asparagales > Amaryllidaceae > Allium > Allium sativum. The sequence goes on along the minus strand of CM060916.1, from coordinate 1,034,145,261 downwards.
CAAAATCTATGAAGATCATGGAAAAGGATCAAAGCACACAAGTGGTTGAAGATTCATCACAAAGCTAAAAGATCTCTTCATTTTCTTCACCAAATTCAAGTGAAAGTAAATCGTCAAGAGAGTTAAAAGAGAAAAATGATTGTATTGAGGGAAAAATCATATGTTGTAAGCTTGAATATCATAATGAGAATGGATTGAAAGTGGACGTAGATTCATAGAGAAGCGAACCACTATAAAAATTCTATTGTGCTCTTACTTGCTTTTATCCATTTATTTTGCAATTTCGCGGTTCCATATTCTTACCGAATAGGTGAAGTGTAGCTTTTACACCTTTGGTGTTTGATCCCAAATTTGGAGCAAACATTTGGCGCCCACCATGGGGCCGCGCTCGCATCTCCTACCTCTTCTCGCCCTCTACTAAAGTTGAGATCCTTGCATTAAAGCTCTAAGTTGCATCCTTCTATGAAATCATGACAAAGTCTAAGAAGACCATTAGCAAAACCGTGATAGAAGCCGATGATGTTGCTAATGAAGAGACACCACTTACTAACCGTTTCAATGTTAGTGAAAACTCGATAAGTGGAGCTGGTGTGACTAGAAATGAACTAAATGCCGCTACTGCCAACGTGAACCGCCGAATTGAAACTTCAAATAAAACTTTGATGGATGCTAATGATGATCTAATGGAAAAAATGAACACTCTTCTAAATGCTCAACCTATTCAAGCCCCTCCAAAAGTGCATGTGGATCTCGAGGAAAATGATAAATCGCCCACTTCCGATCATAACCGCAACGACAATATGGAAGACGATTATGATTGGACAAGTGGCAAAGATGAAGCTAATATCGAAGAATTGAGATCAAAAGCTAAGAGGAATTCCGAAGCGAATGCTCGAAAAGCCGCTAATCCTATCACGGGGGCACCTCTTCGTTGAGAAGTTAAAGGACCTAAGATCTCTAATCGAGATCATATGCCTAGACGAACATTTGGAAAAGAGCTCAACTTCACAGAGCGTCATAGCACCGAAGAATACATTTCGGACATGACAGAACGAGCCATGAAAAAGAATCAAGCTAGCAAGGACGACGAAAGAGAATGGGACTTCTCTCCCGATAGGACTCCATTCACCGAAAGAATCCTTGAAGCAGAATGCCTTAAGAAGTTCAATCCTCTGACTTTGCCCCCATACAACGGCCTAGTTGATGCCAACTACTTCCTATTCAAATACGAGTGGCATATGAGTGCGACTAAAGCAACCGATGAGATGAGATGCACATACTTTCCTCTCTACTTAAAAGGTGCCGCATCACTATGGTTCACAAAGCTACCGCCCAAGTCTATCGATCGATTTTCTGACCTCACCAAAAAGTTCAAGGAGCAGTTTCGCATGTACGCTACTAAAGCCAATGATGCTATAACACTCTCAGCGATGAAACAGAATCCAGGGGAAACTGTCAAAGCCTTCCTCAGTCGATTCAACGTTGCCTTGTCTGAAGTAAGGAATCCAGAACCACGCATAATCCTTATGGCTTTACTCGATGCTATACACAAAACAAGCGAATTCGGAAGATGGGTAAAGATGAAGGAACCGACTATGCTTGAAAGGTTCCATAAGAAAGCGGAGGAGTACATGAGAGTAGACGATAATCCTGTACCTCTTCAGATCATCGGTGGTAAACAACTTCTTGAAGCTCCCAAAAACGCTGCTACTCAGTGTGATCAAAAGAATACTCAGGGGCAGAAACGAGTAAATGACAAAAATGACAACAAAGCTAATAAAAAGTTTTGCCTTCTTGAATCGTCTGAGTTAACTCCTCTAAATAACACTCCTGAGAACATCTACCTTGCCACAAAGGACGCAGAAGATTAACTAGAGCCTCAGCCAATAAAAATGAACGACCATCTGACTAAATCCGGGAAGTTTTTTGGTATCATAATCAGCCGGGCCACATCACCAACGAATGCAGGCATCTGAAATCATTAATTCAAGAGTTGATTACGAAGAACCGTCTGCAACAATTTGTGAAGAACCCCCAAGATGCAAATCCCTCTGCAACTCCCCAAGGGCAAGGGGCATTAAATGATCGGTCTGCTCCAAAAAACGTAGCTTCTGCTCAGATCACTCCAAGGCTGATAATCAACTGACAACCGTTGATGATGATCTAATATCTACGGCTCAGAATAAGCGATCATTATCGCCTCTCTGCATTACTTTACTCTTTACTATATTTTACTTTCCTTTAAAAAATCTATAATGGTTTACATACATTGTACAAAACAAAAGCTATTCCATAGGTGTTTGCTTCCTCAAGATCCGATGAAATAAGGCAACTCCGATAATACCAACTCAATGGTTGATCAAGGAAGTTCCAATGAGTCAAATGGCAAATAGAGCAACAAGCTGTCACGGATCCAAAACCTCTTCCCCCAAAGGTCGTGCGAATTCGTAAGCGCGGGAGCTTGCTAAAGCAAGACGAAGCGTGGGAGTTCATAAGCACGGAGCGATGCAGCCTAAGTCCAAAGGTCGCGGGTATCCGTAGGCACGAAACGAAGCGCGGGAGCTTGCTAAAGCAAGACGAAGCGTGGGAGTTCGTAAGCGCGGAGCGATGCAGCCTAAACCCAATGGTTCGCGGGAATCCGTAGGCGCGAAACGAAGCGCGGGAGCTTGCTAAAGCAAGATGAAGCATGGGAGTTCGTAAGCGCGGAGCGATGCAGCCTTAACCCAATGGTTCGCCGGAATCCGTAGGCGCGAAACGAAGCGCGGGAGCTTGCTAAAGCAAGACGAAGCATGGGAGTTCGTAAGCGTGGAGCGATGCAGCCTTAACCCAATGGTTCGCGGGAATCTGTAGGCACGAAACGAAGGGCGGGAGCTTGCTAAAGCAAGACGAAGCGTGGGAGTTTGTAAGCGCGGAGCGATGCAGCCTTAACCCAATGGTTCGCGGGAATCCGTAGGCGCGAAATGAAGCGCGGGAGCTTGCTAAAGCAATACGAAGCATGGGAGTTCGTAAGCGCGGAGCGATGCAGCCTTAACCCAATGGTTCGCGGGAATCTGTAGGCGCGAAACGAAGCATGGGAGCTTGCTAAAGAAAGACGAAGCGTGGGAGTTCGTAAGCGCGGAGTGATGCAACCTTAACCCAAACCTCGCAGGAGTTCGCACTGCGAAACGATGCAACAACCAAAAATCCATTTCCATAGAGAAAGCGACTTCTCCATAGGAGATATCAACAACGTTCAATGAAATCCATCACGTTGATTCAAACGCACGAAAAAGACGTTGGATTAAAAGGACCTCACTAAAACACGGGGAATCTAGCGGAATCTTCAATGTCAAAACTGATCAACATGACAAACAAACATTGAGCAGTTAAAATCTTCTCATAGTGAAGACTAATGATGACCTCCAGAGCCGAGGCACATATAGTTAAAAAATTTCCAAAGAGAAACAAAAAATAATCACAGATACGTATTTCTCAAATGTGAGATACCATACACCATCATATAAGTCATAAAACGATAATGTTTAAAATCCACCGTCGGCTCTAGTCGATTAGATGATTTTAAGCATTTAATGCGAATTCAAATTCGAATATCGCATTTGCACAGACAATATTCAGTAGGTTATAAACCGCTAAGTAGAACAATTCTGTGCAGATGCGTTATTAATTCAAAGTAAAAATTTGCTATAATTCATTTCCAGATGTTAAACTAATAGGCTATCGATATGGACGACCGATAGTGAAGTATAAGTCCAAAATCGCCAAGTACCTATATTGATTACAGAACATGTGGCTTGAAGTTTACAATTTCAAAGTATGACTTGCCACAACAGACAAAAAGCTACGACTGAACCGCAATGCAAAATTATGATGTTTGTTTCGAAGCCCGCATTTCTCGCAAGCAAAAATACAAGCTTCGAGGGGCAAATGTTAACACCGTTATTATAACGCAGTTCAAAAAAGTAAGTGCCAAAGAGCTTTGGACTGGTTACGGCCTAAAGCAGTAAGCCATCAAAGCGACATGGCCTGTGCGATACTCATTCAAGTCATCAAAACCAGACTAAGTTGTTTGAGCGATAAGGCTCTAAGTCATTAAACACGACTTGGAGTGTATGCCAAACCATATCGAACAAATTAAGCAGCTCCAACTAAGCCGCTAACGCGACATGGTCCAAGTCGTTAACCCGACATGGTCATGAGACGTTCCATGCGCCATGATCTCAAGCCGATTTAAGCACGACATGATTCTAAGTCGTTAACACGACATGAAGTATATGCCGTAAGCTGCATGTCGATTGATAAGTCATTGTGCCGGTCACCAACTCATGAAGCATGTCATGCGACTATTAGTGCCAAATCGTCCATACGACTTAGCTCAAGCCATCACGTGGTATTCATACCGCATGTCACACTCGACATGTTCGATATGGTTCGCGCGGCTTAAGAGAGCATACCGTATGTTATAATATTGCCATTTATACATGGTGTTCACCTTAATCATGTCGCTCACTGTAAATGAAAGTACCACATGGCGTGTGATTTAGTGCAAGTGTAAATATATAAACTGCTACATACAAATATATTGAACAATGGAAGAGTCTTTTATAATATAGAAGGGCACGTCAAAAGGGTGTGCGTGAGGAAAAAGAACATCAGGTCTTCAACGGGCTAAAAATATGACGTGTGGACTAAGAAGAGCGCCATAGGCTCTTCTATAATCCATGACGGTTTTGAACACTCATGTCGCATGAACGGTTTGGACGGTACGACATGCCGACGAGTTGGAAGTATAGCACAGAAGCTATCATATCGTGTGAAGTAAAGAAAGTCGTTAGTACAGGTTTGACAAATATACAATAAAATGAGCATGAAATACACGTGGCCTCAAATATACGACTGGAACTAGCTGTCAGTGCGCATGCCGCTTCAAAGTCATACCGTTAGGCTTTTAAAAGGATGGCCTTGGAAGGGAAGTAGCAAACCCTGCCGTTCAGAAGTTAACGACATGCTTCATGTCATCCAAGATTTTAAAGGCCACATATTCATGCCGCAAGGTCTACACGTGAAGGACAACTACATGACAGTTGTACCCACACACATATTTACCAAAGTGCCACCGAAATTTATACCGCATATCACCATGGCGACATGAGTCATGGCGAGATGAGTCGTGGCAAATGGAATCATGTCGAAATGAAGTCATGTCGAAGTGGAGCCATGGCGAGTTGAGTCATGTCATTTTTCTGCAAAATTACGGATTTGCCACCCGAGACAAAATCACCTATAAATACCCCTCATGATTCATTTGAGAAGGAGAGGACTGAAAATTCATTTCTACGAGGGGATTCCGTCAAATTCAAAGCTCATCTACAACTCCTCTAATGGCTTCCATGGATTCAACAACACTTTTCTAACTTCATGAAGATCAAATCCAAGTGAATGATCATAAAAGCTTTCTCCAATCAAATCTAAGAACCTTCAATCTCATTCAGGCTACATAATAAGTCTCTCAAGCATCATACAAACGATCTCTTCTCCTCTCTGAAGCTTAAAATCGAATGTTAATTCACTACAAAATCTATGAAGATCATGGAAAAGGATCAAAGCACACAAGTGGTTGAAGATTCATCACAAAGCTAAAAGATCTCTTCATTTTCTTCACCAAATTCAAGTGAAAGTAAATCGTCAAGAGAGTTAAGAGAGAGAAATGATTGTAATGAGGGAAAACTCATATTTTGTAAGCTTGAATATCATAATGAGAATGGATTGAAAGTGGACGTAGACTCATAGAGAATCGAACCACTATAAAAATTATTTTGTGCTCTTACTTGCTTTTATCCGTTTATTTTGCGATTTCGCAGTTCCATATTTTTACCGGATAGGTGAAGTGTAGTTTTTGCACCTTTGTTGTTTGATCCCAAATTTGGAGCAAATAATTAGTACCCGGTCGATGTCGCATTTCAGTCTTACAATGAACCCATGTTTTCTCACCTTTATTCTATAAGAAAGTTTCTTCATTGTACAATAAGTCTTCTTCTACACTGGGAATTTCCGTAGGCGCTGGATCAAGGGCACTAGGAACAATAGGCGTAAATGTAGCAACATCGGGTTTAGGGGAAAATGAAGCAGTGGGAAGAACGGATGCCTGCAGCTTAGGAACCCATTGCAAGTTAGGTTTATGAAGTGGTAACTTGACAACATTGGTTGTAGCAGAGCAGGTTTCAAAAGTATGCCCAAAGGAGCTGCACTTTGAACATATATCCAGGCACCAACTATAGTGGACATCTACATCAACATCAAATCCTTCAACTAGAGTCACGCATAGCTTGTTCGGAAGTGGCTTCGTGGGTGTGATTTCAATGAGAGCTTTTGCATATTTAAGGCTTTTTCTGGCCACTGTATTAGAATTAAAACATCAAAGCTTGCCAATTAGACTAGCTAACCAGTCTAAACCGATCAACGGTTGGAGAACAGAAGGAATGCTAGTGAAAGTGGCCCATACCGGTACGGATTGAATCTGCTCTCTAGCCTTGCCAACCATTGCACTCCAAGGAGTGATAATGAACGGTTGGCCATCAATCACAAGCGGATCACGCTCAAGGACACTTAGTTTGTCACTAGGATTGGAGAACTTGAAATAAAACATAGAGTCAAAGAATTGTACAAACAATCTACCTCTCATTATCCAACGACTGTAGCAGCTCTCACGTACATCTTGATAAGGAGTGGTGCTGCCAAGGAAAAATCCAACAAGATGGTCAGACCAATACTCTTCACCTACACCTTGCACAACACTTAGCATGACACTACGCCATTTAACAATAGATTTTGAAAAAATTTCTCGAGGTTGGTAATCTCCTGAAATTTTGAGAAGACATGAAAAAAGAGAGCTAAAGGTTTTAGGCGGAGTATCGACCTCTTCAGCAGCCTCAACATTCATATGAATACTTGATGGTTCTTCAGGGGCACTTTGTGGAGCATGAAGTGAGCATGATGTTCCAATAGATTTCTCTGAACAGTCACTAGCACCTCCATCCAACACTACCTCAATATTAGTTTCTCCAACCATTTCACTATTAGTGCTTTCACCCAAACTGTTCAGATTTGACGTCCCTTCAGCTTGCTTCCAGTCGTGTTCGTTTGCAACTGCCAAAAGGGGGGACAACGCAGAGGACTGAGCGCCACCGTGAAGTCCAGTGAGAGGTCGCGTAGCCATAGATGCATCAGTTAGCAGATCGTTGAAGGGGTTAGCCAGGGGAACACTACATGGCTTAGATCTGGAAAAGGTTGGATCCAATCTGAAGGTGCATCCATATCTAGTGCGTGAGTGAGAGGTTTTGATTGGAGGGGACGTGGAGCAGCGGGGCATGGGCAGAAGGGAGGGAGGGCGATGCGGAAGGGAGAAGCGATAGAAGAAAATCAATTAGAAGGAGCGACTGGAGCCGCCATTACCTTTTGTTTTGAAACGTTTTGTGTATGGTTGATTATTGATTTATAATTACTTTTTCTATAATAATATGTATGTAATAACAATAATTTAATTATTAGGTTATTCTTCAAAATTGGTTAGCACACACTAGATCATTGTTTCCCACCCAATTTTCTCTTCATTTTTGTTTCCCGCTTACCCATTTTCACTTAACCTTAAATTACCGCCTTCTCTTTATATAGTATGTATCTCTATTTAAATTCTGTATTAGTTATAGTCCTTTGTAATTTCTAGTTGATTCGGTTATGCCTATTTGTTAACTGAAATATGCCATCAGATTTAAAGTTTATAGAGTTAATATTTACATGGAAGTAAAAATTGAATTGATGAAAAAGAGAAGTCGGAATAAACTCGATGTATACATTGAGCATATTATTGGGTTTTATTGGTATCGGTACTACGTGCTCGGACACTATAGTATTTATAGTGTATCACTGTAAATATTATATGTTGTTCGAGTACACACACACATACACACACACACAAATATATATATACACACACACGTTTGACCTTGCCTAAAAAAATGACGAAAAACAACCCAAATTACCAAGGCAAACAAAATTTAAATCAACTTCAAATTTGCGAACTAAATTGTTTCTTTCTCAATTTACTATGTTATTTTATTCTGATATGTACATAGAAGACCACACAAACTTTGAAGCAAGAAGCCAAAAACTAAGACTAGAGTGAGAGTGTGAGTGATTGTGTACATGTATATGGGTGAATGAGTATGTAGTAAGGAGCCAATGTATACGAGTGAAATGTAGCGAGAAAGTGTATGTATAAGTGATTGTGTAATAGTGAGGAAACAGTATGTATACTATTCGAAAGTGTAATAAATATTTATTTAAACAAATATTTATTATTTGTTTAAAAATAAATTCTGTGTTAAATTTTAAATTCTTGTAAATATTTATTTATAGTATTTTTACTATTGGGCTTGTTGCAAGTTTCAACTTTTTTCAATGGGCACTCATTGTTGTCATATAGTCTATTGCAACGGGAAATGACCATTGTAAAAAGATGGCCTGTTACAATGTGGCCTAATATAATGGGCATTAAATGTTGTCATAGAGTCTATTACAACGGGCAATGCCCATTCTAAAAAGGGACCTATTACAACATGGCCTATTACAACGGTCGCCATGCCCGTTGTGAAAACCCTATTACAACGGGTATTCCCCATTGTAAAAAGACTGTTTTGTTGTAGTGACAGTTTCCAAATAGATTACTCTATTAGCATTGGAATTACTCAATGAAACAACCAAACTTTATGAAAGTGAAGTCATCAATAAAAGATACCATTACTTATCATTTAAATCGACCTTCAAATTTTCCAATGATATATTACGTCTTGAAGTTCGTTCAAATGCTCTATAGTAGAATTTTCTTCGTCAAATCTCAGTTGCACCAACTTTTGACCTAAAAAAGCATTACTTGTAACATTCTTGGACTCATACGGAGGTACCAACTTTCGCCACAAATCCTTTATGGATTCACAACTAGCCACATGATGGAAAATTGAATCATCAAGGTATATGCGAATCAAAACAGTCACCTTCTTATCCATCTTCTTTCATTTCCCCTCATCTACATCTGAAGGTTTCTTCCCGTCTCCATCAATCGGATTATGGAGATCATTAAGGTGTAGAACATCCTATATTTTAAGCTCTGAAATTCCCTAATTTCTTTCATAAAAAATAGCCATCTTCAAAAATGAAATCATATCCAAAATAAAAAAAAATTAGTTTCCACACCTAAATTACTCTAAATTTTGCGATGATTTAACTACTACAGCAACTGTTGTAGAAATATAAGGCTTTTATGGAAGCGTGTTATACTAGGAACTTAGTCACCCAAGTTATGAAGATATAACTTTGATAGGAAAACAAGGCGGTTATGCAATCAAAATACAAACACAAGATATTCTACCCAATCAACCACTTTGTTTTTTCGCCAAAAATAAATTTTGTTTACACTTATTGGAATAAGCCAAAAATAAACAAATTACATTGAATCAATAACCTAATTCAGAAAGGGAAATTATATCTAGATTACTAATATTATTAGAGAAGAAGGGCCATGAAGAACGATGACTAATCCTAAATCGACTAATTAAGGGCTTAATCTCATGTTTTGATTCAATTCTAAAAGCAGCTTATATAGGAGAATAGCAAACATAGACAAGTATCCAAATTTCCCCTTCAAGATATAATGAATATATTCTAGAGAAAAACTTGGATAAACTTAATATTTTCTGGCTCAGACGTCTAGCTATGCATTAGAGATCTAGAATTAAAAACCAGAGGTTTGAAATAGCTTTCTGGAAATCCCTTAAGAACATCTAAACGTTTGGAATCCCTTGTTGCACTTTGCAACTCCTTCAAGCTTGTCTTGCAATATTTTAGGTTCCCAAAATCCAAATCTCACGCCGTCTTCAACATAAATGTTATTTAAAATCACAAATCAAAACATTAATGTTCCTAATCAAAATGAAAACATTACAATAAGAACGGGAACTATCACTAATATTGAAACCTCTTACAACAAGGTTGAAGATATGAACTACGATCAAAATGCAACTGCTTGGACCAATAGCAAATAAAGTATAGCAAGGGCTTCAGAGTTATGGGAAAACAAACCAACAGCCATATAAGGCTTTCATTAGAGCAACCAATATGCAAGGAACCAAAAACTTATAGTTTTAAGGGGAATTCAAAATTAAATGCAATGTTGGAAGTTGTTAGAAATAATAATTTGGTATATGCAATACTTGAAGGACTAAAATAATATATGTACGCTATGATGAAAATAAATATATACCAACTCTAATAGTTGATAATCAAAGTGTCACTAATTTTGTCGACAGTCTATGATCCAGTAAGTTGGTACCATAAAGTTATCATATCACACCAAGCATCAAATAAAATTTATAACCAAACTAAACGGCGTAAATAATGCATCAGCTAAATATTGTTTTCAAATATAAATCAAAAGAATATTTCAACATGTTAAGATAACCTCCCTCTTCTTCGCAACACATATCCACATCCTTTTGCAACACCTAAAATTATAATAGATAATGGAATTTAGAGCACATGTAAGCTTAAAAGTTGGAAGAAGAATTGAACTTTGTACGTAGATTGACTAAAAAACACTATCATTAAACATCATATTTAGATACTTTTAAATTATAATTTAGTCATAAAATTGAAAATTTCTGCTTTGGTTTGAAGTACATTGACTCGGGTATGATACGTATACTTTTAGGTCGTTTATAATATCTTTACATTTCTACTACATACAATTATTAAGGTTCCCTGCCAACTTTTCTTTCTCAATTGTTGCTTTTCTATATGCTGGCTACTTTATGGTGACGAGGAATAATTCTTTTCTATGCTACTACAGCTTACAGGATTATGTCAAGGGAAGATAATGAATGAAATGAAGGCCAACTTTAATAGTTAATCAGCCAGTTATAGAGTATACAGAGTTGTTATTACTTCAGTACTATCTAGTATGTACTAGTTGTTATACTATAGTTGCGAAGGAAAAAATAGTAATTATCTTAGATCACATTAACTATATTGGACCAACCGTTCAAGTTAAAGTAATTATCATTTATTGCAATACTGGATGCATAGAATTTTTCTGCAGAATCGTACTTTTTTTAAGAAGATTTTGATAGATCATGATAGTAGCCCCCAGAGCCGACCCTTTTATTTTACTTCCCAAGCCCATTTAGTAGTTTTGGAATAAAACCCAAAATGGAACTGGAAGAGGAAAGTTGGCCCTACATTTTGTAGTTTTGGAACAAAAGCAAAATGGGAATTGAAATGAGGAAAGCACTACAAGAAAAAAGGTTAATAATTGCAAGTTTGGACAGCGTTTGGATAACAGTTGCTGTCTGTAGCTGGACCGAAATACAATTTGAACACGTATAGCACAGTGCCATGCGCTGTCAAACTGCGAACATAAAAGATACGAAAATTGATTAGCGGGCAAATGAAATTTTTTCTTAGCCGCTTCTTTTTATTATTATTTCAATTCTGACTCTATTTTCTTTTCCATGACCTCCCCCCACCCTTTGAAACCCTTGAAAAAAAACTCCCTCCTTCCTTTATTAAGATCCATTACTAATGGTAAAAAATCAACACCTCCCTCTTTCGGTCTAGGGTTACCGCTATCTACACATCGTCCTAGCTTCGCTTCGCTCTTGTTTGAGTTATATTTTCCCTTTTTTTTGTTATGTTAAACAATTGGTTTTTCGATTGCTGATCGAACCTCGATTCAAGTATTTTTTTTAAGGTAAACTTTATTTTGTTCGGGTTTCTCTCGTAGTGCTCTAAAATTGAGCCTATTGGTTTGTTTCCCGCTCTTAGACTGCTTTCGGTTGGGTTCTCTGCCATACCGCTATTAGTTGCAGTAATATCTTCGCTAATTGTTCTAAGAAAATATGTATTATTTCCATTTTTGTGTTTTGCAAGTTGAAAAAGTACTTAAAAGTGTGCATGCATTGATGGTGCTTTGGAAGATAAAATCAAAAATATAATTGACTGAAATAAAAACAGATTGAAATAGATAATTTAATTGCAAATTTTTTTTGTAGAAACTAAAGGTTATTATATCTTTACATTTTGGTGCTATAAAAATTGCTTAATTAGTTGAGATTAGAAACCTATTGTTTGATTTTCTTTTTCTTTTACTCTTTACTACCGGTTTGCCTATGATCTTTTTGATTAAATGTGTATAAGAAGTATCCTATTATTATTTTTATTTCTCTTTCACTCATTTTTGCATGTTTGTATATGATCTATTTGATTAAAGGCATAGAATAAAGTAGTGCTTGAACAGTCCTGGTGACTATATATTTTTTCCTACATGTGCTTGTAGAATTAGGAAACCAATCTAAATGTAAAGCTGTTATATCACTATTCCTTAGCACTACATATAACTGTCAGCCAGTTGGAAAAGTAAGAGTAAACAGATGAGGCAATGACTTCATTGCTGATAGGATGATCGATGGTCAAATCTTCATGTTTCAAAACATTGATTTGTGGTGGGGACCCAGGTAGGCTGGTAATATATGCTGTTCTGAAACTATTTTTCTCATGTAATGTTGGAAAACAATGGCTGAGTCGCGGACTAGGTCGCTTTCTTGAAGACGATTCGGCGATTTGGTCAGAGGTGCAAACCAATTCGTTCCTTCGCCGCCGCCTCTAGGATAAAACAGCCTCTAAAATAGTAACTGATTTGCTTGCACAAACAAATCAGTGCAGATTTGCACTTTCGGGAAAAATACTGCTCGAAATTTCTTAGAAGTTTGTTTAATGGCGGCTGAGAAGAAGAGAATATAAAATTCGATGTTTTTCTCGTCTCAGATAAAATAGTATATATAGAACGAGAATTAGGTTTTGGGAGAAAATATCGGATCTGCTAAAATTTCGGGGGGATTAATTATTTTACCGTTGCAAAACTTTTCCGTTACAGAATAAATATCGGTGCGCAAAATAATTTTTCCATAAAAAAAAACGGTTCGAAAACAACTAAGTTTTATGGTCCAAAAATAAAAGTGCCTACACCACAAAGCCCAAGCCCAAGCCCGAACCGAACCGAACCGGGCCGGGCCGGGTCGGGTCGAGTCGAGTCGGTCGGTCGCGCGCGCGTGTGTGGTGGTCATGATGCATGGTCTCCCTCCTCACAACAATGCATGTATTGGGAGCCCAAGGCCCCAACATGACTTCTTAGAAACAAGTATAAATCCTTGCCTCTTCCCTATAATCCCATGATGTGGGACTACTCAAACATAGGAGCCATTCATACACTTATTCAATCATTTTTAATAATTCACATAATGTTTGTAAACATTTCCAACAATCCCCCACTTGAATTTTTAAAAATATTTTCGAGCAGTTTCTTAAAAACATAAGATTGTGCATAAACAAAGGTGTCCAAGGACTTGAACCTTTGCATAGTGAGTAAGATTCAGTTTTTACTAGAGTGACACGTAGTCTTGAACTCTATTCCTGACATCAAACCACACACAACCTTTTCTATAGTGCAATCAGATAAGCCCGTGCATTTATGGCCCTGCACGTCTATCCCAGTTTAGTGAATGCTCTAGAAGTTTTGCCCAAACTCCATAGGAAACGGCCACATTTCCACATTCACAAAGGTGAGTCTATCAAGAGCACTCCTGAAGGTAGGTACTCCACTCCAAATAGAGTATAGATCTCATTAAGAGTTTCTATTAACTCATCCTCTAATCACTTCAGGAATACATGCTTCTTGGTTTATTAACTAGCATGTTCAACTCATATCACTACACAACTTGTTATTACCCATTGAACCTAGTTCTTGGGATCTCCAGTCATTTAGGTCGGGTTACCATTGTGCGTGACTCAACAATCTAAGGGCAATAGTCCCATTCTTTTAGAAGAGTTATGGACTTTCTCTCTGGACAGTCCTTTCGTCAAAGGATCTGCCAAATTTTCCTCACTACGTACGTAATCCACTCTAACGGTACCTGTGGAAAGTAGTTCTCTAACAGTGCTGTGCTTACGACGTATTTGTCGTCTCTTACCGTTATAGTAACGGTTCTGAACTTTTGCAATAGCCGCGGTACTATCGCAATGTATCAACACTGCTGGTATCGGTTTTTCCCATAAGGGAATCTCAGCTAGCAGATTTCTCAAATATTCTGCCTCTTCACTAGCTGTAGCTAGTGCTATCATCTCAGACTCCATAGTAGACTGAGCCAAAATAGTCTGTTTCTTGGATTTCCAAGAAACAGCTCCTCCAGCGATGCTAAATATGTAGCCACTGGTCGCTTTAGAATCATCAGATAAGGTATTCCAGTCTGCATCAGAATATCCTTCAAGTACAGCTGGAAACCTTTCATAATGTAATCCAAGGTTCATGGTTCGTTTAAGGTATCTCATTACCCTTTCAATAGCTTGCCAGTGCTCTATACTAGGTCTACTGGTAAACCTGCACAATAATCCCACGACATAGGCAATGTCGGGTCTAGTACAATCAGTGGCATACCGAAGGCTGCCAATGATGCTCGCTTAATCAGACTGTCTTACACCTTCACCAGTGTTCTTAAATAACTTTACACTGTGATCATATGGCGTACTTGCAGGTTTACAGTCAAAGTAATTATATTTATTTAGTATCTTCTCAATGTAATGAGATTGGTCCAAAGAAATTCCCTTTTCTGACCTAGTAATCTTAATACCAAGGATTACACTCGCTTCACCTAGATCTTTCATATCAAAATTGACACTTAATAAGGATTTGACTGAGTTTATGGCATGAATATTTGACCCAAAAATGAGTAGGTCATCTACATAAAGGCATATAATAGTGCAAATGTCATTCTCAGATTTGTAATATATGCATTTGTCACTTTCATTAACTTTAAAACCATTTGAAATGATTAAGTTATCAAATTTTTCATGCCATTGTTTAGGTGCTTGTTTTAAACCATATAATGATTTATCCAATTTACATACTTTATGTTCTTGACCATGTACTACAAATCCTTCAGGCTGGTCCATATAAATTTCTTCGTCTAATTCACCGTTCAAAAAAGCAGTTTTAACATCCATTTGGTGTATAAGTAAATTATGAATGGAAGCAAGTGAGATTAATACCCGAATGGATGTTATTCTAGTTACAGGTGAAAAAGTGTCAAAGAAGTCTATATTTTCCTTTTGTTTAAAACCTTTAGCTACTAGTCGTGCTTTATATTTATCTATAGTGCCATCAGGTTTTAATTTCTTTTTAAGTACCCATTTACAGCCTATAGACTTACAACCAGGGGGTAAATCTACCAAGTGCCAAGTCTTATTGGATTCTAAAGAATCCATCTCATCGTTTATAGCCTCTTGCCAGAAATCGGCATCTAAAGAAGATAAGGCTTCTTGGAGGTTTATAGGATCCTCCTCAATAGTAAAAGCACAAAAATCTGAACCAAAGTCTTTTATGGTTCTTGCTCTTTTACTTCTTCTAGGTTCAGCTTCAGAATTTTCATTAAGTTCTGTTCTAATAGGCATATTTGAAGTGCCCCCACTATTCCTTAATTTGAAAGGAAATTTAGTTTCATAAAAGTCGGCATCATTTGATTCAATTATATTATGTGCATTAAGGTCATAAAATCTATATGCTTTGCTATTAATAGCATAGCCTATAAATGCACATTCATATGCTCTACTTGCCAATTTTATTCTCTTAGGGTCTGGAATGCGAACATATGCTAAACAACCCCAAGTTCTAAAGTATGATACATTGGGTTTATGATTCTTTAAAATTTCATAAGGTGAAATTTTATTCTTAGATTTAGGGATTCTATTCAGAACGTAGCATACAGTCAATAAAATATCCCCCCACCAATGTTTTGCTGCACCAGAATTTAATAATATGGCAACTACTAGCTCGGTAAAGGTCCTATTTTTCCTTTCTGCTTTGCCGTTCATTTCAGGTGAGTAGGGTGCAGTTCTCTCATGTACTATACCATGTTGTTTATAGAAATCCAGAATAGAATTAGATTCATATTCTGTTCCTCTATCACTACGAAATCTCTTAATTTTTCTATTTGCTTGATTCTCAATCTCAGTTTTGAATGTTTTAAACATGTCAAAAGCATCACTTTTATTTTTCATAAGATATACATATGTGAAATCAGAGCAGTCATCAATAAAAGTGATAAAATAACGATGTCCCTGTCTAGTTAAAGTGCCATCAAGTTCACATATGTCAGAATGAATCAAGTCTAAGGGTTCAGAAACTCTATCAACAGATTTGTGAGGTTTCTTTGTGATTTTAGCTTGTGTACAGAATTCACATTTATCAGATTCAGAGTCTGTCATTTTAGGTATCATATCTAGGGTGCTCATGTTTTGAATTATTCGTTTATTAACATGACACAATCTAGAATGCCAAATATTAAAATCACAAAGCATATAAGCAGAAGAAGTCACTTTATTAGATTCAACATTCAGTTTAAACATACCCTCACAAGCATAACCCTTTCCCACAAAAGTTCCCTTATAAGTAAGAGTGTACAAATCAGCCCCAATAACTTGAGTGAAACCAGCCTTATTAAGGAGGAAGCCAGAGACCAGATTCTTTCTTATCTCTGGAGTGTGCATAACATCTTTCAGAATTACAGTTTTTCCAGAGGTGAACTTGAGTTCCACGTTTCCAATCCCCGCAACTGTAGTGGTGTGAGAGTCTCCCAACAGAACTTTCTGATTTTCAGCAGCCGTGTATGTAGAGAACATGCCACGATCATAGCAGACATGGCGAGAAGCACCAATGTCTACCCACCAACCCTCTGATCCACCAACAAGGTGAATCTCAGTAATCATAGCCGTAAGAGGCTCCTCAGTCAGGTTAGCCTGCGGTGCAGAGCTTGGCCTGTTTCGGCACTTTCGTGCCATATGCCCTGGTTTTCCACAGTTGTAACAAAGAAACAACTGTCCAGAGTCATTCTTTTGGGCTGGTTTCTGCTGTCCTTTTGGGTTTCCTTGCGGATTCCCATTCTGTTTGTTGCGCCTGTTCTGATTCTTAAAAGATTTCTGATTTGGTTTCAGAACAGCGGGAGTGGTCTTCTTAGTACTGCTGTTATTCACAATCAGCACTTCTTCTTTCTGGTCTTGCTTGCGTGCTTCCTCCTCAATACGGAGGCGTGTACTCAAGCTCTCTAAGGAAAATTCCTTAGTCTTATGTCGCAAAGTGTTCTTAAAGTCTTTCCAGCTAGGGGGTAATTTGTCAATGATAACAGCAATTTGAAATTGTTCGTCCAAGACCATACCTTCGGAGATGATCTCATGAGCTATTTTCTGAAGCTCATGAGACTGCATCTCTACCGATCTATCATCAATCATCTGATACTTTAGGTAGCGACTTACAGCGTATTTCTTTGCCCCTGCCTCCTCTGTGTCATATTTCTTCTTTAGTGCTTCCCAGATCTCCTTTGCCGTCTTTTCATCTGAGTTATAATAATCATACAGATCATCGCTCAGTCCATTCAGTATGAAATTCTTGCATAAGTAATCCTGTTCAGTCCAGGTCTGCAGTTGCTTTGACTGTTCAGTCCATGATGCCATCTTTGCTGCATCAGTCTCGTCAGGCTTGTCTGGTAGCTGCGGTTTTTCAGCATTCAGAGCAGCCACCACCTTCCTGATCGTGAGGAAGAACTCCATCTTCTGACGCCAGCGCTTGAAATGCAAACCTTCGAACTTGAAAGGAGCAACAGTCACCAGAGGGCCGTGAAAAGCAGAGGGAGGAGCAGAATCGTCCATGGTTGAGTTGGAGGCCATTGTTTCAGTTCGTCTTCAAATTGTTGGAAAACAATGGCTGAGTCGCGGACTAGGTCGCTTTCTTGAAGACGATTCGGCGATTTGGTCAGAGGTGCAAACCAATTCGTTCCTTCGCCGCCGCCTCTAGGATAAAACAGCCTCTAAAATAGTAACTGATTTGCTTGCACAAACAAATCAGTGCAGATTTGCACTTTCGGGAAAAATACTGCTCGAAATTTCTTAGAAGTTTGTTTAATGGCGGCTGAGAAGAAGAGAATATAAAATTCGATGTTTTTCTCGTCTCAGATAAAATAGTATATATAGAACGAGAATTAGGTTTTGGGAGAAAATATCGGATCTGCTAAAATTTCGGGGGGATTAATTATTTTACCGTTGCAAAACTTTTCCGTTACAGAATAAATATCGGTGCGCAAAATAATTTTTCCATAAAAAAAAACGGTTCGAAAACAACTAAGTTTTATGGTCCAAAAATATAAGTGCCTACACCACAAAGCCCAAGCCCAAGCCCAAGCCCGAACCGAACCGAACCGAACCGGGTCGGGTCGAGTCGAGTCGGTCGGTCGCGCGTGTGTGGTGGTCATGATGCATGGTCTCCCTCCTCACAACAATGCATGTATTGGGAGCCCAAGGCCCCAACATGACTTCTTAGAAACAAGTATAAATCCTTGCCTCTTCCCTATAATCCCATGATGTGGGACTACTCAAACATAGGAGCCATTCATACACTTATTCAATCATTTTTAATAATTCACATAATGTTTGTAAACATTTCCAACATGTAATGATATTGTTGACTTATGCAGTCAATTGTTACTTTTCATGGATTATTCTTGAAGCTTATTTTTGTGACAGAATACACACACATATAAACTTGCATTCATTATTTTCTTTTGCATTTTATCCTGAATGTAATGTTAATTCAAAGAGACCATGAACCATACCTTTCACAAACTGATAATAGGTCTACTTTGATATCAGTTTGGATTCACTATTACTTGCTGACCATCATAAAATAAGAAGAGATGCAGTTGTATGATTGATAAAACTGTGTGAGTACCTGCACTATTAATTGCGTTTATCTTCCCTTACTTGCTTTTATTTGAGCACTTAAAATCAGTAGTTTAACCATTGTTACTAATAATAATTGATAAAACTACGTAAGAGGGGGATTTGTTGTTCCAGGTGTAATGCAAGCCATAAGATTTACATTCAAGAAGATTGGCTTTAAATGTGGCTTCATTGAGAGGATATAGCTCCTTAAGCGATAACATGTTGCCATCATTTCAATCAGTGGTGTGCATCAAACAGTTCCAATCTCCGAAAATGATCCCAGTGAGGGCTAGACTAGGTAACATTCCAGGGTGATAAACTTTTCCCTTGACTGAATTATGGACATAAACAATTATGTAGTATAACTCCAACTGGGAAGGGTTATGAACTATAAGAGTATAGTGCTGGGCTGACTTATCAATAGTAGATACCTAGAATATCTCTGAATCCCGTAAGATTAGAATACAGCCAAACAGTGCCTTGTTAAGACTTAAGATTATGCATGTAACGCCGATCTAGATGGATACGTTGACTTGCTTATTGGACAATTTTTAAGTTAAGTTTGCTTTCTAAGATGCCAATCATGTGATAGTTGTTCTCCTGAATGAATCTCATTATTTCTTTTTGTTTGGATATGTCATTACAACCTCGCATTCTACACAGATATGTTTCGAATCGTTGGGAAGTTAGTGGGTGCAGATGGGAGGTGGGAATTTGGCATAGTAATAAAAATTGGGTCTGATTTTGACGGTTGATGGACTTGTAGTGGATACAACATTTTCTATAGTGTAAGAGTGTCCTCTATCATGATCCCTGGATTGACTCCTGGTCTTTCTAAGAGATAAGTTATCTATATATTTCTTTTGAGTAGGGGTTTTGGATTGATTGGTGGTGTGGTTGGAAAGAGGTCCTGGGGGTAAGGGAGTTTAAGAGTGCTGCGGATTAAGGGTTGGATTTTTGTTTGGGTGAGTTATCATGGTGGGGAAGGTTGAAACCTGGGTTGAGGCTGGTAATGGAGAAGCAGCTTGGTTTACAGGGAGAGTGGAATTGCTAGTTTAGGTACTCAAACGTAACCTTCATGCCATGCTAAGAGCAACCTTAGCATTCAGCGCTTCTACTTGCGTGGTGGATTAAGAAAACAGTATCATTATCTTGCGTGGATAACAAATTTAAGGCTTAAAAACGGTTGAGGGATTGCATGATTTACACGGCTTGCATGGAGGAGTTAATTGCAGGTTTGCATGGCTTTTATGGAGAGATGAATTACTGGGTTGGTAATGTTTAATGTTATGGTAGATGTGTTGGAATGGGATTGGACAGGGAGAGGAATGGGGTTGTGCAATGATTGGAATGGAGTTGGACAAGGAGAGGAATGGGGTTGGATATGTATAGGAATGGGGTTGGACATTCATCACTAAACCAAAAATAACATCAAATAATAGCTCACATCAGTCAAGTCATCTATCATCATCAGGTCGTCATCTTCTCTTTAGGTCGTCTGAACGACCTAGCCTCAACCAACGACCTGACCCAGTCAACCCACGACCCGACCCTCAACATCTCACTTCTTCACTTGCTAGGTTGTATAATGACCTCACGACCTAGCCACACAAATCACCAACGACC
The DNA here is from genome assembly GCA_030737875.1 of Allium sativum. Lineage (NCBI taxonomy): Eukaryota > Viridiplantae > Streptophyta > Magnoliopsida > Asparagales > Amaryllidaceae > Allium > Allium sativum. The sequence continues at coordinate 1,034,124,768 of CM060916.1, read as the reverse complement.
TAACCCTTCGAAGCACCCACGAAATGACTTCGAAACTCTATCATCTGGAAACCAACGACCTAGCTCCCGCGACCTAACTCCTAGGTCTCCCAATGACCTGGTCCACTTAGGTCGTTCTACAACCCTTAGGTTGTCCAACGACCTAAGGCTCTTCAACAACCTAAGTACCCAAAGCAACCGACCCCATGCATTGCCTTGATCCCACGATCTAACTCCATGTCGCGACCTAAGCTTCAGACACCTAGAGCCGACCTACTGCCACTGCTCATCCCTATCTTGGAACACAAACCACAACCTAACTCTTGCTGCCGGAGCTGATCCATCACTTTCTGGTCGATCCATCACTTTCGCATAGATCCATCTCCTTCGCGTAGATCCATCACTTTCGCATAGATCCAACACTTTCGCATAGATCCATCTCTTTCACGTAGATCCATTACTTTCGTGTAGATCCACCAATTTCTGGCAGATCCATCAATTTCTTGGGCAAGTAGTCACGACCCAAGCTCTATGCCACATCATCAACGAACTAAGAAAAATGACCCCACTCCAGATTTGACCAAAATAGCTCCAATCTTGACCAAATCATCACCAAATAACAACAATGATTCAAACAACTCATCCACATCAAACAATTCAACAATCAACACATTATGAAATCATTAACAACATCAAAATGATAATTTTCCATTAATAAACATATAAAATTCATTGAATCATGTTAAAACTAAAATAATGGATCTAACTTGCATAAACATATGATATAACATAAGAATTACCAGTTTTAAGTTGCTAGATCAGATCCTAATTCAAATAAAAATATACTTACCATGATGTAGATCTAGGTGAAAACAACTTGAAAACGATGAAGTAATGATCAAACAACTCATATACTTGATTCAATTAGTGTGAGAGATGCTTATCACTCACCAAATCTTCAAAGCAACACAAAAACACTTGGATCTAAATCCGAACAGCGAAGAATTAGCTTCAAACTCTTCGATATGATGAAATCTCTCTTCACTTGACGTAGATCTAGCTTCAAACGATGTAGATCTTCGATTCTCTTATGTAGATCTAGAATTTTAATGGTGGAAAGGTGTATTTGATTGAGCAAGGAGGACCACGAGCTCAACCAAATGAGAGAATGAGTAAAATAACCCTCTCACCATGACTCAAACCCCTACTTATAGCCTCCCACCAGCCCAGTAATGGGCCTATCCAAATCAGACCACTAATGGTTCAAAAACCTAAACAACAAATTGTAAAACACAAAAATAGCGAATCCTCCCAAACCACTGAACCAAATCTTTAATGTGGTCAATCTACAAAATTCGCAACACCATTTCCTTTCCAATGAGACCGACCCAGCGCCTGATTCGATCCCAGTCAAAAGTTATGCCTTCTACAAGACTGATAGGGGCAAAATGGTCATAATTAAAATTGGTAAAAATTATGGACATGTCTCACATCTCCATAGCCAACATATCAAAATATGAGAGTGATCCAACCCTCAGAGAATAAAATAGAAGTGTTTTATATTCCTCTGATATGTAAAATGCGGGTTGTTACATCCCCCCCCCTCTTTAGGAATTTCTCCCCCGAAATCTCCAACAAGCACAACCAACAAAAACAATTCCGCATGCCTATCATCCATGAGCAACCGACTCTATCACCCAAACTAGCAGCCATCAAGTCATGCATCCATAGCCTTATCCTAGCATGCAGAATTCTAACAACAATAACCATAACACAAGTTATAGTGATGTAATGATTACACGATATCAATGGGTCATACCGACGAAGAGTTCTGCATGGGTTGCCTTCATGCTCTCTTCAGTCTCCCATATACGATCATCGCCATCCTCACTCCGTTGTGCCTTGACTAGCTTAATAGTCTTCTTTCTAAGTTGTTTCGTGTCATTCCCCATAACACGAAGCATCTTACGAGGTCTTGTAACTATGGTCTCTACTTCTAGGTCTTCGTACTGTTCTAGAGATACTACAACATTCGAATCATGCACGAACTTAAGTAGAAATGACACATGGAAAACATTATGCACACTCGACATCTTCTCAGGTAACTCCAACCTATATGTGAGCTTTCCAATTCGCTTGATTATCAGAAACGGTCCAACAAACCTTGGAGCTAACTTTCCTTTCCATCTGAATCGAACATCATGATTAAACGACGAAATCTTCACGAACACCATATCACCAACGTCGAATTCCAAATCTTTTCGATGCATATCGGCATAACTCTTCTGATGATCTTGGGCTGCCTTCATTCGTTGCTGAACGATCTCGATACAATCCGAGGTTTCTCTTATCATCTCAGGCCCAAATATAAACTTATCTTCAGTCTCTGTCCAACATGTTGGAGAATTACACAGACTACCATACAACGCCTCATATGGTGCCATCCTAATGCTCGATTGGTAACTATTGTTATATGCAAACTCGCCTCATATGGTGCCATCCTAATGCTCGACTGGTAACTATTGTTATATGCAAACAGAGACCATAGTTACCCATGATCCCCCGAAGTCTAACACACAAACCCTCAAGATATCTTCCAAAACTCGGTTAACCTTCCCGGTTGAACTATAAGTTTGAGGGTGACAAGCCGTGCTCAAACACAACTCGGTTCCCAAAGCTTCTTGCAAACTCTTCCAAAATCTCCTAAAACTTCTTGCAAACTCTTCCAAAATCTGCTCAGGAACAACGGATAACAATCGCTAACTATGCTCTTTGGGATACCGTGGAATCGAACTATCCATTTAATACAAAGCTCAGCCAACTTCGATGTCATCCTAGTCGATTTGACACGAATAAACCTTGCACTTTTGGTCAAGCGATCCACGATGACCCAAATTCCTTTGTTTCCTGCCCTTGTTCTAGGTAGTCTATCGATAAAATCCATCGATGTCTGCTCCCACTTCCTCGTAGAAACATCCAATGGCTGAGGTAACCCACTCGGCTTCTTCTGTTCAGCTTTCACCAAATTACAGTTCATACACTTAGAAATAAACTTTACAACATCCCTTTTCATCCCTTCCCAATAGTAAGATTGCTTCATGTCCTGATACATCTAATTACCCCCAGGATGAATCGTCAATTTCGAGTAATGTCATTCTCTCAAACCCTCATCCCTCAATCCGTCGATATCAGGAATAACCATTCGTCCTTGCTTTCGAAGTCATCCCTCTCGATCAACCTCGAACTCTTTATTCTTTGGTTCTAGCTTCTGGGTAAACTCGATAACTTTTGAATCTCGCTTTTGGCTTTCGCTAATCCTTTTGATAAGAGTAAGTCTTATCGACAAGCTTGCCAACATTTCAGGTTCCAACTCACACCGTGGTCGGAAATCAAACCTTGCGAAAAACTCGAGGCTCTTCCATTCTGAAAACATTACTCCCAATCCTGCATGTTTTCGACTCAACTCAGCTGCAACTGCATTACCTTTTCTGGAGTATAGGCTATACCAAAATCAGATGGTGCCAGAAACTCTAACCACCACTACTACCGAAGATTCAAATCCTTTTTGGGAGAAAAGATAATTCGATGACTTATGATCCGTAAACAACTCGAATCGAATCCCCATTAGGTAATGTCTCCACATCTTCAGAGCAAACACGATCGCTTCCAACTCCAAATCATGAGTCGGATAATTCCTTCCGTGCGGCTTCAGCTGTCGACTCACATATGCCACAACCTTATCCTTCTTCATCGACACTGCTCCAAGTACAGTACCACATGCATCGGTGTATACTGCCATTTCGTCATTTTCACTTGGAATCGTAAAAACAGAAGCACTTGTCAATCACTCTTTCATGATTCTGAAATCTTGCTCACACTTTGCATCCCATGTAAACACTTGGTTCTTCTTCGCCAATCATGTTAATGGAGCAACTATTTTGGAGAAATCCTTGATAAACCGTCGTTAATAACCTGCCAATCCAAGGAAATGTCTCGCGACTGTTGCATTCTTAGGTCTATCCCAGTCCTGGATTGCTGCTACCTTAGGGAGGTCAACCACTATTCCATTTCTAGAAACTACATGGCCTAAGAACCTCACTTCGTTCTTCCAGATCTGACACTTCGAAAACTTAGCTTTTAGCTGATGCTTTCATAAGATTTCCAAAACAACTCGCAAGGGTGTCTTATGTTCTTCCTCATTCCAAAAGTAAACCAGAATATCATCCACGAACACAAGCACGAACTTGTTCAACTGATCTTTGAAAACCCTATTCATAAGATCCACGAAGTACGCTAGCACATTAGTCAACCCAAATGGCATTACTAACCATTCGAAGAAACCAGATGGTGTTCTAAAAGCAGTCTTCGGCACACGATCCTTTGCCACTCTCAACTGGTGAAATCCCGTTGCCAAATCCATCTGAGAAAATACTTTGGCTTCGTGAAGCTGGTCGAACAAGTCATCTATCTCCGGCAATGGACACTTGTTCTTCTTGGTCACCTTGTTCATCTCACGATAATCCACACACAATATCAACGAGCCATCTGCCTTTGTTGCAAACACAGCTGGCGCACCCCATTTGGATACACTTCTCCGAATGAATCCATTTCCTTAAAGGTCACAAACTTGCACTTCTAACTCTCGTTGTTCCTTAGGAGCCATCCGTCTAAGAGGCATAACGATAGGTCTAGTACCCTCGACCAAATCGATCCTAAACTCGATCTCACGATGCGACAACAACACTTTGACCTCATTAAAGACATCCTCAAACTCATTTTCGATCAGCACATATGACAAGTCTTTCTGTGGAATCCCAAACGAATATTAAAAGCTTACGAAGGCGCCATCTTTGGGCTTAAACCGAATCAAAACCTTTCGCCTTTCCGCATCCCCGACTCTCACCTCGAACTTCTCCCAATTCATTATTGTCGCATACATCTTGAGCCAATTCATGCCCAAGATGATCCCAAACCCAGCGAAGTTCAAGATAAAGCAATCACACTTAAAAGAGCAACGATGACCCGATAAGACTAGACCACGACAAAGCATACAAAGGCTGGACGAACCCCCACCTGGATTAGTCACAACCAAAGGCTATCACAAATCTCAGGTTCTAAACCCAAGCGGCATATAAGCTCATTACAAATGAATGAATGCGATGCTCCAGTATCAAACAACACACGAACTGAAACACCTTTAACAGAAAGAGCACCTTGAACGATCACACCCTTTCCTTTCTCCTCTGCATTAGGAGCTCTTGAAGAAGATGGCACAACTTCCAAAGCATATACCTTCACAATCTTATTTCCCTTAGCTGATTCCAGACAATCCTTCTGTTCATGTACAGGCTTTCCACACTTAAAGCACTTCTTCTCAGCTTTCAGATTCTTACATTCATTGGAGTAATGGCCTTTTTGCTGGTAGTTAAAGCAAACTACCTCATTTTTAGGTTTCTTTTTGCCATCCTTCCCTTTCTGTTGTTGCTGCTTCCTCTTCTTATTGTTATTACCACCCTGTTGTGATTTTGAAGCTTCCTTGGTTGCAGCGACAACATTTGTTTCATTTGGAAACAAGCTTTCATGTCAAACAACTTTCTCCAGTATCTTCTCATATGGATCATCAAGATGATCCACTAATGGCTTCCCAATATCGGTATCCAAACCCATAACAAACTTTTTGTTCTTCTGATAGGGTGTGTCATGAATGAGCATATTTAGACAATGCCTCAAAGTCGGAAACATAATCAAGCACCGATCTACCATTCTGTTTCAACTCCACAAATTTCTTGAATAAAACGGACTTCTGAACAGTAGAGATAAATTTCGTGTCGAATTTGACTTGGAACTGTTCCCATGTTATATCTTCTTCAGGAGTCTCCACAGTGATAGAGTTCCACCAATCCATGGTCTACCTTGTAATTGTCTTGATGCAAGCTTCCTTTTCCTTGCATCGTCAATACCCAAATCTTCAAAAATATGAATACAAGCATCTAACCACCTTTGAACCTCTTCATTCGGCTCCGTCCCTTTAAACTGCTTTCCTCCTAGAGATGTGAAGTCTTTGCAGAGCTTCGCAAAGTCCACAACCCTAGGCACCTACATACCTACATCTACCGTGGCTGCCACTGGAGTGGATACCTTTCTCATGAATGCTTCCATCATGGCCTCAAACATGGCTGGGTAACCTGATGTACCTCCATTTCCCCCTCTAGGCACAACCGCCTCCCAAGCAGTATGTCATGAAGTTCGTCGACTCATTCTAAATCTGCAATATAGGATGATTAGCCGCTTACAAGAAAATTGCTAATGGAGTTCAAACGCTACTATGCTATATAGTATTATATAGTATACATCCATCAAAATATACTAATACGTCTCTCATACGTAATTACTTCTTTGAACTTTGGCTAAAATCGATAACCAGAGCTCTGTTACCAAATGTGACAATCGCCCATAACTATTGCACTAAACAAGAGGAATTATACGCTGAAAGACGTGTTAGGCAGTTATGGACGATCATTAGAGTTGAATAACACAAGCGGTACCTGTCGTATAACTTACAGCGAAAGGATAAAATATAATAGAACATATACAACATGCAGAAATAGTGGAGCATCATGTAACAAACTTTTCAAACTTTCATTACATCCTGAAAGATTATCCATACATCATTGGAAACATCAAAGTCTGTATATGAAGCCTTATTACAAACACTCTCAAACAGCAGAAAATAAAGGTACTACATAATAACAAAGTAATCAACAGCCTCCTTCTCGCAACCACACAGCAGCATCGTCCTCAATAATCACCTGTCACCTACACCTAGTCTGCCTATCCAAAACCGAATGAATAGCCCAAGGTAATAAGAGGAAAACATAAAATCTTGAGTCAAACAACAATCTTAGTAAGCGATAAAACAACTAACTAACATCATCAATAACGTATATGAAAATAGGTAGATCAACCAACTAATCTACCAACATCAACAGAGGAGAATCCAAACCCCATCTTTCCCACATCCGCCAGTGATAGCCTTTACAAACAAGCATTTGAAAACAACTATACATTCAGGACAATCAAAGGCAACCATACAATAGCAATCATAGCAATTGGTTATATCTCATATAAACCACCCTAATCGAGCTCAACTTCCCTTAAGCACAAGCCCTAAAGGCCTAAACCAACATCAGACAAGCACCCAAGAAATATCTCCTTTGACGTTAGACAATCTACGTGAAATGGTACAAACAAAACAACCAACATCCAAGACTCTAACTATCACTGCCAATGCTGCTTCAAGACTATCGTTAATTATATGATGTCCAACCCTACCATACGTCAAAGGCTAATGGTAACCCCGGTTCTAGCAAAAATTCCATATGCCTTTCAATGATACGTGTCTAGGACTTTCAACGATACCTAGGGTACTCGACCATACAACCGGCCTTTTGGATGTCTCTATTATACCCTTACTTTGAACCCGCTAGAATGTAACAACCCGTATTTTTGAATAACATGTTATAACATAAATGGAGGCAGAATTAAACTGTAAATCTGAATCAAGGGAAACGGGCTATGCCATTGCGTTCGTCTCGGAAAAATACGCGAAATAGAGTCCGAGTTTTCAAAAATCGGAGTCCGTATGACCAAGATATGGCCTCGCGAAGTTTCAGGAAAAATTCCCAAATTAAAGTATACTTAATTAAGTGAAATGGGTTGCGCAGAGAAATATATATATATTGATATATATATATATAATTGAAAATTAAATAAATAAATATGCAAAAATGTTCAAAACAGCGAATTGGGAGAGGGGAATAACCGAACCGGCCGATTTTTGAGGTCGACCCGAGCCTGCTGGGTCGACTAGGGGTTAATCCAGGGTGTTTGGCTGTCAACCCGTGGGCCGATTCGCTCAAATGCAGATTTTTCATTTGAATGGTTCTCATGGTTCATCTTTAATCTAAAGGCCCTAGATGGTTCCTACACTTGACTTCTTCCCCAAGACATGCTTTGATGGCTTGGATTGAATCTAGGTTTAATCCTATGGCCTAAAACACTTGCCTAATCTATAAATAAGACCCTAACCTACCCTAAATCATCATTATTCATTCATACAAATAAACTATGGCAAAATCAATCCTCTCATGGCCTCCACTCTCTTCATAAAATTCCTAAATAAATTCCTAAGTGATTTTCCATGCATACAAGTGTTTTCAAACTTGTATGAGCATCATTAGCTTGCATTCAAGTCAAGTTTATATATTTGCATCATAAAGAAAGAGTCTTGATCATTTTGGCTCAAGGGTTTTGCTTGCATTTTGGGTTTAATTGATTTCATAAGGGCTTTGTCATATTTTTGTGACTTCTTAAGCATTATAAGCCCTATTCTACTTTCATACTTAAACTCTAAAGTTAAATGTATGATATGCAAGTTTATATGCAAGTTTATCATGTTGTGATATGCAAGTTTATATGCAAGTTTATCATGTTGTGATATGCAAGTTTTTCATGTTGTGATATGCAAGTTTATATGCAAGTATGCCAAGTTATGTTATGAAAGTTTGGGTTGAACATTTTGTTCATGCTATCATGTTATGCAAGCTTATTTTGGGTTTATGAACATAAAGCTTTAAGCTTTATGCCAAAGGTTGCATTTTAGCAACATGTAAGTTATCATATCTCTTATGATAACTTGCATGTGAGGCTAAATGCGAACTTATGGCCATCTCTACATGTCATTTAGCACCATGTATCACCAATATGCTAAGTTTGGTTTTATGCATGCTTTTGAGGCCTAAAAATGTAATATGCAAGTGTATGAACATATGAACATTTCATATGCCACCATGTTAAGCTTGTGGCTTCAATACCTTTATGTCATGATTATGCCAAGTTCCCTCTTTCTATCCTTTATGCGGTATTGCGATATGTAAGCGATGGGATTGCGTTTGGGGTTGGGTAAACTTAAAAGACATAAAACATAAGCTTGGGAATTTACCTATTAAGTTAGGTTTACCCATTGGGAATTTACCTATTAAGTTAGGTCTACCCAATTGCTTGAAAACTTGTAACATGTTTTGGAAACATGATGGATATGACACTTAGAAAAGATAAGTGTGGCCAACTCGAGATTGGGTTGAGTTTGTAGCGTAAACCTACCCGGAACCGACCGGCTTAACTAGTTGCTACAAACAATAGGACCCAATGTGAGAAGTTGGTCATGTTGTACCTTGAACCCGAGGTTAGACCAAGTTGTGGTGTAAAGCTACCCGGACCCGCCCGGCTTAACTAGTAACCACAACAAGGTCTAATGTGAGAGGTTAAGGCGCATTAAATTAATTAATGCGTCGTGATTAGGGTTAAGTCATGGTCCACTTAATACTTAACCAATTTGGGCTTGGTGGATTAATCGGGGTTAAGTCGTGAACTCATCGTTACACTTAACCAAGTTAATCCAGGATTAGCAAGAGGGTTAAACCGTACTTAACCCACTAGAAAAATCCTAGCAATGGGGACCCACTCCAGCAGTAATCCCAAGTTAGTATCATCATGACCCTAGGGACTAGGATAGGGTGGGGGCACGATTACTGGACTGGAGGTAAGTGACCAAAAGCGACGGCAGAGGGTACGCCGGTGTAGTTCCCGGCGGACTCTGGTCGTGCACATAGTCCGTAGCCGGAGAAAACATGCACGGGTACCAGTAGATCGGGACTGTGCATTCATGTTCATGGTGTCCAGGGGTTGACACCCTAGGGCTTGATACACCCGAAGGGTGGACCCGGCACAGTTCGACTACAATTATGATTGGGCCGTATTGACACCAACACGTGACGAGTTAGGCTTAGGGAGCCGATCGACTAGACCGTTTGGTTGGACCTTGTATTAGGGTCATTTCATGTTATTGGGCCAAAGCTTGGGCCAAGGGATCAATACTTGTTTATTCCAGTCATGTTAGTTTGCTAGTACACCTGTGGTGCAAAACCTTAATCCTGATTATGCGATGACACCTTTATCTACCTTGTTAGTTAATCATCATGCTAGTATATTGTTATCCTTATGTTCATCCCTGCTGCTCATGCCAGTTAACTTTATCAGTTTACATTGATTGTAGTAGGGCTTACTCAGTCTTTTTGACTGACCTGTTTTCTTTCGCCTCTTTTCTTCCGTCCCCCCCCCCCAGGTTCTCAGGGAGGGAATACTGGAGCTTAGCTTGGATTTCGGATTGCTTGCTTGTGGGATTTCAGCTCATGTACGGTTTCGACATGAAGCTAGCTATGGTTACCACTTAATTGGGGATAGCACTTATTTATTTCAGTTTTTCAGTTGATGTTGTTTTATCTAGACTTGTTTATTTGGAAAGCTATGTTGTACCAGACTTGTTTTGAAATGTTTTGAAATCTTCCGCTGTTTTATCTATGTTATTTACTCTGTTTACATATATACATATGTTCTTGTTCTGCCTTGATATATCATTATGCATGTTTACCTGATTCAAATGCCCCTCCAAAGTCAGAGTGCTTGCAAGAGCCACCCTGGTGGAGGTGGGGTGTTACATTTGGTATCAGAGCATATGGTACGAGAAGGAACAAAAAGGCTTTTAGAAAACTTTTGGAAAACTATTTTCAAAACCAAGTATAAAGTATTTTCCAAAGAAAAGTCTAGTTTATTTTAAAGGCTATTCCCCAAAAAGCCATTAGCAAAATTCCTTCGTTTTTCTCCATTCTGAATCTGTCTTTTTCTTCATTTTCAGTATGGCCGATAACTTTGCTATTCCGGAGGGAGTACACGTACCTGTTTGGTATAGGAGACTTTTGGAGGCTAGGGCGACCGAAGCCGGCCCCACAGATGTTCCTCCTCCTCCTCCTCCGGTAGTTAATGTTCCTCCTCCTCCTCCTCCAGTGGTTAATGTTCCTCCTCCTCCTGTCGCTGAGGTTCCTCTTCCTCCTCCCCCTCAGCATCCTCAAGTGGACTTCGCAAAGACTTGCAAAGATTTCAAAGCAATGGGTGGCAAGAACTTTCAAGGCACTGAGACTTTTGTAGAGGCCAGAAATTGGTTGAAAGAGACCGAGGATTTGTTTGCTATCTTTGGGTTAGACGATCAGAGGAAGCTCTTGTTGGCGGTTTGGCTTATGAAGGATGAAGCCGCTTATTGGTGGGAAGTCACCAATGGTACTAGGCCTGTTGAGACTTGGGCCGATTTCAGGGCAAGGTTCATGCTTAAGTTTCTATCTTCTGCTGAGGAGAATCTGCAAATGGAGAGGTTCATAACTTTGAAACAAGGAGATATGTCTGTCAAAGAATATGTGAACAAGTTCAATCAGTTAGCTCGTTTTGGCTTGGATATGGTGAATACTCCTCAGAAGAAGGCTCTTCGTTTTGCTAGAGGATTGAATGAGCCGTTGCAGGGATTGGCTATGTCACATATTCCCCATGGGGCCACGTTTGAGAGTTTGGTTGATATGGCGTTACTTCAGGGAGATGTCAAGAAAGAAACCAAGATGAATGATACTCAAGCCAAGAAGACTGATTCCCAGGGAAAAGGAAATCAGGGTAATCCAAGTGGTCAGAGCAGTCAAGGCAATCAGAACAAGAACAAGAGTCAAGGCAACAAGGGGAACAACAACAAGGGCAATAACAACAAGGGCAAGAACAACAAGGGGAAGTGCCATTATTGCGGTTCAGTTGGGCATCTTATTAAGGATTGTAAGAAGAGGAAAAGGAAGAATGGTGAATGCTTTTTCTGTGGTGAGACTGGACATTTCAGTAAGGATTGCCCGAGGAAGCAAGGGCAAGGCCAGGGTCAGACTCAGCGTGCTGGACCTTCAGGAGGGCAAGTTCATGCTCTCAATGTCGCTCCAGTTCCCGATCGAGGTAGTATTTCTGTTGAGAGCCTTGTATATATTTCTGATTTTCCAGTTCGTACCTTATTTGATTCTGGTGCATCGCATAGCTTTATCTCATCTGATGTTGTTGATAGTTTGCACCTTAGTACTAGCTTGGTAGATGATCCCGTCTGTGTCTCAAATCCTATTGGGGGGTTACGCCCATTTGTCTATGATATGTGGGGATTTGAGGATCTCTATACTGAGTGTAGAGTTCTTGTGCAGTGCTTATGTTCTTGGTTTTAGGGAATACGGATTGATATTGGGCATGGATTGGCTGTCCAGATATGGAGCCATTCTTGATTGTGAGCATAGTGTTGTGAGGCTCGTGACTCGCCTCGGAAACACCCTAGAGATTTCTTGTGATCCGAGAGGTCCCGTCATGTTGTGCTATCTGGAATCACTCGACTCGTCAATGGAAACTCTTTAGTCTGTGAGAGTGGTTCGAGAGTATCTGGATGTTTTCGATGAAGTTAGGGGGTTGCCCCCTAAGCAAGAGATTGATTTCCGCATTTATCTGGTGGATAATGCAAAGCCTGTTTCTTTGCCCGTTCGGCACATGGCTCCGCGTGAAAGGCGGGAGCTAAGTAAGCAAGTGAAAGAGTTGCTTGAGAAGAACTTCATTAGACGAAGTATATCTGAATGGGGAGCGCCTGTGGTATTTGCTACCAAGGCGGATGGTTCTCTCCGACTTTGCGTTGACTATCGAGAGTTGAATAAGCTGACTAAGAAGAACAGACACCCGTTACCGAGGATTGATGATCTCTTTGACCAGCTTGTCGGTGCTTCTGTTTTCTCTCAGCTTGATCTTGCTACGAGGTTCCATCAGCTCAGGGTAGCTGAAGATAGTATAGACAAGACTGCGTTCAGAACTCCAGATGGATTCTTCGAATGGCTTGTCATGCCGTTCGGCTTGACTAATGCACCCGCATATTTCGTGGACTTGATGAGTAGGGTGTTCAGGGAGTTCTTGAACAAGTTTGTCGTGGTCTTCGTAGATGATATTCTGATCTTCTCTAAGGATGAGGAAGAGCACGCAAGGCATCTCATGGAGGTGATGGATACGCTTAGAGCGCATCAGTTGAAGGCCAAGTTCTCCAAGTGTCACTTTTGGAGAAGGGAAGTTAGATTCCTTGGGCATATAGTATCTAAGCAAGGCTTAGCGGTGGATCCCGCTAAGGTAGTGGCAGTTCAGGATTGGAAGACTCCAAGGAATGCAACCGAAGCGAGAAGTTTTCTAGGTCTTGCGGGTTTTTACCGGAAGTTCATCAAGGACTTCGCAAAGATATCCGCTCCTCTCACTAAATTGACGAAGAAGAATTTAGTTTTTGCTTGGAGCATAGAATGCGAGCTTGCTTTTCAGAAGCTCAAGAGAGCCCTCACATCAGCACCTGTTCTAGCTTTGCCCGATGGAGGGAAGTTATTTACCGTATACACCGATGCATGTGGCACGGGGTTAGGAGCTGTTCTTATGCAAGAAGGAAGAGTGATATGCTTTGGCGGTAGACAACTCAAAGTGCATGAGAAGAATTATCCCACTCATGACTTAGAGTTGGCAGCAATAGTATATGCACTCAAGGCTTGGCGCCATTATCTTCTGGGAGAAAGATTTGAGCTTTATACCGATCACAAGTCATTGAAGTATCTCTTTTCTCAGAAGGATCTAAATCTGAGGCAACAAAGATGGATGGAATTCTTGGCGTCCTACGATTTTGAGATAGCTTATACCCCTGGCAAGGGGAATGTGGTAGCAGATGCATTGAGTAGAAGAAGGTTGACCCTAAGTCCTCTATTCGTTGAGATGAAGAATTTAGAGTATGTGGCAACCTTTGATTTCTCTTTGGCGATTGAGTCGATGACCGGTTCTTTAGCATCTCTGGAACTCAGACCTACCCTTCTTGATCAAGTTGGGGCTTCGCAGAGAGAAGACCCTCAGATAGTTGAGATTATGGATAAGCTAATTCGAGGAGAGACGTCTAGTCATCTCGCTCGATATTCTATTGATGACAAGGGTTGGCTGAGGAGAGACGGAAGGTTATGTGTTCCAATGGTAGAAGATCTAGTAAGAAGAGTTCTTGAGGAAGCGCATCACTCTAAGTTGACTATACATCCGGGCGGAGATAAGATGTATAAAGATATGAAGCGCATTTTCTTTTGGCCTGGGATGAAGAAGGATGTGGCAGAATTTGTCTCTAGATGTATCATTTGCCAGCAAGTTAAGGCCGAGTCGAAGAAGCCCGGTGGGCTATTGCATCCTCTAGACGTTCCACTATGGAAGTGGGAGAGTATTTCCATGGATTTTATCGATGGGCTACCAAGGTCAAGGAAAGGGAATACGAGCATTTGGGTTATTGTGGATAGACTTACGAAGAGTGCTCATTTCATTCCGGTGAAGAGCAAGAGGACCGCATCTTGGCTAGCGTCTGTATATCTTCGTGAGATTGTGAGACTACATGGAGTCCCTTCTAGTATAGTCAGTGACCGTGACCCAATCTTTACAAGTCAATTCTGGAATAGCTTGCAAGAAGCTATGGGCACAAGGTTGAATCTAAGTACGGCTTATCACCCACAGACGGACGGTCAAACCGAAAGGGTGAACAGGGTACTCGAGGATCTGTTGAGGCTTTGTATTCTGGATTTTGGTGGTACTTGGGAAGACCATCTTCCTCTTGTTGAGTTTGCATATAATAACAGTTATCAGGCAAGCATAGGGATGGCACCATTTGAAGCTTTATATGGGAGGCCGTGCAAGTCGCCTACATGTTGGTGGGAGACTACAGATGAGCTTATACTTGGGCCTGATATGATCAGAGATACATCCGAGAAGATCGAGTTGATTCGGAGACGGATGAAAGCGGCCCAAGACCGACAGAAATCCTATGCTGATAAGCGAAGAACGGATTTGGAGTTTGATGTTGGGGATATGGTTTTCGTGAAGGTTTCTCCTTTGCGGAATGTGGTCCGATTTGGAGCTGTTGGGAAGTTGGCACCGAGGTTTGTTGGACCATTCCCTATTATAGAGAGGATCGGGCAGATGGCTTATAGAGTGAAGTTGCCCGAGAAGCTTGCTGGAGTACACGATGTTTTTCATGTCTCGCATCTCCGGAAGTGTTTACATGAATCAGCAGAGGTTGTTGAGCCAAGTGTTCTAAAAGATGTAGAAGTGGAGAAAGAGGCTACCTTGAGGAGAGCTCCGATTCGTATCTTGGGGACGGAGACCAAGATGCTAAGGAATCGAGAGGTCAAATTGGTGAAGGTTCAATGGGGTGAAGCCGAAGAAGACGCAACTTGGGAAACCGAGGAGAAGATGCGTGGGCTTTATCCATTCCTTTTTGAGGGTACACTCTCAATCTCTTTTCTTTGTTAGCATATCTTTCTCTTTGCTATCCATGTTTATCTAGTTTATCGTGTTAATCTTGTCATGAGAACCTTAGGTAGAAACCCTTTGGATGAAACATGTTATGCTTGATGGTTGCAAGTGGTTGCAAGTGTTTGCAAGTGGATACTCGTGGATGCATAATACACATTAGGCACTAAGATCGGCTCACACACTTTCATACCGCATATGCATGAGTGTTTATGCTTATTCATGGATGAAAACTTGTTATGCTATCATGTGGATGTTGCATATGGACGAATGTTATGTGCACTCATGTAGAGATTATAAATTATATTAGGAATTTGCATACATATGGACTCATTTCACTAACATATTTTGCATTAAGGGGGTTTACTGAATCAGTAACCTCCTGATTTTCGCATTAGATAAGTACATATACACACACCTTTGCATATGATCATACAGCATTTAGAACCTTTTAAGGACAATGATTGCTCGTGGATGATGTTTTGAGTAGATGGATGATGGATGGTAGGATACGTTCTTCCTAACTTGGAGATTTCGGGGACGAAATCCTTTAAGGATGGAAGAATGTAACAACCCGTATTTTTGAATAACATGTTATAACATAAATGGAGGCAGAATTAAACTGTAAATCTGAATCAAGGGAAACGGGCTATGCCATTGCGTTCGTCTCGGAAAAATACGCGAAATAGAGTCCGAGTTTTCGAAAATCGGAGTCCGTATGACCAAGATATGGCCTCGCGAAGTTTCACGAAAAATTCCCAAATTAAAGTATACTTAATTAAGTGAAATGGGTTGCGCAGAGAAATATATATATATATATATATATATTGATATATATATATATAATTGAAAATTAAATAAATAAATATGCAAAAATGTTCAAAACAGCGAATTGGGAGAGGGGAATAACCGAACCGGCCGATTTTTGAGGTCGACCCGAGCTCGCTGGGTCGACTAGGGGTTAATCCAGGGTGTTTGGCTGTCAACCCGTGGGCCGATTCGCTCAAATGCAGATTTTGCATTTGAATGGTTCTCATGGTTCATCTTTAATCTAAAGGCCCTAGATGGTTCCTACACTTGACTTCTTCCCCAAGACATGCTTTGATGGCTTGGATTGAATCTAGGTTTAATCCTATGGCCTAAAACACTTGCCTAATCTATAAATAAGACCCTAACCTACCCTAAATCATCATTATTCATTCATACAACTAAACTATGGCAAAATCAATCCTCTCATGGCCTCCGCTCTCTTCATAAAATTCCTAAATAAATTCCTAAGTGATTTTCCATGCATACAAGTGTTTTCAAACTTGTATGAGCATCATTAGCTTGCATTCAAGTCAAGTTTATATATTTGCATCATAAAGAAGGAGTCTTGATCATTCTGGCTCAAGGGTTTTACTTGCATTTTGGGTTTAATTGATTTCGTAAGGGCTTTGTCATATTTTTGTGACTTCTTAAGCATTGTAAGCCCTATTCTACTTTCATACTTAAACTCTAAAGTTAAATGTATGATATGCAAGTTTATATGCAAGTTTATCATGTTGTGATATGCAAGTTTATATGCAAGTTTATCATGTTGTGATATGCAAGTTTATATGCAAGTTTATCATGTTGTGATATGCAAGTTTATATGCAAGTATGCCAAGTTATGTTATGCAAGTTTGGGTTGAACATTTTGTTCATGCTATCATGTTATGCAAGCTTATTTTGGGTTTATGAACATAAAGCTTTAAGCTTTATGCCAAAGGTTGCATTTTAGCAACATGTAAGTTATCATATCTCTTATGATAACTTGCATGTGAGGCTAAATGCGAACTTATGGCCATCTCTACATGTCATTTAGCACCATGTATCACCAATATGCTAAGTTTGGTTTTATGCATGCTTTTGAGGCCTAAAAATGTAATATGCAAGTGTATGAACATATGAACATTTCATATGCCACCATGTTAAGCTTGTGGCTTCAATACCTTTATGTCATGATTATGCCAAGTTCCCTCTTTCTATCCTTTATGCGCTATTGCGATATGTAAGCGATGGGATTGCGTTTGGGGTTGGGTAAACTTAAAAGACATAAAACATAAGCTTGGGAATTTACCTATTAAGTTAGGTTTACCCATTGGGAATTTACCTATTAAGTTAGGTCTACCCAATTGCTTGAAAACTTGTAACATGTTTTGGAAACATGATGGACATGACACTTAGAAAAGATAAGTGTGGCCAACTCGAGGTTGGGTTGAGTTTGTAGCGTAAACCTACCCGGAACCGACCGGCTTAACTAGTTGCTACAAACAATAGGACCCAATGTGAGAAGTTGGTCATGTTGTACCTTGAACCCGAGGTTAGACCAAGTTGTGGTGTAAAGCTACCCGGACCCGCCCGGCTTAACTAGTAACCACAACAAGGTCTAATGTGAGAGGTTAAGACGCATTAAATTAATTAATGCCTCGTGATTAGGGTTAAGTCATGGTCCACTTAATACTTAACCAATTTGGGCTTGGTAGATTAATCAGGGTTAAGTCGTGAACTCATCGTTACACTTAACCAAGTTAATCCAGGATTAGCAAGAGGGTTAAACCGTACTTAACCCACTAGAAAATCCTAGCAATGGGGGCCCACTCCAGCAGTAATCCCAAGTTAGTATCATCATGACCCTAGGGACTAGGCTAGGGTGGGGGCAAGATTACTGGACTGGAGGTAAGTGACCAAAAGCGACGGCAGAGGGTACGCCGGTGTAGTTCCGGGCAGACTCTGGTCGTGCACATAGTCCGTAGCTGGAGAAAACATGCACGGGTACCAGTAGATCGGGACTGTGCACTCATGTTCATGGTGTCCAGGGGTTGACACCCTAGGGCTTGATACACCCGAAGGGTGGACCCGACACAGTTCGACTACAATTATGATTGGGCCGTGTTGACACCAACACGTGACGAGTTAGGCTTAGGGAGCCGATCGACTAGACCGTTTGGTTGGACCTTGTATTAGGGTCATTTCATGTTATTGGGCCAAAGCTTGGGCCAAGGGATCAATACTTGTTTATTCAAGTCATGTTAGTTTGCTAGTACACCTGTGGTGCAAAACCTTAATCCTGATTATGCGATGACACCTTTATCTACCTTGTTAGTTAATCATCATGCTAGTATATTGTTATCCTTATGTTCATCCCTGCTGCTCATGCCAGTTAACTTTATCAGTTTACATTGATTGTAGTAGGGCTTACTCAGTCTTTTTGACTGACCTGTTTTCTTTCGCCTCTTTTCTTCCGTTCCCCCCCCCAAGGTTCTCAGGGAGGGAATACTGGAGCTTAGCTTGGATTTCGGATTGCTTGCTTGTGGGATTTCAGCTCATGTACGGTTTCGACATGAAGCTAGCTATGGTTACCACTTAATTGGGGATAGCACTTATTTATTTCAGTTTTTCAGTTGATGTTGTTTTATCTAGACTTGTTTATTTGGAAAGCTATGTTGTACCAGACTTGTTTTGAAATGTTTTGAAATCTTCCGCTGTTTTATCTATGTTATTTACTCTGTTTACATATATACATATGTTCTTGTTCTGCCTTGATATATCATTATGCATGTTTACCTGATTCAAACGCCCCTCCAAAGTCAGAGTGCTTGCAAGAGCCACCCTGGTGGAGGTGGGGTGTTACATAGAACCTACGACAATGATAATCTTTAAGCCTTCAATATCTCTAGTCATCCAACCCAATGACTATTCATAGCTCAAGCAACACTCTCCAACAATCATTATCCGTAAACTCATCACTTTGAGTCATCTTCACATTCGTTGCATTCAACGGTCAACGAACGTGTCACAACACTTCAAACATTCCATCATGAATATATTTCGAGGTCACATTCATCACTGAACCACAAAATAACATCAAATAATAGCTCACATCAGTCAAGTCATCTATTACCATCAGGTCATCATCTTCTCTTTAGGTCGTCCGAACGACCAAGCTTTAACCAACGACCTGACCCAGTCAACCCACAGCCCGACCCTCAACATCTCACTGCTTCACGTGACAGGTTGTATAATGACCTAACGACCTAGCCCATACAAATCACCAACGACTTAACCCTCCGAAGCACCCACGAACTGACTTTGAAACTCCATCATCCGGAAACCAACGGCCTAGCTCCCGCAACCTAACTCCTAGGTCTCCCAATGACGTGGTTCACTTAGGTCGTTCTGCATCCCTTAGGTCATCCAACGACCTAAGGCTCTTCAGCGTCCTAAGTACCCAAAGCAACCGATCACATGCATTGCCTTGATCCCATGATCTAACTCCATGCCACGACCTAAGATTCAACAACCTAGAGCCAACCTACTGCCATAGCTAATCCCTGTCTTGGAACACAAGCCACGACCTAACTCTTACGACCTGACCTGATCCATCACTTTCTGGCTGATCCATCACTTTTGCTAGATCCATCTCTTTCACGTAGATCCATCACTTTTGCATAAATCCATCTCTTTCGCATAGATCCATCACTTTCACGTAGATCCATCACTTTCATGTAGATCCATCAATTTCTGGCAGATCCATCAATTTCTTGGGCAATAAGCCACGATCCAAACTCCATGCCACATCATTAACGACATAAGAAAATGATCCGACTCCATATCTGACCAAAATAGCTCCAATTTTAACTAAATCATCACCAAGCGAAAACATTGATTCAAAAAACTCATCCACATCATCCAACTCAACAATCAACACATTATGAAATCATTAACACCATCAAAATGACAATTATCCATCAATAAACATGTAAAATTCACCGAATCATGTTAAAACTAAAATAATGGATCTAACTTGCATAAACATACGAATTAACGTAAGAATTACCGGTGTTAAGTTGCTATATTAGATCCTATGGTGATTCAAATGAAAATATACCTACCATGATGTAGATCTAGGTGAAAAACTTGAAAATGATGAAATAATGATCAAACAACTCATACACTTGATTGAATCCATGTGAGAGATGTTTATCACTCACCAAATCTTTAAAATAACACAAAAACACTTATCTAAATCTGGAAAGCGAAGAATCAGCTTCAAACTCTTCGATTTAATGAAATCTCTCTTCACTTGATATAGATCTAGCTTCAAACGATGTAAATTTTCGATTCTCTTATGTAGATCTAGAATTTTAATGGTGGAAAGGTGTATTTGATTGAGCAAGGAGGATTACGAGCTCAACCAAATAAGAGAATGAAGAAAGTAACTCTCTCTCCATGCCTCTAAACCCTATTCATAGCCTCCCACCAGCCCATTAATTGTTCAAAAACCTGAATAGCAAACTGTAAAACACAAAAACAATGATTCCTCCAAAGCCGTTGAACCAATCTTTAATGCGACCACTCTACGGAATTGACAACACCATTTCCTTTTTGATGAGTTCGGCCTCATCACCTGATTCGATCCCGATCAAAAGTTATTCCCAGTACGAGACTGATAGGGGAAAAATGGTCACAATTAAAATTGGTAAAAATTCTGGACATGTCCCACATCCCCATAACCAGCATATCAAACTATGAGAATGATCCTACCCTTAGGGACTAAAATAAAAATATTTACGATCCTTCGATGCATAAAATGCGGGCTGTTACAATAGTGGGATGAACATCCTGATAAATCTCCTCGAAGGTGTGAGTAAGTTCCGAATAAGATTGAAACCTAGGTTGTTTCCGTGCCACATTACGATCATTCCCTGAGGAGGGTTTACAAGCAACAGAGTCTTTTGCTTTTTCAGAGTCGGATGGTTTCCTACCCTTAACAGCATAGCTTCGAGAACCTTTTTCTCAGTTCTTGCATCATCTTCGCAAAGGAATCTTTTATCTTCGAAATATAATTCTCCGAGATACCTTGGCGGGTCCCGATGTAGTGAAATCTTGAAGTTAGATTTGTCCAAAACACCTAATACTTGGGCCACCAAAACCATAGACGGATCGGGTGTATTGACCGAAGCCACCGTAGCAATAAATCTTTTTAAGAATTTATGCAGAGTCTTGCCGAACTTCTGCATGATGCCTAAAACACCCTACCTCCGTTAAGTTCACTCACAGAGCGAATGCCTTAACTTTGGTGGAGCATTATAGTTAAAAGATGCAGATAAATTACAAGACAGACAAATAAAGCAGCAAAAAATAAAGTCATTTTATAAACAACTTAATTCAGTCAAGCTTTTACAACAATTTTCTCAATCATACTTAAATGTAATACATAGAACTTCTGTCTTGATTTAAAAACTTCCAAGAATAAAAGAAGCATAAAAACGATGATATTCCCCGATAAAGCATGAACCAGCCATAGTAGTGGAAGAGAGAGAGTCCAAAGCGATACACCGACTAATCTTCAAGCTTGGAAAGAGAAGAGGTCCAAGTTAGGCTGTGCTATTCCCTCCCTGACTACCTGGGGGGGGGAACGAAAGAAAGAGGCGAAAAACAAACTAGGTCAGACATAAGTCTGGTAAGTCCAGTGATCTTTCAGCATGCAAACAAGATAATGGATCATGACATGAATAAACTGAAAATAGGACAATACCATAAAAACAAGGTAACTAAAGACAAGATAAGTGCAAGGTGAACTGAATGCGCTTCTACTTTTTCTCTGCTTCACTACTACTCTGTTATTCTGAATTCTATATTTATCTCTGCACCACCTAACTAGTGTCCCAACTAGTAGTCTGTATAAAATGATAATCGTGATCCCAACCCTGTAATTATGGTAGCCTTCTAGTGTACATCTATCATGAGGATTCCACCTCAATCAGCCTAATTGCCATGAACATGTTAGATGTACCCTTACTACCTTATCGATCGGATCCCTACTTGTATTCATGTTCCATGTGTCTGTGTCAATTGGCCCTCTCTTGCATGTAGATACCCTGTGCTGGTCCCACCATAAGGTGTATCAATCCTTATGATAGCGACCCGACACGATTCAAGATGCACAGTGTATAACTACTGGCAACTAGTGCCTGCTTTTTCCCACTCCGAAGTACGTGCACGCCTGTAAACCATCGGAACCTACACTAACGTACCCCCTGCCGCTGCTTTGACCGCTTATAATCAGCCCAGTAATCGTGCCCCACCCTGCCTAGTTCAGGGTACCGTGATACATCCATGTGGGTTACTGCTGAAATGGGTCCCCGTCACTAGGGTTTCCTACTGGTTAAGTTTGTGGGCCCATATTTACTAATATTACCCACCAACCCGATATGCACTTTACCCTCCCATCGATTCAAGCATTTTTAATAAACGGTTAAGTTTTGTGGGCCTATATGTACTAATATTACACACCTACACGAGATGTACTTAACCCTCCCATCGATTCAAGCATGTTTGTTTAATAGTTAAGTTTTGTGGGCCTATATTTACTAATATTACCCACCAACCCAATATGTACTTAACCCTTCCACTGATTCAAGCACATTTATTTAATGGTTAAGTTTTGTGGGCCTATATTTACTAATATTACCCACCAACCCGATATGTACTTAACCCTTCCAGTGATTCAAGCATGTTTATTTAATAGTTAAGTTTTATGGGCCTATATTTACTAATATTACCCACCAACTTGATATGTACTTAACCCTTCCACTGATTCAAGCATGTTTATTTAATGGTTAAGTTTTGTGGGACTATATTTACTAATATTACCCACCAACCCGATATGTACTTAACCCTCCCGCACATTATGCTATATTAGTTAAGTGTTGTCCGCACATGTTAACTTAACCCACTCATTCATCATGTCATGGTGGTTAAGCATTTCTTATTAACTTGACCCTCCTTACTTATCATGTTGGATCGGTTAAGTGTTTCCTATTAACTTAACCCCGTTCGTTCATCAAGTTATATTGGTCAAGTGTTTCTTGTTAACTTAACCCCACGCATTCATCTTGTTGTATTGGTTAAGTGTCATCAATCAATTCAAGTTAACTTAACCCACCTACGTGTCATGTTACTTTGGTTAAGTGTTGCCTTCTTGTGTTAACTTAACCCTACTACAAATCAAGTTATATTGGTTAAGTGTTGCCCTCTTATTTTAACTTAAACTTTCCATAAATCAAGTTATATTGGTTAAGTGTTTCTAAATTTACTTAACCTCACACACTTGTCTAATTAACATGTTATAAAGGTTAAGTGTTCTAAATTTACTTAACCTCACCCACTTGTCTAATTAACATGTTATAACGGTTAAGTGTTCTAAATTTACTTAACCTCACCCATCAGTTTAGTTAACATGTTGAATAGGTTAAGTGTTTCCTCAATTGACTCTACCCTACCAATCTTGATTTAGCTTTATTAAAGCACCAACCACTCACATTAGACTGGTATTGTTGTGGTCACTGGATGTGCCGATCGGTTCCCGGCAGTTTTACACCACAGCTCAGTCTAACCTCGGGTCCTTTTTGGGCTCAATGCACTAACCACCCACATTAGACGGGTATTGTTGTGGTCACTGCATGTGCCGGTTGGTTCAGGGCAGTTTTACGCTACAACTCAGTCTAACCTCGGGTTAGGCATATTCGTCTTTTCTAAATTTACATATTTCTTATTTATGACAAATTCCATATGTAAATTATTCCCAATTTAATTATGCCATAATTATCTTTTTAATTATGCTCATAATTAATGGTATACTAAATATACCATTTCATGAACCAATCTATGCCATGTAATTTTTTTCATGTTTATCCTACATATTTATATGTAAATTATAAATTAACTATTGTCATGGCCCACTTTCCTTCTAAATCACGTTCAAAATTTTAGGTATATAGATTATACAATTTTCATGCCATTTATCATGCTTATGTGTCAAACATGCCAATTACATGTAATTTCATGTTTTCCCTTACGTTACCCCCGTTGTACGTTCGCAAAATTACATAGAATGTTAGGCTCGATATTTTAGCCTAACATATAAAACAAAAAGGGGAAAAGAGGAACTTTGCAACATTCCAACATCATACAAAAAGTATGGATCTAACTACACATATGTCACATGGATTTGGCATAGAACAATATACTTTTAACTATGAACTTACAAATTTGATCTATGCAACATGAACCACAAGCATATGAATTTACATAAAATTATACAAGTTAAACTTGGCATGTAGTGGTGAACTTGCAAATTAGATCTATCATAAAGGCATATGGATCTAACATATAAAGTTGTAGATCTAAACATATAAGGTCGTAGATCTAAACATGTATGCATAATGGCTCCAAACAATTAGGCATAGACGATATGACTTAGCCTCCAACTTGTATGTATCATAATATCACCAAACTTACATATGATAATTTCATTCCCAAATTCCTATACAACATCATTGGTTTACTCACCAATTTCCATATAACATGATAGGTTCGATAGACCACAATGGTTCATAGGCATATATGATAGAATAGACATGAATAAACATGAATCAACATCACATACAACTTGATATAATTCTATTTTACAATTCATTACAAATCATGTCTTTAATTTATTCACATCTGAAAGATAACTACACTTACAATCAAAAGGAAAAACTTGATTTCAGGGGTCCATATTCTAAAATTGAATTGCTCGACTTTGATGTAGATCGTTGAATTCTCTTAGTTGAATTAGATTAGAATTAATTTGATTTTGGTTTTAGTGGCGGCTAGGTTTAGATGAGAGTGAATAATAGAATTAGGTTTTAGGTTTAGGGTCCTTGTATAGTTGTAGAGAGTGTTTTAGGACCATTAGATTAACCCTGAACCATGAGAACCAATCAGATGTCACATCTTCCTTAGAGCGAATCGACCCACGGGTTGACAACCAAACACCCTGAATCAACCCCTAGTCGACCAGTGGGGCTCGGGTCAACCTCAAAAATGGGCCGGTTCGGTTATTCCCCCTCTCCATTCGATGTTTTGAACTTTTTTGCATATTTATTTATTTATTTATTTTTTATATATATCTATATTTTTTTTCTCATATGCATACAAATTTCAAGGCTTAATAACTTCTTCATAAGGTAACTGTTTTATGCAAACCAAATGTCTATCTTGACCAAAATTTTGAGATGAACATAATAGCGCAACTCATTTCACTTAATTCTTCTTCTAAAAATTAAGTGTTCTTGAATTTGTTAATTTTAATATTCTCAGAAAATTCGGGGTGTTACAATGCCATTTAGAGTCATGACGCTTTTCGGATCGATGATGTTGACTCTAAACTATTCCTCAAATTTGCAAACTAAAGCATTCCAAGAAGTAATGGAGTCCGTCTCCAGCTGCCTAAATCATATTGTAGCTATTCCAACCAAGTAAAGCGGGAAACACTTTGCCATGACGCCTTCTAAAGCAGAGAGAACTTCCATGTGACGAATATATCGCATTAAGTGAGCAATCGGATCCTTCCAATCATCATAAGGTTCCAATACGTGAATCTTGAAGTTCTGAGGGTTGCGAGAGTTCTTGATATCCAAAGAAAACGAACTGCAAGTCACACAATCCAAGTCTAAAGAAGAGGAACCGTCTTGAATGAATCGATGAATAACATCCACGATTTGAGATCCACTACCAAAAGAAAGCAACTGATTCAGATTAACCAAAGTTACACTGGTGCACCTAGTGTTTAAGTCCAAGTTAGGAACCAGTTGATTGGAGAGAAGAATATCCAGTTGAATTCCAATCTAAGGAGCTGCATCGGGCACAATCCTGAATCCCGGAACCACGAGAACACTACCACCCAAAGCAGCGCATGCTGACGATTGTACAACATTTCCATTAGCGGAGCCCACTACTTGACCAACCAAAGCATCACAGACTGCAGCATTGTTGGGATTAGGATTATCCCCGAGTGTAGCGGGACCGGCACCGGTCCAATGATCAATGTCGTTTTGCTGATTAGTTGGCGGTGTTGCCCCCAAGTCTTGAGTCGCAGGTTGAGGAACATTGGTACTGGTTCCAATAATATCTACCTGGCCAGTCGGGCTTGAACCACTTCTTATCCTCTCTTTAATCCCAGCATGAAAGGTATTGAAAGCATCTTCCTATCGCTCGAGTCAAGCATTCAAATCATTAGCCAAGTTCTTAATCATCCCGTCGACGTGTTCCCAAGTGACATAATTCGATGGAACTCCAATTGAAGAAAGTTCTTGACTTTCTCATCCTTCTATACCTTGATCTTCAGCAATAGCTTGAGCTTCTTGCGCTTAACCATGATGAAAAGCAAGTAACAAAGTTGAAGTCGAAAACCGGAACTGAAGACGAAATCCGAAGACAAATCCGAGAATGTAACCCGAAGTAGAAATCAAAGTTGTGTGCCTCCAACTAGGTGTTGACGTGGGGAATTGTCAATTTATTCACGCATGCCAACTCCGGAGTGTATGTTTAGCAGAAACACAGTAATCCAAATCCAAAAAAAAGAAATGCAGGGAGAACACAACTTTTTATAGTAGTTTGGTACTAATACCTACGTGCAATTCATAGTAATCATTCATCATATAATAGCTGATTTCAATTGTTGTACAAGTTCGGACAATGTTTGCGTTCAAAGCATTGCATAGAACAACAAAATATTTGTTAATTCGAAACTTTGACCAAAATGCCCTTCTTCTTTGTTGGGACTGGGTCAACAATGTCTGAAACTAGCTTTAATGTCCAAAAGTTAGCTCTAATGTCCAAAAGTGTGAAAATATTTTCAAAAACATGCCAAATGTCTAATTAATGTCTAAAAGTTAAAGGAAAACATGTATGCAACGTTTGTAGAAGTCCAAGCTATGTCCAATAGTCATAGAGAAGAAGATGATTGCCATTGTTGATGCTTAAAAGCTCCAAGAAGTCCATAATACCAAATGAGAACCAACCCTTTGAATGTCAAGCAAAGGGCGGTTTATAGGTGAGTTTTGGGTGTATCAGGCCAAATTTTGTATCACCGAGGGATACGAAATTCGCGTCCCAAAATTGGAGTCGAAAAACCAAATTTATGTTGAAAAATCATGAAATCTGGAAAACTTGGTGAAAATCCATGTCGATCTGCCAAAAACAGGTGATCCACATCGAAAAACTCATAAAATGTGATATGCCACTTACCTCACACATTTGCTACTTGGTTTATTTCGAATCCCTAAAAAAACGTCGAAAACTCATGTTTGGTATGCAAAAATAGGTTATCCGCGCATGTTTTCTATCGTGTCAAGGTGATCTGGAAAAATCCAAAAAAAATTCAAATCCCTATGATTTGGTACGAATTTCATATCAAAATCTATAATGCGAAGCTGTAGAAATTTTGAATCCCATTAAGTCAATCACCCTTTTTTCATGTGCTAGATTTCGTATCGCTTGATCTAGTAAATTTCAAATCCCTTGAAAGACATGAGGAAAAGCTTGCCCGAGCAAGGTGCGACGTGGTGATTTCGAATCCCTCGAGGGATTCGAAACTTCTAAAGTGATGCTAAACCCATTTTTTGAGCCAATTTTTGGAGGCGATCGGTTGTGTTCGGCACGCATATTTGAGTGATCTGACAATATTTTTCACCACTTTTCGAATGTGCCAAACTTGCCAACTTTACCAGACGAACGAAATTTTCCAAAGTGATCAGCCATGGTTTTACATGTTTTTCTCGTGCTGATCCGACATTTTTGATGTGTTAGACCTGTTTTTGCCATCATATTTCAATGCCATGAGTCGCACAAGCCAATTTTCATGATTGTGCCATGCCGATTAGTTGTTTTTGAGTGCGCGACACTGTTTTTTGTCAAATACCATATTTTGATGTTGTGAGTCGCGCAAGCTATTTTTGTGATAGTGCCATACCGATCACCAATTTTTGAGTGCTCGGCTCTTTTTTTGGGCAAATGCCCATTTTACCAAGATTATTTGCGCCGTGAGTCACGCAAGCAATTTTTCATGATCGTGCCATGCCGATTAGCTATTTTTGAGTGTGCAACACTGTTTTTTTGGCAAATTCCAATTTTACTAAGCTTAATTGCGCTGTGAGTTGCACAAGCCATTTTTCGTGATCGTGTAAGGCGAACAGCTACTTCTGGGTGTGCAAAACATGATTTTGCCGAAATCCATATATTTTTCCACAACGAGTTTTGCCACGTGATCGAAGCGAGGCACTCAAGCATTTTGAGCTGATCAGACCGAGTCGATCACGTATTTTTACCGTATCAGTTTTTCTAAGTCCATCGACGATGATATTTTGAACCAACGCCATTTCCAATCCTTTTTCGAACATGTCGCAACTTTGACCAAATCGCTTTGTATTTCCCGAAGACATTACTGATGCTTGAGCACATCGCTAACCAAAATCTTGACGTGTGAAAGCTTTACGAAAAAGCATGTTTACACAAGGATTCCCGGTTAGCACTATAATTGAAGAGAATTGTAACAACCCGCATTTTATGTACTGGAGGATCATAAAATATTTTTATTTTATTCCTTAAGGGTTGGATAATTCTCAAATTGTAATATGTTGTTTATGGGGATGTGAGACATGTCCATAATTTTTACCAATTTTATTTGTGACTATTTTGCCCCTATCAGTCTTGTATAAGGCATAACTTTTGACTCAGATTGAGTCAGTTGCTGAGGTTGGTCTTATTGGAAAGGAAATGGTGTTGTCAATTCCTTAGAGTGGTCGCATAAAGATTTGGTTCAGCGGTTTCAGAGGAATCGCTGTTTTATTGCTACACAATTTTCTATTTAGGTTTTAAGCCATCAATGGGCTGATTGGAGGAGGCCCAATAGTGGGCTGGTGGGAGGCTATAAATAGGGGGTTAGGGACATGGACAGGGGGTTACTTCTTCATTCTCTCATTTGGTTGGGCGTGTGATTGATCCTTGCTCAACCAAATACACATTTCCACCATTAAAATACTAGATCAATGAGTAGAGATTAAAGATCTACATCAAAGGCACTTAGATCTACATTAAACAAAGAAAGATCGCATCAAATCAAGAGGTTTGAAGATGGATCTTTGCTGTACGGATTCGTATTTCATCGATTTTGAGCTAGATTGAAGATTTGGTGAGTGGTATGCATCTCTCACACAGATTCAATCAAGCATATAGGTTGTTTGATCTCATGTTCATCATTTCAAGTTGTTTTTGCATAGATCTAATTGATGTATGTACGGTTTTTAACTAAATCACCATAGGGTCTAATTAGCAACTTAAATCGGTGAGTTTTTTATGTTTTTGTAATGAAAATCATTGTTTGAATGATTGTTGTTTTGATGTGATTTGTTGATGGTTGAAAAACATTGTTGAAAAGCATACATCGAAGTGAAAATCATTGATCGAGTGAGATCCGTGATTAATCGGTGCTGTAGAGGATTTTGCATGGCTCAATAGTGGCAAAGGAGTAGATCGACCAAGAAAAAGTGAAAGAATAGGCCAAAAGTTGAAGAATTGACCAAAAATCAAAATCTAGAAAAATATGGAAATCTACAACATTAGGAAACGGTATAGAAAGTCATGGATCGAGCACAAATACTAGTATTGATCGATGAGCAAAAATCGGTCAATTGACACAAAAATATGATGGATCGTGCAAGTTTTGATGAATTTGGCAAAAGCTAAATTTTCTAGCAAAATATAAAAAAACTAGAATCTATAGCGTTTGGTAAACGCTGTGGTAGGTGGATGGATCGGCTGGATTTGGGAACACGACAAGCATGGATTAGGCAAGGCAAAAATGGGTGGATCAGCCTTGAAAATGTGATGGAACATGGCATTTTTCTTGGTCTGGCAAAGAGAATGATCGCTGGCTTTAGATAGCGTTTTGACAAACGCTGTAAAAGGCTATTTTAAGTAAAAACGATCCACAAGGGTAGATGGACCGCCCAGAAGCAATGATAGAGATCCAAAAGCGCTGTGAAATGTTGATTTAAGCCAAAACGATCCATAGGGGTGAATGACCTTCCAAAAGCAGTGATAGCGATCCACAAGAGCTGTGAAAGGCTGTTTTAAGCAAAAACGATCCATCGGGGTAGATGGACCGCCCATAAGCAATGATAGTGTTCCAGAAGCGCTGTGAACGACTGTTTTAAGCAAAAACCATCCATAGGGTAGATGGACCTCCCAAAAGCTATGATAGCATCCCAGAAACACTGTGATAGGTTGTTTTGATGTTTTACTTAGTTTTTGACACCAGAATGATGCAGAATTGAACTAGGAGATATAATAGCATTTCAGAAGCACTACAAGAGGTTGTTTTGACATTTTGGCTAGTTTTTCATAGCAAAAAAGCTGGAAAAGCTATGAAATGTAGTATCGACCAAACAAAGCTTGTTTTTGAGTCGATGATGGTTCTAGCTTTGAAACGAGTGCAAGGGGGAATGCTCGAAGTGATGTGAGTCGTTCGTTGATCATTGAAAAGCAACGAATGTGAAGACAACTCAAAGGTTGTGAGTTGATGGATAATGGTTGCTCAAGAAGGTTGCTTGAGCTAAGAATAGCCATTAGGAAGTATGACTAGGGATATTGAAGGTCGAGAGATTATCGTTGTCGTCGGTTCTAGCGGGCTCAAAGCAATGGTATAACAGAGACGCATAAAAGACCGGAAGATTGCTGGTCGAGTACCCTGCGTATCATTGAAAGGCCTAAAGATAAGTATCGTTGAAAGGCGTATGGATGATTGTTTCGAAACAAGATTAGGCGGTGATAGCCAGAGTCATGGATAATTGTTTGCTTTGCTTATACCTTCCTATGTAGATTGTTTGACGTCGAAGGAGATATCTCTTAGGTGCTTGTCTGATGTTGGTTTCGGCCTTCGGGGCTTGTGCTTAAGGGATGTTGATCTCGATTATGGTAGTTTATATGGGACTTAACCTAGTTGCTCTGATTTTTGTTGCTTGTATGCTTCTGCTTGTTGTGTAAAGGCTATCACTATCGGATGTGGGGGAGACAAGTTTGGGGTTTCACCTCTGGTGATGCCGGTAGATTAGGTTGATTTATCTACCTATTCTCATATACTTCATTGATGATGTTATATTGTTGTTTTATCGCTCGTTAAGACTGTTGTCTGACTCAAGTTTTATGTCTCCTCTTATTACCTTGGGTTGTTCATCTACAGTGTTATGGACGGGCAGACTGAGTAGCAGATTGTAGATGGTAGATCTTAGTGGACGGAGTTGCTGATCGAAGACGAGTTGGAGGCTTGCGTATTTTGTTTACTACTATACATATTGGGTGTTTTCGATGTTGTTCTATTGGATGCATTCTCTAAGGGTTATGTAGTGAGGCTTTATGTACAGACTTCTAAAGTATTTTCCAAAGTTGTATGGATATTTTGACGATGATATGAAAATTTGGATTTCTGCTATGTGATGCTTCACTATTCCTACCTGTTGCACAAGTTCTATTATATTCTATCCTTGCGATGTGAGTTCTACGACATGTTCTGCGTATGTTTACCTATCTTGATGACCGTCCATGGATGCCTGCCAGACCTTTCAGTGTATTATTCCTTTTGTTAAGTGCGGGGGTTACGAGCGGTCGTCACATTTGGTATCAGAGCTCTGGTTAATGATTTTAGCCATTTGCATACTATATAGTATAATAGCCTTTGAACTCCGTTTGCAGTATTTCTCGAAGGTAGCTAATCATTCTATATTACAGATTTAGGATGAGTTACAGATCAACATGACACACTGCTAGGGAGGAGGCTATTTCTGGAGGGGGAAATGGCGGTGCACCAGACTACCCAACCATGTTCGAAGCCATGATGGCAGCGGTCATGAGAAGAATACCCGCTCCAGGAGCAACCGCGGTTGATTTAGGAGTTCAATGCAGGTTTAGAGAGTCGTGGACTTCGCGAAGCTGTGCAAGGACTTCACTTCTCTTGGAGGAAAGTTGTTTGAAGGGACGGAGCCGACTAAAGAGGTTTAGAGATGGATGGATGCTCGCATAAGGATCTTTGGTGACTTAGGCATAGATAATGCAACTAAGAGAAAGCTTGCATCGAGGCAGCTACAAGGTAGAGCCATGGACTGGTGGAAATCCGTTATGCTTGAGACTCCAGAAGAGGAGGTCACATGGGAACAGTTCCAAGTCAAGTTCGAAACAATATTTATCTCTACAGTTCAGAAGTCTGTTTTGTTCAAAAAGTTTGTGGAGCTGAAACAGAATGGTCGACCAGTGCTTGATTCTGTTTATGATTCGAGGCTTAGTAGAAATATGCTCGTTCGTACATTGATTCTCATTACCAGAAGAATGAGAAGTTCATTCTAAGCTTGTATGCCATTTGGGTTTGGAACCCGAGGTTAAAAAGAAACCATTGATTGTGACTAATCCAGTTAGGGGTACGTCCAGCTTGTGTATGCTTTGTCGTGGTCTAATGTTGTCGAGTCATGGTTTCTCCTTTTTGTGTGATTGCTTTGTTTTGAACTTCACTGGGTTTTGAACTAAGAGAAACCTAGCATCGAACACGAGACATCCGAACCTAGAAAAGAATTGCTAGTTTTAACTAGATCCCAAACCTTGGCAAGAGGAACCGAAAAGGAAAAAGATACAGATTAAGTCTATATTGAAGAATCCATGCAATCTGAAGGAGACTATCATTATAATAATAATTGGATGACTCCCATTGTAGATATCCTCTTAAATGAAATGTTACCTACCAATAAGCAAGATGCTAGGAGGATTGAGCATCAAGCCCCAACCTTTGTTATTATGAATTAGGTACTTTGTAAGAAAGGGCGTTCGCTTCCCTACTTGAGATGTATAAGACTTGAAGATGGGATCAAGTTGTTAAAGGAAACATGTGAGGGCTTCTGTAGTGATCATTCTAATGGAAAAAAGCAAGAAAAAAGGGTTATGCGACAAGGCTTTTATTGACCACAAATGATTATCAGGCAATGGAGTATGTCAATAAGTGTGAAAAACGCCAAAGATATTCTACGGTACCTCGATTGCCTCCAAGTGACTTAACCACCATCTCAAACTCATGGCCTTTTGATATTCAGGGAATGTATTCAATTGGATCTCTACCTATATCCAAGGAAGGAGCTAAATATGTGGTAGCAGCAATCAACTACTTTACCAAATGGGTAAAAACGGGACCACCCTGAGCATTACATCTAAAAGGTGTTAAGATTTGTGATAAAAAAATGTCGTCACTCGATTCGGAATCCTCTATAAAATCATATCGAACAATGGAACACAATTTGGAAGTGAAGAGTTCACATGATTTTGCAACAAAAATGAAATCATAAAGAGTTTCTCTTCTATAGCATATTCAAGGGAAAATGGTGTCGTCGAGGCTGCAAGCAAAACCATAAAGACAATCTTAAAGAAACATCTAAATAAAGCTAAGGGAAATTGGATAGATGAGTTGCTATTGGTACTTTGAGCATATAGAACCTCCGCTAAGACAACAACGAGACACACCCCATATTCTCTAACATACAGATGTAAGGCTATGCTTCCAGTCGAATTTAAAGTTCCTTCAAACAGAAGAGTAGCTTGAGCATTTGATCCAAATCAAGAGTTGAAAAAAGAGTCCTTAGACCTAATCGAAGGGTTAAGGGATGAAGCAACTATTAGAACAGCTGAATATCAAAGAAGAATCACTAAGTACTACAACTCGAGAGTAAGATCTAGAAATTTCCAAAAAAGGGACTTGGTCTTACGAAGGGTAATGCCAAATACTAAGAAACAGAAGGACGGACCCCTTGGTCCAAACTGGGAAGGACCCTTGATCATCATCAAGAACTTATGCTCAAAATGTACCAACTCTGCAAACTTAATGGTGATACAGTACCTAGAACATGGAATGCAAACACCTGAGACCATACTTTTCAAAAGTAAATGAATGAAAGAAGGTCTACTAAAGAATATCCACATGATTAGGAGTACGGAAATTCCTCGAAACTTGGAACTACCCTAAATGGGTGAAACTACCTACAATGGTAAAAAAAACCTTGTCACCTCCAAGATGGCTAAAGCAAGGCACCTCCTGGAGGGAGGTGGTGTGTAAGCCTTTAGCCATGTCCAAACCAGAAAGGGCTGGGTAAAAGAATCAAAAGAGTCAGCCCTTGTCTGCTCCTATGATGGCCAAGTCAGGGCATCAAAGTTAAGCACGCTCTGCCTCTGCTCTAGAGATGAGCATGCCCTTCCTCTGATTCAGCTAAGCATATCCTTCCTCTGATTCAGCTAAGCATATCCTTCCTCTGCTCTAGAGATGAGCACGCTCTACCTCTTCTTATGTCTTAATCCCACAGAAGTGAATGAAAGATCTGTAGGAGCACTACGAGCACGCCCTGCCTCTACCTTAAATGAGCATGCCCTACCTCTGCTTCGACTAAGCACATCCTTCCTCTGCTCTAAGAATGAGCATGCTCTACCTCTGCTTATGTCTCGTCCCTCGGAAGGGAACGAAAGCTCAATGGGAGAATTTTAAGCATGTACACCCTCTGCTTGCATCTTATCCCGCAGAAGGGTATGAAAGCTCGAAGGGATATCTTTAAGCATGCACTTGCCTCTACTTACGCATTACCCCGTAAAAGGGAATGAAAGCTCAAAGGGAGCGCTTAAAACACGTATAACCTCTACACTAAAGAATAATCTTGAAATGGGCACCAAAACTACCAATACCCGAATCTGGGTTTCATTTCGGGACTTATATTACCACCAGATATGGATTTCTAGTCTTCTATCATTAATACTCAAATCTGGGTTTTGGGTCTTTCATCTATTATTTCTAGATATGGATTTTTGGTCTTTTATTAATACCGAATCTGGGTTTCGGTTCTTCTATCTATTATTTCTAGACGTAGATTTTTGGTCTTCTATTATTGATACATGAATCTGGGCATTGGGATTTCTACTGTTTCTAAAAGAGGATTTTGGATCTTCTCTCATCATTCCTGAATGTGGGATTCAGACCTTCAATTTTTGAAACCTTTCAATGAAGGTCATGATTTCTTATGCCTCACACAGGAAAGTTTTCTAAACTCATGATGTGCAAACTTGTTGTTCACTATGATTGTACATATTCTATCGCAGGAGTTATCTATCATTTGGTTTCGGTCCAGACGATGCCTAACATAATATGACCAAATCATTATATACATCCTACTTTACGCAAAAGACAAACACAAGAATTGCTCGTTGTTGTATTTTATGTAGAAAAATGCAAAGGAAATTCCAAATAAAGGTATTCGAAACCGGAACAAAAACCATATGCAACACAAATATATGCAAACCATAGGGTTATTCATCAAAACGTGTTACCAAATAGCTATGCCAAAAAGATGAACAACAATGCTAGAAGAGGCAGATGTTTGAACTACTAACTCGAAAAGCCAGGAATACCCCTTCACTAAAGGGAAAAATGTTGCTACAAGAATTCGACACTGAAACCAAACCAGGGTGAAGAGGCATCATATTGGAGCCAATACCATAATAGAGGCCAAGAATGTATTTGATCGACACCAAAGCACAAGAGAGTAGAGGTAAAATTGAAGCCAATGGAAAACGAAGCGTAAGAAAGATAAATACGATAATAAAACAAGAAGAATAATAGGAGAGCCGACTCAAGGAGCTTGGAACTATATCGGCGGAACCAATAACAAAATGGAAGATCGACACCAAGGATCCAAGAGGAGGATAACACAAAGACAATGACTTTGTATGTTATCAGCACCAACATCGAGGAGCAAATAGCTTGGTGTTGATACAAAAAAGATGGCTATGAAGGCATGACACAAATACCAACTTGCAATAATAAGTTGTTTTGGTATCAGTATCAGATGATGAAGATAGATGCATGGGAGCCGATATCAAGGAGAGCAAAGTTAAAGAATGGAGATGATACCGAAGGCCAGTTCACTAATGATGAAACCAAATACAGAAACCCGGTATCATAGGAATCGATACTAAGCATAAAGAGAAAGAAGTAATCGATTCGACACCTAATATACAAGCTCATAATACATGACCGAAGCCAAATATATGCAAAGGAAGAGCTAGGCCAATAACCGATATAAGAGCAAACAAAGTGTTATCGATAGTAATAAGATTGGTATTGATACCGTTGCCAAAAGCGGCACTAAAATTACAAAGGAAGGGGCACAATGGCAGTACCCACAGGCCCTTGTAGCGGGCCGACACCAAGGAACCACTACCGAAGCCAGTGAGAAATCGGAAGTAACTTAAAGCAGGCTGACACCAAAGAGTCATCCCCAAAACCAGGGATTGTTGAAGCAGGCCGAAACCTAGAGAATAGATTCGGAAGTGGAGCTTCCCACTTGGTCTCTACCAAAGGGGGTCCAAATCCTCTATAAATAGACCCCAAGGGTCACATTTTAGGGGGACTTTTCTCATTCCACAATCTTGTACCCATTTCTAAGTGATAAAACCCTAATTTTGAAATCGAATTGGGGATTTCCACATCAATTGAAATACATTCATAATAAATGAAGAAAGGGAAATCGTGATCATACTTATTCTCGATTCGGTAATAATACTGTGTCCAAATTGATTTACTAGGGAGTTATCACTAACCTCATATGTGAAAGATTCAAGCATAAACATATTGGAAGGAAAATCATCGAGTGAAATCAATGATTCTTCCTTTGTGATTCACACTTATGCCTCAATCTTTTCGTAATATGTCTAACGTATCAAAACTTCAAATGACTTATTGTAGCCTTTATACATGATAACATACACAGCCAAGGCCTTTCATAGGCAAGTATCACCTTTTGTCATTAAAAACTACGATATATCATCAAATGTAATTATTGTGGAATTTTAGCCTATTTCCTCTTAACACAATATATATTATTTTATCCTGAATCTCGGGTACACCTTCGTAATAAGATTTCCTACACCTAAGAAGGGTGTCCTCTAGATCGGTTATCCTCTAAGTTCCATATATATATGCTCTGTCAATTCTTAAATTGGGTGTTGACAATTTTAATCATTAACACAAATACTACCCGAAAACTGAATACTCCAACAATGAAAAGAAGATTGCTTTAGCTATTTATTTGTTGGAGAAAAATGGTTAGTACCCCTTTTGGAAATTTAGGAAACATGAAATAGTTAAGTAAATTACTGAAATAACAAAGTTGCAATATATGAATTATAAATATGTTCATCTTTGGATTCCAAACTACTGATAGGAAAAATGGGTTATGTTCCTTAAAAATTCTAGTTGACCAATATAGAATGAAATATGAATTTCTAAAGGATTAATAATGTAAAATAGTATAATGAATAAAATTTTACTTCACATTCTATAGAATAAAGACAAGTCAGCACGAGATACTTGAGTGCATGATGACTAAGCAATTAATATTTTTTAGGCTTTTGAGAAACACAAATAAAATACCATAAAAAACATTGGCATTGATTCAGGCAGATTACGTCAGATGTTGAAAAGGAATTTCATCAGCTTAACTTCAAGCAAAAATTCGCACATACATAGAATGTTTTGCTAAAAATAACCCGATGTAACAACCAAATAAAAAATCATTAACAAAATGTATAGACCATAGGCATAATAAAAGGGAAATTAATTAACTAAGGATATATGATATTTAAGGTGTAAATGAATTGTACCTTTAATTTGCCAATGAAGAAGGCCCTGATAAATCATAATGAGATATAACATAAGAGGATATCAAATCAAAATCGCAGGAGTGGTAACATAATCAATCTCATGAAATCAGATTTCAAATAGTTAACTAAATATGAAATAATACCTGGATAGAGGATGCTGAATAATGAAACCCTAAACCTATTGAATTCGATGGTATGTGGCACTGATTTGAGGTCATTTATGAGTTAGGTCTTGATGGCGGGTATTTGCAAGAAGTTGGTGGTGGGTTTGACAGTTGGTTATTAGTTAGGTTTCCAGAGTGAGTGAAGTGAGATGGGAGGAAGGAGGAAAAAAATGTAGAATTATGATTGAAAACATTATATAAGAAATTTAGGTGAGAAATAAATGAAATACGAAAAACAGATGATGAAAATTAGTAGTGCTTTATTAGCTTCAAACTATTTTGTTTTGACCAATTAAAATTGCCAACCTTCATAATAGTAGGTTTGATTAGTACATCCACATAATGAAGGAAAAAACGACTTTGTAATATTACATATCTAATAAAAGAATTTATTTTTTGGAAATTTATTTAGTTATTTGAAACTATATAAGAGTGACAATATATGAATGAAAAATTATATATACAAGTAGAAATAAAGATAAATTATTGTAACCAATCACTCATGTGCAAAGATAAAATATACAAACAAATATTTATAAAAATTTCCCAAAAAGATTAATATAATGACATAAATTATTGCAAAACTATGATATCTCACTAATAATGTGTAACGACCTGCATTTTACGTATCAGAAGATCATAAATATTTTTATTTAATCCTTGAGGGTCGGATTATTCTCATAATTTGATATGTTGCTTATGGGGATTTGAGAGATGTCCATAACTTTTATCAATTTTAATTATGAGCATTTTGCCCTTGTCAGTTTTGTACAGGGAATAACTTTTGATTGGAATCGAATCGGGTGCTGGGATCGATTTCTATGGAAAAGAAATGATGTTTCCAGTTCCTTATAGTGGTCAGAATAAATATTTGGTTCAGTAGGTTGGGAGGAATCGCTATTCTAGTGCTACAAAATTTAGGGATAGACTAATTAGTGATTAGTGGGCTGATTAGCGAGGCCAATTAAGGCTGGGGGTCATTGGATGTAAATAGGAGGATACATGTAAAGGGAGTTGTTTAGTTTCCTCATTTCTCTATTTGGTTGGGGTTTGTGATTCTCCCTACTCCACCAAATAACTCCACTTCACTTCAGTTCATAGATCAACATTAGAAGATTGAAGATCAGCATCTAGAAAGAGTAGATTTGCATCATAGTGGTTGATTTGAAGACCATTCTTCATTGTTCTTCGCTGTCTGGATAAGAGACACGTCAATTTCAAGCTATTTTGTAGATTTGGTGAGTGATAAGCATCTCTAACACAGATTCAATAAGTATATGGGTTTTTTTACCTTAATTACATCATTTCGAGTCATTTTCACCTAGTCCTAATGGAGGTAAGTTATATTCAATTCAAATCACCGTAAGATCTAATCTAGTAAGATTATATTGGTGAATTCATATGTAAATCTTATGTTTATGCACGTTTAGTTCCATTAATCGATTCGTTCATTATTTAATCATGATTTGGTGAATTTCATATGTTTGTTGATGATTATTTATTGTGTTAGTGCTTGTTTGATGATCGTTTAATTGTGTTATTGAATGGTTGTCTGAGATCGGGTGATTTGGGTCGTAGTATAATGGATCATGGCTTGTTGCGCAAGAAGTATGGGTCGGGTCGCACTTGGATGGGTCGGGTCAGCGATGACGTGGAAAATCTTGGATCGTTCGAGTGGCAAATCCGGTGATGGATCGGTAAAGAATGGTGGGTTGCATACAATCGGGCCGGTTGAAAACACAAGACATGACATGGTTCAGTGGAGATTAGATCGAGCATGGCATGGGTCGGTTGGCTTTCTTGGTGAAGTCGGGTCGTTTGAGATGAGGGTCATTGCTTGATTGGTTGGTTAAGTGACGATGGATTCGGGTCACATGGTTCGAGGATGGTTCGGCCTGAGTGTGACAAAATTGGGTCAGTGGCAAGCTTGGACCGGGATCATTCATGGTTAATGGATCGCATAGACCGACGGTCGGGCCGTTCGAGTGGGGTTTGGGTCGTTTAAAACTTGGACTATGAGTCGGCTACACACATGAAGTCGAGGGTAATGTACTTGTGATAAGGTCGGCTCGAATACGATGGACGGGTCGATGGAAACCTATAAGAGGTCGTGCGCTCCATCCAATTGGTGACCAAATGGTGATGATTTTTGTTTCGACGAGTGTCGAAGCTTCAAAATCAATTCAAAATGGAATGATCGAAGCGTCGTGAAGTGTTCACTGATCGATGAAATGCAACGAATGTGAATACAACTCAAGGATGTTTGAGCTCATGGATAATGGTTGCTCGAGATGATATCTGAGCTTATGATAGTCGCCTACGACGATAACTAGAGTCGTGAAGGCCGAGGGATTATCATTGGTTAGAGTAACTAGCGGACTCAAAGCAGGGGTATAATAGGGATGCCTAAAAAACTAGTGGGTTAGTCAAGTATCCTAGGCAGTAATGATGGGCCAGTTGTCTTCATTGTGTAAGGGAAACATACAGTCACAATGTCGTATTGAGTTTTGCTAGAACCAGGTTACTATTAGCCCTTAACGAATGGCATGTTGCGGCCAGTCATACGATTAACGATGGTTTTAAGGTAAGGTTGGCGGTGATAGCCAGAGTCGTGGATGTTATTGGTTGATCCTCTTGTATGGGCTATTCGATGTCAAAGAAGATATTTCTTGGGTAGTTGTTTGATGTTGGTTTAGGCCTTTAGGACTTGTGCTCGGGAAATGTTGAACTTGATTAGAGTAGTCCATGCTTGATCATTGGTTGTTGCTATGAACGCTATTGTTTGTTTGTTTCTGTCAGATTGGGAGGCTATCACTGTCAGTTGTGGAGGAGTGGGGTCGGGGTTTTTCTCTATTGATATGTTGGTATATTATATGGTTAATCTGCCTATTTCTCATACACTTTATTGATGATGTTAGATAGCTGTTTATCGCTCATTAAGACTATTGTATAACTCATGGTTTTATGCTTCCTCTTATTGTCTTGGGTTGTTCAGCCATGTGTTGAATAGGCAGACTGAGTAGTAGGTGGCAGGTGGTAGATCTTGATGAATATGATGCTGTAGAGCGACGATGAGCAGGAGGCTGACGTATTATTTCCTACTATCTACTATTAGTTGTTTCTGCTATAGTTGATATGATGTGTGCTACTCTGAGTGACTTGTAGTGAGGCTTCTTGTACAGACTCTTATAATGTAACCCAAAGATGTATGGATATTCTCACGGTGATATTAAAGTATAAGATTCTACTCAATTGTGCTTTGCTTGTTGTATATTTTCTATTATATTTTTTTCCTTGCGCTGTTAATTTATACGACATGTTCCACTTATGTTTTCTCCTTTGATGATCGTCCCATATCAGCCTGGCGCGTTATACAACACACTTCATCTTTGGTCTGTGCGGGAGGTACGCGGCGGTCGTCACATAATGTAATTATCCATAAGATGTTGTATTCTCTTTTGAAGTCCATTCACAACTGATACACATGTGAATTTCTCTAAAATCCAGAAAGTTAAGAAAAATAATGTATGAGTTTTGTAAATATAGCAAAAGTTAATCAAGTTAACAAAAAGAGAAAACGATGGATGTTCATATTCATAGTATTTTTTTTTCATCCGTAGTAAATTTATTTCAAAAGCGAAATAACATTCTTGAAAGAATACAATTTTATATTTTTACTATTTATCCAAAACACATTACATTCATCCGCTCTTCCGTTGTTAATCTCAATGGTAGAACTTCACATTTTCCTCTTTGTGTAAGCCTCTTAAAAGAGAACATAAGATTGAAAGAAAATACTCTAATTTTCTGGTTCTTGATAACATGACAAATGTATATCCAAGACTTTCCCTATCATCAGTATTGATGATTGCACGATCAAGTATTAGTCTTTGACTTTCATGTATTGTATCTCTCAAGAAAGTACTAAAGATAACTAAGTTCTAATACATAAAGTAGTAGAAAATGTTTTTTAGTTTACTGTTTATGGTAGTATTGAGATAATACTTGTACCATGGCATAATTGAGAACCAAGATAATTATAAAAATCTACCATTGTTGGTAAGAGGGTTCAATGACTATGAGTATACAATATCCATAATAGTACTTATTGCTCCATTAATTAGTCCATTTTGAATGGTAAGATTTGATGCAACATCACTTAAGCACCCACAAAAAGATAAATACATTTTCTAAACCTTTTGCATTATTAGAAGAAACACTAAGTGTTATTTCACAATTATTGAAAGAAGGAATGTGTGTTATGGGATTTCCAAATAGAATTAACTAATCATGATTATGCTCTTCAACTGCCCTTTTTGTTGGAAAAAAAATGCGTAACACATTTAAAATTCATCTTAATTTCATTTACCATATAGACCAATCTCTACTCTTGAAAAAGTTTCAATCATCTAAAATAGACACAAATCTACTTAGTTTTTCTATAGCTTCTTGTTGAGGTGCCTGCCCATTTCTTGCTTGATGAAATATGTGAGAAAATCTTACACACTTATCAAAGCTTGCATGAGCAATTACTCCTCACTTTTGTAAATGGTTCCCATACTTTAAGAGTAGGAACCATCACATACCAAAAATGGTTGCCTCATATCACTGACCAAAATAACTGAAACACCTCCAAAAAAGTCATTTATTAAAAAGATACTATGACATCATAAATAAACATTTGCAATCGTTGTTCTAATAAGCATACTATATTCATCAATTATGATTAACTTTGTCTTTAAAATCTTCTCTCATACGATAACATTTTTCATCTAAAATTTGCTTATAAGTTGCTTTTATTTCAAAGGAGATTGAAAAATCATGGTGGAATATACTACCACCAAATTTAAGGGCGACCACACTGTTGGAATCATAATATGAACAGCTTTCTTGGACCCAAAATGAGTAACAAGTGTTCGAAAATTTGCTTTGATAAGAGTTGATTTTCCGATGTCTGCTTCTCCATATATGACCATTCGGATTGATTTTACCTCTTGCAATGTGTTATGTATAATGTCATTTGTCATTCTCTAATTTTCAACTAAATCACCTAATGAATGATAAATGGAATTATTTAATGTTAATCCTAAGATAAAAATTCAAATTACTAGTAGTAGGACGCAAATTATTATGAATAAATTTTCATTCTAGAGCTATATTGGAATATCGAGCAATGCTTATCGTAATCTCGCAAGACCCAATACTATTTCATATCCAGAAACAAACAAAAATCTCACTGAAGCTACCAACATCCACCCTTCTCTTTTATTTTGTTTGGCATCTATAACATCATCATCCATGGAATCATCTTCAGTTGCATTTGATAGTGGTGGGTCTTGTGGTAATCCAATATCAATATTTTTTCAGACTAAGTGTTAAAGCCTCCTTTAGCTTGTTACACACTTCGATAATGATGATATAGTAGTACTAGCTATATTATCAAAAGAAAGATAAAATTTCACTACAGATCAAATAAACTTAATTAATAAACAGTTAAAACAAAACATAAATTTCACTTGTTGTTCACGAATGTACTCCCACTTTTCACTAATTGGTA
Source organism: Allium sativum (assembly GCA_030737875.1). Classification (NCBI taxonomy): domain Eukaryota; kingdom Viridiplantae; phylum Streptophyta; class Magnoliopsida; order Asparagales; family Amaryllidaceae; genus Allium; species Allium sativum. The sequence continues at coordinate 1,034,081,229 of CM060916.1, read as the reverse complement.
GAATAACGCTATTAAGTTCCAGGATTGTACCTATAACCGCCTTCACTCGATATTTATGTCATTTGTCATTGCAGTAACAATGTTTTTTTGGCCACATCAAGGAGAGAAAGACCTTCATAAATTCTATATTTCTATATATATCATGTTAAAATTTGGATTGGAATTAAGTTCATTAATGGGTGGAGTGGATTTCATATGTCACATAGTATAGTAATTGATAACATGCCTTTCTCCCTCACGATAGGTTGAACCATAGGATTAGATGAATGTATAAGGGGTAAGACATTAGTAAGTGACATACTTCTTGTGCTATAATATCTCTTTCGGATACATTTTTGAGAAGAAGCTTCTTAATTACAGATGAAGAAGTATGGATTGGACAATGAACATCTTCAACTATGTTTGTAATGTTTCCGGGAGAGACTTTGACATCGATTCTGACTTTAATGTATATTTTCCAATATAATTAATCATAGCTTGTACAAACATCACTGAATAACGGTCAATATTAGAATGCTATGTTTGTAGAACTTCTCTATTGTGGAAACATATTAAAGGATCATTATGTTTGGGAAGAAATCGAAAAATCTTACTATTCGAAGGTTCTTTAACATTTTATGACTATAAAATTGCATCGCATAGATATTTAAATGACAATCTATTATTCATCTACCTGCTTTCTTGACCACTTTAAATCTGCAATTAAACAACTATAAACCGCTCGAAATGACAGATTGTTATTTAGCTTACGGGCTTAAAAAAATCAGACACATAAATCACAAAATAAATAAACTACTATATCTCACATCGAAATAGTTTTATACAAATTATCAGAGTTATACAATATTTCTACACGGTGGAAATACATAGATTCTAAAATTTAAAATTGCAGAAATAATTAAATCAAAAGCGAGCGCATCTTCACGAGTCTCTAACTTCAATAGTTGAAATCTTTAGATCTGCAACACTCGAGTCTGACCCTAGCATTTTATACACTCGAGTCAAGATTAAATTTAATCAAGTAAATCAACTTCAATTAGCCACTAAAATATAATAGTTAATCCTAACATAATATTTAAAGTCACTAAAATATATTTAAGCCACATATTTTACAGTTAACTAAGGTGCTACATGTACGCATTCGTTTCAGGTGACAATAACCATGTATTGGACATAACAAGAGCAAAAGTGAAAAACCCAACAACAAAAGCAAATGATACATTCAAAAAGCATGGTCGAAATACAAGCCACAACAGGGTAATTTTCATATTCATAGCAAAGGGAAGAAAAATAACAAATATTATAGGTCACTGTCTTGGAACACACAAAAAACTATAAATATAACAAATTTGACATACGGAAAACACTATTTCATATATATCCATTTATTTTTTTATTGTTGAATACAACTATAACTTCAATATATATATATATATATATATATATATATATGGCTAGTCGAACACATGTACTAACAAGTATGATTCAAAGCAAACACATGTAATCATATGTAAATTATAGGTATGTAGCATGCATTGTAAAACAGGGTGGGTATCTAATTCGAGTATATGTGCGATAAGTGCCTGGCATCAGGGTGCCAAAAAGCAGATGATAGGGTACACAAAACGACAACGAAAGATATAGACATTAGGCAGGCACACAAAATGACAAGGCAATGTATATGCATCATAATTTACATGGCAGCAAGATAAGTTGAATAAATTAAGGTGCAAGGCAATATATATGTATTCCACTTTTAAGAACAAGGCAGCAAATCAACTATTTTATTTTGTTGCATTGAGGTTGAAAACTTTTATAAAATAATCATGAGATAACTCAACATAGATGAAGCTATTTGAATGTTGGAGCGTTGAAAGTAAATCGAATTTGAAGATGAAAGGAGACGGTTCTTCTCTAGCAAGGTTGGTATTAGAGTTGGTTATTTTTTTTCTTATCAGCTACAGGTTTTCGGAAGGAGGGAAAAAATGGTAAAAGAAGCCAGTAGGGGGAAAGACGAAGTGAATATGAATATATAAGGACATGCAGCTTTATATAAACAAATGAAAAGAAAACAAAAAGGAGAGGAGGTGGAGAGATTTATAACTCATGCATGCATTAAAACAGGAAGCTGTAAGAGTAGAAGAAAGAGAAAAGGGGGAATGAAGGAGAGAATGCATAAAAAAAATGCACTCATTATGTGAAAATAAATGAGTTGCATGATCTTCCACATTTGTGTCTTGTAACGACCCGGAATTTTGGGGCCAATTAAAAATTTTTCTTTTAGAAATTTTAAGGGAATTTTAATATTTAAAATAATTTACTTTAAATAAGAACGACTAAAAATTTATTTTAAAACGAATAAATTCAATTTAATTCTAAAAGGAGTTTAAAACAGCGCTGCAATTTGAAAATTTGATTTTAAACTTTAACTGAATGTACCGGATTCAAAATAAATCGGATTTCAGTAAAACCAAAAATATTTAAATCTGTTCATCAATATCTTTCTAACGAATCTGAAAAACTGAAATTTCGTTTTAAAAATCAATAGTTATGTCCAGTCTAAAATTCAGAAAAGTCGTCGTAGAATTTATATTATATATTAATATAATATTTAGCCCTTAAAAATAGTCATTTTTCAAACGACCTCTGTTTTCGATGAAACCACTTTTGTTGGAACCGGAATGTCGAGTTATTGCTAAGTTTCAATTTTCATAATTTTTCAAATTAATATGTGACCGTGCTAAAGGAAAACGTGTTTTGTCAGTTTCGGTCAAATTTAATCGATTCGAAAATGACCATTTTTCAAATAGTCTTAGAATTCGACGAAATTAGTCTCGTTAGGACCGTATCGTCAAAACATAACTAGAAATAATTTTTCTGTAATTTTTAGAGGTAGTATGTAGCCCCGGTAATTTAAAATGTAAGTTTGAATTTAATAATTAAATGATTTATAATTAAATTTAAATAAAACATATCGTAACAACCGAACTGGGTTACGAAACATATTCCAATGTGTCCGGGATGGGGGTATTTAACTAGGGGCGTCATTCGTTGGGTTCGATTCGGAGTTAGTATCATCGAATAAATAATTTTTGAATTAATGAATTAAATAAATAAGAAAATACGCGTATAAATACGCTGTACTATACGAAACCCTATTCCCATTGTTACAGCCGCCGTATACACTACTTTAATGGCCATAAACGCACGATCTTCAAACCTTAACCATTTCCAATCCACAATGAATTAGATCAAGTGCCATATATCAAACTGAAGAGATTTTTGTGCTCTTCGAAACCATACGTGTATGATCGGATTTCGGCTCCTGGATTGATCGTAATTTCACCGAGAAGCCGGCGGCTTTGGCACGCGATTCGAGGGGGCGGGGTCCACCGAGGTGGTGTCGGTTCTGTGCGTGGAGGCGGTCATTGTGGTGTCGTCTGATCGGAGCACAGGGGACCGTGGGTGGTGCGGCGCTGGCATGAAGAAATCGATGATGGGTTCGACGATTAGCAGAAGAAGAGGAAGAAGGGATTAAGGAAAATAAAGGTTTAAAACTTGATTAATTATTTAAATTTGTCTTAAATGTAATCCAACGGTTAAATCAACATAACTTTTTCATACTGCGACGAAAACACGAACCGTCAGTTGCTTTGAACTCGTTTCTGAAAATACTACGCTATGGAAAAGACTAGAACTGAAACGGAGCAATTCTGAATTTCAGGAAATTTCAAACGTGAACTGTTCAGAATTTAACTATCGGTGAGAAATTTATTTATCTCTTTCCTTTATAATTAAAATAATTTCTGAAATTATTGTTATTATTCTACAGTAAATTCATACTATTATTATTCTGTGTTAGATGTACAATATCCATCTGTGTGCTTGATGATGTATGTGGCGATATTTATTTTACTATTGAAATTAACATTTCTGTTAGTTAAAATATGATTGACAAATATATATATATATATATATATAGTTTTTTATTATATAAATAGATCAAATGTATAAAACAACAAATTTTGAAAATTTGTTGAATTAGACTTTTCAACATACATGGAACGCAGGGTTTTGTTAATTTGTTAAAACAGTCATTTTAACATAAAAATGAATCGAACCTATTATTCATTTTTGTTGAGTCAAATTTTGCAATAAAACATGAATACATATATTTGTGTTACTTTGTTGAACTAGTTTTTCAACAAAAATAGAATAAACATTTTTATGTTATTTTGTTGAACTAGATTTTCAACAAAATAGGATACCCATTTTGATGCAGTACTGTCTACATAAAAAGAATAGATTTTTAGAGACGCTTTTTTTTTTCAAATTAGAGACAATAGAAAAAAGAACTGATTTCAAAGTTGCATTTTTATGTAATCTGTTTTCAAATTAAAAGATTACATTTTTAATGTAGTTATATTTTCATTTGAAAGATTTGATTTTCAATATTACATTTTTGTGTAATATAGTTTATATTTAAAAGATTAGATTTTCAATTTATCTTTTTTTATGTTATATTATTTACATATAAAAGATTAGAATTGCAAGACATCATTTCTAGGTAATATTGTTTACATATAAAATATTAGATTAAAAAGTACATTTTTGTTAGAAAATGTGAATTAGATTAAAAAGTACATTTTTATGAGAAAATGAATATTAGAATATAAAGTACATTTCTGTTAGAAAATGCAAATTATAATAAAAAGGAAAAATTTAATATTTTTGTTAACTAGATTATAAAGAATATAAAAATAAACATTTTTGCCAAAATTTGATTAGCGAACAAAAACAACATTTTTGCCAAAACTCGATTAGCAAACAAAAATCCACATTTTTGTTAAATAAGAATAGACCAAACAAAAGAATTACATTATTTGTCAGAATTTGAGTAGTGAAAAATATCAACCTTTTTGATAGAATTTGATTAGTTAAAAATCTACATTTTGTTAACATTAAAAGGATTTGATAAGAATTAATATTTTTGTTAACATTGAAAAGAGGAAGTTAAAAATGTATATTTTTATACATTAACAAGTTATGAAATGAAAATGAATATTTCTATACATTAAAAAGTTATGAATTTAAAATGTGTACTTTTATACATTAAAAAGAGAATGAGTTAGAAATGAACATTTTGTTTAAAAATGTTAAATAGGATTAAAAAGAACATTTTTGTACATTAGAAAGACAAGAAGGACATTTTATTTAGAAATGATCATAGAAATAAAAATCACATTTTTATGAAACAGGATCATTGAAGAGAAAAATATACATTTTTATCAAATGTAAAGTAATAAGGAAAATATACATTTTTACCAAATGTAAAAGAATAAGAAAATATACTTTTTCATCAAATGTAAAAGAATGAGAAAAATATGCATTTTTATCAACTGTAAGAGTGACAAAATTATGCCTTTTTGGTCAAAGGTAAAAGAATGACAAAAATATTCATTCTTGTCAAATGTAAAGAATGAAATAAAAACATTCCTTTAAAAAGAGTGAAGTATAAATACTCATTTTGTTTATACTGAAATGAATTAGATGAAACTTGCATTTTGTTTACCTTGGAATGAATTAGAGTTAAACCATAATTTTTTGTTAGAAAGTAAAATATACATTTTGTTAGAAAATGAATATTAGAATAAAAATCATATGTTTAAATATGACATTACCTTGTAACGTATGCATGTAATGTTGAAAAATTGTTGTATCCAATATATTAGTGATATCCGAATTGAATATTACACTTCCATTTACAGGTCATCCGACTTGTTTATGTGATTGGTACGATAATTTTTACACATCGCCCAAATGCACAAATAATTTATTATTGTATGTTGGATGAAACCCCACACAGGTATTGGGATGATACTGGACACACACTAATCCCAATATTTAGTTATATGTCAATCGATGGATTGACAGTCTGTGATGAGCGGTAGTTATTTACTTTAATGCTCACGCAGTTATAAATTCCACTTTAGTCGTCATTTGGATGCTTGATAATTGTTTGTCATGATTATTGATTATATTCAATATATGGTTGTTGATTGAGTCACATTCCAATAAAGAATATTCTAAAAAGGGATATATTAGAAATTTTCTTAGAAAAAGAATATATTTTAGGAAAATATATTTTATTTGAAATGAACTAGTTATCAACCAGAATAAATCATTGAAGTAAAATTTAATGTAGTTTTCCAATTTGTCAATAAATTTAATTGAAATTAAATTAAATAAATGTGATTTTGGGTTTGTCGTGAATAGTGTCTTAAATAACGCTGTTCTTAAACCCCATATGCAAAGAATAATCTTTTAATTTAGATTATTAAAGTTTTCGATTTTATTTAGTAATTGAAATAAGATGAAACGTGAGTTGGGTTTATTGTGAACCATGTTTTTAAGTGACATGTGTTCTTTAATCCAACTGACAGTGAAAAGATGAATTGGAATTTGTAAATCTTTATTTGAGATTTAAATGGGAATTTTCCAAAAGTAGATTTTTCCAATTTAATATATTAAATCGGAGTTGAATGAAATTCGAATTAATAATAACCGAGATAAGCTTCTGTAAAAGATAACTGATACTATATATGGAATTTAAGAGGCCTTGCCGTTATTCCATTTATATTATTGGTCGGATACAGGGATTTATAATGATTATATATTGATATGATTTCTTTCAAAATTCCATATTTTATGGAAGATGATTTTGGGTTTACCGTGAACTCTGTTTTAAATGACATTAGTTCTTTAACCCAGTTAAAGATAAAATTAATTTCTTAAATTTAATTAATCACTGAATAATGATTTGTGATATTTAAAAACCAAATTAGGTTCTTAATAAATCTTTAAAAGAAAGATTTAAGAATAAATGTAAAGGGTTTATCTTTGATAAGAATATGTGGATATTTGATTTAGGAGAATAATTCTGAATTGGAATGTGGCGTTGGATGTGTTTTTATAGTAATTGATTTTTAATTATAAAATACGTGAGTTATTCGGGAAGACCGGGTTCAACCCATTCTGGATAATTTCTACGACGATGAAGAGCCGAAGATGAAGACGGTGGTTGAAGACCGACGATCTTCACATCGAATGGATGTGTTGCTACAGAGACCCTTGATGGGATAGCTACCTTGAAGGGGCTTCAGTGGTGACCTCCGGACTATTGTTGATTGTTCTCCGGACTATTGTTGATTGTTCGGATTTGGTTTTCGCTCTGACCCAGAGCATAAGCTAATAAATGGATGTGTGTCTGACATTGGATTTCGTTCCGTGTGAATTAAATCGATTTCTGTTAATGTATGTCTGTTTGGTGGTGGAGGATTTATTCTCTACTTAACACGCTGGTATATATTAATAGTGATTGATCGCATGGCGTGAATTGTCAGTGTGACACGCCAAGATGCAACTGATCAAGGCTTTTGTTGAAAAGCAGGGCCATGTGGGATGATCAAAGCATAGCCTATTACGACATAGCTTTGTGTATACCGTGACTTCGCAAGCCTCACACCCCGATATGAGTCAAAAACGGGAGAAGGGATCGTAGGGAGTGCACACATTTCTTTCTAGCTAGTGGTAGTGTCAGTGCTTAAACTGGTTAGCATTTTACTTATGTGGATGATGGATTTTGAGGCGCCTCGGATTTTTATAGGCCGGTAGTGGTCATACTATAGGTTCAAAGGAACTGGGAAACGTGTGTTCGGGCATAACCAATCCACTGCCGATAGGTGGGGACCGGCCCTACCGCTCCAAGGGTTGCCCATAGGTGTGATCCTGAGGCATTTGCTAGAGTGTCTCGAATCGGTGAGGAGCTCCTCTCTAGCCTCGACTCATGATGGAAATCCAATTTTCCAATACGACCTTGCGTTTTTGATTGTAGAACTAGTATGGCGACATAGTAGGATGGGGTACTATGCCGTTTATGATTGATACATTATGATTGAAATTGTTTTCGAAAAATATATTCCCACCGATATACACATTAATATTAAATCCGTTTTATCGTATCAAGCATCTTTTGACAATTATAAGATAAAACCCTATCCTCCGGTTTGCGTTGCATTGTGTGATGGGACTTGGGTCTTATAATGGTTTCATTTTTTTCTAAAAAGCATTGCATTGTATAACGTTCTACTTTATTTTATGCACTGACAATCCAATGGAGTAAACCCGTTCCGCGTTAGCGACGTGGTCCTGTGATTAGCCTTATTATTAGATTGTTAAGTTAAGATTTCTCATACCAGTCCCATGACTGACCTGTAGTTTGTTTCACTGGCAAACTCGGGTGCCCTTATTTTCCACACGGGCAGTAGAGTAGCTTTTTGCAGATATATTTACAGGATCTTGGTTTACAGCTGAAGCGGTATCCGGAAAGCTCTGTATCCGTGTATTCCTTTCAGTTGTATATTCGTAATATTTTTCCGCTGCTATTTAAATGTAATTTAAAACTCTGATGTTATTGTATTTCTATTATGTAATAAGTATTCATACTCTGTTACATTCTTGTACTCTGATGTAATTGTGGTAATCAACAATAAAATGTTCTTCAGTTTGTGTTCTGTTGTGTGTTGTTCTCAAAGCAATCCAGCCTTTCCTTTACTGGGAAGATTGGGTCGTTTCATGTCTCTTGCATTTCTTTTTGTTAGGCAAATGAAATCCTTCTTTACGAAAGAAACGTGCCTTTGTTTTTAGAGAGAAATAATGAAGAGAAAGGGGAAAGAAGAAATGAAGGAATATAAATTTAAGGAATGAAGGTACATATATGAAATAAGATGCATGAAAATAGAATGAAGGGAAAGAAATTAATAGAATATAGATTTTTTTAAAATAAAATGAAGGAAAAAAATGAATGTTATATTAAGCAAACAACAAAGAGGGAAGCGCATTGAAAATTTATTAATTAATGAACGTTACACTTTGAATAGATATGGAAAGTATTAAAGTGGATTGCCAACGATATGAGCAAGTATGTTGTCAAAAAAAATCATCTAGGATATACACATTATTTTCAATCAGTCTTTCAGCATAATTAATTGATTTTGTTAATAAAATCATAAATTTTATTCAAAAACCATTTTAAATTCAATAATTAAATTTAATTCAACAACTTAAATGGTCAGAATTTACAGGATGTTATAATCTGCCCCACTCAGAACTTTTCGTCCTAAAAAAAGAGAGGTTATTAAAAATATACTTATGTATATAAGGAATTCTTCATACTGATAAAAAATTTAATTTAAACAAAATAAAAATAGTTTCTAAATTTCAAAATTCCATAAAAACTTAATTTATCAAAATTATTTCTGGATAAAACTTTAAGTTAAAGTATTAAATAATTTCTTCAACTTAAAATCCCGATTTCATTTTAAAATCGTTGAAATACTATATATTTCTTTTATATCGAATCATACTTCACTTCGGGATTTCAAAACAAAATCATTTTCTAAAAATCTCAAATATTTCACAAGCATATGAACATATATGTTAACAGATCGAGAGGTTTCCTCCCAATGACAAGGCCACAAGGCACTACCTATGCATATATGTATCAATATCAATAAATGATGTCTCCCCACAGAGCAGACCATCATCATGAGCTTACACCCACATCATACCTATCTTTTGTCATGGGTCACTGGCATCATGGTAACATATCGAATCAGTTCATTTACCGAAGTTATAATCGTTTCGCACAATAATTATAAATACTTTCAAATTAAAATATCATTGTTTTTCTCAAAATCCTTAAAAATATCAGGATTTAAGTCGTCGAAATTTCTCCTTGTTCATAAAACACTTTAAAAACATTTTTCACATTCCAAATAGTTGGAAAATAATTTTTCATTCAATAATTAGAAATCAGAAATATTATTTCTATCGTATTTTCAATCAAGTATTGTACAAATTCAAGCTTTCCAAATTCTAAATCAAATGTTTCATAAATCATTTCAAATTGAAAAAATATTATCGGGTTCTTATGAAAATAAATTTGAAATCATTTTGCAACATTCTTTATTTCCAAATATATAAGACAAAATGACATATTTCAAAATATGTTTTAATTCAAAATAACTTGTTTCAAAATATATTAATTTCAAAATAATAACAAGCCCTAGATGCACTACTTTTTCAAAATATAGTTTCAAAAATAATTTATATTTAAAATTACGCTCTCTTTTGCGTAATTTCTAGTGACTGATTCTCATTAAACTCCATAAGCTAAGCTTGTTGTAAACTAAAGCTCTGATACCAACTGTAACGATCTACCTTTTCGACCGCTTCAAATCTGTAATAGAACCAACTTAAACCGCTCGAAATGACAAATTGTAATTTAGCTTACAGGTTTAACAAAATCGGACTTAGAAATCACAAAATAAATAAACAACAACATCTCACAGCGGAATAGTTTTATACAAATACCAGAGTTATACAAAAGTTTACACATCGAAAATACATATATTATTAAGTTTAAAATTACAGAAATAACTGAATCAAAAGCGAGTGCGTCTTCACAAGTCTCTAACATCGATAGCCGAAACCTTATCTACAACACTCGGATCTCACCCGAGCAATTCATGTAAAACACAAAATACTCAAGCCAGGATTAACTTTATTCAAGTAAATAAACTTCAATTAACCATTAAAATATAATAGTTAATCCTAAAGTTACTAAAATTGATTTAAGCCGCATGTATTACAGTCGACTAAGGTGATGCATGTACACATTTATTCCAAGTCACAATAACCAAGTATGGGACATAGCAAAAGCGAAAGTGAACAACCCAGCAACAAAAGTAAACGTTATATTGAAAAAGCATAGTCGAAATACAAGCCACGGTAGGGTAACTTTCATATACATAGCAAAGGGAAGTAAAATAACAAATATTATAAATCACTATCATGGAACACACAACAAATTAAAAATATAACAAATCTGACATGCAGCAAACACTATATATATCCATTTATTTTTTACTGTCACATGCAACTACAATTGCAATATATACATATACATATACATATACATATATATATATATATTTATATATTTATATATAGCAAGTCAACACATGTACTAAAACATATGTACTAATAAGTATGATCAAAGCAAACACATGTAGTCATATGTAATGCGGTAAGTGCCTGGCATTAGTTTGCCAAAATAGCAGATGATAGGGTACACAAAATGACAATGGAAAATTAAGGCATGAGGCAGGAACGCAAAATGATAAGGCATTATAACATCATTTACATGACAATAACATAAGTTGCATAAATTAAGGTGCAAGGCAACATATATGTATTCCAGTTTTAAGAACGAGGCAACAAATCAACTATTATATTCTGGAGCATTCAGGTTGAAAATTTGCATAAGATAATCATGAGATAACTCACTGTAGATAGAGGCTATTTGGATGTTGGACCAGTGATAGTAAATCGAATTTGAAGACGAAAGGAGGTGTTGCTTATTTAGTAGGGCTGGTATTGAAGTTGGCTATTTTTTTCTTCATCAGCTACGGGTTTTCGGAAGGAGGAACAAATTGAGGAAGACTATTAGGGAGAAAGAAGAAGTGAATATGAATATATAAGGACATGCTGCTTTATATAAATAAATGAAAAGAAAACAAAAAAGAGAGAAGAGGGAGGGATTTATAACTCATGCATGCATTAAAATAGGAAATTGTAAGAGTAAGAGTAAGAGAAAGAGAAAAAGGAAAATGAAGGAGTGAATGCATAAAAAATGCACGCATTATGTGAAAATAAAGGAGATGCATGACCTTCCATATTTGTGTCTCAAGCATATCTTTTTCTTTGTGGAAAATGAAATCTTTTTTATGAGTGGAACATGCTTTTGTTTTTAGAGAGAAATAATGAAGGAAAGGGGAAAGTAGAAATAAAGGAATGTAAATTTAAGGAATGAAAGTAAATAAATGAAATAAGATGCACGAAAATAGAACGAAGGGAAAGAAATTAACAGAATAAAGGGAATTTTTTTATTAGAATGAAGAAAAAATGAATGCTACATTAAGGGAACAACCAAGAGGGAAGGACATTGAAAACTGCTACAACTATTCACATTTCAAAATTTATCAATTAATGAACGTTACACTTTGAATAGATATGGAAAGTATTAAAGTGGATGGCCAATGATATATACAAATATGTTGTCAAAAAAATTTCATCTAGGATATACAAATTATTTTCAGTTAATCTTTCAGCATAAATTAACAAATTTTACTACTAACATCATAAATTTTATTCAAATACCATTTTAAATTCAAAATTTTAATTCAATAACTTAAATGGTCGGAATTTACGGGATGTTACTGTAACAGCCCGCATTTTACATATCGGAGGGTCGTAAAATATTTTTGTTCAATTCCCTGAGGGTTGGATCATTCTCATATTTTGATATGTTGTTTAAGGGGATGTGAGACATGTCCATAATTTTTACTAATTTTATTAGTAACCATTTTGCCCCTGTCAATTTTGTATGGGGCATAACTTTTGGCTGGGATCTAATCAGGTGCTGAGATCAATTTCATTGGAAAGGAAATGATATTTCCAATTCCGTAGAGTGGTCACATTAAAGATTTGGTTCAGTTGTTTGGGAGAAATTGCTGTTTTGGTGCTGAAAATTATTTGTACAAGTTTGGCTAGTCATTAATGGTCTGATTTGGTGTAGCCCATTAGTGGGCTGGTTTGAGGTTATAAATAAGGAGATAGAGGCAAGGAGAATAGTTTACTTTCTTCATTATCTCATTTGGTTGAGCTCGTGATCCTCCTCGCTCAATCAAATACACCTTTCCACCATTAAAATTCTAGATCTACATGTGAAGATTGAAGACCAACATAAACAATGCTAGTTATACATCAGGTGGAGAGAGACCGCATCAAATTGAGAGATTTACAGATAATTCTTCGCTTATTCGATTGAGAATTTAGTGTTTTCAAGTAATTTCGAAGATTTGATAAGTGATAAGCATCTCTCACACGAATTCAATCAAGTGTATGGGTTTTTAATCTTATTTTCATCATTTTAAGTTGTTTTCACCAAGATCTACATCATGGTAAGTATATTTTTGTGACGGCAAGGAATCTCGCTCGGTCCGAACCAGTCGCTAAACCGATCCAGGCCGCTCGAAACGCCCTATCGTTTGAGAACACGACAAAACAGAACGCATACAAAAGAACATTTCACTGTATATTACAACAATGCATCAGATTACAAGAATATACAGAGTATAAACGAATATTACACAGAAATATCAGAGATTTAAATTACATTTAAATACATAGCAGCGGAAAATAATACAACACACAACTAGAAGAGATATACGGATACAAAGCTTTCCGGATATCGTTCCATCTGTAAACCAGGATCCTGTGAATATAAATCTGCAAAACCAAAACTACTAGCTGCCCGTGTCAAAATAGGGGCACCCAGAGTTTAGGTCAAAACAATAAACTCCAGGTCAGTCATGTGACTGGTGTGAGAACTAAAACAGTTATCTTTATTTTAAATCATTAGGTAAATCAAGGGACCACGCCGTATAACACGGAACGGGTTTCCTCCCAAGAATACCAGTGCACAAAACAAACAGCGCAATGCTGAATAAAGAAAAATGAAGCTGTTATAAGACCCAGGTCCTATCACACAATGCAACGCAAGCCGGGGGATAGGGTTTTCCCTTATAACAGCCAAAGAATGCTTGATACGTTTAAAACAAATCATTTGATACTATTAGAAGTGCATAGTGTATAAAACAACTTCAAATCATAAGTATCAATCATAGGCGACATGAGCGTCCCATGCCACTATGTCGCCACATATAGGTTTACAAATAAAACCGCAAAGTCACGTATTTGGAAATTGGATTTCCATCTATGAACCGAGGCAAAAGATAGTCCTCAACCGATTCGAGACTGTCTAGCCCGAGCCTCAGGACCCAGACTCAGGTGGGCCCTTGGATCGTCAGGGCCGGTCCACCGATGTGGATTAAAATGCCTGAACACTACGTTTCCCCACCCTATGGGGTGTAAGTCTGGTCCGTCCGCCGACCAGAATGCATCGGCCAAAACCGATATAACCGAGGCGCCTCGCAACAGCAACAACCACATAAGTCAAACTCGTCAGGGCGTGTAAAACCACTGACGCCACTTCTAGCTAGAAAGAAACGCAAGTCCTCCCTGAGGTCCGTCTCCCGTTTTTGGTTCATACCTGGTGTGAAACACGCGAGGTAAACGTTACACAAAGCTACGCCACAAAGGCCGTGCTTTGATCATCACCACAAGACTTTGCTTTTCAACAGAAGCCTTGATCATTTGCATCTTAGCATGCCACACAGGCAAACCATCCTATGCAACCGATATCAGTCACACAGAATGAAATCCGATGTCAGACACACAGTCCATTTACAAGTTCGTTCTGGGTCTGAACGAAACCGGAGGCACCTAGTACCCCGCATATCCATCGATCTCCAAGTACGTCTGGACGATCACTAACTGTTTCCATCTTCTTGGGTGTACAGCCCAATCAAGATCATCAGTTATCACCCAAACGACGTGAAGACCTCCGGTCTTCGACCATCGTCTTCATCTTCGACTTATCGTCGTATCAGTTATTCAGAATGGGTTAAACCCGGTCTTTCCGAATAACTCGCGTATATATTATAAAAGTGTTACACAAACACAACATACGCCTCATTCCAACTCATTAGTCATTAACCGTAAATTAATCAAGAGAATAATTCCCCAAATATTAACCCCGAAGGCCGAAACCAACATCAGATCAATATCCAGAAAACCATTCTACTCAGCTAACCGACAGTTAGTTTCTAAATTTCACGTTCAAATCTAATTAAAGATTTAACTATCGCCTGGAGCAAAACTGGTGATACTCCATTCTCGATCTTTTCAATCTAATTAAAGATTCATTAAAACTCCACTTAGTTTTAATCTGTGACTGGGTTAAAGAATCAGTGTCATTTAAAAAACACGGTTCACGATAAACCCAAAGTCACATCCCATTAATTATCGGGTTAAAGAACAAGTGTTATTTAAAACACTGTTCACGATAAACCCAAAAATCAATATCAATTCAATTCCAATTAAATATTATTTAATTGGTACACTTCATTAAATCTAAATAAAAAGATTTAATCTTTTCTCAACTGGGTTCAAGAATAGTGTTAGTGAAGACACCATTCACGACAAACCCAAATCACATTCATTAATTATCGGGTTAAAGAACAAGTGTTGTTTAAAACACTGTTCACGATAAACCCAAAAATCAATATCTATTCAATTCCAATTAAATATCATTTAATTGGTACACTTCATTAAATCTAAATAAAAAGATTTAATCTTTTCTCAATTGGGTTCAAGAATAGTGTTAGTGAAGACACCATTCACGACAAACCCAAATCACATTCATTAATTATCGGGTTAAAGAACAAGTGTTATTTAAAACACTGTTCACGATAAACCCAAAAATCAATATCTATTCAATTCCAATTAAATATCATTTAATTGGTACACTTCATTAAATCTAAATAAAAAGATTTAATCTTTTCTCAATTGGGTTCAAGAATAGTGTTAGTGAAGACACCATTCACGACAAACCCAAATCACATTCATTAATTATCGGGTTAAAGAACAAGTGTTATTTAAAACACTGTTCACGATAAACCCAAAAATCAATATCTATTCAATTCCAATTAAATATCATTTAATTGGTACACTTCATTAAATCTAAATAAAAAGATTTAATCTTTTCTCAATTGGGTTCAAGAACAGTGTTAGTGAAGACACCATTCACGACAAACCCAAATCACATTCGATATTAAACACAAGGCTCTGAATAGAAAATATATCGGCTTATATTCAATATCGAATTCTACGACTAACAAATGTCGTATTGGAAATAACGATATAAATATATATCTTTCAAATTTCCATATCAACATCTGTATAATCACGAATCCCAACATCGAAATATTCCGAAGACAATTTCCAATGATTGCATTGGAATGGATTTGAATCGAAATTGTCTTCGGAATATTTCGATGTTGGGATTCGTGATTATACAGATGTTGATATGGAAATTTGAAAGATATATATTTATATCGTTATTTCTAATACGACATTTGTTAGTCGTAGAATTCGATATTGAATATAAGCCGATATATTTTCTATTCAGAGCCTTGTGTTTAATATCGAATGTGATTTGGGTTTGTCGTGAATGGTGTCTTCACTAACACTGTTCTTGAACCCAATTGAGAAAAGATTAAATCTTTTTATTTAGATTTAATGAAGTGTACCAATTAAATGATATTTAATTGGAATTGAATAGATATTGATTTTTGGGTTTATCGTGAACAGTGTTTTAAATAACACTTGTTCTTTAACCCGATAATTAATGAATGTGATTTGGGTTTGTCGTGAATGGTGTCTTCACTAACACTATTCTTGAACCCAATTGAGAAAAGATTAAATCTTTTTATTTAGATTTAATGAAGTGTACCAATTAAATGATATTTAATTGGAATTGAATAGATATTGATTTTTGGGTTTATCGTGAACAGTGTTTTAAATAACACTTGTTCTTTAACCCGATAATTAATGAATGTGATTTGGGTTTGTCGTGAATGGTGTCTTCACTAACACTATTCTTGAACCCAATTGAGAAAAGATTAAATCTTTTTATTTAGATTTAATGAAGTGTACCAATTAAATGATATTTAATTGGAATTGAATAGATATTGATTTTTGGGTTTATCGTGAACAGTGTTTTAAACAACACTTGTTCTTTAACCCGATAATTAATAAATGTGATTTGGGTTTGTCGTGAATGGTGTCTTCACTAACACTATTCTTGAACCCAGTTGAGAAAAGATTAAATCTTTTTATTTAGATTTAATGAAGTGTACCAATTAAATAATATTTAATTGGAATTGAATTGATATTGATTTTTGGGTTTATCGTGAACAGTGTTTTAAATAACACTTGTTCTTTAACCCGATAATTAATGGGATGTGACTTTGGGTTTATCGTGAACCGTGTTTTTTAAATGACACTGATTCTTTAACCCAGTCACAGATTAAAACTAAGTGGAGTTTTAATGAATCTTTAATTAGATTGAAAAGATCGAGAATGGAGTATCACCAGTTTTGCTCCAGGCGATAGTTAAATCTTTAATTAGATTTGAACGTGAAATTTAGAAACTAACTGTCGGTTAGCTGAGTAGAATGGTTTTCTGGATATTGATCTGATGTTGGTTTCGGCCTTCGGGGTTAATATTTGGGGAATTATTCTCTTGATTAATTTACGGTTAATGACTAATGAGTTGGAATGAGGCGTATGTTGTGTTTGTGTAACACTTTTATAATATATACGCGAGTTATTCGGAAAGACCGGGTTTAACCCATTCTGAATAACTGATACGACGATAAGTCGAAGATGAAGACGATGGTCGAAGACCGGAGGTCTTCACGTCGTTTGGGTGATAACTGATGATCTTGATTGGGCTGTACACCCAAGAAGATGGAAACAGTTAGTGATCGTCCAGACGTACTTGGAGATCGATGGATATGCGGGGTACTAGGTGCCTCCGGTTTCGTTCAGACCCAGAACGAACTTGTAAATGGACTGTGTGTCTGACATCGGATTTCATTCTGTGTGACTGATATCGGTTGCATAGGATGGTTTGCCTGTGTGGCATGCTAAGATGCAAATGATCAAGGCTTCTGTTGAAAAGCAAAGTCTTGTGATGATGATCAAAGCACGGCCTTTGTGGCGTAGCTTTGTGTAACGTTTACCTCGCGTGTTTCACACCAGGTATGAACCAAAAACGGGAGACGGACCTCAGGGAGGACTTGCGTTTCTTTCTAGCTAGAAGTGGCGTCAGTGGTTTTACACGCCCTGACGAGTTTGACTTATGTGGTTGTTGCTGTTGCGAGGCGCCTCGGTTATATCGGTTTTGGCCGATGCATTCTGGTCGGCGGACGGACCAGACTTACACCCCATAGGGTGGGGAAACGTAGTGTTCAGGCATTTTAATCCACATCGGTGGACCGGCCCTGACGATCCAAGGGCCCACCTGAGTCTGGGTCCTGAGGCTCGGGCTAGACAGTCTCGAATCGGTTGAGGACTATCTTTTGCCTCGGTTCATAGATGGAAATCCAATTTCCAAATACGTGACTTTGCGGTTTTATTTGTAAACCTATATGTGGCGACATAGTGGCATGGGACGCTCATGTCGCCTATGATTGATACTTATGATTTGAAGTTGTTTTATACACTATGCACTTCTAATAGTATCAAATGATTTGTTTTAAACGTATCAAGCATTCTTTGGCTGTTATAAGGGAAAACCCTATCCCCCGGCTTGCGTTGCATTGTGTGATAGGACCTGGGTCTTATAACAGCTTCATTTTTCTTTATTCAGCATTGCGCTGTTTGTTTTGTGCACTGGTATTCTTGGGAGGAAACCCGTTCCGTGTTATACGGCGTGGTCCCTTGATTTACCTAATGATTTAAAATAAAGATAACTGTTTTAGTTCTCACACCAGTCACATGACTGACCTGGAGTTTATTGTTTTGACCTAAACTCTGGGTGCCCCTATTTTGACACGGGCAGCTAGTAGTTTTGGTTTTGCAGATTTATATTCACAGGATCCTGGTTTACAGATGGAACGATATCCGGAAAGCTTTGTATCCGTATATCTCTTCTAGTTGTGTGTTGTATTATTTTCCGCTGCTATGTATTTAAATGTAATTTAAATCTCTGATATTTCTGTGTAATATTCGTTTATACTCTGTATATTCTTGTAATCTGATGCATTGTTGTAATATACAGTGAAATGTTCTTTTGTATGCGTTCTGTTTTGTCGTGTTCTCAAACGATAGGGCGTTTCGAGCGGCCTGGATCGGTTTAGCGACTGGTTCGGACCGAGCGAGATTCCTTGCCGTCCCAATTTTCATTTGAATCACCATAGGATCAGATCTAGCAAATTAAACCGGTAATTCCTATGTTAATTCATATGTTCATTCAAGTTTGGATCCATTGTTTTTGTCTATCCATTGATTTATCATGATTTGTTGAATTCTATATGATTGCTGATGAATACTTGTCATTTTAGTGTTGTTGATGATTTCATAAAGTGTTTATGGTTGAATTGGATGAGTTGTATGCACCGATGTTGTCATTTGGTGATGGATTGATTAAAATTGGAGTTAGATTGGAAAATTGAAACGATCTAAACTTCCCCGGTACAGGAAAGCCCGGATTGAGTTGAGAACACGACGCATCAGAACAAAAACAATAGAACATTTGATTGCTATTTCAATAATTACATTAGTGTACAAATAAACACAGCAGAAAATAATATTAGAGATTAAAATACATAGCAGCAGAAATTTAAAATGTATAAATACATCAACTAACACAACTGAAAGGAATACACGGATACAAAGCTTTCTGAAATTATCTCCAGCTGTAATCTAGGATCCTAGGAAGAGAAATTTCTGCAAAATCCAAAAACTACTAGGGGCACGTGTGGAAAATAAAGGCACCCAGAGTTTAGGTTAAAAACAATAAACTCCGAGTCAGTCATGGGGCTGGTGTGAGAACTAAAAAAGTTATTAAATCTTTACTTTAAAAGTTGGGAAATCGTGGGACCATGCCGTATACCACAAAACCAGTTTACTCCACATGAATCTTAGTTTAAAATAAAACAACGCAATGCTTTTTGGAAAATGAAGCTATTATAAGACTCAGGTCCCATCACATAATGCAAAGCAAGTCAGAGGATAGAGTTCCCTTATAATAGCCAAACATGCTTGGTACGTTTAAAATAAACCATTTTGATATTACTATAAGTGCGTAGTGTCGAAATAATTTCAAATATAAATGCATCAATTATAGGCGGAATGGGTACCATATATCATGTCGCCATACTAGTTCTACAACTAAAACCAAAAAACGTTGTATTGGAAATTGGATTTCCATCATGAGTCAAGGCAAGGGATGTACTCCTTACCGATTTAGGCCATATCTTGTGGAATGACCCAGGATTAAACACTCTGGGCAACCCTGGATGCTCTAAGGTCGGTCCACACTTACGTTAGTGGATTGGTTATTCCTGAACACACGTTTCCCGGTCGTATCGAACCTCTAAAATGGTCAGTACATCGACCAATTATATCCGAGGCACCTCAAAATCCATCATCCACATAAGTAAAAATGTCTAGGCTCCATACCATGACACCACTTCTAGCTAGAAAGAAACGCATGCACTTTTTGGGTCCCTTGTCCCGTTTTTGACTCATACCGGGGTGTGAGGCTCGCGAATTAATGCTAAGACACAAAGCTATGCTAATTAAAGCCGTGCTTTGATCATAAACCACAAGATTTTTCTTTTCAACAAAATCCTTGATCATTTGCATCTCAGCATGCCACACTAACAATTCACGCCATACGACTGATGTCTATTAATATATAACCTCGAAGCTCGTACGCCTCAGAGAAGGGTGTTAAGCAAGAGAATAAATTCTCTGCCACCAAACAGATATATATTTAATAGAAATCAATCAACACAGAATAAAATCCAATGTCAGACACACATCCATTCACAAGTACGTTCTGGGTCTGAACGAAACCGGAGGCACCTAATTCCTCGTCACATATGTCCAATACAGAAGAGAGGTCCTCGCATATCCGGTAGATCTCCAAGTACGTCTGGATGATCACCACTTATTACCTTGTCTTGGGTATACAACCCAATCAAGACATCAGTAATCATTTAAATGATGTGAAGAACTCCGGTCATCAACCATTGTCTTGATCGTTGACTTTTAGTCGTCATATTAATTACTCAGAATGGGTTAAATGCGATCTTTCCGAATAACTTGTGTATCTTATAATCAAGTGCTATAAAAACACATCATACGCCTCACTCCAATCCATAATATTCTTTTAGTCAAATATTCACATTTTTATGGAATGGTTCCCATTAATTTTAAAAAAAGAAAAGTAAACTATTTCTTTAATCTTCCTTTGGGCATCCATTTCAAAAGATTCTATTTTATCTTTTAACAATTCTAAGCCAAATTAAGGTTTATAAAACTAGTCGGGATTACCGAGCCTTACTGAAGTAATTATTTATTATCCCAATCCCAACCTATTCATCCCATGGAGAAAAACTGGTAGTACTCCTTATCTAACACCCGTGGTGTTATCGTTAAATTTAATTACCATTTCACATTCAAATCTAATTAATGATTTAACTATCGCCTAAAGTAAAACTGGTGGTACTCCATCCTCGATCATTTCATGAATTCGATAAATTTAATTATCCCATGCTCATCTTAATCTATTTAAAGATTCATTAAAACTCTAGTTCAGCTTTAATCTCAAAAATAATTACTTTATGATTATCCAACTTTATGGAAATTAATCCTGTCTTTAACTGGGTTAAAGAACCAATGTCATTAAAAACACAGTTCACGATAAACCCAAATCATTTCCCATTAACTGTGGAATCATCATGGAAATCATACTAGCGTATAATCGATATAAATTCCCGTATCAAACTAATAATATAAATGGAATAGCGGCAAAGCCTTTTAAATTCCGTATATAGTAACGGTCTTTATTCACAGAAGCTCATCTCGATTATTACCAAATCGAATTGCATTCAATTCCAATTTAATACTTTAAATTGGACAACTTTACTTTGGAAAATTTCCAATAAATCTTAATATAAAGATTTATAAATTCCAATTCATAACTTCATTGTTAATCGGGTTAAAGAACAAATGTTATTTAAAACATCATTCACGAAAAACTCAAAAATCCAATTTCAGTTCAATTCCAACTAAATATTAATTAATTGGTAAACTTCTCTAATTCTTAATTAAAAGATTTCTTCCTTTCTTAACGGGGTTTAAGAACAATGTTATTTAAGACACCATTCATGACAAACCCAAAATCCCATTTGATATTAAATACAAGGCTCTGAATAGAAATTAATATCAACTTATATTCAATATCAAATTCTGAAACCAACAAATATCGTATTGGGAATAACGATATATATCTTCCAAATTCCTCAACAATATCTGTATAATCACGGAATCCTATATCGAAATATTCTCGAGATTATTTCCATTCAAATCCATTCCAATTTATTCATTGGAAAATTCTGGTTATATCAAAACCATTTCAAATCCTATTTATTTATTAAAAAACATTGGACTATTATTCTAGTTAAAACTAGTTCATTTCGATAAAAATATTTTTTTATCTTTCCAAACTTGGATGTTTTCATCCAAATTTTTTTCAAATCATTTATTACGGTTTTACATAATTTTTTTCATATTTTTAACAATTTTATAAAGGCCTTTACAGTTGGTTTCCAATAATGGCCACCGAACTGCATTCATAGCGACCATTTCTGAAATTGATTTGGACATAATTTGAAATCCAACCGTTCAAATTTAAATCTCTTATATTCATTGGAAAGCTCTTTTCGATATGAATCCAACGGTTCTGGTTTTAGGAGAATCCGACGGGCGGATCTCGCGTTACGTCCGTTTGAAGTTAATGGTTGAAATTCGCGAAAGGTCGCTGCGCAACGCGTTCTATTCAACCCATTATATATATATATATTTATATATCGTCGATTTCTATTTAAATCATAATTTATAAATCGTTTATAAATCCGTTTTAAAACGATTTCAACTTCATTTTCAATTTTAAATCAAAATTGAATATTCCATATCATTATAATATTAAAATGATAATATTTTCAAAATATCAGATTTTGAAATCAATTCTTTTTGATATTTATCATAAAATCGATATAAAATTCGTTCGAGTCAAAATAGCGTTCTAAAATTAACTCGACTTTATATATTTTCCAAATTTTCGTGTCCATCCAAAATCGAACATCAAAATAACATTTTGATTATTCACTGAATATTATCCTAAAATATTCATTTATATTCTGAATATTATTTTAAAATATCCCTTATTTTAAAATATCCGTTATTTTAAAATATCATTATTTCTGAATTGGAATCAGACTCAATCAATTACCATATAATTTTATTTATATGGATTTCATACTTCGCATGTATTCACAAAAATGATAAATAGTCATCAAACATTCAAACGTCATCCAGAGTGCATTCTACCACTGTATAAGCATTAAAATAAATAAATAACGCTAATAATAGTCTGTCAGTCAATCGATTGACATACAAATAAATATTGGGATTAGTGTATGTCAAATGTCATCCCAATACCCGTGCGGGGTTTCAAACAACGGTCAATTTAAATAAATCATTGGTTAATTAATTTAACCAATTCTAGTTCGGTTTGAATTATTTTTCCAGTTAACCAATTTTCACTGTTTAAATTATAAATGGATATTTATAATTTAATTTCACGATCACATTAATATTAACATTATTTTTAATATGTTAATCATCACAACATCACAAACAAAACACAATACAATCATTTAAATCGTCCATGGTTTGTGGACAAGGGAGGTGAGCTAACAGGCACCGTATACAATTTATAATGATTAAAACTGATAAAAATCTATACTAGCAATTCTATATATTTTTATACATGAATACAATAACGTGATAAAATAATTTTGAGTGAGAAAGAGTTCTCACATTGGTTTCCACTCCGTTAGTCTTTATTTTTTAATTTACTACCTTCTGAATTTAAATTCTCCTCGAATTCTAATTTGCTCCATTTCTGTTTTGGTCAGTTCTGAAATGAAATGTTTGTCGAGACAATTCCAACGGATCCAAAATTGTCCAATTCTGATTCCATGTGAAAAAGATATGATTGTTTAAACTATCAATTACTTTTATTACTTAACGGACAATAATTAATAAATTAAGTAACCTAACTAATTTACTTAACCAGTTTCTTAACCATTCTTCCCCCTGTCGTGATGCACTATAACAACTCCAGTCGCCTAAATCCAATCATCGTGACGTAGGGCTTAGAACCGCCCTCCGTATATTGCGCCGACGCCTGATCTAGAACCACCGCCATGAAGCCTACCTCGCCGCCACCCCACACACTCTCCGCCATCCAACTCAGTGGCTTCTGGTGCTTTAGAAACTGGCGCGAACGATCCTCCTTTGAGGAGAGATTTCTCTCGATTTACTTTGAAATTCCAGATCTTGACCATTGAACTGATTGGGCTCTAGAAGCACTTCATTTCCCATTGGAAGCTTCGATTATTATGGCGTGGATTGGTATTATGGTGAAGGAGATCGATAGAGCTTTTCAGCCCTTAAATTCGTCACTGGCGGCTAGACGTGTTTTGATCGCAATGAATGAAAAACAGGGGTTTGACCACCTTTTGACCATGTTAACATATATATATATATATATATATTTGAAATATTTTATTCTAATTAATTCCTAAAAGTGAATTTCGCATCTGAACTCCAATTTAACCCCAACGACTGTCGCCCTAGCTAAATACCCCCATTCCAAACACAATAGGATATGTTTGGTAAGCCAATTCAAATATTTTGATCAGTTTCGTCAAAATTAAAATATAAATCAATATATATTGAATTTAAACGTACATTTTAATTTACCGGGGCCACTTACTGACTCCAAAAATTACATAAAAATAAATCTAGCTATGTTTTGACGATACGGTCCTAACAAAATTAATTTCATCGAATTTGTAGACTGTTTGAAAAATGGACTTTTTCCAGTCGATTAAATTCAAACTAAATCTTCCAAATGCGTTTAAATTTATCACGCTCACATATTAATTTCAAAAATTATGAAATTTGAAACCTACCAATAATTTGGCATTCCAAATCCAACAAAAGTGGTTTTGTCGAAAACGGAGGTCGTTTGCAAAATGGCTATTTTTAAGGGCTATATCTATTATATTAAAGTATATATAAATTCCATAATGTTTATTCTAAATTTTAAATTGGACATAACTTACAATTTGTAAAGTGAAATTTCAGTTTCTTATATTCATTAGAAAGATATTATTAAACAGATTCAAATGTTTCTTGTTTTACTGAAATTCGATTTCTTATGAATTCTGTAAATTCATTTGAAATTTAAATCGAATTTTCAAACTACTACGCAATTTCTACTTCGTTTTATAATTAAAATAAATTTATACATCCGAACTTTGATTCAAATAAATTTTTTAGTCATTATTATTTAAAATAAATCATTTTAAATATTCAATATCCATTAAAATAGCTAAAATAAAATTTTTAAATTGGTTCAGAAATTCAGGGTTGTTACAATCTCCCCCACTTAAAATCTTTCCGTCCTCGAAAAGGAACGGAGCTAAAAGTTGTTTAACTAACCAACTCAACTTTCATTCTGGCTTGAGTTCCTCAACTTTTCAGTTTCTAAGAACTTTCTAATTTCTCAAAAATTTGGCAAACACCCTAAATTTTTGAATTTTTTTGCCATAACCTCCTTTGTACTGCCCTATCGGTAAAACCACAACTTGCCTCATATGGCCCTGATCAATCGAAAAGGAAAAGGAAAAGCAAAGTGGCTTGCCAATTGGCTCATAAAATCACCAAACCCAATGAATATAGTAAATATGTACCTATTTGTCGGGCATACAATTTTATTCATCTTTTTTGCTTCCATGCTATGACATGTTCACACATATATATGTACATGTATGCAGTTTCAATCAATTTTCAATTTAATTCAATATTTGACTAGATTTGGCTTAATTTATCAATCATTCTCATATTGGTTAAATTAATTATCATTCAAAAAAAATTATTAGTTAAATTAATAATCATACAACACAACCAGCAATCAATTAGTTGGTTATCTTTTCAAACATATATCTTTTATATAATCAAAAATCATATTTTTAGTGCCAAATCACAAACAATAAATTCTAACTAAGTTTTGGTTCTCACACCAGTCAGTTGGAAATATACAGATATCCAACTTTCGAAACTCGAAAATACACACTGGTGATGTCGCGACATCACCAGAATTATGCATAGGTGAATAGAGTGTGATTCTATATCTATCCAGTATATTTGAGACTTCAAATATACGTTCATGACACATGTACGCAAAATCTTCCTATATTTGATAGTCCATAATAAAATAAAATAATATACTCAAATACGTATAGTAAGGCAAAATTTTCAAAAATAAATTTGTTTTTTAATAAATAATACTCTTCAAACTCATTCTAGGATGCTACTGATCCTATCTCTAACGAGTTATTCTTATAGAATGTTACTAATCCTATCTCTGATGAATTCTTTCGTTTGGTTCTAACATGTATTGTTTTCTAGATTTGTAAACTAAAGCTCTGATACCACAATGAAACGACCAAAACTTCCCCTGTATGGGAAAGTCCGGATTGAGTTGAGAACACGACGCATCAGAACAAAATCAATAGTACATTTCATTGCTATTTCAACAATTACGTCAGAGTACGAATAAATATTACACAGCGGAAAATAATATCAGAGATTAAAATACATAGCAGTGGAAATTTAAAATGTATAAATACATCAATTACACAACTGAAAGGAATACACAGATACAAAGCTAGATTTGTAAACTAAAGCTCTGATACCACAATGAAACGACCAAAACTTCCCCGGTACGGGAAAGTCCGGATTGAGTTGAGAACACGACGCATCAGAACAAAATCAATAGTACATTTCATTGCTATTTCAACAATTACGTCAGAGTACGAATAAATATTACACAGCGGAAAATAATATCAGAGATTAAAATACATAGCAGTGGAAATTTAAAATGTATAAATACATCAATTACACAACTGAAAGGAATACACAGATACAAAGCTTTCTGAAAATAGCTCCAGTAGTAATCCAAGATCCTGGGAAAAGAAATATCTGCGAAAATAAAAAACTATTAGCTGCCCATGTGGAAAATATGGGCACCTAGTGTTTAGCTTTAACACAATAAACTCCACGTAAGTCATAGGACTGGTGTGAGAACTAAAACAGTTATTAATCTTTACTTTAAAAGTTGGGAAATCATGGGGCCACGCCGTATAACACGGAACGGGTTTAATCCACATGAATCTTAGTTTAAAATAAAACAACGCAATGTTTTTTTGGAAAATGACGTCGTTATAAGACTCAGGTCCCATCACACAATGCAACGCA
This sequence comes from Allium sativum, assembly GCA_030737875.1. NCBI lineage: Eukaryota > Viridiplantae > Streptophyta > Magnoliopsida > Asparagales > Amaryllidaceae > Allium > Allium sativum. Next base: position 1,034,054,013 of record CM060916.1, on the reverse strand, counting down.
AGCTGGAGGATAGAGTTTTCCCTTATAATAGCCAAACACGCTTGGTACGTTTAAAACAAATCATTTTGATATTACTATAAGTGCATAGTGTCGAAACAATTTCGAATATAAATGTATCAATCATAGGCGGCATGGGTACCATATATCATGTCGCCATACTAGTTCTACAACTAAAACCGAAAAATGTCGTATTGGAAATTGGATTTCCATCATGAGTCAAGGCAAGGGATGTTCTCCTTATCGATTCGGGCCATCTCTAGCAGAATGACCCAGGATTACACACTGGGCAACTCATGGATCCCCCAAGACCGGTCTGCACTTATGTTAGTGGATTGGTAATTCCTGAACACATGATTCCACTACAATAAAAATACCTTATTACAACGTCCATTTTACAAAGGGCATTGGCTGCCCGTTGTAATAGAATGTTATTATAACGGTCACTTTATGGACCGTTTTAATAGATGCCTGTACAAAACCATTTTACAACGGGCATAGACAGTCCATTGTAATAGAATGCTATTACAACGGCCATTTTAGGACAGTTGTAATAGATATCCTTTACAATACACTTTTTACAACGGGTGAAAACTGTAAGTCGTAATAGAGTGCTATTACAACGGTCTTTTCATGTCCATTGTAATAGATGTCAATTTTACAATGTTCATAAAATGTCCATTGTAATATTATTAATAATTATTAACTATAATATTATATCATTGATTTCTAATCATTAATAGTATTATATTATTTATTAATATTTAATAGCTAATCACTAATAATATTATATTATTTATTAATACTTAATCTTTAATAACTAAACATTAATAATTATTAACAACAATATTAAATTATTTATAACATCGTTGTAAAAGTAATAATATCTACAATGTTTACCTAAATAGCTATAAAAAAGGTTTTAAATGATGTTCTCTTTATATTATTGTATACATATAATAGATTTCATTCAATGATATTATATTACTTAAATTATTGCCTTTAACGTAACTATAATATTACATTGGTAATTACTAATCATTAATAATACTATATTATTTATTAATATATAATAATTAATAATATTATATTAATCATTTATAACTTGTAATAATTAATGATTATTATTAAATAATTACTATTTACTAGTTATTATATATAATTAGTATTCTAACAAGCTTAACTTTACTTTTCAGTTATTAGTAATTAAAATCGAGTAAATAATATCAAATATGTAATAATTTATAATCAACAATAAATATTAATAATTACTTTTTGAAAAATATGTTAATAATTTATGATTACTAATATAACTATTAGAAGACACTTTAATCTATATACACACCACACAAATTAATCCATAATAATTTAAACTAGAGTTTGTTTAAATAAAAGATACAATAGAAATTAAAAAGATTTTAATCTATAAAACCATGGTTTAAATAATAATAGAAAAGAATGATAATCAGTTGGCTGACCCAATATATTTTAGTCTTACTTTAAGTTTCTGACCTGTTCCTTTTCCCTTTTATGCTCGATTTCTATTTTGAATTATGTTTGCTCGACTTTTCGATATTCAATACACCTATTTGTCGATGATGTGACTGGTTTTTTATATTGTTCTAAAACCTGTTTATTACTCTGATTCATATGTTGATTTTATCTTGGATAAGATTGCTTTTGTCAACCGTGAGAAATATGTGCGATTTTGATTTGGCTTCGGCTTGACATTGTTGAACAGATCAACACATTTTCGAAATTAGTATTCAAATATTTATTCAAATAAAATAATTTTTGAATTTTCTGACCAAATACTTCTCTGGTTTTTGCTTGTTGATTTTGAATTGATACTATACTTGTTTCTTTACCACAAACAAATGAACTGATACTACATGTGTTTCTCTGACCAAATAATATTATAATTAATCATTAATTATATTAATATTAATAATATTATATTGCTAGTTATAGTTTTTTATTTTGTTTTTGATAATTAATAATTAAGATTAATATTTATATTTCATATTTAAAAAAATTGAAATTTTCTCAAATGTAGAAGCACGTTTGGCGTATTAAACAAAACACACAAGTTTTAACTTATCACATTGCTATACTTTTGACGCATTTGAAAAACATAAATATTATGTTTCAAATCTCAATACTTATGTATAATTTTGTCCAATGTTTAAAATAATCAAAATACATAACAAATTTTTATTTGGTACCTATACCATACTTTTACCTCTTGACTCCAAACCCCAAATTTTCCTTTTGCGCGTACAAAATTCACCCGTTCTCATATCCCGCTTATCATCAATACCATTTACCCCCTTATTGTTCTGCCTGAACCCTAAATAGAATTCAATTCTTTCAATGAAAAAATTGAAGTTGAGTGCTCTTGTCTCTTCAATAATCGGTGGGGTGAGCACTATCCCTAATTACATCTATTATTTCTATCTAATTTCCTTCTTGCTAACCTTCAATGAAATCATTGCGGTTTTCGTTAATAAAGCCGGATCGCAGATCTATCTTCTACTTCTATGATGGAAATGGCCGATTCAATCACACATCGCCAGGATTAAACTATTCTTATTCCCAGTTTCCTCCATCTGATCAGATTTGTTTGATTAGGGAAGATCAACTCCTACTCCACTTTCTAATTAGATCTACATCCGTACAGATGATTGGGTAAGATATATTATCGGTTGGTCTTGAGATGATTTGTGTTGGTTTTTTAAAATGCGGATTTATGGTTCTCACATTGACCTGGTAGTTGATTCCAGTTTTGGACTTAAACGTGTCTTTGTCGATGATTGTTTGAGGATCTATGTTAGTTGAAGTCAGATTTGTACTTCTTTCTCAATCTACTTTGTTTAACTTGATTTAACACGCTAGATTTGGGTATAAATTAGTGCCATATGTTAAGTATTGATCCAGATATAATGATTTTTGTGTGCCTTAGTATTTCAAGTCTAGGACTAGTGTGTTATCTGTTACTGTTTTACGTGGGGATTTTTTTGAGTATGGAATCCAATTTTCCATTATATGCCAGACATTATTTTCACGTTTGCTGGTCGGTTCGTCCCATATATGGATTGATTAGCAGTGCGTGAGAATATATTTCGATGGTGGATTGAGTTTTATCAGCTGAATTGTGTAATATCTGTTGAGAGGATATGTTAAAGGACAGTTCTAGATTGTGCAGTTGCAAGTTAAAGCTATATTCAAATTTTTAGCTATTGGAATTTGGTTATGGAAGCATTTTCTTTTAATTTTTCAGCTCAAATCCAAGTTTTGGTGGCAGGAGAAGAGAATGATCAACTGTTCGATTTCCCTTCTTCGCAGTATCTGACTGCGAAATTTCAACACATGAGGAAGCTTCGGTAAGCAAAGATCCTTAAGGGCCCATTTGGATGGCCCAAAATAGGCTACTTTTTAGCTTTTAAAAATCAAAAATCAAAAAGCCCACATGGTTTCATCAATTATTTGGACTTTGAGAAGTTACTATTTTGCTTCTCTCAAAAGCAAAAATTTTCTACTTTTGGCTTTCGACTTTCTACAGGCAGCAACATTTTGGCCGCATTTATTCTAATTAGGATTCGGCGATTTTTTGTTTTCAACTGTGCTCGATTTCATCTCTCTCGGATTCTTCCCAAACGTATTGTTTTTCTTCCTTTATTTGCTTTCAATGCTCTCGATGTATTTTCACCTCTCTCAATCGTTTCATTTTATTTGTGTGTTTGATTGATACGAATTTGTTCGATAGTTCAGTGAATTACAAATTTGTTTGATTGATTACCAAATGTTAATCCCCAATCAAGTGGATTTGTTCGATAGCATCACTAATTGGTTAAAACTGAATTTTGTGTGGTGACTGGTTTGTACTTTATGGATTATGGTTCTAAATGTGGTTATCATTCTTTGACGACGTCAAATGGAGTGCAGCACAGTGAACATTTGCTTCAAGACAGTAAAAAAGTACTCATCATTGATCAACTTGATTGGGGGTATGCTTTCATTTCGTGGGGGCAAAATAAATGTACAAAAGATATCCGCTAATGGGTACTGCTTATTTTTAATTGGAGGGCAATATGGATTTGATACTTTTAACAGGATATGGTTGTATTATATTTATTGAATGTGAGACAAAGTATTATAATTTTGCCACATATCTTCCCATACGTCAAAAAGAGTTCATTGCATGATCCTCTATGTAAAATAATCCTCTGTGTATTATTTTGCAACTCAAGTTTGATTTTTTTTTTTTTTTTTTTTTTTTTTGTGTTCGATAGTTCACATTTGTCTGGTGTGTTTAAGAGATCTATGTATATTGTTGTTCCTTGAAATTAAGCCTAACCTGACTTGTGACACTCATGAACATTTAACCTGATTTTTATTGGCAAGATGACTATGCATATGCGCATGTTTTACAAGCACTGTATCATCCTATGTAGCCTTTTTTTTTCTTAATTCATAGCAGAGCTCTTTAAACACAGTACACTGTTTGCCATGAACAAGCATAGCTCAGCAAATATTTGGACATATTTGAGAATTTATTTTCATAAATCTTCAGTAACAAGCGTCAAAAGGGGATTTATATATTCATATAAACATAAACATAGCTAAGAAATTTTGAAGTTAACTCAGGTCATCCGCATGTACAGTGAGTGTTTGCCTCTTTTATTTTATGTGCGTATTTGCAAATTCTATGCACATGACATGTTCATTGACATATGTTTGTTTGTGTTATGTATTTTATTTAGCTGAGTATTTCATACGATATATGTTAGAATTTGTTGAATGTTGACAGTAGAGTATGGGGTTTGTATTGATGTTAGTGGAAACAAGGGGTTATGTTGATGTAAGTAGCAGCAAGATGTTAGTTTGTTGGATGGTTTTGTTGTGATGCAAAGGTGATGGTGGGCTGTTAACTAGTGAATAGGAGATGTGGCTGTTTAATGGTGAATGTGGAGAGGTATTATTGCAGGTGCTGGCTTTATTGTATGAACTTTATTGTTGGCTCAAGTATGAACTTTATTGTGGAGATGTGGCTGTTTAAAGGTGTTATATGAACTTTAATGTAGAGATGTGGCTGTTTAAATGTGTTGTATGAACTTTATTGCAGGTGATGTTTAATGGTGAATGCGACTGTTTAATAGTGAAAATTTATTTTGTATGAACTTTATTGTCATGGATGGTTATGCTATTGCAAGTTATGGCTTGTTATATGTTTCATGTTACAGTAACTATCGGTATTAACACTTATTTATCATTCACTATAGGAGGCAACTCACTCCTTACTATACTGGTGTTTGAAGCCAACTTCTACATTGCAATTGGCGTCTGGAATTTGCCATCTTAGGTACCCTCTTCTTCTTTTCTACCTTTTTTTTAAATTAATTGTACAATTTGTGCTGACCTTTTTCAACCATTGTGTTTGAAGCTATTGATTTGATAGTTAGTCATACTGGAAATAAATTTTATTCAAGATGGATCCAGAGACAACCATATAGAAATGATGCGTTGAGTGGAAGAGAATATGTTTTTAATGTGCTCAATAGCTGTGTAGAAAGATGTTTAGACATGGTCCATAATCATACAAATGTTCTACTAGATTTGTTGTAAAAGATCAACTTTTGTTTTGTGTTTTGTGTGGTTTGTTGTTTGATTTTGTAAGTTAAAATGGATTTGTTGTAAAAGATTCAACTTTGGCATCAAAACCTGCACTGTAATTTCCACAAATACTCTACCCACCAGCTTATTGCTTTTATTTTATTTTGATAGGTACGACTGGACAAAATCAAGAGCAAGAAGTCAAAGATTTAAAATAGAGAGAAGCATCTTGTTTATTTGCTATTTATGTATTTAACTAAGGTGAATTTGGAGAAGGTTAATTAAGGTATCATGTATCTCATGTTTTTACTCCTCAGAACATTCACTTATACAAACTTCATTCCAAGTTTTTAATGTACGTTGCCCTGCTCAAGGCACATTTTTTTACTTGTTTGTTATTCTTCTTCATCCAGTTCTTTTGATGCACATTTTGGATCAATCATCGAAGACGAAGACATTGAGCATGAGAGGGTGTGAGTGAGTGTAACTAAGTGTATGTAGTTAAATAATATTTGTACAAATAAGTATTTTCATATTTTGTATAGTAATTGTGTAACAGAAAGAAATAAAACTATGTATTGTTCAAGAGTGTAATAACATATTTATATTAAAATAAGAAATTTTGAGTTCAATATTTTAATTTATGCAATATTTTTATATTATTACGATCAAATATAAAAAAAATGGACTTTTTACAATGGGCTATGCCTGTTTTAATATAATGTATTACAACGGGCAGAAGCCGCTTGTAATTTATTAGCTATTACAACGGGTTTGTAGCCATTGTCATAGAGTCGTTGCACATGACAGAGCACATTATTACAACGGTTTTTTACAACAGTCACTGACCATTGTAATTTTGTGAGGACCTATTACGACGACGCATATTAGGACGGGCGTTTGCCCGTTGTGAAAAGCATATAACAATGGTTTTTGCCCGTTGTAAAAGGACTGTTTTGTTGTAGTGTTCCCTGTCCTATTGGACCCCTAAAATGGTCAGTACATCGACCAATCATATCTAAGGCGCCTCGCAATCCATCATCCACATAAATAAAAATGTCTGGGCTCCATGCCATAACACAACTTCTAGCTAGAAATAAATGCATGCACTCCTCGGGTCCCTTATCCGGTTTTTGACTCATATCAGGGTACTATGCTAGTTAAAGCGGTGCTTTGATTATCAACCATAAGACTCTGCCTTTAAACAAAAGCCTTGATCATTTGCATCTCAGCATGCCACACTGACAATTCACACAATACGATTGATGTCTATGAATATAATCTCTAAACTTGTACGTCTCAGACAATGGTGTTAAGCAAGAGAATAAATTCTCCGCCACCAAATAGATATATATTTAATAGAAATCAACCAACACATAATAAAATTCAATGTTAGAAACACATACATTCACAAGTCCGTTCTGGGTATGAATGAAACCGAAGGCACCTTATTCCTCGTCCCATATGTCCAGTACAGGAGAGAGGTCCTCGCATATCCGGTCGATCTCCAAGTACGTTTGGACGATCACCACTTATTATCTTGTCTTGGGTGTACAGCCCAATCAAGACATCAATAATCATCCAAATGATGTGAAGAACCCCGGTCTTTAACCATTCTTTTTATTTTTCAAATATGAACACAGGAATTATCAAAAATAAAAATTCTCTTTTTATTTGTAATATGAACATAGGAATTGTATACAAATAAAAACTTTTTTTTTATTTGTACATAAATGATCATTATTTGAAATGAAAGTATTTTAATATTAAAAATCACATTTTTATTGTATAAATAGAATTTGTTAAAATGATCATTATTTGAAATAGAAAATTTTAACAATAAAAATTTACATTTTTATTGTGTGTAAGAAATCATGAGAAATGATCGTTATTTGAAATAGAAAAGTTCAACATTGAAAATTTACATTTTTATTGAATGTAAAGAATGATTAATTAAAAATATTTATAGGTTGATAAAAATGATGTAACATTAAAAAGTACATATTTTTTTATGTATGAATGATCATCTAAAGTACTCAGAGTTTGAATAAAAATGTATTAACATTAAAATTTACATTTTTATGTAAAATGAATCATTAAAAAGATGTGTTGTTTGATAAAATATGTTAACATAAGAAATTACATTTACTAATGTAAAATGAATCATTAAAAAGATGTATCGTTTGATAAAATATGTTAACATAAGAAATTACATTTGTTAATATAAATGAATCGTTAAAAAGATGTATTGTTTGATAAAATATGTTAACATAAGAAATTACATTTGTTTATGTAAAAATTTGTAAACAATAATTTTTTTATTGTATGCATATAAAATGTAGAAATTGTATAGAAAATAAAATATCTTTTTATTGTATACATAGGAAGTGTAGAAAATGTGCAGACAATAAAATACTCTTTTATTGTAATATGAAATGTCATTGAACCAAATATACTTGGTTACTAATATTGATTGTGATGGATTGACTGTTTGGATTGTGCTCGACCAGTTTATGAGCAAAATATGCTTTTATATGTAGCATTGGGTTGGGTAAAAACGTCTATGTGCTAACACCTTGTGAACCACTTCACGATTTTACTATAAGTTGCTTAGCGATGTTGTTTATTCCAAAATTTAATAAATGATTTTTGAAATGAGATTTCTTTAGTAAAAAGAATAGTATTCCCGATTTTGGACAGGGAACGTTTTATAAAATGTTTTATAAAACAGAAAGGATTTCGAGGGCTATACCCGATAATTTCGAAATGATTTGGGAGTAGAAATCTATATAGATTTGAAAGTACTTATGATTATTATGTTATGAAATAATTTTCCCTACTTCGGGATATAAAATGATTTAGCATGTATGTGGCTGGAGATCGGGTGACCCGAAATTGATTAAAAGTGTGAGGGAGTGCATGCCTTCCCCCATAGGTGTGATGGTGCATTGTTAGTGTAGCCATTAGGGGGGGTATGTGTGTGTGTGTGTCTATATATATATATATATATATATATATATATATATATATATATTGGTTCGGATAAGGCGCATACAACCTTGTTTGAGGGAACATGACTGATATTTGGTTTCATGCTTGTTTTTTATACATTGTTACGTTTTGGAATTCATATTTCCAAATGTTGAGACCCCGAAGTGAAAACTACTTTATTATAAAAGCTAGATATGTATTTCAAATAATTTGAAATAAATGAAATCGGGAAATAAAGTCCAAAGAAATAATTTTTGTAAAGAGAATTGAATTTTGAAATCTAAGTTTAGGGATTAAGCCTAAATGGGTAGATTAAGGATTTGCATGTTGACTGATGCATTTTTGACCCATATGTTTATTTATGGTTGATGTTTATGCACTAGCAATCCAATGGAGTAAACCCGTTCCGCGTTAGCGGCGTGGTCCATTGATTAGCCTTATTATTAGATAAGTTAAGAAAGATTACTCATACCAGTCCCATGACTGACTCGTAGTTTGTTTTGCAAGGTGCCCATGTTTTTCACACGAGCAGTCGAGTAGCTTATTTTGCAGATATATTGAGCAGGATTATAGATCGAAGCTCTTAAAGCTGGGTCCAAAGCAATAATAGTCTTCCGCTGTGTTAGTTTAATTGTTTCGTTGTGCATTGTATTTATTGTAAATTAATCTTCTGTTGTATTATTATATTCGATGTACTCTGATATTCTGTACTCTGATGTAACATTCTTATGATGTTTATAAAAGTTTTCTGTTATTATTTCTGATGTGTTGTATTCCCAAAGTTAGCATATGCGGGATTCGAACGGTTTTGGTGGATTTAGCGATCGATTAGGTCCGCGCGAAATCCGTGTCGCTACAGCTGGTATCTGAGCTTTGGTTAACTCAAATATTTGGAGTACAACTCATTAGAACTGAACAAAAGACTCATCAGAGGTAGGATTAGAAATATCCTTTAAGAGAATACTCATTAAAGATAGGATCAGTAGTATCCTATAATGAGAAAACTCGTTAGAGATGGGGTTAGAAATGCCCTGGAATGAGTTGAGAGTGACAAGTTCATAATTAAAGTATTTGTGATTATATATATAATCCGATATTAGAAAATATGATTTTTGAATATATAAAAATTATACATACTTAAAAAGTTAATCAACTAATACAATTATTGAAACCCATAAAATAATGGTTAATTAAATAGCTTTTAGCTCTGTTTCTTTTCGAGGGCGAAAAGATTTTAAGTGGGGGAGATTGTAAAAACCCGAAAAATCAGAACCAATTTAAAATTTTATTTTAAGAAATTTTATTAGAAAATGCATCAGAATTTAAAAAAATTCCATTATTAAATTAAAAAAACTTAAATAAAATTATGACGTTATTTGTGTATGATTTCAAATTTATTTCTATTAAACAATTGTTTATAATTAGATAAATAGTGATTTATTAAAATTGAAATTAGTATCAAATTGTATGTATATTTGTAATGATTAGCTTCAAACAATTGATAATAAAAGAAAACAGTGGTTGAGTCATTGTTTTGTTTAAAACTTTAATATAAGAGTTTTATGATAATTAATAATAAAATCAATACATAATTTCTTTTCTCATTCACATTTCATGCAAGTTTATTTAGCTTTCTTTTCGTTTTCGAATTTCATCAAATTCACTACCTCTTTTCTCACCACTCTCCATTAATTATGCATTTATTTCTTTTCTCTATCTATTAATTTATTGCTCTTCATTCTATTAATTTATTCCTCTTCATTCTATTTTCACACTGTATTCTTATTTCTTAAACTTACATCCTTCTATTTTTCCTTGTTCTTCTTTTCCTTTTATTATCCCTCCTCAAAAACAAATCAACTCCATGTATGTATATTTATTTGTTTATTCTTGCATAAGCATTGAATAGGTCGATTTAAAATAATATGTAGATTCTAAATAAATAATGACAACTTGTCGTTATGTTATAATATATAGTGTTAGACAAACATGCCATTATGTTATTTAATATTATGTGTTTTGAAATTTAAAAAGTCACATAACTTTCTTATAGTCGTCATTAAACTGTAAATGCTGCATTCATTTTATTTATCCATTCCTATATATTTACCATATTTCCTTCTTCTCCTTTTCTTTTCTTTTCCATTTTTACCTCATGCAGCTTCTTCTTTATTATAAAGTAACGATTTCCCATTCAATTATTTTTAGAGACAATAAACCATGCATTAATTACATTCCCGTTTTCTCTTTTTCGTTTTTTTTGTTTTCCAACATTTTCTTCTCTTTCCTTTAAATCAACTATATGTATATATATTTCTTTCTTATTTATTCTTTCTTGCAACTAAATAGGTTCCTTAAATTATGATATTTAATATTGCGTGTTTTGAAGTTTAAAAAGTTGCACAACTTAAACAATTAGATAAAATAAAGCAAGCATTTAATTTGTTTATAAATACAAAGAGGCATATGGGGGAAATAATTTATGCATTTATTCTCTACTCTCTCTCCTCTTCTATTTATTATTCAAATTCATTTTTAGATATGAAACTATTCCCTTTATTCCCCCTTTTTGTTCTCTCTTCTCTTTATATTTACAATCTTCAGACCTCATAAATAAATAAATAAAAATATTAATTAAATGAAGGAATAAAAATAATAATTTCCTCCACTGTATAATATCCTTTTGCTTTCTTAACCGTAATTTCATAAACAAAGCAGTCATCGTTTCTAAAATCCATGGCTGCACTCTTCCCATCTTCTTTTTCCTTTATCTCCTAATCTACTCAATGAATTCCTCAACTCAAAAAACAAAAAATCGAAGAGCATGACATGACCTCGAACATCAACGGTCGTGATCAAAGTTTGATGAGCGAATTGGGAGAATCTCTCGCTGTAAGGCGTTGGAGTCAGAGGCGAATCGACGGTGTCAGAGAATGGTGATGGTTGAAGACTGTGCTGGGTTTCTCGGTTTGAACATAGCAGATAAAAGGAGAAGGTTTAGGCTAGTAAACCAAATTCGACAAAACTGGAGGCAAGAAATCGTGAGACTCGGATCTACGCGATGGAACAACTTTGGACAAATTCAGAAGGAGTAAAAATCAATGTGAGAAATCTTCACTAAAAACTCTACACAATTATTTAATTGTTTACATAACCGAAATATATATAGAATTTCCTGTGAGATTTCTTATCTAAATAATTAAAAATAAATTAATTATTATTGTGTTTAGAAATTCTTGCATGTATGTGATTTGATTTGAAATATCTTGATTATGTGACTGTTGATTTAATTGAATTTAATGGAATAAGTAAAAAATTATTGTCAAATAAAAATATTCATTTTTTTGTCATCGTTAAACACTGAATTGTTGTCAAATAAAAATATTCATTTTTTATTTGTCATAGTTAAACATTGAATTGTTGTCAAATAAAAATATTCGTTTTTTACTTGTCATAGTTAAACATTGAATTATTGTCAAATAAAAAATATTCATTTTTTATTTGTCATAGTTAAAGATTGAATTGTTGTCAAATATTCATTTTTATTTGTTGTAATTAAATATTGAAATTGTTGTCAAATAAAAAAAATTCATTTTCATTTGTCATTGTTAAATACGGAAATTATGTACAAATAAAAATATTCCTTTTTATTTGACATGTTAATTATTGAAATTATGTACAAATAAATATTCATTTTTATTTGCCATATTAAAGATAGCAATTTGTGTACAAATAAATATTCATTTTTATTTGTTATGTTAAATATAGGGAAATTGTATACAAATAAAAATATTCTTCTTACTTGTCATATATGAACACAGGAATTATTGAAAATAAAAATTCTCTTTTTATTTGTTATATGAACATAAGAATTGTATAAAAATAAAAAATCTTTTTTTTATTTGTACATAAATGATCATTATTTGAAATGAAAGTATTTTAACATTAAAAATCATATTTTTATTGTATAAATAGAATTTGCTAAAATGATCATTATTTGAAATAGAAAAGTTTAACAATAAAAATTTTCATTTTTATTGTATGTAAGAAATAATGAGAAATGATCATTATTTGAAATAGAAAAGTTCAACATTGAAAATTTATATTTTTATTGAATGTAAAGAATGATTCATTAAAAATATTCATAGTTTGAAAAAACTGATGTAACATTAAAAAGTACATTTTTTTTATGTATGAATGATCAAACATGTAAAATGAATCGTTAAAAAGATGTATAGTTTGATCAAACACGTTAGCATAAGAAATTACATTTATTAATGTAAAATGAATCATTAAAAAGATGTGTCGTTTGATAAAAATATGTTAACATAAGAAATTACATTTGTTAATGTAAAAATGTGTGAACAATAAAATATTCTTTTATTGTATGCATATAAAATGTAGAAATTGTATAGAAAATAAAATATCTTTTTATTGTATACATAGGAAATGTAGAAAATGTGTAGGCAATAAAATACTCTTTTATTGTAACATGAAATGTGATTAAACCAAATATACTTAGTTATTGACATTGATTGTGATTGATTGACTGTTTGGATTGTGCTCGACCAGTTTATGAGCAAAATACGCTTTTATATGTAGCATTGGGTTGGGTAAAAATGTCTATGTCCTAACACCTTGTGAAACACTTCACGATTTGACTATAAGGTGCTTAGCGATATTGTTTATTTCAAAATTTAGTAAATGATTTTTGAAATGAGATTTCTTTAGTAAAAAGAATAGTATTCCCGATTTTGGATAGGGAACGTTTTATAAAACAGAAAGGATTTCGAGGGCTATACCCGATAATTTCGAAATGATTTGGAAGTAGAAATCTATATAGATTTGAAAGTACTTGTGATTATTACGTTGTGAAATGATTTTCCCTACTTCGGGATATAAAATGATTTAGCAAGTATGTGGCTAGAGATCGGGTGACCCGAGATGACTAAAAGTGTGAGGGTGTGCATGCCTTCACCCATAAGTGGGATGATGCATTGTCAAAGTAGCCGTTATATATATATATACATATATATTGGTTCGGTTAAGGTGCGTACATCCTTGTCTAAGGGAACATGACCGATATTTGGTTTCATGCTTGTTTTTATACATTGTTACGTTTTGGAATTCATATTTCCAATTGTTCTGTTTTTGAGATCTCGAAGTGAAATCTACTTTATTATAAATGCTAGATATGTATTTCAAATGATTTGAAATAAAAGAAATCGGGAAATAAAGTCCAAAGAAATAATTTCTGTAAAGAGAATTGGATTTTGAAATCTAAGTTTAGGGATTAAGCCTAGTGGGTAGATTAAGGATTTGCATGTTGATTGATGAATTGTAGACCCATATGTTTATTTATGGTTGATGTTTATGCACTGGCAATCCAATGGAGTAAACCCGTTCCGCGTTAGCGGCATGGTCCTATGATTAGCCTTATTATTAGATAAGTTAAGAAAGATTTATCGTACCAGTCCCATGACTGACTCGTAGTTTATTTCATTTGCAAACTCGGGTGCCCATATTTTTCACATGGGCAGTCGAGTAGCTTATTTTGCAGATATATTGAGCAGGATTCTAGATCGAAGCATAAAGCCATGTCCAGAGCAATAATAGTCTTCCGCTGTGTTTGTTTAATTGTTCCGTCGTGCATTGTATTTATTGTAAATTATTCTTCCGCTGTATAATTATATTCGATGTACTCTGAAATTCTGTACTATGATGTAACATTATTATGATGTTTATAAAAGTTTTCTGTCATTGGTTCTGATGTGTTGTATGCCTTAAGTTAGCGTATGCGGGATTTGAATGGTCATGGTCGATTTAGCAATCGATTAGGTCCGTGCGAAATCCGTGTCGTTACAACCACCATCTTCATTGTCGACTTTTAGTAGTCGTATTAATTATTCAGAATGGGTTAACCCGATCTTTCCGAATAACTCGCGTATCTTACAATCAAGTGCTATAAAAACACATAATACGCCTCACTCCAATCCAGAATATTCTTTAGTCAAATTTTCACATTTTTAGGGAAAGGTTCCCATTAATTTTATCAAAGATATGTTCATTTAAACTGTTTCTTTAATCTTCCTTTGAATATCCATTTCAAAAGATTCTATTTTATCTTTTAACAATTCTAAACCAAATCAAGGTTTATAAAATTGGTCGGGATTACCGAGCCTTACCGAAGTAATCATTTATTATTTATTATCCCAATCCCAACCTATTCATCCCATGGAGCTAAACTGGTAGTATGCAATATCTAACACCCACGGTGTTATCGGTAAATTTAATTACCATTTCACATTCAAATCTAATTAAAGATTTAACTATCGCCTAGAGTAAAACTGATGGTACTCCATCCTCGTTAATTTCATGAATTCGATAAATTTAGTTATCCCATGGTCATCTTAATCTATTTAAAGATTCTTTAAAACTCTAGCTCACTTTTAATCTCAAAAATCATTTCTTTATCATTATTCAGCTTTAAGGAAATTAATCTTGTCTTTAACTGGGTTAAAGAACCAATGTCGCTAAAAACACAGTTCACGATAAACTCAAATTATTTTCCATTAACTGTTGAATCTTCACGGAAATCATACAGTGTGTAATCGATATAAACTCCTGTATCAGACTAATAATATAAATGGAATAACGGCAAAGCCTTTTAAATTCCATATATAGTAACGGTCTTCATTCATAGAAGCTCATATCGAATATTACTAAATCAAATTCCATTCAATTCCTATTTAATATTTTAAATTGGAAAACTTTACTTTAGAAAATTTCCATTAAATCTTAATAAAAAGATTTATAAATTCCAATTCATAACTTCACTATTAATCGGGTTAAAGAAAAAAATGTTATTTAAAACACCATTCACGATAAACCCATAAATCCAATTTCAAATCAATTCCAATTAAATATTAATTAATTGGTAAATTTCTCTAATTCTTAATTAAAAGATTTATTCATTTCTCAACAGTGTTTAAGAATAGTGTTATTTAAGACACCGTTCACGACAAACCCAAAATCCCATTTGATATTAAATACAAGGCTCTGAATAGAAATTAATATCGACTTATATTCAATATCAAATTCTGAAACCAAGAAATATCGTATTGGGAATAATGATATATATCTTCCAAATTCCTCAACAATATCCGTATAATCAAGGAATCCCATATCGAAGTATTCCAGAGATTATTTCCATTCAAACCTATTCCAAATTATTCATTGGAAAATTCTGGTTATATCAAAACCATTTCAAATCCAATTTATTTATTTAAAAACATTGGATTATTAATCTAGTTAATAACTAGTTCGTTTCGATAAAAACATATTTTTATCTTTCCAAACTTGGAATTTTTCATCCAAAATTTTTCCAAATCAGTTACTATGATTTTGCATAATTTTTCCGTATTTTTTAACAATATTATTAAGGCCTTTGTAGTCGGTTTCTAATAACGGCCATCGAACTACATCCATAGCGACCTTTTTTGAAATTGATTTGGACATAATTTGAAATCCGTCCTTTCAAATTTAAATCTCTTATATTCATTGGAAAGCTATTTTCGCTACGAACCCAAAGGTTCCTGTTTTAGGAGAATCCGACGGTCGGATCTCCCGTTACGTCCATTTGAAGTTAATGGTCGAAATTTGCGAACGATCGTTGCGCGGCGCGTTCTATTCAAGCCATTAAAATATATGTATATATATATAATATCATCGATTTTTATTTAAAATCATATTTTACAAATCCTTTATAAATCCATTTTAAAACGATTTCAACTTCATTTTCAATTTTAAATCAAAACTGAATATTGCATATCATTATAATATTAAAATGATAATATTTTCAAAATATCTAATTTTGAAATCAATTCTTTTCAATATTTATTATAAAATAAATAAAATCGATATAAAATTCGTTTGAGTCAAAATAGCGTTTCTAAACTTAACTCGGCTTTATATATTTTCCATATTTTCATGTCCATCCAAAATCGGACATCAAAATAACATTTTAATTATTCACTGAATATTATCCTAAAATATTCATTTATATTCTGAATATTATTTTTAAATATTTCTTATTTTAAAATATACGTTATTCTATAATATTGTTATTTCTGAATCGGGATCAGACTCAATCGATTACCATATAATTTTATTTATATGGATTTCATACATTACATGTATTCACAATAATGAAAAACAGTCAAGCATCATCCAGTGTACATTCTACCACTGTATAAGCATTAAAATAAATAAATAATGCTAATCATAGTCTGTCAGTCAATCGATTGATACACAACTAAATATTGGGATTAGTGTATGTCAAATATCATCCCAATGCCCGTGCGGGGGTTTCAAACAACAACAGTCTATTTAAATAAATCATTGGTTAATAAATTTAACCAATTCTAGTTCGGTTTGAATTATTTTTCTAATTAACCAATTTTCGCTATTTTAATTATAAACGGATATTTATAATTTAATTTCACTATCACATTAATATTAACATTATTTTTAATATGTTAATCATCACAACATCACAAACAAAACACAATACAATCAATTAAATCATCCATGGTTTGTGGACGAGGGAGGTGAGCTAACAGGCACTGTATACAATTTATAAAGATTAAAATTGATAAAAATCTACACTGTCAGTTCTATATATTTTTATACATGAGTACAATTACATGATAAAACAATTTTGAGTGAGAAGGAGTTCTCACATTGGTTTCCACTCTGTTAGTCTTTATTTCTGAATTTAGTATCGTTTGGATTTAAATTCGCCTCAAATTCTAATTTGCTCCATTTATGTTCTGGTCAGCTCTGAAATGAAGTGTTTGTTGAGACAATTCCAATGGATCCAAAATTGTCCATTTCCAATTCCATGTGAATAAGATATGACAGTTTAAACTATTAATTACTTTAATTAATTAACCAACAATAATTAATAGATTAATTAACCTAATTAATTTACTAAACCAATTTCTTAACCATTCTTCCCACTGTCGTGATTTACTGGAACAACTCCAGTCGCCGAATCCCAATCATCGTGTCCTAGTGCTTAGAACCACCCTCCCTACCTTGCGCCGGCGCCCGATCCAGAACCACCTCCGTGAAGCCTACCTCGCCTCCACCCAACACACCCTTTGTCGTCCAACTCGATGGCTTCCGACGCTTTAAAAACCAGCGCGAACGATCCACCTTTAAGGAGAGATTTCTCTCGATTTACTTTGAAACTCCATATCTTGACCGTTGAACTGATTGGGCTCGAGAGGCTCTTCCATTTCCCTTTGGAAGATTCGATTATTATGGCATGGATTGGGAGTATGGAGGAAGAGATTGATTGAGCTTTTCAGCCCTTGAATTCGTCACTGGTGGCTGGACGTGTTTTGATCGTAATGAATGAAAAACAAGGGGTTGAACCCCTTTTGACCGTGTTAATATATATATATATACATATATAATTAAAATATTTTATTCTAATTAATTCCTAAAAGTGAATTTCGCATCTGAACTCCAATTTAACCGCAATGACTATCGCCCCTAGGTAAATACCCCATTCCAGACACAATGGGATATCTTACGTAAGCCAATTCGACTATTTCGATCGGTTTTCATCAAAACTAAAATATAAATAAATATATATTGAATTCAAACGTACATTTAAAATTACTTGGGCCACTTACTGACTCCAAAAATTACAAAAAAATAAATCTTTTTGTTTTGATGATACGGTCCTAAGAAAACTAATTTTGTCGAATTTGGAGACCGTTTGAAAAATGGCCTTTTTCCAGTCAATTAAATTCAAATTGAATCTGCCAAACCCATTTAAATTTACCACACTCATATATTAATTCCAAAAATTATGAAATTTGAAACCTAATAAAATTTGACATTCCACATCCAACAAAAGTGGTTTCTTCGAAAACGGAGGTCGTTTGCAAAGTGGATATTTTTAGGGCTATATATTATTGTTAGAACAAAATTTGGCTCTAACACCCAAATTGTTCTGATTCGTAGGGAATTATAACCGTAAAATGAGAAAAAGCAGAAAACACACACGGTTTATGGTGGTTTGGCGTTAACGAGCCTACGTCTACTTTATATGATATTGATTATACTTTGGATGCTAGTACAACCAATGATTTCTCTCAAACTCACTCTTACAATTACGATTTCTCTCAGTTATCTCGAAGTAAATCTGGTATGAAATAGAGGTATCACAGTAATGGTGGAATCAATCCTTAAAACTGCCAAAAGATCCTGAAAAATGCCAAGCTCTGGGCTATTTATAGCTGATTTCTGGTGACGAATCGCGGTCATACGTGGCCCACATCCCGAAGATCTCGGACCGGTTCGTAGTTTGATGAAGAATTAGTCAAATTAGCCATTGTGGACAAGTGTCGCGATCTCCTTAAACATCAGATCGTGGATGACCAAGTCCGTGGCCATCATCGTGTCTTCCTGCTCAGATCGGATCGTGGATGACTTAGTCGAGGTCTTCACGTGGTGGTTCGTGGGATCTGATCGGATCGTGATCGTAGCTTGATGAAGAATTGGTCGATATGACAGTTGGTGACAGGTGCCCCGAGATCCTTCATTTGCGGATCGTCCTGGACTTGGTCATGGATCCACGGCGTCTTCTGGAATTGGATCAGATCGTGCTGACGCAGGTGGTTCGGTTCGCGCTAGCCAGTGGCGATCCAAGGGGTGCGTAGCGATCCGATAAGGGTTGAGCGATCGCGACCAGATTTCGGAATACTGAGAGGAATGGAACTTCGCATTTTCTTCTTGTATGTGAACCTTGGTGGCTTGGTCAAAAAGCTAGCCAACATTTTGGCCCCTCGAAGTATGTTTTATCGAGGATGGAACATGCTTTGAAATTTCTGAACTGCCTTTTCCTGAAGCGATGCAAAGCGAAGGTTGTGTCTGTCTGTTCGTATTGTCATGTCGTTTTAAAGAGTTGCATTCCTTGACTGGTATAAATATCAGTACATACCATCAACCATTTCTTTGTTTATCAGTCAACCTCTATTTCTTAGGTTTTTGGAGAATATCGCCATCGGCTTATCAGTTAAATTTTAAAGTCTTTCGTAGGAGGTCGGATTGAATAACTTTTGAACTCCCTCAAACATGGGGTTCGGGTCTTTTCAGTTCGTAGGTCATACTTGGGCCCAGACCGTTAGATCCTCGTCGTGGGCCTTGGTGGACCATCCATACTCTCGGGATGAGCCTCGGATCGCCATCTAGGGGCCTTCGTGCGATCCATGGTGAGCTTTGCCCCCCTTTCAGGGCCCGTCGGCCTGCCACGAGTGGGACAAAAATCGAAGACTAAGAGTCCAACTTCCCCTTTATAAGCCGAGCTCTCTTCTTCACTTCCCCTCTTTCTTTTTCGTTCTCACTACTGCCGCTTGAAGCTTTGACTGAAAACCCTAAATCTGTGAGTTGGCAGGTGGTCCATGAAACCCGGCCTCACAGAGGTTAAGGTCTGCGATAGAAGAGCCAAGAGTATGCCTTGGTTGCTATGCAAGCAACCTAAAGACTGGGATGGATTAGCGTGGAGTCGACGATACTTGATTTTTGCCCTGGATAGCACGTCGTCGACCACCTACCATCTTTAGTCAATCGTGTACGTACGGAAAAGCAGAGAACCCCCAACAGACCATGTTCTTGCTATCGAGTCATGGGTGAGGTTGGCTCATAGGAAAGTGGGGCTATAGTGGGGCCGGGATGTGGTTCTCATACATGATTTTTCTTGGATTGCCTTTCAGTAGTTGAGGGAGGGGTCACGTGGAACCATAGCCATGGGTACAAAAACAGACCTTGATATCTGCATCAGCGGACGACTTAAAGCTCCCGATCGAGTTCCGTATTTCTTGATTTGCCCTGGCACGGAACTCGGATGGCACATTGAGGAACATGTGCGCCTAGACATGGAAAACGATTCACGATACATACGCGGGATAAAGGGCGTGGTTGACGGGTGGCATAATCCCTAGTGGCCCTAGGTGGCTTGAACCCAAACCGAGACACGGAAACGTTCATTAGGTAGCATAACCCCTAGTGGTCCTAGGTGGCATAAATCCTAAGTGAACGCGCGATAGTTCATGGTAAGGAAACATAACTAGATCAAGGGTGGCAGTCCAAAATAACTTCAAGGATAAAATGGTACTAAGTTGAAGTGGTATAGATTCACATAAGAAAGCCCTTACGGCCTACGGCAAAGGACTGAACTTATGCATGGAAAGAATCATACGAATCAGGAAACCTACATATACGATATATTAGGATGACATGGACCATTACATGACATTGGGCAGGAGACATTCATAGTTGACACATGACGCGGACCGGGATAATAGTACGGGAGGTGCAGAATGGATCCGTACTATTATCCCGGTCCGCGTCATGTGTCAACTATGAATGTCTCCTGCCCAATGTCATGTAATGGTCCATGTCATCCTAATATATCGTATATGTAGGTTTCCTGATTCGTATGATTCTTTCCATGCATAAGTTCAGTCCTTTGCCGTAGGCCGTAAGGGCTTTCTTATGTGAATCTATACCACTTCAACTTAGTACCATTTTATCCTTGAAGTTATTTTGGACTGCCACCCTTGATCTAGTTATGTTTCCTTACCATGAACTATCGCGCGTTCACTTAGGATTTATGCCACCTAGGACCACTAGGGGTTATGCTACCTAATGAACGTTTCCGTGTCTCGGTTTGGGTTCAAGCCACCTAGGGCCACTAGGGATTATGCCACCCGTCAACCACGCCCTTTATCCCGCGTATGTATCGTGAATCGTTTTCCATGTCTAGGCGCACATGTTCCTCAATGTGCCATTCGAGTTCCGTGCCAGGGCAAATCAAGAAATACGGAACTCGATCGGGAGCTTTAAGTCGTCCGCTGATGCAGATATCAAGGTCTGTTTTTGTACCCATGGCTATGGTTCCACGTGACCCCTCCCTCAACTACTGAAAGGCAATCCAAGAAAAATCATGTATGAGAACCACATCCCGGCCCCACTATAGCCCCACTTTCCTACGAGCCAACCTCACCCATGACTCGATAGCAAGAACATGGTCTGTTGGGGGTTCTCTGCTTTTCCGTACGTACACGATTGACTAAAGATGGTAGGTGGTCGACGACGTGCTATCCAGGGCAAAAATCAAGTATCGTCGACTCCACGCTAATCCATCCCAGTCTTTAGGTTGCTTGCATAGCAACCAAGGCATACTCTTGGCTCTTCTATCGCAGACCTTAACCTCTGTGAGGCCGGGTTAGGTGTTGTTATTCAGGTTCATGACTTAGCCCGCCTACGAATCATGTCAAGATTGGCTAAGTATTTAAGTTCAAGACTTAGCCCTACAAGGTGGTTAAGTATACCAAGAAGAGCATGACTTAACCCTATCAAGCCAAATTTGTTAAGTATTGGTTTGTCTTAACCCTATCAGATTATCGTGTTAGATTGATTAAGCATAGATTATCTTAATCGCATCAGATCATCGAGTCGGATTGGTTAAGTATGGGTTAGCTTAACCTCATCCACTAATCGTACTACAAGGGTTAAGTATATTCAAAAGGTCTTGTGACTTAACCCTATCAAGTCCACATGTTAGGTTGGTTAAGTATAGGTTACTTAACCTCATCAAATCATCATGTATAATTGGTTAATTATAAGTTACTTAACCCCATTAAATTATCATGTTAAGTTGGTTAATTATTGGTTACTTAACCTCATTAAATTACCAAGTTTAGATTGGTTAAGTGTTTAACTTAACCCCATCGAATTACTGTGCTTAGATTAGTTAAGTGAAGGTTACTTAGCCCCATCTAATTACCGTGTTTAGATTAGTTAAGTCTAAGTTACTTAACCCCATCTAATTACCAAGTCGGATTAGTTAAGTGTAAATTACTTAACCCCATCGAATTTACCGTGTTAGATTAGTTAAGTATGGATTACTTAACCCCATCTAATTACCGTGTTTAGATTAGTTAAGTGTAGGTTACTTAACCCCATCTAATTACCAAGTCGGATTAGTTAAGTGTAAATTACTTAACCCCATCCCCTAATTGTCTTATATGGTTAAGTGTCATTAAGGAACCAAGTCCGGTTTAACTTAACCTAGCCATTCATATCATATCAGTTAAGTGTCCTTAATCAAAATTACTTAACCTTTTCATGTGGCATTAATTAGATTAATGCACCCCCACCTCTCACATTAGACTTTGTTGTGGTTACTAGTTAAGCCGGGCGGGTCCGGGTAGATTTACACCACAACCTAGTCTAACCTCGGGTTTTAAGTGCTATATGACCAACTACCCACATTGGGTCCTATTGTTTGTAGCCACTAGTTAAGTCGGGCGGGTCCGGGTAGATTTATGCTACAAACTCAACCCAACCTCGAGTTGGCCACTTTCATGTTTGGTCTAGTGTCTTATTACACTTACAACCCATACGTGTCAAGTTTTCAAGTCCCAAGTTCATAGCCAAAATTACATGTTGTCATGTTTATACCAATTTACCCAAATCATGTTTCATGTCATTAAAGTTTACCTATAGCGTAACCCCAACGCTTTTAAACTCGCATATACATTCGCAACAACGTATAATGGATTAAAAGAAGGAACTTGGCAAAGGTATGACAAAAGGTGTATAAGGCCGCAAGTTAAACATGGTGGCATATGAGACATAATGTGTTCACAAACTTGCATGTCACATTATTAAGCCCCAAAAACATGCATAACCCCAAAACTTAGCATATAGGTGAATCATGGTGATAGATGACATAGAAAAATGGCTAGAAGTTCGCATCTAGCATTCTATGCAAGTTAACTTAAGGGATAAGAGAGTTCTTATGTTGCATAATGCAACATTTCAACATAAAGCTTATAGCTTTTAGCCCACAAAATCAAGGTGATAACTTTACGAATATGCATAGGATAAATCTACGCATAACATGATAGTTTCTAAGCATGTAACCTACTCAAGTTCAAACCCAAAACTTGCAACATGAACATTTAACTTCATAGTTAATATCTAAGAGTAGGAGGGGGCTTACCATGCTATGAAGGCACAAATCAATATATAAAAAGATTGAGACGAAGCCACACTAGCAAAAACCCCAAATCAATAAGCTCCAATAAAACGCTTGAGAAAATAATAAGAAAGATCCTTTCTTTGATGAAGATTTGCCTTGAAATCAAGTTTAGAAGCTCTCATATGAACATAGAAACTCTCATACACTCATATGATCATGTAATCTCTCATGTGAATGAAGATAGAATTTATGACAAGAGGATGGAGGCTAGGGTTTTGAGTGGAGGCCATGATCATTAGAAATTTTGGCATAGTAGGGGTCTTTTTATAGAGATTAGGATTAGTTTTAGCCATAGGATTAACCCCAATTCAGATCCTAGCCATCAAAATCCGTCACAAGCCAACAAATCAGGCCCAAAACATGTCTTGGGGAAGAAGTCAGGTGCACCAGGCCAAAACTGGTCTGGCCACCTGTGTCAACTCCCAAGTCGACTCTAGAGTCGACTTGGGGGGGGGTGTCGACTCTAGAGTCGACACCCCTTTGACCAGGGTTGACTTTTTGAATTTTTAATCTGTTTTAAACTCTGAAAATTCTGAAAACTTCGACGGGCCATATCTTGGTCATACGGACTCCGATTCTCGAAAACTCGGACTCTGTTTCGCTTATTTTTCCGAGACGAACGCAATGGCACAGCCCGTTTCCCTTGATTCAGATTTTAAAATTTAATTCTGCCTTGATTTCTTGTTTTAACGTGTTGTTAAAATTCGGGTTGTTACATTCTCCACTCCTTAAAGGATTTCGTCCCCGAAATCTCCAAGTTAGGAAGAATGTATCATACCATCCATCATCCATCTACTCAAAACATCATCCACAGGCAACCATTGTCCTTAGATGATTTCTAATGCCATATGAACATAAGCAAAGCGTGTGTGTATATGCTCCTTAGCTAATGCTAATGATCAGGCCTGAATGATCTTTCTAATGCAAAGTATGTTTAGTGCCATGAATCCAACATGTATGCAAATAATCCTAGTCATATAAGTACTACATGCGTGCACAAACATTCATTCATATGCAACATCCGCATGACAACACATTAACATTCAAACAGGTATAAATACTCGTGCATATGCAATGCAAAATGTGAGTGCGTCGATCTAGTATCTAACGTGTATTCGCGCATCCACCAGCAATCACTTGCAACCATTTGCAACCATATCAATCATTATATGTTTCAAATATATGTTTACATCCATAGAGTTCTATCTAAGGTTCCCAAGATAAGATCGAAGAGATAATCAAGACAAACTCCTTACGGGGTTTGCAACAGAAACAGGACCGAGAGGATATCCACCCAGCGATAGAATGCAAGCAAGCTCTACAGGAGAACCAGGGATCAATGATATACTCTTACAAAGAGACACGATGCGCGCGTCTAAGCCGCATTTCCTTGAGCTTAATTCCAGTGTGCCTTGACTGCCTTTGACTTCATGATTTCGTAGCTCCTTGATTCCTATTTTCAAGGTATGAGTCGGAACTCTTTTCACTGTCGCCTTCGTTTCACTTTCATTTATTCTTTCCCTAGTATACTTGGCTCAACCATATCTACTTACTCATGCAAGCTCTCCAAAATTCACTAGTGAATTCTGGACCTTGTTTACCGATGTCAACCCATGTTACCAAGCGTGCCTACTAGGGTGATTCCTATAACCCATGCTTAAGCGGAATAAACCATCCGCTTTAGTGGTGAACGTTACTCGATCGGATCAGAGATTTCTGATAAGAGATTCTAGGTAACTAACCATGACAGAACCCAAAAGGTTACACGAGACTTCGAGGGTATTACCGAGGCAAGTTAAGAGTTTGACTACCCTCCTTTCAAAACCAAGAATGGCATCCCTTACTGGATAACCACTTTATCCCTAAAATCCATCCATAGCTCAACAATAGAAGCATTGCTTTTAATCTTAACACTTTGCATAGACGTTCTCAAATCCAAACAAGTCATGAATAAATGGATCGTCCTGGACTTGGTCATGGCTCCACGACGTCTTCTGGAATTGGATCGGATCGTGCTGACGCAGATGGTTCGGTTCGCGCTAGCCAATGGCGATCCAAGGGTTGCGTAGCGATCCGATAAGGGTTGGGCGATCGCGACCAGATTTCTGAATACTGAGAGGAATGGAACTTCACATTTTCTTCTTGTATGTGAACCTTGGTGGCTTGGTCAAAAAACTAGCCAACAATTATATTAAATTATATATAAATTCCATAGCGACTATTCTAAATTTTAAACTGGACATAACTTACAATTTATAAAGTGAAGTTTCAGTTTCTTACACTTGTTAGAAAGATATTATTAAACAGATTCAAATGTTTCTTGTTTAACTGAAATCCGATTTATTATGAATTCTGTAAATTCATTTGCAATTTAAAATCGAATTTTCAAAATACTGCGCCATTTCTAGTTCGTTTAATAATTAAAATAAATTTATATGTTCGAACCTCGATTCAAATAAATTTTTTAGTCGTTATTATTTAAAATAAATCATTTTAAATATTCAAAATCCATTAAATGGCTAAAATAAAAATTTTAAATTGGTTCAGAAATTCTGGGTTTTTACAAGAATCCTAGAGTCAGGTCGTTTTTATTGCATGGGTTGTTTGGTTTGTTCTCCAAGCCATGATGGGTTGTTGGAGTGTTGAAGTTCTCCGGGTCGTAATGCTTCGGGTCATTGAAAGGCTTTAGGTCATGGGAAGTTGGGTCAACCAAGATGATTAGGTTGTGTGGCTTTGGTTCATTAGAGCGTTGGCGGCATCAGGTCGGAATTGATGTAGGGCCGCATGGGGTACTTGGGTCAGTTCACGAAGCCAGGTCATTCAAAGCTCTTTGGATAAGCTTGAGGAGGACCTGTCTTGGTTTATTAGTCGGTGGTGACCTGGGTAACCAACCTGATTGTGAAGGACCATAAATTGATGATATTTTTGGTCTCGGGAGTCAATGTGACTTTGAAGTGAATTCAAGGGGGAATGTCGAAGTGTTGGGATGTGTTCGTTGATCGTCTTAATGCGAATGTGATGATGACTCAAGGTGGTGAGTTCATGGATAATGGTTGCTTGAGAAGGGGCTTGAGCTTATGACAAGTCATCGGGTTGGATGATTAGAGATATCGGAGACCGAGGAATTATCATGGTCGTATGTTTTAGCAGACTCAAAGCAGGGGTATAAAAGGGACAACTAAAAGACTAGAAGTGACTGGTCGAGTACCCTGGACAGCTTGACGGGCCTAAATACGCTTCGTCATATGGCGTATGGAGTTTTTCTCAAAATGAGGTTTTCCATTATCCCTTGACAGACGACAGGGTGTTGAGCTGGTCAAATGATTAACGATGGTTTCAAAGCAGGATTGGCGGTGATAGCCAGGGTTATGGATGATGTTTGTTTTTCTTATATCGTCTTGTGTAGATTATTGGACGTTGGAGGAGATATCTCTTGGGTGCTTGTCTGAAGTTGGTTTAGGCCATCGGGGCTTGTGCTTGGGAGATGTCGATATCAATTAGGATTGTCTATGCTTGATATTTGATTGGCATGAATGTATTGTCTGTTTCTTCTTGGTTGTTTGTAAAGGCTATCATCGTAGGATGTGGGGAAGACAGGTTTGGGCTCTTCTCTATTGGTGTTGGCAGATTAGTTGATTAATCCTACTATTCTCATATACTTCACTAATGATGTTAGATAGTTTTTTTTCGCTCATCAAGACTGCTGTCTGACTCAAGGTATAATGTTTCCTCTTATTACCTTGGGATGTTCATCCAATTGTGGATGGTCAGATTGAGTAGCAGGTAACAGGTGATAGATCTTGATGAGAACGATGCTGCTATGCGATGACGAGCAGAAGGCTGGTGTATTATGTACTACTGTCTAGTATTTGTCGTTCCGTTGTTTGATGTTTTCTCTGAGTGCTAGTGAGGCTTAGTGTACAAACTCTTATGTTGTAATCCATGTTGTATGGATATTCCATGGTGATATGAAAAAGTTTAAGATTTTGCTAAATTCTGCTTTACTATAATTGCCAGTTATATATGTTTATTATATTTTATCCTTGCGCTGTGAGTTATATGATAGATTCTGCTTGTATTATCTTACCTTGATGATCATCCATTGCTGCCTGGCATACCTTTCAACACATTATTCATCTTGTTTAGTGAAGGAGTTATGGGAGCTCTGGTTATCGACTTTAGTCAATGTTCAAGGACGTAATTGCATAGGAGAGACATATTTGTAGATTTCTGATGGATGTATACTATATATGAGTGTATAGTATAATAGCGCTTAAACTCCATTACCAGTTTTTCTTATTCTTGGACTAATCATTCTTTTTTATAGATTTATAATGAGTCGTCGACCATCAAGACATGTTGTTAGGGAGGAGACGGTTCCTGTAGGGGTTAACGGCGATATACTAAACTACCCGGCTATGTTCGAGGCTATGATGGCAGCGATCATGAGGAGGGTACCCGCTCAAGAGACAGCAACGGTAGATGTAAATGTTCAAGTGCAGGTTCCTAGAGTCGTGGATTTCGCAAAGCTGTGCAAGGACTTCACCACTCTAGGAGGGAAGCAGTTTAAAGGGACAGAGCCGATTGAAGAGATCCAAGGGTGGCTTGATACTTGTATTAGGATCTTTAGAGAATTGGGAATTGATGATGCGACTAAGAGGAAGCTTACATTGAGATAGCTACAGGGCGGGCTATGAATTGGTGGAACTTTGTCACTAAAGAGACTCCGGAAGATGAGACTTCATGGGAGCAGTTCGAAGTCAAGTTTGAGACAAAGTTTGTTTCTACCGTTCAGGAGCCTATTCTGTTTAAGAAGTTACTTGATCTTAAGAAGAATTGCAGACCAGTGCTGGAGTATGTTTTGGACATCGAAGCTTTTTCAAAGTATTCTAGTTCATATGTCGAGACTCCTTTTCCGAAAAACGAGAAGTTGTTATGGGCTTGGACAAGTATCTTGGGAATTGGCTAGTTGATCACTTGGACGATACTTATGAGAAGATCGTCGAAAAAGCTCTAAGTATGAGAGTTCGTTTCCCAAGGTAGAGATTGTTGTTGTAGCTAAAGAAGAACGGAAACCACAATAGGGTGGAAATAACAAGAAGAGGAAGCAGCAACATTAGAAAGGAAAAGATGGTCAGAAAAAAACAGAAGGGCGAAGTGACTTGCTTTAAATCCTGGCAGAAGGGCCATTATTCCAAGGATTCTAATAATCCAAGAGCCGAAAAGAAGTGATTTAAGTGTGGAAAGCCAGGACATGCCAAGAAAGATTGCCCAAATCAAGCTAAGAGTAAGCAGATTATGAAGGAATATGCTTTGGAAGCCGTGTGGTCATCTTCAAGGGATCCTACAGTGAAAGGGAAAGGGAAGAGTGTCGTCGTTCAAGGTATTCTTTCCATTATAGATGTTTTATTTCCTATGTTGTTTGATACTGGAGCATCGCATTCATTCATTGGTAATGAGCTTGTGTGCCATTTGGGTTTGGAATCTGATATTTGTGAAAGACCTTTTGTTGCGACTAATCCAGTTAGGGGCTCATCCAATTTATGTAGGATTTGTCGTGGTCTAGTGTTGTGAGTCATGGTTGCTCCTTTGTGTGTGATTGCTTTGTTTTGAACTTCGTTGGGTTTAAGATTATCTTGGGAATGGACTGGCTTAAGAGGTATGCAACAAAAGTGGATTGCGAGAAGCTGGAGTTGGCAGTCAGGAATGTGGAAGAGCGAATGAATGTGATTCAGTGTAATCCCGAAGATGGTGTCTTCGTAAACTATTTATATTCACTTGTGATTCCACGGGATGACTTGTCATCGGGGACGATTGCAAGAGAGTTTAGTGATGTCTTTGATGAGGTCAAAGGGTTGCAGCTGCATCGTGAGATTGAATTCAGAATCGATTTGATTGAGGGTGCTAGACTATCTTCATGCCTCTTAGGCGGATGGTGCCAAAGGAACAATGAGAGTTAGAGGTGCAAATACGTGACCTTTTGTAAAAACGATTTATTCGAAGAAGTGTATCCGAATGGGGTGCACGGGTTATGTTTGCAACCAAGGCAGGTGGATATTTGAGATTGTGTGTGGATTATCATGAGCTGAACAAGGTAACCAAAAGGAACAAGTATCAGTTTCCGAGGATAGATGACTTGCTCGATCAGCTTCACGAAGCCAAGGTGTCTTCTCAGATGGATTTGGCAAAGGGATTCCACCAGTTGATGGTGGCAAAGGATAGTGTGTCGAAGACAACTTTTAGGACACCATCCGGGTTTTTCAGATGGTTGGTGAAGCCATTTGGGTTGACTAACGTACCGACGTACTTCATAAATCTTATGAATAGGGTGCTAAGAGATCAGTTGAACAAGTTCATGCTTGTGTTCGTGGATGATATTTCGGTTTACTCTCGAAATGAGGAAGAGCATAAGACGCACTTGCGAGTTGTTTTGGAAATCTTGCGAAAGCATCAGCTGAGTGCTAAGTTTTCGAAGTGTCACTTCTGGAAGAGCGAAGTGAGGTTCTTAGGCCATGTTGTTTCTCGAAATGGGATTGAGGCTGACCCCGCTAAAGTGGCAGCAATCAAGGACTGGGATAGACATAAGAATGTGATGGATGTTTGGAGTTTCCTATGGTTGGCGGGATATTATCGTCGTTTTATAAAAGATTTCTCCAAGATAGCTACACCATCAGGGTTAATGAAGAAGAACCAAGTATTTACATGATTATAAAGTGTAAGCAAGCTTAATAATCCTGAAAGAGAGACTGATGAGTGCTCCTATTTTGACGATTCCAAGTAGAAATGAAGAGATGGTGGTATACACTGATGCATGCGGTACTGGACTTGGAGTAGTGCTGATGCGGAAGGATAAAATTGTGGCCTATGCGAGTCGATAACTGAAGATGCATGAGAGGAATTACCCAACTCATGATTTGGAGTTGGCAGCGATCGTGTTTACTCTGAAGATGTAGAGACATTACCTGTTGGGAGTTCGATTCGAGTTGTTTACGGATCATGAGTCATTGAAGTATCTTTTCTCCCAAAAGGACTTGATTCTTCGACAGCAACGGTGGTTAGAGTTTCTAGCATCATATGATTTTGGTGTAGCCTGTACTCCTGGTAAAGGTAACACAGTGGCAGATGCATTGAATCGAAGACACGTAAGTTTGGGAGCGATGTTTTTGGAATGGAAGCACCATGAGTACTTGGCAGGATTTGATGTCAGAGCACAGTGTGAGTTGGAACCTAAAATGTTGGCAAGCTTATCGATAAAACCAAATCTCGTCGAAAGGATTGGCGAGAGCCAAAAGCGAGATGCAAAGCTAGTCGAGATTATCTAGAAGTTGGAATTATAATATAAAGAACTTGAGGTCGATCAAGAGGGTTGGCACTGAAAGCAAGGACGACTGGTTGTTCCTGATATAAACGAATTGAGAGATGAGGTTCAAAGGGTATGTCATAACTCGAAGTTGATGATTCATCCTGGTGGTAATAAGATGTAATAGGACATGAAGAGATCTTACTGCTGGGAAGGTATGAAGAGGGATGTTGGAAAGTTTATTTCCAAGTGTATGAATTGTTAGTTAGTAAAAGCTGAATAGAAGAATCCAAGTGGATTGCTTCATCCATTTGAAGTTCCTAGGTGGAAGTGGAAACAGATATCAATGGGTTTTATTGATGGACTACCTAGGACTAGGGCAGGAAACGAAGGAATTTGGGTCATCGTGGATCGCTTGACCAAAAATGCAAGTTTTATTCCTATCAAATCGACTAGGACAACATCGAAGTTGGTTGAGCTTTATATTAAATGTATAGTTCGATTCCATGGTATCCCGAAGAGCATAGTGTGTTATCGAGATCCATTATTCATGAGTGGATTTTGGAAGAGTTTACAAGGGACTTTGGGAACCGAGTTGTGTTTAAGCGCGACTTATCATCCCTAAATCGATGGTCAAATCGAGAGGGTTAACTGAGTTTTGGAAGATCTACTATGAGCTTGTGCATTGGATTTTTGGGGATCATGGGAAGACCATCTACATTTTGTTGAGTATGCGTACAACAACAGCAACCAGTCGAGCATCGGGATGGCACCATACGTGGCATTGTATGGAAGACCATGTAATTCTCTAGCATGTTGGTTAGAAACTGGAGATAAGTAGATACTTGGGCCTGAGATGATGAGAGATACCTAAGATTGTATCGAGATCACTCGACAACGAATGAAGGCAGCCCAAGATCATCAGAAGAGTTATGTGGATAAGCGTCAAAAAGATTTGGAATTTGTCGTTGGTGATATGGTTTTCGTAAAGATTTCGCCGTTGAGGAATGTTATTTGGTTCAGAAGTAAAGGAAAGTTAGCTCCTAGATTCGTTGGACTGTTTCCGATAGTCGAGCGGATTGGAAAGCTCGCGTATAGATTGGAGTTACCCGAGAAGATGTCAAGTATACATAATGTTTTCTATGTGTCTATTCTACGGAAGTTGTGCATGATTCAAGTGTGGTGGTATCTCCAGAACAGTAGAAGACCTGGAAGTCGGGATTGTAGTAACGAAATCTCGTAAGCAGCTTCGCGTTGTGCGGAATGGCAAGAAATAGCTTAGGAGGAAGATTATTAAGCTAGTCAAGGTGCAATGGTGTGAGGATGATGACGATTGTACGTGGGAGACGGAAGAGAGTATGAAGACGACCCATCCAGAACTCTTTGTTGGTATGACCCATTGATACCGTGTCACCTTACATCATTGTAACTTGTAATATGGTTGATAGAATTCCACGTGCTAGGATAAGGCTATGGATGCATGGCTTGATGGATGCTAGTTTTGATGGTAAATTGGCTTCTCATGGATGATAGGCATGCATAATTGTTTTAGTTGCTTGTTTTTGCTTGGAATTTCGAGGGAGAAATTCCTAAGGTGGGAGAACATATCAGCCCGCATTTTACGTATCGAAGGATCATAAAATATTTTTATTTAATTCCCTGAGGGTTGGATCATTCTCATATTTTGTATGTTGTTTATGGTGATGTGAGACATGTCCATAATTTTTGCCAATTTTGTTTGAGACCATTTTGCCCCTGTCAGTTTTGTACAGGGCATAACTTTTGACTAGGATCGATTCAGGTGTTGAGATCGATTTTATTGGAAAGAAAATGATGATTACAGTTACGTAGAATAATCACATTAAAGATTTGGTCAGTGGTTTGGTAGGAATTGTTGTTTTAGTGCTGCACATTTTCTATACAGGTGTGGTTAGTCATTAATGGGTTGATTCGGTGTGGCCCATAATGGGCTGGTTTGACGCTATAAATAGACGGATAGAGGCATGGAGAATAGTTTACTTTCTTCGTTCTCTCATTTGGTTGAGCTTTGATCCTTCTTGCTCAATTAAATACATCTTTCCACCATTAAAATTCTAGATCTACATGTGAAGATTGAATATCTACATCAAACAAAGCTAGATCTACAACAAATGGAGAGAGATCGCATCAAATTGAGAGGTTTGAAGATAATTCTTCGCTGATTTGGTTGAGAATTAAGTGTTTCAAGTGATTTCAAAGATTTAAGAGTGATAAGCATCTCTCACACGAATTCAATCAAATATATGGGTTGTTTAATCATATTTTCATCGTTTTATATTGTTTTCACGAAGATCTAAGTCATGGTAAGTATATTTTCATTTGAATCAAAATAGGATCTAATCTAGCAACTTAAATTGGTAATTCCTATGTTAATTCATATGTTCATGCAAGTTTTTATCCATTGTTTTTTTTTATCCATTGATTTATCATGATTTAGTGAATTCAATAAAAATTTAATGAATAATTATCATTTTAGTTTTGTTGATGATTTCATTAAGTGTTTATAGTTGAATAGGATGATTTGGATGAGTTGTTTGCATCAATGTTGGCATTTGGTGATGAATTGATTAAGGTTGGAGTTAGACTGGAAAATCCTGGAGTCAGGTCATTTTTCTTGCTTGGGTTGTGTGGCTTGTTCTCCAAGCCATGATGGGTCATTGGAGTGTTGAAGTGCCTCAGGTCATTGGAGCAGCTTTGGG
Source organism: Allium sativum (assembly GCA_030737875.1). Taxonomy (NCBI): domain Eukaryota; kingdom Viridiplantae; phylum Streptophyta; class Magnoliopsida; order Asparagales; family Amaryllidaceae; genus Allium; species Allium sativum. The sequence goes on along the minus strand of CM060916.1, from coordinate 1,034,020,250 downwards.
TCCTTAAAAGGATTCAGGTCATGGAAAGTTGGGCCAGCCAAGATGATTAGGTTGTGTGGATTTGGTTCGTTGGAGCGTTGGCGATATTAGGTCGGAAATGATGTGGGGCGACCTAAGTAAGTCAGGTCGTTAGGCGACTTAAGGGTTGGGTCATTCTTCTTTGGGTCGTTCAAAATTGATGGGTCGCGTAGGGTACTTGGGTTGGTTCACGAAGCCAGGTCATTCAAAGCTCTTTGGATCGACTTGAGGACGATCAGTCATTGGTTTATAGGTCAGTTGCGACCTAGGGAGAAATGACCTGGTTGTGATGGACCATAAATTGATGATATTTTTGGTTTGGGAATCAATGTGACTTTGAAGTGAATTCAAGGTGGAATGTCAAAGTGCTGGGATGTGTTCATTGATCGTCATAATGCAATGAATTTGATGATGACTCAAGGTGGTGAGTTCGTGGATAATGGTTGCTCAAAAAGGAGCTTGACCTTATGAACTGTCATCAGGTTGGATGGCTAGAGATTTCGAAGGCTGAGAAATTATCATTGTCGAAAGTTCTAGTGTACTCAAAGCAGGGGTGTAATAGGGATGCCTAAAAGACTAGAAGTGACTGGTCGAGTACCTCGAGCAACTCAACTTGCGTAGATACGTTTCAACATATGGCATATGCAGTTTTGCTAGAACTAGGATTTACCATTAGCTCTAGACGAACGACAAGGTGTTGAGTCGGTCATTCGATTAATGATGGTTACAAAGCAGGATTGGCGGTGATAGCCAGAGTCATGGATGATGATTTTTTTGCTGTATCATCTTGTGTAGATTATTCGACGTCGAATGAGATATCTCTTGGGTGCTTGTCTGATGTTGGTTTAGGCTTTCGGGGCTTGTGCTTGGGAGATGTCGACATCGATTAGGATGGTCTACGCTTGATATTTGATTTTCAACAAGCATATCAATATATATGTTACTAGTTCGAGAGGTTTCCCCCCATGACAAGGCCATAAGGCACGACCTACACATATATGTATCATATCAATAAATGATGTCTCCACGCAGAGCAAACCATCAGCATGAGCTTACGCCTTCATCATACCTGTCTTTAGTTACGGGTTACTCACATCATGGTAACATTTCAAATAAGTTCACATCCCGAAGTTATAAATCATTTATCACAATAATTACAATTACTTTCAAATTATAGTATCATTGTTTTTTTTCAAAATCCTTTAAAATATCATGATTTAAGTCATAAAAATTTTTCCTTCTTTATAACACACTTTATAAACCATTTATCATATTCCAAATAGTTGGAAAATAAATTTTCATTCAGTAATTAGAAAATCTGAAATACAGTTTCTATCAAATTTTCAATCAAGTATTGTACAAATTCAAGGTTTTTAAATTCTAAATCAAATGTCTTATAAATCATTTCAAATTAAAAAACAATATTTCTGTCGCTATTTTCTGCTTTTCTTGTAGTGGTTCTTATGAAAATAAATTTGAAATCATTTTGAAACATTCTTAGTTTCTAAATATATATGAGACAAAATGACATATTTCAAAAAAAAATTCAAAATAATTTATCAATTTCAAAATAATTTGTTTTAAAATATCTTAATTTCAAAATAATACAAAGCCTAGCTGCACTACTCTTTCAAAATACAGTTTCAAAACAATTTATATTTCAAATTATGCTCTCTCTTGTGTAATTTCTAGTGACTCATTATTATTAAACTCCATAGGCTAAGATTTGTGTAAACCAAAGCTCTGATACCAACTGTAATGACCTGCTTTTTTGATCTCTTCAGATCGGTAATTAAACCAACGTAAACCACTTGAAATGATTGATTGTTATTTAGCTTACAATTCTAACCAAATCGGATACAAAAATGACAAAATAAATAAACTACAATATCTCACAATAGAATAGTTTTGTACAAAATATCAAAGTTATACAATATTTTTACACAGCAGAAATATGTAGATTTTAAAATTTAAACATACAGAAATAATTGAATCAAAAGTGAGCACGTCTTCACGAGTCTCTAACTTCGATAGCTAAAATCTTTAGATTTGCAACACTCGGGCCTGACCCGAGCATTTCATGCAAAATACAAAACACTCGACTCAGCATTAACTTTATTCAAGTAAATAAACTTCAATTAGCCACTAAAATATAATAGACAATCCAAACATAATAATTAAAGTTGCTAAAATAGATTTAAGCTGCATATATTATAGTCAACTAAGGTGCTGCATGTACACATTTATTTCAGGGGACAATAACCAAGTATGGGACATAGCAAGAGCAAAAGTGAACAACCCAGCAACAAAAGCAAATGATACGTTCGAAAAGCATGGTCGAAATACCAGCCACAACAGGGTAATTTTCATGTTCATAGCAAAGGGAAGAAAAATAACAAGTATTATAAATAACTTTCATGGAACACACAGCAAACTAAAAATATAACAAATATGACACGCAACAAACACTATTTCATATACATCCATTAATTTATTATTGTCGCATGCAACTACAATTGCAATATATATATATGTATATATATATATATGTGTATATATATATATATATGTATATATGTGTGTATATATATATAGCAAGTCAAACACATGTGCTAACAACCATGATTCAAAGCAAACACAATTACTCATATGTAAATTTATGTATGTAGCATGCATTGTAAAACAGGTTGGGTATCTAATTCGAGTATATGTGCGGTAAGTGACTTACATCAGGGTGCTAAAATAGCAGATAATAGAGTACACAAAATGACAATGGAAGATATAGCCATGGTGCAGGCACACAAAGTTATAAGGAAACTTAAGTGCATCATCATTTGCATGGCAATAACATAAGTTACATAAATTAAGGTGCAAGGCAATATATGTGTGTTCCACTTTTAAGAACGAGGCAACAAATCAACTATTATATTCTATAGCATCGAGGTTGGAAAATTGTATGCATTAATCAAGAGATAATTCACCATAGATAGAGGTTATTTAGATGTTGGAGTAGTGATAGTAAATCGAATTTGAAGACGAAAGGAGGCGGTGCTTCTCTAGCATGGTTGGTATTGGAGTTGACTTTTTTTTTTTTCATTAGCTACAAGTTTTCGAAAGGAGGAAAAAAATGTAGCAAGAAGTCAGTTGGGAGAAAGATGTAGTGAATATGAATATATAAGGGCGTGCTGCTTTATATAAATAAATGAAAAGAAAAAAAAGGAGAGGAAAGGGAGAGATTTCTAACTCCCGCATGCATTAAAATAGGAAGCTGTAAGAGTAGGAGAAAAAGAATAAGGAGAATGAAGGAGTGAATGCATAAAAAAATGCATGCATTATGTGAAAATAAATGAGATGCATGACATTCCACATTTGTGTCTCAAGCGTTTCTTTTTGTTTGTGGTAAATGAAATCTTTTTTTATGAATGAAACGTGCCTTCGTTTTTAGAGAGAAATAATGAAGGGAAAGGGGGAAAGGAGAAATAAAGGGATGTAAATTTAAGGAATGAAAGTATGTAAATGAAATAAGATTCGTGAAAATAGAATGAAGGGAAAGAAATTAATAGAATAAAGGGATTTTTTTAATAGAATGAAGGAAAAAAATGAATGCTACATTAAGGAAACAACGAAGAGGTAAGGGCATTGAAAACTACTGCGATTATTCACATTTCAAAATTTATTAATTAATGAATGTTACACTTTGAATAGATACGAAAAGTATTGAAGTGGATGACCAACAATAAATACAAGTATGTTGTCAAAAAAATTCATCTAGGATATACACATTATTTTCAATCAATCTTTCAATGGAAATTAATATATTTCATTAATAACATCATAAATTTTATTTAAAAAACATATTAAATTCAATAATTAAATTAAAATTTAACAACTTAAATGGTCGGAATTTACAGGATGTTACATATTAGCTTAGTTTTCTTTGTAACATCACACAATAACTTCCATATTAAGAATGACGCATAACCTAATTTATTATATTCGCACAATTATCATCATCAACGTCTAAATTTGCATCAAGTGGAACAATGCATACTTATGGATGTGCTCATTTATAAAAAGACTCGCTTTGGTGCCCGTTTTAAACCATATGAAGATTTATCTAACTTGCAAACTTTATGTTCTTGACCATGAACTACATAACCTTCAAGTTGGTCCATATAAGTTTCCTTTTTAAATTCACCATTTAAAACAAATGTTTAAACATTCATTTGATGTATGATCAAATCATGAATATATGCAAGTGAAATTAGTATTCGAAAGCATGTAGTTTTAGTTACAGGTGAAAAAGTTTCAAAAAAGTCTATATTTTTCCTTTGCCTAAATGATTTAGCTACCAAATAAGATTTATATTTATCAAATGCGCAATTAATTTTTAATTTCTTTTTGTCACTGATAAATTAACATTCAGATGGTGGGATGTAAATCTACTGAGTAACAAGTCCTACTAGATTCCAAAGAGTTCATCTCATCATTTTTTAGCCTCTTACCACAATTAGCATTTATTGGAAATACGGCTTCTTGGAGGTTTATGGGATCCTCAATAGTAAAAGGACAAAAATATGAACTAGAATCTTTTGCGGTTCTAGCTCTTTTACTTTTTCAAGGTAATTTTCAGAAAAATCATTAGTTATTGTTCTAATAGGCATTACTAGATGTACTTCCACTGTTCCTCAATTTAAAAGAAAATCTCAATTCATAATAATCAACATTATTAGGTTCTATTATAGTATATGTATTCAGATCATAAAATCTATATGCCTTGCTATCAGCAGCATTGATATGCTCTGCTTACTATTTTTGTTCTCTTAGAGTGAGGTATACGAGAATATTTCAAAGATGCCTACGTTTTAATAAGACACATTAGATTTATAGTTTCTTATGATATCAAAAGGAAACTTTTTTTGACCTAGGAATTATATTCAATACATAACATACAGTCAATAAAAATTTCCCTACCAATCTGTAGATGCACCAGAATTAAGTTAAATAGCACCAACTAATTCAGTTAAAGTTCTATTTTTTTCATCTTTACCATTCATTTTAGGTGAATATGGTGCAGTTCGTTCATTTACTATTCCACATTAGTTGTAAATCTCAATAAACAAGCTTGATTCATATTTGGTTCCTTTATTACTGCAATTTTTTTTAACTTTCTTATTATACTAATTATCTACTTCAATTTTCAAAGATATGAAGATCTCAAATGCATCGGTTTCGTTTTGTTGGATATAGATAAGTAAAAAAAAAGCATTCACCTATGAAAGTGATAAAGTGTTCGTTTCTAGTCAAAGTGCCATTGTAATCGCATATATTAGAATGGGTCAAGTCTAAAGTTTCTAATTCTCTAATTACAAATTTATGAGAGGGTTTTGTAATTTTTGCTTGACTACAAAATTTAAAATTTTCAAAATCATTTAGTGATATATTAGAGACTAAACCAAAGCTAGTCATGTTCTTTATTATTCGTTTATTCGCACGACATAGTCTAGAGTGCTAGATATATCAAAATCACATACCATACAAGCAGAAGTAGACTACATCTAAACTTCAATTTAAGCATTCCACTTGTTGCATAACCCTTACCAACAAACATTCCCTTTTAGTAATTATATATAATTAGCCATAGTAGACTGTGTAAACCCATCCTTATTAAGAAGAAAACCCGAAATAAGATTCTTTCTTATCTTTAGAGTGCGTATGATGTCTTTCATAGCGACGGTCTTCCCAAAGGTAAACTTTAGATCAACGTTTCCAATTCCAGCAACAATAATCGTATGAGAATCTCCCAACTACATTTTATTGTCATAAGTTTTTGTGTATGTATTAAACATAGCACTATCATAGCAGATATAGCTTGCAGCGCCAGTAACTACCCATCAACCATCTGATCTTCCAAGAACGAGAATTTCGTTAATACTCATAGTCATAAGAGGCTCCTCAGTCAGGTTAACCAGCGATGTAGAGCTAGTTTATTCTGACATTTGCATGCCACATGACCTACTTTTCCGAAATTATAACAAAAAAACAACTGTCCAGAGTCACTATTTTGGAGTGATTTCTATTGATCTTTCAGGTTTCCTTATTTTTTTTGTTCTGAGTAGGTTTATGGTTATGATTCTTAATGTTTTTGAGTTTGGTTTCAGAATCGTCGCCTTCTTAGTGTTGCCTGAAATAAAAAGCACTTCTTCCTTCATATACTATTTACGGGATTCCACCTCAATGCATAGGTGAATTATCAAACTTTCTAATGAAAATTCTTTAGTTTCATGTCTTAGGACATTTTTAAATTCCTTCCTGCTAGGGGGCAATTCGTCTATCAGAAGTGCAACTTGATAGTTTATCAATAATCACACCTTCGAAGATAATCTCCTGAGCAATTTTCTCAAACTAATAAGACTACATCTTTATTGACCTATAATCTTTCATCTGATATCTGAGGTAGCAGTTGGCTACATATTTCTTTGCTTTTTTCCTTCTCTGTGTTATATTTTTCTGCAATGCTTCCTAAATCTCCTTTGCTGCCTTATTTGAATTATTGTAGTCACACAAATTATAGCCGTATCCATTGAGAATTAAGTTTTTGCACAAATAATCCTGCTCCATCCAAGTCTGCAAGACCTTTGATTTTTCTGTCTATGCTTATCCGGTGTGCACCAAATTCTTTAGGTTTGTTTGGCAGTTTTGTTTTATCTATTGTTAGCATAACAGTCACCTTCCACATGGTCTGAAGAAACCTTTTTTTGGCGACATTTTTTGAAGTGCATACCCATGAATCTGAACGGCGCACTAGAATATACGAAAACTTGAAATAGTGTCGTTGGGGCAGTGTTATCCATGTTTGCAGCAAAAGTCATTGATTGTTGGTCATCTTCAAATTGTTGAAAATAGTGATCTCCGACTGAGTTGTGTAAGTCACTCTTTTGAAGATGTTTCGACATTCCGCACGAAGGTGCAAAAAAGACTACAAATAACATATCTAAAATAAAATAATCTCTCTTTAATTTGTTTTATGTGTTGGCTCGTCTCCACATGCTAAGCCGAATCTGATGCACTTTCTAATATATTGCTCTGTTTTTGTTTGATGAAAATTTTAGTGTAGAAGAAGATGCGCTCGACTCACGGAAAACTGCATATATTTTTGTTTGATCATCTAATTGTCAATTAAAAGGTATGTTGTTGGTTTTGTGGATGATGTGGCTTGTAAAAAGCGGATTTAAGGAAAGAACAGGTCCAAGTGCTGCATCACAAAAAACCCAGTCTTGTTCGGGTCGAGTTGATCAGCGCGCGCATATATGGTTGTTAAATTTAGTTTCCCTCCTCACAAAAGAGTATTACTAGATGCCTAATGGACCCCAGTCAAGCATCTAATAACTAAATATAAATGTTTGATTCTTATCTATAGTCACTGTGAGACTGATCACTAAATAGAAAACACATGCACTTGTCTTATTTTTAAATAATTCACAAAAAAATTCAAAAATATATGCCGAAGCTGGAGTCAAAGGCATGGGGTTCCACTTGAGTGATCACGGAACAAACCACTTAACCACACAAGGAGCCAATTATAATTCTATAACAAAGTTTTAATACAAAGAAAATAATAAACTTGGCGCTCTCATCCCATGTGTTGCCATGAGCCCAGGCCTAAGTTACCTACTACTTGGATGGGCCTCGTCGCTCTTAGTTATTACTAGGTATAGGCTGAATTTTCAAGGATTATTTTTCAAGTTCAGTCCGCCTTTACAAACTCGCACAAATAGTTCTGTATCAAAAATTATTACAAATATGACCCAGTTTTGGCCATTTCAACATTGGACGTTACAAAATACATTGACAGATTGAAATGATGTTAACATATATATATATATATATATTTGCATTGGTTTCATTTGAAATGGATACAATGCAAATCTTTATTTGAAATGGATACAATGCAAATCTTTACAACCATATTTATGCATTGGAGTCATTTCAAACGACACTAGTGTATTCCATCATTTTTTTTAAATTATTTTAGCATGACATAATTTTATATTGCACCAATGTAACTAAAAAACGACCAACACTAGAGTTGCTTAAAACGGAATTAGTGTATTTTAGCCAATTTGACGTTGATTTAGTCAAAATTGGGCTGCATTTGTTATTAGTTTTGAAATAGGTTATTTGCATAATACGTGTGTAAAACCAAGTCAAACTGGAATAGGGAAAAAGAAGAAGAAGAAAAAAAAATCTAATTTTCAAAGTCTAGAGCCGACAATTTTATGTTGTACTTGATTTGATAACATAATTCTTTTTGAATTTCGAAGGTTCAAAATTAATTTTTGAGGAAGTATGCGTCTGTGTCTTAACATATGTATTATTAATAGTTGTGATCATGATGGAAATATGGACCACCTTGTAAAAAATTGGTTTAGCTAATGAATTAAAGACTTATGAAGGGGAAGCAAATGAAGGACATGAAATTTAATATTTGATACAATAGAATGTTACAAGAAGAGAAATCTATGTAGAACGGAAGAAGCTATGATTTCGTATATTGGTGAGGTGATATGTAGAAAAATGTATCGAATTTGCATTGAACATCAGTGGTATGGATGTTTTTTCTATTATTGTAGTTTTACCAAATTGCTAACTAGATATCAAATATGTTATAGAATTAGTATGTGTCATGTTTACGCAATTCTTTATTATTTACTACACAATACTAACTGGGTATATCTACTTAGGCTAATTCTATTTCAACCCAAAAAAATGCTGAGTAGCCCCCATTTTAACCAAAAAACACGAGGACGAAAATACCCTTTTTTGTTATATTTTTTTCCAGTTTTCTGCACACCTCATAGTAGCACTACGTGGTTTTTTAGTTTACCTCGTATTAGTCCTATGTGGTTTCTTACTGTACCTCGTAGAGCAACTACATGATACTCTAAGGAACCACGTAAGGCTACTACGAGGTACGCAGTAAAACCACGCAGTCACCTTACGTGGAAGGGTATTTTTTGCTTCTTTTAAAATTAGCGGGGGAGGGGGGGCTACTGTGCAAATTGGGGGTATATCGATTTTTTAAACTTTCGGGGGGTTACTCAGCACATTGTTGGGTTGAAATAGAATTTTCCACCTACTTATTAACTTCAGTATCAAACAACATTAATCTATTGAATTGAAAACTGATTTGTACTTGTTAACGATAATATTTATGAAAATTTTGAATCGTAGTAGAAAATAATTTAGCATTTGACAAGGAAAAAAGAAAATAAAAGGCCAACAAATTTTGCAATTTGTATAAATTTTGTTCAAATGAATGTATTTTTCTGTGGAGACGACCGTTCAACTAAGTTTATCAACAAAATAACAAAACGTAAAGTATGACATTCTTGGATAATAGAGAAATTTTCAGCAACTTTTGCAACAAATATGCATGGCCCATTTGTAAATTTCTTTAAGCATAATAATGGAATAATATCTCATCATGTATGGCTGCTAGACAAAGAAATCGCATCTGTTCGTTCAAGTAGTCTGCATTTCTTTATTGTTTCCAACGTATTACGAACTATTGGTATTATTTTCTTTTTACAAATGGGCTTGCATAAAAGAGGAAAAAACAATGTAAATAAATTTTTGCAGTGTGTATAGATATCATACAAGTAGGGTGCTACTCTTCATACCCCGGTTTACATTGCCAACCACCAAAACTAAAAGCACCCCAAATATTTTCATTTTCTTCTACTGGCCACCATTTAAACTAATAACGTAAAAATGGGGAGGCCGCCATCTCCCTCATCTAAATGAACGCTTCCTTCTTTGATTACTTTCCATTTATCTTCATCTATATACATGCCCTTCAATATGAATGGGCAGTTACGCCTTTTACGGGTGCACGTATGTTTTTTTTAAAACATTATTTTCCATCTATTTTGACTTTGGTTGAGGACTACCATAAAATCTAGCTCTTTCACACTATAATTGTAACCCTAGTTTTCTTCCAGATCCTAATATATCCAACTTTAGAATTACAATAACAGTATTCAACTTTTTCCCCGTTGTCTTACACCATCAAATCAATGTACTCTGCGAATCAAATACCTAAAGTCAAATAGTTCAAGAAAAATTAACATAACCCATTTTCATAACCACATTAGCAGTTTTAATTTTTATAAATGAGTACTTACTTCGTCGGTAGTGAAATGATTCGTCAAATCAACATTTATGTCTTTTGACTTATTCGAGCGAACCTTGCATTATATTATCACAACCATCATGTTTGTCATCCAAAACAATAAGGGCGTGTCCAATTTATCATCATTCAAAAACTCCATCAGCAAAACAACAACAAAAATGTATAAATTTGTAAAACAAGATACATAAGTTATATTGATTAAAACCCTAAAGTCAAAACTTACATTGCCAGTCTCTATTATAATATCATCTAATTTAATGTCCTCCAAACTTGAAATTTCCAAGGGAGCAGAAAAAATATCCTAAAACGCAATGGAAAACTCTAGCCATTAAAAAAAACCTAACAACATGTTCTACAAAATAATAGAAAAAGATAAAAATCAAGCAAATCTAACCTCCTTTTTATCTTCATCTTTCATCCCTATTAGGCACAAAAGAATATCTGCTTTTGTAAGGGTTTAAAGTTTGAAATTGTAGAGAAGTACGTGTTATTTTAGGAGAAGTACGATGGTGAATCACGGAGTGAAGGAATAATGTATGGTGGCCAGAAGAATATAAAAAATACTCATTTGTATTAAATTTAGAAAGGTGGCCGGAAGTATAAATCAGGGTGTGAATAGTAGCACCCTACAAGTAAATGAATTATTTTCTGTGAAAACAGTGTCATGAGCAAACGTCTTTGTGATGAACGCCCATAACCCCCGCACTATAAAAGAGAAATAATGCGCTGAAGGATGTGCCAGGCAGTCATGGACGATCATCAGAGTAGGTAAACACAAGCGGAAGCTGTCGTAAACTCACAGCGCAAGGATAAAATATAATAGAACATATACAACAGGTAGTAATAGTGAAGCAGAAACACAAGACATTCATACAACTAGAAAGTAATATCCACAACTTGGAAATAGTGTTTGTACAAAGTTGCCTCACTACATCACTCAGAAAAGCAAACGGCGGAAATCCAGTTATTATATAGTAGTAAAACTGGTACGTGAGCCTCCTACACGCCATCGATCAACATAGTCGTCCTCACTAAAGCATTACCTGTCACCTATTACTTAGTCTGCCCATCCACAACCGGATGAACAGCCCAAGGTAGTAAGAGGAAACATAAAACCTTGAGTCAGACAACAGTCTTAGTGTGCGATAAAACAGCTAACAAACTTCAAAATAAAGTATATGAGAAAGGATAGATAAACATACTAATCTATCCACAACACCAGAGAAGAACTCAACCTTATCTTCCCCACATCGGACAGTGATAGCCTTTACAATCTATACAACCAAAGGAATAACAATTCATACATGGGAACCAGAACAAGCATTGATAACATTCATAGCATCCATATTATATAGGTCTCAAGTAGACAACCCTAATCGAGTTTAACATTCCCCAGGTACTCTCCCCAGAGGCCTGAAAAAATATTAGTTAAGCACTCAAAGAACATCTCCCTCGACTTTGGATAGTCTATATGAGACAGAATAAACAGAACAACCAATCATCCATGACTGACTCTGGCTATCACCGCCAATCCAGCTTTGAAATCATTGTTAGTCGCATGACGGCCAACCTTCTTATATGTCAAGGGCTAATGGTAACCCCATTTCTACCATAAACTCCATATGTCCAACCTTGACAACTAGGCCTTTCAAGGTTACCCAAGGTACTCGACCTACAATCGGCCTTTTGGGTGCCCCCATCGTACCCCTGCTTTGAGCCTGCTAGAACTTACGACAACGATAATCTCTCAGCCTTCAATATCTCTAGTCATCCAACCTTGATAGCTATTTACTGGTCAGGCAACCTTCTCGAGCAACCATTATCCACCAACTCACGACCTTTGAGTTGTCTGCCTATTCGTTGCTTTTCACCGATCAACGAACATATCACATCACTTCGAACATCCCCTTCTGGACTCTTATCGAAGCCACCACCATCATTGAGCCAACCAACATCTTTATATGGTTCAAAGCAACCCATAGCATTATTTTAGCACTTCCTGACTTCCCAATTAAATTTACTTTGAAGTCACACCGTCATTGGAAATGTCCGGGTCACTTTAGTCTGAATCACTTCCGGCTGATCCAATTCTGGCTGAGCCAATTCTGCCCGATCCAACTTCTGGCTGAGCCAACTTCTACCCGAGCGAACTTCTTCCCGATCCAACTTCTGCCCGAGCCAACTTCTGCCCGAACCAACTTCTGCCCGAACCAACTTCTGCCCGAGCCAACTTCTGGCTGAGCCAACTTCTGCCCGGGCCAACTTCCACCCGGGCCAACTTCCGCCCGAGCCAACTTCCGCCCGAGCCAACTTCCGCCCGATCCAACTTCTTCCTGATCCAACTTCTGGCTGATCCAGCTTCTGCCTGATCCAACTTCTGCCCAATCCAAATTCTCGCCGAGTCTATTCTGGCCGAGTCAATTCTAGCCGAATCAATTATAGCCGAGTCAAAGCGTGCATATTGTAATTCAACTACGATTTCGACCAAAACTTCGCCAAACGACGAATCATACGAAACCAACTCAACCAAAATCATCAAACACAATCATAAACATATCATAACATTACTAGCCACATGAATATGACGATTACCATAAAAATGATGCAAACGTCACCAAAAACCATTAAAATGAACATATGATCAAAATGAGAGATCTAACTAACTAACATAAACATGTAAAATGACATGAAATTAACGAGTAAAACTTGTTAGATTAGATCATAGGGTGATGCATATGAAAATGGACATGTAATGGTGTAAATCTATGGTAAAACATTCAAATTTGATGAGAAACATGCACAAACACTCATATACTTCATTCCATTCATGTGAGAGATGTAAATCACCCACCACTTATCCAAAATAAAGCACAATGATGAAATAGAATTCCGGATAGCAAAGAGATAGCTCCTAGCCCTTCGATTTGATGAATCCTTACTTGAAATGATGTAGATCTAGCCTCCAATGGTGTATATCTATGATTTCCCTCCTTAGATTTGGATTTTTAATGGTGGAAATGTGTTAGAGAAAGAAGGAGATCAATGCCTCCAAATGAGAGAATGGGAAAGTAAACCTTTTCCCTTCACTCTCGCCCCCTATTTATAGGATTCCACCAAGGCTCCAAAACCTGAATAGCCAACTGTAAAACCTTAAAACAGCGATTTCTCCCAAACCGTTGAGCCAAATCTTTAATGTAACCACTCTACGGAAAGGGAATCATCAATTCCTTTCCAATGGCACAGGTATCACCCTCTAATTTGACCTAAGTCAAAAGTTTTCCCTTGTACAAGGCTGACATGGGAAAAATGGACACAAACAAAATCGATAAAAATTATGGACATGTCTTACATCCTCATAAGCAACTTATTAAAAGATGAGAGTAATCCAACCCTTAGAGAATGAAATAAAAATATTTTATGATCTTTCGCTACATAAAATGCGGGCAGTTACATCCCCCCTTTTAAGAATTTCGTCCCCGAAATTCCAAACAAACACAAGTAATCACAATGATTCCGCATGCCTATCATCAATGAAAAGCCAATTCTATCATCCAAACTAGCAACCATCAAGCCATGCATCCATAGCCTTATCCCAGCATGCGGAATTCTAACAACCAACAACAAGATACAACAATATAACGAAGATACGATATCAAAGGGTCCTAGTGACGAAGAGTTCTAGATGAGTTGCTCTCATACTCTCTTCCGTCTCCCATGTACAATCGTCTCCATCCTCACTCCATTGTACCTTGACTAGCTTAACTATCTTCCTCCTAAGTTGTTTCGTGTCATTCCCCACGACACGAAGTGGCTTACGAGGTCTCGAAACTACGCTCTCTATTTCTATGTCTTCGTACTGCTCTGGAGATACCACCACATTCGAATCATGCACGAACTTCCGTAGAAACGACACATGGAACACATTATGCACACTCGACATCTTCTCGGGTAACTCTAATCTATACGCGAGCTTTCTAATTCGCTCGACTATAGGAAATGGTCCAACAAACCTTGGAGCTAACTTTTCTTTCTTACCAAATCTAACCATGTGCTTCAACGACGAAGCTTTCACGAAAATCATATCGCCTACATCGAATTCCAAGTCCTTATGACGCTTGTCGGCGTAACTCTTCTGAGGATCCTGGATTGCCTTCATTTGTTGCCGAACTATCTCGATACAATCCGAGGTTTCTCTAATCATCTCAGGCCGAAGTACTAACTTATCTCCAGTTTCTGAATGAACTCGACAAGCTTCGCATCTTTATTTTGGCTCTCGCCAATTCTTTCGATAAGAGTAGGTCTTATCGACAAGCTTGCCAACATTTCAGGTTCCAACTCACACCTTGGCCTGAAATCGAACCTTGCAAAGTACTCTAGGCTCTTCCATTTCGAAAACATCGCTCCCAAACTTGCGTGTCTTTGGCTTAACGCATCTGCAACTGCATTACCCTTTCCCAGAGTATAGGCAATGCCAAAATCATATGACGCCAGAAACTCTAACCATCTTTGTTGCCGAAGATTCAAATCCTTTTGGGAGAAAAGATATTTTAACGACTTGTGATCCGTAAACAACTCGAATCGGACTCCCAACAGGTAATGTCTCCACATTTTCAGAGCAAATACAATCGCCGCCAACTCCAAATCATGAGTTGGGTAATTCTTCTCATGCGGCTTTAGCTGTCGACTTGCGTAGGCCACAACTTTATCCTTCTGCATTAGTACTGCTCCAAGTCCAGTACCACATGCATCGGTATATACCACTATCTCTTCATTCCCACTTGGAATGGAAAATACAGGTGCACTCATCAATCTCCCCTTCAGGATTTCAAATGCTTGTTCACACTTTGCATCCTATCTGAACGCTTGGTTCTTCTTCGTTAATTATGTCAACGGTGCAGCTACTTTGGACAAATCCTTGATAAACCGTCGGTAATATCCTGCCAACCCAAGGAAACTCCGAACATCCGTCGCATTCTTAGGTCGATCCCAGTCCTGGATTGCTGCAACTTTAGCGGGGTCAACTGCTATACCTTTTCCAGAAACTACATGACCTAAGAACCTCACTTCATCCTTCCAGAAGTGACACTTTGAGAACTTAGCCTTAAACTGATACTTCCGCAAGATCTCTAACACAACTCTCAAGTGCGTCTTATGTTCTCCCTCATTTCTGGAGTAAACCAGAATATCATCCACGAACACAAGCACAAACTTATTCAACTGGTCTATGAATACTATATTCATAAGATCCACAAAATACGCTGGTGCGTTAGTCAACCCGAATGGCATCACCAACCATTCGAAGAAACCGGATGGTGTTCTAAAAGCAATCTTTGACACACTATCCTTAGCCACCCTGAACTTGTGAAATCCTATTGCCAAATCCATCTGAGAAAACACTTTGGCTTCGTGAAGATGATCGAACAAGTCATCTATCGTTGGCAATGGATACTTGTTCTTCTTTGTCACCTTGTTCAGCTCACGATAGTCCACACACAATCTTAACGAGCTATCCACCTTGGTTGCAAATACGACTAGTGCACCCCACTCGGAAACACTCCTCCGAATGAATCCTTTTCTCAAAAGGTCACGAACTTGCACCTCTGACTCTCACTGTTCCCTAAGCACCATCCGCCTAGGCATAACGATTGGTCTAGCACCTACGACCAAATTGATCCTAAACTCGATCTCATGATGCGGCGGCGACCCTTTGACCTCGTCAAAGACATATATATACTCATTAGTGATCAGCACTGATGACATGTCATCTTGCGGAATCCCAAGCGAATATAGATAACTCACAAAGACCTCGTCTTCGCGTTTACATCTAATCAACTCCTTTGGCCCATCCACATCCCCGACCCTCACCTCTAGCTTCCCGCAATTTACCCTGGTCGCATAACTCTTGAGCCAATCCATGCCCAAGATGATCCCAAACCCAGCGAAGTTAAGAACAAAGCAATCACGCACAAAAGAGCAACCATGACTCGACAACACTAGACCACGACATATCATGCAAAGATTTGACGAACCCCCAATTGGATTAGTCACTACGATGGGTATATCACAAATCTTATGTTCCAAACCCAAGAGACACACAAGCTCATTGCAAATGAAAGTATGTGATGCCCCAGTATCGAAAAGCACACGAACTGAAACACCCTTAACAGAAAGCGTACCTTGATCCACGACATCCTTTCCCTTCTCCTCTACGGTAGGAGCTCTCGAAGAAGATGGCATAGCTTCCAAAGCATATGCCTTTGCATTCTGCTTGCCCTTAGATGATTCTGGACAATCTTTCTTCTCATGCCCAGGCTTCCCACATTTGAAGCACTTCTTCTCAGCTTTGGGATTCTTGCACTCACTAGCAAAATGGCCTTTCTATTGGCAGTTAAAGAAAACCACCTCACTCTTGGGCTTCTTTTGACCATCTTTTCCTTTTTGCTGTTGCTGCTTCCTCTTCTTATTATTACCACCCTGCTGTGGTTCCTGAGCCTCTTTGGTCGCATCGACAACATTTGCTTCCTTAGGAAACAAGCTCTCATGACGAATAGCTTTTTCCACAATCTTCTCAAATGAGTCATCAAGATGGTCCAGTAACGGCTTTCCGATATAAGCATCCAAACCCAAGACAAACTTCTCGTTCTTATGATAGGATGTATCAATGTACGAACGAGCATATCTAAACAAAGCCTCAAAATCAGAAATGTTGTCAAGAATTGATCTATCGTTCTGCTTCAACTTTACGAACTTCTTGAAGAGAATAGACTTCTAAGTAGTGGAGATAAACTTTGCTTCAAACTTAGCTTGGAATAGCTCCTATGAAATTTCTTCCTCTGGAGTCTCGAGTGTAACAGAATTCCACCATTCCATGGCCCTGCCTTGCAGTTGCCTTGATGCAAACTTTCTCTTTATTGCATCCTCAATACCCAAGTCTCCAAAGATTCGAACACATGAATCCATCCACCCCTGAACCTCTTCAGCTGGTTCAGTTCCTTTGAATGTTTTCCCCCTAGAGATGTAAAGTCCGTGCACAGCTTTGCAAAATCTACTACTTTAGGAACTCACACACCAACGTCTACCGTTACTGCCACTGGAGCGGGTGCCCTTCGCGTAATTGCTTCTACCATGGCTTCAAAAATGGCCAGGTAATTAGGTTCAACACCATTTCCCCCCTCCAGTATTAGCTCCCCTAGCAGCATGTCTTGTTTCTCGTCTACTCATTCTAAATCTGCAATTTAGAATAATTAGTCACTCTCAAGAAAAACTACTAAAGGAAAACAACCGTTACTACTATATATGCTAATATATATAGTAAGCATCCAGGTGAAATCTACAAGTACGTCTCTCATACGTGATTATGTCCTTGAATTTTGGCCAAAAATGGTTGACCAGAGCTCTGATACCAAATGTGACGACTGCCCATAACCCCTGCACTATACAAGAGGAATAATGCGCTAAAGGATGTGTCAGGCAGTCACGGACGATCATCAAAGTAGGTAAACACAAGCAGAAACTATCGTAAACTCACAGCGCAAGGATAAAATATAATAGAACATATAAAACAGGTAGTAATAGTGAAGCAGAAACACAATACTTTTAATATCCATAACTTGAAAATAGTTTTTGTACAAAGTTGCCTCGCTACATCACTCAGAAAAGCAAACAGCGGAAAGGCAATTATTATATAGTAGTAAAACTGGTATGTGAGCCTCTTGCGCGCCATCGATTAGCATAATCGTCCTCACTAAAGCAATACCTGTCACCTGCTACTTAGTCTGCCCATCCACAACCGGATGAACAACCCAAGTTAATAAGAGGAAACTTAAAACCTTGAGTCAGACAACAGTCTTAGTAGCGATAAACAGCTAACAAACTTCAACAATAAAGTGTATGAGAAAGGATAGATAAACATACTAATCTACCCACGACACCAAAGAAGAACTCAACCTTATCTTCCCCACATCGGACAGTGATAGCCTTTACAATCTATTCAAACAAAGGAATAACAATTCATACATGGGAACCAGAACAAGCATTAATAACATTCATAGCATCCAGATTACATAGGTCTCACGTAGGCAACCCTAATCGAGTTCAACATTTCCCAAGTACTCTCCCCAGAGGCCAAAACCAATATCAGTTAAGCACTCAAAGGACATCTCCCGCGACTTTGGATAATCTATATGAGATAGCATAAACATAACAACTAATCATCCATGACTGACTCTGGCTATCACCGCCAATCCTGCTTTGAAATCATCATTAATGGTATGACCACCAATCTTGCCATATGTCAAGGGCTAATGGTAACCCCAGTTCTAGCATAAACTCCATATGTCCAACCTTGACAATGTCGAACCTTGAAAACTAGGCCTTTCAAGGATACCCAAGGTACTCGACCTACAATCGGTCTTTTGGGTGCCCCCATCGTACCCGTGCTTTGTGCCTGCTAGAACTTATGACAAGGATAATCTTTCGGCCTTCAATATTTCTAGTCATCCAATCTTCACGGCTATTTACTGCTCAAGGGACCTACCCGAGTAACCATTATCCACCAACTCATGACCTTTGAATTGTCTGCCTATTCGTTGCTTTTCACTGATCAACGAACATATCACATCACTCCGAACATCCCCTTCTGGACTCTTGTCGAAGCCACCACCATCGTTGAACCAACAAACATCTTTATAAGGTTCAAAGCAATCCATAGCATTATTTTAGCACTTCCTGACTTCCCAATTAAATTTACTTTGAAGTCACACCATCACTGGAAATGTCCAAGTCACATTAGTCCGAACCACTTCTGCCTGATCCAATTCTGGCTGAGCCAATTCTGCCCGATCCAATTTCTGCCCGATCCAACTTCTGCCCGATCCAACTTCTGGCTGAGCCAACTTCTGCCCGATTCAACTTCTGCCCGAGCCAACTTCTGCCCGATCCAACGTCTGCCCGAGACAACTTCTGCCCGAGCCAACTTCTGCCCGATCCAATTTCTGCCCGATCCAACTTCTGGCCGAGTCAATTCTGGCCGAGTCAAAAACTGCATATTGCAATTCAACTTCGATTTCAACCAAAACTTCGCCAAATGACGAATCCGACTAAACCAACTCAACCAAAATCATCAAACACAATCATAAACATATCATAACATTACTAACCACATGAATATGATGATTACCACAAAAATGATGTAAAACTCACCCAAAAACCGTTAAAATGAACATATGATCAAAATGAGAGATTTAACTAATATAAACAGGTAAAATGACATTAAATTAACGAGTAAAACTTGTTAGATTAGATCATAACAACAAATCATCCATGACTGACTCTGGCTATCACCGCCAATCCTGCTTTGAAATCATCATTAATCGTATGACGACCAACCTTGCCATATGTCAAGGGCTAATGGTAACCCCAGTTCTAGCATAAACTCCATATGTCCAACCTTGACAATGTTCAACCTTGAAAACTAGGCCTTTCAAGGATACCCAAGGTACTCGACCTACAATCGGTCTTTTGAGTGCCCTCATCGTACCCCTGCTTTGTGCCTGCTAGAACTTACGACAAGGATAATCTCTCGGCCTTCAATATCTCTAGTCGTCCAATCTTGACGGCTATTTACTGCTGAAGGGACCTTCCCGAGCAACCATTATCCACCAACTCACGACCTTTGAGTTGTCTGTCTTGCTTTTCACTGATCAACGAACATATCACATCACTCTGAACATCCCCTTCTGGACTCTTGTCGAAGCCACCACCATCGTTGAACCAACAAACATCTTTATAAGGTTCAAAGCAATCCATAGCATTATTTTAGCACTTCCTGATTTCCCAATTAAATTTACTTTGAAGTCAAACCATCACTGGAAATGTCCAAGTCACATTAGTCTGAACCACTTCTGCCTGATCTAATTCTGGCCGAGCCAATTCTGCCCGATCCAACTTCTGGCTGAGCCAACTTCTGCCCTATTCAACTTCTGCCCGAGCCAACTTCTGCTCGATCCAACGTTTGGCTGAGCCAACTTTTGCCCGAGCCAACTTCTGCCCGATCCAACTTCTGCCCGATCCAACTTCTGGCCGAGTCAATTCTGGCCGAGTCAAAAACTGCATATTGCAATTCAACTTCGATTTCGACCAAAACTTCGCCAAATGACGAATCCGACTAAACCAACTCAACCAAAATCATCAAACACAATCATAAACATATCATAACATTACTAACCACATGATTATGACAATTACCACAAAAATGATGTAAACCTCACCAAAAACCGTTAAAATGAACATATGATCAAAATGAGAGATCTAACTAATATAAACATGTAAAATGACATGAAATTAACGAGTAAAACTTGTTAGATTAGATCATAGGGTGATGCGTATGAAAATGGACATATATTGGTGTAAATCTATGGTAAAACATTCCAATTTGATGAGAAACATACATAAACACTCATATACTTTATTGCATTCATGTGAGAGATGTAAATCACTCACCAATTATCCAAAACAAAGTAAAATGATGAAATAGAATTCCGGACAGCGCAGAGATAGCTCCTAGCCCTTCGATTTGATGAATCCTTACTTGAAATGATGTAGATATAGCCTCCAATGGTGTAGATCTATGATTTCCCTCCTTAGATTTGGATTTTTAATGGTGGAAATGTATTAAAGGAAGAAGGAGATCAATGCCTCCAAATGAGAGAATGGGAAAGTAAACATTTTCCCTCCATTCTCACCCCCTGTTTATAGGATTCTACCAAGGCTCCAAAACCTGAATAGCCAACTGTAAAACCTTAAAACAACGATTTCTCCCAAACCGCTGAGCTAAATCTTTAATGTAACCACTCTATAGAAAGGCAATCATCAATTCCTTTCCAATGGCACAGGTCTCACCCTCTGATTCGACCTGAGTCAAAAGTTATGCCATGTACAAGGCTGATAAGGGCAAAATGGTCACAAACAAAATCGGTAAAATTATGGACATGTCTCATATCCCCATAAGCAACATATTAAAAGATGAGAATAATCCAACCCTCAAAGATTGAAATAAAAATATTTTACAATCTTTCGATACATAAATGCGGGCTGTTACAGTCTTACTATTAAGAGACAAGTCAACTTAATTATATAATATATTTAGTGTGATGCTAAGGGCACCCCAGTATGTTCTTCCTAATACCGTAATTAAAAAAATAAAACTCATTAAATTTTGTATGCTTCCTAATACCACATTATCTCTCCATTCTAATCTCTCACTCAATCATTATTTTCCAAACTAATCACGTAACTAAGCTAATCTAATACCCTAATATCTCGTAATCGCTGTCTTCTTCGCATCTCTCACAGGATAATTCAAATTCACATGGTAACCTCTCAATTATTTGGTGATCTGAAAACCCTAATCACTCACTTTCTGTTCTAGTTTGCTTAATTCGAACCTTATTCACGGCTTTTGTATATTACAACATCGAATTCGTTGATCGGATATAGATATCGGGTTTAGCTCATTGATTGGTCTTACAAATGAGAACAAACGAATATCAAATGAAATAGAAATAGGGTAAAACAGCGTGGTATCCCCTACTTTTGAAGTGTGTGGTATTAAGAAGAATGTAATACCAATTCTTGTGGTATTTTTTTAGTCGCGGTATTAGGAAGAACATATTGGGGTGCCCTTAGCACCATGCTATATTTAAATTCACAACAAGGAACACAAGGTGTCTTTCTTGTTGTAAGGCCACTAAAGCCCTAGAAATGAGATAGGGTAATGGCGACTAAACAAAACACCAATAAAACTAAATTCTCTTCAAATAAAAAACCTAAAAGGTGTCTTTCTTCCAAGACTTGAATCTATTCACCATCATCACTTTTATCTGTATTAGCAGCCATGGAGGGAATATCAGAGCACTTTTTATCACTTAGAAGCTTGATACTACGTTTTGAAAGTGTTCGTTGCTTCCATAGATTCGAAAGAGTCAGACCTAAGATGAAATACGTTTGATCCCTGCTTGTGTTGTCTAAACTAGTCAGATCTGAAGAAAAGACGAAGTCTTTTAGGGTTGTGTTGCTCGATTCACCATAATTCCACTTAGATAAGTGGCAGACTTTATTATTTAATTTTCTTTTGTACTGGAAAGCTCCAATTCCTTAATTGTTGATTTCAAGTTCAGAGACTCCCGTTTGATAATCCAGGAGGAGGCTGTATTGAATACTGTTGAGGGGGTTGACTTGGATCTGCAAAAGATAGTACTGGCTTAGAAAAACCACAAAAGAGTTCCTTCTAGGTAAAATTTTAAATTTCTTGCCTAATTATCTTATCTAATGCAAAATTGCTCAAAATATAAACAATATACTTGGGTCTTGAATTATAATCATGACAGAAAAAAGATTTGAGAAAAATTATGGTCCTACTATCTATAAGCAGGCAGCATGCAAGGATTTTCGAATTGCTTGAGTGGACGAGAAATGAGCTATTATTTTTTAAAGTTGGTATCACAATTATTAGAAATGAAGAGATGGATTTAAGTTCCTCACATATATGCACACAGTGACGTATCCAGCCACAAGCTAGGGTGGGTAGCTGCCCCACCCAAGAAAATTAGAAAACTTTAGATCTAAGCCACTTATTTGTTTAATTACATTTTACCACTTATAATCTAACTTTTCGTTGTATTGTTTCAAAGTAGCAAGCTAGTACTTTATTTTTGCTTTACTATTAGTGCCATATTTGCCAATAAAGAAAAATCCATACATATTTGTTTAATGTTTTGGTTTGTTAATAGTGAACTAATAATATATATTCAAACATAATCTTTATCCTTGCCATTACTTGTTAATTAAAATATATATATTTGTTGTTATTGGTTTAATAATGATATAGTTAGATTGTTGATTTGAATTAAAGAAACCTGTTAACTTTCTAAACTATTAAGCTTGAGGCTACCGAATGGAGGTCAACCGCAGATTATCGTTCGATGTGTACAACTGACTGCCATCAAACGATGAAATATCGGATTCGTCGGTAAATGACCGACCAACGCATGGTTGCCTACGGTACAAAATATTGCGCTTTAGTAATGCCCTAAAGCTTAACATTTTTCCGTTAATTCACTTGTATAGTTTTGCCTAGCGCAAACAAAAATCCAGGTTTTGTCGCTGTATGCACATGTGTAATCTATTTTGGGGAGATTACTACTGATTTAGTTACTAAAATGGATTGTGGCCATTGGTATTGTGATCCTTGTAAGTCTTGTATTGTTTATTTTAAAAGATCTACATTGTTGTTTTTACTAATTTATGCCGATATCAGATATATTCGTTAGTCATGTTATCCAATTTCTAGCTAATTTTTTTAAAGCTTGGCACATTACACGCAGGTAGATATTATTAGTTCACTGTCAAAACATTGATGATTACACTGGTTCCATTGTTTAACACTAAAAATAAAGATTGACATGCACACTCAAGTATGTGACATTTTTATTAAATGAGAGTACAATCACAATAGTTTCTTATCCTTATGCATGAAAGATACACAACAGTCTTGGTCAACGCACAAAATGTTGGACTCTAAAATGTAATGCTATTTGCGATGAAGCAGTCCTGCAGGATCTAGTTAGTAAATGGAATCCAAGGAATGTTGATCGACTTGATCATTTTCTTCTTGATTCATACATTGATGATAATGACAATGTGAAATGGCACGCACAAGCATTTCACATTGTTAAAATACTATGAGGTAATATGGAGAATGAGACCATAGCGGCACACACGTGAAAATTCTCATGGCCTAACAGTATGTATTAAAACATCTGAAATATCACTTATCCTTATGTACTCAATGTCGGTACAAAACAATTACACTGTGCCTCAAAGACAGAACATTACAAAATATACATGAATATAGTGATGACGGAGTCAATAGCAGGAAATATAATATATATATATATATAATATTTTACATTTTTATACATATTTAACTTATAAAATAGCAATATATATACAGTAATTCATTCAATACATGATGATGAGTAATTTGCTAAGTTACTATCCTCCTCCAAGCCTAATAAAATATAAGATGGTCTCAATTCCCCTGTACCTGAAATGTCTCGATCTAACCCGAGTATTATATAAATATTAAAGAGATTAGTCTATATCTAATTCCATTACAGTTAATATAAATGTTTGGATGCTCTAAACAAGATTAATAACAGAAAGAGGTACAACGTTATTTAATCCACAATAATCATTCATAAGAAAGGAGGCATCAATGATTCATCTACGTATTTCAAGGGAATTCAATAAGTAACACGCATATGGTATTTCTTGAGGACATCTATAAGTAAAGTGGTTAAGGGATGAGCACCATACAATAACTTAATGAAGGAACATCAAATCATCATAATCTGTCATAAAAACTCAATAAGGGTTAAAGGAAATCATGATCGCCACAAACATAATATAAATGTAACATTTTTCATACTCAAGGCCATGTTTGAACATCATCATCAAAAAGTGAAATCGAAACATCGAAAACTTCCTAGAAAATTGCACTTACTTTACATTTTGA
Organism: Allium sativum; assembly: GCA_030737875.1. NCBI lineage: Eukaryota > Viridiplantae > Streptophyta > Magnoliopsida > Asparagales > Amaryllidaceae > Allium > Allium sativum. The sequence continues at coordinate 1,033,995,462 of CM060916.1, read as the reverse complement.
CTAGTACTACATCTTGGTACCATCCATCGTGATGATTAGGGACATAAGCATCATAAACATCTTAATGGCTATAACCGAAATATCGTGATGCCCTTAGTCACAAAATCCAAGTAATAACATCGTGGTGATTGGAGTCCCAGAAATCATGATCATCATGATGGCTATAGTCAAAATCATCGTGATGGCTCCAATCGTGTACCCAGTAATAGTACTAGTAACATCTTGAATGTTTCTCAACTTCTCGAACAGGAACCCAATAGGCGTTAACGTACGTCCCATACCATACGTTCTCACCTATTGGTTTACTAATCGTTAGTTCGTGCCAATTAGAAAAGCCATCATAAAACATCTCAAAACATAAATCTATCGATTTAAAGCATTGATTTGATCAATATCAATAGTGAATCATTTGCAATATTAAAAATATTCACACAACAATTTGAATATCAAAATAAATGTAATAAAGGAAATTCTAAAAATATAAAATAACAAACGAAATTCTAATTTAATTTACAAATAAAATGGAATAATAATTCAGAAAGAATAATTTAAGTATTAAAAAGATATAAACATTCATTTTACATTAGTATAAACTCATAAATGCATATCATTCGATAACATAATACAATATTATACCAATTATTAATTGGAAATGATTTCATACAATAATAACAATATAAACTTCTTAAATGACCTATTCAAAATAGCTGTAGACTACTTTTAAAAGTACTTAACATTCTAACTAAGTTTATTACTAAATATAATTTTCAATCACAATAAATAAATTTAATAGAACTATAAAATCAACTTAATTATTCTCATTCACATGTTTATCAAAACTAGATTAACTAGTGATGTTATTCGAGATGTTTATTTAAATTAACATATTTATGATTTGAACTACAAGTCAATAACTGAAATTGCATTATACACTTTAACTTGCAATTCATAATGTAGAAGTAAAATTAATGGTTTATACATACATATAAGCTTTCTCATATTATAAAAATTATAAAATTGACTAATCAATTAAGTGGACAAATTATGCAACTAAAAATCAATAAAATCACTCAACAACATTGTCCTAAATATTTCAAATAACTAACCAATACAAATTTCATCGATCATTCCAAATTCATAAATAATTGCACAACAACCAATGCAATCAAGCAACCAATTCAGTCATTGTGATAATTTAAATTCAAAATAATTCGATTATCCAAACCATTCAATCCAGATCGAATCATGATATGAAGGTTTATATATAACTATTATGGAAGAGGACATAGATGTGAGAGAGGGGAAAACTCACCAAAATTCGACGTTCGAGCAACCATATCACTGACTGCCCTCGTTGTCCAAATTACAGCTCACATCCCCACGCACAACACCTCCTCACAGCCACGATTAACATACCAATCACACCCTAACCTTTGCCATAGATCTCGTACGTTGCACAGCCTTCAAAAACTCACGCGCAGGTCTTAACTTGCCTGACCTCACTCCTTCAACTTTCCTTCGCCTGGTCTTCACGTGCGCCGAAGTTGATCGCTTGGGGAGGGAGGACGATGAGCGGCGAACGACGCCCTTGAATTTTTTTTCTTTCTGGGATTGCCGATTTTAGGGTTGAAATAGAAAAAGGGGAAAACTGAGTTTTTGTTGTTTTTCCCATGGATGACGGCTTCGTCCTTAGTCAAGAAGGTTATGGAATACTCGAGAGTGGGCACACCTTGGACCACATTTTATTTGTTTTAATTAACTCTATTTATCTTATTATTATTATTCTTTTTTCCCCTCTACAATAAATTTGAAAACCTTAAAATAATTTTCAATGTTGTAGTGGGTTTACATCCCATTCTATTCCACTTATTGAACAATTTTATTCAATTTCAACATTTTGCTTATTTTAATTTTATAATCCGTTGTTCAATTAATAACATGTTTATTTTCCAACTATTTTAAATATACATGCAGTTATATATAATATAGTTTATTTATTTCAACTAATGAATCATCATCAACTCAATATTTGTATAAAGCAATTTACGATCCATGGTACACGATGCAATTAGACAAATAACAATTTTATTTCATTTGACGCTCTTTTAACTTATTTGTCAATTTAACATTCAATCATAACATATTTATTTGCCAACTATTTCAATTATTTATAAAATTATTCAATATCGCAAATAATTTTCTTTAATTTAATTCGTTTATTTTATCTAACAAATTGATACAAATCAAAACATATGTATAATTCTGACGTCGAAAACAGGGTTGTTACAGACCTCCCCCTTAACAAAATTGCGTCTTCGCAATTTCCTATAGGGAAAACTAACCAACTTGTATTCTAACCCTTGTGTACTATGTATTTCCTATTTGATTTGTTTCAATGTGGCTTTCACACTCGGCTTAGTTGCATACGTAATAATTTTTAACTATATTAACTTTGATGGTTTTTTTTCTACATACAATTTTAGTTTATGAAAATTTTTCTAACTTCCGAAATTTCCAAAAATTTCGGAAGAGTCTCCTTCGTACGGAGGACATTTGGAAAAATCCAATATAATATATTACATAATATACATCTCCGAAGAGGCATCTCAACACGGGGCATCCTAAAACATGGGGAAAAATAAACCCATAACACAACATACCAATATTTCACAATATTTAATCCTAAATGTACCTTTGTTTAGCGTTTATATGCAATTTTCTTATAACTAAGCTTGCAAAAGCGAGCAAAAGCTGTTGATTCGTCCAAATTGTTCCCTATGGCTCTATACTTATCTCAAATGTAAATATTAGTCGCATATGAGAAACAAAATGAATATAATTTAATGGAATGGATAATTAACATAACATAATATTTCTGAACCATTTCTGAATACATTGAACCATTCGAACATCAAGTATAGCAAAGAATTACACTATAATACTCTAAACATCAAAATCTGAAACACAGTTTAGGAGAAGATCAACATTATAAAAATGAATTTTTGAGCCATCAAACCATATAATATTGGAAATCACTACAAACGAAAGTTATAGCCCAGGTTCTGAGCATTCCGCAATATATAAGATCATCAAATTTGGATAAACCGTCCAAAAGATATCATAAATTTAGCTCAGCCCAGTTTTCAAATATACAGTGCAACAGGTCAGCGCAAGAAACTGAATTTTTAACCTAGTAAATTTCAAAATATTAGGAAGCACATAAAATAAAAGTCATAGATTAAGTTCTTAGCTTTCCGGAATGACCTATATCGTTAAAATCGGAATAATTGTTTGAAAGTTATGAACATATATTTCAGCTCAGTTTTCTGAAGCGTAAATGCAGGCCAGCATTATGGAAAAAAAACATTTTAGCATAGTCGATGTCAAAATTTTGTGAAACACATAAAACAAAAGTTGTAGCTTATGCTATTAGCTTTACGGGGGGGCCAAAATCGTTAAAATCAAACTGAGCATTCAAAAGTTAAGACACAATAGTTCAACACTGTTTTATGTTAATTTTTCGAGTTTCAAATAAAACCATTTTTGCTGTTTTTATGCAAGGTAAAACAAGCCGACATTGCCTAAGAGTCCAATAGTGATTCCTAAGTACCTATACTTATCACGGAATACAGATGTAACATTTAACACATAAGCAAACTTACTATGGTTATAATTCGATTTTGCTGGTCCACTAAAATTCTCAAAGTTGTATGAAACAGTACGCAATGGATGGTATTACACGCACTCACAACTAAAGAAAAGGTCAACTTGTGAGAAATGCAAAATAATTTAGGTGCATATAAATTGTTTCAATACTTTCACTAATCTGTAAACATGCTTGTTTATCCACATATTGAATTTAATAAGTTAATCAATTTATTTTTAAGTTCATCCACTATGGTTTAGCTAAATCAACTAATAAAACGCAACCTCATACTATAGTGAATTTCTGGGTTCAAGTCAAATAAAAATGACACATCAAAGATTTTTTTTTTCCCCAAAATTTGTTAGGAAGAACCATATTTATCAAATCTTACCCACACAAATTTGCTAACATGCAGCATGTATGTAAAGGAATTCCTGCATAAGTTTGAGCTTACTAATAAATAAATATAGTTATTGACAGCCGACTATACTAGCATTTTTCATGTCAGGCCTACGACCATTTTTTTGGTTCAAAATTTTGAGCTTTTCTAATAAAATCATAGCCATCCTTCATTTTGACTCACAAGACGATTAATATTTCATTTGACATCATTGAGTAATTCTCCTCAAAAATTTCTCAAACACACATAAAGCATTCTCGGTTTGATAAAAAAAATCCCAATTATTTATTTTAGGAATTCCATACAACAATTTCGAATCAAGGATTGAATGCAAATTTGATACAACAAAAGCATGCATTATGATTCAATTAATTGATTTTATTGTTGGATTTTAGGGCAAGAATACATGTAGTTTCTCAAAATATAAGAAGGAAAATAATTAGCAGATGAACTGATTTTCTTTTAAAATTGGCTAAAAGTTCAATTTTTTTCCCATTTGATTTAAGACATAATACCATCATAATTGTTTATTCATGTTATCTTATTCAAACATTTTGCCAAAATGTATCGCTCTAGAGTAAAGAAATCCCCATGGATAGCGTTGGCCAGACACATCGATCCTAATTCTTAAACTACTCAGTAGACAAATCAACATCTGATTATTAAAATAGCACCAGTTTCCTTATAAATTCAAATTCATTTTATTATTAATTTTATTCTTTGAATTAGATGGTTGTTTAAACAAATAGTTATTTCAAAACTTGCTTTTTCATTTACTTCAAAAAAATTCTTTTCCGAATTGTCTCGCTCAAGTATTTAGGAATCCCTGTCGATAACACTGATCAGACGTATCGATCGGAATTCTTAGACTTCTTCACGGACAATTTAACACACACCAGTTTCTTTCAAATATTTACTTCTAATCATATATTTTTAACAATTCACTTTATTCATATTGTTTATTTAAATCTAACGTCTATTTCCAACTCGCTTTTACATTAATTTCGACACTCACAACATTTATAAAAAAAATTAGCAATCAAACAATAAACAAACAATGCCTTTAGCAGAAATTTATATATTAATCTCTGCTGCACAACTCTGGTTCATACAAGATCAACTCTGGTTCATACAAGATCAATTAATTCACAACTAAGCCACATACATATTTTTCAACTTCAATAATACCAATACTATTGGTCGGGCGTACAACTTCTTATTTCTTTATTATATTCAACTATCTGAATTCCAAATGCAAATAAACAATAAAGTTATGGGGGAAGTAAATCAGTATTATTATTACATAATAAAAAATAACAAATACGTCCCTAGATGATTACCCAAGTAATCATCATATACACATATTAAAATAAATTTACAACTAAATCTACAGCATACCAATGGGGATCGAGGCTCTAAGTTACTTCAATGGTCTAGACTCGCGTCTCTTGTTATAAATATGTATTATTCTAAACCTTCTCTGATACCAAATTGTAACACCCTACCACCATACTCGTATTATCTAAGAGTATTACAAAGTAATACTCTCGGATAATACGAAGAATGAGGCTGTAGTGGCACACACAATCAAATTCTCTTGGACTAACACTGGTACGTATTAAAACTTCTGAAATATCACTTATCCTTATGCACTCAATGGTACAAAACAATTACACGTGTGCCTCCAGGACATAACAATACAGAATATACATGAGTACAGAGATCCCAGGGTCAATCGTAGCGATGAAATATTATATATATATATAATATTTTACATTTTTATACATATTTAACTTATTACGTAGAAATATATATACAGTAATTCATTTAATACATGATGATAAGTAATTTACTAAGTTACTATCCTCCTCTAAGCCCAATAAAATATAAGATGGCCTCAATGCCCCTGTACCAGAAATGTCTCAGTCAGATCCGAGCATTATACAAATGATAAACGGATCAGTATATATCTAAGTCCATTATAGTTAATATAAATGTTTGGATGCTCTAAATAAGAATAATAATAGAAAGAGGTACAACATTATTTAATTCACATTAATCATTCATAAGAAATGAGGCATCAATGATTCATCTATCTATTTCAAGGGAATTCAATAAGTAACATGCATTTGGTTTCTTTTGAGGACATTTATAAGTAAAGTGGTTAAGGGATGATGTAACGACCCGTAAATCCGTGCTATCTGAGTTGATTAAAAACACCACACGTCCAACCCAAATTGCACAGAAATACGAATCATTATTAGAAAGAAGTTAGAGGATGAGAAATAGAAAGAAAGAAATATTAGAATAGAAGAAAACGAAGATCACAAACTCACAGCGGATCGAATAAAATATATTATATAACATAACTTTTGAAATACAAATCAGTAACTTTATATACATACCATCATCAGAGCACAACAGTCATTTCTGGAACAGTTATAAACACCTATTTCCAGATACAACATAGTACACAGCGGAAATACGATAATCTACAGCTAACTGGTGAAGCCTCCTGCTTCCAGCTCCTCCAATTGAATCTGTGAAATCCCGACTACTTGACTGCCCGTACAAATTTGGGCACCCAAGAGTTTAGGGAAAACAAAACAAAATAAACTCTGGGTCAATCATGGGACTGGTGTGAGTAAACTCCAAACATTTGTTTAACTTTCAAAATTCTTTCGAAAGAAAGAGTGATAGTAAGACCAGCCCACACATAAACATGGACGGTTTTTACCTTACTATAACCCAAAACACTTTGATATCAAATCCAGTGATGTTATAATAATGTCTACATCAAATAAATAATCAAATAGCAGAACGCTTGCATCTCACGCTCCATACATATAGTATAAAATCAAAAACCGCATGGCGCTTATTGGAGATTGGATTTCCAACATGACAAGGTATGGAACCACCTTCCGCTAGTGTATCTCTAGAGAGGAATACACTGGGTTCAACAAGAACATCTTGTAACCCGGCCCACACATGACCGACCACTCATTTCGCTTGAGTGTATCGAATGTATATCACCATCGGTTGGGATCAGCAACTGTCTCCCGACTGGGACAGCATCGAATAGAATAAGAAATTAAATGAACCTCTAGATAGGTGATTATACATCCTAATGGGTGCGACCCACATAGCCATGCTGCCTGCCCGATTTTTGTCCTTTCCCGGTTGTTGAGGCCTGAGGCTACGAATAATTACCATTCATTGATAGCCCAATTACTTTGAATGCCACATTGTCAGATCCGTTAATCACTAGTTGAGTTTGCACAAATATTCTGGATGTTATGCTAAGGGAATAAATCCGTTGCAACCATATATATTTATACAGACCAACCCATTTGATCATTGGAAATACTCTGTCAGACATTCGTCCATCTACGTTCGTTCTGGGATTGAACGAAACCGAAGGCACTATTTCTATTTAATAGAAAGAGTCCTTGCACTTTACTCCGTCTTCAATATATTCAGCATACTTGGTTCGCAACGCTTATGCCGATACGGAGTGGTTCTTCGGATAATAATCCAACCGGTCTCTCCATATTGACAACAATGGTCAAAACTTCGATTGTCTGTGATTTAACTATCGAATAAAAACAAGTGTTCATCCAAACATATCAAACAAATCACTGGGCTCTTTAATTAATATTTCATTAATTAAATCTCTTCTCCATTTCCTTATCAATATTTGTTAACCAAATATTTTCCATAACCATCTTGGCATCTTATGCCATTTGGAAAACGTTTCCCAATATCAACTCCTTTTATTTTCTATATATTAGAAAATATCTCTATTTGCAATTGGAAACAATTCCAATCACTTATCTCTATCCCGACTATTTTAATTATACTCAGGAAATATTTACTGTTATATTTCCAAAATTTCCATCACTTGGGTTTGAAACGAATGTTGTGTAAAACATCGTTACAACAACCCAAATATTTTATTCAACTAACTCTTTTTCAAACACTTCTCTTTGAGACTGGATCTTGCTATTTATCCATTAAAAATGAAATCAATCAAGTTGGGGTAAAATTACCTCTCAGACCTTAACTGAAAACATCCTCAACTTCAAAACGGAAAAACCACTTACCTCGAATAAACACACTATACAATCCAATTATTCATTTTTAAAACATGTATAAAGTTCGCTTTCTATTTCTAATTTATAGATTTCCCTTTTTGTTTACAATATTCGATTTTTGTATTCATTTACCTATCGAATTCTATACGTCGATACAATGATTTCTAACTATCAAAATATCTTAAAAATATTCTAACTCCTTAAATTTCCGGAAAATTTCGCCATAACCTCCCCTGTATCGGGAGCATCGGGAAATTTCAAATAGCTTCCCGGTAACTTCTCATCTCAAAAAGAAAAAGAAAAAGCCAAGCGGCTTGCCGATACGGCGCATAAAATCTCATATATGAATTAAACATGTACCTTTTTGTCGAGCACATAAATTTAAATCTTCATATACTTCATATCAAACCTGCTTACACATGTTCACCTGTTTGCAATTCAACTCAAACCAATCGTTTGAATTCAGTTCCGCCCATTTATTCTTTAATTAGCTTCTTAGCCTATTTCACTTGTTATTTGAACATATCACGTTCAAATATATATTAATTTGTTGATACAACAATCGAATGTCATTTCTAATTCAAGTTTCATATTCGATTTCGAATATGAATTTACACACCCCTTGTCTGATTCAAAGCCCAAATTTCGATTCTAAAATTCCATTAACTAATTTCTTTAAATTAGTCAATTCTCATCAATAATTAAAAATCAGATTTTTGTTTCAACAATCATCTCATTTACACCACTTGAGTTCGTATTTAATTTACAACTCAAGTCTGGATTTTCTCATGGCAAATTTGGATTTTATTTCTTTAAAATCCTTTAGTTTATTTAAACAAACCGTTATGGTTTTATAATGGTTCTGGCGCTGCTTTTCTGAAAATTTGATTTTTGACATAACTCAAAATCTATTCGATGAAATCCAGATTTTTCTCCTTCATTAGAAAGCTATTATCAAATCGGTCCTGACGTTTCTTGTTTCAAAGAATTTTGACTTCAATTGAGTTCTGTATATTCAACTGAAGTTCGAATCGCCAATTTACGAACTGCAGCGCTGCGGCGAGTTCGTTTTATTTATATTTATATATATAAACTTTTAAACTTTCGTTAAAATGAATCCAACTCCATTTTAACTCCATTTGAATTTCTAATATTCAAACTCCATTTTCCTCTATTTAAATTTCTTGATTCAAATTCCAATCTCACTTTTGAATTCAATTTTCAAATCCCAATTCCTTTTCTATTTGATATTCAAATTCAATACTTGAATTTCTATTTCAAATCTCTATTCAAACTTCATATTCAACTCTATTTGAGTTATATATTCAAACTCTATTTCGATTATATTTGAAGTTTATATTCAATTCTTCTTTGAATTCTAAATTCAAAACCATATTCAATTCTCTTGAATTCGATATTTCAAATTTCATTACAATTCTACCTTGAAATTCTATATTCAAATTCATTTATTCAAATTCTATTTGAATTGCTATATTCAAATCCCATATTTGAATTCTATTTGAATTCTATTTCAAATTCTATGTTCTAAATTCCATTTGAATTATATAATTCAAATTCTCAAATTCTCTTCCAATTTCTATTATTCAAACCTTATTTCTACTTTTATTTGAATTCCCAAATATTCCAACTCTTTTTGAATTCCAAGTATTTAAAACTCCTTTTAACTCAAATTCCATATTGATTCTCCTTGGACTCAAATTCCATATTTAAATTTTCCTTGAATTCAAATGCCATATTTAAATTCTTTTTTAATTTAAATACCATATTTATATCTCGTTGAATTCAAATATCATACTTTATTTTCTTGATTTATATTCCACTTTAATTTCTATATTCAAATCCCTTTTTTTTTATGAATACCTATATTTGAAATTCATACTTGAATTTAAATATTTAACTCCATTTGGGTTTCTATTTGAAATCCAAATATTCAAAACTTCTTTTAAATTCTATTTGAATTCAAATATTCAAACTTCTTTTCAAATTTCTCTTTATTCAAATTCCCTTTTATTTTACTTGTTTATATTTTTAAACAAAGTATCGCTTCCAATTTCCTTTGAAATAAATATTTTCTACTTTGGAAAAATAGATTTCCCCTTAACAAATTCACACTTATAATTTACTTTTGAATTGTCCAATGATAATTCTTTTCACTTCATTTAAAATTTTGTGTATAAATGAACTACTTGTTTTATTCCTTTTAAAACAAGTTAAATATTTTTATTCCATTTTTAATTCAAATTCTATTTTAGGAAAATAGAATTTTCTCTTTTAAATCTCAAATATCCCTTCCGCGATATTTTTATAAATCAATATTCAAGCCCAGTGATATTTTAAACAATCAAATCAACCAATTTTCATTCATTTGATTTTTAACACATCATATATGAATATATATGAAATCAAACAAACAGCAAATAGATAATATATTTTTGAGGAATCCTGTTGGATTCCTCCAACCTGTTTCCCTGCATCCACAAACGTTAGCACATAAATAATACCCATTCTGCTTCGTGGCAGAATATCGCGGTATAGAAGGTCATCCACTAATCATAGCGTGGGGCGTATAGGGTAATCATCCGCTATGGTACCGCGGGCATCCGCTAATGAGACTGCGGGAATCCAACCAATCAATCAACCCAATATATATATATATAATAGCCTAAATAACTAATATATATAAAACAAGCAGAAAAATCCAAACAAGCAACAACAACTATTTTTACGAAGTAAAAATAATTGTAATAAAAGGTGAGTGAGATTTACTCACCGAGGTTTATAATCGTCGAATATCCGGTCAAATGCTATATCGTCTTGGCTATGAATCTACTCGAGTCAATTTATATTGCACCTATGATTATTTAACTTACGATTAAATGATTTATTAACTTAACTAAACTATTTAAAATAAATAAATTATTCTATGTAATTTAAATTTCTCGTAAAAACGTATACCTTATTTTTCTTCAAAAATCAATCTCTGATGAACTCATACACAAATGATTTACTTTGATTTATCCTTGCCTTAATGATCTTTAAGTATTTCTTCTACATGTAAAACCATCACCTAAAATAGTGTCTTCCCTAGCAAATCGCCAACTGCAGTGAACCCAAAACTGCATTAGTCACCTTGGCAATCCATCGAACAACTTGTAGGCACCCCATCATTGCTGCGACACCCTGTTCTTCCAAGATCCATCGCCTAAAAACTGAATTCAGCTCCTTCGAACTCCAGTACCAGCGGCCATACCATTGTCTTCTCCTTTACCCTATTTTGACAACTCTGATCACCACACAGTCCCTGAGAAACCCGCTCCTCCATCAACGAAGTGCCGCGCCAAAAGTTCTGAAACTCCTCGACTTGAATTGGAGCACCTCATCGCCTCCAGAACCGACATCGCTAGCTTCATAGCTTCGAAAACCCAAACCGTGACCTTACTCGAGCTTCCAGATCCAACAATCAAAACTCCGACTTCTCAAATATAAGGACAGCGGACCCCAAGCCTTACGCGACACCATTATCGTGTCCTAACCACTCGCGAATCCCCCATCTTCCCACTGTTGAATTTCGAAATCAAAATCGTGAGTTGAACTTGAGATCGCGGTTTCTCTTTTTGAAGTCGGCCGTGTTTATTTCATTTGCTGGGGAAAATGAGGATGGGAACTCACGATTTATAATAGAGGAAGGGGAACAATATTGTCGGCTCGAAGTAAATGGAGGTCTGCGTGTATAGCTTTTTAGGTCTGCACCATTAATTTGTTGTTTACCTTAGACGTGAATGTGGGAGACAAAATGGACGATCCATTAAATTGTTGTTCACTTCAGTAGGAAGAAAGGAGACCGAACGTATAGGAAATTTAATAAAAGGGGCAGAAGCTATAGATGGGTTTGCGTTGTAACAGAAGTAGGTCGGCCTCCTTATATCATATATTATTATTATTTATAAATGTTAATATGATTCCACTTTAAATTTAAAATATTTTGCTGATCTAAATTCTGATTTTAGCGTAGCACCCGACATCCTTAGGGTTATAACACTATTCTAAATACCCTGGGATGGGTTTCGAAATCTAATTTGATCGTATCGAAAAGATAACAATTTAAATTAACAAATTAAATTCGATTTAAAATATAAATCGATTTCAAACAACTAAATTCATTGATAATAAATTATTATTATCGATCTTATTAAATATAGAATATATATTGTTCGACATAATCGTTTTGATTAAGTTAACTCTAAGTTCTAGTGTTTGTTGTTTCCATCTACCATAGTTCGATGTATTTTATGTTGAATCGTATATTGATATAAAAAAATCCATTTATTATTCAAATTCAACACTTAAACTAATCTAAATATTTAAAATAAATTTAAATATTCAAAAATAAATGGCTAAAAATCACGGTCGTTACAGATGAGAACAATGCAAACATCAAATCATCATAATCTATCATAAAAACTCAATAAAGGTTAAAGGAAACCATGATTGCGACAAACATAATATAAATGTAGAATTTTTCATACTCAAGGCCATGCTTAAACATCATCATCAAAAGGTGAAATCGAAACATCAAAAACTTCCTAGAAAATTTCACATGCTTTACATCTTAACTAGTACTACATCTTGGTACCATCCACTGTGATGACTAGGGCCATAAACATCATAAACATCTTAATGACTACAACCGAAACATCATGATGCCCTTGGTCACAAATCCGAGTAATAACATCATGGTCATTGGAGTCACAGGCATCGTGATCATCGTGATGGCTATAGTCAAAATCATTGTGATGACTCCAATCGTGTACTCAGTAATAGTACCAGTAACATCTTGAATGTGTCTTAAATTCTCGAACAGGAACCCAGTAGGCATTAGTGTATGTCCCATGCCATACGTTCGCACTTATTGATTTACTAATCATTAGTTCATGTCACATTAGAAAAGCCATCATAAAACATCTCAAAACATCACTGTATCAGTTTAAAGCATTGATTAAATCACTATCAATAGTGAATCGTTTGCAATATTAAAAATATTCACACAAGAATTTGAATATCAATATAAAAGTAATGAAGAAAATTCAAAAAATACAAAATAACAAATGAAATATTAATTTAATTTACAAATAAAATGGAAAAATAATTCAGAAAGAATAATTTAAATATTAAAAAGATATAAACATTCATTTTACATTTGTATAAACTCATAAATGCATATCATTCAATAACATAATAGAATTTTATACCAAATATTAATTGAAAATTATTTCACACAATAATAACAATATAAACTTCTTAAATGGCCTATTCAAAATAGTTGTAGACTACATTTAAAATTACTTAATATTCTAACTAAGTTTATTACTAAATATTATTTTTAATCACAATAAATAAATTTAATAGAACTGTAACGACCCGGATTTTGAGGCATTTAATTCTAAATATTTAAATTGGTTTAAATATTTTATTTGAATTATAAAACGGTATACGCTTTACGTATTAATTAAATTTGTTTTTCTCCATAATAGTTCCTACTTCGTAGTTTCTATGATAATAAGCTGATAAGACATATTAATACCACAAACATGTAGGTTCAATTATCAAATGCTACAACGAGCAACATTGAACTTACATGAATTTTGTAACACCCCGGATTTTTGAATAATCGAATTAACTAAACTAAAGAATAATTAATCTCAGACGTGAGAATTAAGGGTAATGGGTTGTGCGTTTGTGTTCGTCTCGGAATTCTAGTTGAGATAGAGTCCGAGTTTGCGTGAAACGGATACCGGATGAAGGAGATATGGACGAACGAAGTTAGGCGGCAAAACAAGAAAAAAATTGCACTGGCGCGCTTGGGAAGTGCGCCAGTACAAATTTGCACTGGCACACCTGCCAAGTGCGCCCAGGCCAAGCAGCAGGCCTGCACAGCTTTCTGATGCAGTCTGATTCATATTGTGACTCATTGCTGAGTCCTTTCTGACTCCTTGCTGAGTCATTAGGGCTGAGGATTCACCCAATCCCGACTGAGTGGTTTTGATTAACCCTAAGATCATCCGATGGCTATAATTAAACTGAAATTCTATATAAACATGGGTAGACTCAAACCATAAAATCAAATTAAAATTTGAATCATGGTCGTCATGCTGTCATCTTGTAACCTACAGTAGCCCCCACCAATTAGAGAGGAAGAAAAGCCAATCTATTCAGTTCTATTCAACTCTAATCTAAACAATAATGAATCTACTACAAAGGAGAGCTAAATCAATTGCAGAACTCAGATTTCAGAACGCAAGACCTTCTTTTTGTGAGTTCGATTTCTTTAATAAGATAATTAACAATTTAATTGGATTGAGCTATGATTTGGATTATATGGTTATGTTGTGAATCATTGATCGTATGTTATTATCTATGTTGTAAATTCTATGATGTTACCATCTATGTTGTAAATTAAATGATGTTATTATCTATGTTGTAAAGCTGTGATGTTATCATCTATGTTGTAGATCTATGATTGGCTTATGTACAATCAATTCATAGTGATGTTTCATATGCTAGTTTGGTTATGTTGTTGGAACTGATTCATATGTTAAATCATATATATGTATGCAAGTTTAGATGTTAATTTAGATATGAATCATATGCAAGTTAGTGAGTATCATATACAACCTTATATGTTTCATGACATCTATTTTATGTGTAAATTGGATCCAAAGTTAGGCTATGACATGTGTGAATTTAGATGCAAGTTTACACTACAGTTTATGTTGCATAAATCACATATGCAAATATATATATATGTATGTATATATATATACTGGAGTGTGAATCATTTATGTAAGATTGTAACTATTGCCTATGCAAGTTTACACCTTATGGTTAGATCTATGACACCCATTGTCTATGCAAGTTTAGATGAAACACCTTGTTCACACATGCAAGTTCACCCCTTATGTTTAGATCTATATGCCAATTTATGTTATGACTTTTTGTTCATAAGTTAGATCTAATTTATATCCTATGCATGTTGTGATGTTTTCTCTTTATTCCATAAGTTAGACTATTCGAGTCCAACGTATATTTTACGTTAAACGAACGAACGTACAACGTGGGGCAATGGGATAATTTTAAAAGATTTAATATTGAGAATTGGCATAAATGCCTTAAGTGTGATGTTAATTGGTATAATTCTATATACCATAAATAGATGGACATAATTGAGTCAATTATGGAAATAGTTAAATTTGTAATTGATTGGCAATTTGAATAGGGAAATTAATTCAAATTGGGGGATAATTAATTATGTGTAATTAATCGCCTAAGACATGAGGTTAGACTCTTTTGTGGTGTAAAATTGGCCAGACCCGCCCGGCAAATCCAGCTGCCACAAATGTCAGTCTAATGTGGGAGGTCTTAGGCATAAATTAAATGCGTAACAGTTGTAAAGACATGAGGCTAGGCTCGTTTGTGGTGTAAGACTGCCCGGACCCGCCCGACAAATCCAGCTGCCACAAATGCCAGTCTAATGTGGGAGGTCTTTACGAGGTTACGGTCTTAATAAATTAAGAAACACTTAACCAGATAAACATGTAGTGGGACATGAGGGGGTTAAGTGGGTGCATTGGGTGGCATGTGGAATTAAGTGGGTGCCTTGGGTGGCATTTGAAATACGATTAGATGCACTTAACCAAGATTGAAACATGTAAAAAGACATGATTAAGAATGGGGTTAAGTGGGGAAAAACCTTAGAGGGGACCAAGCTTAGGTGGAAAGCTTGTGTCATGCATGGGGGCCCTTTTCAAACCAGTAACCCATTAAGTATCTTTGTGGGCTCGACCCAAGTCGAGGACGGTACACGCGTACTGGATTTGATTGTAAGAGGTCAAAACGGGTTAGCGGTGGCAACGCAAGTCCAACGGGTTCATATGCGTGTGTGGGCCCGGGCTAGTAGGTAAGACGTTGTTGCATCATGTAGATATAAGCCGTGCATTTTTGGTTGTATTGGGTTGCCACTTTGGGGAGTGATACACCCCACTATGGGGTCAGCACGGGTATCTACGAGTTAGCGAGCCAATCGAATGGTGGTAATGGGTACACCTAGTGGAGATAGGGGCAGACGACACCTATAAAGGTAGCTGGGGGTACACCAAACTACCATTATCATTATTAAGTTTTGTAGGCAGGATCAACCTTTATGGTGACTAGTAGTGGTGGTGCAGTGTAGTAATTATTTTATAATGGTTTGGGGCGCCTTTAACGTTATCTTGGTTCATCTTATTTCCTCATTTTGTTTTGTCATACCCAATTGTTCACAGTCATTTCCTTATTTTCCAGCTTATGCCTTAGTCTAGTTATTTTGATAATTATATTGTTAAAGTTATCGCACTCGCCAGACTTTATGTCTGACCCCCTTTTCTTCCTTCCCCCCCCCAAAGTTTGCAAGGAGGGAATACTACAGCTTAGTGCTGACTTCTTTCAGTTCTTTGAAGAAGAGTAGATGTACCGCTTTGGACTCCTTCATCTTTATGGCTTTGCTTATGCTCAGTGGGGATTTTATGCATTTATGTTATTTAAGTATTTGCTTCTTTATGTACCTTGAAGTTTTTGAAAAAGACTACTGATCCTATTGTAATGGCTTTGGAAACTACTTATGTAAACTCGTTTTGAGTTATGATGAAATAAAATAAGTTTTATCTTCCGCTGTGTTGTTTTATTTATGTATTCTTGTAATTTATCTGTTCTATACAAACAATAATGCTCCATGAACATTGATGCATTCCCTTTGTGAGTGACATTAATGGACCTAGTGTCTTACACGCGGTATCAGTGCTATGGTTACAAGAACAAATAAAAAGTTTTGAAAAGTGTTTTCAAAAGTATTATTTTCCTAGAAAGTATTTTCAAAAACTTGTTTTAAAGAATCTATTTTCAAGGAAAGTTTACTTAAAAGAGCACAATCCCCGCAAGCCATACATCTTTCTTTCGCTTCTCTTGTTTTAAAACTCTTTCTTTTTCTTTTCAGCATGTCTGGAGCATCTGAGATACCATAGGGTGTTCATGTACCCGGTTGGTTTAGTCAATATCTCAAGGCTAGGGCCGCTACCGCGGGTCCGGCCAACGTTCCTCCTCCTCCTCCCCCAGCTCCACTCATTCCTCCGCGTGGAGATACTTTCCCCAAGATATGTAAAGACTTTCGTTCGATGGGTGGAAAATCTTTTAGTGGATCTGAAACGTTCATTGAAGCTAGAAATTGGTTGAAAGAAGTGGAGGATCTGTTTGACATTTTCGATTTGGACGACTGTAAGAAAGTCCAATTAGCTGCTTCGTTGATGAAGGATGAAGCTTCGTTTTGGTGGGAAGTCACTAATGGGGAGCGTCTAGTTAATATATGGCCAGATTTCAGGCAGTTGTTTGAGGCAAAGTTTCTCTCACGGGCAGAAGAGAATCTATATATGGAAAGATTTTTGGCGTTGAAGCAAGGGAATCTGTCAGTAAAAGAATACGTCAACAAGTTCAATCAGTTGGCGAGATTTGGTGAATACACCCGAAAATAAGGCCCTGAGTTTTGTTAAGGGTTTGAACGAGCCACTACATGGGTTAGCTATGATCCACATCCCTATGGGGGCCACCTTTGAGAGGCTAGTTGACATGACGCTTATGCATGAAGAGGAGAAGGGCGCCAATGCTAATAAAGCACCCGAGAAGAAAGGGGATCAAAAGAAACCGCAACAACAATAACAAAACAAGAAAGGCATGGCGTTCCTTTGAGCATTTGTTTCGTCATTGTTTCGTGTAGCTCGCCGGGGAAGAACAATAACGGAAAAGGAAAGAAGAAGTGATTTAATTGTGGGACACCAGGCCATTTGAGTAAAGACTGTAGGAAAAAGAAGAAGACTGGTTGTTTCCACTGTGGAGAGGCTGGTCATCTAGTTAAGGATTGTCCAAGGAAACAGGGGCAAGGGCAAAGAACTTCTGGGGGCAGCTTCAGGCTCTCGTGGTACCAGGGCCGGCAAGGGAGCAGGTCCAGGCTCTCGCGGTCCCACCGCTGCAAGAACGAGGTAGAAACATTTCCGTTGAGAGTTTAGTTTTTCTATTTGATCATCCTGTCCATACCTTATTCGATTCGGGCGCATCACATTCATTTATCTCTACATCATTAGTTGAAACACTGCACTTAGATATTAGTCTTGTTGTGGATCCCATTGTAGTTTCAAATCTTATTGGTTGGTCGGATCATTTATCCATGGTTTGTAGGGATTTGAGATTGTCTATCTTAGGCGTTGGTTTTGAATGTAATGCTTTTGTGCTTGGTTTCATGGGCTATGGGTTGATTCTAGGGATGGATTGGCTAGCCCGATATGGCGCCATCCTAGATTGTGAACGAAGGGTAGTAAAATTGTTGACTCGTAGTGGAAAGACCCTTGAAATTTCTTGTGACCCTAGAAGACCGGTGATGCTTAGTTATCTTGAGTCACTTGACACATCCAATGATGATTTACATTTTGTTCGTATGGTCCGTGAATATGTTGATGTCTTTGATGAGGTGAGGGATCTACCCCCAAAACATGAGATAGGCTTTCGTATTTATCTTGTAGACAATGCAAAACCAGTATCTCTGCCAGTGCGCCACATGGCTCCTCGTGAGAGGAGGGAACTCAATAAGCAAGTATGGGAGTTGCTTGAGAAAGGGTTCATAAGATGTAGTATATCGGAGTGGGGTGCTCTAGTATTATTTGCCACGAAGGAGGATGGGTCCCTTAGACTTTGTGTGGACTATAGAGAGCTTAATAAACTTACTAAGAAGAATAGGCACCCACTGCCGAGGATTGATGATCTCTTTGATCAGTTAGTTGGCGCCTCAGTGTTTTCGCAGTTGGACTTAGCCACTGGTTTCCATCAGTTGAGAGTGGCTGAGGATAGCATAGACAAGACTGCCTTTAGGGCTCCGGATGGTTTCTACGAATGGCTTGTGATGCCCTTCGGTTTGACAAATGCCCCCGCATACTTTGTTGACTTAATGAGTAGGGTGTTTAGGGAGTACCTTAATAAATTCGTGGTGGTCTTTGTGGATGACATCTTGGTCTTTTCTAAGAGCGAGGAAGAGCATGTCCTACATCTTAGGGAAGTGTTGGAGACCCTTCGAGCGCATAACCTTAAAGCTAAATTTTCTAAATGTCACTTTTGGAGGAAGGAAGTGCGATTCTTAGGGCATGTGGTCTCCAAAGAAGGGATAGATGTGGATCTCGCGAAGGTGGTGGCCATCCAAGATTGGAAGGTCCCTAAAAATGCTACCGAAGTGAGAAGTTTCTTGAGGTTGGCTGGCTACTATAGGAAGTTAATCAAGGACTTCGCAAAGATATCATCCCCATTAACATGCTTGACGAAGAAGAACCTAGTTTTTATGTGGGACGTAGATTGTGATGATGCGTTCCAGCGTTTAAAGAGAGCTTTGACCACAGCCCCAGTCTTAGTGTTGCTGGATGGGAGTAAGCATTTACCGTTTATATTGATGCTTGTGGGACCGGACTAGGCGTAGTCTTAATGCAAGAGGGAAGGGTAATAGCCTATGGAGGAAGGCAGTTGAGAGTACGTGAGAGAAATTACCCTACGCATGACCTAGATTTGGCCGCTACTGTTTTCGCGCTTAAGTCTTGGCGTCATTATCCTCTTGGCAAAAAATTCGAATTGTTCACTGACCACAAATCGCTAAAATATTTTTTCTCTGAGAAGGACTTGAATTTAAGGTAGCAAAGGTGGATGGAATTCTTAGCGTCCTACGATTCCGAGATAGCATATACCCCTGGCAAGGGTAACGTGGTGGAAGACGCCTTAAGTAGGAAAAGATTGTCCTTGAGTCCATTGTTTGTTGAACGGCGAAGCTTAGAGTTCATGTCTACGTTTGACTTTAGACCTTCCATTGACTTTGTACCCGGTTTGCTAGCATACTTAGAGGTCAGACCTACGCTTTTGGGACGAATTGGTGAGGCACATCGAGATGACCCACAGTTGGTTGAGTTGGTAGAGAAGCTTATAAGGGGGAGTCATCGATCCACCTCAGTAGGTATACCCTAGATGATAAGGGTTGGTTACGTAGGGATGGTAGACTTTGTGTACCACGAGACGAGAATTTGAGAAAGACCATTCTTGACGATGCACATCATTCGAAGATGACCATTCATCCCGGCGGGGACAAGATGTACATGGACATGAGACGAGTTTACTTTTGGGTCGGTATGAAGAAGGATGTGGCCGAGTTTGTCGCTAGATGCTTGGTGTGCCAACAAGTAAAAGCAAAGCAAAAGAAGCCCGGTGGGTTGCTTCAACCATTGGAGATCCCACAATGGAAATGGGAGAGTGTCTCGATGGACTTTGTTGATGGGTTACTGAGATCGAGGAAGGGTAATACGGGGATTTGGGTCATGGTAGACAGACTGACTAATAGCGCCCATTTCATTCCCGTGAAGAGTAAGAGGACTGCTCCATGGTTAGCCTCCGTATACATTCGAGAGATAGTTCGTTTGCACGGTGTTCCTTCTAGCATAGTGAGTGATCGCGATTCTATCTTTACTAGCGAGTTTTGGAAGAGCTTGCAAGAGGCGGTAGGGACTTTGTTATGTTTGAGCACCGCATATCATCCTCAGACGAATGGCCAGATCGAGAGGGTGAATCATATTCTAGAGGACCTTTTAAGGCTATGTGTTTTAGACTTTGGAGGTACATGGGAGGATCATCTTCCTTTGGTAGAGTTCGCATACAATAATAGCTTTTAGTCTAGCATCGGCTTGGCACCTTTAGTGGCTCTTTATGGACGGCCGTGTCGTTCGCCTACATGTTGGTGGGAATCTACGGATAAGATCTTACTTGGGCCCGATATGATTAGAGAGACTTCGGAAAAGATCGATTTGATTCGAAGGAGGATGAAAACGGCACAAGATAGGCAAAAATCTTATGCGGACAAGAGGAGGACAGATCTTGAGTTTGACATTGGGGACATGGTATTTATCAAGGTGTCTCCATTACAGAATGTTGTTCGCTTTGGGTCCGTTGGGAAGTTAGCACCAAGGTTCGTAGGGCCGTTTCCTATTAAGTAGAGGATTGGACAAATGGCGTATAGAGTGGAGTTGCCCGAGAGACTTAGTGGTGTACACGACGTATTCCATGTATCACGTTTGAGGAAATGCTTGCACGAGACCGAGGAAGTGGTAGAGCCGAGCTTGCTTAGAGAGGTGGAGATAGAGCGTGATGCGACGATTCGACGAGCTCCTACGTGCATTCTTGGGTCAGAGATTAAGAAGTTAAGGAATCGAGAGGTCAGGCTTGTCAAAGTGCAATGGGGAGATGATGAGAGTTGAAACACCCCACCTCCGTTAGGGTCACTCTCAAAGGGAATGCCCTAATTTTGGTGGAGGTTTATAAGTATAAGTCACAGATACACAAGACAGATATAAATACACATATTTTTGAACAGCGGAAAACAACAGCAATTTTTATTTCAACAAAATACGTGTTACACAAACCATGTCATAATTTGTCTTACAATACTTCCAAAAACATAACATCTTCATAACTGTCTTGACTACATTATTTAAAGAAGCATAAAAACATAAGTAAACTGCATAAGTCCCATAATTGCGGTCCAAAGCCATAGTCCAAAACGAAAAATATCCAAGCAATACATTCTTTCTCTTCAAGCTGGATGTGAAAACTGGTCAAGCTGCGGTATTCCCTCCCTATGGACCTGGGGGAGGGGGGGAAACGGAAGAAAAGAAGACGAAAGAAAAGTAGAGTCAAAAATAAAGCCTGAGTAAGTCTAGGACTATTCAGTCTGTGAATAAAGAACTGGGCATGATAAGTATAAACTGGAAATGGGAAAGCACCATAAACTAAGTTAAGTTGTCTAGAGTCGAATATACTTATCGTACCCCATATTAATCTCTGTACCCATATAAACTAGTTTCCAACAAGCACCCCATAATCAGGGTGAAGTGATCCGTTTCTAATGATCGGCTCCTACTCGCATAGTTATATGTGTCTTACGGCCCCCGATGTTGTAGTTACCTATGCTGGTCCCACCATGGGGTGTATCAAGTCCCATGGTGGCGGCCCGACACAATCCTATAATGCACAGGTATGCTACTGGCGCCCAGTGCCTTATTTTTCTGCGCCGGAGTGTGTGCACGCCCGCACCCCGTTAGAACCTACACTGCTGCACCACCGCCGTCGATTTGGCCTCTTACAGTCAGCCCAGTAATTGTGCCCCACCCTGCCTAGTTCAGGGTATCCTGATACACCTTGTAGGGTTACTGCTGAAAAGGGTCCCCAGCTACTTGGTTTTCTATTCTAGCCAACATGCTAAGTTGGTTAAGTGTTTTGTAAACCTAACCCCTAATCAGTCTGTATAGTTTAGCATGTTCCATTTGATTAAGTATTAATTCAATTTACTTAATCCTATCAATCCTGACTCAGCCCTAATTGTCTTATTAAAGCCTCAACCTCTCACATTATACAGATATTGTTGTGGCTGCCTGTTGCCGGTTGGGTCCGGGAAGTCTTACGCCACAACTCAGTCTAACCTTGGGTCTTTATTGGGCTCCGTGTTTAACCACCCACATTGGATAGGTATTGTTGTGACTACTGGACAGCCGGGCGGTTCCGGGCAGGTTTACATCACAACTCAATCCAACCTTGGGTTAAACACATCGTATTTTCTAAATTTACATATTTTGTCTCTTTTCTTTTTATATGTAAATATTTGCGGCCCGTTATTCAAATTCATCTTTATTGGGTAAAATTAATTTATACCACTTAATTGTTTTCAAGGTCGTTGGCATGCGTTAAACATGCCAACACATATGTTTTATATTTTAACCCAAACGTCATTACCCCCGTTTTATACGTTCGCTAAAATATAACATATGTTGGGTTTAACATTTAAACCCAACTTAGCCACATGAAAAAGGGGAGGCTTAGAACATGGTGTTTATATATTCTAAGTAACATAAAAAGGGGAGTGTGAACGCATGAACTTGCAACATGGCGAACTAATTAACATAAATTAGGCACTTTTGAACTTGCATTATAATAGCATATAATCATGGCATAAACATACTTAAACATGAATCATTCTATTCATATAATCACGGCATAAACATACCTAAACATGAATCATGGTTCTTAATCTATTCATGTAAACTTGCAATTGGAATGTAAATCTAACTTAATTATGTGTCACATATATCATCATAAGATTTTGATAACAACATAGGCCTAAAACATGTTTTCAACTAGGCATAACACCAAATATAGTTTAGTCATGTTCATAAAGATGCTTACTTTTGTCTCTAATACAAAAGTATGGTTTTACACTTGAATCACGATGCCAATTCCAACATAAATTCATATAAACCATAGTACTTAGTTGAATCCAATTACACACTAAAAGCGATCATAAAAGTATGTACATCATATTGGCATAATGGTGAATCATATACTTGCATAAATCTCAAATAAACTACCACAACATATGGTCGTTAACATGAATCATATACTTGCAAATATCCAATAGGCCTAACATCGCTATACCACAATATCCCAAATTGATTCAGAATTAGAATCATAGCAACATACAATCATGAATTAAATTAAGTACAATTCCATTTCTCATTTTACATAAATCAAAACTCAATTGTTCATTCACATCGGAATAGCACTCTACTTACAACGTATGACGAATCTTCAATTCAGGAATCTGAATTCTGAATTTGGAGATGCTATCCTTTGTTGTAGGCGTTGTTTTGATTTAATTTACGTTGCTTTAAGCTTTCGAATTGTCTCCTAATTGTCTCTCAATTTTTGATGGCTATTTCTAGTCTTTCCTCAGCAGCATGACAGTCTCATCTTCATTTTTGTTTGTGTGAATTAGGTGGAGTCTTAGGTCCTTTTTATAGAGTTTGTGAGTTGATTAGGACCGTCGATGGAGCTTGGTTTAATAATAGCCATTCGTTTGAAGGAGAGACCAATCAGGAGCTGACACCTAGCCCTAGTGACAAGGCAAGGCTCAGAAAATCGACCAATCACAGACCAGGCCAGCCAGGGGGGGCTGGGTTCGACCTGGCTCAGGGGCCAGGTCGACTACCCAGTCGACCCCCAGGTCGACTACCCAGTCGACCTGGGTGCCCCCAGGTCGACTACCCAGTCGACCTGGGTAGCCCAGGTCGACTACCTAGTCGAATTGGGTGCCTTGGGCGAGAAAATTCCCGCCCTGGCCAATCTGGCCCGATTTTTGAAATTTAAATTTGTTTTCTGAGCTGTTTTGGTCTGTTCGAATTTTAAACTGAATTCTGAAACTTCCGGAGGCCATATCTCCCTCATACGGAGTCCGTTTTACGCAAACTCGGACTCTATCTCAAGAAGAATTCCGAGATGAACGCAATGGCGTATCCCGTTTTCCTAGTTCTTTGATTTGAAATTAGTTATACTTTAATTTGTGAATTTCACTGTTATAGAATACACGGGGTGTTACAAGAGTGATGCTACTTGGGAGACGGAAGAGAAGATGCGTTCATTGTACCCTTTTCTTTTCGAGGGTATGTCTTTTAATTTCTCCTTTATCGCTTAGCTTGTATTCATTTTATCTTTAGTATGTCTTCTCGCTAGTATCTTGGACCTTTAGATAGGGTAGTCTTATGGTTGAAACATGTGTTTGAGACATGTTATGTATGATGGATGCATGTGGATGCAAGTGTTTGCTAGTGGTTGCTCGTGGATGCATATACACACACTTTAGGCACTAGATCGGCTCAGTCACTTTCATACTGCATATTTCATATAAATGGATGTATTTAGTAGAATGAATGTACATTAAATGTGTGTATCATATGGATGTTCCATTTGAAATAATGGTTGTGCACACATGTAGTAATGATATGTATAGGGTTCCTTGCATACATGATGGATACATGGCACTATATTATTTGCATTAAGGAGGTCGACTGAATCAGTAGACCGCCTGATTTTGCATTAGTATATGGACATATACACACACTATGCATACGTACATGAAAAGAATTAGAAATCTTTTAAGGACCATGGTTGCTAGTGGTTGATGGTTGAGTAGATGGATGGTAGGATACGTTCTTCTTGACTTAGAGATTTCGAGGACGAAATCCTTTAAGTAGGGGAGAATGTAACACCCTGGATTTTTGAATAATCGAATTAAATAAACTAAAGAATGATTAATCTCAGACGTGAGAATTAAGGGAAATGGGTTGTGTCTTTGTGTTCGTCTCGGAATTCTGGTTGAGATAGAGTCCGAGTTTGCGGGAAACGGATACCGGATGAAGGAGATATGGACGAACGAAGTTAGGCGGAAAAACAAGAAAAAATTGCACTGGCGCACTTGGGAAGTGCGCCAGTACAAATTTGCACGGGCACACTTGCCAAGTGCGCCCAGGCCGAGCAGCAGGCCTGCACAGCTTTCTGGTGCAGTCTGATCCATATTGTGACTCATTACTGAGTCCTTTCTGACTCCTTGCTGAGTCATTAGGGCTGAGGTGTCACCCTATCCCGACTGAGTGGTTTTGATTAACCCTAAGATCATCCGACGACTATAATTAAATTGAAATTCTATATAAACATGGATAGACTCAAACCCTAAAATCAAATTAAAATCTGAATCATGGTCGTCATTTTGTCATCTTGTAACCTACAGTAGACACCACCAATTAGAGAGGAAGAAAAGCTAATCAATTCAGTTCTATTCAACCCTAATCTAAACAATAACGAATCTACTACAAAGGCGAGCTAAATCAATTTCAGAACTCATATTTCAGAACGCAAGACCTTCTTTTTGTGAGTTCGATTTGTTTAATAAGGTAATTAACAATTTAATTGGATTGAGCTATGATTTGGATTATATGGTTATGTTATGAATCATTGACCGTATGTTATTATCTATGTTGTAAATTCTATGATGTTATCATCTATGTTGTAAATTCTATGATGATATTTATGTTTTAAAGCTGTGATTTTATCATCTATGTTGTAAATCTATGATTGGCTTATGTACAATCAATTCATAGTGATGTTTCATATGCTAGTTTGGTTATGTTGTTGGAACTGATTCATATGTTAAATCATATGTATGTATGCAAGTTTAGATGTTAATTTAGATATGAATCATATGCAAGTTAGTGAGTATCATATACAACCTTACATGTTTCATGACATCTATTTTATGCGTAAATTTGATCTAAAGTTAGGCTATGACATGTGTGAGTTTAGATGCAAGTTTACACTACAGTTTATGTTGCATAAATCACATATGCAAGTGTATGTATGTATGTGTGTGTGTGTGTATATATATATATATATTGGAGTGTGAATCATTTATGTAAGATTGTAACTATTGCCTATGCAAGTTTACACCTTATGATTAGATCTATGACACCCATTGTCTATGCAAGTTTAGATGAAACACCTTGTTCACACATGCAAGTTCACCCCTTATGTTTATATCTATATGCCAATTTATGTTATGACTTTTTTGTTCATAAGTTAGATCTAATTTATATCCTATACATGTTGTGATGTTTTCTCTTTATTCCATAAGTTAGACTATTCAAGTCTAATGTATATTTTACATTAAACGAACGAATGTACAACGTGGGGCAATGGGACAATATTAAATGATTTAATATTGAGAATTGGCATAAATGCCTTAAATGTGATGTTAATTGGTATAATTCTATATACGATAAATAGATGGACATAATTGAGTCAATTATGGACAAAGTTAAATCTGTAATTGATTGGAAATTTGAATAGAAAAATTAATTCAAATTGGGGGATAATTAATTATGTGTAATTAATCGCCTAAGACATGAGGTTAGACTCTTTTGTGGTGTAAGACTGCCCGGACCCGCCCGGCAAATCCAGCTGCCACAAATGCCAGTCTAATGTGGGAGGTCTTAGACATAAATTAAATGTGTAACAGTTGTAAAGACACGAGGTTAGGCCCGTTTGTGGTGTAAGACTGCCCGGACCCGCCCGACAAATCCAGCTGCCATAAATGCTAGTCTAATGTGGGAGGTCTTCACGAGGTTACGGTCTTAATGAATTAAGAAACACTTAACCAGATAAACATGTAGTGGGACATGAGGGGGTTAAGTGGGTGCCTTGGGTGGCATGTGGAATTAAGTGGTTGCCTTGGGTGGCATTTGAAATACGATTAGATGCACTTTACTAAGAATGAAACATGTAAAAAGACATAATTAAGAATGGGGTTAAGTGGGGAAAAACCTTAGAGGGGACCAAGCTTAGGTGGAAAGCTTTTGTCGTGCATGGGGGCCCTTTTCAAATCAGTAAACCATTAAGTATCTTTGTGGGCTCGACCCAAGTCGAGGACGGGACACGCGTACTTGATTTGATTGTAAGAGGTCAAAACGGGTTAGCGGTGGCAATGCAAGTCCAACGGCTTCATATGCATGTGTGGGCCCGGGCTGGTAGGTAAGACGTTGTTGCATCGTGTAGATATAAGCCATGCATTTTTGGTTGTATCGGGTTGCCACTTTGGGGTGTGATACACCCCACTATGGGGCCAGCACGGGTATCTACGAGTTACCGAGCCAATCGAATGGTGGTAGTGGGTACACCTAGTGGAGATAGGGGCAGACGACACCTATGAAGGTAGCTGGGGGTACACCAAACTACCATTATCATTATTAAGTTTTGTAGGCGGGATCAACCTTTATGGTGACTAGTAGTGGTGGTGTAGTGTAGTAATTATCTTATAATGATTATGTGCGCCTTTAACATTATCTTGGTTCATCTTATTTCCTCATTTTGTTCTGTCATACCCAATTGTTCACAGTCATTTCCTTATTTTCCAGCTTATGCCTTAGCCTAGTTATTTTGATAATTATATTGTTAAAGTTATCGCACTCGCCAGACTTTATGTCTGACCCCCTTTTCTTTCCACCTCTTTTCTTCCTTCCCCCCTCCCCCCTCAGGTTTGCAAGGAGGTAATACTACAGCTTAGTGTCGACTTCTTTCTGTTGGTTGAAGAAGAGTAGATGTACCACTTTGGACTCCTTCATCTTTATGGCTTTGCTTATGCTCAGTGGGGATTTTATGCATTTATGTTATTTAAGTATTTGCTTCTTTATGTACCTTGAAGTTTTTGAAAAAGACTACTGATCCTATTGTAATGGCTTTGGAAACTACTTATGTAAACTCGTTTTGAGTTATGATGAAATAAAATAAGTTTTATCTTCTGTTGTGTTGTTTTATTTATTTATTCTTGTAATTTATCTGTTCTATATAAACAATAATGCTCCATGGACATTGATGCATTCCCTTTGTGAGTGACATTAATGGACGTGGGGTGTTACAAATTTATTGGAATGGATTAAACTAATATCAACAAATGGATCCATATTATTTTGTCAATACTTTTCGATTTTACGTATGTATAATAACAAAACAAGATTAAAAAAAGTTTAAAAGAAAAGAGAACGGCGTGATTGCCAATCTTCACACATCGTCCTTCCCAAGCTATTGAAACCGTGAGTGGCAAGCAATTATATTACCTGCTTCCTAATCTATTTATCTTTTAAGTACTTATCCCAATTTTTTTATCTCCAGACAAACGAAACCTAAGATAAAACCTGAAATTCCAAATTCGCAATGAAAATTTGCAATTTTAGTTTCATTTAAATCGCATGAGAGAGAGAGAGCTTCAAACTAAAAATTATACCCAAGGGTTAGCACAAAATAAAGTTCGAACTGTTTATGGTCAGTGCAGGCTTCAAGCTGGGATTTTCTGGAACAGAACTCGGCATCGTGGTAAGCAGGATGGCGCTGCCTTTGTCTGAGGAGGTCAGAAGAAGAAAACCGCTGAGGGTACGATGATCTGAAATAGCTGGTTCCTGAAAACCTAGGGTTAAGGGTCTTGGGTTTCTTTTGTACTCATCAGAGCATCAGACGAGGTGCAGTCTAAACCATTGGAAAGAGGAGGGACGCTGGGATCTTCGGTGGCGGGGAACTGGACTTCAATGAACTCTGGCGCCACTGGCAAGGAGATGAAGTGAGCACGGTTTGTCGAAGGAATTACAAAACCTGGAGGAAGAAATATCGCGATACTTATTCACATTTAAGCCAAATTTAATTATGGTAATTAATGGTAATGATGTTCATTAGTAGTTAAGTATTTAAATTTCAATTCAAAACTTATAATGGCTTTAAACAGGGAAAGGCTACAGGTGGCCACACTGAGTTTAGCTAATGGTAGGAAGCTCACTGGAAAGAAGAAATTAATTATGTAGGGAAAGGAATACAAAGAGAGGAATCTGTTTCACGCAGTTAAAGGAAAGAAGTGATTGATGAGAAAAAAATGTGTTTTTGTAAATCATTGGGTTAGTGAGTGAAGGGAATCTTGGTCTTGAGTAGTTGGAGTGATGGGATTCTGGTACTGAAATTTACATGGAAGTACGAGGGACTGATTTTTGGAAAGGGGAAGTTTGAACTAGTATGTTGGTGAAGGAGCAGTAATAGGAAGGCCAATATTTTTCTAAAATAGAAGAAAGGTATTAGATGCTTAAACCATCATTAAGTAAATTAAATAGTAATTAGGAAGTAAATTGATCTATTAAATTTGTGTATAACTTGTAACGCATCAGTTCAGACATAAATTATAATAGGCCTATTTTAAAAGAGTACAAAATGTAATTAAGATCGGTAATTAATTTATTAATTAACTGATTAAAAGGATAATTATTTTAATATAAGTCAATAGTATAGAACGTTAACAATTGGTTCATTCATGAATAGAATTCAATGAAACTTGTCATGTTGGAATCATGGCAAAGAGATCTACATTGTGGAACTGATGTAGCTGAAAATGGATCAGGAGGAATTTCATGGTAAAATCAAACATCGTTTGATTTTAAACGAAATGAAAGTAAAATCGGCAATTGCGAACAATGTGAGTAGTCTCACTAACTCTTACTTGTTTATATTTTCATTTAAATGAGTTTCAAATTTATTTATAATAATTTTATACTGTGTGATGGTTGTTTGGATGAATGGTTGATAAAATTGGTTGAAATGGTTGATATAGTTATATCGCTGATCGATTATTAGTGCTGGTTACTATGATATTTCATATTTGTGTGAAATTAATGTTGATTAACATCTGTGGATGAAGGGAAAAAGGTTGGTGGGATCCATCTGGATCCCTCATCATTTATATTATTGTTTGTTATTCACTAGGATATATACTGTGATTGATTATGCTATGTAGAATTACCCTGTCCTTAGAATTTTGGTATTTAATATCGAAATATATTTCCGAATGTGGAAAATAAATTGGAGATTTAAAAGTAAAATTTATTTCCAAAATTAAAAATTGGATTTCGAATTGATTTGAAAGTAGAAACTTGTTTTAATGGATAAAACAAATAGTTAAATTTATAAACAATATTTATGGTTGAAGGGAAATAATTATCATTGACTAATTAATATTTGGCTTGAAATCAGTATTTTATTATCGAATGAAATATCGCTAAGTTTAAAAAGGAGATTTTAAATAAAAATATGTTTTAATAGATAAATTGAGAGGACTAAATTATGAAGATATTTTAAATTCAGTGAAACATTTATAGTGGGATAAATTGAATTTATATAGAAAAGTGAAAAAAGGTTTTGAAACCGATATTTGAAATTGAATTTAAACTTAATAGTTATAAAAGAAATTGTGAATGAGATTATAAATATTTGGAATAAAAAAATGAGATTTTCTATGGATAAATTTTAATTAGAAGTTATAGATGAAATTTGGATTTGAAATGATAAAAATTAAATGGATTTGATTGTATATAAAAGAAATATATTCACGGTTAACATGAATAATGGTTTAAAGAAAAATATTTTCCAAATAAAATATCTCTAAATAAAATTTAGGTTCGAAATATGAATCCGGATTTGAAATTAAATGAAAAGGTAAATGGGTAATCGTTTTAAAAGAAAACGATGAGTTTTATTTCAACATTCAAAATATAAAATAAAGTATGATAACATTTTGTAGACTGGAATGGTTATAAAGGAATTTGGTAATGATTTATTTGGAAAGGATAAATTCAAAAGTGAATTTTGAATTTGACTTACCTTAATTGGTAGATAAATTCTGAAGTTCAGAATATAAATCGAATATAGAGTATTCGAATGAGAGTTATTTATTGGAATACGATTATATCGAATTTAGGAAAGTAGTTATTTTTGTTTTCCATTTGAATCAAATTAAATTATTTAATTATTTACTTATTAGTTTATTTATTGAAATTAATAAGTACAAGTTATATTTTTTATAAATCAAATATTTGGAAATAACAATTTTAAAGCTACCGTTATAATAAATGTTTGTAAATCTAAATAGCGGTTACCGTGCTACTGTTATAATAAAGGTTATATAAATCTAAACAGTGATTTTAATGCTACCGTTATGATAAATGTTTTATAAATCAAATATTCAGAAACAACGATAATAATGCTACTGTTATAATTAATGTTTTTTCCGTAAAAGAAGTATATTCTTAGATTGAATATGAGAGTCGCGTACGCGATGTTTTGTTTGAGATTGTGAGCTTTGACTATTTCAAAGTTGAGAATTTTGTTCAGTTAAAGTCTGAGAGGTAATTATACCCCAACTTGATTGACTTCAGGATTGATGGAGGAATGGTTAAGGTTCGATAGTGAAGATTAATTAGCAATATGGTTGTTTAACAAATGATAAATGGTTTGAGTTATAACAATGATGTTTTTATAACATCGGGTTAATTTAAAGGATTTTGAAATGTTTCCCCAAATAAAATGAGAGATATTTTCTACGCATAGAAAATGAAATGAATTGGTCAACGAGGAATTAAGAAATCGAATATGGAAATATTTTCCGATATTAATAAGATATATTTTCTGAATATAGAAAATAAGGATGCGTGAATATTTAGGAATTTCTAACTGGAATAAGAGATATTTTCTCGAATAAAGAAATTAAGATATTGAAAATGTTTTTCCAAGAATCGAGAGAGAAAATCGAGTTTTGAAAGGATACGAAAGATAGGAAATAGGAAATGGTAATATAATAAGGAATTGATTTAAAAAGAGGCCAGTGATGTTTGATGCTTGATCAGTAGAATTTCCAATTGGAAATAGGACCGTTGATTGTATGGATGTTTCTTTGATAGTTAAATCATTGACTATCAAAGTTTTGATATATTTTATACCTCCGGTTTCAACATGGAGAGTCCAGGATCAGATGTAATATCTGAAAACCACGTTGTATTGGTATAAGCATTACGAACCAACTTGTACTGAAGATAATTGAAGACGAAGTAAAATGCAAGGGTTGTTCTGTTAATCCTAGATAGCAATTGCCCAAGATGGATTAATAAAATAGTGCCTTCGATTTGTCCAGTCCCAAGACAATGTGTATGGATGAATGTTTGACGATGTGACATTCAAAGTAAATGATACCCAGATGTTCTGAACGATAATCATGACCTCAAGCCTCATCGCCCAAGAAATGACAAAAATCAGGCAGCCAGCATGGCCATGTGGGTCATTCCTCTTAGGGGTCACCTGATCTAGACAAATTTCACTTGCTTCTTATTTTATTCACTGCTATATGCTTTCAGTAATAGTTGTTGATCACCACCATTGGTGATAATATGCTCGGTACACTCAAGTTAAATGAGTATCCAGCTATGTGTGGACCGGGTTGCAAGACGTTCTTGTTGAACCCAGTGTATTCCCCTCTAGAGATACACTATTGGAAGGTGGTTCCATACCTTGTCATGCTGGAAATCCCATCTCCAATAAGCGCTCTGCGGTTTTTGATTTAATATTATATATGGAGTGTGAGATGCAAGCGTTCCGCTAGATTTCTATTTATTTGATTTAGACATTATTGTAATATCATTGGATTTGATATCAAAAATATTTTTGGTCATCGTAAGGTAAAAACCATCCTTGTTTATGTGTGGATCAGCCTTACGATTATCATTTCTTTCGAAAGGATTTTGAAAGTTAAACAATTGGTTGGATTTTACTCACACCAGTCCCATGGCTAACCTAGAGTTTATTTTGTTTGCTTTCCCTAAACTCTTGGGTGCCCAAATTTGTATCAGCAGTCAAGTAGTTAGGATTTTACAAATTCACTTGGAGGAGTTTGAAGTAGGAGGCTTCACCAGTTAGCTATAGACTATCATATTTTTCAGCTGTGTATTATGTTCATATCTGGAAACAAGTGTTTATAACTGTTCCAGAAATAACTGTTGTGCTCTGATGATGGTATGTATATAAAGTTACTGAGTTGTATTTCAAAGTTTATATTATCTTATATATTTTATTCGTTCCACTGAGAGTTTGTGATCTTCGTTTTCTTATATTCTAGTATTTCTTTCTTTGTATTTTTCATCCTTTAACTTCTTTCTAATAATGATTCGTATTTCTGTGCAATTTGGGTTGGATGTGTGGTGTTATTGGCCGACTCAAAGAGTACGGAAATTCAGCCGTTACATTTGGTATCAGAGCAGAAGGTTGAGTAGTAACCTTGGCTCTGTGGGCGTGACTCAATAAAGATGGGGTTAGTAATACCTTAGATTGAGTTTGAGTATTAATACGAGAGAACGTATTTGTAGATTTGATATAAAATTGTTTTATATCGTGTTGGCTGGCTTGTTGAGTGGTTTATGAATTCTGGTCGATACAGGATGTACAACTATATCGATATGTGTTTCTAAACTCTCAAACAAAGCAATTCGATACAGTATTGTTTTAAAATGGGTAAATGAAATAATTTTGCCAAAATCCATTTCTGATATAAAAGAAATAATTTTCTGAAATTATAGATTTGATTGATTGTTATTATAATCAAATGGCATTATAATATTTAAAGGATTATATAAAACCAAATTGAATTGATATAAGAATGGAATATGCAAATAAGCTAAATTAGAACTGGATTCAGATCAGAATTATGAATTTAAATTCCGGATATTTAGAAAATATTTCTTGAAGTATTTCAAAGGTAATATAGCATTGTTTTGAAGGATTTTCGAATAAGAATTGTTTTAAATCGATTTTAAAAGTGATTAAGCACTGAAATCACTTCAGTGGCAAGAAAATAATTCTGATAATGGATCGCGACATTATTGATGTTCATTTTCGAGTTTCTAAATGACGGATTTCTTTCATAATAGATTTATTAATGGAAATTGATTGAGAGAAATAAACTTGTTTTAGAAATTAGAATGTTTTAAATTGAGTTGATTATAAATATATGTGTATAAATATATATGATTTCAAACTGTTTTGAAATAAAACCCAAGAATTTGAATTCTGAAATTAATGTTTAACTTGTATAAGTTGAATAGATTGAAATGGTAAAAATGTATCAAATGAATTGAAATTAAACTCAAGTTAAGATTAACAAAATTGGATTGAGTTAGAAATAATTCCAAATGAAATTAAATAAAAAGAAATGTTTAGATTAGAATTATTAATATGAATTCGACTTATGAATAAGCAAGTTAAGTATATATTGTATGTTGTCAATTGAAATTGAATTGTGATAAATTTGGATTCAAGTATAATAAGTGGATTGACTTAAATAGAAATCAGATTTGAATTGATAGAATGGAAGTGAACTAACCAGAAGTTGATTAGAGATTTAAAATTGTAAGTTTGATTGATTTGGAACCAACTGGAAATGGATATATGTATGCCGAGCAGATATTGAATGGAAGCAAATGCAAGAGATAGAATTAATGCCCAACAAAAAGGTACATGTTTACAATATTACTTGGGTTTGATGGTTTTGTGAGCCTATGAGGAAAGCCGCTTGGCTTTTTGATTTTCTTTTAGATTGGAGAAAGCCTAGAAAGGCGAGTTGTGGTTGTACCGATTGAGCCGTGCAAAGGAGATGCTAGCGAAATTTTTCGAAAATTTAGAGAGTTAGAAAATTTTCAAGAAATTTTTGATAATTTAAAACCGAGTTGTTAATTATAATTGAAATAAGAAAACTAGAATCGGTTAAAAGAAATTCAAGTGGAATAATGAAATTGATAAATGGATTTAAAATCAATTGGAATGGGTGTGGATATGCAGAAGAGCATATGGATTGAAGGCAAGAAAGTGATGATGGATTGTCCAAAAATGGTGGACAGATCATTTGGAAAGAATTATGAATGGTCGAGTATTGATATGAGAATTCGAAGGTTGGGTAAGAACTGGGTTATGAAGATATGGAATATAAGATTTCAACCAAGTAGGTTATGAGGATTTAGAGTTACAGCATTTTTACTGCTTAGCAATTTCGAGGGCAAAATTATTTTAAAGGGGAAGGAATGTAACAATCCGAATTTTGAGGAATTTAATTCTAAATATTTAAATTGGTTTTAAATATTTATTTGAATTATAAAATGGTGCACTACGCTTTACGTATTAATTAAATTTATTTTTCTCCATAATAGTTCCTACTTCCAAGTTTCTATGATGATAAGCTGATAAGACATATTAATACCATAAACATGTAGGTTCAATGATCAAATGCTATAATGCGCAACACTGAACTTACATGAATTTATTGGAATGGATCAAACTAATATCAAAAAAAGGGATCCATATTATTTTCTAAATAATTTTCGATTTCAAACATGTATAATAGCAAAACAAGATTAAAAAAAGTAAAAAAGAAAATGAGAACAACATGGCTGCCAATCTTTACACATCGTCCTTCCCAAGCTATTGAAACTATGAGTGGCAAGCAATTATATTCCATGCTCCCCAATCTATTTCTCTTTTAAGTACTTATCCCAATTTTTTTTTAATCTCCAAACAAACGAAACCTGAGAGAAAACCTGAATTCCAAATTCGCAATGAAAATTTATAATTTTGGTTTCATTTAAATTGCATGAGAGAGAGAGAGATCTTCAAACTAAACATTATACCCAAGGGTTAGCAAAAAATAAAGTTTGACCTGTTTATGGTCAGTGCGGGCTTCAAGCTGAGTTTTTCTGGAATGAAACTCGACGTTATGGGGAGTGGGATGGCGACGCCTTTGTCTTAGGAGGTCAGAAGAAGAAAACCGTAGGGCGTACGATGATCTGAAATAGCTAGTTCCTAACAACCTAGGGTCTTGGGTTTCTTTCGTACACATCAGAGCATCGGACGAGGTTCGGTCTAAAACGTTGGAGAGCGGAGGGACGCAGGGATCTTCGGTGGTCGGGAACCAGACTTCGGTGAACTCTGCCGCCACCGGTAAGGAGATGAAGTGAGCACGGTTTGTCGAAGGAATTACAAACCTAGAGGAAGAAATATTGCAATACTTATTCACGTTTAAACCAAATTTAATTATGGTAATTAACGGTAATGATGGTCATTAGTAGTTAAGTATTTAAATTTCAATTCGAAACTTATAATGGATTTAAACAGGGAAAGGCTATAGGTGGCTATACTGAGTTTAGCTAATGGGGGGAAGCTCACTGGAAAGAGGAAATTAATTTTGTGGGGGAAAGGAATACAAAGAGGGGACTCTGTTTTACACAGTTAAAGGATAGAAGTGATTAACGAGAAAAAAAATGTGTTTTAGTAAATCATTGGGTTAGTGAGTGAAGGGAAGCTTGGTGTTGAGTAGTTGGAGCGATGGGATTCTGGTATCGAAATTTACATGAAAGTATGAGGGACTGATTTTTGGAAAGGGGAAGTTTGAACTGGTATGTTGGTGAAAGAGCAGTAATAGGAAGGCCAATATTTTTCTGAAATAAAAGAAAGGTATCAGATGCTTAAACTATCATTAAGGAAGTCAAATAGTAATTAGGAAGTTAATTAATCTATTAAATTTGTGTATAACTTGTAACGCAGCAGTTCAAACATAAATTATACCAGGCCTGTTTTAAAAGAGTGCAAAATGTAATTAAGATTGGTAATTAATTTATTAAAAGGATAATTATTTTAATATAAGTCGTGTGTACAGAACATTAATAACAGGTTCATTCATGAACAAAATTCAATGAAATTAGTCATGATGGAATCGTGACAAAGAGATCTACATTGTGGAACTGATGTAGCTGAAAATGGATCAAGAAGAATTTCATTGTAAAATCAAACATCGTTTGGTTTTAAATGAAATAAAAGTAAAATCGGCAATTGCGTACAATGTGAGTAAACTCACTAACTCTTACTTGTTTATATTTTTAATGAGTTTTAAATTTATTTACAATAATTTTATACTGTGTGATGGTTGTTTGGATGAATGGTTGATAAAATTGGTTGAAATGGTTGATATAGTTGTACGTTGATCGATTATTAGTGATGGTTACTATCATATTTCATATTTATGTGAAATTAATGTTAATTAACATCTGTGGATGCAGGGAAACAGGTTGGAGGGATCCAACTGGATCCCTCAACATTTATATTATTGTTTATTATTCACTAGGGCACATATTGTGATTGATTATGCTATGTTGAATTACCCTGGCCTTAGAATTTTGGCATTTAATACCGAAATATATTTCCGAATGTAGAAAATAAATTGATATTTAAAAAGAAAATTTATTTCCAAAATTAGAAATTGGATTTCGAATAGATTTGAAAGTAGAAACTTGTTTTAATGGATAAAACAAATAGTTAAATTTATAAATGATATTTATGGTTGAAGGGAAATAATTATCGTTGACTAATTAATATTTGGCTTGAAATTAGTATTTTATTATCGAATGAAATATCACTATAAGGTTTAAAAAGGAGATTTTAAATAGAAATATGTTTTAATAGATAAATTGAGAAGATTAAATTATGAAGACATTTTAAATTCAGTGAAAAATTTATAGTGGAATAAATTGAATTTATATGGAAAATGAAAAACGGTTTTGAAACCGATATTTGAAGTTGGATTTATACTTAGTAGTTATAAAGAAATTGTGAATGAGATTATAAATATTTGGAATAAAAAAATGAGATTTTCTATGGATAAATTTTAAATAGAAGTTATAGATGAAATTTGGATTTGAAAATATAAAATCAAATGAATTTGATTGTATATAAAAGAAATATATTCATAGTTAAAGTGAATAATGGTTTAAAGAAAATATTTTCCAAATAAAGTATCTCTAAAGAAAATTTAGATTCAAAATATGAATCCAGATTGGAAATTGAATGGAAAGGTAAATGGGTAATCGTTTTAAAAGAAAACGATGAGTTTTATTTCAAAATTCAGAAAATAAAATAAAGTGCAATAACATTTTATAGACTGGAATGGTTATAAAGGAGTTTGGTAATGATTTAAATGGAAAGGATAAATTCAATAGTGGATTTGGAATTTGAATTAACCTTAAATGGTAGATAAATTTTGAAGTTCAGAATATAAATCGAATATAGAGTATTCGAATGAGAGTTATTTATTGGAATTTGATTATATCGAATTTAGGAAAGTAGTTATTTTTATTTTCCGTTTGAATCAAATTATATTGTTTAATTAATTAATTATTTACTTATTAATTTATTTATTGAAATTAATAATTACAAGTTATAATTTTATAAATCAAATATTTGGAAACAACAATTTTAACTCTATCGTTATAATAAATATTTGTAAATCTAAATAGTGATTACCACGCTATCGTTATAATAAAGGTTATATAAATCTAAACAGCGATTTTAATGCTACCATTATCGTAAATGTTTTATAAATCAAATATTTGGTAACAGCAATTATAACGCTACCGTTATAATCAATGTTTTTCCATAAAAGAAGTATATTCTTAGATTGAATCCGAGAGTCGCATATCGATGTTTTGTTTAAAGTTGTGAGCTTTGACACTTTCAAAGTTGAGAATGTTGTTCAATTAAGGTCTGAGAGGTAATTATACTCCAACTTGATTGACTTCAGGATTGGTGGAGGAATGGTTAAGGTTCGATAGTGAAGATTGACTAGCAATATGGTTAGTCAATAAATGATAAACGGTTTGAGTTATAATAACGATGTTTTTATAACATCGGGTTAATTTAAAGGATTTTGAAATGTTTCCCCAAATAAAATGGGAGATATTTTGTACGCACAGGAAATGAATTGGTCAACGAGGAATTAAGAAATTGGGTATGGAAATATTTTCCGATATTAATAAGATATATTTTCTGAATATAGAAAATAAGGATTCGTGAATATTTAGGAATGTTTTCTAATTGGAATAATAGATATTTTCTCGAATAAAGAAATTAGGATATTGGAAATGTTTTTCCAAGAATCGAGAGAGAAAATCAAGTTTTGAAAGGATACAGAAGATGGGAAATAAGAATTGGAAATGGTAATATAATAAGGAATTGATTTAAAAAGGGGCCAGTGTTGTTTGATGCTTGATCGGTAGAATTTTCAATTGGAAATGGGACCATTGATTGTATGGGTGTTTCTTTGATAGTTAAATCACTGACTATTAGAGTTTTGATATATTTTATACCTCCGTTGTCAATATGGAGAGTCCGGGATCAGATTTAATATCCGAAAACCACTCCGTATTGGTAAAAGCATTACAAATCAAATTATGCTGAAGATAATTGAAGACGGAATAAAATGCAAGGGCTGT
The DNA here is from genome assembly GCA_030737875.1 of Allium sativum. Lineage (NCBI taxonomy): Eukaryota > Viridiplantae > Streptophyta > Magnoliopsida > Asparagales > Amaryllidaceae > Allium > Allium sativum. Next base: position 1,033,955,661 of record CM060916.1, on the reverse strand, counting down.
TCTGTTAATCCTAGATAGCAATTGCCCAAGATGGATTAATAGAATAGTGCCTTCGGTTTGTCAAGTCCCAGGACAATGTGTATGGACGAATGTTTGACGACGTGACATTCAAAGTAAATGATAGCAAGATGTTCTGAAAGATAATCATGACCTCAAGCCTCATCACCCGAGAAATGACAGAAATCAGGTTGGGTGGCATGGCCATGTGGGTCATTGTGACGATCCTAAAATCCCGTGACACGGTGTTAAGGATAATCATTGGAATATAACACATTAATCACCATTAGCAGATCACAGATAATAGCATAAACAGAAAAATAGAATAATTTACACACATATGACAGCGGAATCATATAGATATCATCACATCAGAGAAGCACAGTACAAGATACAACTTAGTGCATAATGATACATAATCAGTCACCATCGCCAGAGGCGGAATCATACATAAAGAGTACACAAAAGGAATATCAGTCTACATCGCCAATGGCGGAATCATAATATAGATACAATAATGGCGGAGAAAATCCAAGTCAGCACGGTGTAGTCAAGCCTCACCATGGGCCAAAAGGTGCGTCAGAAACCTGTAACTAGGCTGCCCATGTGAAAATGAGGGCACCCGAGTTTGCAAGGTGAAACAAACTACGAGTCAGTCATGGGACTGGTATGAGAAATCTAGTCAACTTATTAACAACAATAATAAGGCAAATCAAAGGACCACGCCGCTTTCGCGGAACGGGTTTACTCCAATGAGTGCTAGTGCATGAAATAAAGTAAATGATTAAATCAACGCAATGCTTTTTATAAAATGATGCCATTATAAGACTCAGGTCCCATCACACAATGCAACGCAAGCCGGAGGATAGAGTTTTTACCTTATAATGGCCAAAAGATGCTTCATACAAATAAAACAAAAGTGCTTGATATTATTACTAGTGCATATATGTTTCAAAAACAAATTCAATCATAAATATCAATCCTAGGCGGCATAGCTACCATCTACTATGTCGCCATACTAGTAATACAATCACATCCGCATATTTCGTATTGGAAACTAGATTCCTTCATGAGTCGAGGCAAGGGGCAAGCTCCTCTCCGATTCGAGACACTCTAGCAAATGTCCCAGGACCCCACTATGATCCTTGGATCTTCAGGGCTGGTCCTCTCTTACTTTTGAGGATTAGTTATTCCTGAACACACATTTCCCGGTCCTTACAGACCTATATCGAGGCGCCTCGCATTCCAACAACTACATAGGTGAAAAGTATATATAATGTCAGGGCTGGTAGGTCACTGACACCACCTTAGCTAGAAAGAAACGTCGTGCTCTCCATGCAGTCACTCTCCCGTTCTTGACTCATACCGAGGTGTGAGGCTCGCGAATTCATGTTATACACAAAGCTACGTCACACAGACCATGCTTTGATCATCAACCTCAAGACTTTGCTTTGCAACAGAAGCCTTGATCTTATGCCACTTAGGCGTGCCACACAGGCAATCCATTCCATGCGACTGATTTCTGTCAATGTATAACCTCTGAGCTCGTACGTCTCAGAGAAGGGCGTTAAGAAAGAGAATAAATTCTCCACCACCAAACAGATATATATTTAACAGAGATCAATCAACACAGAACAAAATCCAATGTCAGACACACAGTCCATTTACAAGTCCGTTCTGGGTCTGAATGAAATTGGAGGCACCAATTCTTCGCATATCCGTACAATCAACAGTATGTTTGGACGGCTACTACTTCAATTCCTTCATGGTAGCTACTCCAATCACGAGCATCAGTAGCGCCCATCCATCCAATGTGGAGATCGTCGGTCTTCAGCCGTCTTCGACTCTTCGACTTCTCAACGTCGATCGATTATTTGAAATGAGATAAACTCGGCCTTTTCAAATAACCCACGTATATTTAGATTTTCAAATCAATTAATCACATGGTTGGACTATTCAATATTCACATTTCAGTTATTTAGTTATAATTTTCATGTCAAATACATTCAACCATCACATCTCAAGCAAACACAACAAAATTGGTTTATTTCCACTCTATATCGTCTATAGTATTTTATAACGATATATCGCCATTTTTATTTAATTTAAAACGGCCATATTTAATTAAACGACGTTTCGGGTCGTGTCGATGCACTGGCGCTGCTTTTCACTAATTTTGTTTTACACATCTCTGAAAATCTAACCGTTGGATCTTCACAAATTTTACATCATTAGGAAGGTCATTTCAAAACGAATCCAACAGTTTCAGTTTTGGGAAAATCCGACGGTCGGATCTTCCACACTAGCCATTTGAAGTTACGATTTCAATTTACGAACTGCAGCGTCGTTATTCGATTTAATTTAATTATATATATATATATAAATATAATCGTTTTTGGCGCTGTTTTTCTTCAGTTTTGAATTAAACATTCCAGACAATCCAACCATCGGATCTTCACAAAGTTGGTGCCGTTGGAAAGATATTTCCAAGGCGAACCCAACGGTTGCGGTTTCGGGAAAATCCAATGGTTGGATTTCCCGCACTAGTCGTTTGAAATCACAGTTTCAAAACACGAACTACACGGCCACGTTTCGTTTTAATTCTATTTATATTTATATATTTATATAAATATAGTTCATTCAAAAATTCCTATATCGTTTCTACTTCAATTATTTCACTAACGCCTTTAAATTTCAGAAAATTTCGCCATAACCTCCTTTGTACGGGAGGGTCTGGGAAAATTCCCAAATAGCCACACGGGCGTCTCATACCAAAAAGAAAAAGAAAAAGCCAAGCGGCTAGCCAACAGGCTCATAAAATCATCACCCCAAACAAAGCGGTAAATGTGTACCTATTTGTCGGGCACAAAATTTTATTTCTCTTCTCTAGCCCCTTTCCTTTAACCTGTTCAATAGATATGCATGTACATATGTACAATTTCTATCACTTATCATTTTCCATTCAATTTCATATTTGATTTTCTTTGGTTTAAAAACATCATTCATTCTAATGTTGCATGCATAGGCTAAAATCATATCATTAGCTAATTAATGTATATTTCAACTCATGCACGTTTATTTGAACAAGTGGCTATTTTTAACACTTCACATTTCAAAGATGATAATTTTGGCGAACTAAAATATATTTCAACGCATGACTATTTTATTTAGTTCCTATGCATGTTAAAAATAATATTTCTTTCACAAATATTTATTTCAACGTCCGCATATCTTTAGCATATCACAAATATGATAAAAATGATATTTTTATCATTCAAAATATTTATTCGACAAATGGATGTTTCAACACTTCATAGTTTCAATAAAAATGTAATTTTTATTGTTCGATCCTTTTATTCAACACATGAACTTTTCCACTACACACACTTCTCAACAAATGAGCATTTCCACACATGGACATTTTATTTATGTTGTTCATATTAGAAAGATGGGATTTTTATTGTTGAAACTATTTATATAAGGCGAATATTTTTCATACTTCATATATATATAAAAAATGTGATTTTTATTGTTTAAACACTTCATTCATTCACAAATGAATCTAATTTTCACACAACACTTTTCAACACACAAACATTTCCACACATGGATATAGTTTCAATATATGGCTTTAATTTCTATGCATGAAAATAATTTCAACATATGAAAATAATTCTAACACACAAAGATTATTCAAAATTTCGGCAGCATAACGACAGGGTAGTTAAAACCGGCACCGTCCCTAGTACGGCTCCTCGCTCTACCTTAAAACCTCGCGGTTTTTGACAATGGGGATTCATGCATCTAATTCGCATGCAGGCGGCATGTTTATTTTTATTTCCACAAATATTTCCAATTCATTTCAATCACCAATGGGTATTTTTCAACCACAACCAAACAATATCAACCACAAACAATTATTCAACCATTCGTATTTTTCATCCAATATTTCACACCAAATCACAACAATAAATATCGTCCATGGTTTGTGGACGAGGGGAGTATATATATATATATATAAATATATAAATATATATTTGCTATATTTCACTAGCATTTCAACACATATATCAATTATTCTATGCATGTAAAATTCATACTTCGCTTACATAGCTTACACTACGTATGTACATGAGGTATACAACACGTGTGTAATTTATATTTCGCTAATATAAATTATACACGACATTTTACATTCGATTTCACGTTAATTTAGATTTCTCACATTGGTTTTCGGAGCACTAAAAATCGATACAATGTCAGAAAAATCCGCGGCTTCTTCTATTGGGTAGAGAGCTTCCTTGCAGTCCCGATGTTTCCTGTTTCATCGAATTTCGTCAACACACCAAAAAGATATGATTTTTCAAAGTGTAAAGATCAAAGAAAAACTCACTTTCACGAAGCTTCAAAACTAGGTTTACAGTTTTCGCGAAATCAGTGGCTCGTGGGGACGATCGGGGGTGCTGACGTGGAAGAGGACGGCGAGGGCTTCACGGCGCTGGTGGTTTGAGGGAGTGCGGTGGCAGATCGGAGCGGCGGCGGCGCTGGGAAGGTCGGGACTTCCTGGCCTCGATTCAGGCGGAGGAGGCGACGAGGGTGGCGATGCTGGGGTCGGATTTGAAGAGGGGGCTGAGACGCGTCGAATGGTGACGGTGGCGAAGTCTGGAAGCGACTGTGGCGGCGGAGGCGGAGGAGAGAAGGTCAGGAACGGGTTTCGCCGTTTATCGGGGGGGTTTCTTTTTTTTAAAAAAAAAAATTTATGAAAGGAAAATTCTGATTGGCCGAGGACTATATTAAATTTTTAAATGGTATTTTCTCAAACGAAATCCTTTTTAAACCCAACGACTGTCGCCCCTAGCTAAATACCCCCATTCCGGACACAATGGGATATGTTTCGTAGGCCAATTCGACTGTTACAGTCAGTTATTTTTAAAATTAAAGTATAAAACATTTACTTTTTAACTTTCAACGTACATTTCAATTTGCCAGGGCCACAAACTGATTCGAAAAATTCCAGAAAAAAAAATCTAGCTAAGTTTTGACGCTACGGTCCCAACAAAACTAGTTTCGTCGAATTCCGAGGTCGTTTGAAAAATGGCCATTTTCTGGTCGATCCAATTTAACAGAAATTGACCAATCACATTTTCTTTTGCCACGCTCACATACTAGCTTCAAAAATTATGAAATTTGAAACCTAGCAATTGTTTAATATCCCGGACCCAACAAAAGTGGTTTCGTCGAATTCCGAGGTCGTATGCAAAATATCAATTTTCCAGGGCTATATATTCCATATACCGACCCTTCTGAAAATTCATTCGGCCATAACTTTTGATTCCCGTTATGAAACTTCGATTTTTAAGATTCGTTAGAAAGGTATTGAATAACAGATTTAAATATTTTTGGTTTCGCTAAAATCCATTATATTTTCCACCCTGCACAGTCAGTCGAAGTTTGAATTCAAATTTTCAAACCGACTCTCTATTCCTAATTCACTATTTTATTGAAATATTCTATTTCAATTGTTCAAATCCTTTTGAAATTACCAATTTAAAAATTTTAAATTGGCTCGTATTTTCCGGGTTATTACAATCTCCCCCACTTAAAACTTTTCGTCCTCAAAAAGGAAACAACAGTAGAGTAGGAAATAAAATGTAAATGCAAAGTATTGTAAAGGTACCTTGCACTGGAGTTAGTCAGAGATATCCACTCTGCATTTGGGGTAAGCTTGCTTAATGCTTTCCTCAGTTTCCCAAGTACAGTCTCTAGGATCACTGCTCCACTGCACTTTAACTAAATGAACCTTTTTGCTTCTGAGTTCTCTAGTTTATTTGCCAACAATCTTTAATGGCTCTCTTCTGAGTGCTAATTCTGGAGTTATCTCCACATCCCGTTGCGCTGTTTCTTCTACAACAAGATCCGGATCATGCACATGTCTTCTAAGTTGAGATACGTGAAATACATTGTGCACTCCAGGCAACCAATCTGGCAATTGAACTCTATAAGCAAGAGTTCCAATTCGTTCAAGTATAGGAAACGGACCAATAAATCTCGGTGCCAACTTCCCAGTCTTGCCAGATCTGATTACTCCTCTCATCGGAGAAACCTTCAAATAAACATGATCACCAACAACAAATGTCAAATCTCTCCTTCTAGAGTCTGCATAACTTTTCTGTCGGCTTTGGGCGGTTTTCAATCGTTTCTTGATGAAGTCGACTTTATCAGATGCTTCTCTAATCATATCGGGTCCTAGTACAAGTCTGTTGCCAGGTTCTACCCAACATGCTGGAGATCTGCAGGGTCTGCCATATAATGCTTCAAATGGCGACATTCTCAAACTTGCTTGATAGCTATTGTTATATGAGAATTCGGCCAAATGCAAATGATCTTCCCATGACCCACCAAAATCAATTATACAAGCCCGCAATAAATCTTCTAGAATTCTATTCACCCGCTCAGTTTGGCCATCCGTTTGTGGGTGATAAGCGGTGCTCATATTCAGTTTTGTTCCCAATTCTGTCTGGAAAGCCTCCCAGAATTTGCTAGTAAATAGGGGATCTCTATCACTGACTATGCTGATGGGAATTCCATGCAGCTTAACAATTTCTCTAAAATATATCTGCGCTAGACTTTGAGCAGTTCTATTGGATCTGACAGGTATAAAATGGGCAGTCTTCGTGAAGCGATCTACGATTACCCAAATGCTGTCATTACCTTTCTTGGTTCGCGGCAACCCATCTAAGAAATCCATGGAAATCTGTTCCCATTTCCAGCCTGGGACTTCCAACGGTTGCAACAGTCCAGCTAGCTTCTGTTGGTCACTCTTGACCAATTGACAAGTAGGGCATCTGCTAACATACAAAGAAATATCTCTTTTCATTGCCTTCCACCAGAAAGTGCGTTTGATATCGTTGTACATTTTACTCACCCCAGGATGGATGCAAAATTTGGATTTATGGCATTCGTCCAGCACTTCTCTTCGAAGGCCAGGAATATTTGGAATGCAAATCCTATTATTTAACCTGAGAACCCCCCTATTGTCAATACGAAAACTCGTGGTTTCACCTTCCTTGACTCTCTGACTAATTCTCTGAATGAATTCATCGTCTTTCTGAAGGGCTGAAATCCTATCAATCAATCCAGGTGTAATTATAAGATTGGCAATGATTGCGGTTTTCCTACTAAGCGCATCCGCTACTACGTTTGCTTTCCCCGGCGTATACAGGATATCAAGATCATACGCTGCAAGAAATTCTAGCCAACGCTGTTGTCTCAGATTCAGATCTTTCTGGGTATATAAATACTTCAATGATTGATGATCTGTGTACAGTATAAATTTCTCGCCCAATAAATAATGCCTCCAGATTTTCAATGCAAAAACGATAGCCAGCAGCTCAAGATCATGAGTTACATAATTCTTCTCATGCGGTTTCAGTTGGCGGCTTGCATAAGCGACTACTTGGCCTCTCTGCATTAACACTGCACCAAGACCTCTAATAGAAGCATCTGTCCAAACCGTTAAATCCTGATTGCCATCAATAATAGTTAACACTGGAGCAGTGGTCAGCTTCGATTTCAATTCCTGGAAAACTTCTTCACAGTCGGAAGTCCACTTAAACTTCTCATGTTTCTTTCTGAGCTTCGTTAACGGAGCGGATATCTTTGAAAAATCCTTAACGAACTTCCGATAATAACTAGCCAACCCCATAAAACTTCTAACTTCTGTGGGAGTAGTGGGTTGTTTCCAGTCTTGAATCGCTGTTATTTTGCTTGGGTCAACAGAAATTCCTTTCTCTGACACGACATGGCCGAGAAATTTGACTTCTTCTTGCCAGAAGACACATTTAGAGAATTTGGCTTTGAAGGCGTTCTTCCTTAGAATCTCCAATACTTGTTCTAAGTGTTTTTCATGCTCGGGTTTTGATTTGGAGTAGATTAAAATATCATCGATGAATACGAGGACAAATTTATTCAGAACTCCCCTGAACACCCTATTCATTAGATCGACAAAGTATGCTGGAGCATTACACAGGCCAAACGGCATTACTAACCATTCATAAAATATGTCTGGACCTCTGAAAGCTGTCAAAGGAACACACTCTTCTGCTATTCTCAATTGATGAAAACCTGTAGCTAGGTCCATTCGGGAAAATACCTTCGCCCCATTCAATTGGTCTAGCAAATCATCAATGCGGGGTAATGGATACTTATTTTTAAGCGTCTGTTTGTTGAGGTCTCGGTAATCAACACATAATCTAAGAGTACCGTCTGACTTTGGGACAAACACAACAGCTGCACCCCAATTAGAAAAACTAGGTCTGATTAGACCTTTCCACAACAATTGACGAGTTTGATCGCCTAATTCTTCTTTTTCTTTCGGAGTCATTCTGCGAATTGGATGTACCACTGGTCTGGCATTGGGAATTAGGTCGATTCGGAATTCTATTTCTCTTTGCGGAGGTAAGTTTTCAACTTCTTCAAACACATCCGCATAGTTTCTAACAATCAGAATCTTTTCCATGGAAGTGGGGATAAGTTCTAATGCTGACCAAAATTCTTCTCTATTCGGATTCGAACCATGACAGGGAACCGTAACATATCCAAGCTTCGTTCGAATTTTAACGATTCTTTCCGCACAATTCACTTCGGCTTCATATTTCGTTAACCAATCTAGCCCGAGAATAATATCGAATTCGGGAAAATCCATAACGATTAAATTAAAAGGAAACTTGTAGGAAGAATAAGAGACTGGCACTCTACAATATGAACCGAGAGTAATAGGACCCCCTATTGGGTTAGGAACTTCAACCGATTCTTTGAGCTTTCGCTATTTTAACTTCAATTTGTGCATTGTGTTTTTAGCAATAAAACTACGCGACGCACCTGTGTCAAACAATACAGAAACAAGAATATTTTTAATTGTAAGGGTACCCCCCAAAACATCAGGTTTACCTGCTCCATCGGAAGCAGCTGGCGGGCTAGACCCGTCGTAGACATGAGCTACTGTAGCTTTCTTCAGCAAGGGACAGTCTTTGACTAGATGATCGGTCTTGCGACAGTTGAAGCACGAGCGAGGGTTCTGAGAGCCTTGGCTCGAGCCTTGAGAATTTGTCTTCTGTCTCTTCGGAGCTGTGCAGACGTTTGAGTAGGGCCCCGGCTTACCACAGTTAAAGCAATTTCCTCTTGGCGGCTTGCCAGTCTGAGGTTTTGAAGATGCTGCTTGGCTCGACTCGCCTTGATTTACAGCAGGCTTGCGCTTGTTTCCGGCTTGGCTTCTAGCGCGATCCTGATCCAGATGCCTTTGATCAAGGTCTTCATAGTTGCATGTCATTTCCACCAGCTCATTGAATTCCAGCTTGACATGGGCCATGGCTCTATCATGATATTGTCGCCTTAGCCCAAGGATAAACCTCTTATTTTTGGATTTCGCTGTGGCGACGAGCTCTGGAGCATAGGGCGACAACATTGTAAATTTATTCAGATAATCCTGCACGGAAAGATCCCCTTACTGGAGATTGGCGAAGTCATCATGCATTCTTTCTAGAGTTTGTTCTGGGACATATTTCTCCTTGAAGAGTTTTTTAAATCCATCCCATGTTCTCCCAGCTTCTCTATTCCCGGCGGTAAGAGATTCCCACCATAATTCAGCTTGTTCCTGCATAAGCCAGGCGCCCATAATAGCTTTGTCTTTGTCTCCAAGCCTTAGGCCTTCAAGAATTTTTTTCGCATGTTTTGAGCCATGCAAGGGCCTCTATTACGGTGCCAGTCCCCGAGAAGGTCTTGCCTCCTAAGTTCTTATATCGCTTAGCTACACGGTCAAGCTCGAAGTATTGAGCTGCCGGAGGTTGTATGAAAGGTCCTTCTTGAGCTGGGACTTCTCCCCTTCCTCGGCCTCGGCCGGCACGGCCTCCTCTAGCGGCGGCGGCTCTGGTAGCCATTTTTCAAATTTTGTATAAGCAATGAAAAAGTCAGCTAACAGAAATGATAGTCTATTGCATAGTTAAACAGAAAATTTACGGAAAGATAACGATGGATTGATCAATTGTTTTTGCTATTCTGCTCGGCTCATTCTGGGACTTTACTAGTCCTATCTTTAATGAGCGACTCGCCTTAGAATACTACTGATTCTATTTTGACGAAGTGTTTAATGTGTTAGACTCCAGAACTAAGGTTAACCAAAGCTCTGATACCAGCTGTGACGATCCTAAAACCCCGTGACACGGTGTTAAGGATAATCATTGGAATATAACACATTAATCACCATTAGCAGATCACAGATAATAGCATAAATAGAAAAATAGAATAATTTACACACATATGACAGCGGAATCATATAGATATCATCACATCAGAGAAGCACAGTACAGGATACAACTTAGTGCATAATGATACATAATCAGTCACCATCGCCAGAGGCGGAATCATACATAAAGAGTACACAAAAGGAATATCAGTCTACATCGCCAATGGCGGAATCATAATATAGATACAATAATGGCGGAGAAAATCCAAGTCAGCACGTTGTAGTCAAGCCTCGCCATGAGCCAAAAGGTGCGTCAGAAACCTGTAACTAGGCTGCCCGTGTGAAAATGAGGGCACCCGAGTTTGCAAGGTGAAACAAACTACGAGTCAGTCATGGGACTGGTATGAGAAATCTATTCAACTTATTAACAACAATAATAAGGCAAATCAAAGGACCACGCCGCTTTCGCGGAACGGGTTTACTCCAATGAGTGCTAGTGCATGAAATAAAGTAAATGATTAAATCAATGCAATGCTTTTTATAAAATGAAGCCATTATAAGACTCAGGTCCCATAACACAATGCAACGCAAGCCGGAGGATAGAGTTTTTACCTTATAATGGCCAAAAGATGCTTCATACGAATAAAACAAAAGTGCTTGATACTATTACTAGTGCATATATGTTTCAAAAACAAATTCAATCGTAAATATCAATCCTAGGCGGCATAGCTACCATCTACTATGTCGCCATACTAGTAATACAATCACATCCGCATATTTTGTATTGGAAACTGGATTCCTTCATGAGTCGAGGCAAGGGGCAAGCTCCTCTCCGATTCGAGACACTCTAGCAAATGTCCCAGGACCCCACTATGATCCTTGGATCTTCAGGGCCGGTCCTCTCTTACTTTTGAGGATTAGTTATTCCTGAACACACGTTTCCCGGTCCTTACAGACCTATATCGAGGCGCCTCGCATTCCAACAACCACACAGGTGAATAGTATATATAATGTCAGGGCTGGTAGGTCACTGACACCACCTTAGCTAGAAATAAACGTCGTGCTCTCCCTGCAGTCACTCTCCCGTTTTTGACTCATACCGAGGTGTGAGGCTAGCGAATTCATGTTATACACAAAGCTACGTCACACAGACCATGCTTTGATCATCAACCTCAAGACTTTGCTTTGCAACAGAAGCCTTGATCTTATGCCACTTAGACGTGCCACACAGGCAATCCACTCCATGCGACTGATTTCTGTCAATGTATAACCTCTGAGCTCGTACGTCTCAGAGAAGGTCGTTAAGCAAGAGAATAAATTCTCCGCCGCCAAACAAGTATATATTTAACAGAGATCAATCAACACAGAACAAAATCCGATGTCAGACACACAGTCCATTTACAAGTCCGTTCTGGGTCTGAACGAAACCGGAGGCACCAATTCCTCGCATATCCGTACAATCAACAGTATGTTTGGACGGCTAGTACTTCAATTCCTTCATGGTAGCTACTCCAATCACGAGCATCAGTAGCGCCCATCCATCCAATGTGGAGATCGTCGGTCTTCAGCCGTCTTCGACTCTTCGACTTCTCAACGTCGATCGATTATTTGAAATGAGATAAACTCGGCCTTTTCAAATAACCCACGTATATTTGATTTTCAAATCAATTAATCACATGGTTGGACTATTCAACATTCACATTTCAGTTATTTAGTTATAATTTTCATGTCAAATACATTCAACCATCACATCACAAGCAAACACAACAAAATTGGTTTATTTCCACTCTATATCGTCTATAGTATTTTATAACGATATATCGCCATTTTTATTTAATTTAAAACGGCCATATTTAATTAAACGACGTTTCGGGTCGTGTCGATGCACTGGCGCTGCTTTTCACTAATTTTGTTTTACACATATCTGAAAATCTAACCGTTGGATCTTCACAAATTTTACATCATTAGGAAGGTCATTTCAAAACGAATCCAACGGTTTCAATTTTGGGAAAATCCGACGGTCGGATCTTCCACACTAGCCATTTGAAGTTACGATTTCAATTTACGAACTACAGCATCGTTATTCGATTTAATTTAATTATATTTATATATATATATAAATATAATCATTTCTGGTGCTGTTTTTCTTCAGTTTCGAATTAAACATTCCAGACAATCCAACCGTCGGATCTTCACAAAGTTGGTGCCGTTGGAAAGATATTTCCAAGGCGAACCAACGGTTGCGGTTTCGGGAAAATCCAATGGTCGGATTTCCCGCACTAGTCGTTTGAAATCACGGTTTCAAAACACGAACTGCACGGCCACGTTTCGTTTTAATTCTATTTATATTTATATATTTATATAAATATAGTTCATTCAAAAATTCCTATATCGTTTCTACTTCAATTATTTCACTAACGCCTTTAAATTTCGGAAAATTTCGCCATAACCTCCTTTGTACGGGAGGGTCTGGGAAAATTCCCAAATAGCCACACGGGCGTCTCATATCAAAAAGAAAAAGAAAAAGAAAAAGCCAAGCGGCTAGCCAACAGGCTCATAAAATCATCACCCAAACAAAGCGGTAAATGTGTACCTATTTGTCGGGCACAAAATTTTATTTCTCTTCTCTAGCCCCTTTCCTTTAACCTGTTCAATAGATATGCATGTACATATATACAATTTCTATCACTTATCATTTTCCATTCAATTTCATATTTGATTTGCTTTGGTTTAAAAACACCATTCGTTCTAATGTTGCATGCATAAGCTAAAATCATATCATTAGCTAATTAATGTATATTTCAACTCATGCACGTTTATTTGAACAAGTGGCTATTTTTAACACTTCACATTTCAAAGATGATAATTTTGGCGAACTAAAATATATTTCAACACATGACTATTTTATTTAGTTCCTATGCATGTTAAAAATAATACTTCTTTCACAAATATTTATTTCAACGTCCGCATATCTTTAGCATATCACAAATATGATAAAAATGATATTTTTATCATTCAAAATATTTATTCGACAAATGGATGTTTCAACACTTCATAGTTTCAATAAAAATGTAATTTTTATTGTTTGATCTTTTTATTCAACACATGAACTTTTCCACTACACACACTTCTCAACAAATGAGCATTTCCACACATGGACATTTTATTTATGTTGTTCATATTAGAAAGATGGGATTTTTATTGTTGAAACTATTTATATAAGGCGAATATTTTTCATACTTCATATATATATAAAAAAATGTGATTTTTATTGTTTAAACACTTCATTCATTCACAAATGAATCTAATTTTCACACAACACTTTTCAACGCACAAACATTTCCACACATGGATATAGTTTCAATATATGGCTTTAATTTCTATGCATGAAAATAATTTCAACATATGAAAATAATTCTAACACACAAAGATTATTCAAAATTTCGGCAGCATAACGGCAGGGTAGTTAAAACCGGCACCGTCCCTAGTACGGCTCCTCGCTCTACCTTAAAACCTCGCGGTTTTTGACAATGGGGATTCATGCATCTAATTCGCACGCATGCGGCATGTTTATTTTTATTTCCACAAATATTTCCAATTCATTTCAATCACCAATGGGTATTTTTCAACCACAACCAAACAATATCAACCACAAACAATTATTCAACCATTCGTATTTTTCATCCAATATTTCACACCAAATCACAACAATAAATATCGTCCATGGTTTGTGGACGAGGGGAGTATATATATATATATATATGCTATATTTCACTAGCATTTCAACACATATATCAATTATTCTATGCATGTAAAATTCATACTTCGCTTATATAGCTTACACTACGTATGTACATGAGGTATACAACACGTGTGTAATTTATATTTCGCTAATATAAATTATACACGACATTTTCCATTCAATTTCATGTTAATTTAGATTTCTCACATTGGTTTTCGGAGCACTAAAAATCGATACGATGTCAGAAAAATCCGCGGCTTCTTCTATTGGGTAGAGAGCTTCCTTGTGGTCCCGATGTTTCCTGTTTCATTGAATTTCGTCAACACACCAAAAAGATATGATTTTTCAAAGTGTAAAGATCAAAGAAAAACTCACTTTCGCGAAGCTTCAAAACTAGGTTTATAGTTTTCGCGAAATCAGTGGCTCGTGGGGACGATCGGGGGTGCTGACGTGGAAGAGGACGGCGAGGGCTTCACGGCGCTGGTGGTTTGAGGGGGTGCAGTGGCAGATCGGAGCGGCGGCGGCGCTGGGAAGGTCGGGACTTCCTGGCCTCGATTCAGGCGGAGGAGGCGACGAGGGTGGCGATGCTGGGGTCGGATTTGAAGAGGGGGTTGAGACGCGTCGAATGGTGGCGGTGGCGAAGTCTGGAAGCGACTGTGGCGGCGGCGGCGGAGGAGAGAAGGTCAGGAGAGGGTTTCGCCGTTGATCGGGGGGTTTTCATTTTTTTTTTAAATTTATGAAAGGAAAATTCTGATTGGCCGAGGACTATATTAAATTTTTAAATGGTGTTTTCTCAAACGAACTCCTTTTTAAACCCAACGACTATCGCCCCTAGCTAAATACCCCCATTCCGGACACAATGGGATATGTTTTGTAGGCCAATTCGACTGTTACGGTCAGTTATTTTTCAAATTAAAGTATAAAACATTTACTTTTTAACTTTCAATGTACATTTCAATTTGCCAGGGCCACAAACTGATTCGAAAAATTCCAGAAAAATAAATCTAGCTAAGTTTTGATGCTACGGTCCCAACAAAACTAGTTTCGTCGAATTCCGAGGTCGTTTGAAAAATGGCCATTTTCTGGTCGATCCAATTTAACAGAAATTGACCAATCAAATTTTCTTTTGCCACGCTCACATACTAGCTTCAAAAATTATGAAATTTGAAACCTAGCAATAGTTTAATATCCCGGACCCAACAAAAGTGGTTTCGTCGAATTCCGAGGTCGTATGCAAAATATCAATTTTCCAGGGCTATATATTCCATATACCGACCCTTCTGAAAATTCATTCGGCCATAACTTTTGATTCCCGTTATGAAACTTCGATTTTTCAGATTCGTTATAAAGGTATTGAATAACAGATTTAAATATTTTTGGTTTCGCTAAAATCCGTTATATTTTCCACCCTGCACAGTCAGTCGAAGTTTGAATTCAAATTTTCAAACCAACTCTCTATTCCTAATTCACTATTTTATTGAAATATTCTATTTCAATGGTTCAAATCCTTTTGAAATTACCAATTTAAAAATTTTAAATTGGCTCGTATTTTCCGGGTTATTACAGTCATTCCCATTAGGGGTATTATCACCTGATCTAGAGAAATTTCATTTGATTTTTGTTTTATTCGCTGCTATGTGCTTTCGATAACGGTTGTTGATCACAACCGTTTTTGATAATATGCTAGATACACTCAAGTTAAATGAGTGACCAGCCATGTATGGGCCGGGTTGCAAGACGTTCTTGTTGAAACCAGTGTATTCCCCTCTGGACATACACTATCGGAAGGTGGTTCCATACATTGTCATGTTGGAAGTCCAATCTCCAATAAGTGCCCTGCGTTTTTTGATTTAATATTATATATGGAGCATGAGATGCAAGCGTTCCACTAGATTTCTATTTATTTGATTTAGACATTATTGTAATATCATTGGATTTGGTATCAAAAATATTTTCGGTCATCGTAAGGTAAAAACCATTCATGTTTATTTGTGGATCGGTCTTATGATTATCATTTCTTTCGAAAGGATTTTGAAAGTTAAACAAATGGTTGGAGTTTACTCACACCAGTGCTATGACTGACCCAGAGTTTATTTCGTTTGTTTTCCCTAAACTCTTAGGTGCCCAAATTTGTATGGGCTGTCAAGTAGTCGGGATTTTACAGATTCACTTGGAGGAGTTTGAAGCAGGAGGCTTCACCAGTTAGCTATAGACTATCATATTTTTCCACTGTGTATTATGATCGTATCTAGAAACAGGTGTTTATAACTGTTCCAGAAATAGCTTTTGTGCTCTGATGATGGTACGTATATAAAGTTACTGAATTGTATTTCAAAGTTTATGTTATCTAATATATTTTATTCGTTCCGCTGAGAGTTTCTTATCTTTGTTTTCTTCTATTCTAATATTTCTTTCTTTCTATTTCTCATCCTCTAACTTCTTTCTAATAATGATTTGTATTTCTATGCAATTTGGGTTGGACGTGTACTGTTATTACTCGACCCAAAGAGTACGTAAATTCGGGCTGTTACAAGAACTATAAAATCAACTTAATTATTCTTGTTCACATGTTTATCGAAACTAGATTAAATAGTGATGCTATTCGAGATATTTATTTAAATTAACATATTTATGATTTGAACTACTGGTCAATAACTATAATTGCGTTATACACTTTAATTTGCAATTCATAATTTAGATCTAATATTAATAGTTTATACATACATATAAGCTTTCTCATATTATAAAACTTACAGAATCGGCAAATCGTCTAAGTGGAAAATTATGCAACTACAAATCAACAAAATAACAATCAACAAAATTCCCCTCAATATTTCAAATATCTAACCAATACAAAATTCATCGATCAATCCGAATTCGTAAATAATTGCACAACAACCAATGTAATCAAGCAATCAATTCAGTCATCGTGACAATATAAATTCAACCATTCGATTATCCAAACAATTCAATACAAATCGAATCATGATATGATGGTTTATAATTAATTTTTATGGAAGAGAACATAGATGTGAATGTGGGGAAAACTCACCGAAATTCGATGCTCGAGCAACCATATCAATGACTACCCTCGTTATCCAAAATACAACTCACATCCCCACGCACATCACAGCCCCGATCAGCATACAAATCACAACTGAACCTTCACCATAGATCTCATACATTGCACAACATCCAAAAACTCACGCGCGGATCTCAGCTTTCCTGACCTCATTCCTTCTTCCTTGCCTTCACCTGATCTTCATGTGCGCCGACGTTGATCGCCTGGGAAGGGAGGGCGACGAGTGGCGAACGATGCGCTTGAATTCTTTTTTTCTAGGATTGCCGATTTTAGGGTTGAAATGGAAAAATGGGGAAAACTGTGTTTTTTTGTTTTTCCTAGGGAATGAAGGCTTCGACCTTAGTCAAGAAGGGTATGGAATACTCGAGAGTGAGCGCACCTTGGACCACATTTTATTTGTTTTAACTCAGCTCAGTTCTATTTTTTTATTATTGTCCTTTTTTTCCCTCTCGAATAAACTTGAAAACCTTAAAATAAATTTCAATCTTATATAAGTGGGTTTACATCCCATTCTATTTCACTTATCAAACAATTTTATTCAATTTCTATGTTTGCTTATTTTAATTTGATAACCATTGTTCAATTAATGATAAGTTTACTATCCAACCTTTTTAAATATACATGCAGTTATATCTAATATAATTTATTTATTTCAACTGATGAATCGTCATCAACCCAATCCTTGCATAAAGCAATTTATGATCCATGGTACACGTTGCACTCAGACAAATAATAATTTTATTTCATTTGACGCTCTTCTAATTTATTTGTTAATTTAACATTCAACCATAACAGATTTATTTGCCAACTATTTCAATTATTTATAAAATTATTCAATATCTCATATAATTTCCTTTAATTTAATTCGTTTATTTAATCTAACAAATCACTACAAATCAAAACATACCTATAATTCTGACATCGAAAACATGGTTGTTACAATAACCAATTTTCAAATGACCATAGAATTTAACGAAACTAATTTTATAAATCCGAGATGGTTAATTATTGTCAAATTTTAAGTTTCATGTCAATTGAAAATATTTTGTGATCATGCGCGATATAAATGCGTATCGATTTACGTTGTTAAATTAAAATGAAAGTTTTTCAAACGATCTCAGAATTTGATGAAACTAGTTCCGTTGTGTCCAGAATATTAAGTTATTGTAGGATTTCAAGTTTTGTGCCAATCGGATTTGTTTTGTGAGCATGCAAAATTAAAATGTATATCGACAAACAAATTTAATATTCAAAATAGCGCTATTTTTACAAACAAACTCGATTTCGACGAAACAAGTTTTGTTAGGTCCGGAATGTCAAAATACATTAGTATATCTATTTTCATCATGATTCAATTTCGTATGCAATCGTACGAATAAAGAAACGATGAATACAAATATCGATAGGTTAAAATTCAATAAAATAATCAAAAAATATTTGAAACTTTCCTATATAATATCCTTTACATCTTCAAACCCCATTAGCAATTCTCATCTCAGCAAAAGCGAATCCTCCATTATTTCTTTTTCAGGTAAACAATTCCTGACTTTAAAGTTTAAATCCAATCAAGTACTAAATGAAATCAATCGATTTTGATTTCTTCGGTCTTGTATGAATGTAAGCTTCATACTCATATGCTTTCTATTGGATTTGACACCACTTTTCGTCGCATAAAGTACAACCCAGCGTGGCCTAGGGCTTCGATGAATGGACGAATCGGGCAGAGCTGTGTGATATGGAGGCCAACGTGGCATTCGAGGGACGAGGTGCACCTTTAGGTAAAGTTTGGGGAGAATTAGAGCAAAAAAAAATCGTTGCCTATAGCGTATGTTAGGGGATGAGGCCATAGTTCCTAATTCATATGGAGGCATCGAGTTTTGCTATGTGGGGTACAACATGGAGTGTGTGAAGAGAGGGGTCGCTAGTGATGTTCTGGTTAGGAATCAGGGAGCATGGAACGAGAACAAAATGGCGAAGGTTATGGTACTGGGTTTTGAAAGTTTTAGGTTGCGAAATTTTAGATCAGGAGAAGATGAGTTAGTAGACGTGAATAAGGAATAAGCATAGTTAAGGTTAATTAATTTTAAACTTTATAGCTAATGATTTTTTATTTTAATCAAAACTTATAACAACCGTAACTCATCCATACATGAACATAATTCAACGAAACATGATCCATTGGGATCATATGGACAAATGCTACGATATCGATTTGGTTTGGAACGATTTGGACCAGTTGGATTTTTGTATAATTTAAAACGCTCGTTTGAAATTATGTAAAGTAACCAGAAATCGTTGAATTGGAAATAAAACATGAGTTAACTCACTTTTTCTGGAATTCTATAGTGTGATACAGTTCATAAGACTCTAATTTATCGTTATTAGCATAAATTGGATGCTCGATGTTTGAATGGTTGTTGTTTAGTTGAAAATGGTTGTTTGGTTGATAATTGACGTTATTTATATTCCCGTTATTTTAAATGCATTAGGTTAAAATTCTTACCTCATAAGAATTTTTTAAATGACATAATAAGCTGTGATTCAGGGAAAAACAGGTTGGATTCCTCAAATATTTTTTATGTTATTTGTTTTCATATTGTTTATATATGAATTGTTTAACCCAAGTAACGTTAAATCCTGTTTGCATGTTGATTGTTGAATTGGATATGATGATTGAATTGAAATTCGACGTTGATATATTTTTAATCAATAAACAATATTGATTAAGTGACCGGCAGCAAAAGACCTAAAATTCATCTTTTTAAATGTTGATTTGCCATCAGACGAACTAACGTAATTTGAAGTTATAAAATTTATTTTTATAACTGATGCAAGAATTTAAATTATATCTTTTATAAAATAGAAGTTTTGTATATAAATCGATTTTTCACACTTAGTTTTTATAAAGTAATTATAAATGTTTTGTACAGCAAATTCCTTTATTTTAAATAAGTTTTTTTAAGCAATGAAGTTAGAAAATAAGCGAAAGGTTAATAACTTGGAATAATTTTTTTTATTATACAATTAAGCGATACTATTAAATTTTATTAAGTTATTAATTAATTTAAGGGAAAGGATTAGCGAAAATCAGTTAATAAGTTAACTGATATTTTTCAAGTTGACTAAGCCAATTGTTTAAAGCTGAAACCAATTATTAGAGTAATGGGTTATCAATTAATCTAATAGAAATAATTTGACAAATGGTTGTCTGAACTTTACAAGATTTCTTATAATGTTAATTATCTTTTAATTAAAGATGTTTAAAGATAAATTACCAAGTTATTGATCATTAATAAAGTATATTAATATTTTAATAACTATTAAAAGCGATTAACTATTCTTTTTTTAGTTAATAAAGAAGTAACTCCTTTTATTTAGTTAATAATGAAGTTAGTTATTATTTTAAATATAAATAATTAAAATGATTACTTTTTAATTGAAATTCAATTAAGAAAGTAATCAAGTTTGGGATAAGGCTTACTTAAATCTAATGTAGGGTTCATGAAGAGATTTTATATTAAAATCCAAGTTTATAAACAAAGTTTATAAAGATATTTAAAGTGAATGTGATGATTTCAATCAAGCATTTGTGGAATATTTGAATTATGTAAAGATGATTGAAATGGAAAAAAGATTTAGAATGAAAAGTTAAGTTGTTGAATTTGGTAATGGGTTAATTAATGGATTTGTTAAATAAAAATTCATGTTAGTTTTTATAATAAGATATGAAATGGATTTGCATAAACAATTTTAGTAAATCGATTTTGTAATGAATCCAAGTTGTGAATGAATGATGTTAATGATGTTTTAAGCTAAATATTTGTGTTTTAGTGAGATTTTACATAATAAATGAAGTAAGTAGAAAGATTGGATTTGAAGGAAGGATTTCAAGAAAATGATTTAATGGACTGATGTAAAGGAATTGGATTAAGGATTTTTGAAATAAATCCAAGTTGTAAATGAATTAGAAACATATTAAGGTTAAAAAGGGTGTGTTTTGATAAATAGATTATTTTAATATAGTCCAAGTTATAAATAAAATTGTATAAGAGGTTTTAAAGCGAAGGGTTGATGTTTTATTAACCAATTTACTTAAACAATGAATTAAGAAAAAGTAGTTATAATTGAAAAATATTTTCAAAAGTTAGAAATGGTTTATAAAGCCATATTTTTCATAAAATAGAAAATGAGTTTTTTTAATGATTAATATTTGTTTTGAGTTACAAGCTTTTATCTATCTTAAGATAGGAACATTGTGGATCAAGGTAAATAAAATACCCAACATAAACGACTTCACTGTTATCAAGAGACGGTATTAGTTTGTAATGGTAAAATGTTGGAAAAAAATTATTATTTTCATAAGAGAAATAATATTGTAACATTATTTGCAAGAATTTGAAATATTATTAAACTATTTTGTTTTTCCATTGAACAATGTATTACTAGACATTGTTTGGCCTGGATATAAAGTGTGAACTATACTTATACATTTTGGTTAAGTACATAACACTATTTTATGAATAATGAAAATAATCTGGTTTTGTGAATACACTTATTACAAGAAATAAGTATACGGCTATGGTTTCAAAGAAATGAAGTAAAGGTTATACAGGTTTAGAAATGGAAGTGAATTTGGAAATTGGTATTATTATTTCAATAAGTGTTATTGTAAACCTTATTTGACAAGGTTTGAAGTTAAATAAAATATTGAGATTTATATAATAAATAAGGGCCTGGCAATTTGGACACAAAATTAGACACAAACAAAGAGACACAAAGCCTCAACCGTTGGATCTTTTTGTCTTTATATGGAGAGGTAGAATTCAAGGGGTGATCCAAGAGTGCAAATCATTTGTGTCACCATTTGTGTCAAAATTTTGTGTCTAAATAGACTTTCCAATAAATAATGTGGCACAGGACCTTGTTAGACTTATATAAGATTGTAGTTGGACTTAGGCCATTAGGTTAAGTATGCATATCGATACTTCCAAATGAATAAGAAGGAATTTTGTAAATATATAACGATATTTTCAAAGTAAAGAAAATAAAGAGTGGAGTTTGGTGAATGCTTTTGTTCTAAAGATATAAGAATTTGATAACTTTTTCAAAGTAAGGAAAACAAAAGGAATTTTTTGAGTTGATTTTAATCGATGAAAGAATTTTAATGAATGGTTCTACTTAAAGGGTCTAGGCTGCTGATGTACTTGTCCATACCATTTGATTTGATAGTTAAAAACCTGACTATCGGTAAATGTTGCTTTTGGACTATTGACGTGTTAGTTTGGACTATTGACGTGTTAGTTCGAAGAGACTGGGATGGGAACTAGAACCAAAACCACTTCGAATCAACTTTGCGTTCAAGAACTAACATTATAGGGATCTTATAAGATAAATTTGAAGGCATGGATCTACGGAGCAAGAGCGTTTCTCACTGATGTCTTTTGTTAATTACCGAGATTAAACCTGTGGCAGTAAACCTCTTGTTCTGAGGCGTCTTCGGTTTTGTTCAGTCCTAGAATGAACTGATATGGACGAACGTCAAATAGATTATTTCATAGATCATATACACTGATTTTTACAAATATACGAAATTTGGTGGCAAAGAAGGAAACTTTTTTAGCTTAACACCAAGCGTATATTTGTGCAAATCAGTTAGTGATTTGATGGATCTGACAATGTAGCATTAAAAGTTTGAATGTGATGTTATGAAAAAGGTGATCGTGACCTTAAGCCACATCAATCGAGAAATGACAGAAATCGGGCAGGCAACACGGCTATGTGGGTCATTCCCATTAAGTTGTATTGTCGCTATCTAGGGAAAATTCACTTGTTTGTTCTTTAATCGCTTCTGTATGGTTTAAAGAAACGGTTATTGATCACAATCGTGGGTGACAGTATATTCGGTACACACAAGTTGAGTGAGTGATCGGTCATGTGTGGCCGGGTTGTAAGATGTTCTTGTTGAACCCCAATGTTTCTTCTCTAGAGAACACCAATTGGGAGGTGGTCCCATACCTTGTCATGTTGGGAATCCAATCTCCAATACGAGACGTATGTTTTTAGTTGTAAACCAACTACATTGGAAAGTGAGATGCAAGCTTTCTAACTAAATTATTATTTTATTTGTGGATTGATAGACATTATTACAATATCACTGGATGTTGATATGAAAAGAATTTTGGTTATCATAAGGTAAAAATACATGCCATATTTATGTGTGGTCGGGTCTTATGAGAGTTCCATTCTTTCAAAGAATTTTTCTGCAAGTTAAGCAAGTTGTTTTTATTATGAGTTTACTAAAAGTCTTCCAGACAAACAATATCTGTGATTTTGCTTTTCGCAAAATGGGCTCGGTCAGGCCAAGTGCATTTTCCAGGTTGCATTAGGATTTGCTTCGAGCTTCAGTAGTAGAGTTGGAGTCAAGACGTATTCCCGTATTTTCTAGTATAAATCTATATCTGCTTTGTGTGTTGTATTAATCAGATTTTAGGATCTGATTTGTTTGTGTACTCTGATGTCATATCATATATGTATATATATATATATATATATATGTATATATACATACTGTTTTCTCTTTGTATTAAGAGTTTGATATATTATATTTTATTCATTCCGCTGTCAGATTATATTCTACTCTGATTTATGTAGTGTTGTTGATGATCTTCTTCTATTCTAATATTTCTTTGTATTTCTCACCCTCTTTCTTCTTTCTATTAACTATCATTTTTTCTGTGCTTTTGAGTTGGACATGTGTAGTTAGATGTCAGCTTAAACGGTACGGAAAAGTCGAGCCTTGTAATGTCTATTTTTGGTAATCGACATTTTATTAATTTTATTATTTTAAATATTGATTTGAGATTTATAAATGAATTTATAATTCAGATGTCATATGTATAACGAAGTTTGAACGTTAAATTTTTATTTAATTATAATCGAGATCGTAACGTCGCAGTAATTTGTAATTTACGATTTGAACCTCAATTGAATATAGAGAATCAATTTTAAGTCAGAATTTTGTGAAACAATAAACGTTTGAATCTAGTTGATTATAATTTTCTAATGAAAGAGAAAATTGGAGATTTCATGTTGTAAATTGTTAGTTATATCCAATTCCAATTTTCAAATAGTCGCTATGGAAATCGTTATAAATTATAACAATTTATAGATAAATATAAAGGAATTTCTATGCAAGTTGAATATCGTTTAACCTAGGAATTTTAAAAATTGAGTTTAAAATCTATATTGGTTTATTTTGAAGCTGTATAAGATTTCATTGGAAATATACGATAATAATAATTTATTATTATTTAAATTGAATTTATTTCGGATTTAATTATATTGTATCGATAATATATATGTCATAGAAGTAGCTTTCTGTTCGAATCAAGGTTTTAAATCTCGGATATCGGTCGCATTTCGTCTCGGGGATTTTATAGACTCGGTCTTGTATCGGGGGAGATCTCGGACGAGATGAGTCTAATTTGGGAGTTCGTCTCGGATTTTCATCTCGGGTTTGAAAGTTCATATCGGAGCAATCTCGGGGTACATGATATGTTAAAAATGATATTTTAACAAAATGATTTTTATGAATGCAATCGAAAACATAGTAACTTAAACTTAAAATGCAAAATAACTTTATTATTCTTTATTTTGTGAAAGATCGTTCATACTCTAAATTGTAATATGCTTAAAACAGGAATATTGTTAGATAGGAAACATTAAGAGGATCCGAAACATTAAAAATTCAGCATAAATAGGCCATAAAATACATAATTTCATAAGTAACATGTATGTAAATGTAACAACCTGGCAGGAATTCGACTCCCAAATTCCGATAATAATACACAAACCGTATTACTTGCCAAAACTCAAGTATTGAAACACCAGATAGTTATTATAAAGAAATTAGAGGGTGAGATAAGAAAGAAAGAATTATTAGAATAGAGGAAGAAGAAGAACCAACACAACACAGAGTCTCACATCGCAGCGGAACAAAATATAATATAGAAATAAATCTTTACTAAGAGCTTTTAAAATATTTACAATCATCAGAGTACATCAATACGTCTGAACAGTTATAACAACCTGTCCACATATACAACACGCAGCAGAATAGTATCTATGAAATATCATACGTGTGGACTCTTCCAACTCATATCTTCACAACATCCGATGGCCTGGACCTGTACTCTGAACCGAGTAGTTCTTCCAAATCCGAAGATTCCAATCACGACAGAAACACTGCCGAAATATCTCTGGGAGCTAACCAAAGAAATTCAACAAGTAGTCCTTCCGCTCTTGAAGATCCACGGTCTTCAATTTCTCCATCTTCAATCAGCATCTTCTACGTATTCGCTGGTTCGGAATGGGTTTTCGAATATAAATTCGATCCTGGTCTTTCCGTACCAACAATCATATTGATCAGGTTTGATAGTCGGTTATTTAACTATCAAATAAACAACCATTCATGCATAAAAATAAAATGAATTCACTGATTCAATACCCAACATCATTTAGCCTCTTTAATTAACCCGTCGTTAAATAAAATATTAAAACTGTTGACTCGGAAAACATTTCCCTTTCTTATTAGAAATAAGATGTAATGACCTGTATTCTACACATCATAGGATCGTAGAATCTTTATTTCTTTCCCGTATGAAGTCGTATGGTCATGTAACTTTGGGAAACATCTATTAGAGCCATCTCCCATGTTCATGATTTTTGTCGATTTTTAAATGACCATTTTGCCCCTAGTTGGTACTGCTTTGGCCACAACTTTTGACTGGAAAGGAATTTTGACCTGAAACCACTTCCATTGGATTCGTTTGATGGTTTACCTTTCCATAGAGTGGTCATAATAGCCAAACGGACTTACCGTTTGGGAGATATGGCTGAAACAAGGTTTGGAGGTTGAAAAACTGCTTAACCGGGCCAAATCGGGTGATTAGTGGATAGGCCCATAATCCATTTCGGGATTAGGGTTATGGGAAGGCTGAAATGAGATAGAGGATCATTCCATTTCAGTTTTCTAGCCTCCACTTATCACCAAGGAACCCTAAAAATGGCCTCCAACCTCTAAATCACCTCCAAATCACCTTTTGGTCAAGGATTTGGCTTAACAACCCCTAATCAAGGAAGATCTACACCAAAGCAACATTGGAGCTGCTGTTTAGCATCGGGATTCGCATCAAATCAGAGATTTATTTCAGATCTAAGTTTTATTTGTGGCTAAGGTGAGTGATTTGCATAGTTTTGCACTAATTATGGCTAATTAGGGGTGATTAGTGTTAATTAGCGAATTTAAACAAGATAAAATTCTGGAAAAATGTTTATAAAATTCGGAATGATGTTTTAGACCTCTGATGTGAATTTGGGTTAATTTGGTTAAGTTTTGCTAATCATATCATAAGTTTCACCTAAACATGCTTAAAGGAAAATAGGGGGTTTTGGCTATGTTTGATCCATTTTAACCTATCATATTGTTGTTTTGATGTGTGTAGCTGATTATACATGTTTCTATGACTGTATGGTATGCTTTGTGATTGACTAGAATAGTTGGAATGGTCGAAAACGCCGTCGAGAGGCGTAAACAACTCGCTGGACAAGGTGCAGGAATTCGGATCGGATAGGGGATTGAGGGTCGATCGGATCGCCCTATGGGATCGTGGAACATCACCACGAGCCAAGTCATCTCCTCCGAGTCGAATCGTCTGCGCAAGGTCCACGAACACCAACCGTGAACTGCTACCCGATCCGATCCACTCGTGCTTCGTGTCACGATCCGACTAGAGGAAAGCAGCATCCACGATCTGATGCACTACGAGACGCCGATCCGAACCGGGGGAGCCACGAGCTGGAGGAGCGCGATCCGACCCGTATGGGGTATTCCGATCCGAACCGAGGAGAGGGGCACGATCTGAAGCAAAGAGAAAGGGGACCGCGATGACGATCCGAACCGTGGCGTGCTGAAGAGCCGATCTGATCCAAATGGGGTATGGAAGGCCGAACCGAACCGATGAAGACTGATAAACCGAGAAGCAAAGGTAGTCCAAATGAAGGGTATTGACTCAGGATCCAGATAGGAACCAATGAGTGGACTTCATGAGTTGGACTTTGCTGCGGGACGTGTGCTAAGGAGTTGTCGACGTTCATAACTTCGATTCACCACTGTAAAGGAATGATGGGCTACTTATCAGTGCAGTAGGGTCATTACGACCTGAGGGGCAAGGTGATGGTAGCAAGACTACGTTATCAGTGCAGTAGAGTCATTAGGACTCGAGGGGCAAAGTGATGCGTAGTAAGACTATGAGCCAGTGCAGTGGGGTTCTTGTGACTCCATGGGGCAGATTGGACATAGTAAGGATTAGTAAGGCTATGAGCCAGTACAGTGGGGTTCTTGTGACTCCATGGGGCAAAGTGGACATAACAAGGAATTAGTGGCTACATTATCAGTGCAGTGAAGCCATTTATGACTTCATGGGGCAGAGTGATCGTAGCAAGGTATGTTGGGTGATCGAAGTGGTGAATATCGTATGCTTTACGCACTGAGTGAGAGATGTGAGGATGGATGCTATGTTTGATTGTTTGCCATCACTATGACATGCACACCTCCCCCACCTCCGTATCTTTACACCGTTTGATATGGCACCTTAGAGTGTTGTACAGTATGTAGTGCTAACTCTTTGGTTGCAGGTTCAGGTATGTTTTAGTCTACCTGTTATTGTTCACTTTAGATGCTTATCGCTCATACCAGGCTTTATGTCTGACCCAGAGTTTTATGTCTCTTATTACTCTGGGTGCTCACACGAGCAGACTAGAGACAGGTTAGCTGGTGGTGCGCGAGTAGCTGATTCGGAGGCGGGCAGGAGGCTTCCACGTATGACAGATATATACACATTCTCCCTGTATCACTGGTGGTCGCTACTTGGGCATTAGTAGTGTACCTCCTTTATCTTGCTTTTGCTTTGAGACAGTTGAAAAGTTGTAATAAGCTATATTTTGGATTTCCGCTGCTATGATGCTTAGTTCTGG
The DNA here is from genome assembly GCA_030737875.1 of Allium sativum. Taxonomy (NCBI): domain Eukaryota; kingdom Viridiplantae; phylum Streptophyta; class Magnoliopsida; order Asparagales; family Amaryllidaceae; genus Allium; species Allium sativum. Next base: position 1,033,927,566 of record CM060916.1, on the reverse strand, counting down.
TTTTTAGCGTATGCACTGTCTCTCCTGTTTTATGTCAAGTATGTTATTATTATATTTTGTTCTATGCGCTGTGAGACATTCTGCAGGTTCTTTGTATGTTCATTTCCTTCTTCCCTTTTCTTTCTGACGACCCGTTCCATGCTAACTGGACATGTGTACAACGCACTTTTGGAGTAAATGTCGGTTGGTGCGGGGCGGGCCGTCACACTTGGTATCAGAGCTCTAGGTTGCGTAGTTAACCTAGGGAAAGACACTAGGGAGAGATAGTGCGTATATGAGAGCGCGTATTTGTGATTACTTTGGTTTTCAAAAGCTATATATATACCATTAGTAGTATCATAATGAAGTCGCACTGCACTAGCACCACTATGGGGTCGTTAATCGTTTCCCTTTTTCAGATTGACGATGAGCCAAGACACGAGGGGTGCTGGTAGAGGAACCAACCAAGGGAATGCCACTGACATGAGGGCAATGTTTACTGACCTCATGAGAGACATGCTTAGAGAAGTGCAACGGGCAGTTCCCAATCCCGGAGTTGGTGTTGGCCCAGTAGTGCAGGCGCCTAGGGTCGATTTCGCCAAGTTGTGCAAGGATTACACTAATCTTGGTGGAAAGCCGTTCCACGGGACGGAGTCGGCCACAGATGTTCAAGATTGGATGGATAGCTGTGATCGTATCTTTGATGACTTGGGTCTTGAGGATGCGATGAAGAGAAGGCTAGCGTCTCGTCAGCTGCAAGGGTGAGCGATGAATTGGTGGAACGCCATTAGAACAGCTACTCCAGAGGATCAGGTTACTTGGGATCAGTTTAAGGCTCGCTTTAGCGAGAAGTTCATTCCAGCTGCCCAGAAGTCAGTGTTGTTCAAAAGGTTCTTGGAACTCAAGCAGAACGGAAGGGCAGTTTCTGATTATATTGCTGAGTTCGACACTTTGTCAAAGTATGGACTATCTTATCGACACTCCTGAGAAGAAGAATGAGAAGTTCATTACTGGTTTGGATGGATACTTGGGGGGAAAGGCTTATCAATCACATCGATGAGACTTTTGAATCGATTGTGGGAAAAGCTTTGAGATCAGAGAGTCTTTACCCTAAGTCAAAGACTGAGGCTACATCTGCAGAAGGGCCAAAGCTGCATGCAGGCGGTGGAGGCAAGAATAACTCTCAGAATAAGAGGAAGCAGGACCAATCTAAAGGTGGCCAGAAAAAGAGCAAGAAGGATGTTGAGTGCTTTAGCTGTGGTAAGAAGGGCTATTATGCTAAAGAATGTCGGGCCAAGCCAGCGGAAAGGAAGTGCTACAACTGTGGTCAAGTGGGACATCATAAGGATAAGTGTCTGCAACCTCTTAAGGAGAAGCAGATTGTGAAAGCATATGCTATTGATGCTGTTCCTTCTTCGTCGAATGCCCCAACTACGGCGGAGAAAGGAAAGAATGTTGTTATTCAAGGTATGCTTTCTATTTATGATGTACCAGTTCGAGTTTTGTTTGATACTGGGGCTTTCCGTTCCTTCATATCTAGTGACCTGGTAGATAAGGTTGGGACTGGAACCCGAGATAGTCGATAGACCATTGGTTGTGACGAACCCGATTGGTGGTTCGACTAGCCTTAGTATGATTTGCAGGAATTTGGTCTTATCGAGTCATAGATGTATGTTTGTATGTGATTGCTTTGTTTTGGCCTTTACTGGGTATGGCATTATATTGGGAGTCGATTGGCTCCAAAGATACGGGGTGGTGGTAGACTGTGAGGGCTTTTTGGTGACAGTGAGGGCGGATGATGGGTGGAGGGTAGTGCTTGGTAGTCTACCTAGTGATGGGGTTATGGCTAGTTTTGTAAATTCTCTCGACATCCCGCAGGATGAGTTGTCAGATGTGCCCGTGGTTGGCCAGTATCCGGACGTCTTCGAGGAGGTGACCGGGCTTCCACCACACCGAGAGATTTAGTTCCGTATTGATTTAGTGAAAGATGCCAGACCTATAGTGATGCCACTTCGTCGTTTGGCACCAAGGGAGCAGCGAGAGCTTGGGGTGCAAGTCAGCAATCTTTTGAAGAAGGAATTTATTAGAAGGAGTGTCTCCGAGTGGGGAGCACCAGTTGTGTTTGCCACTAAGGCAGATGGTTCCCTTCGTTTGTGTGTGGACTATCGCGAGTTGAATAAGGTGACGAGGAAGAATAAGTATCCTCTACCGTGGATAGATGATTTGGTTGATCAGCTGGAAGGAGCAAGGGTGTTCTCCCAGTTGGACCTCACGACAGGATTTCATCAGCTACGAGTAGCAGATGAGAGTGTTCCGAAAACGGCATTTAGGACGCCGTCTGGATTTTATGAGTGGTTGGTCATGCCATTTGGGTTGACCAATGCACCAGCCTATTTTGTGGATCTTATGAATCGAGTATTCAGAGATCAGTTAAATAAGTTTGTTCTTGTGTTCGTGGACGATATCCTTGTTTACTCAACGACAGAGGAGGAACACAAGGGGCACTTGAGGATAGTGATGGAGGTGTTGAGGAAACACCAATTGAAAGAGAAATTCTCTAAGTGTCACTTTTGGAGAAGGGAGGTGAGATTCTTGGGTCATGTTGTTTCAGAGAGTGGTTTTGCCGTGGACCCTGCAAAGGTGGCTACGGTACAGGATTGGCCTACGCCCAAGAATGCAACAGATGTAAGAAGTTTCTTGGGAATAGCTGGATATTATCGTAAGTTTATCCAGGACTTCTCCAAGATAGCAGCACCGTTGACTCAGTTGACTAAGAAGAATCAGTCCTTCGTCTGGGACGAAGTGTGTGAGGATGCCTTGAAGAGTCTAAAGGAGAAGTTGACGCGTGCGCCAGTGTTAGTCATTCCTAAAGGGAATGAAGAGATGACGGTATACACGGATGCTTGTGGTACCGGACTGTGTGCTGTATTGATGCAAGGAGGTAGGGTTGTAGCTTATGCTAGTCGACAGCTAAAGCCGCATGAGAAGAAGTATCCTACCCATGATTTGGAATTGGCAGCGATCGTATTTGCACTGAAGATGTGGAGACACTATCTCTTGGGAGAAAGATTTGAGTTGTTTATCGATCATAAATCGTTAAAGTATCTCTTCTCCCAGAAGGATCTGAATCTCCGTCAGCAGAGATGGTTAGAATTCTTGGCTTCGTATGATTTTGATATCGCATATACACCTGGGAAAGGTAATGCGGTAGCCGATGCCTTGAGTAGGAGACATGCCAGTTTAGGGGCAATTTTTCTTGAATGGAAGCAACTGGAGTATATCGCGGGGTTTGATTTCAGACAAAGTGCGAATTGGATCCAGTCATGCTAGCTAGTTTGGTGATCAGACCCACTTTGATGGAGCGGATTGGTTCCAGCCAGAGGGACGATCCTAACCTATTGGAAATCATCTCCAAGTTAGAGATGAACATCAACGGTGAGGAGATGAGTGCGTATGGGCTTGATCGAGATGGATGGCTTCGGAAGAATGGAAGACTAGTTGTGCCCAACGTGAACGGTTTGAGGGATGAAGTGCTTAGAGAATGTCATCACTCAAAACTGACTATACATCCCGGCGGTAATAAGATGTATCGAGACATGAGACAGACCTACTACTGGGAAGGGATGAAAAGAGACGTTGGGAGGTTTATATCCAAATGCATGAATTGCCAGCTAGTTAAAGCCGAGCAAAGGAAGCCTAGTGGGTTGTTGCAACCATTAGAAATTCCCGAATGGAAATGGGAGCAAGTCTCGATGGATTTCATCGATGGCCTACCAAGGACTAGATCGGGATATGATAGCATTTGGGTAATTGCGGATCGATTGACTAAAAGTGCAAGATTTATACCAGTCAAATCGACCAGAACGGCAACCAAGTTGGCAGAATTGTATATGAAGTGGGTAGTGAGATTTCATAGGGTACCCAAAAGCATTGTGAGTGACCGAGACCCGTTGTTCACTAGTGGGTTTTGAAAGAGCTTACAAGAGGCTCTAGGGTCAGGATTACATCTCAGTACCGCATATCATCCTCAGACCGACGGCCAGACGGAGAGGGTGAATCGTATATTGGAAGATCTCTTGAGAGCTTGTATATTGGATTTTGGTGGATCATGGGATGACCATTTGCATCTAGTAGAGTTTGCATATAATAATAGCTACCAATCCAGTATCGGTATGGCTCCATATGAAGCTTTGTACGGAAGACCGTGCAACTCACCATCATGTTGGATAGAGACTGGCGAGAAGTTTGTGCTTGGACCAGATGTGGTGAGAGAAACTTCGGATAAGATTAAGATCATTCAGCAACGAATGAAAGCTGCCCAAGGTAGGCAGAAGAGTTATGCTGATAAGAGGAGAAGAGACTTGAAATTCTCCGTTGGTGACTTAGTGTTTGTCAAGATCTCTCCGTTGAAGAGCGTGATACGATTTGGCAGGAGAGGCAAGTTGGCACCAAGATTTGTTGGCCCGTTCCCTGTTCTTGAACTAGTCGGGAATTTGGCATATAGAGTTGGCTTACCAGAGAAAATGGCGGGAGTTCACAATGTATTTCATGTTTCCCAACTAAGGAAGTTCGTTCACGACTCAGATATGACTATTTCACCTGATCAGTTAGAGGACTTCGAAGTAGAACCGAGGCGGTTGGGAACCGCAAGCCGATTCGTATTGTGGGGCACAATACGAAGCAACTTCGAAGGAAGTCGGTGAAGCTAGTCAAGGTTCAGTGGGGCGAGGACGAGAATGACTGTACTTGGGAGACAGAGGAGAGCATTAGGAAGGCATATCCAGAACTCTTTGCCTGGTAAGATTTACTTTGCAATTTAGTTTTCCGCATGCTAGGGTAGATTTGTTTTGCTTGTTTGCATGTTTGATTGTTGTTTTATGATTGATAGGCATGCGGGACCTTTGTGTGTGTTTCGATTAGGAAATTTCGTGGGCGAAATTTCTTGAGGGGGGGAGAGTGTAATGACCCGTATTCTACACATCAAAGGATCGTAGAATATTTATTTCTTTTCCGTATGAAGTCGTATGGTCATGTAACTTTGGGAAACATCTATTAGAGCTATTTCCCATGTTCATGATTTTTGTCGATTTTTAAATGACCATTTTGTCCCTAGTTGGTACTGTTTTGGCCATAACTTTTGATTGGAAAGGAATTTTGACCTAAAACTACTTCCATTGGATTCGTTTGATAGTTTACCTTTCCGTAGAGTGGTCATAATAGCCAAACGGACTTACCGTTTGGGAGATATGGCTGAAAAAAGATTTGGAGGGTGAAAAACTGCTTAACCGGGCCAAATCGGGTGATTAGTGGATAGGCCCATAACCCATTTCGGGATTAGGGTTATGGGAAGGCTGAAATGAGATAGAGGATCATTCCATTTCAGTTTTCTAGCCTCCACTTATCACCAAGGAACCCTAAAAATGGCCTCCAACCTCTAAGTCACCTCTAAATCACCCTTTGGTTAGGATTTGGCTTAGCAACCCCTAATCAAGGAAGATCTACACCAAAGAAACATTGGAGCTGTTGTTTAGCATCAGGATTCGCATCAAATCAGAGATTTATTTCAGATCTAAGTTTTATTTGTGGCTAAGGTGAGTGATTTGCATAGTTTTGCACTAATTATGGCTAATTAGGGGTGATTAGTGTTAATTAGCGAATTTAAACATGATAAAATTCTGGAAAAATGTTTATAAAATTCGTAATGATGTTTTAGACCTCTGATGTGAATTTGGGTTAATTTGGTTAAGTTTTGTTAATCATATCATAAGTTTCACTTAAACATGCTTAAGGGAAAATAAGGGGTTCTGGCTATGTTTGATCCATTTTAACCTATCATATTGTTGTTTTGATGTGTGTGGTTGATTATACATGTTTTTATGACTGTATGGTATGCTTTGTGATTGACTAGAATAGTTGGAATGGTCGAAAACGCCGTCGAGGGGCGTAAACAACTCGCTGGACAAGGTGCAGGAATTCGGATCGGGTAGGGGATTGAGGGTCGATCGGATCGCCCTATGGGATCGTGGAACATCACCACGAGCCAAGTCATCTCCTCTGAGCCGAATCGTCTGCGCAAGGTCCACGAACACCAACCGTAAACTGCTACCCGATCCGATCCACTCGTGCTTCGTGTCACGATCCGACTAGAGGAATGCAGCATCCACGATCCGATGCACTACGAGACGCCGATCCGAACCAGGGGGAGCCACGAGCTGGAGGAGCGCGATCCGACCCGTATGGGGTATTCCGATCCGAACCGAGGAGAGGAGCACGATCTGAAGCAAAGAGAAAGGGGACCGCGATGACGATCCGAACCGTGGCGTGCTGAAGAGCCGATCTGATCCAAATGGGGTATGGAAAGCCGAACCGAACCGATGAAGACTGATAACCCGAGATGCAAAGGTAGTCCAAATGAAGGGTATTGACTCAGGATCCAGATAGGAACCAATGAGTGGACTTCATGAGTTGGACTTTGCTGCGGGACGTGTGCTAAGGAGTTGTCAACGTTCATAACTTCGATTCACCACTGAAAAGGAATGATGGGCTACTTATCAGTGCAGTAGGGTCATTACGACCTGAGGGGCAAGGTGATGGTAGCAAGACTACGTTATCAGTGCAGTAGAGTCATTACGACTCGAGGGGCAAAGTGATGCGTAGTATGACTATGAGCCAGTGCAGTCGGGTTCTTGTGACTCCATGGGGCAGAGTGGACATAGTAAGGATTAGTAAGGCTATGAGCCAGTGCAGTGGGGTTCTTATGACTCCATGGGGCAAAGTGGACATAGCAAGGAATTAGTGGCTACGTTATCAGTGCAGTGAAGCCATTTATGACTTCATGGGGCAGAGTGATCGTAGCAAGGTATGTTGGGTGATCGAAGTGGTGAATATCGTATGCTTTACGCACTGAGTGAGAGATGTGAGGATGGATGCTATGTTTGATTGTTTGCCATCACTATGACATGCACACCTCCCCCACCTCCGTATCTTTACACCGTTTGATATGGCACCTTAGAGTGTTGTACAATATGTAGTGCTAACTCTTTGGTTGCAGGTCCAAGTTCATGTATGTTTTAGTCTACCTGTTATTGTTCACTTTAGATGCTTATCGCTCATACCAGGCTTTATGTCTGACCCAGAGTTTTATGTCTCCTCTTATTACTCTGGGTGCTCACACGAGCAGACTAGAGACAGGTTAGCTGGTGGTGCGCGAGTAGTTGATTCGGAGGCGGGCAGGAGGCTTCCACGTATGATATATATATATATATATATATATATATATATATATATACACACACACACATTCTCCCTGTGTCACTGGTGGTCGCTACTTGGGCATTAGTAGTGTACCTCCTTTATCTTGCTTTTGCTTTGAGACAGTTGAAAAGTTGTAATAAGCTATATTTTGGATTTCCGCTGCGATGATGCTTAGTTCTGGTTTTTAGCTTATGCACTGTCTCTCCTGTTTTATGTCAAGTATGTTATTATTATATTTTGTTCTATGCGCTGTGAGACATTCTGCAGGTTCTTTTTATGTTCATTTCCTTCTTCCCTTTTCTTTCTGACGACCCATTCCATGCTAACTGGACATGTGTACAGCGCACTTTTGGAGTAAATGTCGGTTGGTGCGGGGCGGGCCGTCACATAAGAAAATTCCAATATCATTACACTTCTACTCATTAGACCCTTATTGTAAATTGGTAAGTGAACAAATCTCTCAGTATCAATCCCGAAGGCTGAAACCAACATCAGATTGACATCTCGAAAATTACTCAACTCAACCAATGTACAACAAGCTCCAATTTCGTAAAACCTTATCATATTCACTTTAACATTATAAAGCGATTACTATAATAATCTCACAAATTATTTTTAATATTACTTAAATATTATTTCACAAAATGAATTAAAATATCTTAACTTAACTTCTGTAAATTATGTTATAGATTCTATTTCAAAACCCTTTACCTTTCCTTTACAAAATCATTTACCTTCCATTTACGAATTCCTTTATCTTTCGTTTACAAATCAATTTCTATTCATTTATAAAATCTTTTGCCATTCGTTTTATAATTCCATAACTGCTCATTTTATAAATCCATTAACTATTCGCTTTATAAATCTATTTCCATTCGCTTTATAAATCATTAACCATTCGTTGTATAAATCATTACCATTCGTTGTATAAGTCATTAACCATTCACTGTATAAATCATTACCATTCGCTGTATAAACCATTAACATTCGCTTTATAAACCAATACCATTCGCTGTATAACCCATTAACATTCGCTTTATAAACCATTACGATTCGCTTTATAAACCATTACCATTCGCTTTATAAATCATTACCGTTCGTTGTATAAACATTATCATTTGTTGTATAAACATTACCATTCGCTGTATAAACCATTGCCATTCGTTGTATAAACCATTACCATTTTCTGTATAAAACATTATTCCAAAACTGTATATGAATACATCTTTGAAAAACGTTTTAAATCGATTAAATATTGATTTCACAAATCATTTCTTTATTGATGATACTAAAGAGGTAAATATCCGCTAAAGTACAAACCATGAAATATAAACCAATTTCACATCCAAATGAACACAACAAATCATATTGATAAACATTATCAATATTACTGAGAAATTCTATTGGATTTCTCCAACCTGTCAATCCCTACATCACAGTTCCGTACCATTCAACATATATTATAATATAACGAAATTTAACAACTACTATATGAAATCCAATTGGATCCCTCCAACCAGTTTTCCCTGCATCAAATATGTTACCTCAATATAATCATTCAATTCAATATATCAGTATAAATTCAATAATCAGCCAATAACAGCAATTTAATATCAACCATAGCGCACACAAATAAAAACCCGACTTATATAAAATATAAGTGGGAAGTACTGAGTGAGTTTAACTCACTTTGATTTTATTTATCATCGAAGTGGTTCCGTTACAGTTAAATTAAACAGTAATTCCCGAGTGTTTCCCTTTCCATACAGAACAGCTCTAGGATGTTGAGTTCGTTGCCACGATTTCATCATAGCTGGTTTGGTTCCATTCTGATGAGATACGCAGAAGTTATAAACATTATAATTTTATGTGATTTAATTAACTTTAAAATTTCCTAAATTAATAATAAATAACTTAATTACTTTTTAAATATCAAGTTGATTGCATGGGTATAAACTTTAACATCCAACTTGGGTATCAAAAGACTAGGCATTGCTTCTTTGTCTCCTCAGCAGCTTCTTGTTTCCAACTGCGTTGATTAATTACTAATTAATTTATTTATTTATCATTAATCACATATCACTTTATAATATATTAAGTAGATTATACTTTATAATGTTATAAGGATATGGTCAGACAGTTTTAATCGTCCCTCCCGATCATTTCTTTTCCACGATACAGCTGCAAACTCCAAATCCATGCACAACTCATCTTCGTTCCCGATATTCAAGTCCTTCATGCATCTGCTCTATAACTTCCCCATGTTATTTCCTTCACCATACCCAAAATACAATCAGTGCTTTTGAGTTAAAAATATAAATTCCGTCCCCATATTATTTGTATGGACCCTTCAACTCCTTTCTACCACGTCCTGTTCTTTACGCTAGCCTAACCCCACTACTATATCCAACAATCAGAACTGAAAACAGAACCCAAGTCCTCCGTTCAAAACAGTTTCACCAGACCTCACCATGGTACATCCCTTTAATTGTTAAACCCGTTTAATTACCTCACAATTTATATTCCCATAATTACGTTTTCACAAAAGGGTGATTCATTCCTCCTCATTCGACTCCTGTTTTTTCTCTAGATTCTGCAATACACCATTACCCAATATTCACCCGGTTATTCCCATAATTGTGTGGTTTTTGGAGGAGGAGTGTTCGAGTTTTTGATCGTTGATACAAGTAGTGGAGGCGCTGGTTATTCCTTTGTTGACCAAAACATTTATTTTGACTTCAAACGTTAGGGTTTAGTTTTGGTTGGTATTTATAGGGCCAAGGTTTGAATATAAGATTATAATTGTTACTTAGGCACGAAGTAACGCCGTAAAATCATCACTTATGATGTCTGATTAAGATGAAAATTTGCAACTTTGCATAAAATGACATTACGGACGTGATGGATAAGGTTTCGTCAAAATCTGAGGTCGTCTGCACATCAGTTATTCAGTTTCACGCGTAAAACAACGATATTTTAAATACCAAAAATACCCGGTCTTCAAAAATAACAAACAATATATTTATCCTGACTATAAACGTCAATGTGAATTCAAAGGAATTTGTTTCGTGGATTAATTCAATCAACATCTCGAGTTATGGTCAAAACCCCCTTTTAAATCAAATTTAATTATTAAATAAATCACTAATATTTATAAATAATTCCATAGCGACTATTTTAAAATTTGAATTGGACATAACTAACAAATTATAAACTGAAATCCTGATTTTTCTCTTTCACTAGAAAATTATCATCAACAAGATCCAAACGTTTCTTGTTTCACAGAAATCTGACTTATATCGGATCTTGTATATTCAATTGAATTTCAAAATTCAATATTATGAACTACCACGCCATTTCGAGCTCGATTTATATTATATATAAATTATAACGTTCAAAATTCGATTTAAATAAAAGAATTTAATATTTAAAAACCATAAATGTAACAACCCGAAAATCTGAGCCAGTTTAAATTTTTTATTTTGGCGATTTTAGTGAATTTTGAACATTTAAAATAGATTATTTTAAATAATATCGACGAGAAATTTATTTTGAATAGATTCGAACGTATATATTATATACGTCGTCGTTAGAATATAAATAATTATATATAATTATAAATAGAATTGAAAATGGCGCGGTAATTCGATAATTCGATTTCAAACTTCAATTGAATGTACCGGGTGCAAAACAATCCGGATTTTAGTGAAACCAAAACAATGGAATCTTATTGTGACTATCTTTCCAACGAATCCGAAAAATCGAAATTTCATAGCGGGAATCAAAAGATATGTCTGATTGAAAATTCTGAATAGTCGCTATGGAATTCAGGCCCTTAAAAATAGACATTTTGCAAACGGCCTCGGATTTCGACGAAACCACTTTTGTTGGGTCCGTGATGTCAAATTATTGCTAGGTTTCAAATTTCATAATTTTTTGAACTAATATGTGAACGTGGCAAAGGAAAACGCGTTTGACCAGTTTTAGTTGATTTTAATCGACTGGAAAATGGCCATTTTTCCAACGGTCTTAGAATTCGACGAAACTAGTTTTGTTAGGACCGTATCGTCAATACGAAGATAGAAAATATTTTTCTGGGATTTATAGAGTTCGTATGTGACCCCGGTAAATTGAAATGCGCGTTCAAATTCAATATATAGAGTTATATGTTGATTTTGACGAAAACTGATCGAAACAGTCAAAACAACTTATGGTATATATCCCATTATATTCGGAATGGGGGTGAAACGCTATGGACGACAGGCGGTGGGCCTCGTTTAGAGGACGTATGTAAAAGTCAACTTTTTGAAATTAAAAAAAATTAAAACCTCTCTCCCCTTAAATCCCTCTGCGCCCCCCCCCCCTTCAGTTCGATTCAGAACAGAAAAAAAAAAGAGAACGAAGATGGAGGAGCTGCCGCTCCTCCGATCGACGCGCCGCCGCTCCCCAGATGTGCCGCCGCCGCTCCCCAGATGTGTCGCCGCCGCTTCTTCCTTCCCCCTCCCTCCAGTCGAGCGCCGCGCCCCCCTCCATCTTCCCCTTCTTCTCCTTCCTCCCCGCGACCGACTCCAGACCCGACCCCACAGCCCGCGCCACCAGCCACCGCCTCACCCCCGGCCCGCTGTCGAAGCTCCCCGACCCCCTCCGGCGTACGCAGCAGCCTCCTCCCCCCGCAAACGAAAACAGTAAGGTTTTTATTTATTTATTTTATTTTTATTAATTCCTCCGTATATATATAATGTTATGTAAAAGAAATTAGTTTGTTTAACATTAGTTTATATAGAAATTGGATTGGAAAAAAAAATATGATTTTTATTTGTTTGAAATTACAAAGTTAAGATTTTTATTTGACTAAAAATATGATTTTGTTCATGTGAGAAATATGATGTCTATTCATACGAAGAGTTTGATTTTTAACAACGAATAGAAAAGATTAGATTTTTAAAATAGAAAAGATTAGATTTTTAAAATAGAAAAGGCGAGATCTTTATATATGAAAAGGCGAAATCTTTATATAGAGAATAGCGATGTAAAAATAGAATTTTTATCTATTGAATAGCGAAGTAAAATTCGATTTTTTTTATATATGTAGTGGCTACGGGCAACGAAAATGACAAAAAGGCGGGATCGGGGATGATTCCCTACATAAGAAGAGTCGAGATGATTGGATTAGCTTTGGTGAGAACTTCTCACTCAAATTTCTTTTTCTAGTTATATATATATATATATATATATACTAGGATGCAGACGGTGCTTAGCAGCACCCGACACCCGTCATCCATAGACCATGGATGGCTTGTTTGCTTGATTGATGTGTTGTGAAAATTGTTTGTGATGTTGATGTGAAATCGATATTAAAATGTAGATGGTTGAAATAAATATTTTATCGTTAAAAATATAATTTTTAACGTGAATATGAATAAATAAATATTTATAAACAAATCGACCGATTTGTTTATATACACTGATTTGACTGATATTGATTGGGATGATAAATTTTACACATCGCCCAACTGCACGAATAAAAATATGTGTTTGTTGATTTGAAACCCCACACGGGTGTTGGGATGACATTTGGCGTACACTAATCCCAATTATTTAATTGTATGTCGATCGATTGGTCGACAGACTGTGTGAGCGTTGATTATCTACATTTGATGCTTATGCAGTTGTGTGGTGCACCTTGGATGATGGTTGATTGTTTATCATTGCTTTTATATACATGTGTTGTATGGAATCCATATAATTAACGTTATATGGTGATTGATTGGGCCTCATTCCAATCGGAAAAATAATGAATGTTATAAAAGAAAATTCATGTGTTGAATATAAAAATAGTCATGTGTTGACGATGTTCATGAGTTGAAACTATTGATGTGTTGAGTGAAATATTTTATACAATAAAATTTACATATTTATCATATTTACAATTAGAATCTACTTCACGGTGGAGTCTAATTAAAAAAATCAAACGATAGATACCATAATTTTATAAAATATTTTACATAACAAAAATAGTCATGTGTTGAATAGAAGAAATATAGGTTCATGTGTTGAATAGAAGAAATATAGATTCATGTGTTGAATAGAATAAATATTCATTCGTTGAATAGAATAAAGAAGTTTTTGAAAAATATAAAGCCGTGTTGATTAGGGACGCGCTATTTTGACGTGAACGATATTTATATCGATTTTATTCGTTTTATAATGAATATTGAAAAGTGATTTCAAAATTTAATATTTTGAAATGAAATTCAAATTAAATTAGATTAAAAATTCAAATTGAAATTTTATTGAATCAATTTGAAATGAATTCGAATCGAATAGAAAATGAATTCGATTCGAATTGAATAGAAAGTGAATTTGAATTCAAATTGAATAGGAAGTGAATTTGAATTCGAATTAAATAGAAATAAATTCAAATTGAATTAAATTGAAATTGAATTAAAAACGAATTGAAATCGTTTTGAATAAAATTTAAAACGAACTGAAATTGAATTGAAATCAATTGGAAATGAATTCGAATTGAATTGAAATCAAATCGATTTGAAATTGAAGATGAAGTTGAAATTGTTTTCGAAACGAATTTAGAACTATTTATAAAATTCATTTTAAAAAGGAAATCAACGAAATATATATAATATATATTATATATATATATAATGGCCTGAATAGAACGCGCCGCGCCGCGACAGTTCGTGAATTTCAACCATTAACTTCAAATTGACGTTGCGGGAGATCCGACCGTCGGATTCTCCTAAAACCGGAACCATTGGGTTCGTTTCGAAAAGAGCTTTCCATTGAATGCTAGAAATTTGAAATCTAACAGTTGGATTTGGAATTATGTCCAAATCAAATTTAGAAAAGGTCGTTGTAAGTGCAGTTCGATGGCCGTTGATGGAAATCGGCTGTACGGGCCTTGATAAAATTATTAAAAATATCAATAATTTGTGTAAAATCATAAGAAATGATTTGGGAAAAATTGGGCTGAAAAATTCCATATTTGAAAAGATAAAAATATATTTTTATCGAAATGAACTAGTTTTGAACTAGAATTAAAATCAATTTATTTTTGAAATAAATAAATTGAATTTGAAAGTGATTTTAAAAATAATCAATATTCCCAATACGTGGATTGGACTGGAGTTGAATCGAAATTATCTTCAGAATATTTCGATGTTGGATTTCGTGACTATACAGATATTGTTATGGGAATTTGAAAGATATATTTTATATCGTTATTTCCAATACGATATATGTTGGTTTCAGAATTTGATATTGAATATAAGCCGATATATTTTCTATTCAGAGCCTTGTATTTAATATCAAATATGATTTGGGTTTATCGTGAATCGTGTTTTAGATGACATTGGTTTTTAACCCAGTTAAAGGCAGGATATTGATTTTTGAAAAGATTAAAACTAAGTGGAGTTTCAATGAATCTTTAATTAGATTGAAATGTGAATTGATAATTTAAATTATCAAATTTGGAAAGTGATCGAGAATAGAGTATCACCACTTTTGCTCCAAAGCGATAGTTGAATCTTTAATTAAATTTGATCGTGAAATGGTAATTAATTTTACCGATAACACCGTGGTGCTAGATATGGAGTATTACCAGTTTTGCTCCATGGGATGAATAGGTTGGGATTGGGAAATAAAACAAATAATTACTTCGGTGTGGTTCGCTAATCCCGACTAGTTTGAAATGATATCCAAAGGAAGATTAAAGAATAAATTTACAAGAATTTATCTTGGTTAAAATTAATGGGAACCTTTCCCTAAGAATGTGATATTGTGAATAAAAGAATATTCTGAATTGGAATGAGGCGTTTGTTGTGTTTGTGTAACATTTGTTTATCATATACGTGGGTTATTCAGAAAGGCCGGGTTTATACCCATTATGAATAACTGATTCGACGAGATGTCGAAGATGAAGACGGTGGTTGAAGACCGGAAGTCTTCACATCGTTTGGGTGATTACTGATGATCTCGATTGGGCTGTACACCCAAGATGAGGGAAACAGTTGGTGATCGTCCAGACGTACTTGGAGATGGATGGATATGCGAGGAAAGTGCCTCCGGTTTCGTTCAGACCCAGAACGAACTTGTAAATGGATTGTGTGTCTGACATTGGATTTTATTCTGTGTTGATTGATCTCTATTAAATATACATCTGTTTGGCGGCGGAGAATTTATTCTCTTGCTTAACGCCCTTCTCTGAGACGTACGAGCTCAGAGGTTGTATATCGATGGACATCAGTCGCATGGAGTGAATTGCCAGTGTGGCACGCGTAAGTGGCAATTGATCAAGGCTTCTGTTGAAAAGAAAAGTCTTGTGGTTGATGATCAAAGCACGGCCTGTGTGGCGTAGCTTTGTGTATAACGTGAATTCGCGAGCCTCACACCTCAGTATGAGTCAAAAACGGGATACGGACCCAAGGAGTGCACGACGTTTCTTTCTAGCTAGGGTGGTGTCAGTGACCTACCAGCCCTGACATTTATATACTTTTCACCTGTGTGGTTGTTGGATACGAGGCACCTCGGATATAGGTCTGTAAGGACCGGGAAACATATGTTCAGGAATTGCCAATCCTCAAAAGTAAGAGAGGACTGGCCTTGGGGGATCCAGGGATTGCTGTGTGCGGTCCCGAGGCATTTGCTAAAGTGTCTCGAACGCGGAGAGGAGCTTGCCCCTTGCCTCGACTCATGATGGAATCCAATTTCCAATACGTGATAATTCGGTTTCATTTGTAGAACCTAGTATGGCGACAAAGTGGTATGGGTCATTCATGCAGCATATGATTGATATTTATGATTGAAATTGTTTTGACACTATACACTTATAATAGTATCAAATAATGTGTTTTTAACGTATCAAGCATGCTTGGCTGTTATAAGGTAAAAACCCTATCCTCCGGCTTGCGTTGCATTGTGTGATGGGACCTGGGTCTTATAACAGCTTCATTTTTCTTTATTTAGCATTGCACTGTTTGTTCTATGCATTGGTATTCTTGGGAGGAAACCCGTTCCGTGTTATACGGCGTGGTCCCTTGATTTACCAAACTTTAAAATAAAGATTAATAACTGTTTTAGTTCTCACACCAGTCACATGACTGACCTGGAGTTTATTGTTTGAACCTAAACTCTGGGTGCCTCTATTTTCCACACGGGCAGCTAGTAGTTTTGGTTTTGCAGATTTATATTCACAGGGTCCTGATTTACAGCTGGAACGATGCTCGGAAAGCTCTGTTTCCGTGTATCACTTTCAGTTGTGTTTTGTATTATTTTCCGCTACTATGTAATTTATTGTAATCTCTGATATTTAACGAATGTAATTTATTCATTTATACTCTGTATATTCTTGTATTCTGATGGAATTGTTGTAATAACAATGAAATGTTCTCCCGTCTGCGTTCCGATGTGTGTTGTTCTCAAAGTATCCGCTCTTTCCTTCACGGGGAAGTTACGGGTCCTTACAATAAATATTACAAATATAATATTTAAAATACTAAATTAAATTAGATATTTGAATTTAAATACCCGAAAAATCTGGGTCGTTACAGTAAAAAGACGAATATGAAAATCATAAGTATTGTAAAACATATATGAACATACAGTATAATCATTTAACGTGCAAAATGTAAAATAACAAAAAGACGTATATGGCTAGATTTGAGTTTTTTAATTATAGTTCTAGTTCAGGCACAAATTTAAATTTTAACACAAAAAACTAAGATCTCGGACAATATTCCAGTATTTCGTCTCGGTCGATATATCGTTCGATATTGCAATATCTTGGGCGATATATTCGAAAGGAGATTTAGAGTGATATTTGTTGTTTCGTTTTGGAAGGAGCCCAAAACGAGATCTCGAGTGATATTTGTGAGATTTGAAACCGTGGTTCGAACCACCTCTATTTTCGACGAAATGGATTTTATTGGAAAACGCATTGTTAGTTATTGCTAGATTTCTCGTTTGGAGCCAATTGGAGATGTTTTATTCGTGTATGCAACATAAAGGGGAACTGATGAATAAATTGGAATTAAAAAAACGTTGTTGTGCAAGTGGAATCGGTTTTCAATGAAATTAACTTTATTGGTTCCGGAACATCAAGATGTAGCAGTATGTTCATTTCCATTGTGTTTGGAGTTTGTGTGTGATGGTACGAGTTTAACTGTTGCCGGTAAAAAATGGTTAGCGGTAAAAATTAGATACCGTATTAAAATAAAACAACATATATACATACTTCATACCTAAGTAAAATAACATATATACTTCGTGCCCAAGGAAATAAAGGACGCGCAGGGTACTCGAAAAGAAAAACTCATACCACCTACCCTAACTGAAACACGGTAGAAACCTACCATGCTGGGTCTAAGGCTTTGAAATAAAAATTCATGCAACACTTAAATCACGCACATGCACCCTATAATGTTTCATCTTCTCCTGTACGTGTTTTTAAATAAATCAATCCCCCAAACTTCAAAATGAAAACGCATGCAGACCTTCCGACCAACCCTATACACGAAAAGAAAACACAAGCTATACCTATTTTCAACTACCTACCTGTACCCTTTAATGAGAGACATTCTTATCGTCCTTCCTCTTCTATAAAGAGGTTGCCTCATCCATTCCTTCCAACAAACTAAACACTTGCCTTTTCTTCCTGACATAGAACCGAAACCTTCCCTTCCTCCTCTTATATTATTTTGTGCCACTTTCCCTCTTCTGCTCAACGAAAAGGAGTACGAACCTATATGTAAACGAGGGGGCAGAGACGTGAAGTACGGTATTGTTTAGGGGGGTATCTCAAGAAAACTGTTTCGGGAAAATAAAATAAACAAACGTGGGAACCGGGATAGGAAAGGAGAGGTTGGCACGGTTGTTGGGGGTGATTGAGCAGTGATGGAGCAATAGGGCGGGGAGGCAAAATGATACGGTGGTAGGTTCGAAGTGTATGAAGAAGCAAGTATACAGTTAAAGGCAGAAGACACATTATAGTATGCCTAATCTTAACTAAAGTTGCATAATTAAACCTTATGTGGCCTAATCAGTAATATATACATATCAACTTCGGCCCATTATAAAAAAAATAAAAATAAAGGGAAAATGTGAATGTTGGTTCGAAAATAAGCAACATGCGAGTTCAACATGCCCAACCTTAATTATACGTGCATGATGAAATTATATAAGTCTAATTAGTTATATTAATATGTCCAAATCCAAGTTATATTGTATAACGTGCGTGCCTCGGTGCCTGGGTATACTTTTGATGTTCCTAGTGCAAACTAAATATGCCTAAACCTTGTTAATGAAAAGCCAAATTACATATATTTAATGTAAGTGTAACAACCCGTATTTTCAATAATCTGTTATAACATAAATTGAGGCAGAATTTAATTATAAAATGTGAATCAAGGGAAACGGGCTAGGCCATTGCGTTCGTCTCGGAAAAATACGCGAAATAGAGTCCGAGTTTTCGAAAATCGGAGTCCGTATGACCCAGTTAAGGCCCATTGAAGTTTGCAGAAATTCCTAAGTAAAAACAGATTTAAATTTTAAATTTAAAAACGGGAAATTTGGGCAAACTGGGCAAGCGGGAAAAATTCCCGCCAAGGACCCCATGTCGACAGGCCTGTCGACAGGGGTCTAGGCATGTCGACTGCCCTGTCGACAGCCCTGTCGACAGGGGGTGCACGGGCTGCTTAGCCTGGTGCACCATTTCTGATTAGGGTTGGGTCTTGTGGCCTGTTTCTAGAGAGTTCCGGGATCTGATGGACCTAATTGAATCTAGGGTTAATCCTATGGCCTAAAAACACTACCCTAATCTATAAATAAGGCCCTAACCTACCCTAAATCACTCATTATTCATCCTAGTAGCTAAACTATGGCAAAATCAAAACTCTAATGGCCTCCACCTAAAAACCTAGCCTCCAACCTCTTCATAAATCATTCCTATGAAGGCTATGATGTTCATGCAAGCTTTTCTAAGTTGTATGCATGATCATTAGCTTGAATACATCATCAAGTTGCAAGCTTTATTTGCTAAGCTAGAGTTTTGGGATTTTGCAAAAGGGTTTTCTTATTTGAAGCTTTGTTTTGGGTTTTTAAAGGGCTTCTTCATCTTATTTGGTGGATTTGTGACTTGTTTATAATTGTAAGCCCTCTTACCTTCACTTTACAAACTCTAAAGTTAATATGTGGTGAAAGTTGAGATTTATGTGAGTTTATTTGATTATGCATGCTTATGCGAACTCACTATGCCATGTTTTACATGTTTGACAAGTTATGCATGTTTATGCAAGTTTAAAATAACAAGTTGTGCATGTTTGACAAGTTATGCATGTTTATGCAAGTTTAAAATAACAAGTTGTGCATGTTTGACAAGTTATGCATGTTTATGCAAGTTTAAAATAACAAGTTGTGCATGTTTGACAAGTTATGCATGTTTATGCAAGATTAAAATAACAAGTTGTGCATGTTTGACAAGCTATGCATGTTTATGCAAGATTAAAATAACAAGTTGTGCATGTTTGACAAGTTGTGCATGTTTATGCAAGTTTAAAATGACAAGTTGTGCATGTTTGACAAGTTGTGCATGTTTATGCAAGCTTAAATGACAAGTTGTGCATGTTTGACAAGTTATGCATGATTATGGTAATATGCAAGTTCACTATGCTAAGTTATGCAAGTTTAACATGTTATGCATGTTTATGGTAATATGCAAGTTCACTATGCTAAGTTGTACAAGTCTAACATGTTATGCATGATTGTTGTGCAAGTTTATCATGTATGTTGTGCCAAGTTCCCTCTTCCTATCCTTTATGCGTTATTACGAATATGTAAGCGATAGAATGACATTGGGGGTTTTGGGTAAACTTAAAATACATGAAAATATAAGATTGGGAATTTACCTATTAAGTTAGGTCTACCCCTTGGGAATTTACCTATTAAGTTAGGTCTACCCAAGTAAATTGTTTGACTTGTGATTATGTTTTGAAATGAAGTGGACATGACACTTAGAAAACATAAGTGTGGCCAACTCGAGGTTGGGTTGAGTTTGTAGCGTAATCCTACCCGGAACCGACCGGCTTAACTAGTGGCTACAAACAATAGGACCCAATGTGAGAAGTTGGTCATGGGGTGCCAAGACCCGAGGTTAGACCAAGTTGTGGTGTAAAGCTACCCGGACCCGCCCGGCTTAACTAGTAACCGCAACAAAGTCTAATGTGAGAGGTTAAGGTGCATTAAATTAATTAATGCCTCATGATTAGGGTTAAGTCAGGGTCCACTAATACTTAATCCATTTGGGGATTAGAGGGATTGAGATGGGGTTAGGTGTTAGTTACACTTAGCCAGTCAAATCCACTTGGGAATTCGAGGGATTAGAATAGGGTTAAGTTACACTTAACCAATTTAATCCATGATTAGTGAAGGGTTAAATCACACTTAACCCTCTTAGGAAACCCTAGCAGCGGTCTGTTCCGGCAGTAATCCCAGTTTGGTATCATCACAACCCTAGAGACTAGGCTAGGGCGGGGCACGATTACTGGGCGGATGTAAACGACCAAAGACGAGGCCGAGTGGTACAGCGATGCGGGTTCCAGGCGGGCTACGGACGTGCACGTAGTCCGGTGTTGGACACATACGAGGCACGGGTACCAGTAGGTCTGGGCTGTGCATTATTGCTTAAGTGTCCGGGGTTGGCACCCGAGGGCTTGATACACCCGAAGGTGGACCCAGCACAGTCAGACTACATCCATATATGGGCCGTATGGACATCAACACGTGACGTGTTAGGCTTATAGGGAGCCGATCGACTAGACCGTTGGGTTGGACCTTACATTAAGGTCACTTCATGTTATTGGGCCAAAGTTTGGGCTGAGGGATCAATACCTGTTATGTTGGTTTACTAGTACACCGTGGTGCAAAACTTAACCTTGTTTATGCGATGACACCTCTATCTATCTTGTAGTTACTTTATCATGCCAGTTTGTTGTTATCTATGATCATCTCAGTTTGCATCATGATGTTAGCTTTATTAGTTTATAGACTGATCGTAGCAGGGCTTACTCAGTCTTTTTGACTGACCCGTTTTGTTTCGCCTCTTTTCTTCCGTTTCCCCCCCCCCAGGTTCTCAGGGGGGGAATACTGGAGCCTAGCTTGGATTTTTTAGCTGCTTCCTTGGATAGCTCAAGTATGCTTTGGACTTGAGCCGCTATGGTTTATCACTCTTCTTTGGGGATAGTACTTATGTATTTCAGTTTATCAGATGATGTATTTATCTAGACTTGTAATTTTGGGAAATTGACATTTTGATGTACCAAACTTGTGTTTTGAAATGGTTTAAAAATCTTCCGCTGTTTTATCTACTTACTCTGTTTATTTACATACATATATATATATGTCATGTCCTGCCTTGCTATATCATTACGCATGTTTACCAATAATGCCCCTCCAAAGCTAGTGCATTCCTTTGCGAGTGACCCTGGCGGAGGTGGGGTGCTACATTTGGTATCAGAGCATATGGTTTACGAGAAGGGATAAAAAGGTTTTTAAAACTATTGAAAAACTATTTTCAAAACCAAATATAAAGTATTTTCCAAAGAAAAGTCTAGTTATTTTTAAAGGCTATTCCCCAAAGGCCATTAGCACTATCCTTCGACCTTTCGTTTGAACTCTTCTCTTTCCGTTTCCATCATGTTTGATAATCTCATCTTGCCCGAAGGGGTAATAATACCCGATTGGTTTCGTCGGTACTTGGAAGTCACGGTACCAGTCCCGGATGTCTCTAATGTTGTCTTTCCAGTCAAGGCCATTGTTCCTCCTCCCCCTTCCATACCTCTTCTTTCTCAGCCTCCACAAGCGGATTTGGCGGAAACTTGTAAGAACTTAAGATGATGGGTGGCAAGAATTTTAGTGACTCTTGTAGAGGCAAGGAATTGGTTGAAAGAGACCGAAGATCTTTTAGCCACATTTGATATAGGTGACCGGGGGAAAGTTTTATTGGCAGTATGGTTGCTAAAGGAAGAAGCTGCACGTTGGTGGGTAGTCACCACCGCTACTAGGCCAATTGAGACTTGGGATGACTTTAGAGGAAGGTTTGGACTAAGGTTCTTATCACTGAAGCAAGGGGACATGACTATTAGGGAATACATAGATAAGTTCAATCAACTGGCTCGGGTCGATTTAGACTTGGTTAATACAGCTCAGAAGAAGGCCCTACACTTTGCTCTAGGATTAAACGAGCCATTACATGGTTTGGCCATGTCTCATATACCCTTGGGGGCGACTTTCGAGAATTTAGCGAATATGGCCCTACTTCAAGAAGAAGATAACGATGACAAGAAAGAGGCCAAGGCGAATGAGTCTCAAGGCCAGAGGGTAAATTCCGGGAAATGAGGCAAGAATAACAACAACCGCAAGGACAAGCCAAGAGCAAATAGGAAGTGCAACTTCTGTGGTATAGTTGGACATATAGCCAGGGAATGTAGGAAGAAGAAGAGAAGGCAGGGCGAATGCTTTCATTGTGGGGAGCCTGGACATCTCAACAAAGATTGCCCGAGGAAACAAGGGCAAGGTCAGGCCCAGTGTGCAGGACTATTTGGAGGGCGAGTTCATCCCCTCAACACCGTTCTTCCAGCTCATGATAGAGGTAGTGTTTCTGTTGAAAATCTGGTTTACATTTTCTGATTTTCCCCTGTTCGTACTTTGTTTGACTCTGGCGCATCGCATAGTTTTATTTCATCTAATCTAGTTGAAAGTTTGCACCTAAGTACTAGTCTGGTTGATGATCCCGTATGTGTTTCAAATCCAATTGGGGGTTCTGCCCGCCTGTCTGTGGTCTGAGTGGATTTGAAAATTCCTATCTTGAGTATAGAATTCTCGTGGGATGTATATATTCTCGGTTTCGGGGGATATGGGTTGGTTGGGCATGGAATGGTTATCCTGTTTTGGAGCCATTCTGGGTTTTTGTATAGGGGGTTGTGAGGCTCATGACTCGCCTCAGCAGTACCCTTAGAAATTTCTAGCAACCCTAGGGGTCCCGTCATGTTATGTTATCTTGAATCCCTCAACTCGTCTATCGATAGTTTGAAATCGGTGAGGATGGTCCGAGAATATCCTGATATCTTGGGGAAGGTAAAGGGGTTATCCCTAGACGTGGGATAGATTTCCGCATTATCTGGTTGGTAATACCAAGCCAGTTTCGTGGCCGGTTAGGCACGTGACCTCACGAGATGAGAGTTAAGAAAGCAAGTCAAGGAGTTGCTTGAGAAGAACTTCCTGAGACGAAGCATTTTCGAGTGGGGTGCTCTAGTAGTATTCGTTATGGATGTGGACGGTTTGCTTCGCTTATGTGTTGATTATCATGAGAGGAATAAATAACTGTTACCAAGGATCAATGATTTGTTTGATCAGCTTGTAGGAGCATCTGTTTTCTTTTGATCTAGCTACCGGATTCCATCAGCTTAGGATGGCTGAGGATGGAATTGACAAGACTGCGTTTAAGACTCTAGATGGATTTTGGAATGGCTAGTCATGCTATTTGGTTTGACTAATGCACCCGCATACTACGTGAACTTGGTGGGTAGGGTGTTTAGGGAGTCCTTGAACAAGTTTGTCATGGTCGTCGTAGACGATATTTTGATCTCCTCAAAAGAACGAGGAAGAGCATGCTATACATCTCAAGGAGGAGATGGATACGCTTAGAGCCACCAGTTGAAGGTCATGTTCTCCAAATGTCACTTTGGAAGAAAGAAATTGGATTTCTTGGGGACATAGTTCCTAAGTAAGGCTTAGCGGTGGATTCCGCTAAAGTGGTTGCGGTTTAAGACCGGAAAACTCTGTGGAGGGCAATTGAAGTAAGAAGCTTCCTCCGTTTGGCTAGTTAGTTAGCATTCCCTGAGTTTAGACTTACTCTTCTGGATCAAGAAGGGGGTTTCATAGGAAGAAGACCCGCCGTTGGTCAAGAACATGGACCAGTCGATTCGAGGCGAGATGTTAAGACACCTCGCTAGATATATTATAGATAACAAGGGACGACTAAGGCGCGATGAGAGATTATGTGTTCCTCGAGTGAAAGACTTGGTAAAGAAGATTCTTGAAGATGCGCATCACTCGAGGAGGTGGCCGAGTTGGTTTCAGGATACATGTTGTGCCACCAGGTTGAGGCCAAGTCATAGACGCCCAGTGGGCCGTTGTCTCCATTGGAGGATCCGCAAGGGAAGTGTGAGAATATCTCGATAGATTATGTGGATGGACTACCTAGATCAAAGAAAGGGAATACGGGTATGAGGGTCATAATAGGTAGACTCACGAAGAGTGCTCATTTCCGCCCGGTGAAGAGCGGGAGGACTGCGTCATGGTTAGTAACGGTTTACCCTCAAGAAGTTGGCCAGCTTTGAAAGAGCCTACAAGCCATGGATAGGCAGCTGAATCTAGGTATGGCCTATAGGCGGATGGTTCATATCGATTAAGCCTGAGTTATAGAAAATCATGTTTGTAGGGGTCAATTGGCAACGTGGATTGGTATTTTCAAGAAAAGTTCTGCTGCATGGAATACTTTATAGTAAGTAGACGAGATCCAGGATTCCCTAGTGAATTTTGGAGAGCTTGCATGAGATCATGAGGTTACAGTTATGTTTAACCCGAGTATGCAGAAAGGGGAATAAGTGGAAAAGACAGACGAGAGGCGACGAGTTCCAACTCGAATTTGGGAAATAGGAGTAGGAAGCCAGGAAATCATGAAGTAAAAGACGGTCAAAGCACAGTGGAGTTAAGCTCAAGACTAAGAAGAGTGAAGACTAGACACGGGCATCATATCTCTTTTTAAGAGTGCATCCTTGATCCTTGTTTTTCCTGTAGAGCTTGCTTGCAAGTTATCTTTTGTATATATCCTCCCGGTCCCATTCTCGATCTTATTTCTGTTGTAAACTCCATAAGTGGGTTATGACTCATCGGTTAGTACTATATGGATTTCTTGTAATCCAAAAAGGAGTTTATCTTGCTTATCTTCTAAGCATATTTCTCTGTCCATGATTATCTAGTTTATCGTGTTTATCTGGTCATGAGAACCTTAGGTAGAAACCCTTTGGTTGAAACATGTGTTTGAAGCATGTTATGTCTGATGGTTGCAAGTGGTTGCAAGTGTTTGCAAGTGGTTGCTCGTGGATGCATTATACACAATTAGGCACTAGATCGGCTCGCACACTCCTCATATTGCATGTGCATGAGTGTTTATGCTTATTCATGGATGAAAATTGTGTGTTATCACATGGATGTTGCATATGGGTGTATGTTATGTGCACACATATAGATGATATACATTATGTTAGGAATTGCATACATATGGATTCATTTCACTAACATAATTTGCATTGATGATATTTGCATTAGATAAGTACATATACACACACCTCTGCATATGTTCATCCAGCATTTAGAATCTTGTAAGGACAATGATTGCTCGTGGATGATGCTTTGAGTAGATGGATGATTGGATGGTAGGATACGTTCTTCCTAACTTGAAGATTTCGGGGACGAAATCCTTTAAGGAGGGGAGAATGTAACAACCCGTATTTTCAATAATCTGTTATAACATAAATTGAGGCAGAATTTAATTATAAAATGTGAATCAAGGGAAACGGGCTAGGCCATTGCGTTCGTCTCGGAAAAATACGCGAAATAGAGTCCGAGTTTTCGAAAATCGGAGTCCGTATGACCCAGTTAAGGCCCATTGAAGTTTGCAGAAATTCCTAAGTAAAAACAGATTTAAATTTTAAATTTAAAAACGGGAAATTTGGGCAAACTGGGCAAGCGGGAAAAATTCCCGCCAAGGACCCCATGTCGACAGGCCTGTCGACAGGGGTCTAGGCATGTCGACTGCCCTGTCGACAGCCCTGTCGACAGGGGGTGCACGGGCTGCTTAGCCTGGTGCACCATTTCTGATTAGGGTTGGGTCTTGTGGCCTGTTTCTAGAGAGTTCCGGGATCTGATGGACCTAATTGAATCTAGGGTTAATCCTATGGCCTAAAAACACTACCCTAATCTATAAATAAGGCCCTAACCTACCCTAAATCACTCATTATTCATCCTAGTAGCTAAACTATGGCAAAATCAAAACTCTAATGGCCTCCACCTAAAAACCTAGCCTCCAACCTCTTCATAAATCATTCCTATGAAGGCTATGATGTTCATGCAAGCTTTTCTAAGTTGTATGCATGATCATTAGCTTGCATACATCATCAAGTTGCAAGCTTTATTTGCTAAGCTAGAGTTTTGTGATTTTGCAAAAGGGTTTTCTTATTTGAAGCTTTGTTTTGGGTTTTTAAAGGGCTTCTTCATCTTATTTGGTGGATTTGTGACTTGTTTATAATTGTAAGCCCTCTTACCTTCACTTTACAAACTCTAAAGTTAATATGTGGTGAAAGTTGAGATTTATGTGAGTTTATTTGATTATGCATGCTTATGCGAACTCACTATGCCATGTTTTACATGTTTGACAAGTTATGCATGTTTATGCAAGTTTAAAATAACAAGTTGTGCATGTTTGACAAGTTATGCATGTTTATGCAAGTTTAAAATAACAAGTTGTGCATGTTTGACAAGTTATGCATGTTTATGCAAGTTTAAAATAACAAGTTGTGCATGTTTGACAAGTTATGCATGTTTATGCAAGATTAAAATAACAAGTTGTGCATGTTTGACAAGCTATGCATGTTTATGCAAGATTAAAATAACAAGTTGTGCATGTTTGACAAGTTGTGCATGTTTATGCAAGTTTAAAATGACAAGTTGTGCATGTTTGACAAGTTGTGCATGTTTATGCAAGCTTAAATGACAAGTTGTGCATGTTTGACAAGTTATGCATGATTATGGTAATATGCAAGTTCACTATGCTAAGTTATGCAAGTTTAACATGTTATGCATGTTTATGGTAATATGCAAGTTCACTATGCTAAGTTGTACAAGTCTAACATGTTATGCATGATTGTTGTGCAAGTTTATCATGTATGTTGTGCCAAGTTCCCTCTTCCTATCCTTTATGCGTTATTACGAATATGTAAGCGATAGAATGACGTTGGGTGTTTTGGGTAAACTTAAAATACATGAAAATATAAGATTGGGAATTTACCTATTAAGTTAGGTCTACCCCTTGGGAATTTACCTATTAAGTTAGGTCTACCCAAGTAAATTGTTTGACTTGTGATTATGTTTTGAAATGAAGTGGACATGACACTTAGAAAACATAAGTGTGGCCAACTCGAGGTTGGGTTGAGTTTGTAGCGTAATCCTACCCGGAACCGACCGGCTTAACTAGTGGCTACAAACAATAGGACCCAATGTGAGAAGTTGGTCATGGGGTGCCAAGACCCGAGGTTAGACCAAGTTGTGGTGTAAAGCTACCCGGACCCGCCCGGCTTAACTAGTAACCGCAACAAAGTCTAATGTGAGAGGTTAAGGTGCATTAAATTAATTAATGCCTCATGATTAGGGTTAAGTCAGGGTCCACTAATACTTAATCCATTTGGGGATTAGAGGGATTGAGATGGGGTTAGGTGTTAGTTACACTTAGCCAGTCAAATCCACTTGGGAATTCGAGGGATTAGAATGGTGTTAAGTTACACTTAACCAATTTAATCCATGATTAGTAAAGGGTTAAATCACACTTAACCCTCTTAGGAAACCCTAGCAGCGGTCTGTTCCGGCAGTAATCCCAGTTTGGTATCATCACAACCCTAGAGACTAGGCTAGGGCGGGGCACGATTACTGGGCGGATGTAAACGACCAAAGACGAGGCCGAGTGGTACAGCGATGTGGGTTCCAGGCGGGCTACGGACGTGCATGTAGTCCGGTGTTGGACACATACGAGGCACGGGTACCAGTAGGTCTGGGCTGTGCATTATTGCTTAAGTGTCCGGGGTTGGCACCCGAGGGCTTGATACACCCGAAGGTGGACCCAGCACAGTCAGACTACATCCATATATGGGCCGTATGGACATCAACACGTGACGTGTTAGGCTTATAGGGAGCCGATCGACTAGACCGTTGGGTTGGACCTTACATTAAGGTCACTTCATGTTATTGGGCCAAAGTTTGGGCTGAGGGATCAATACCTGTTATGTTGGTTTACTAGTACACCGTGGTGCAAAACTTAACCTTGTTTATGCGATGACACCTCTATCTATCTTGTAGTTACTTTATCATGCCAGTTTGTTGTTATCTATGATCATCTCAGTTTGCATCATGATGTTAGCTTTATTAGTTTATAGACTGATCGTAGCAGGGCTTACTCAGTCTTTTTGACTGACCCGTTTTGTTTCGCCTCTTTTCTTCCGTTTCCCCCCCCCCAGGTTCTCAGGGAGGGAATACTGGAGCCTAGCTTGGATTTTTTAGCTGCTTCCTTGGATAGCTCAAGTATGCTTTGGACTTGAGCCGCTATGGTTTATCACTCTTCTTTGGGGATAGTACTTATGTATTTCAGTTTATCAGATGATGTATTTATCTAGACTTGTAATTTTGGGAAATTGACATTTTGATGTACCAAACTTGTGTTTTGAAATGGTTTAAAAATCTTCCGCTGTTTTATCTACTTACTCTGTTTATTTACATACATATATATATATATGTCATGTCCTGCCTTGCTATATCATTACGCATGTTTACCAATAATGCCCCTCCAAAGCTAGTGCATTCCTTTGCGAGTGACCCTGGCGGAGGTGGGGTGCTACAGTAAGCAAGGGGAAATGAACAGTAATGTTTTATTTAGCCTAATTAAGATTTAAACGTGACCTGGAAATAGTTTGTTGTGCCTAAATAAGTTATTGTGTGGCCTGAAGTTTTACTCGACATGCCTAATTATAAGATATAATGTGGCCTCCTGGGAAGTTGTGAATATGCGCCTAAGCGATTTTTAAATGTACCTAATAGAGTTTAAATATGCCTAAGACAGGTTATTTACAAATATTAATTAGAAATTAGGATTTTAAAATATATTTTTAGTTTTTAATAATATTAAATTAAATAGTTAACAATGTTTAAAATTTCTAACGTTGTCATACAATAACAAGATCGGATGAAGCCAGTGATGTTGGGACCGTATCGACATACGTATCATTATAGAGCTGGTTTGATCAGGGTCGGTAGCAACCAGGATTTTTAATTAAATTAAACGTCCATTGAATTTAGTTAAAAATAAATTGTTTTAGCAACGAATGAAATCAAGGTGAGTACAACTCACTCTGTTTTGTCCCACTTATATTTTATAAGTCGGTTTTAATATTTATGTGTTATGTTTGCTAATTGTTGGATGACTTGATAATTTTTTGGATGGATGATGAGTATTTATATATACATCATTTAAATTAAATGTTCGTTTAATTTAAATGAAATGAAATTATTATTTTAACGATTATTTCCAAATGAGGTAACTTATCTTGTTGGTTATGTTTATAACGATATAAACGTATTAAATTGAAATATGGATGTTTGTATTGCTGTTATTGTTTGATTGTTGAATATTATATCTGTTTATTGAAATGGATGATATTATTTGAGGTAACCTATTTGGACGCAGAGAAAAACAGGTTGAAGGGATCCAACTAGATTCCTTGATTATATTAAATGCTATTTATTCTCATATTATCATTATATGAACTATTCTAATTGGATGATCGATTTGATTGTTGATCGTTGACTGGAAATTCATTATTTGTTTTGTTTTAACCAATGGCACTATTGGTTGAGTAATTGACAGCATATCACCTATAAATCAATCATTTTATAGATGTTGATTTACTATCAGGCAAATCAATAAAAATGAAGTTATAAAATTTATTTTATAACTGAAGATAAATTTTGAAATCTAGTATTTTGAATAAAAGTTTATTAAAAGGAAATGTTCATTGTTTATTATTTAAGATTATAAGGAATTATTAAATGATTTTATAAAGCGAATGTTTATGTTAATAAAATGTTTATAAGCAAATGAGCAGAATTTAACCGACGGTTAAGACTTGGATTAATTGTTTCTAAGAAACAATTAAATGGAATTATTTAAATTAATTGTGTCGGCCCGCCCCGCACCAGCCTGCATTTCCTCCGAAAGTGCGTTGTACACATGCTTGACTAGCACGGGACGGTCGTCAGAAGAAAGGAAAGAAGGGGATTAACTAACGAGGAACCTATAGAATGTCTCACAGCGCATGGAATAAAATATAATAACAACATACTTGACATAAAACAGGTGAGACAGTGCATAAGCTGATAACTAAAACCAACATCAACATCAGAGCAGCGGAAATCCAAGTACAACTTATTACAACTTTCCAAATTTACTGTCTCTAAAACAAAAGAAAGCTAAAGTAGAAGATGTACTACTAATGCCCAAGCAGTGATCTTCAACAACACAGGGAGAATACTATATATCATACGTGGAAGCCTCCTGCTCGTCTCCGGATCATCTACCTGTGCATCACCAGCTAACCTGTCTCTAGTCTGCTCGTGTGAGCACCCAGAGTAATAAGAAGAGACATAAAACTCTGGGTCAGACAAAAAGCCTGGTATGAGCGATAAGCATCTAAACAGAACAATAACAGGTATACTAAGCCATACCTGAACCTGGACCTGCAACCAAAGAGTTAGCACTACATACCGTACAATACTCTAAGGTGCCATTTCAAATAGTGTAAAGAATACGGGGGTGGGGTGTGCATGTCATAACGATAGCAAACAAATCAAGCATAGCAACCATCCTCACATCTCTCACTCAGTGCGTAAAGCATACGATGTCCACCACTGACAATCACTAGACCCATCGAAGTAGTGGCGGAGTTCAACTTGTACAACTACTGCTACTACCAAGCTTACCACATGGAGTCATGACCAAATCTTTACAAATGACCCCACATCATTGGTCTATAGCCCTTTAGTCGTACCTAGGCCACTGCAGCCCTGAATCCGTTCACGTACCTCCCATACATAGTGATCCAAAGTCATAGACATTGACTGCCCCTTGGCACACATCCCGCAGCAAAGCCCAATCATGGAGTCCACTCATTGGTTCCCAACTGGATCCTGAGTCAAAGCTCCTCACTTGGACTCCCTTTGCATCTCGGGTTTTGATCGAATTGGAGTTGGTCTTAAAAAGAGTCATCGCGTAGAAGAGATGGAAGTCTAATTCGGTTCGGATACATACGTATAGCACGGTTCGGTTCGGTGCAATGCTTCATAGTGTTTTCCTAGATGCGGTTCGGTTCGGTGATTCTCCCCTTCCAGACGTCGGTTCGGTTCGGATACTCTGAAGTAGTTCGGTTCGGGTGTGCCTCTACTTGAGTTCGGTTCGGTAGTTGCTCCCTCGCTTCGGTTCGGGTCGAGATGTCAGGCTCCAGTCCGATCCTCCTCCCTACCTCTGATCCGATCCCCTGCTCCTGTTCAGCTCATGTGGTTTTTCCATCCGATCTCGCTCGCTTCCCTGCTCCGATCTGCTCCCTAGCTCCGATCCGCTCCTCAGTCCAACTCCAACTCCAAGCAATGGCCTTCCTTCATGCCAAACTTCCCTTGTACCAGACTTCAGTTCGGATCGGGTTCCTTGCCCAGCTCTCCTATCTGATCCGAGCTCATACCCGATCCGATCCGAAACCCTGCACAACTTTCTGCAACTTTTTCCAGCAACTTGTTTACGCCATTCAACGACGTTTTCGACCAACCTAACTATTCTAATCAACCACAAATCACTCCAAACAGTCATAGCAACATAGCAAACTAATCACAAACACCAAAACAATGAATATACATGTCAAAATGGATCGAATATACCCAAAACCCCATATTTTCCCTTAAACATTTTTAGGAAAAACTAATGATATGATTAGTAAAACTTAACCAAATCAAACCCAATTTCTAACAGAGGTCTAAAACATTATTTTCGAATTTATAGATATTTTTCCAGAATTTATAAGTGTATAAATTCGCTAATCTTCACTAATTACCCTTAATTAACTGTAATTAGTTTCAAAACAATGCTAATCACTCACCTTGGCCACAAATAAAATTCTCAGAACTGAAACCTCGCTGATTTGGGTGAATACTGATGTCTAACAGTAGCTCTAACCTTGCTTTCGTGTTTTCTCTCCTTAATTTGATGTAGAATAAGCCAAAACATGATTAGAAAGTGATTTGGGGATGTTTCTAGATGTTGGCGGCCATTGTTAGGGTTCAAGAATGAAAGTGACAGCTGGAAAATGAGGATAAGATCATTCTCTAACTAATTTCAGCCTCCTCATAACCGTAATCCCGAAATCCCCCATTGGGCCTAGCTGTTAATCACCCGGTTAAGCCCAATTAAGCTGTTTTTCACTATCTGAAACTTGTTTCAACCATATCTCCCAAATGGTGAGTCCGTTTGGCTAATGTGACCACTCTACGGAATTGTAAACCATCATCCGGAGCCAATGGAAGTGGTTTCTGGTCAAAATTCCTTTCCAATCGAAAGTTATGGCCAAAACAGTACCAACTAGGGGTAAAATGGTCATTTAAAAATTGGGAAAAATCATGAACATGGGAAATGACCCCAATAGTCGTCTCCCAAAGTTACATGACCATACGTCTTCGTTTGTGAAAGAAATAAATATTCTACGATCCTATGATGCGTAGAATACGGGTCGTTACACTCTCCCCCCCTTAAGAAATTTCGTCCCCGAAATTCCTTAACCCAAAACATACAAAGGATCCCGCATGCCTAACAGCCACATACAACAACCAAACATGCAAAACAAGCAAACAAGCCTACCCTAGCATGCGGAAAACTAAATAGAAGTCAAAATCTTACCAGGCAAGGAGTTCTGGATATGTCTTCCTAATGTTCTGCTCTGTCTCCCAAGTGCAATCATTCTCGTCCTCGCCCCACTGAACCTTGACTAGCTTCACCGCCTTCCTTCGAAGTTGCTTCATGTCGTGCTCGACAATACGGGCCGGCTTGCGGTTCCCAACCGCCTCGGGTTCTACTTCGAAGTCCTCTAACTGATCAGGTGAAATAGTCATATCTGGGTCGTGCACGAACTTCCTTAGTTGGGAAATATGAAATACGTTGTGAACTCCCGCCATCTTCTTTGGTAAGCCAACTCTATATGCCAAATTCCCGACTGGTTCAAGAATAGGGAATGGGCCAACAAATCTTGGTGCTAACTTGCCTCTCCTGCCAAATCGTATCACGCTCTTCAACGGAGAAATCTTGACAAACACCAAGTCACCAACGGAGAATTTTAAGTCTCTTCTCCTCTTATCAGCATAGCTCTTCTGCCTATCTTGGGCAGCTTTCATTCGTTGTTGAATGATCTTGATCTTGGCTGAAGTTTCCTTCACCACATCTGGTCCAAGCATAAACTTCTCGCCAGTCTCTATCCAACATGATGGTGAGTTGCACGGTCTTCCATACAAAGCTTCACATGGAGCCATACCAATACTGGATTGGTAGCTATTATTATATGCAAACTCTACTAGATGCAGATGGTCATCCCATGATCCACCAAAATCCAATATACATGCTCTCAAGAGATCTTCCAAAATACGATTCACCCTCTCCGTCTGACCGTCGGTCTGAGGATGATATGCGGTACTGAGATGTAACTCTGACCCTAGAGCCTCTTGTAAGCTCCTCCAAAACCCACTAGTGAACAACGGGTCTCGGTCACTCACAATGCTTTTAGGTACTCCATGAAATCTCACTACCCACTTCATATACAATTCTGCTAACTTAGCCGTCGTTCTGGTCGATTTGACTGGTATAAATCTTGCACTCTTAGTCAATCGATCCACAATTACCCAAATGCTATCATGTCCCGATCTAGTTCTTGGTAAACCATCGATGAAATCCATCGAGACTTGCTCCCATTTCCATTCGGGAATTTCTAATGGTTGCAACAACCCACTAGGCTTCTTTTGCTCGGCTGTAACTAGCTGGCAATTCAAACTTCCCAACGTCTCTTTTCATCCCTTCCCAGTAGTAAGTCTGCTTCATGTTTCGATACATCTATTACCTCCGGGATGTATAGTCAGTTTTGAGTGATGACATTCCCTAAGCACTTCATCTCTCAAACCATTGACATTGGGTACAACAAGCTTTCCATTATTTCTAAGCCATCCATCTCGATCAAGCCCATATTTGTTCATCTCCTCATTGATACCCATCTCTAACATGGAGATGATTTCCAAAAGATTAGGATCGTCCCTCTGGCTGGAACCAATCTGCTCTATCAAAGTGGGTTTGATCGCCAAACTAGCTAGCATGACTGGATCCAATTCGCACTTTGGTCTGAAATCAAATCCCGCGATATACTCCAGTTGCTTCCATTCAAGAAACATAGCCCCTAAACTGGCATGTCTCCTACTCAGGGCATCGGCTACCGCATTACCTTTCCCAGGTGTATATGCGATATCAAAATCATACGAAGCCAAGAACTCTAACCATCTCTGCTGATGGAGATTCAGATCTTTTTGAGAGAAGAGATACTTTAACAATTTATGATCGGTAAACAACTCAAATCTTTCTCCCAAGAGATAGTGTCTCCACATCTTTAATGCGAACACAATCGCTGCCAGTTCCAAATCATGGGTAGGATACCTCTTCTCATGCGGCTTTAGCTGCTTACTAGCATAAGCTACAACCCTACCTCCTTGCATCAATACAACACCTAGTCCGGTACTACAAGCATCCGTGTATACCGTCATCTCTTCATTTTCCTTAGGAATGACTAACACTGGTGCACATGTCAACTTATCCTTTAGACTCTTGAATGCATTCTCGCATCTTTCATCCCAGAGAAAGCTTGATTCTTCTTGGTTAACTGGGTCAACGGAGCTGCTATCTTGGAGAAGCCTTGGATAAACTTACGATAATATCCAGCTTACCCCAAGAAACTTCTTACATCTGTCGCATTCTTGGGCGTAGGCCAATCCTGTACCGTAGCCACCTTCGCAGGGTCCACGGCAATACCATTCTTGGAAACAACATGGCCCAAGAACCTCACTTCCCTCCTCCAGAAGTGACACTTAGAAAACTTTGCTTTCTATTGGTGTTTTCTCAGCACCTCCATCACTATTCTTAAATGTTCCTAGTGTTCTTCCCCTGTCCTCGAATAGACCAAAATATCATCAACGAATACAAGGACAAACTTATTCAACTGAACTCTGAATACCCTATTCATAATATCCACAAAATACGCTGGGGCATTGGTCAGCCCGAATGGCATGACCAACCACTCATAAAATCCAGACGGTGTTCGAAATGCCATTTTAGCTATACTCTCAGCTTCCACTCTAAGCTGATGAAAACCTGTCGCGAGATCCAACTGAGAAAATACTCTCGCACCACTCAACTGATCGAACAAATCATCTATCCGCGGTAGAGGATACTTGTTCTTCCTCGTCACTTTATTCAATTCGCGGTAGTCTACACACAAACGAAGGGAACCATCCGCCTTGGTAGCAAACACAACTGGTGCTCCCCATTCAGAAACACTCCTTCTGATAAATCCCTTCTTCAAAAGATTGCTGACTTGCACCCCGAGCTCTCGCTGATCCCTTGGTGCCATATGACGAAGTGGCATCACTATAGGTCTGGCATCTTTCACCAAATCAATACGGAACTCAATCTCTCGATGTGGTGGAAGCCCGGTCACTTCTTCGAAAACGTCCGGATACTGTCCAACCACGGGAAAACCTGACAACTCACTATGCGGAATGTCGAGGGAGTTTAGAAAACTAGCCAATACCCCCTCACCGGGTAGACCACCAAACACTATCCTCCGCCCATCATCCGCTCTAGCTGTCACCAAAAAGCCCTCACAGTCTACCACCACCCCGTATCTTTGGAGCCAATCTACTCCCAAAATAATGCCAAACCCAGTAAAACCCAAAACAAAGCAATCACAAACAAACATGCATCCATGAATCGATAAGACCACATTACGACAAATCATGCTATGGCTAGTCGAACCACCAATCGGGTTCGTCACTACTAAAGGTCTATCGACAATCTCGGGCTCCAATCCCAACCTATCTACCAGGTCACTAGATATGAAAGAACTGGAAGCTCTGGTATCAAACAAAACTCTAACAGGAACATCATAAACAGAAAGCATACCTTGAATGACGACATTCTTTACCTTCTCCGCCGCGGTTGGGGCATTTGACAAAGAAGGAATAGCATTAAGGGCATATGCTTTCACCATTTGCTTTTCTTTGGGGGGTTGCGGACACTTGTCCTTGTGATGTCCCATTTGACCACAGTTGAAGCACTTCCTATCCGCTGGCTTGGCCCGACAATTACTAGCATAATGGCCCTTCTTACAACAGCTGAAGCACTCAACATCTTGCTTATTCTTTTTCTTCTGACCATCCTTCGTCTGATTCTGCTTCCTCTTACTCTGGGAACCACCCTTGCCTCCACCACTTGCTTGTGGCTTTGGCTCCTCTGTAGACACAACCTCAGTCTTCGGCTTAGGGTAGAGACTTTCTGATCTCAATGCTTTCCCCACAATCGATTCAAACGTCTCATCGATGTGGTTAATAAGCCTTTCTCCTAAGTACTGGTCCAAACCAGTTATGAATTTCTCATTCTTCTTCTCGGCAGTATCAATAAGAGATAACCCATACTTTGACAAAGTGTCGAATTCAGCAATATACTCCGAGACAGCTCTGCCATTCTGCTTGAGCTCCAAGAATTTCTTAAATAGCACTGACTTCTGAGCAGCTGGAATGAACTTCTCGCTAAAGCGAACCTTAAACTGCTCCCAAGTAATATGATCTTCGGGAGTAGCTGCCTTTATAACATTCCACCAATTCATTGCCCGCCCTTGCAGCTGACGGAACGCTATCTTTCTCTTCATCGCATCCTCGATACCCAGATCCTCGAAGATACGTTCGCAACTATCCAACCAATCCTGAACATCCGTAGCCGACACCATTCCATGGAACGTCTTCCCACCAAGACTAGTATAATCCTTATTCAGCTTGGCGAAGTCGACCCTCGGCGCCTGCACTATTGGACCACCACCATTTCCACCATTGGGAGCTGCCCTCTGCACATCCCTAAGCATTTCTCTCATGAGGTCAGTAAACATCGTCCTCATGTCAGCGGCATTCCCATTATTGGCTCCCCTACCAGCACCTCTAGCATATCGGCTCATCGTCAATCTGTAAAAGGAAACAATTAACGAACCCATAGTGGTGCTAGTGCAAGACGACTTCATCCTTATACTACCAATAGTATATACATATATAACTTTTAAAAACCAAATTAATCACAAATACGCATTCCCATATACGTGCTACCTCTCCCTAGTGTCCTTCCCTAGGTTAACTACGCAACCTAGAGCTCTGATACCAAGTGTGACGGCCCGCCCCGCACCAGCCTGCATTTCCTCCGAAAGTGCGCTGTACACATGCTTGACTAGCACGGGACGGTCGTCAGAAGAAAGGAAAGAAGGGGATTAACTAACGAGGAACCTGTAGAATGTCTCACAGCGCATGGAATAAAATATAATAGTAACATACTTGACATAAAACAGGTGAGACAGTGCATAAGCTGATAACTAAAACCAACATCAACATCAGAGCAGCGGAAATCCAAGTACAGCTTATTACAACTTTCCAAATTTACTGTCTCTAAAAAAAAAGAAAGTTAAAGTAGAAGATGCACTACTAATGCCCAAGCAGTGATCTTCAACAACACAGGGAGAATACTATATATCATACGTGGAAGCCTTCTGCTGGTCTCCGGATCATCTACCCGTGCATCACCAGCTAACCTGTCTCTAGTCTGCTCGTGTGAGCATCCAGAGTAATAAGAAGAGACATAAAACTCTGGGTCGGACATAAAGCCTGGTATGAGCGATAAGCATCTAAACAGAACAATAACAGGTATACTAAGCCATACCTGAACCTGGACCTGCAACCAAAGAGTTAGCACTACATACCGTACAGTACTCTAAGGTGCCATTTCAAATAGTGTAAAGAATACAGGGGTGGGGTGTGCATGTCATAATGATGGCAAACAAATCAAGCATAGCAACCATCCTCACATCTCTCACTCAGTGCGTAAAGCATACGATGTCCACCACTGACAATCACTAGACCCATTGAAGTAGTGGTGGAGTTCAACTTGTACAACTACTGCTACTACCAAGCTTACCACATGGAGTCATGACCAAATCTTTACAAATGACCCCACTTCATTGGTCTATAGCCCTTTAGTCGTACCTAGGCCACTGCGGCCCTGAATCCGTTCATGTACCTCCCATACATAGTGATCCAAAGTCATAGACATTGACTGCCCCTTGGCTCACGTCCCGCAGCAAAGCCCAATCATGAAGCCCACTCATTGGTTCCCAACTGGATCCTGAGTCAAAGCTCCTCACTTGGACACCCTTTGCATCTCGGGGTTTGATCGAATTGGAGTTGGTCTTCAAAAGAGTCATCGCGTAGAAGAGATGGAAGTCTAATTCGGTTCGGATACATACATATAGCATGGTTCGGTTCGGTGCAATGCTTCATAGTGTTTTCCTAGATGCGGTTCGGTTCGGTGATTCTCCCCTTCCAGACGTCGGTTCGGTTCGGATACTCTGAAGTAGTTCGGTTCGGGTGTGCCTCTACTTGAGTTCGGTTCGGTAGTTGCTCCCTCGCTTCGGTTCGGGTCGAGATGTCAGACTCCAGTCCGATCCTCCTCCCTACCTCCGATCCGATCCCCTGCTCCTGTTCAACTCATGTGGTTTTTCCATCCGATCCCGCTCGCTTCCCTGCTCCGATCCGTTCCCTAGCTCTGATCCGCTCCTCAGTCCAACTCCAACTCCAAGCAATGGCCTTCCTTCATGCCAAACTTCCCTTGTACCAGACTTCAGTTCGGATCGGGTTCCTTGCCCAGCTCTCCTATCTGATCCGAGCCCATACCCGATCCGATCCGAAACCCTGCACAACTTTCTGCAACTTTTTCCAGCAACTTGTTTACGCCATTCGACGACGTTTTCGACCAACCTAACTATTCTAATCAACCACAAATCACTCCAAACAATCATAGCAATATAGCAAACTAACCACAAACACCAAAACAATGAATATACATGTCAAAATGGATCAAATATACCCAAAACCCCATATTTCCCCTTAAACATATTTTGGAAAAACTAATGATATGATTAGTAAAACTTAACCAAATCAAACCCAATTTCTAACAGAGGTCTAAAACATTATTTTCGAATTTATAGATATTTTTCCAGAATTTATTAGTGTATAAATTCGCTAATCTTCACTAATTACCCTTAATTAACTTTAATTAGTGTCAAAACAATGCTAATCACTCACCTTTGTCACAAATAAAATTCTCAGAACTGAAACCTCGCTAATTTGGGTGAATACTGATGTCTAACAGCAGCTCTAACCTTGCTTTCGTGTTTTCTCTCCTTAATTTGATGTAGAATAAGCCAAAACTTGATTAGAAAGTGATTTGGGGATGTTTCTAGATGTTGGCGGCCATTGTTAGGGTTCAAGAATGAAAGTGGCGGCTGGAAAATGAGGATAAGATCGTTCTCTAACTGATTTCAGTCTCCTCATAACCCTAATCCCGAAATCCCCCATTGGGCCTAGCTGTTAATCACCTGGTTAAGCCCAATTAAGCTGTTTTTCACTATCTGAAACTTGTTTCAGCCATATCTCCCAAATGGTGAGTCCGTTTGGCTAATGTGACCACTCTACGGAATTGTAAACCATCATCCGGAGCCAATGGATATGGTTTCAGGTCAAAATTCCTTACCAGTCAAAAGTTATGGCCAAAATAGTACCAACTAGGGGTAAAATGATCATTTAAAAATTGGGAAAAATCATGAACATGGGAAATGACCCCAATAGTCGTCTCCCAAAGTTGCATGACCATACGACTTCGTTTGTGAAAGAAATAAATATTCTACGATCCTATGATGCGTAGAATACGGGTCGTTACAATGTCATTAATTAATTTAAAGGAAAAAACTAATTGGATTGAGTAAAACGGATTCGTAATTGGATTTTGTAAAAGGAGTTAGAATAAGATTTGTAGTAAAAATCCGGTTTATAAAACAAATTGTTTAAATAAGTTGAAAGTTAAATGGTGATACTTAGTAAGCAATTATTTTAAATCATCGTATTAAGTAATAATGGTTATATTTAAAATGGAGATTTCCAAAAAGATTAGAAGGGTTACAAAACAATAATTTTAATAAAATAGTTAAATGGGACATGTTTTATATTAGAATGAATATCGTTTTTTTTTAATTACAAGTCGTATCTATCTTAAGATAAGAACGTTGTTGTTCAAGGTTTGAGAGGTAATTAAAATAACCCAACTTGAATGACTTCAAGATTATCTGAGGATGGTATTAGTTGGTAATGGTAAGGATGTTAGAAATATTTTTTTATTATTATAAGAGAGATAGTAATGAACCGTTAGTTGAATGATTCGGGAATAATATGGAATTGAAACGAAGGGAATTGAAACGAGATTTTAAAACTGGAAAATGATCGAGTGAGTTAAAACTAGAATAATATGGGCTGATAGGGAGTTAAGGTAAGAGATTAAAAAAAATAGAACCAAACCGGAGATTGATCGAGTAGAATGATTTTCTGAGTGTTAATCTGGTTTGATTTCGGTCTTTGGGGTTAATACTTAGAGAGTTATTCGCTTATCAATTTACAGTCAGGAACTAATGAATGTTGAAGTAACGGAAATAAAAAAGAGATTTTGAGAAAATATAATGATATTTTTGAGATTTAAGGACTTTATGAGATGTATTCAAATAAGTTTATTCAAAGGGGAAGTGTAGTTATCGTTTTCGAGAAATGAAACGAAAAGTGATTTCGTAACAATGTTTTTACGGGAAATTTGTTGAAACCAAGTTGGATATATATATATATATATGATTGTGAAAATTAGGCTCACATCGTTAAAATTAAACTTAATTACGCTCACATCCTCCCCTTTAATTAAACGTAAATTTCATCCTTATTTTTAAATATCCGCGTTTTCTTTTCCAGAATTGCCCATTTACCGAAATTACGGCGTAATTAACGTGATCTATTATACATTTCAGCGATCTAATTTTTTCACCGTCATTTTTACTATGTTAATGGCTGCACTGTCATTTTTCTAATTTTTTAAAATTTTGTCCATCTAAAATTAGGGTTTCTCGGCAATTTCTTCAGAGAGTTAGTTTGATCGATCCTTCATTTAAAAAATGGATGTTTCTTCTTCCAAGTGATTTATACTTTTTACATGATTTCATTTTGAAATCGTTTTTTGGTATATGGATTTCAATTTGAAATCGTTCTAATTTTCTTCTTCTTCCTGGTGATCGATAAATTGTTCTAATTTTGTTTTTGGTATATGAATTTCATTTTGCAATCGTTTTTTGTTGATTCATTATTACGAATTATTTTAAACGTCTTGTTTTATCAATGGTTATTTTTTGCTGCTGATTTTACAACCAATTCATTATTCTGTATTAGTTTAATTGGCTTGTTTTATTTATGGATAGTTTAACTATTTTATAGAGTTTTATTTTTATTGGTGACTGTTCAGCTGTATAACTTAATTTATCAACATATTTTTTCATTTGTTCTGCATATATGTTTAAAAATATGTATATATTATGAATATGAGCATATAAAAACGCAACTATTGGTATAATATGTGTTTGGATGTATTTAGAAAAGTTGCATAGAAGTATGCATATTTTCTGTATATATGCATACAAATATTCAGCTCCTTTTAATTTCGGCTTGTTTGCACGCCTGATGATTAGCTGCATACATATATGAATATATTCTTAAAATATGCATATTACAAGTGTTCTAGATCTACTTTTAATAAAATATGTGCAAATATTCTTAAATTTTTTCATATACATATGTAGATATTACTGTTTATTTGTGTATATGTATGCATCTAGTTATAATTATATGTCTATGTTTTTGTAATTTTATTTGAATACATGCAGATAATTTCATTTGAATATCTGTTTGTGTGCGTCTGGTGATTAGTTGCATACAAATACAAATATATTCTTAATATATGCATGTTAAAGTGTTTAGCATATGCATATTTCTTATTATTTATAATTATTTGATAATTTTTGTGTAATTTTATTTGATTACTGCATATTAGGCTTATTAATGTTTATTAACGATGATTTTCTTCTTTGTATAACAGTGCTCCTGCTGATATAGGTGTATTGGTGCAGTTGAAGTTTGGGAATGATAGTTGTTCTATTTGTCTTTATTTTGATAGTTATGTTCGTCTTTATTTTTGTGTGTATTGTTGTATTATTTTTTTGTAATCTGTTCCTTAAATATTATGCAATTCTCTTTGTGCAATATGTATTTGAAAAAACAACGACATCATTGCTTATGTGATTAATACTGCAAATATTAGCAATTACGTAAGCAATTATCTGGAAAAGTTGCATAAATGTATGCAAGTACTCATATTAAGTTCCCACAACAAAAAATTTAAAGCATTTGCATAAACTTATGAAACTAACAAGAATACTTTCAAAGTTGTACAAAATTATTCTGAATAATTTGGCATTTCAAATAAGTAAATTCCATAACATTTTCATATAAGTATGCAAGTATTATGAATATGTGTACACAAATAAGCAACATTTCATAACATTACATAAAGTCAGAAGAACTTGAATTCAGAACATAAAATCGCACAGTAATTCAGTTTTCAACTTTCATGATAAGGTCCCATAGTTCAAAAACATAATATCAGTCAACATATTTACAAGATATGTTAACA
This sequence comes from Allium sativum, assembly GCA_030737875.1. Classification (NCBI taxonomy): domain Eukaryota; kingdom Viridiplantae; phylum Streptophyta; class Magnoliopsida; order Asparagales; family Amaryllidaceae; genus Allium; species Allium sativum. Next base: position 1,033,884,503 of record CM060916.1, on the reverse strand, counting down.
TCAACTTTCCAAATTTGGATCTTTCAAGTTTGCATTTGGTAGAAGGTAGTTTTGTGTCAGGTTATCCATTGGGGTCTAACTATCTTCAACTATCTTCTGCATCAGTTCTTCCACCATAGATCTCTGCAATAAAAAGTACAAGATTTTAAATTAAGTTGGACAAAATGCATATAAATGTGAAACAACCAACTGATAAATGCACATCCGGTGCAACATTTCCAAATACATGCATATAATCATGCAACATTTAGCTGATAAATGCACATTTGCATGCAACGGTTGTTAATACATGCACAGATTCATACAAAATTTAGGTGACAAATGCACACTTGCATGTACCAAATTCGAATAAATGCCTACAAGACTGCAATAGTTCTGATATAATTCATTGATTTATGCAAGTATTTTGTATGCATTCAAGGATGTATGCAAATGAGTTGAATATATGGATTCATGTATGAAAATGTAATGAATACATGCATGCATACGTGAAATTTTCTGGTTATATTCAAATGTATCCAACTGTACTCCAATGATAAATATAACAATATTCTCAATACATGAATACAAAAAGCAGCTAATAAATTCAAACAAATGCGGAAACATTCGAAATAGATCATGCATACAATTAGTCAAGTATTCTTAATAAATGAACTCAGATGTGCAAATTTCCTAAATATATGCACACATGTGTGCATGTATTCTTAATAGATGCACACAATTGTTCAAATTTTATGTACATATGCATTCAAGTGTCCAAATAATTTAAATAGTTGCAAAGAAATGTACAAATATTTTGAACATAAAAACACAGGTTTGCAAACATTCTTAATTGTTGGAAACAAGTTTGCATATATTATTAATAGAAGCACAAAAGTTTGCACGTATTCTAAATACGTGCGCACTATCTTGCAGATAATTTGAATTGATGCTCTCAAGTGGATAAATATTCTGAATATATGCACACAATTATGCAAGTGTACTGGATAGATTCACCAATTTTAGCAAATATTGTTATTAATAGCACCCTTATGTGCAAATTTTTTGAAACGACCAGAACTTCCCCGTGCAGGAAAGCGCGGATTGCTTTGAGGACAAGACGAATCAAAACCCAAACAGAAGAACATTTCATTATATTTTACAACAATTCCATCAGATTACAAGAATATACAGAGTACGTATGAATAAATATTACACATCATATAATATCAGAGATTTAAATTACATTACATAGTAGTGGAAAATAATACAAAACACAACTAAAAGAGATATACGGATGCATAGCTTTCCGGATATCGTTCCAGCTATAAACCAGGATCCTGTGAATATAAATCTGCAAAACCAAAACTACTAGCTGCCCGTGGAAAATAAGGGCACCCAGAGTTTAGGTTAAAACAATAAACTCCAGGTCAGTCATGTGACTGCTGTGAGAACTAAAACGGTTATTAAGCTTTATTTTAAAGTTAGGTAAATCAAGGGACCACGCCGTATAACACGGAACGAGTTTCCTCCCAAGAATACCAGTGCGTAAAACAACAGCGTAATGCTAAATAAAGAACAATGAAGCTATTATAAGACCCAGGCCCCATCACACAATGCAACACAAGACGGAGGATAGGGTTTTACCTTATAATAGCCAAAGAATGCTTGATACGCTAAATTTCATCTTTTATTATTACTATAAGTGTACAGTGTCAAAACAATTTCAATCATAAGTATCAATCATAGACGGCATAACTGCCCCATACCACTATGTCGCCATACTAGTGTAACAACCGGCAATTTTGGTGCCAATTTAAAATTTTAGAAATTTAAAATGAATACAGAATATTTAAAAAATTTATTTTAAATAAATAATGATAAAGAAGAAATAATCATCACAATTAGACTTTTATGTATGTTTGTTAAATTCTAATTTTAATACATACTAAATCAAAACTTCACATATTCATTTGTTATTTTTACATCCCGTATGTTTCGATTATTTAAGTATATGTAATTTAATTAAGTTATCGAGATTAAATGGTTTTGAAAAAAAAAGTATGATGTGGAAATGTTGAAAGGTATTGGAATTCCTTAGTAATAAGAATGAATGTAATCAATGGTACATATATAGTAAGGCAATATGGTGCATAATTAACCAATAACTACAACCCATATGCAAAGCACGTAGCCGACTTTTATTGGTGTTTTCATTTACATTTGGTGATGCATAATTGACGCCTAGAATGTATTAATGTTTCTTCTAAGGTTTCAAAAATATTTCATTCTAACTTTATAAATTTATACAATTACAGGTTTCCTAATCATAAATGTAAAATAATAATAATAACATAAGGGTATCTACATTAAATCCTGTTTTATATTACTGATAATGCCAATGTTATCAGTTAGACTATTTTAAGTGGAATTTTTATTAATATGGTAGCAATTATTCCAGGATTATAGTCTATTAAAAATATTACAGCAAATCATGTTCAACCTATCATATTTATTTGAAATGCGAACATACCTATTTTGCTAAACGTCATGGGAATAATGCAATTTATTCCATTTATTTAAGTTAATCAGTTTTTCCATGATAATTTGAAATCAGTCAACAATTATAATCATATAATAGTGCATTATTACCTTTTAAATGTGGACATATGTTATGTATATGAGGTTAACTTTTGTTATAAAAAATTTATTTGTTTCTATTTCAATATGAGAGAAAAATTGCATATTAACCATGTATAATATATATATATATATATATATATATATAAATGTTTCGTGGAACTCAATACTTATGAAAACAAGGTAATAAATTCAAGTTTAAATAAAGGTTGTCATATTCTTTAGTGCATTAGGAAACAATGAAACCTTTTTGAATTCATTTTTGCATTTATTGGCTACATAATCTAAGCCAGATTTAATTCAGCAATTTAAAGACTTTCCTTTCTTTTCTTACTCATCTATATGTTTTACTCTCACTACGCTATATATATTATATTCTCCTTCTTCCTCCAATAAATCCTTATCCTCTAAATAAAGTCCCTCAATGATTCGAGAATTCCATATACCGAATCGGAGAGCGTCCTAGGATCTTTGTATTCAACGACCATGATTTGTTATAATTAAGTAAATCATCGGAAATCATCTCTCAAGGGACTTGCGTGTGAATTGGATTTCAAACAAAAAGGGGGTCCGCGGTTGACGCTGCCACTGGCGGTGGTGAATGGTGGCTAGGGCAACGTGGTGGAACCTTCGGATCAGCAGCAAATGGCGGTGATGAACGTTCGCAGGTGGCTTTCGAAATCGGTCGATAGGTTCAGCTGAAGAGGATGGTGTGCAGGGAATTAAAGAGAGAGGGCAACGTTTGTTTTGCGTTTTAAAAGGGTTGATTAAATTTTAGATCCTCTTTAAACCAAGGTGAGATTTCTTTTTATATACATATAATTAAAAACTAGCTTAATTATTTTCGTATTTGTAAATTCTTACATTTACGATGTAAATTTAGTTTGTGTTATTCATGATTGGATTTGATTTGTTGGTTGCTGTTATGATTGATCCGTTAATAAGATGGATAAATTCTGTTGAAATTTTTTGAAATTTGTGAACAACAAATATTCACACCTATTGGTCAAAATAGAAAACTGCGTACGAACAAAAACACTCATTTGTGTTTTGTTATGTTAACATAGAATTTGTCGCAAATGAAAGTATTTCTCCAATTTGTCATGTTAACCTAAAATTGTCCCTTATGTCAGAATTATGTCATGTAATTAAAAATCATCCTTCATGTTAGAAACTAAATTTTTCATTGATGTTAAAACATAAATTTGCCATTTATGTTAGGAAGTAAATTTGCAATTTATGTTGGACAAATTCACACTTTGGTTGGACCCATGTTATGTAAGAAAAGCTCATTTTAGGTAGAAAGTTTTGTTTAATTTAAAAACATACTTTTTGTAGAAAGGTTATGTGAATATAGAAATGTCCTTTATTTAAAAAGGTCGTCTTATTTAGAAATGTCATTATGTAGTAATAAAATTTGTCATTTATGATTAAAAAAATGTCATTTATGAAAGTATAAAAAAAGTTGTCTTTATGTTAATATAAAAAAAGGGGTTGTCATTATGTAGTAATAAAATTTGTCATTTATGATAAAAAAAGATGTCATTTATGAAAGTATAAAAAAAGTTGACATGTATGTCCGATTTGAATTGACAAATTATAGATGCCATGTTCTATTGAAATTGACAAATTGTATATGTCATGTATGTTTAATTAGAATTGTTAAATTAAAAATATCAATTTTGTAGTTAGAAATTGTTAACAAATAAAATATCCTCTTATTTGTTATTAGAAAACATAGTAAATTGTTAACAAATACAACATTCTTTTATTTGTAATATAGAATACATAGGAAATTGTTATGTTAATATCACCTTGTTGGGAACTGTTACGTTAACATAGAAAAATATCATTTATGTTAAACTGTTATGTTAACATGGAAAATATCATTTATTTAAAAATGTACGTTAACAAGATTCGTCATTTTATATCGAAAAGGTTATGTTATCAAAACATGTCATTAAATTAGAAGTGTTTATTTAGAACAAAATGTGTAATAAAGTTTGAAATGTTTATTTTGATTTAATATAACATATTTGTTTAGAAAAGTTATTTTGATTTAAAATCACATTTTTAGTATAAAATGTTGCATTATAAAGAGGATAACATTTTTAGAATAAAAGATTGCAATAGAATAAAAAAAAACATGAATTTTGTTAGATATGTTATAATAGAATAAAAAACATCGTTTTAGTTAGATGAAGTTAGGTGATATAAAATGGTCATTTTATTTAAATAATGTTAGGTTAATATAAAATATTCCTATTAGAGGAAATATCATTTTATTTATAATAATGTCATGATAGAGAAATTTGTTATTTATTTATAATAATGTCAGGTTAGATAAAAGTAAACATTTTTGTAATAAATTGTTGGGTTACATAAAAGTTTGATAGAACATTTATGTTAGATTGAAAGAGGGCATTTATGTTAAAATTTTGAAAGAACATTTATGTCAGATTAAATAGTAGTCATTAAAATATATATAAGGAAGGAGGTAATTGTGTTAACATAAAAATGAATGTCTTTTTAATTGTGTTTCTTAACACAAAACAACATTGGAAAATGTATGGTCTTTTTATTTGTGTTCTCTAACACAAATATAACTTAGGAAACATAAACGATTTCTTTTTTATGTTCTATAATATAATTAAAAAGCAGAATTTGACGGTGTAATCAAAATCACATTTTTTTATATGTAACTATAGAAATTGAGAAGTCCCAAGTTTACTAGGATTTGAAAGGGTAAGCTATAGTGTTTGAAATCGAGTTATTTTGGAAATATGGAATATTCCAAAATTAAGATATTTTGAAATGAGAAACATTTTAAAATAATATTATAATGGTTAATTAAAATTGTACTTGGACCCGAGGTTAGGTCACATTTGTGGTGGAAGTCTGCCCGGACCCGACCAACATATCCAGCAGCCACAAATGTTGGGCCTAATGTGAGAGGTCCAAGTGCGCAAATACAAATTGGGCCAAGACATGAGGTTGAGCCCAAATTGTGGGATAAGTCTGTCCGGAACCGACCGGCCTATCCAGCGTCCACAAGTTGCAGGCCTAATGTGAGAGGTCTGGCCCATATTAAAATACATAGAAAATGAACATTATTTTCACCGTCATGTTTAAAAGAATGAAAATTTTCATTTTTATGTAACTAGATTAAAGAAAGAGAAAATTACATTTTTTTATGTAATTAGATTAAAAGAAGGAATTTATATTTTTTTTAAAGAAAGAAAGAAAATTGCATCTTTATGTAATTAAAACCAAAAGTAAGAAATTTACATTTTTTGTGAAATTAAGATTAAAGATAAAAGTTACATTTTTTTTATGTAATTGGATTTTAACTAAAAAGAATAAGGATATGAAATTTATATTTTAATGAATTAGATTTTCATTAAAAAGATTAAAAATATGGAAATTTCATTTTCATGTAAATAGATTAGCACAAAAAATTATCGTTTTGTTTGTAATGTAAAATTATTACTTTTGGTTTGCATTGAAAAGATAATTAAATTATCAATTTTGTTACATTGAAATAAAGAAACAAAAATACTCATTCTTGTAGAAGTAAAAATGGATGAACTAAAATATACGTTTGTTGAAATTGAAATGAAACACAAAAATGCTATTTTTGTTGGAATTGGTATGATACACAAAATACATTTTGTGTAATTTGAAAAATGAAACAAGAAAATGTACATTGTTATGTATAAGATGTGTATGTGTATGAAAATTAAAATAAACATTATGGTGTGTACATTGTACATTAATATTGTATATACGAATAGGAATGTTTTCGTTAGCAAAATGTAATGAAAAAAAATACATTTCATTACACATTATAAACATTTCGATAGGTTGTGAAGCAAAACATTCACTACTTGTTATATAATTACGTTAATGAAATGGAATTTTAATTATTTTTATATATAAAAATAAAGATAAATCGTTACAAATTACTAATAACGATATGAAATGATTTCCAACTTATATATATACGAGAATTATTTGGAAAGTCCGAGTCTATCTCATTCCAAATAATTTGAACGACGTTTAAAATTCAAGAGTTGAAGACCGCGATTGAAGACCGACGATCTTCATACCGAATGGACGACGACTACTGATGCCCGTGATTGGAGTAGCTACCTTGAAGGGGCTATAGTGGTGGTCGTCCGGACGTAGTGTTGATTAGTACGGATTTGGCTTTCGCTTAGACCCAGAGCATAAGCTTATAAATGGATTGTGTGTCTGACATCGTACTCCATTAAATATCATGTTATTAATCTTCTGTCGAATGTATGGATGTTTGGTGGCGGAGAATTTATTCTCTTGCTTAACACCCGTTCATATATTTCGGTAAAGGATTGGTAGTGTGATGTGGAGTGACGATGTGGCATGCTAAGATGCATATGATCAAGGCTTTTTTTGAAAAGCAGGCCTTGTGGGATGATAAAAGCATAGCCTGTTTAGGCATAGCTTTGTGTATAGCGTGACTTCGCGAGCCTCACACACCGGCGTAGTCTAAAACGGGAGAAGGGAACGCAGGGAGAGAAGCACGTTTCTTTCTAGCAAGAAGTGGTGCTTGGGCTTTGACACGGCCCGACATTTTACTTATATGGATGATGGAATGAGGCGCCTCGGATGATAGGTCCTATAGGACTAGGAAACGTGTGTTCAGGAATAACTAATCTGCAACTCGTATGGTGGACCGGCCCTGCAGCTATCCAAGGGTTCACTGCGGGGGATCGTGAGACATTAGCTAGGGTGTCTCGAATCGGTAAGAGCTCCTCCCTAGCCTTGACTCATGATGGAAACCAAAATTCAAATAAGACCCTATGAATTTGATTGTATTACTAGTATGGAGGCATAGTAGTATGGGATACCACTCTTCCTAGGATTTATACATTTACTTTGAAATGTTTTGATATATACTAATAATAATATTAAACTCGTATTTGACGTATTTAGCATGTTTAATCACTATAAGGTAAAACCCTATCCTCTGGTTTGTGTTGCATTGTGTGATGGGACCTGGGTCTTATGGTGATTCCATTTTTCCAAAAAGCATAACGTTGTTGTACGATTTACTTATTAGTTGTTTTTGACACCCTTATGCACGACAATCCATTAGACAAACCCGTTCCGCGTTAGTGGCGTGGTCTTTGGATTTGTCCTATTAATAGTGATTAATTAGTTAAGAATTCTCACACTAGTCCCATGACTGACCCGTTGTTTGTTTCACTTTGCAAAATCGGGTGCCCTCTTTCCGCATGGGCAGTCGAGCAGTTGTCTACAGGTTTATCTCTTTAGCAGGATCCTGGATTGAAGCTTAAAGCTGTGTCCAGAACATTGGAGTCTTCCGCTGCCTTAGTTATTTTGTTTCCGCTGCAATGTATTAAAATCATGTAAAATTATCTTCCGCTGTAATTATTAGTCAATATACTCTGATATTCTGTACTCTGATGTAACATTTATTATTGATGTTATAAAAGTCTGCTGTTATTCTTCTGATGTGTTGTATTCCCAAAGTTAACGTAGGTGGGATTTGAACGGTCTTGGTCGATTTTGCGATCGATTAAGACCGGGAAAAATCCGACTCGTTACAGTTGGTATCAGAGCTCTGGTTAGCTCAAATCTTTGGGGTACAACTCATTAGAACTGAACAAAAGACTCATCAGAGATTGGATTAGTAATATCCAATAAAAATACTCGTTAGAGAGAGGATCAGCAGTATCCTAGAATGAAGAAACTCATTAGAGATAGGGTTAGTAATGCCCTGGAACGAGTTAAGAGTGAAAAATATATAATTAACGTATTTTGATTATATATATATAATCCGCTATTAGGAATTATGATTTTTGAATATATAAAAGTTATTAATATTTAAAAAGCTAATCAACCAATTGGTTGATGATTGTGTAGTGTAATTATTAGTTCAACTATAAAACTATTTAAACCAACGAATGAATAATAAAGAATGAAAATTTAGTTAATTAATTAGACACTTTTAGCCTCGTTCCTTTTCGAGGAATAAAAGTTTTTAAGTGGGGGAGATTGTAACAACCCACAATTTTGGGGCCAATTTAAAATTTTAGAAATTGTAAATGAATATAGAATATTTAAAATAATTTATTTTAAATAAATAACGACAAAGAGGAAATAATCATCATAATTAGACTTTTATGTATGTTTGTTAAATTCTAATTTTAATACATACTAAATAAAAACTTCACATATTCATTTGTTATTTTTACATCCCGTATGTTTCGATTATTTAAGTATATGTAATTATTTAAGTTATTGAGATTAAATGGTTTTGAAAAAAAAAGTATGATGTGGAAATGTTGAATGGTATTGGAATTCCTTAGTAATAAGAATGAATGTAATCAATGGTACATATATAGTAAGGCAATATGGTGCATAATTAACCAATAACTACAACCCATATGCAAAGCACGTAGCCGAATTTTATTGGTGTTTTCATTTACATATTTGGTGATGCATAATTGACGCCTGGAATGTATTAATGTTTCTTCTAAGGTTTCAAAAATATTTCATTCTAACTTTATAAATTTATACAATTATAGGTTTCCTAATCATAAATGTAAAATAATAATAATAACATAAGGGTATCTACATTAAATCCTGTTTTATATTACTGATAATGCCAATGTTATCAGTTTGACTATTTTAAGTGGAATTTTTATTAATATGGTAGCAATTATTCCAGGATTATAGTCTATTAAAAATATTAGAGCAAATCATGTTCAACCTGTCATATTTATTTGAAATGCGAACATACCTATTTTGCTAAACGTCATGGGAATAATGAAATTTATTCCATTTATTTAAGTTAATCAGTTTTTCCATGATAATTTGAAACCAGTCAACAATTATAATCATATAATAGTGCGTTATTACCTTTTAAATGTGGACATATGTTATGTATATGAAGTTAACTTTTGTTATTAAAAATTTATTTGTTTCTATTTCAATATGAGAGAAAAATTGCATATTAACCATGTATAATATATATATATATATGTTTCGTGGAATTCAATACTTATGAAAACAAGGTAATAAATTCAAGTTTAAATAAAGGTTGTCATATTCTTTAGTGCATTAGGAAACAATGAAACCTTTTTGAATTCATTTTTGCATTTATTGGCTACATAATCTAAGCCAAATTTAGTTCAGCAATTTAAAGACTTTCCTTTCTTTTCTTACTCATCTATATGTTTTATTCTCACTACGCTATATATATATATTATATTTTCCTTCTTCCTCCAATAAATCCTTATCCTCTAAATAAAGTCCCTCAATGATTCGATAATTCCGTATACCAAATCGGAGAGCGTCCTAGGATCTTTGTATTCAACGACCATGATTTGTTATAATTAAGTAAATCGTCGGAAATCATCTCTCAAGGGACTTGCATGTGAATTGGATTTCAAACAAAAAGGGGGGCCGCGCTTGACGCTGTCACCGGTGGTGGTGACTGGTGGCTTTGGCAACATGGCGGAACCTTCGGATCACCAGCAAATGGCGGTGATGAACGTGCGTAGGTGGCTTTCGAAATCGGCCGATGGGTTCAGTTGAAGAGGACGGTGTGCAGGGAATTAAAGAGAGAGGGCAACGTTTGTTTTGCGTTTTAAAAGGGTTGATTAAATTTTAGATCCGCTTTAAACCAAGGTGAGATTTCTTATTATATACATATAATTAAAAACTAGCTTAATTATTTTTGTATTTGTAAATTCTTACATTTACGATGTAAATTTAGTTTGTGTTATTCATGATTGGATTTGATTTGTTGGTTGCTGTTATGATTGATCCATTAATAAGATGGATAAATTCTGTTGAAAATTTTTGAAATTTGTGAATAACAAATATTCACACCTATTGGTCAAAATAGAAAATTGCGTACGAACAAAAACACTCATTTGTGTTTTGTTATGTTAACTTAGAATTTGTCGCAAATGAAAGTATTTCTCCAATTTGTCATGTTAAGCTAAAATTGTCCCTTATGTCAGAATTATGTCATGTAATTAAAAATCGTCGTTCATGTTAGAAACTAAATTTTTCATTGATGTTAAAACATAAATTTGCCATTTATCTTTGGAAGTAAATTTGCTATTTATGTTGGACAAATTCACACTTTGGTTGGACCCATGTTATGTAAGAAAAGCTTCATTTTAGGTAGAAATGTTTTATTTAATTAAAAACATACTTTTAGTAGAATGGTTATGTGAATATAGAAATGTCCTTTATTTAAAAAGGTCGTCTTATTTAGAAATGTCATTATGTAGTAATAAAATTTGTCATTTATGATAAAAAAATGTCATTTATGAAAGTATAAAAAAAGTTGTCTATATGTTAATATAAAAAAAGGGTTGTCATTATGTAGTAATAAAATTTGTCATTTATGATAAAAAAAGATGTCATTTATGAAAGTATAAAAAAAGTTGACATGTATGTCCGATTTGAATTGACAAATTATAGATGTCATGTATGTTCTATTGAAATTGACAAATTATATATGTCATGTATGTTTAATTAGAGTTGTTAAATTAGAAATATCAATTTTGTAGTTAGAAATTGTTAACAAATAAAATATCCTTTTATTTGTTATTAGAAAACATAGTAAATTGTTAACAAATACAACATTCTTTTATTTGTAATATAGAATACATAGGAAATTGTTATATTAATATCACCTTGTTGGGAACTGTTACGTTAACATAGAAAAATATCATTTATGTATAATTGTTATGTTAACATGGAAAATATCATTTATTTAAAAATGTATGTTAACAAGATTCGTCATTTTATATCGAAAAGGTTATGTTATCAAAACATGTCATTAAATTAGAAGTGTTTATTTAGAACAAAATGTGTAATAAAGTTAGAAATGTTTATTTTTATTTAATATAACATATTTGTTTAGAAAAGTTATTTTGATTTAAAATCACATTTTTAGTATAAAATGTTGCATTATAAAGAGGATAACATTTTTAGTATAAATGATTGCAATAGAATTAAAAAAAAAAACATGAATTTTTTTAGATATGTTATAATAGAATAAAAAACATCGTTTTAGTTAGATGATGTTAGGTGATATAAAATGGTCACTTTAGTTAAATAATGTCAGGTTAATATAAAATATTCCTGTTAGAGGAAATATCATTTTATTTATAATAAGGTCATGATAGAGAAATTTGTTATTTATTTATAATAATGTCAGGTTAGATAAAAGTAAACATTTTTGTAATAAATTGTTGGGTTACATAAAAATTTGACAGGACATTTATGTTAGATTGAAAGAGGGCATTTATGTTAAAATTTTGAAAGAACATTTATGTCAGATTAAATAGTAGTCATTAAAATATATATAAGGAAGGAGGTAATTGTGTTAACATAAAAATGAATGTCTTTTTAATTGTGTTTATTAACACAAAACAACATTGGAAAATGTATGGTCTTTTTATTTGTGTTCTCTAACACAAATATAACTTAGGAAACATAAACAATTTTTTTTATGTTCTATAATATAATTAAAAAGCAGAATTTGATGGTGTAATCAAGATCACATTTTTTTTATATGTAACTATAGAAATTGAGAAGTCCCAAGTTTACTAGGATTTGAAAGGGTAAGCTATAGTGTTTGAAATCGAGTTATTTTGGAAATATGGAATATTGCGAAATTAAGATATTTTGAAATGAGAAACATTTTAAAATAATATTATAATGGTTAATTAAAATTGTACTTGGACCTAAGGTTAGGTCACATTTGTGGTGGAAGTCTGCCCGGACCCGACCGGCATATCCAGCAGCCACAAATGTTGGGCCTAATGTGAGAGGTCCAAGCACGCAAATACAAATTGGGCCAAGACAAGAGGTTGAGCCCAACTTGTGGGATAAGTCTGCCCGGAACCGACCGGCCTATCCAGCGTCCACAAGTTGCAGGCCTAACGTGAGAGGTCTGGCCCATATTAAAATACAAATAGTTAAATAGAAAATGAACATTATTTTCACCGTCATGTTTAAAAGAATGAAAATTTTCATTTTTATGTAATTAGATTAAAGAAAGAGAAAATTACATTTTTTTATGTAATTAGATTAAAAGAAGGAATTTATTTTTTATTTTAAAGAAAGAAAGAAAATTGCATCTTTATGTAATTAAAACCAAAAGTAAGAAATTTACATTTTTTGTGAAATTAAGATTAAAGGTAAAAGATACAATTTTTTTATGTAATTGGATTTTAACTCAAAAGAATAAGGATATGAAATTTATATTTTAATTTAGATTTTCATTAAAATGATTAAAAATATGGAAATTTCATTTTCATGTAAATAGATTAGCACACAAAATTATCGTTTTGTTTGTAATGTAAAATTATTACTTTTGGTTTGCATTGAAAAGATAATAAAATTATCAATTTTGTTACATTGAAATAAAGAAACAAAAATACTCATTCTTGTAGAAGTAAAAATGGATGAACTAAAATATTCGTTTGTTGAAATTGAAATGAAACACAAAAATGCTATTTTTGTTGGAATTGGTATGATACACAAAATACATTTTGTGTAATTTGAAAAATGAAACAAGAAAATGTACATTGTTATGTATAAGATGTGTATGTGTATGAAAATTAAAATAAACATTATGTTGTGTACATTGTACATTAATATTGTATATACGAATAGGAATGTTTTCGTTAGCAAAATGTAATGAAATAAAATACATTTCATTACACATTATAAACATTTCGATAGGTTGTGAAGCAAAACATTCACTACTTGTTATATAATTACGTTAATGAAATGGAATTTTAATTATTTTTATATATAAAAATAAAGATAAATCGTTACAAATTACTAATATCGATATGAAATGATTTCCAACTTATATATATACGAGAATTATTTGGAAAGTACGAGTCTATCTCATTCCAAATAATTTGAACGACGTTTAAAATTCAAGAGTTGAAGACGGCGATTGAAGACCGACGATCTTCATATCGAATGGACGACGACTGCTCATGCCCGTGATTGAAGTAGCTACCTTGTAGGGGCTACAGTGGTGGCCGTCCGGATGTAGTGTTGTTTTGTACGGATTTGGCTTTCGCTCAGACCCAGAGCATAAGCTTATAAATGGATTGTGTGTCTGACATCGTACTCCATTAAATATCATGTTATTAATCTTCTGTCGAATGTATGGATGTTTGGTGGCGGAGAATTTATTCTCTTGCTTAACACCCGTTCATATATTTCGGCAAAGGATTGGTAGTGTGATATGGAGTGATGATGTGGCATGCTAAGATGCATATGATCAAGGCTTTGCTGAAAAGAAGGCCTTGTGGGATGATCAAAGCATAGTCTGTTTAGGCATAGCTTTGTGTATAGCATGACTTCGCGAGCCTCACACACCGGCGGAGTCTAAAACGGAGAAGGGAACGCATGGAGAGCAGCACGTTTCTTTCTAGCTAGAAGTGGTGTTTGGGTTTGACATGGCCCGACATTTTTCTTATGTGGATGATGGAATGAGGCGCCTCGGATGATAGGTCCTATAGGACTGGGAAACGTGTGTTTAGGAATAACTAATCTGCAACTCGTATGGTGGACCGGCCCTGCAGCTATCCAAGGGTTCACTGCGGGGGATCCAGAGACATTAGCTAGTGTGTCTCGAATCGGTAGGAACTCCTCCCTAGCCTTGACTCATAATGGAAACCAAAATCCAAATACGACCCTACGAATGTGGATTAAAATGCCTGAACACTACGTTTCCCCACCCTATGGGGCGTAAATGAGCCAAATGACTCCATCGGTCCAGGATCGACCGATACAACCGAGGCGCCTCGCTATCCATCATCCACATAAGTCCGGGCGTGTAAAACCAAAACACCGCTTCTAGCTAGAAGGAAACGCACGCCGTCCCTGATGTCCTCTCCCGTTTCTGGTTCACACCGGGGTGTGAGGCTCGCGAATTAATGCTACACAAAGCTACGTTGTATTAAAGTCATGCTTTGATCATCAACCACAAGATTCTGTGTAACACCCCGTATTTTCTATGAACGTATAAGTAACAAATCAGAGAATAATTAAATTATAAAATAAGAATCAAGGGAAACGGGTTGCGCCATTGCGTTCTTCTCAAAATTCTGCTTGGAAACGAGTCCGAGTTTTCGAGAAACGGAGTCCGTATTAGGGAGATATGTCCCTCCGAAGTTTCAGAGAATTTCAAAATCAAAAACAGCTCGAAAATTCGAATTCACATTCGAATTCAAAATCCTAGAACAGGCTGGGCGGGAAAATTCCCGCCCATGGACCAGGTCGACCTGGGGGTCGACCATAGTGTCGACCTCCCAGGGCCAGGTCGACCATAGTGTCGACCTGGGGGGGACCAGGTCGACCATAGTGTCGACCTGAGGATCAACCTGCTCCCGAAACCCACTTTCTGAACCTGATGCATTCTGTAATGACCCGGATCCTTATGGGTAAATTTTATATATTTAATATGGATTTAAATATTGGGAAGGGATAATATAAATGGAATTTTATATTATGTTATTAGTTTAATAATCAATTTCGATTTAAAATCGATATATATTAAATAATCAGAATACGAAAATGGATTTAGTTGAATTCAAATTTTAATTTGAATTAAATACAGTTCAAATAATTTATAGGAAATTTTATTTGAATTTATAACGATAATAATATTTATTATTGAGAAGAATAAATTGTCTGAAATTAATTTATATTGATTTAAATTAATATCTCCTTCAGATGATCGAATTGGACCTCGTGACCTATCCCAGTGGGTTCAGATTAGTGGTTCTACCCTAGAATGGACAGTTGTTGGGTTCAGAAAAGAGTTCAGGACCATGGAGTATTTTAATTTAAGGATACGATGTAAAAACAAATTAAATTAAATAAATTTTTCTTTTGTTTGTGGTTAGAAAGAAAACACCAAGGAGGAAAAATAATTAACCTCGCTGTAAAATTTAAAACCCCAAAACAAAAGGGACCCGTGGCCTTCTCTCCCCTTCAAATTTTAGACCTCGCTGTATGTTTTAAAACCGCACCCTCCCTTTTATAAACTCGCGTCGCCTTTCCTTTCTGAACATTTCCTTTTCTCAGTTCCTCAAATCAAAATCGACTTTCCTACTTCAAATATTAGTCCGAAATCAAAGAGCGATTATAAATGGTTAGTGCTACACGCTGGTATACTCGTGGTGGGTGCGACTGCTATTTTTGAAGGGATCGAGATTCAGACGGAAGGAGCAAGCCAGAGGATCTGGGTTCAACAGCGACAGATTTTGGGGGTATTCGAAGTCGCGATAGTCTCTAGAGATGTGGGCGCCGCTGGTACGTCATCGAAGGGGGGGGGGTCGCGACAGGCAGATGTAAGGCGATGATGGTATCAGTACGATGACTGGTGGATTGAACTAGGAGGATTCCGATTTGCTATTGGTTGAAGGGTGCGATCCAATTTCTGGGACTGGAAGTCCACCGCAAGTTCAGAAGAGGTTCGATTTGAATCCCTTGGATCTGAAGATTTCCAGCGTTGTCTAAGCTCCGGTCTGGTATGCGACAGTGGATGATTTGGGATGATGCGTTGGAAGTAAGGGGGAGATGATGGAAATCGATCAACTACTTTGCTGACCTGACTGCGCAGACAAATAGGAGGCGTCAAACTCGTTCTCTAGTGATCGGAGGTTGGGGCTGAAGCCTGCAAGTAAACTGTGAATGGAAATGGACTGAAAACAGTGAGCGCTAGGAAGTTATGGTCGGTTATATAAGGAGTGTAGGGCAGGTGCTCGATGGATTGTGGAAGAAGCAGGTTAGTCGAAGCGCTGTTAGACACAGTTTGAATGAGGGCAGGAAGTGGAAGTGTTGATGCTGGGAGGGTGGAGATTTCGGGAAGCTGAACAATGGTGTTTGGTGAAATGAAGGAAAGAGAAAAAAAAAAGCGGGATTAAGGTAATTAAATTCATTTAAATGTTTGATTTAATGAACAAGTTGGAAAATGTTATTAACATACGGAAATACTATAAAAGAAATGATATTAGCTGTTAATATGAAATTTGGAATATAATCGTGGTTTAAATATTTAATTTAAAAGAATTAGTGATGTTTAAATTAGATATAAAAGTAGAATATATATATATATATAGGAAATTTATTTATTTATTCAAATAATCAATTTCACTAAATGTTAACAAGTAAATTTGAATAAAATTATCGTAGGTACGTAATCATTCTAAAAGATTCGTAGCCGGTGATTGGGCAATGAACGGGATACCCGACAACTGCAAAATTCCGGTGAGTAAACCTCACTCACCATTTATTTAGAATTTATTTTTATATAGTTAAAAATAATTGTCTGTGCTTGTTTGAATGTTATCTGATTGTTTTGAAATATATATTAGTTATTTAGGATATATATATATATATATATATATTGGGTTGACGATTGGTTGGATTCCCGCAGTTTCATTAGCGGATGCCCGCAGTTTCATAGCGGAAGATTACCCTATACGCCCCCACGCTATGATTAGTGGATGACCTTCATACCGCGATATCCTGCCTCGAAGCAGGATGGGTATTACTATGTTGACTAATGTCTGTGGATGCAGGAAAACAGGTTGGAGGAATCCAACTGGATTCCTCAAAAATATATTATCTGTTGTTGTTTGTTTGATTTCATATATATTCATATATGATGTGTTAAAAATCAAATGATTGAAAATTGGTTGATTTGATTGTTTAAAATATCAATGGGGCTTGAATATTGATTTATAAAAATATCGAAAAGAGTATTTGAGATTTAAAAAGTGAATTCTATTTTTATAAATAGAATTTGAATTTTAAATAAGACTATAGAAAATATTTAACTTGTTCGAAGGTATATAAAACAAGTAATTGAATTTATAAACTTTGTTTATAAATGAAAAGATGGAATTTGAATTGAATTTATAAACTTTGTTTATAAATGAAAAGATGGAATTTGAATTGAATTTATAAACTTTGTTTATAAATGAAAAGATGGAATTTGAATTGAATTTATAAACTTTGTTTATAAATGAAAAGATGGAATTTGAATTGAATTTATAAACTTTGTTTATAAATGAAAGGATGGAATTTGAATCGAATTTATAAAGTTGTTTATAAATGAAAATATGGGATTTGAATCGAATTTATAAAGTTGTTTATAAATGAAAATATGGGATTTGAATCGAATTTATAAAGTTGTTTATAAATGAAAATATGGGGTTTGAATTGAATTTATAAACGTTGTTTATAAATGGAAAGGTGGGATTTGAATTGAAGTTATAAACGTTGTTTATAAATAATGCAGAGAATTCAAATGGACTCTGAATATAAGGAATTGAAATAGAATTTGAATATAGAATTCAAATGGAGTTTAACTATAGAATTTGAATATAGAATTCAAATGGACTTTAAACTATAGAATTTGAAAATAGAATTCAAATGAAGTTTTAAATAAAGAGAATTCAAATAGAATTGAATTGGAATTTGAATAGAGAAGTCGATAAGGAAACGAGAGTATGAGTATAATTAGAATTTGTTAATATGCAGTTAAAATATATTTGAACATGTCATGTCCAAATATGAAGGTGAAATAGACTGAAAAGTTAAGTAACAGATTTAATTAACAAATTGAGTTAAAACGATTGGTATAGTTAAAATAGATTGGACAGGCATAAATATACAGGAGACAGGTATGGAATAAAGTATAGAAGTGAAATAAATAGAATGCCCGACAAAAAGGTACGTATTTAATTTCCATATGAGATTTTATGCGCCGTATCGGCAAGCCGCTTGGCTTTTTCTTTTTCTTTTTGAGATAAGAAGGACCGGGAAAGCTATTTGAAATTTCCCGATGCTCCCGGTACAAAGGAGGTTATGGCGAATTTTTCCGGGAATTTAAGGAGATAGAATATTTTTAAGATAATTTGATAGTTAGAAATCAACATATCAAATTATATAGAAGTCGATAAGGAAACGAACTTAGAAATAGAATAGTATAATTAAAAAGGGAAGTATAAGGAAAAAATCTCGTAGGAATAGAAAGAGAAAATGTATATGTGTTTAAAGGTGAATAATCAGTTGTATGGTATTGATTATTCGAGTAAGTAGTCTTGTCTGTTTTGACGTTAAATGTTATTCAGTCAAGGTCTGAGAGGTAATTATACCCCGACTTGGTTGATTTCATGATATACCGATAAGTAGCAAGATTCAGGCTCGAAGATCAATGTGGAATAAGAATTAGTTAAATACTGTATTTGGGTTGTCGTAACGATGTTTTACACAACATCTGTTTTAACCCAAATATGTGCAAAGCTTGGAAATAGAATAATGAACGTTTCCTAAGTATAGAAATAAACGAAATTGGAAAAGAGATAAGTAATTGGAATATTTTCCAATTATAAATAACATATATTTTCTAAAGTTTAGAAAATAAAAGAAGGCGATATATGGAAATGTTTTCCAAATAACATATAAGGCCAATATGGTTATTGAAAATATTTGGTTAACAAATATTGATAAGAAATAGAGAAGAGATTTAATTAATGGAATATTAATTAAAGGTTCAGTGATTGTTGGATGTTTGGATGAACACTTGTTTTATTCGATAGTTAAATCATCGACTATCGAAACACTTGTTTTATTCGATAGTTAAATCATCGACTATTGAAACACTTGTTTTATTCGATAGTTAAATCATCGACTATCGAAACACTTGTTTTTATTCGATAGTTAAATCACAGACTATCGAAGTTTTGACCATCGTTGTCAATATGGAGAGACCGGTTGGATTATTATCCGAAGAACCACTCCATATCGGCAGTAGCGTGCGAATCAGATTATATAAAGATAATCGAAGACGGAGTAGAGTGCAAGGACTTTTTCTATTAATAGAAATAGTGCCTTCGGTTCATCCTGTTCCTGGATGACTTGTATGGATGAATGTCTGACAGAGTATTTCCAGAAAGGTCACGTACATTGATTTCTTCAACCGTACCAAGAGTGGAAGCGGAGAAGGGCACTTCTTTAGCTAACACGTAATGTACTGTTGTAGACGTCAATTAGTGATTTTCGATGGATCTGACAATGTGGCATTCGAAGTGAATCTGATGTGATGATACAGCGTAACCTCTGGCCTCAACAACCAGGAAATGACAAAAATCGGCCAGGCAGCATGGCTAAGTCGGTCGCTCCGAAGTAGGGTGTATAATCACATATCTAGAGAATATTCATTTGCTTCTTTAATCTATCAATGCTGTCCCATATATATATACGGGAACGGTTGCTGATCCCAACCGTTGGTGATATACATTCGATACACTCAAGCGAAATGAGTGGTCGGTCATGTGTGGCTGAGTTGCAAGATGTTCTTGTTGAACTCCAGTGTATCGTTCCTAGAGTACACTGATCGGAAGGTGGTTCCATACCTTGTCATAGTTGGACATCCATTACCCAATACGTGCTTGCGGTTTTGATTGTATATTATATATGTGAAATGTGAGATGCAAGCGTTCCACTAGATTGTTATCTACTTGATTTAGACATTATTATAATATCAAAAGAGTTTTGATATAAAGATAAATCAAGTGTTTGGATTCTCATAAGGGAAAAACCCGTTCCGTGTTATACGGCGTGGTCTTATGAGATATCATTTAGTTTTCTGAAACTGTTTTAAACTGTTTACTCATACCAGTCCCATGACTGACTCGGAGTTTACTTTGTTGTTTTCCCTAAACTCTTGGGTGGCTAAATGTGTACGGGCAGTCAAGTAGTCGGGAATTTACAGATATACTGGAAGAGCTTGGAGCAGGAGGCTTCAGGATCATATAGCTATAGTTATTTCTGCTGTGTTGTAAGTGATGTACTTTGATATTGATGTATATTCAAGTACAGATGTATATTTCAAGTTATGTTATATATATTATATGTTATTCGTTCCGCTGTGAGATTCGTGTTACTCTGATGTTGTGTTCTTCTTCTTCTTCTATTCTAAGTTTCTATCTTATCTATCCTCACCCTCTAACTTCTTTCTATTAATGGTTCGAATTTCCGTGATATATGGGGTTGGACTTGTGTTTTTGGTCAGCTCAAATTCTACCGGATTTTCGGGTCACTACACATTCTGATGTATTTAGGCTCATTTTCTGTCTAGATTCGTCCGCCTAATCCTATATAAACTCACCCCTAGCCTCATTCTCTCCACACAATTTCATTCTGTCTATATTCTGCCTCTGTTCTAATTAAAAATAAAAATGGCGTCGCTACCCTGCTAGAATCAAAACATGGACTGATGAATCTTCTTCCAACCTGAATAGAGTTAGAAGCTAAATCAAATCTCAAATCAAAGTTTAGAGCTTTAACAACAATTAAAGAAGAGTAATTCAGCCTTTCTGCATCAACACTAGTTTATTTCCTTTCTTAAACCACGAAAGGCAAGTACAGTTATTTTCCGCTATAAACGTTAATTATGATTGTGACATGAACTGTAAATCTGAATTTGAGGTTATGTCTGTTCTGTTCTGTTTAGATCTATCTTATTCTGTATCTCTTTCTTCTTTCTGTTCTATAGCCAGGCTACTACGAGCCTAAGCCAAATCTCATAAGAGATTAACGCGCGAACGCTAAAATGTATGGGACAAATAATGAATGATGCATAATTGGACAGGACTGATTCGAGGACATGACATAAAATCTAAGGCATATAATTGGACATGTGGCATATTTAACATATGACTTGAGATTGAGGCATAAAATATATTGGACTTATGACTTGGGATTCGGGCGTAAACCGAAAACATGAAACTAATTTGGATACATAGTACATGTTGTAATCTAGATCTGTAGTTAATTTGAGAAATAAACATATGTTAGATCTAGATCTGTTCATACTAGGTATGATAATCTGTGATTTGGGAGAAGGAGAATTATAGGACAACTTGAAACTTGGGGGCATAATGCATGTCTTAAATCAAGGTCTGATGTTAGAGTTTAAAGATAATTTACAACATGTTATGCATGAATGATAATGCATGTTGAGGACATACTACATGTTATAGTTTAAAATTTTAGATTTTTTGGACATATTCTTTTATGTCAAAATTCTTGACTTGAATAAGGAATATGTGACTTAGGCGTAGAGACCTATACAAAAACAGGATAACTATTAGTGTGAATGCACCTAAATAAGGGTTTTTGGATATCTGGCATCATAGGCTATAATTTGGCGTAATTCATATTGATTATCATGATTTATGGAGAATATTCTGTACTGTGTAATGTTTAACTAAAAATTAGGAGCAAGATGTGGTATTATGAATTATGACCATGATTTGGCAAGTGAGTTTAGGCTAAACTTATGATTAGGCAAGATATGATATATATAATCTGCTAAATCTGTTATCTGCTAAATCTGTTATATTTCCTAATCCGCTAGTTCTGTTATATTGCCTAAACTGTTAATTAGATTGAATTGCCTAATCTTCTAATTATGTTAAATTGCCTTATCTGCTAAATCTGCTAAATAGCCTAATCTGCAAGATCTGTTATCTGTTTAATCTATTGAATGACGTAATCTGTTGGAACCGAAATGCTGAAAACTTGAAGTATGAGAATCTATAGGCTTGATTTAAAATTGAGCAAAACTTGTTAATAGAACCTCGAATAATCTGCTGTAACTTGTACAGAAGTTTAATCTGTTAAATAAACAGAGTTAATCTGATATCTAAAAAATCTGTATTGAAATGAATTGACTATGACACGAGATTAGACTCTGTTTGCGGTAGAAGTCTGCCCGGAACCAACCGGCTTAACCAGCGACCGCAAACTGTCAGTCTAATGTGAGAGGTCGTAGGCATAACTAAAATATGCTTAGACACGAGGTTAGGTCTGGCTTGTGGAAGAAGTCTTCCCGGAACCGCCCGGCATATCCAGCGGCCACAAGCTACCGACCTAATGCGAGAGGTCTGTGCATTAATATTAATGCAAATCTAGGAAAAATATGATGTCTAAAACGTGTTGGGTGGATAGGATTAAACCAATTGGACTAATGAATTTAACAAACCCGTTCGTGAATCTGTAGGCCCAATTACAAAGTTAGACAAATCTGTAAATCTGTATATTTGATCCGTTAGTCTGAAACCTTGTCTGATCTGTGAACTAGTTGATCTGAACTCTGAACTTGTCAACAAGTTAACCTGAAATCTGTTAGTCTGGAGACACAAGTTTAGGAGGGAAATTACTTGTGTCATCTGTTGTTTGGGACCCATATTAGTCAGTAACCCTTTCTGATATCAAACTTTGACCCAACAGTAGGTAGGGTCTGGGCACGCTTACTGAACTAATTATAAGTGGTTCATTCTGATAATGGCGAGGGGTGTTGATGGTGCGTTCCAACCGGGTCATGTGCGTGCATGGATCCCGGTCTGCCTCTGAGGATGTAAGATGCCGTGACATATGTAAATAGGCCTGTGCCAATTGGTTGTCACTTTAGGGAGTGATACACCCTAATGTGGAGTCGACACAGGGTATTTATGTATTAGGGAGCCGATAGCTTGGGGTAGGGTTTTGGGGTACACTTAGTTCTGTCTGTTTCTGTTGGTACCGTCTGTTTCTGTTGGGTGGCAACACCTGTCTGCGTGGTACCGTCTGTTCGGGTGGTAAAGGCCCATTTACTAGTGTACACCTAATTCTACATTATGTTTCTGTAGGGATTAATCTGTTTCTGTCAGTTTCTGTTCGGGTGGTAAAGGCCCAATATTAACATTCTGTTTCTGTCTATTTCTTTTCGGGTGGTAAAGGCCCATTATCAGCATTTTGCTTCTGTTTGTTTCTGTTCGGGTGGTAAAGGCCCATTATTAGCTTTCTGTTTCTGTGGAAATTATTCTGTTCCTGTTTCTGCTTCAGTTTAGACATTAGGGTGACACATAATCCTGTTATACTAGTATTAGTGCAGAGAAATGAAAAGTAATATTATCCTGTTCCTTCTGTTTAACCTAAGTACATCTGCTGCTCCTGTTACTATTATCTCTCATCCAGTTTTATTTGCATGCCATGATTATTATTATCTGTTAATATGCTAAAAGTCACTGGACTTGCCAGACTTTATGTCTGATCTTGCTTGCTTTCGCCCCTTTTTCTTCCGTTTCCCCCCCCCCCCCCCCCCCGGTTTTCCAAGGAGGGAATACTTTAGCTTGATCCGGATTTCTTCTGATTGAAGTACTTAGAGTGCTTAAAGTATGGCTTGACTCCTTATGGTAGCTTCTGTGGGGATTACGATTTTAAAGTTTTGTACTCCAATGATTTTCTGAACAAGACTGATATTTATGTACTTGAGTTTTTGGGAAAGATGTAACCAAACTGATTTCTGTTTTCCGCTGTAATAAAGTTATAAATTCTCAAGTATTGTTTATCTGTCTTGTAAATTTCTGTTATGTCTACTAAAGCGCTCCTCCAAAGTTAAGGCATTCCCTTTGTGAGTGACCTTAACGGAGGTGGGGTGTTACACTTGGTATTAGAGCTGAAGGTTGCCAGATTAGATAAAAAGTTTTTGAAAACTATTTTCAAAAAGGATTAAAAAGGAAGTATTTTCAAAAATGAAGTTTATTTTGAAAAACATAATCCTCAAAAAGCCATATATCTATCTTTTCCGTTCTCCGTTTTAAATCTTTTTCTTTCATTCCAGCATGTATGGGAATCTTAACTTTCCATAGGGCGTGCCAATACCTGGCTGGTTCAGGAGGTACTTAGAGGCTAGGGCCAACAATGCAGGCCCAGCAAATATTCCTCCTTCAGCTGCAGTGATTCCTCCTCCTCCGCCCCCTCCTCGTGCAATTGCTTTTTCAAAGATCTGTAAAGATTTTAGGGCCATGGGTGGAAAGGATTTCAAGGGAACTGAATCATTCGTAGAAGCGAGGAACTGGCCCAAGGAAACTGAGGATCTGTTCGTTATCTTCGAGGTGGATGATAGGCAGAAAGTACAATTGGCGGTATGGTTGCTCAAGGACGAAGCTACCTACCGGTGGGAAATAACTAACGCTGAGAGGCCAGTTGAAACATGGATGGATTTCAGAACAAGGTTTGAGACGAAATTCCTCTCGCAAGCTGAACGAAGTCTACAACTGGAAAAATTCTTATCTCTTAAGCAAGGAAGTATGACGGTTAGGGAATACGTCAATCAGTTCAACCAACTGGCTAGGTTCGGACTGGATTTAGTCAACAGTCAGCATAAAAAGGCTCTCCGCTTTGTTAAAGGATAGAACGAGCCACTGCACAGCCTAGCCATGACCCATGTACCCATAGGAGCGACTTACGAGAGATTGGTAGATATGGCACTATTGCACGAGGAGGACAACGACAAGAAGGAAGATGCAAAGAAGGAAGAACCACAGAACAAGAAAGCATGGCCCAAAAAGGAAACACAAAAGAAGGGTGAAAATTCTGAAGATAAGAAGGAGAAAAAGTGCTTTACTTGTGGAAGCTCGACTCATCTGAACAAGGATTGCAGAAAATGAAAGGGCACTTGCTTCAACTGTGGTGAAATGGGACATTTCACTAGGGACCGTCCGAAGAAACGAGGGCAAGGGTAGAGGGCAGGACCAACTTCTGGAAGGCAGGCGAACACTCTCGAGGCTAGTGGATAGGATAGAAATAGGAAAACTTTCTATAGGAGGTTTAATTTCTTTATCTGATTTCTGAGTTAAAACTCTTTTCTGATTCTGGTATTTCGATTCTGTAATCGATACTCTGCACTTGAATACTAGTATTGTTTCTGATTCCGCTGTAGACTCAGACCCATAAGGGTTATGACTCATCTAAGCGTGGTAAGTTGGGTATCTGTGTTGAGCGTTAAGTTGACTATGACGCATACATTCTGGTTTTTTTTTATCATGCTTAGTTTCCTAAGAATCATTTAGTAATCTGATCTGTACCGGTAATCTGTAAATATCTGAATATTTCTGGTAAGGTTGAGATATCTAGTTTTGACATTGTCTAAAGAGGGTAATCCTCTGGGTGTCAATCCGATGTTGATTTCGGTCTTCGGGGTTGATACTTAGGGGAGTTTGTCTCTCAACCAAGGTTTAATGGAAACCAAGTTTTTGTTTTATCTGTACTCGCTTCCATCATTCGACTGTATCCTATCGATCGAATCTTCGAACTTTAGGTAGAAACTAATGGATGTAAACATGTGTTTGAGACATGTTATGTTTGATGCTTGCAAGTGGATGCAAGTGGTTGCTCGTGGATGCATATACACACACTAGGCCCTAGATCGGCTCGAAAACACTCTCATACTGCATATGGATGTGTGAGAATTTTCAGTTTCTGTGGATGCAAAATGATTGATTCATCACATGGATGTTGCATATGAATGAATGGTTGTCACTCATATAAGAATGATATGTATCAAATAGGAAGGTTGCATACATGTTGGACTCATGGCACTAACATAATTCGCATTTAGGAGGTCAACTAAATCAGTGGACCGCCTGATCTTTGCATTAGATAAGGAACATATACACACACTTTTGCATATGTTCATACAACATTAGAAATTTTCTAAGGACAATGGATGCTTGTGGATGACTGGATGGTAGGACACATTCTTCTCAACTTGAAGATTTCGGGGATGAAATCCTTTAAGGAGGGGAGAATGTAACACCCGTTATTTTCTGTGAACGTATAAGTAACAAATCAGAGAATAATTAAATTATAAAATAAGAATCAAGGGAAACGGGTTGCGCCATTACGTTCTTCTAGAAATTCTTCTTGGAAAAGAGTCCGAGTTTTCGAGAAACGGAGTCCATATGAGGGAGATATGGCCCTCCGAAGTTTCAGAGAATTTCAGAACCGAAAACAGCTCGAAAATTCGAATTCAAATTCGAATTCAAAATCTCAGAACAGGCTGGGCGGGAAAATTCCCGCCCATGGACCAGGTCGACCTGGGGGTCGACCATAGTGTCGACCTCCCAGGGCCAGGTCGACCATAGTGTCAACCTGGGGGGACCAGGTCGACCATAGTGTCGACCTGCTCCCAAAACCCACTTTCTGAACCTGATGCATTCTGATGTATTTAGGCTCGTTTTCTGTCTAGATTCGTCCGCCTAATCCTATATAAACTCACCCCTAGCCTCATTCTCTCCAAACAATTTCATTCTGTCTATATTCTGCCTCTGTTCAAATTAAAAATAAAAATGGCGTCGCCACCCTGCTAGAATCAAAACTTGGACTGATGAATCTTCTTCCAACCTGAAGAGAATTAGAAGCTAAATCAAATCTCAAATCAAAGTTTAGAGCTTCAACAACAATTAAAGAAGAGTAATTCAGCCTTTCTGCATCAACATTAGTTTATTTCCTTTCTTAAACCACGAAAGGAAAGTACAGTTATTTTCCGCTATAAACGTTAATTATGATTGTGACATGAACTGTAAATCTGAATTTGAGGTTATGTCTGTTCTGTTCTGTTTAGATCTATCTTATTCTGTATCTCTTTCTTCTTTCTGTTCTATAGCCAGGCTACTACGAGCCTGAGCTAAATCTCATAAGAGATTAACGCACGAACGCTAAAATGTTTGGGACAAATAATGAATGATGCATAATTGGACAGGACTGATTCGAGGACATAAATCTGAGGCACATAATTGGACATGTGGCATATTTAACATATGACTTGAGATTGAGGCATAAAATATATTGGACTTATGACTTGGGATTCAGGCGTAGATTTAACCGTAAACATGAAACTAATTTAGGTACATAGTACATGTTGTGATCTAGATCTGTAGTTAATTTGAGAAATAAACATATGTTAGATCAAGATCTGTTCATACTAGGTATGATAATCTGTGATTTGGGAAAAGGGGAACTATAGGACAACTTGAAACTTGGGGGCATAATGCATATCTTAAATCAAGGTCTGATGTTAGAGTTTAAAGATAATTTACAACATGTTATGCATGAATGATAATGCATGTTGAGGACATACTACATGCTATAGTTTAAAAATTTAGATTTTTGGGACATATTCTTTTATGTAAAAATTCATGACTTGAAAAAGGAATATGTGACTTAGGCGTAGAGACCTATACAAAAACAGGATAACTATTAGTGTGAATGCGCCTAAATAAGGGTTTTTGGATATCTGGCATCATAGGCTATAATTTGGCGTAATTCATATTGATTATCGTGATATATGAAGAATATTCTGTACTGTGTAATGTTTAACTAAAAATTAGGAGCAAGATGTGGTATTATGAATTATGACCATGATTTGGCAAGTGAGTTTAGGCTAAACTTATGATTAGGCAAGATATGATATATATAATCTGCTAAATCTGTTATCTACTAAATCTGTTATATTTCCTAATCTGCTAGTTCTGTTATATTGCCTAAACTGTTAATTAGATTGAATTGCCAAATCTGCTAATTATGTTAAATTGCCTTATCCGCTAAAACTGCTAAATAGCCTAATCTACAAGATCTGTTATCTGTTTAATCTATTGAATGACGTAATCTGTTGGAATCGAAATGCTGAAAATTTGAAGTATGAGAATCTGTAGGCTTGATTTAAAATTGAGCAAAACTTGTTAATATAACCTCGAATAATCTGCTGTAACTTGTACAGAAGTTTAATTTGTTAAATAAACAGAGTTAGTCTGATATCTAAAAAATCTGTATTGAAATGAATTGGCTATGACACGAGGTTAGACTCTGTTTGCGGTAGAAGTCTGTCCGGAACCAACCGGCTTAACCAGCGACCGCAAACTGTCAGTCTAATGTGAAAGGTCGTAGGCAAAACTAAAATATGCTTAGACACGAGGTTAGGTCTGGCTTGTGGCAGAAGTCTGCCCGGAACCGCCCGGCAAATCCAGCGGCCACAAGCTACCGACCTAATGCGAGAGGTCTGTGCATTAATATTAATGCAAATCTGGGAAAAATATGATGTCTAAAACGTGTTGGGTGGATAGGGTTAAACCAATTGGACTAATGAATTCAACAAACCCGTTCGTGAATCTGTAGGCCTAATTACAAAGATAGACAAATCTATAAATCTGTTAAATCTGTATATCTGATCCGTTAGTCTGAAAGCTTGTCTGATCTGTGAACTAGTTGATCTGAACTCTGTATGTATGAACTTTTGAACAAGTTGACCTAAAATCTGTTAGTCTGGGGACACAAGTTTAGGAGGGAAATTACTTGTGTCATCTGTTGTTTGGGACCCATATTAGTCAGTAACCCTTTCTGGTATCAAACTTTGACCCAACAACAGGTAGGGTCTGGGCACGTTTACTGAACTAATTATAAGTGGTTCATTCTGATAATGGTGAGGGATGATGATGGTGCGTTCCAACCGGGTCATGTGCGTGCATGGATCCCAGTCTGCCTCTGAGGATGTAAGACGCCGTGACATCTGTAAATAGGCCTGTGCCAATTGGTTGTCACTTTAGGGAGTGATACACCCTATTGTGGAGCCGACACAGGGTATTTAAGTATTAGGGAGCCGATCGCTTGGGGTAGGGTTTTGGGGTACACATAGTTCTGTCTGTTTCTGTTGGTACCGTCTGTTTCTATTGGATGGAAACACCTGTCTGCGTGGTACCGTCTGTTCGGGTGGTAAAGGCCCATTTACCAGTGTACACCTAATTCTACATTCTGTTTCCGTAGGGATTAATCTGTTTCTGTCAGTTTCTATTCAGGTGGTAAAGGCCCATTATTAACATTCTATTTCTCTCTGTTTTTGTTCGGGTGGTAAAGGCCCATTTTCAGCATTCTGCTTCTGTCTGTTTCTGTTCGGGTGGTAAAGGCCCATTATTAGCTTTCTATTTCTGTGGAAATTATTATGTTCCTGTTTCTGATTCAGTTTAGACATTAGGGTGACATCTAATCCTGTTATACTAGTATTAGTGCAGAGAAATGAAAAGTAATATTATGCTGTTCCTTCTGTTTAACCTAAGTACATTTGCTGCTCCTGTTACAATTATCTCTCATCCAGTTTTATTTGCATGCCACGATTATTATTATCTGTTCATATGCTGAAAGTCACTGGACTTGGCAGACTTTATGTCTGACCTTGCTTGTTTTCGCCCCTTTTTCTTCCGTTTCCCCCTAGGTTTTCCAAGGAGGGAATACTTTAGCTTGATCCGGATTTCTTCTACTTGAAGTACTTAGAGTGCTTAAAGTATGGCTTGACTCCTTATGGCAGCTTCTGTGGGGATTATGATTTTAAAGTTTTGTACTCCAATGATTTTCTGAACAAGACTGATATTTATGTACTTGAGTTTTTGGGAAAGATGTAATCAAACTGATTTCTGTTTTCCGCTGTAATAAAGTTATAAATTCTCAAGTATTGTTTATTTGTCTTGTAAATTTCTGTTCTGTCTACTAAAGCGCTCCACCAAAGTTAAGGCATTCCCTTTGTGAGTGACCTTAATGGAGGTGGGGTGTTACATTCTGCTTTTCAACAGAAGCCTTGATCATTTGCATCTCAGCATGCCACGCAGGCAATTCATGCCATGCGATTGATATCTATCGATATATAACCTCTGAGCTCGTACATCTCAGAGAAGGGCGTTAAGCTGGAAAATAAATTCTCCGCCGCCAAAAAGATATATATTTAATAGAAATCAATCAACACAGAATAAAATCCAATGTCAGACACACATCCATTTACAAGTTCGTTCTGGGTCTGAACGAAACCGGAGGAACCTTATTCCTTGCATATCCATCGATCTCCAAGTATGTATGGACAATCACCAACTGATCCCCTCCTCTTGGGGGTACAGCCTAATCCAGATCATCAGTAATTATCCAAACGATGTGAAGACCTCTGATTTTCGACCACCGTCTTCATCCTCGACATATCGTCGAGTCAGCTATCCAGAATGGGATAAACCGGTCTTTCCGAATAACTCGTGTATATAATAAACAAGTGCTATAAAACACAACATACACCTTATTCCAATCCAGACCATTTATTTATTCAAATATTCTTATACTTTGGGAAAGGTTCCCATTAATTTTATCAAAGATAAATTCTTTAAATTTATTCTTTAATCTTCTTTTGAATATCCATTCAAACCAAATTATGGTTTATCCAAACTAGTCGGGATTAGCGAACCTTACCGAAGTAATCATTCGTTAAATTTCCCAACCCCAACCTATTCATCCAATGAAGCAAAATTGGTAATACTTCATATCTAACACCGCGGTGTTATCAGTAAATTCAATTACCATTTCACGTTCATAATCTAATTATGATTTAACTATCAATTGGAGCAAAACTGGCGATACTCCATTCTCGATCATTTCTTGAGTTTGATAATTTTAGTTATCAAATTCACCTTTCAATCTATTTAAAGATTCATCAAAACTCTAATTCAGTCTTAATTTCGAAAAATCATTACTTAATTGTTATTCAAATCCAGGAAATAAATCATGTCTTTAACTGGGTTAAAGAACTATTGTCATCTAAAACACAGCTCACGATAAACCCAAAATCACATTCCATTAATTATGGAATCTTCAAGAAAAACAGATCAATATATATAATTGATGTAAATTTCCATATCTGACTAATAATATAAATGGAGTAACGGCAAAGCCTTTTAAATTCCAGATATATTAGCAGTCTTCCCCCATAGAAATTCACTTCGATTATTACCAAATCGAATTCCATTCCATTCCAATTTATTTTATTAAATTGGAAAACTTTACTTTGGAAAATCTCCTTTAAATCTTAACAAAAGATTTATAAATTCCAAATCACTTTTCACCGTAAATCGGGTTAAAGAACGAATGTCGTTAAAACACAATTCACAACAAACCCAATTCACATTTCATTAACTATCGGGTTAATGAACAAGTGTTGTTTAAAACACCGTTCACGATAAACCCAAAAATCAATTCCAATTAAATATTATATAATTGGTATACTTCATTAAATCTCAATAAAAAGATTGAATCTTTTTCTCAACTGGGTTTAAGAACAATGTTAATGAAGACACCATTCACGACAAACCCAAATCCCATTTGATATCAAATACAAGGCTCTGAATAGAAAATATATCTGCTTATATTCAATATCAAATTCTGAAACCAACAAATATCGTATTGGAAATAACGATATAAATATCTTTCAAATTCCCATAACAATATCTTTATAATCCCGAAATCCAACATCTAAATATTCTGTAACACCCCGTATTTTTCATAAACATTAAAGTAACAAATTAAAGAATATTTAATTTTTAGAAGAAGAATTAAGGGAAATAGGTTATGCCATTGCGCTCGTCTCGGAATTCTGCCAGGAATAGGGTCCAAGTTTGCGTAAATCGGACTTCGTATGAAGAAGTTATGGCCTTCAGAAGATTCAACAAAAAAATCAGAATTTACATAGGAAAATATCCAGGCAGGTCGACCTGGGGGTCGACCTCCCCCCTACAGATCGACCTGTTTTGGCCCAGATCTGATTTTCTTTGGCTTGTGACGTGGTTTTGGCTGTTCTGATGGTCCAGATTGATGTCTAAGGCCCTAAACACTTCTATTCTCCTATAAATACATCCCTAATCCAAAACCTAAATCTCTTACACTATTCTCTAGCTCCCATTGCTCTCTCCTTCTCTAAAAATAAATCAAAGACATCGTTATGCTGAAGTTCTTCGTGGAATCAAGTTAGAATTCAAGTAGGGAATCAAAGGCTAATTCAATAACTTCAACAGTTATTTTCTATGAATCAAATCTAAATTAAAGAATCGATAATCTACGTCAAGGGATAGCTATTCAGTTTCAGAATACATATCCCAGAAAATAAGATTTTCCTTTTGATTGTGAGTACAGTTATTTTTAGATATGAGATATAATTATTATCTTGACATTTTTGTGAATCTGAATCTGAGGTTATGCATACTTTGGTTTATCAGATCTTTATTTCTGTGGATCTGTCTTGGTAATATTATTGTGACTATTGTGTATCTTTTCCCTCTTTTCTTCCTTTTTGTTTTATAGCCAGGCTACTACGGGCCTGAGCCAAATTCTCATAAGAGATGAACGCACGAACGCTAAAATTTGCGAAAAATATTGAATGATGCATAATTGGACATAGTTGACTTATGACTGATTTGAGAACACAACATATATTGTAATTTAAGATTAAGATCTAGGCATGCTATATATGACGGTGTACGATTAGGGAGAAGGAGATTTATGCTATGATAACATATGACTTGTAATTTGGGGACTTAATGCATGTTATAATTAAAGATCTGATTTTGGTGACAACATGCATGTTATAATTTAAAATCTAGGTTTGGTCATATTCTATATCATGATCTATGACTTGAAAAAAAGGGATATGTAACTTAGGCGTAAAGATCTACATTAAAATTAGGATAACTATTAAATGTGAATACGCCTAAAAGGGGATTTTTGATATTTGGCATACGCTGAAAGTAACGGCTATAAGTTGGCATAAATTCATATCGTATATCATGATTTGGGGCATTTAGAGAATATTCTGGATTGTGCAAAATTTAACTAAATTTGGGCATATGTTATATTGTGAATTATGACCATAACTTGGGCATGTAAAATGAGGCTTAATTTATGATTAGGCCAGATATGTCAATGGAACTTTAGGATATGTTTAAATCTGTTAAATCACCCAATCCGCTAGATCTGTTGGAACTGAGTACTGTGATTTGGGTATGTAATCTGTAGGCTCGATCTAAAGTTGAGCAAAACATGTTAATATAACCTTGAATAATCCGCTATAACTTGTAAAGAAGTTAATTGGTTGAATAGGCAAAATTAGTCTGAAATTGGCATAATCTGTGAATGAATACTTTAGCTAAATATGTTGAGACACGAGGTTAGACTTTGTTTGCGGTAGAAGCCTGCCCAGACCCAACCGGCTTAACCAGCAACCGCAAATTGTCAGTAATGTGAGAGGTCGCAGGCTTAATCAAAAGATGCTTTGACACGAGGTTAGGTCTGGCTTATGGCAGAAGTCTGCCCGAAATCGCCCAACACATCCAGCGGCCACAAGCTACCAACCTAATGTGAGAGGTCTGTGAATTAATAATTAATTAATGCAAATTTAAGATAAATATGATGCCTAAAACGTGTTGGGTGGGTATGGTTAAATTAATTGGATTGATGAATCTAATAAACCCGTTTCGTGAATCCGTAGGCTCAATAAAAGGTTAGGTGAAACAATCTGTAAGTCTGCAAATCCGTACATCTGATCCGTTAGTCTGAAAATTTGTTAACATGTATGTCTGATCTGAGAACTAGTTAATCTGAATTATGTACATCTGAAATTCGTAAACAAGTTAATCTGAAATCTGTTAGTCTGGGGACACAAGGTGAGGAGGGGTAATTACTTGTGTCATCTGTTGTGTGGGACCCATATTAGTCAGTAACCCTTTTCGGGTATCAAAACTATGACCCAACACTAGGTAGGGTCCGGGTACGCTTACTGAACTAATTATAATATGTTCATTCTGATAATGACGAGGGGTGTTAATGGCGCATTCCAACCGGGTCATGTGCGAGCATGGATCCGGTCTGCTCTGGGGAAGTTAAGACGTTGTGACATCTGTAAATAGGTCTATGTCTCTCCGTAGGTTGCCACTTTAGGGAGTGATATACCCTACTGTGGGGCCGACACAGGGTATTTATTTATTAGGGAGTCGATCGCTTTGGGGTAGAATTAGGGGTACACCTAGTTCCGTATGTTTCTGTTGGGGTGGTAAAGGCCCTTTACTAGCATTCTGTTTCAGTACCGTCTGTTTCTGTTGGGGTGTTAAAGGACCGTTCTTAGCATTATATTTTTGTACCTTCTGTTTCTATTGGGGTGGTAAAGGCCCACTACTAGCATTTTGTTTCTGCAAGATTATTCTGTTTTCGTTTCTGTTTCAGTTTAGACATTAGGGTAACACTTAATCCTGTTATACTAGTATTAGTGCAGAGAAGTAAGATATAGGTAGGAAGCATATCTTGGTCTATATCATTCTGTTTAACTTAAGCACACCTACTACCGCTGTTGCTGTTATCTCTCATCCAGTTTTACTTACATGTCATGATACCGTTACCTGTTTATATGCTGAAAGTCACTGGACTCGCCAGATTTTATGTCTGACCTCGTTTGTTTTCGCTCCTTTTCTTTCCGTTCTCCCCCAGGTGCTTAGGGTGGAAACTTAGTAGCTTGATTCAGATTTTCTCTACTTGAAGTGCTTGAAGTATTGCTTGGCTTTAACTCTATCTTTTCATGGTAGCTTATGTTGGGGATTATGGTTTTATAATTATGCATTCTGAAGGATTTTGTATAAGACTGATACTTGTGTGCTTGGGTTTTGGTATTGTGATTTTGAAAGATGTAACCAAACTTATTTCTGTTTCTGCTGTAATAAAGTTATAAAATTTTCAAGTACTGTTTTACGTATCTGTCTTGTAATACTCTGTTTTGTTTACTTATAATGCTTCATGGAAGTTAATGCATTCCCTTTGTGAGTGACATTAACGGACATGGGGTGTTACACTTGGTATCAGAGCTGAAGGTTACCTGATTTGATGAAAAGTTTTTAAAAACTATTTTCAAAAAGGTTTTAAAAAAAGGAGGTATTTTCAAAAGTAAAGTTTATTTTGAAAAACATGATCCCCAAAAGCCAGATATCTATCTTTTCTCCGTTTTTAATCCATTTTCTTTCGTTTTAGCATGTCTAGGGATCTTAACCTTCCAGAGGGCGTACAGGTACCTGGCTGATTCAGAAGGTACCTAGAAGTTGGGGCTAATGATGCAGGCCCAGCAGACGTCCCTCTTCCCCCAACTGTAGCAGTTCCTCCTCCTCTTTCTCGTGCAAATACTTTCCCGAAGATCTGTAGAGACTTTCGAACCATGGGTGGAAAGGACTTTAATAGAACTGAATCATTCGTGGAAGCAAGGAATTGGCTCAAAGAAACTGAGGATTTGTTCGTTATCTTCGAGATGGATGATAGGCGGAAGATACAGTTGGGCGTATGGTTGCTTAAAGACGAAGCTTCTTATTGGTGGGAGGTTACCAATGCTGCGAGACCAGTTGAAACTTGGGAGGATTTCAGAATGAGGTTTGAAATGAAATTCCTCTCACAAGCTGAATAAAGCCTACAGATGGAGAAGTTCTTAGCTCTCAAACAGGGAAGCCTATCGGTCATGGAGTACGTCAATCAATTCAATCAGTTGGCCAGATTTGGACTGGAGTTAGTAAACACTCCACATAAGAAGGCTCTCCGCTTCGTTAAAGGGTTGAATGAGCCACTACACAGCCTAGCTATGACCGATATACCTATGGGTGTGACTTATGAGAGATTGTTGACATGGCGTTGATGCATGAAGAGGAAGCCAAAAGTGAGAAGAAAGATAAAAAGCTCGAAGGGCCACAGAATAAGAAAGAGTGGCCCAAAAAGGAGGCACAAAAGAAGGATGTAAAGTCTAAAGATAAGAAGGAGAAAAAGTGTTTTACTTGTGGAAGCTTGACTCATCTGAACAAGGATTGCAGAAAGAGGAAGGGCACTTGCTTCAACTGTGGCGAAATGGGACACTTCACTAGGGATTGTCCGAAGAAACGAGGGCAAGGGCAGAGGACAGGACCTACTCCTGGAGGACAGGAGAATGTTCTCGAGGCTAGTGGATAGGATAGTAATAGGAAAATTTCTATAGAAGGTTTAATTTCCTTGTCTGATTATGGAGTTAAAACTCTTTTTGATTCTGGCATTTTGATTCTATAATTGAGTCTCTGCACTTTAATATTAGTCTTATTTTTGATCCCGCTATAGTTTCAAACCCCATAAGGGTTACGACTCATCTGTTTGTGAAAAGTAGGGGTTTGAGGGTATCTGTGTTAGGCGTTACATTGACTATGACGCATACATTCTGGGTTTTATGAGGTATGGTGGGGTTTTATCATGCTTCGTTTCCTAAGAATCATTTGATAATCTGATATGTACTAGTAGTCTGTAAGTATCTGAATATTTCTGATAAGGTTAGGGGTTTTTACTCGAAACATTAAGTAGATTTCCAGTTTTGACATTGTTTAATGGGAGTAATTCTCTGATTGTTAATCTGATGTTGATTTCAGTCTTCGGGATTGATACTTAGGGAATTATTCTCTTAACCAATGTCTTATGGGAACAGAGCTTTTGTTTTAATTTTACTTGCTTCTATCACTCGGCTGTATCCTATCGATCAAGTCTTCAACCTTTAGGTAGAAACTAATGGATGTAAACATGTGTTTGAGACATGGTATGCGAAACGATAAAGAATTTCGCTCGATCCGAATCGATCGCTAAACCGACCAAGACCGTTCGAAACCACTGATTGTTTTGAGAACACGACAAATCAGAACACAAACAGAAGAACATTTCATTGCTTATTGCAACAATTCCATCAGAACACAAGAATATACAGAGTATGAATAAATATTACACATTCGATAAATATCAGAGATTTAAATACATTACTGCAGCGAAAAAATAATACAATACACAACTGAAAGTGATATACAGATACAGAGCTTTCCGGATATCATTCCTACTTTAAATCAAGTTCCTGTGAATATAAATCTACAAAACCAAAACTACTAGATGCCCGTGTCAAAATAAGGGCACCCAGAGTTTAGGTTTAAACAATAAACTCCAGGTCAGTCATGTGACTGGTGTGAGAACTAAAATAATTATTAATCTTTATTTTAAAGTTAGGTAAATCAAGGGACCACGCCGTATAACACGAAACGGGTTTCCTCCCAAGAATACCAGTGCATAAAACAATAGCGCAATGCTAAATAAAGAATAATGAAGCTATTATAAGACCCAGGTCCCATCACACAATGCAACGAAAGCCGAAGGATAGGGTTTTTACCTTATAATAGCCAAAGAATGCTTGATACGCTAAATTTCATGTTTTATTATTACTATAAGTGTATAGTGTCAAAACAATTTCAATCATAATATCAATCATAGACGGCATAAGTGCCCCATACCACTATGTCGCCATATATAGGTATACAATCAAAACCGCACTATGTTATTTGGAAATTGGATTTCCATCTGTGAACCGAGGCAAAAGATAGTCCTCACCGATTCGAGACTCTCTAGCCCGAGCCTCAGGACCCAGACATAGGTGAGCCCTTGGATCGTCAGGGCCGATCCACCGATGTGGATTAAAATGCTTGAACACTGCGTTTCCCCACACTTTGTGGCGTAAATGAGCCAAATGACTCCATTGGCTCCACATAGTCACCGATATATCTGAGGCGCCTCGCAATCCAACAACCACACATGTGAAAATTATATAAATGTCAGGGCTGGTAGGTCACTGACACCACCCTAGCTAGAAGGAAACGCATGCCTTCCCTGATGTCCTCTCCCATTTCTTGTTCACAACCGGGGTGTGAGGCTCGTGAATCAACATTACACAAAGCTATGCCACACAGGCCGTGCTTTGATCATCAACCACAAGACTTTGCTTTTCAACAGAAGCCTTGATCAATTGCCACTTAGGCATGCCACACAGGCAATTCACACCATGCGACTGATGTCTATCGATATACAACCTCTGATCCCATACGTCTCAGAGAAGGGTGAAGTAAGGGAATGAATTCCCCTTCACCAGGCAGATGTATATTTAATAGAGATCAATCAACACAGACCAAAATCCAATGTTAGACACAAAGTCCATACAAGTTCGTTCTGGGTCTGAACGAAACCGAAGGAACCTTATTCCTCGCATATCCATCGATCTCTAAGTATGTCTGGACGATCACCAACCGATTCCCTCCTCTTGGGTGTACAGCCCAATCAAGATCATCGGTAATCACCCAAATGATGTGAAGACCTCCGGTCTTCGACCACCGTCTTCATCCTCGACACATCGTCGAATCAGTTATTCAGAATGGGATAAACCTGGTCTTTCTGAATAACTCGCTTATATAATAAACAAGTGTTACACAAACACAACATACGCCTCATTCCAATTCAGAATATTCTTTTATTCAAGTAATCTTATATTTTGGGGGAGGTTCCCATTAATTTTATCAAACATAAATTCTTTAAATTTATTCTTTAATCTTCTTTTGAATATCAATTCAAATTAGTCGGGATTAGCGAACCACACCGAAGTAATCATTTATTTTATTTCCCAATCCCAACCTATTCATCCCATGAAGTAAAACTGGTCATACTTCATATCTAACACCACGATGTTATCGGTAAATTCAATTACCATTTCATGATTAAATCTAATTAAAAATTTCACTATCGCGTGGAGCAAAACTGGTGATACTCCATTCTCGAGTATTTCAATCTAATTAAAGATTCATTAAAACTTCACTTGGTTTAAATCTTCCCAATAATCACTATCAATGATTATTTAACTTGGGAAATCATATCCTGTCTTTAACTGGGTTAAAGAACCAATGTCATTTAAAACACGGTTCACGATAAACCCAAAAATCAATTCAAATTCAATTCCAATTAAATACCATTTAATTGGTATACTTCATTAAAACTAAATAAAAAGATTTAATCTTTTTCTCAACTTGGTTTAGGAACAGCATAAATGAAGACACCATTCACGACAAACCCAAATCCCATTTGATATTAAATACAAGGCTTGGAATAGAAAATATATCGGATTATATTCAATATCAAATTCTATGACCAACAAATATCGTATTAAAAATAACGATATAAATATATCTTTCAAATTTCCATAACAATATCTGTATAATCACGAAATCCAATATCGAAATATTCCAAAGACAATTTCGATTCAAATCCATTTCCACTTTATATATTGAAAATTCTGGTTATTTTCAAAACCATTTCAAATCCACTTTATTTATTTTAAAAATAGGGATTATAATTCTAGTTCAAAACTAGTTCATTTCGATAAAAATATATTTTTATCTTTTCAAATTTGAAAATTTTCATCTTAATTCTTCACAAATCATTTCTTATGATTTTACACAAATTATTACTATTTTTAATAATTTTATCAAGGCCCGTACAGTCGAATTCCATCAACGGCCATCGAACTGCACTTACAACGACCTTTTCCAAATTTGATTTGGACATAATTCCAAATCCAACCATTAGATTTCAAATCTCTAATATTCGTTAGAAAGCTCTTTTCTATACGACCCCAACGGTTCCAGTTTTAGGAGAATCAGACAGTCGGATCTCCTGTAATATCCATTCGAAATCAAAGGTCGAAATTCGTGAACTGCCACGGCGCTGCGCGTTCTATTCAGGTCATTTAATATATATTATATATATTTCATCGATTTCCTTTTAAAAACGTATTTTATAAATCGTTTTAAATTCGTTTTCGAAACGATTTCAACTTCATATTCAATTTCGAATAAAAATTGAATATTCTACATCATCGATATACAAATGATAATATTTTCAAAATATTATATTTTGAGATCACTTCTTTTTCTATAATCATTATAAAAACGAATATAATCGATATAAATATCGTTCGCGTCAAAATGGCGCATATCTAACCAACACAGCTTTATATATTTCAATAACTTCGTTGTTCTATTCAACAAATGAATATTTTCTTCAACATATGAATATATATTTTTATTCAACACATGAATATATATTTTATTCAACACATGAATTTATATTTTTATTCAACACATGAATATTTATTCTATTCAACACATGAATTTTTATTCTATTCAACACATGAATTTTCTTTTATAATATTCTTTATTTTCCAAATTGGAATGAGGCCCAATCAATTACCATACAACGTTAATTATATGGATTCCCTACAACACATGTATATAATAGCAAAGATAAATCATCAACCATCATCCAGAGTGCACCACACAACTGCATAAGCATTAAATATAAATAATTAACGCTTATACAGTCTGTCAACCCATCGATTGACATACAACTAAATAATTGGGAATAGTGTACGTCAAATATCATCCCAATACCCGTGTGGGGTTTCAAATCAGCAAACACAGATTTTTTATTTGTGCAGTTGGGCGATGTGCAAAATTTATCGTCCCAATCAATATCAGTCAAATGGGTGTACATAAACAAATCGTCCGATTTGTTTATAAATATTTATTTTATATACATGTTAAAAATTATATTTTTAACTATAAAATATTTATAACGATAAAATATTTTATTTCATTCCACATCACACAATAAAAATTTTACAACACAACAAAATCAAATAAGTCGTCCATGGTCTGTGGACGACGGGTGTCGGGTGCTGCTAAGCAACGTCTGCATCCTAGTATATATTTCAAACTAGAAATTAAAATAAAAGTAAGGAGTTCACACCGAGGGTTCCACTCCGCCATTTCATTTCTGAATTTCTAAACTGTTTGAATTCCTTTTTAATTTCAATCCGTTCCATCGCCCTCTGTTTCACGCAGTTGATATTAAAAATCACATTTTTAATAACGCTTTCCATACATAAAAATCATATTTTTATGTCCTCTACATATATAAAAAGATCGAATTTTAATCTTCACTTCATATATATAAAAATCGAATTTTTATGTAGCTAAAAATTATATTTTTATTTCGCTATGATATTATAAAAATCAAATCTTTTCTAGTCATACAAATTATATTTTTTTAAAACTAAAAATCACTTCTTCTTGTTTTTGAAGATACAATCTTTTTGTTCATCAAAAATCTAATCTTTAAACAATTAAAAATCTAATCCTTTATTCTTCTAAAAAAATCTGTTCTTTTTCTTTATGCAAATAAAAAAAATCAGTTCTTTATGCAGTTCATATATAAATAAATAAATAAACAAAGTAAAAAAAAACTAACAATCGTTTGCAAAATTTCCATTTTTAAGGGCTTAAAATTCCATAGCGACTATTCTAAATTTTCAACTGGGCATAACTTTTTATCCCCGCTATGAAATTTCAATTTCTCAGATTCGTTGGAAAGATATTCTCAAATGGATTCTAATATTTTTTGTTTTGCCAAAATCTGGTTTATTTTGAATCCTGTACATTCATTTGAAATTTGAAATCGAATTTTCGAACTACCACGCCATTTTCAATTCCTTTTATAATTAAAAATAAATATTTATATTCTAACGTCGATTCAAATAAATATATGCGTTCTAATTCTATTCAAAATAAATTTCTTGTCGTTATTATTTAAAATTATGCATTTTAAATATTCAAAATTCATTAAAATTGCCAAAATAAAAATTTTAAATTGGCTCGGATTTCCGGGTTATTACATTATGTTTGATGGTTGCAAATGGATGCAAGTGGTTTCTCGTGGATGCATATACACACACTAGGCACTAGATCGGCTCAAAAGCACTCTCATACTGCATATGGATGTGTGTGCATTTTTTTCAATTTTTGTGGATGCAAAATGATTGACTCATCACATGAGTGTTGCATTTGGATGAATGGTTATGCACTCATATAGAAATGATGTGTATCAAATAAGGGTAATTGCATACATAATGGACTCATGGCACTGACATAATTTGCATTAAGGAGATCAACTGAATCAGTAGATCGCCTGATTTTGCATTAGATAAGAGACATATTCACACACTTTTACATATGTTCATACAACATTAGAAGTTTTCTAAGGACAATGGATGCTTGTGGACGATTGTTGAGTAGATGGGTGATTGGATGGTAGGACACATTCTTCTTAACTTGAAGATTTAGTGGACGAAATCCTTTAAGGAGTGGAGAATGTAACACCCTGTATTTTCCGTAAACATTAAAGTAACGAATTAAAGAATACTTAATTTTTAGAAGAATAATTAAGGGGAACGAGTTACGTCATTGCGTTCGTCTCGGAATTCTGCTTGTAATAGAGTCTAAGTTTGCATAAATCGGACTTTGTATGAAGAAGTTACGGCCTTCGAAAGATTCAACAAAAATTCAAAATTTACATAGGAAAATATCCAGACAGGCCGATCTGGGGGTCGACCTACCCAGGGAGGTCGACATGGGGGTCGACCTGGGTCATAGGCCGACCAGGAGGTCAACCTGGGGGTCGACCTTCCCCCTACAGGTCGACCTGTTTTGGCCCAGATCCGATTTTCTTTGGCTAGTGACGTGGTTTTGGCTGTTCTGATGGTCCGGATTGGTTCTAGGTTGATATCTAAGGTCCTAAACACTTCTATTCTCCTATAAATACATCCCTAAGCCAAAACCCCCTTACACTATTCTCTAGCCTCCATTGCTCTCTCCTTCTCTAAAAATATATCAAAGACATTATTATGCTCAAGTTCTTCATTGAATCAAGTTAGAATTCAAGTAGGGAATCAAAGGCAAATTCAACAACTTCAACAGCTATTTTCTACGAATCAAATCTAAATTAAAGAATAGATAATCTACGTCAAGGGATAACTATTCAGTTTCAGAATGCAGATCCCAAAAAACAAGATATTCCTTTTGATTGTGAGTATAGTTATTTTCAGATATGAGATTTAATTATTATCTTGACATTTTTGTGAATCTGAATCTGAGGTTATGCATACTTTGGTTTATCAGATCTGTTTTACTGTGCATCTATCTTGTTAATATTATTGTGACTGTTGTGTATCTTTTCCCTCTTTTCTTCCTTTTTGTTTTATAGCCAGGCTACCATGGGCTTGAGCCAAATTCTCATGAGAGATGAACGCATGAACGCTAAAATTTGGGAAAAATATTAAACGATGCATAATTGGACATAGCTGACTTATGACTGATTTGAGAACACAACATATTTTGTAATTTAAGATCTAGATCTGGGCATGCTATATATGACAGTGTATGATTTGGGAGAAGGAGAATTATGCTATGATAACATATGACTTGTAATTTGGGGACATAATGCATGTTATAATTAAAGATCTGATTTTAGTGACGAAATGCATGTTATAATTTAAGATCTAGGTTTGGGCATATTTTATATCATGATCTATGACTTAAAAAAAAGGGATATGTAACTGAGGCGTAAAGATCTACATTAAAATTAGATAACTATTAAATGTGAATACGCCTAAAAGGGGATTTTTGATTTTTGCCATACGCTCAAAGCAAAGGTTATAAATTTGCATAATTCATATCATATACCATGATTTGGGGCTTTTAGAGAATATTCTGTATTGTGCAAAATTTAATTAAATTTGGGCATATGTTATATTGTGAATTATGACCATAATTTGGGCATGTAAAATGAGGCTTAATGTATGATTAGGCAAGATATGTCAATGGAACTTTAAGATAAGTTTAAATCTGTTAAATCGCCCAATCCGCTAGATCTGTTGGAACTGAATACTGTGATTTTGGTATGTAATCTGTAGGCTCGATCTAAAGTTGAGCAAAACATGTTAATAGAACCTTGAATAATCCACTATAACTTGTAAAGAAGTTAGTTGGTTGAATAGGCAAAATTTGTCTGATATTGGCATAATCTGTGATTACTTTAGCTAAAAATGTTGAGAGACGAGGTTAGACTCTATTTGCGGTAGAAGCCTACCCGAACCCAACTGGCTTAACCAGCAACCGCAAGTTGTCAGTCTAATGTGAGAGGTCGTAGGCTTAATCAAAAGATGCATAGACACGAGGTTAGGTCTGGCTTGTGGCAGAAGTCTGCCCGGAACCGCCCGGCACATCCAGCGGCCACAAGCTACCGACCTAATGTGAGAGGTCTGTGAATTAATAATTAATTAATGCAAATTTAAGATAGATATGATGCCTAAAATGTGTTGGGTGGGTAGGGTTAAATTAACTGGACTGATGAATCTAATAAAGCCGTTTCGTGAATATGTAGGCCCAATACAAGGTTAGTGAAACAATCTGTAAGTCTGTAAATCCATACATTTGATCCGTTCGTCTGAAAATTTGTTAATATGTATGTCTGATCTGAGAACTAGTTAATCTGAATTCTGTACATCTGAAATTTGTAAACAAGTTAATCTGAAATCTGTTAGTCTGGGGACACAAGGTTAGGAGGGGTAATTACTTGTGTCATCTGTTGTGTGGGACCCATATTAGTCAGTAACCCTTTTCTGGTATCAAAACTATAACCCAACACTAGGTAGGGTCCGGGCACGCTTACTGAACTAATTATAAGAGATTCATTCTGATAATGGCGAGGGGTGTTGATGGCGCATTCCAACTGGGTCATGTGCGTGCATGAATCCGGTATGCTCTGGGGAAGTTAAGACGTTGTGACATCTGTAAATAG
Organism: Allium sativum; assembly: GCA_030737875.1. NCBI lineage: Eukaryota > Viridiplantae > Streptophyta > Magnoliopsida > Asparagales > Amaryllidaceae > Allium > Allium sativum. Next base: position 1,033,839,593 of record CM060916.1, on the reverse strand, counting down.
GTCTATGTCTCTCCATAGGTTGCCACTTTAGGGAGTGATACACCCTACTATGGGGCCAACACAGGGTATTTGTGTATTAGGGAGCCGATCGCTTTGGGTTAGAATTAGGGGTACACCTAGTTCCGTCTGTTTCTGTTGGGGTGGTAAAGGCCCATTGGGGTGGTAAAGGCCCATTACTAGCATTCTTTTTCTGTACCATCTATTTCTGTTGGGGTGGTAAAGGCCCATTCTTAGCATTCTGTTTCTGTACCTTCTGTTTCTGTTGGGGTGGTAAAGGCCCACTACTGACATTCTATTTCTGCAAGATTATTCTATTTCCGTTCCTGTTTCAGTTCAGACATTAGGGTAACACCTAATCTCGTTATACTAGTATTAGTGTAGGGAAGTAAGATATAGGTGGGAAGCATATCTTGGTCTATATCATTCTGTTTAACTTAAGCACACCTACTACTCCTGTTGCTGTTATCACTCATCCAGTTTTACTTACATGTCATGATACTGTTATCTGTTTATATGCTGAAAGTCACTGAACTCGCCATACTTTATGTCCGACCTCATTTATTTTCGCCCCTTTTCTTTCCATCCCCCCCAAGGTGCTTAGGGTGGAAACTTAGGAGCTTGATTCAGATTCTCTTTGCTTGAAGTATTGCTTGGCTTTAACTCTATCTTTTCATGGTAGCTTATGTTGGGGATTATGGTTTTATAATTATGCATTCTGAAGAATTGTATAAGACTGATACTTGTGTACCTGGGTTTTGGTATTGTGATTTTGAAAGATGTAACCAAACTTATTTCTGTTTCTGCTGTAATAAAGTTATAAAATTTTCAAGTACTGCTTTACGTGTCTGTCTTGTAATACTCTGTTCTGTTTACTTATAATGATTCAGGGAAGTTAATGCATTCCCTTTGTGAGTGACATTACAGACACGGGGTGTTACATATTCCGAAGACAATGTTGATTCAAATCCATTTCCAATTCAACTATTAGAAATTCTGGTTATTTTTAAAACCCTTATAAATCCAATTTATTTATTTCAAAAATAAATGGACTATAATTCTAGTTCAAAACTATTTTGTTTCGATAAAAATCTATTTTAATCATTTCAAATATGGAATTTTTCATCCCAATTCTTTCCAGATCATTTCTTATGATTTTACACAAATTATTGCTATTTTTAATAATTTTATCAAGGCCCGTACAGTCGATTTCCATAAACGGCCATCGAACTGCACTTACAACTACCTTTCCCAAATTTGATTTGGATATAATTCCAAATCCAACCGTTAGATTCCTAATTTCTTACATTCGTTAGAAAGCTCTTTTCGATACGAACCCATAGGTTCCAGTTTTAGGAGAATCCGACGGTCGGATCTCCCGTAATGTCCGTTCGAAATCAATGGTCGAAATTCATGAACTGCCGCGACGCGGCGAGTTCTGTTCAGGCCATTATATATACATATTATATATATTTCGTCGATTTCCTATTCAAACGTATTTTATAAATCGTTTTAAATTCATTTTCAAAACGATTTCAACTTCATATTCAATTTCAAATCAAAAATGAATATTCCATATCATCGATATATAAATGATAATATTTTCAAAACATTATATTTCGAAATCAATTCCTTTTCGATATTCATTATAAAAATGAATAAAATCTATAAAAATATCGTTCACGTCAAAATGGCATCGATCTAATTAACACGGCTTTATATATTTAAATACTTTCATGTCCATTCCAAATCGGACATCAAAATCAGATTTTGATTCTTTTACAAAATATTATTTGAAAATATTCGTTATTTTAAAATAATCGTTATTTTAGAATATTCATTCTTTCTGAACTGGAATCATACATAGTCAATTACTTTATAATGTGATTATATGGATTTCACACAACAAATGTGTATAACAACAATGAAAACAACAATCCATCATCCAGAGTGCATTCTACACTGCATAAGCATCAAATATAAATATTTGACGCTTACAACAGTCTGTCAATCAATCGATTGACATACAACTAATTATTGGGATTAGTGTATGTCCAGTTTCATCCCAACGCCCGTGTGGGGTTTTCACGCAACGAACACAGATTTATTTGTGCAGTTGGGCGATGTGTAAAATTTATCGTCCCAATCAATATCAGTCAAATGAGTGTACATAAACAAATCGTCTGATTTCTTTATAAATATTTATTTCATTTTATATAAACATTAAAAATTATATTTTTAACTATAAAATATTTATTTTTGTTCCACATCACACAATCAACTTTCCCAACAGATCAATCAAACATACAAGTCATCCATGGTCTGTGGACGACGGGTGTCGGGTGCTGCTAAGTGCAGTCTACATCCTAATATATATTTCAAACTAGAAAATAAAATTAAAAGTGAGGAGTTCTCACCTTTGGGATAAACCAAACGCCGCGACTCTTCTTATGTAGAAAATATTCACCGCGTTTCCTACTAGATCTGTTTCACGCGATATATGTTAAAAATCACAATTTTACTTCGCTAACTTCATAATAAAAATCGAATCCTTATCACTACATCATATATATATATATAAATCGAATCTTTATCGTTATTTCATATATATATAAATCGAATCTTTATCGTTATTTCATATATATAAAAATCAAATCTTTATCGTTATTTCATATATATAAAAATCATATTTTTAATTCGCTACATACGTAAAAATCATATTTTTATTATATAAAAATCATATTCTTAGCTCGCTAGTATATGTATAAAAATCGCTTCTTTTTATATTTAAAAAAACATATCTTTTCTTTTCTTTTAAAGATCATAACTTTTTATTTTCAAAGATCATAGCTTTTTATTTTCAAAGGTCATAACTTTTTATTTTCAAAGATCATATCTTTTTATAAGTAAACATTATAACTTTTCATAGTTAAAAATTGTATTATATTTTTCTTTCCATAATAAAAATTCTATCCTTTCATATATAAAAATATAAGCTTTTCATTATTAAAAATATAATTTTTATCTTTAAAAAAATATTTTTTTTATGAAAATCAGAACTGTATCTACTCCCTATATACTTTAAAAAAATTTAATGTGTATTTATACATATATAAAAACTAAAAATTAAAATCAATCATGTAAAAAAACTCACAGTTGCTAGAAGAGGGAGAGAGGGGCGAGGTGGAGGAGCACGGAGGGAGGCGTGATGCCGTTCCGACGAGGTCTGGGAGCGACTAACGGAGGGAGGCGGTTGCTGCATCTGCTTCAGGGGGCTTAAGATTACAGTTTTGAGGGTTTTGGGGTTCAGATAGGTGGCATGGAGAGGGGAGAGAGGGGGAGGAGGGAGAAAGGGGAGCAGCACGGTCAGAGGTGGACGCGGCGGTCAATGGCGGAGGTGTATTGAGGAGCGCACTTTTCACCTTTTTTTTTTAATTTTGACTGTAGTTGACTTTGAAGAGAAGGAATGGGGGATGGGTGTGTAGGAGGTTATATAATTTATAATATTTAATCCTTTTAAATTTCCAAAAAGCAACTTTCATTTTCGAAATCCAAACCCAACGATTGTCGCCCCTAGCTAATTAGCCCTATTCCGAACACAATGGGATATTTTCCGCAAGCTGATTCGACTGTTTCGATCAGTTTTCCCTGAAATTAAAATATAAATCATTAATTGATTTATAAACGCACATTTTAATTTACCGGGGCCATATATTGACTCTAAAAATTCCAAAAAAATTATTTCTAGCTACGTATTGACAATACAGTTCTAACAAAACTAATTTCGTCAAATTTGAAAACCGTTTGAAAAATGGCCATTTTCTGGTCGATCCAAATTGACTAAAACTGTCAAAACACGTTTAGCTTCGCCACGCTCACAAAATGATTCGAAAAATCATGAATTTTGGAATCTAACAATAATTCGACATTCCGGATCCAACACAAGTGGTTTCATCGAAAACAGGGATCGTATGCAAAATTTCCATTTTTAAGGTCTATATTTTCCATAGTGACTATTCTGAATTTTCATTTGGACATTACTTTTTATTTCCGCTATGAAACTTCAATTTTTTCGGATTCATTAGAAAGATATTTTCAAATAGATTCTAATATTTTTGGTTTTGCTAAAATCCGGTTTATTCTGAATCTTGTACATTCATTTGAAATTTGAAATCGAATTTTCGAACTACCGCACCATTTTCAATTCCTTTTATAATTAAACTAAAATATTTGTTATTTAACTTCGATTCATATGAATATATACATTCTAATTCTATCAAAAATAAATTTCTCGTCTTGATTATTTAAAATAATTCATTTTAAATAGTCGAAATTCATCAAAATTGCCAAAATAAAAATTTTAAATTGGTTCGGATTTCTGGGTCATTACAATCTCCCCCACTTAAAGCTTTTCGTCCCCGAAAAGGAACGAAGTTGAAAGTTGTTTTACAAATCAACTCAACTTTCATTATTTTCATTATGGCCTAAGTTCTTCAACTTTTCAGTTTCTAAGAACTTTTCAAATTGTTCAAAAATTTGGCTAACACCCTAAATTTTCGAAAAATTTCTCCATAATCACTCCTGCACGGGAGCACCTGGAAAATCCCGAAATTGCCATACAGGCCTCTCCAATCCAAAAAGAAAAAGAAACAGCCAATCGGCTCATAAAATCATCCAAAACCCACGAAATACAATAAACATGTACCTGTTTGTCGGACAAACAATTTTATTCCTCTGCTCTAGCCTCCTTGCAATGACCTGTTCAATGTATACACACGTATATGCATGCAATTACAAACGATTTTCAATACAATTCACTATTTGATACAATTTGGTTATATATATTGTTCTTTCACATAATGGTTTTATTAGATAACAAATAATCACACAACACACCAGCAATCAATTAGTTGATTAGCTTTTCAAATTCATAATTTTGATACATAGTCCAAAAATCAGATTTTTGATGCCAAATCACAACAATAAGCCCTATCTAGTTTTGGTTCTCACACAAGTCAATTGGAAATATATAGATGTCCCACTTTCAAAACTCGAACATGAATGCTGATGACGACTAGTCAGTCATCAGAATCATCTCTGGGCGACTAAAGTGTGATTCTATATCTATCCAGTATATTAAAACTTCGAATACCCGTGGATCAGACGTATATGCAAAATCTTTATATATTGGATTGTCTAAATTCAATATAAAAATAATATTAAAATACGAATAATTGATTTAAATTTTCAAAACAAAAATTGTTTTCATCTTTATTTGAAGACAACTCTCTTCCGACTCATTCTAGGATACTACTGATCCCATCTCTAATGAGTCATTCTCATTGGATATTACTAATCCAATCTCTGATGAATTCTTTCGTTTGGTTCTAACGTGTCCTGTTCTCGAGCTCTGTAAACCAAAGCTCTAATACCAAACTGAAACAACCCGAACTTCCCTGTGTAGGAAAGCACGGATTGCTTTGAGGACAGGACAAATCAGAAACCAAACAGAAGACTATTTCATTTTATATTACAACAATTCCATCAGATTACAAGAATATACAGAGTATGAATAAATATTACACATCATTAAATATCAGAGATTTAAATTACATTACATAGGAGCAGAAAATAATACAAAACACAACTGAAAGAGATATACGGATACAGAGCTTTCTGGATATCGTTCCAGCTATAAACCAGGATCCTGTGAATATAAATCTGCAAAACCAAAACTACTAGTTGCCCGTGGGAAATAGGCCACCCAGAGTTTAGGTTAAAACAATAAACTCCAGGTCAGTCATGTGACTGGTGTGAGAACTAAAACCGTTATTAATCTATATTTTAAAGTTAGGTAAATCAAAGGACCACGCCGTATAATACGGAATGGGTTTCCTCCCAAGAATACCAGTGCATAAAACAACAACGCAATGCTAAATAAAGAACAATGAAGCTATTATAAGACCTAGGTCCCATCACATAATGCAACACAAGCCGAAGGATAGGGTTTTACCTTATAATAGCCATAGAATGCTTAATACGCTAAATTTCATCTTTTATCATTACTATAAGTGTATAGAGTCAAAACAATTTCAATCATAAGTATCAATCATAGACGGCATAAGTGCCCCATACCACTATGTCGCCATACTAGGCTCTACAATCAAAATTGCAATATGTCATATTGGAAGTTGGATTTCCATCTGTGAACCGAGGCAAGGGATCGTCCTCACCGCTTCGAGACAATCTAGCCTACCATGTCTCAGGATCAGAGCTCGAGTGACCATTGGATCGTCAGGGACGGTCCACTCGATGTGGATTAAAATGCCTGAACACTACGTTTCCCCACCCTATGGGGCGTAAATGAGCCAAATGACTCCATCGGTCCCGAATCGACCGATACAACCGAGGCGCCTCGCTATCCATCATCCACATAAGTAAAATGTCCGGGCGTGTAAAACCCAAAACAGCACTCCAAGCTAAAAGGAAACGCATGCCCTCCCTGATGTCCTCTCCCGTTCCTGGTTCACACCGGGGTGTGAGGCTCGCGAATTAACGCTACACAAAGCTATGCTGTATTAAAGCTATGCTTTGATCATCAACCAAAAGACTCTGCTTTTCATTAGAAGCCTTGATCATTTGCATCTCAGCATGCCACACAGGCAACTCATGCGGTGCGACTGATATCTATCGATATATAACCTCTGAGCTCGTACGTCTCAGAGAAGGGCGTTAAGCAAGAGAATAAATTCTCCGCCGCCAAACAGAAATAAATTGAATATAAATCAATCAACACAGAATAAAATCCAATGTCAGACACACATCCATTTACAAGTCTGTTCCGGGTTTGAACGAAACCAGAGGAACCTTATTCCTCGCATATCCATCAATATCCAAGTATGTCTAGACGCTCACCAACTGATTCCCTCCTCTTGGGTGCACAGCCCAATCCAGAACATCAGTAATTATCCAGACGATGTAAAGACCTCCGGTCTTCGACCACCATCTTCATCCTCAACATATCATCAAATCATTTATCCAGAATGGGAAAACCCCGGTCTTTCCGAATAATTCGCGTATATAATAAAAAAGTGCTATAAAAACACAACATACGCCATTTTCCAATCCAGAACATTTCTTTATTCAGATATTCTTATACTTTGGGAAAGGTTCCCATTAATTTTATCAAAGATAAATTCTATAAATTTATTCTTTAATCTTCTTTTTAGTATCCATTCAAACCAAATTATGGTTTATCCAAACTAGTCGGGATTAGCGAACCTTACCGAAGTAATCATTTGTTAAATTTCCCAACCCTAACCTATTCATCCCATGAAGTAAAACTGGTAATACTTCATATCTAACACCGCGGTGTTATCGGTAAATTCAATTACCATTTCACGTTCAAATCTAATTAAAGATTTCACTATCACTTGGAGCAAAACTGGCGATACTCCATTCTCGATCATTTCTTGATTTTAATAATTTTTGTTATCAAATTCACCTTTCAATCTATTTAAAGATTCATTAAAACTCTAATTCAGTCTTAATTTCCAAAATTCATTACTTAATGATTATTCAAATCCAGGAAATAAATCTTGTCTTTAACTGGGTTAAAGAACTACTATCATCTAAAACACAGCTCACGATAAACCAAAAATCACATTCCATTAATTATGGAATCTTCATGGAAAACAGATCAATATGTATAATCGATATAAACTTCCATATTCGACTAATAATATAAATGGAATAACGGCAAAGCCTTTTAAATTCCAGATATATTAGCAATCTTCCTCCATAGAAATTTAGTTAGATTACAACCAAATCGAATTTCATTCCATTCCAGTTTATTTTATTAAATTGGAAAACTTTACTTTGGAAAATCTCCTTTAAATCTTAACAAAAGATTTATAAATTCCAAATCACATTTCACTATAAATCGGGTTAAAGAACGAATGTCGTTAAAACACAGTTCACAACAAACCCAATTCACATTTCATTAACTATCGGATTAAAAAACAAGTGTTATTTAAAACACCGTTCACGATAAACCCAGAAATCAATTCCAATTCAATTCCAATTAAATATTATTTAATTGGTATACTTATTAAATCTCAATAAAAAGATTTAATCTTTTTCTCAACTGGGTTTAAGAACAGTGTTAATGAAGACATCATTCATGACAAACCCAAATCCCATTTGATATCAAATACAAGGCTTTGAATACAAAATATATCGGCTTATATTCAATATTAAATTCTGAAACCAACAAATATCGTATTGGAAATAATGATATAAATATATCTTTCAAATTCCCATAACAATATCTGTATAATCCCGAAATCCAACATCGAAATATTTCGAAGACAATTTCGATTCAAATCCATTTCCAATTCAACTATTGGAAATTCTGGTAATTTTTAAAACCCTTTTAAATCCAATTTATTTATTTAAAATTAAATGGATTATAATTCTAGTTCAAAACTAGTTAATTTCGATAAAAATCTATTTTTATCTTTTCAAATATGGAATTTTTCATCCCAATTCTTTCCAGATCATTTCTTATGATTTTACACAAATTATTGCTATTTTTAATAATTTTATCATGGCACGTACAGTCGATTTCCATAAACGGCCATCGAACTGCACTTACAACGACCTTTCCCAAATTTGATTTGGACATAATTCCAAATCCAACCATTAGATTTCCTAATTTCTTACCTTCATTAGAAAGAGCTTTTCGATACGAACCTAACAGTTCCGGTTTTAGGAGAATCCGACGGTCGGATCTTTCGTAATGTCTGTTCGAAGTCAATGGCCGAAATTCCGGAACTGCCGCGGCGCGACGCGTTCTATTCAGGCCATTATATATATATATATAATATATATTTCGTCGATTTTCTATTCAAACGTATTTTATAAATCGTTTTAAATTCGTTTTCAAGATGATTTCAACTTCATATTCAATTTTAAATCAAAATTGAATATTCCATATCATCGATATATAAATGATAATATTTTCTAAACATTATATTTCGAAATCAATTCCTTTTCGATATTCATTATAAAAATGAATAAAATCGATATAAATATCGTCCACTTCAAAATGGCGTCGATCTAATCAACATGGCTTTATATATTTAAATATTATCGTGTCCATCCCAAATCGGACATCAAAATCAGATTTTGATTCTTTTACTGAATATTATTTGAAAATATTCGTTATTTTAAAATAATCGTTATTTTAAAATATTCATTCTTTCTGAACTAGAATCAGACACAGTCAATTATCATATAATGTGAATATATGGATTTCACACAACAAATGTGTATAACAACAATGAAAACAGCAATCCATCATCCAGAGTGCATTCTACACTGCATAAGCATCAGATATAAATATTTAACACTTATAACAGCCTGTCAATCAATCGATTGACATACAGCTAATTATTGGGATTAGTGTATGTCCAATTTCATCCTAACACCCGTGTGGGGTTTTCACAAAACGAACACAGATTTATTTGTGCAGTTGGCCGATGTGTAAAATTTATCGTCCCAAACACCATCAGTCAATTATGTGTACATAAACAAATCCTTCGATTTGTTTACAAATATTTATTTCATTTTATACACACGTTAAAAATTATATTTTTAAGTAAAATTATATTTTTAACTATAAAATCTTTATTTTCATTCCACATCACACAATCAACTTTCCCAACATATCAATCAAACATACAAGTCATCCGTGGTCTGTAGACGACGGATGTCGGGTGCTGCTAAGCACCATCTGCATCCTAGTATATATTTCAAACTAGAAAATAAAATTAAAGGTGAGGAGTTCTCACCTTTGTTCTAAACCAAACGCCGCGACTCTTCTTATGTAGAAAATCTTCGTTTTGTTTCCTACTTGATTTGTTTCACGCGATATATGTTAAAAATCACAATTTTACTTCATAACTTCATAATAAAAATTGAATCCTTATCACTACATTATATATATAAAAATCAAATCTTTATCGTTATTTCATATATATAAAAATCGAATCTTTATCGTTATTTCTTATATATAAAAATCAAATCTTTATCATTATTTCATATATATAAAAATCAAATTTTTAATTTGCTACATACGTAAATATCATATTTTTATTATATAAAAATCATATTCTTACTTCGCTAATATATGTATAAAAATCGCTTTTTTTTATATTTAAAAAAACATATCTTTTCTTTTCTTTTAAAGATCATAACTTTTTATTTTCAAAGATTATAGCTTTTTATTTTCATAGGTCATAACTTTTTATTTTCTAAGATCATAGCTTTTTATAAGTAAACATTATAACTTTTCATAGTTAAAAATTGTATTATATTTTTCTTTCCATAGTAAAAATTCTATCCTTTCATATATAAAAATATAGGCTTTTCATTATTAAAAATATAATTTTTATCTTTGTAAAAATATAATATTTATGAAAATCCGAACTTTATCTACTCCCTATATACTTTAAAATCAGAAAACAAATTAAATGTGTATTTATACATATATAAAAACTGAAAATTAAAATTAATCATGTAAAAAAAACTCACGTTTGCTAGAAGAGGGAGAGAGGGGGGAGGTGGAGGAGCACGGAGGGAGGCGTGGTGTTGTTCCGGCGAGGTCTGGGCGCGACTAACGGAGGGAGGCGGTTGCTGGTGGCTGCATCGGCTTTAGGGGGCTTAGGGTTACGGTTTGGAGGGGTTTGGGGTTCAGATAGGTGGTGTGGAGAGGAGAGAGAGGGGGAGGAGGGAGGAAGGGGAGCGGCGCGGCCAAAGGGGGGCGCAGAGGTGGACGCGGCGGTCGATGGTGGAGGTGGATTGAGGAATGCGCTTTTCACCTTTTTTTATTTTGACTGTCATTGACTTTGAAGAGAAGGAAAGGGGAAGGGGTGTGTAGGAGGTTATATAACTTATAATATTTAATCCTTTTAAATTTCCAAAAAGCAGCTTTCATTTTCGAACTATAAACCAAACCCAACGACTATCGCCCCTAGCTAATTAGCCCCATTTCGAACACAATGGGATATGTCCCGCAAGCTGATTCAACTGGTTCGATCAGTTTTCGCTCAAAATATAAATCATTATATTGATTTTTAAACGCACATTTTAATTTATCGGGCCACATATTGACTCTAAAAATTCCAGAAAAATTATTTCTAGCTTCGTATTGACGATACGGTTCTAACAAAACTAATTTCGTCAAATTTGAAGAACGTTTGAAAAATGGCCATTTTCTGTTCGATCCGAATGGACTGAAACAGTCAAAACACGTTTAGATTCGCCACGCTCACATATTGATTCGAAAAATCATGAATTTTGGAATCTAGCAATAATTCGACATCCCGGATCCAACAAAAGTGGTTTCGTGAAAAACATAGATCGTTTGCAAAATTTCCATTTTTAAGTGCTATATTTTCCATAGCGACTACTCTAAATTTTCATTTGGTCATAACTTTTTATTTCCGCTATAAAACTTCAATTTTTCAGATTCGTTAGAAAGATATTTTCAAATAGATTCAAATATTTTTGGTTTCGCTAAAATCCGGTTTATTTTGAATCCTATACATTCATTTGAAATTAGAAATCGAATTTTCGAACTACTGCGCCATTTTCAATTCCTTTTATAATTAAAATAAAATATTTATAATTTAACATCGATTCGTATGAATATATACGTTCTAATTCTATCAAAAATAAATTTCTCGTCTTTATTATTTAAAATAATTCATTTTAAATGGTTGAAATTCATCAAAATTGCCAAAATAAAAATTTAAATTGGTTCGGATTTCCGTATCATTACATTTTCTTAATAATACCACAACTATTTGCATCAAATTTTATTAATAGCATACAACGTGAAACAATTCTTCAAACAATCATATTAGCATGCAAGAATTCTTAATAACAACATACAATCCTGCATTTAAATTTAATTAAAGCGTAAAAATATGCAAGTATTCTGAATAATAGCATACAATTATATAATTATTCATAAAATTAGTATTTTCCTTACTACCATAAGATTTTATACTTATTCATAACATTAGCATAAAATAATGTAGTAATTCTTAACAATTATTTAATACCAATCTTTATTTCTTACTAATATCTTACAATCTTTTTCATTTACTCTTAATACACAATAAATTATACAGCGATTAGCAACGACGGTAGAAGAAATACATAATTCATGAGTATACCTTCGTTCTCACCAGATCATCTCAAATAAAGAAGGAAACAACAAGGATTTTGACATTTTAATGAAGATCGCCATGAAATTGATGATAATCGGCTATCTGTTTATATTTTTTTGAGCATTTGCTGTTAAAGAGGATCTGGATAACTGAAATGATTTCGAACCATAGTTTTAGGATTTTCCAGAGTCGGAAGGTTAAACTGGAATTTGTTGACACGTGATTCGAAATCTAGGGACCTAATTTATAATAAGTTTATCACCGGATGTGAGCCTAATTTTGAAACTTAATAGGGACTTGTAAAAAACGCACCCTATATGATTTAATTCTAATGTATTTAAGATCGTTTTTTGGAATACTTTTATAATAAGATAAAAAGTTAATACTGTGTTTTAGATTATAAAAGAAAGATTAAGAGGTTTAATTATTTTTAATTATAAAGGCCAAGTGATGCTGAGTACTGAATCAATGAACTCATTTTATTTTCATGATTCTTTGTTTGATAATTATGTAACCAACTATCAAATATGACCGATACTATTGTTGGTACCAAAAAACCGGGATCGAATTTTTATTCGAAAACCAATCTGAATCATCAAATACGAAATCGTCAGAGATGCAAATTGAAGATGGAGCAGTGAAAACCATGGATCTTCATAAGTGAAAGAAAGACTAAGCGAATTTTCTAGCATGCATCCAGAGTTATTTGATTTGTGATACTGACATGATTGAAATCCATGGATTGCAAGGACTACTCGCTACTGATCTATAGGTTATTACTAAGATGCATAGGATGGTGCCTTCGGTTTGTCCAGTCCCGGAAAACTTGTATGAACGAATGTCTGATAGAGTATTTATAACAGCCCGCAAATCCGTACTATCTGAGTTGACTAATAACACCACACGTCCAACCCAAATTGCACAGAAATACGAATCATTATTAGAAAGAAGTTAGAGGATGAGAAATAGAAAGAAAGAAATATTAGAATAGAAGGAAACGAAGATCACAAACTCACAGCGGAACGAATAAAATATATTAAATAACATAACTTTTGAAATACAAATCAGTAACTGTATATACATACCATTATCAGAGCACAACAGTTAATCCTGGAACAGTTATAAACACCTGTTTCCAGATACAACATAGTACACAGCGGAAATATGATAGTCTATAGCTAACTGGTGAAGCCTCCTACTTCCAACTCTTCCAAGTGAATCTGAAAAATCCCAACTACTTGACTGCCCATACAAATTTGGGCACCAAAGAGTTTAGGGAAAACAAAAACAAAATAAACTCTGGGTCAGTCATGGGACTGGTATGAGTAAACTCAAACCATTTGTTTAACTTGAAAAAAATCCTTTCGAAAGAAACGATAATCGTAAGACCGATCCACACATAAACACGGATGATAACCCAAAATATTTTTGATATCAAATTCAGTGATATTATAATAATGTCTACATCAAATAAATAGAATCTAGCGGAACCCTTGCATCTCAAGCTCCATATATAATATAAAATCAAAAACCGCATGCTATTATTGGAGATTGGATCTCCAACATGACAAGGTATGGAACCACCTTCCGATTGTTTATCTCTAGAGGGGAATACACTGAGTTCAACAAGAACATCTTGCAACCCGGCCCACACATGACCGACCACTCATTTCGCTTGAGTGTATCAGATGTATATCACCAACGGTTGGGATCAACAACCATTTCCCAAAAAGGGACAGCATCGATAGATTAAAGAAGTAAAAAGAATTTTCTATAGATAGGTGATTATACACCCTAATGGGAGTGATCCACATAGCCATGCTGCCTGCCCGATTTTTGTCATTTCCCGGTTGATGAGGCCTGAGGCTACGATTACTTATTATTCCTTAATAGCACAATCACTTTGAATGCCACATTGTCAGATCCGTTAATCATTTATTGATTTGCACAAATATATTCTGGATATTATGCTAAGGGAATAAATCTGTTGCCACCATATATATTAATACAGACCAACATATTTGATCATTGGAAATACATTGTCAGACATTCATCCATATACATTCGTTTTGGGATTGAACGAAACCGAAGGCACAATTCCTATTAATAGAAAAATTCTCTGCACTTTAGCCAGTCTTCGATTATCTTCATATAATCTGATTCGCAACGTTACTGCCAATACGGAGTGGTTCTCGGATAATAATCCAGCCGATCTCTCCATATAGACAACAATATTGACAAACACTTCGGTAGTCGGTTATTTAACTATCGAAGAAAACAAGCAAACATTCTTCTATAACGAACAACTACTGGGCCCCATAATTAATATTCATTAATTAAATCACCCTTTCCATTTCCTTATCAATAATTGTTAAACAAATATTTTCAATTTTCATCTCGGTCTCTTACGTTCTTTGAAAAACATTTCCATATATCGCCTTCTTTTATTTTCTATATTTAGAAAATATCTTCTATTAATAATTGGAAAATATTCTAATTACTGATCTCTTTCACGACCATTTATTTCTATATTTAGGAAATATTTATATTATATTTTCAAATTTCCACTTACATGGGTCAAAACGAGTGTCGTATAAAACATCGTTACAACAACCTAAAATACCGCATTTGACTAACCCTTATTCAAACATTTTTCTTTGAGACTGGATATTGTTATTTATCGGTCAAAAAGAAATCAATCAAGCTGGGGTATAATTACCTCTCAAACCTTGACTAAAAACATCATTAACTTCAAATCAGACAAAACCACTTACCTCGAATAATCAACATCATATAAAGCCAATTATTCATTTTTTTTAAAACGTATATACATTTCTCTTTCTATTACCAGACTATTGATTTCCTTTTTGTTTATAATATTCTATTTAAATTTGTTTCATTGTCGAATTCTATATATATCGATACATTTATTTCTAACTATCAAATTTTCTTAAAAATATTCTAACTCCTTAAATTTCCGGAAAATTTTGCCATAACCTCCTTTGTAATGGGAGCATCGGGAAAATCCCTAAACTGCCACACAAGCCTCTCTAATCAAAAGAAAAGGAAAAAGCCAAGAGGCTAGCCGATTCGGCGCATAAAATCTCATATGGAATTAAACGTGTACCTTTTTGTCGGGCACTTTAATTATAATCTTCATCTCTTCATTCCATACCTGTTTATTACTCATACGCCTGTTCCCAATTTATTCTAACTCAATTCCACTCGTTTTTAACTTACTCGCTAATTTATCCATTAATTTGCTCTTTAGCCTATTTCACTTCTATTTGAATATATCTCGTTCATAAATATACATCCTTTTTCTTATAAACCAATAAAATTCCATTTTTCAACTCGGGTTTCACATTCGAATTCGAATATAAATTTCTAAATCGAATTCACTTATTCAAAGCCCAATTTTACTTCAAAATCTCATTAACTAATTATTATTCAAATTAGTTAATTCTTTTCAATAATTAAAAATCTGATTTTTGTTTCAAAAATCAATCCATTACTCCACTGGAGTTCAGATATATTTTACAACTCAAATCTGGATTTTCTAAATAGAAATTCGGATTTTATTTGCTTAAAATCCTTTTATAAAATTAAATGAACCATTATGGTTTTAAATGGTTGTGGCGCTGTTTTTCTAAAAATTTGATTTTGACATAACTCAAAATATATATGATGGAATTTGGAATTTTCTCTTCCATTAGAAAACTATTATCTAATCGGTCCCGGTGATTCTTGTTTCAAAGAATTCCGACTTAATTTGGGTTTTATATACTGAATTGAAGTTCGAATCGCTAATTTATGAACTATAGCGCTGCGGCGAGTTCATTTTAATTATATTTATATATATATAAACTTTTAAAACTTCGTTTAAAATAAATTCAACTCCATTTTAATAAATTTTTAATATATATCAAATCAAATTTTCCAATTCAACATAAGATTTCCGATTTTCCAAAATTGTCGATATTTCCTAACTCGGAAATAAATTTATTTATACTTCGATCTCCTATATTAAATTCCAATTGCTTTGACAAATTATAAATCCTTTGGATTTATTTCTATTCTGTTCAAAAATCCGTATTCTGAAATATATTTCGTCATTCCCATTTCG
The DNA here is from genome assembly GCA_030737875.1 of Allium sativum. Classification (NCBI taxonomy): domain Eukaryota; kingdom Viridiplantae; phylum Streptophyta; class Magnoliopsida; order Asparagales; family Amaryllidaceae; genus Allium; species Allium sativum. The sequence goes on along the minus strand of CM060916.1, from coordinate 1,033,823,231 downwards.
AAATGATTTCAACTTTCTATTTTCAAATTCTATTTTCAATTCTCTTTGAATTTTCGATATTCATATTCCATTTGAATTTCCCACATTCAAATTCTATTTGAATTTTCTATATTCAATTCGATTTAACTTCTATTTAAATAAATTCGAATTAATCGAATTCAAACCATAAATCGTTACGGATTTATTTTAGTTCAATTTTATATTCTGAACAACAGAATAAATTCCATCGTTTATTTCTTTAAAATGATTTCCCCATTTCTATTTTTAAATTCACATTTGAATTTAAATATTCAAATGATAATTTTTTCCACTTTATTTCTATAAACACTGTTTATATTTTCATTTCAATTATCTGATTATCCAACGAAAATCAATCTATTTTATTTATAAACACCATTTATAAATTCACTTCAATGTCTTGTATTATTTAATTTATAAACATCGTTTATAAATTCAATACTTGTTTTTATTTATTTCCAAAACAGGTGAATATCTTTTGCCCCTTCTAAATTCAAATTCTATTTTAGAAAATAGAATTTTCCTTTTAAATCTCAAAATCTCTTTCACGATATTTTTATAAATCAACAATAAGACCTAGTGATATTTCAAATAATCAAAACAACCAATTATAATTGACAGGTTTTCTAACACATCATATATGACAGTATATGTGCAAACAAACAAACAAACAGATAATATATTTTTGAGGAATCCAGTTGGATTCCCCCAACATGTTTTTCCTACATCCACAGATGTTAGTAAACATAAATAATACCCATCCTGCTTCGGGGTAGGATATCGCGGTATAGAAGGTCATCCACTATCATAGCATGGGGCGCATAGAGTAATCATCCGCTAATGGTACCGCGGGCATCCGTTAATGATACTATGGGAAATTCAACCACCAATATATATATATATATATATATATATATATATATATATAATTGCAACCACCAAGCCTAAATAACTAATATATTTAAGATGCACAAAAATATTGAATGCAACCAAACAAGCAACAAACAATTATTTTTAACTGGTAAAAATAATTTTAAATAAAAGGTGAGTGAGATTTACTCACCGTGATTTTATTGGCTGAATATCCAATGAAGCTTATTACAAAGATTTCACAATGATTTCTCCAACCATCTGCTTTTCAATGTAAAATAATATAAATAAAATTTCAGTTACTGAATTAGACTAATTAAATTTAATTAATTACCCCGTGTAAATTATTTCCAATTTAAACATAAATCTTACTCACATGATTAGTCTATAAATTTTATTCCTTTACTAACTAATTTCCTTTTATGTAAACTAATTTACTTTAATACGTTACCAATTAAATAAATTAATTTCCTTATAATTTCTAAATTTCCTTATTAACTATTTATTTTAATGATGATGAAAAAATAAAAATCTAACCTTTCCTTAGTTTAATTGCCAAGCATGATCGATATCATTGCACCAAATGTTACTGTAGACAATCTCTTCATTCTTGCATTGTAACATCATCCATACCACCAAAAACAAAGATGAACTTCCTCCAATCCTCATTTCACAAACCGTACGACCAATACCCCATTATTGAACTTCACAAATCACCCTAGTTCCAGACAAATCCTCTCAGATCCTCCTATCGTCAAACCTTTCAGAGTCATCCCCTTTTTCATTCCACAAATCGAACTTTAGTTCGATCTCAACATCGCACCTCTAGAGGTCTTCGCAGTACCCCAACTCCTCGCTCAATTGAACTCCCTCAACTCCAACGTCGAACTGCCCTGAGCTCTCCTCAACCATCACGATAACTACTCTCGAGTTCACCGCCATCCACTCAAATCCCTAAATCACAAAAACGCGACTTTCGGCTAAATGATCAAATCGCGATTTCTTCTGCCTCCACTACAGTCAACTTCCAACATCTCGCGATGCATCTAATAGCTACGAACACGAAATACTTCTTCGAAACCCCTTTTAACTTCACCGTTGTTGTTGCCGCGATTCCCAAACTCCCCCAATAATCGTGAGCGTGCGAGTGTCCAAGACGAGCTCCAGATCATCTTTGATTCCAGATTGCGGTTTTCGATTTCAATGTCCCTTTTTTTATAGCTGAGTTCATTTTTTTTGGAAAGACTTACATGAAAAGGAATTGGATTTTGATTTTTGGGTAGAACGGAAATAAATAATCGGGGCCATTCTTTCTAATTGGATTGAAAGCTTTGGTTTTTCAGCAGGAGAAATGAAGAGGGGTTGCGTTCATATTTATAAACGAAGAGACTTAACCATTAAGTAATTCATGTTTACGTTGGTACAGAGGTAGTTATAGGTTAAGTACCAAATATTTAATTTGATTTGAACGTGATTTGATTTAAGAAGATTTTTATTCTTTTTAAATAGATACTGATTTGATTTTGATCCTATCCACAATCAAATATTTCGGGTCCATTAATTTAAATCACAAACCGCTATTTTAGCGTATAGACCGACATTTAAATTTAATAACCCTATTCTGAACTCAACAGTAAATATTCTGAAATTTAATTTCAACACATATACCATATTAAATTAATATAATATAATTTTAATTCGACAACCGTTAATTCTCAGATAATAAATTATTTATTATTATCGTTTGTATTCAAATACTATTTCTCTAAATCGTTTGAATCAATCTGACTTAGTTATAAATTTCAAATTGAATTATTTTAGACTTTCGTATTTACGATATTTATTCGAAATAAATCGTATATCGATTATTAAATCGATAGCTCAATATAAAATTCATTTATATTATCAATTCAATATTTAAAACCATATTAAATATTTAAAATAAATTGTTCAAAAATCTGGGTCGTTACATTCTTCCCCCCCTTAAAAGAATTTCGTCCCCGAAATTGCTAAGGTAGGAAAAATACTATAAACCCATTAACTTTTCAAAACTCCTTTATGTTGAAACTCACCTCTTCATATTTTAACAAATTAGCTCCAACCAAATTTTTTGGTTTTCACACATTTAATCTAAATGATTTACACCCAATTCAAATTCCATTCAATCTTATTCAAATTGAATTTCATTAATTTATTTACCTCGATCCATTTAACTTGCTTAAGTTAAATTTAAAATTCAGAATTCAAAGTCCTAGGTTATCCTTTCAAATCCTTTTGAAATCACATAAATATATATACATGTATATATTTTCCATTTCAAATTCAAAACATTGAATTTTCAAACCACCTGTTTTCTTTCAAAACAAATTTCGACCAAGAACTTTTCTAAGGTAGCAATTCATCACTTAGAAACTTGAAAATGAACATTGATGATGCTGCAGTCATCATCATAATTATTTTCCAGCCACTGAATTGAGTTCAGTGCTTTATCACTTTCAAAACCCATTCGAAATGATTTTTATTCAAACAGTCTTTTCAAAACAAAGTATATTCTTTTACTATACTTTGAAAATATTTTAAAACTTCCCCGGATTTAAATTCCAAATTCTGGTTTGAATTAATTTTTTTATTCATCTCAATTGTATATTTCATTCTTATACAAATTCTGTTTGGTTATAGATAACTAATCCAATTTTATAATCTTATTTGATTATAACAATATCGATCAACTCATCCATATATTATAATAATTTAAGAAAATTATTCTTTCTATATCAAAATAGAATTTTGGGTAAAATTATTTCATTTACCCAACTGAAAATAATACTATGTCGAATTTTTATGTTCAAGTGTTTATAAATTCTTGTCGACTTCGTGGCGTCCTACGATTCGATTAGAATTCATAAACCACTTAACGGACTAGCCAACACAATAAAAAATAACATTTATATCAATTTACAAATACGCGCTCTCGTAAATATACACTCAACTCATTCTAGGGCACTACTGACCCTATCTCTAATGAGCACAACCTAACCAAAGCCTAGGTATTCACTCAACCTAAGCTCTGATACCAACTGTAACGACCTGCAAATCCGTACTATCTAAGTTGACTAATAACACCCCATGTCCAACCCAAACTGCACAGAAATACGAATCAATATTAGAAAGAAGTTAGAGGATGAGAAATAGAAAGAAAGAAATATTAGAATAGAAGGAAACGAAGATCACAAACTCACAGCAGAACGAATAAAATATATAAATAACATAACTTTTGAAATACAAATCAGTAACTGTATATACATACCATTATCAGGGCACAATAGTTATTCCTGGAACAGTTATAAACATCTGTTTCTAGATACAACATAGTACATAATGGAAATATGATAGTATATAGCTAACTGGTGAAGCCTCCTGCTTCTAGCACTTCCAAGTGAATCTGAAAAATCCCACTACTTGACTGCCCGTACAAAATTTAGGCACCCAAGAGTTTAGGGAAAACAAAAACAAAATAAAGTCTAGGTCAGTCATGGGACTGGTATGAGCAAACTCAAACCATTTGTTTAACTTGAAAAAAATCCTTTCGAAAGAAATGATAATCGTAAGACCGATCCACACATAAACACGGATGGTTTTTACTTTACGATAATCCAAAATATTTTTGATATCAAATCCAGTGATATTATAATAATGTATACATCAAATAAATAGAATCTAGCAGAACGCTTGCTTCTCACGCTCCATATATAATATAAAATCAAAAACCACATGGCTCTTATTAGAGATTGGATTTCCAACATGACAAGGTATGGAACCACCTTCCGATAGTGTATCTCTAGAGGGGAATACACTGAGTTCAACACAAACATCTTGCAACCCGACCCACACATGACCGACCACTCATTTCGCTTGAGTGTATCGAATGTATATCACCAACAGTTGGGATCAGCAGCCATTTCCCGAAAAGGAACAGCATCGATAGATTAAAGAAGTAAAAAGAATTTTCTCTAGATAGGTGATTATACACCCTAATGGGAGCGACCCACATAGCCATGCTGTCTGCCCGATTTTTATCATTTCCCGGTTGATGAGGCCTGAGACTACGATTACTTATTATCCCTTGATAGCACAATCACTTTGAATGCCACATTGTCAGATCCGTTAATCATTTATTGATTTGCACAAATATTTTCTGTATATTATGCTAAGGGAATAAATCCGTTGCCACCATATATATTTATACAGACCAACATATTTGATCATTGGAAACACTTTGTCAGACATTCGTCCATATACGTTCGTTCTGGAATTGAAAGAAACCGAAGGCACAATTCCTATTAATAGAAAAAGTCCTTGCAATTTACTCTGTCTTCGATTATCTTCATATAATCTGATTCACAACGTTACTGCCAATACGGAGTGGTTCTCGGATAATAATCCAACCGGTCTCTCCATATAGACAACGATATTGGCAAACACTTCGATAGTCGATTATTAAACTATCGAAGAAAACAAACAAATATTCATCCATAACAAACAACTATTGGGCCCCTTAATTAGTATTCATAAATTAAATCACCCTTTCCATTTCCTTATCAATATTTTTTAAACAAATGTTTTCAATTTTCATCTCGGTCTCTTACGTTCTTTGGAAAACATTTCCATATATCGCCTTCTTTTATTTTCTATATTTAGAAAATATCTACTATCAATAATTGGAAAATATTCTAATTACTGATCTCTTTCACGACCATTCATTTCTATATTTAGGAAATATTTATTATTATATTTTCAAATTTCCACTTACTTAGGTTAAAACGAGTGTTGTATAAAACATCATTACAATAACCCAAAATACCGCATTCGACTAACCCTTATTCAAACATTTTTCTTCGAGACTGTGTTTTGCTATTTATCGGTCAAAATGAAATCAATCAAGTTGCGGTATAATTACCTCTCAAACCTTGACTAAAAACATCATTAACTTCAAAACAGACAAAACCACTTACCTCGAATAATCAACATCATATAAAGCCAATTATTCATTTATTTTAAACATATATACATTTCTCTTTCTATTACCAGACTATTGATTTCCTTTTTGTTTATAATATTCTAATTTAAATTTGTTTCATTATCGAATTCTATATATATCGATACATTGATTTCTAACTATCAAATTTTTTTAAAAATATTCTAACTCCTTAAATTTCCGGAAAATTTAGCCATAACCTCCTTTGTACCGGGAGCATCGGGAAAATCCCCAAACCGCCACACATGCCTCTCTAATCAAAAGTAAAGGAAAAAGCCAAGCGGCTAGCCGATTCGGCGCATAAAATCTCATATTGAATTAAATGTGTACCTTTTTGTCGGGCACTTTAAATTATAATCTTCATCTCTTCATTCCATACCTGTTTATCAAACATATGCCTGTTCCCAATTTATTCTAACTCAATTCCAATCGTTTTTAGCTTACTTCGCTAATTTATCCATTATTTAGCTCTTTGGCCTATTTCAGTTCTATTTGAATATATCTCGTTCATAAATATATGTCCTTTTTCTTATAAACCAATCAAATTCCATTTTTCAACTCGGGTTTCATATTCGAATTCGAATATAGATTTCTAAATCGAATTCACTTATTCAAAGCACAATTTCACTTCAAAATCTCATTAACTAATTATTATTCAAATTAGTTAATTCTATTCAATAATTAAAAATCTGGTTTTTGTTTCAAAAATCAATCCATTATTCGAATGGAGTTCGGATATATTTTACAACTCAAATCTGGGATTTTATAAATAGAACTTCGGATTTTATTTGCTTAAAATCCTTTTATAAAATTAAATGAACCGCTATGGTATTAAATGGTTATGGCGTTGTTTTCCTGAAAATTTGATTTTAAAATAACTCAAAATATATACGACGAAATTCAGAATTTTCTCTTCCATTAGGAAACTATTATCTAATCAGTCCCGACGATTCTTATTTCATAGAATTCCAACTTAATTTGGGTTCTATATACTCAATTGAAGTTAGAATCGCCAATTTACGAACTACCACGCTACGGCGAGTTCGTTTTAATTATATTTATATATATAAACTTTTAAAACTTCGTTTAATATAAATTCAACTCCATTCTAATAATTATTTTGATATATATCAAATTAAATTTTCCAATTCAACATAAGATTTCGAATTTTCTAAAATTGTCGATATTTCCTAACTTGGAAATGTAACGGCCCAGCGATTTTCGACCCTGAAAATTGACATAAATACCTTTACCGTATCTTATACCGATCCTCCAAGCACCGAAAACACTGGGTAGTTTAGAAAGAATTTAGAGGGTGAGATAAGAAAGAAGTATTAGAATAGAAGAAAGAAGAAGAAACACCACATCAGAACCTCACAGCGGAACAGATAAAATATAATATCAAATATACATAAGAATTGTATACACATACCAATCATCAGAGTTTAACACACATAACTGCACAGCGGAAATAACTTTATATAACTAGCGGTGAAGCCATCGGCTTCCAGCTCCTGAAACTCCAAGCGAACCTAACCTGTAAATATGCTTGGTCTGACCCGAGCACATTTGATTTAAACAAAATACACCGGGTCAGTCTGGAATACTATCAGTGATAAATCCACAGAGCAACAACCAACTTGTTTAACTTTGGAAAATCTTTTCTGAAAACAAAGGATAATAGTAAGACCAGTCCACACATAAACACGGACGGTTTTTACCTTACTATAACCCAAACCCTTTCTCGAAAACCATACTTGTCTGATATTATCATAATGTCTAAATACAAGTAATTTAGAATCTAGTGGAACGCTTGCATCTCACGCTCCACGTATATAGTATACAATCAAAACCGCAGGCACTTATTGGATATTGGATTTCCATCCTTGACAAGGTATGGGACCACCTGCCGAAAGTGTATCTCTAGAGGCGAATACACTGGGTTCAACAAGAACGTCTTGCCACCCAGCCCTCACATGATCGACCACTCATTTCGCTTGAGTGTATCGAATGTATATCACCGACGGTTGGGATCTGCAACCGCCACCCAAATAGGGTCAGCATCGAATAGATAAAGAATGAAATGAAATCTCTAGATAGGTGATCACACATCCTAATGGGAGCGACCCACATAGCCATGCTGCCTGCCCGATTTTTGTCATTTCCCGGTTGATGAGGCTTGAGGCTAGAATCTCTTTTCAACATCTGGCCACCATTCACTTTGAATGCCACATCGTCAGATCCGCCAGGACACACTTGATTGATGTCCACAAAAATACTCTAGTCATCTGGCTAGAGAATAACCATTTCTCCGCCATCAACTAGGGTACGTTTGGAGAAATCAACACATGTAATTCCTTTTGGAAATACTCTGTCAGACATCCGTCCATACAAGTCATCCAGGAACAGGATGAACCGAAGGCACTCTCCTACTGCATCCAAAGGATCAGTAGCGAGAAGTCCTTGCAACCCGTAGATTCCAACCACGACTGGATCACGTCTGAATAACTCTGGTTGCAACACAGAGAATATTCGTCAAGTAATTCGTCCGCTTAGGAAGATCCATGGTCTTCACTTGCTCCATCTTCAACGACGTCTTCACGTATTGTTGGTCGGAATGGTATTCGAATATAATTCAATCCCGGACTTTCCATACTAACAAGCGTAATATTCAACGTAGATAGTCGGTGATTTAACTATCAAATATCAAATGTGTGAATACAATCAGTTTGCTGAGTCAGCACTAGACACAACTCGACCTCTTCTAAAATAGATTTAACCACATTTCTTTTTGACTAACTCTGACTGATTTACTTTAATTGATTAACTCTAACTTGACTTATTTAACTCAAACAAAACTAACTTGATTTGATTACTCTTAACGCTTAACTAATATTGGACTTAACTCCATTCGCTTGACTCTAGATCGCAGCGATCACAATGGTTACGCCTGATTCCCTCAGGAAACATCCGACCGCCGTAGGCTATCTGCAGCCCTGTGAATTACGCTAGCAGTCGTACGCAATGGAACTTCTTTCCTTGATTAACTATATTTGACTAACCCTAACTTAAATACAATATTCAATCGACTCAAATTCTAATAACAAATGTTAACATAGTTTTGACATCAACATCCTTATTTCCTTTTAGACTAACCATATTATTTATTTGACAAAATCTTACATTAGAGTTTGATATTCCTTGTATAGGATAAATCCAATCTTAACATATTCACTCACTTCCAAACTAATATCATTCCTCGATAATAGTGAAGCCAACCAAGTTGGGGTATTTTAGTTACCTCTCAGACCTTGATCGACGACGTTCTTACCTCAGAACAATATTAGTTTAATTGCTTAAACACTGATATTCAAAACTTGTTCACCACTTTGATTTCAAACCTAGTTTACAACATCGTTTGCTTATATTTGAAACCCTTTCAAAAATCCTCTTACACCATTCCTTTAATTAAGTAACATCCATTTAAAACACCACCTTAACTGCAAGTATTCTTTTACTCATACCTTTTTGGTTTATAAATATAATCTCTCGTCAAATAGTTTGGATTCCATCTATCAAATCTTATTTGAAACTTGGATTTACAAATCCCTTTAATAAAATACTTACTTGGCATTAAATGGAATTCACTACTTTAAATTATTTTAAATTAAAGAATAACTTGCTTTAACATCTACTATATCCAAATATAGTTAACTTAAATCTTAACCCCAAAATAACATTATAATCATGTTTACACGCTTACTCGATAATAATCAAGGTTATTTACAATAACCAATTCAATTATCCCTTTAGATTATAGTTAATCGAAGATTAACTAATATCCAACACTATTCGTTAAACTTTAACGAATATTTAAACAAATATTTATTTCCTCTATCCACTCTGCTCGAAACGGTGGATTTACCAACCATACACATCAGTTAACTATTAACTGAATATAAATTGTCATTTCCCCTTTCTTAATTTAATTAATTAACTTACTTAATTAAAGTCACCTTTTAATTGTTGGAAAACAATTATTACTCTTTTTTTCTATCCATGGAAAATTCTTGATTTCTCCTTCTCAACTGATCTAAAACATTTATCTAAATATCCTTAATAACTCGACTTAATGTATTTAATTTAAAATCCCAACTTAAATACTCATATAAAATAATTGAATAACTTTAATCCTGTTATAAATAAATTTATAACTTTTAAAAATATGTCAATTCAACTGACAGTCGAACAACGGTTAAAACAGTGCTTTTTAGTTCCTTCAGTATCAATACCCAAATCAACACTATCGGTTGATTTTAACCACAACACCGTTAAATATATACTCAACCATTAACAATCAAACAGGTTTGGTGACAGTCACGGTGAACAAATCACATATATGCACAACCAAATAAAAATACACTTTATTTGAGGAATCCGGTCGGATCCCTCCAACCTGTCCTTCTCTGCATCGCAGATGTCAGTTGATCACAATACACGAATTAAATAGTTGGCAGAATATAAATAACTGCAACCATCAAAGAACGGCAAACAATTCGCATCCATCGCATCCAATCAGCCAATTTAAACTGTTAACTGTAAAATAAAATTTACTGTGAATGTACCACATCACAGTATTCCAGAAGGTATGAGAATTAACTCACCAGAGTTTGTTCTGGTCGACGGTTGGTGCGTTTGTCGCTTTTAGTTTAACCGTAATCCTCACTATCTCCAGCTCTGTCTAGATTTGTTCCATAAAGTTCTGCCTGTTTCCATGATCGTAACGCAAGTTGATTTGTTCGATTCTGCCCATATATGAATTTAGTCATAACGTTTGAACATAAATGATTAAAATTTGCTTGACCCTTAACTAGATTAAATAACTAATTCTGTTAAACTTACTACTTGAAACCATACTTAACTCAAAACAGTTAACTTTGTTCAGGATTTATATAATTTAAATTTAAAATAAAAACCCTTAATCACTTAAATTAACAATTAAATTATATCAACAAATGGTTAATAAGGTTTCTTATTAACGTAAATAATCCCATCAACTTGACTGTCTAAGTAACAACATAAAAAGGTTTTAAATTTCATTAATCAGCTTTAACTTTTGTTAATTAAAATCACTTTAGCTTAGGAACTTCCTTTAGATTTTAATTAAAACTAAACTTAGTGTATAAAAATAAAATTTTGGGCCATACCATGATTTGTTCAGCCCATACGATTAGGCCCGCACCCATTTTTACTTAAACAATCGGATCCCCCTTTTCCATTCTTCATTAGTCCGCCGCCACAAAAATTAGGGTAAAAGAAAACCCTACGCCCTCCTCCTTCGTCAATCTGAGAACCGCACCACACTACGTCGATTAACCCCCCCTCGAGCCTTCCAACTTCGACCGCAACAGGAGTAGCTCCACCGTACTGCTGTCATATCCTCCGTCAAGCGAAGCAGCTCACGCCCGTTCTTATGCCAAAACCTCGTCCATCCACCCTTCGATCCTTAAGCCGAGACCGATCCTTAGTCATCCCGAAGCTAAGTATTTTCTCAAATTAAATTCCTGTTTTGATTTTGATTTTTTTCTCGTTCGGTTTTGGTTGTGTTCTAACATGTGGTGTGTGACCTCTATTTATACTTGCGGTTTGATGAACGACGTCAATTTCGATTGTAAAATCATAGATTAGATTTTGTTCAGTCTTAGTTCTTAGGTGTTTGTTCTTTCATTTCATCTTTGTTGTGAGATCAACTGCTGATGATCGAACTCGGTTTATGTGTGACGTTTCACAATGAATTGTGAAGATATGCTGTTAGATTTTGTTTATGTACTAACTCTGGTCAGTAAAACAACCATCAAGCTGTTCTTAGGAGAATCTATGCATTGTTTATTCGCATTTTATATTGTACATGTACTTTATTCGTACTGTATACTATTGAATTGTACTGTCACTCATACTGTATATGACAACTTCTTGTTCGTGTTGTCTTGATCAAGTTATCTGTTCATATTGTAATCTATTGATTTTCCTCTTCCTTCTTTTCGGAACTATGATACCACATGAAATGCAGAACAGTTCTGTACATGAGGTCTACAGATTATATATACAAATACATTAGCTGTTTGGCTATCTCCTTTTTTTCTTTATTATTTTTTTTTCAAATCCTTCACTTCATACATATACCTATACATACATGATAGCTACTCATAGCCGTATTTTACTTTTCTCTTTTCAGATCAGATTTAACTGCTGAAGACAGTGGTGTTTTGATGGAAGACACAACCCTGTGAGGAAATTCTGTTTCAGATTTTTCCTGCTGTTCGATCTTGTGCATTTAATGATGTATATTTTTTTCTGTTTCTTTAGTTCCCTAGCTGTTAAATTTTTCTATTCCGGATTGGTAATTAAGGTCATATTGAACTCTGTCTTTTGTTGACTGTCTATTATGAAAGCCTGTGCATCTTGCCATATGTTACTGTTCTTATGAAATTTGAGTTGTAGTCTTTCTTACAAACAATACATGCTTGTCTGTGAATTGAATTATCTTACCATTTGATTTTGCCTAATGACACATGCGCCTTTGTTTTGCTAGTATGTTTTATATTCCGACTAACCCTAGCTTTCGTGGCCATTTAAATAAAATGGACTTGTTGTTTTAGTTAAAAACTTAATTTGTTTACCCGAAAACTAATTTAACCGATATATAAGAATGTAATTAACAATAAGAATCTCATTTCTACTATGGTCAAAATAGGACAGCCTCATAACGGTATAAAAGGGTTTTATAATTTAAGCATCCAAGTAAACAATTTATTCTAATCTGTTTTGATCTTGTCCTAATAATGCCCTCTTTATATTTTTGCTTCGATATAAAGAAACCACAATTTATTCAAGTGATCTAAATTTCACCTAAATAAAAATCAAAAATCTTATTTTAACTTATTTAAGAAATAAATACCTATATTTGTTTTTGACTTAAGTACATTTTATATGATTCTAACATGATAACGTTATTACTTGTGAATGAGTCCATAGCGCTTATATTTGAAGTTTTTCTTCAGACATTACTTGAAATACATAACGTTCAAACAAATAATATTTCAAATAAAATATTTAAAATAAATAAAATAAATAAGATAATTGACCGTCCAAAATACGGGACGTTACGTTCTTCCCCCTTTAAAATAATTTTGTCCTCGAAATTGCTTAGGTAGAAGAAATGCTTCTAATCCATTGACTTTTATAAAATCCGCTAAAAGAAATCCACTTAATTCTTTACATTAAATCGTTCATGGATTTATATTTAGCACAACAACATCTTAACCAAAACAATCACCGTTTATTGACCATTAATATTAAATATTAATATTTACTCTCGTTGACCTGTTGAAATATCCAAACGATTTCTATTTATCAACTACCAAATTTCAAACTTGTTTTATTATATTTCATTATCATAATTCAATTCCACTTAGCCAAGCTAAGTTCCAATCCAAGTCCTTAATCAATTTGAATATATCCAAATCGACAAACACATCAAATAAAACAATATCTCAATAAATTGAGAAAATTTATTCCTTTTCTATACAAAAATAAATTTTCGGGTAAAATTATTTCATTTACCCTCTTTACAAAACAATATTGTATTCATTTTCCAGTCCAATGCTTCTCAACACTCGAACCGGTCAATAAACACAACACAAAACATTTAAATTTTTTTTACAATTACGCTCTCATATATATATATACACACTCAGTCTCAATCTAGGGTATTACTAACCCCATCTCTATCGAGTTACACCACGGAGCCAAGGTTATCACTATACCAATAGCTCTGATACCACTGTAATGGCCCAGCGATTTTCGACCACGAAAATCGAAATAAATACCTTTACCGTATCTTATACCGATCCTCCAAGCACCGAAAACACTGGGTTGTTTAGAAAGAATTTAGAGGGTGAGATAAGAAAGAAAGAAGTATTAGAATAGAAGAAAGAAGAAGAAACACCACATCAGAACCCCACAGCGGAACAGATAAAATATAATATCAAATATACATAAGAATTGTATACACATACCAATCATCAGAGTTTAACACACATAACTGCACAGCGGAAATAACTTTATATAACTAGCGGTGAAGCCACCGGCTTCTAGCTCCTGAAACTCCAAGCGAACCTAACCTGTAAATATGATTGGTCTGACCCGAGCACATTTGATTTAAACAAAATACACCGGTTCAGTCTGGAATACTATCAGTGATAAATCCACAGAGCAACAACCAACTTGTTTAACTTTGGAAAATCCTTTCTGAAAACAAAGGATAATAGTAAGACCAGTCCACACATAAACACGGACTTTTGTTACCTTACTATAACCCGAACCCTTTCTCGAAAACCATACTTGTCTGATATTATCATAATGTCTAAATACAAGTAATTTAGAACCTAGTGGAACGCTTGCATCTCACGCTCCACGTATATAGTATACAATCAAAACCACAGGCACTTATTGGATATTGGATTTCCAACCTTGACAAGGTATGGGACCACCTGCCGATAGTGTATCTCTAGAGGCGAATACACTGGGTTCAACAAGAACGTTTTGCAACCCGGCCCTCACATGACCGACCACTCATTCGCTTGAGTGTATCGAATGTACATCACCGACGGTTGGGATTAGCAACCGCCACCCGAATAGGGTCAGCATCGAATAGATAAAGAATGAAATAAAATCTCTAGATAGGTGATCATACATCCTAATGGGAGCGACCCACATAGCCATGCTGCCTGCCCGATTTTTGTCATTTCCCGGTTGATGAGGCTTGAGGCTAGAATCTCTTTTCAACATCTGGCCACCATTCACTTTGAATGCCACATCGTCAGATCCGCCAGGACACACTTGATTGACGTCCACAAAAATACTCTAGTCATCTGGGTAGAGAATAACCATTTCTCCGCCATCAACTAGGGTACGTTTGGAGAAATCAACACATGTAATTCCTTTTGGAAATACTTTGTCAGACATCCGTCCATACAAGTCATCCAGGAACAGGATGAACCGAAGGCACTCTCCTACTGCATCCAAAGGATCAGTAGCGAGAAGTCCTTGCAACCAGTAGATTCCAACCACGATTGGATCACGTCTGAATAACTCTGGTTGCAACACAGAGAATATTCGTCAAGTAATCCCTCCGCTTAGGAAGATCCATGGTCTTCACTTGCTCCGTCTTCAACGACGTCTTCACGTATTGTTGGTCGGAATGGTATTCGAATATAATTCGATCCCGGACTTTCCATACCAACAAGCGTATTAGTCAACTTCGATAGTCGGTGATTTAACTATCAAATATCAAATGTGTGAATACAATCAGTTTGCTGACTCAGCACTAGACACAACTCGACCTCTTCTAAAATAGATTTAACCACATTTCTTTTTGACTAACTCTGACTGATTTACTTTAATTGATTAACTCTAACTTGACTTATTTAACTCAAACAAAACTAACTTGATTTGATTACTCTTAACGCTTAACTAATATTGGACTTAACTCCATTCGCTTGACTCTAGATCACAGCTATCACAATGGTTATGCCTGATTCCCTCAGGAAACATCCGACCGCCGTAGGCTATCTGCAGCCCTGCGAATTACGCTAGCAGTCGTATGCAATGGAACTTCTTTCCTTGATTAACTATATTTGACTAACCCTAACTTAAATACAATATTCAATCGACCCAAATTCTAATAACAAATGTTAACATAGTTTTGACATCAACATCCTTATTTCCTTTTAGACTAACCATATTATTTATTTGACAAAATCTTACATTAGAGTTTGATATTCCTTGTATAGGATGAATCCAATCTTAACATATTCACTCACTTCCAAACTAATATCATTCCTCGATAATAGTGAAGCCAACCAAGTTGGGGTATTTTACTTACCTCTCAGACCTTGATCGACGACGTTCTTACCTTAGAACAATATTAGTTTAATTGCTTAAACACTGATATTCAAAACTTGTTCACCACTTTGATTTCAAACCTAGTTTACAACATCGTTTGCTTATATTTGAAACCCTTTCAAAAATCCTGTTACTCCATTCCTTTAATTAAGTAACATCCATTTAAAACACCACCTTAACTGCAAGTATTCTTTTACTCATACCTTTTTGGTTTATAAATATAATCTCTCGTCAAATAGTTTGGATTCCATCTATCAAATCTTATTTGAAACATGGATTTACAAATCCCTTTAATAAAACTCTTACTTGGCATTAAATGGAATTCACTACTTTAAATTATTTTAAATTAAAGAATAACTTGCTTTAACATCTACTATATCCAAATATAGTTAACTTAAATCTTAACCCCAAAGTAGCATTATTATCATGTTTACACACTTACTCGATAATAATCAAGGTTATTTACATTAACCAATTCAATTATCCCTTTAGATTATAGTTAATCGAAGATTAACTAATATCCAACACTATTCGTTAAACTTTAACGAATATTTAAACAAATATTTATTTCCTTTGTCCATTCTGCTCGAAACGGTGGATTTACCAACCATACACATCAGTTAACTATTAACTGAACATAAATTGTCATTTCCCCTTTCTTAATTTAATTAATTAACTTACTTAATTAAAGTCACCTTTTAATTGTGGGAAAACAATTATTTCTCTTTTTTTCCATCCATGGAAAATTCTTGATTTCTCCTTCTCAACTGATCTAAACCATTTATCTAAAGATCCTTAATAACTCGACCAAATATATTTAATTTAAAATCCCAACTTAAATACTCATATAAAATAATTGAATTACTTTAATCCTGTTATAAATAAATTTATAACTTTTAAAAATATGTCAATTCAACTGACAGTCGAACAACGGTTAAAACAGTGCTTTTTAGTTCCTTCAGTATCAATACCCAAATCAACACTGTCGGTTGATTTTAACCACAACACCGTTAAATATATACTCAACCATTAACAATCAAACAGGTTTGGTGACAGTCACGGTGAACAAATCACATATATGCACAACCAAATAAAAATACACTTTATTTGAGGAATCCGGTCGGATCCCTCCAACCTGTCCTTCTCTGCATCGCAGATGTCAGTTGATCACAATACACGAATTAAATAGTTGGCAGAATATAAATAACTGCAACCATCAAACAACGGCAAACAATTGGCATCCATCGCATCCAATCAGCCAATTTAAACTGTTAACTGTAAAATAAAATTTACTGTGAATGTACCACATCACAGTATTCCAGAAGGTGTGAGAATTAACTCACCAGAGTTTGTTCTGGTCGACGGTTGGTGCGTTTGTCGCTTTTAGTTTAACCGTAATCCTCACTATCTCCAGCTCTGTCTAGATTTGTTCCATAAAGTTCTGCCTGTTTCCATGATCGTAACGCAAGTTGATTTGTTTGATTCTGCCCATATATGAATTTAGTCATAACGTTTGAACATAAACGATTAAAATTTGCTTGACCCTTAACTAGATTAAATAACTAATTCTGTTAAACTTACTACTTGAAACCATACTTAACTCAAAACAGTTAACTTTGTTCAGGGTTTATATAATTTAAATTTAAACTAACTCTGGTCAGTAAAACAACCATCAAGCTGTTCTTAGGAGACTCTATGCATTGTTTATTCGCATTTTATATTGTACATGTCCTTTATTCCCACTGTATACTATTGAATTGTACTGTCACTCATGCTGTATATGACAACTTCTTGTTCGTGTTGTCTTGATCAAGTTATCTGTTCATATTGTAATCTATTGATTTTCCTCTTCCTTCTTTTCGGAACTGTGATACCACATGAAATGCAGAACAGTTCTGTACATGAGGTCTACAGATTATATATACAAATACATTAGCTGTTTTATTAGCTGTTTGGCTATCTCCTTTTTTTTTCAAATCCTTCACTTCATACATATACCTATACATACATGGTAGCTACTCATAGCCGTATTTTTCTTTTCTATTTTCAGATCAGATTTAACTGCTGAAGACAATGGTGTTTTGATGGAAGACACAACCCTGTGAGGAAATTCTATTTCAGATTTTTCCTGCTGTTCGATCTTGTGCATTTAATGATGTATATTTTTTTTCTGTTTCTTTAGTTCCCTAGCCGTTGAATTTTTCTATTCCGGATTGGTAATTAAGGTCATATTGAACTTTGTCTTTTGTTGACTATCTATTATGAAAGCCTGTACATCTTGCCATATGTTACTGTTCTTATGAAATTTAAGTTGTAGTCTTTCTTACAAACAATACATGCTTGTCTGTGAATTGAATTATCTTACCATTTGATTTTGCCTAATGACACATGCGCCTTTGTTTTGCTAGTATGTTTTATATTCCGACCAACCCTAGCTTTTGTGGCCATTTAAATAAAATGGACTTGTTGTTTTAGTTAAAAACTTAATTTGTTTACCCGAAAACTAATTTAACCGATATATAAGAATGTAATTAACAATAAGAATCTCATTTCTACTATGGTCAAAATAGGACAGCCTCATAACGGTATAAAAGGGTTTTATAATTTAAGCATCCAAGTAAACAATTTATTCTAATCTGTTTTGATCTTGTCCTAATAATGCCCTCTTTATATTTTTGCTTCGATATAAAGAAACCACAATTTATTCAAGTGATCTAAATTTCGCCTAAATAAAAATCAAAAATATTATTTTAACTTATTTAAGAAATAAATACCTATATTTGTTTTTGTCTTAAGTACATTTTATATGATTCTAACATGATAACGTTATTACTTGTGAATGAGTCCATAGCGCTTATATTTGAAGTTTTTCTTCAGACATTACTTAAAATAAAAAACATTCAAACAAATAATATTTCAAATAAAATATTTAAAATAAATAAAATAAATAAGATAATTGACCGTCCAAAATACGGGACGTTACAGGAAATAATTTTATTTATACTTCGATCTCCTATATTAAATTCTAATTCCTTTGACAAATTATAAATCCTTTGGATTTATTTCTATTCTGTTCAAAAATCTGTATTCTGAAATATATTTCGTCGTTCCCATTTCAAAATGATTTCAGCTTTCTATTTTCAAATTCTATTTTCAATTCTCTTTGAATTTTCTTTATTCAAATTCCTTTTGAATTTCCAACATTCAAATTCTATTTGAATTTTCTATATTCAATTTGATTTAACTTCTATTTAAATAAATTCGAATTAATCGAATTCTAACCATAAATCGTTACGGATTTATTTTAGTTCAATTTTATATTCTGAACATCAGAATAAATTCCATCGTTTATTTCTTTAAAAGATTTCCCCATTTCTATTTTTAAATTCACATTTGAATTTAAATATTCAAGTTATCCAAATGATAATTTTTTTCCACTTTATTTCTATAAACACTGTTTATAATTTCATTTCAATTATCTGATTATCCAACGAAAATCAATCTATTTAATTTATAAACGCCATTTATAAATTCACTTCAATGTCTTGTATTATTTAATTTATAAACATCGTTTATAAATTCAATACTTGTTTTTATTTATTTCCAAAACAAGTGAATATCTTTAGCCCCTTCTAAATTCAAATTCTATTTTCGAAAATAGAATTTTCCTTTTAAATCTCAAAATCTCTTTCACGATATTTTTATAAATCAACATTAAGACCCAGTGATATTTCAAACAATCAAAACAACCAATTATAATTGACAGGTTTTCTAACACATCATATATGACAGTATATGTGCAAACAAACAAACAAACAGATAATATATTTTTGAGGAATCCAGTTGGATTCCTCCAACCTCTTCTTCCTGCATCCACAGATGTTAGTCAACATAAATAATACTCATCCTGCTTCGAGGCAGGTTATCGCGGTATAGAAGGTCATCCACTATCATAGCATGGGGCGTATAGAGTAATCATCCGCTAATGGTACCACGGGCATTCGCTAATGATACTGCGGGAAATCCAACCACCAATATATGTATATATATATATAATAGCGACCACCAAGCCTAAATAACTAATATATTTAAGATGCAAAAAAATATTGAATGCAACCAAACAAGCAATAAACAATTATTTTTAACCGATAAAAATAATTTTAAATAAAAGGTGAGTGAGATTTACTCACCGTGATTTTCTTGGCTGAATATCCAATGAAGCTTATTATAAAGATTTCACAATGATTTCTCCAACCGTCTGTTTTTCAATGTAAAACAATATAAATAAAATTTCAATTACTGAATTAGATTAATTAAATTTAATTAATTACCACGTGTAAATAATATCCAATTTAAACATAAATCTTACTCACATGATTAGTCTATAAATTTTATTCCTTTAGTAACTAATTTTCTTTTATATAAACTAATTTACTCTAATACGTTACCAATTAAATAAATAAATTTCCGTGTAATTTCTAAATTCCCTCATTAACTATTTATTTTAACGATGATGAAAAATTAAAAATCTAACCTTTCCTTAGTTTAATTGCCAAGCATGATCGATATCATTGCACCAAATGTTACTGTAGACAATCTCTTCATTTCTGCTTTGTAACATCATCCATACCACCAAAAACAAATACGAACTTCCTCCAATGCTCGTTTCACAAACCGTACAACCCAAAACCTCATTATTGAACTTCACAAATCACCCTAGTTCCAGACAAATCCTCTCAGATCCTCCTATCGTCGAACCTTTCAGAGTCATCCCCTTTTTCATTCCACAAATCGAACCTTAGTTCGATCTCAACATCGCACCCCTAGAGGTTTTCGCAGTACCCCAACTCCTCACTCAATCGAACTCCCTCAACTCCAACATCGAACTGCCCTGAGCTCTGCTCAACCAACACTATGACTACTCTCGAGTTCACCGCCATCCACTTAAATCCCTAAATCGTGAGCGTTGTTGTTGCCGCGATTCCCAAACTCCCCCAATAATCGTGAGCGTCGCGAGTGTCCAAGACGAGCTCCAGATCATCTTTGATTCCAGATCGCAGTTTTCGATTTCAATGTCCTTTTTTTTATAGTTGTGTTCTTTTTTTTTGGAAAGACTTAAATGAAAAGGAATTGGATTTTTATTTTTGGGTAGAACGGAAATAAATAATCGGGCCCATTCTTTCTAGTTGAATTGAAAGCTTTGGTTTTTCAGCAGGAGAAATGAAGAGGGGTTGCGTTCATATTTATAAACGAAGAGACTTAACCATTAAGAAATTCATGTTTGCGTTGGTACAGAGGTAGCTATAGGTTAAGTACCAAATATTTAATTTGATTTGAACGTGATTTGATTTAAGAAGATTTTTATTCTTTTTAAATAGATATTGATTTGATTTCGAACCTATCCATAATCAAATATTTCGGGATCCATTAATTTAAATCACGAACCGCTATTTTAGCATATAGACTGACATTTAAATGTAATAACCATATTCTAAATCAACAGTAAATATTTTGAAATTTAATTTTAACACATATACCATATTAAATTAATATAATTTTAATTCGAAAACCGTTATTTCTCCGATAATAGATTATTTATTTTTATCGTTTGTATTCAAATACTATTTCTCTAAATCGTTTGAATCAATCTGACTTAGTTATAAATTGCAAATTGAATTATTTTAGATTTTCGTATTTACAATATTTATTCGAAATAAATTGTATATCGATTATTAAATTGATAGCTTAATTTAAAATTCATTTATATTATCAATTCAATATTTAAAACCATATTAAATATTTAAAATAAATTGTTCAAAAATCTGTGTCGTTACAGTATCTCCAAATGGGTCATGTACGTTGTTTTCCACAAACGTATTTCTATGGTGGTTGAGAAAACACCTTCTCTTAGCTTTGCCCCAGGGTATTTTATGAACGAAAATTAGTGGTTTTCTAGTAGGTCTAATGATGTGGTATTCAAAGTGAATGGTGGTGTGCTATCTTCAAAAGGTAACTCAAACCTCAAGCCTCTTCAATCGGGAAATGACGGGAAGGCGGCATGGCTAAGTTGGTCACTCCAAATTCGGGTGTATAATCATCTATCTAGAGGAATTCCATTTCCTTCTTAAATCAATTCGACGTTGTCCCTTTCGAGAAACGGTGGTTTAAGCCCAATCGTTGGTGATGTACATTCGATGCACTCAAGCGAAATGAGTGGTTGGTCATGTGTGATTGGGTTGCAAGATGTTCTTGTTTAACCCAATGTATTCCCCTCTAGAGATACACTGTCGGAAGGAGGTCCCGTGCCATATTATAGTCAGAATCCAATCTCCAATAAGTTCCGTGGGTTTTGGTTGTATACTATGTATGTAGAGCGTGAGATGTAAGCTTTCTGCTAGTTTGTTATTTATTTGATTTAAACACTATTATAATATTAGAATAAGATATGATTTCAAAATGTTTCGGGTTATCGTAAGGTAAAAAAAAATGTCTATGTTTATGTGTGGATTTATTTGTTTAACTTTAAAAATCAAAATTGGATGTTACCCTTAAACTTAGTGAGTTTTCTCATGATGGCTCACTAGACTGATCCTGGCATTTGCAATCTCGGGTCAGATCGAGTTTTATAGGTTCAGGTTATCGGAAGGTGTTAAGTTCGGAGACGAGATGGAGAAGTCTAGACGTATGATTTGTATACTATATTCCACTGTGTGTACATATGATTTTTATACTATATTCCACTGTGTGTTGTATGTGAGGAAAAATTGTAATAATTTTCTAGATATATTGATGCACTCTAATGATTTGTAAGTTTTATTTCAAGCTCTCAATAAAGTTTTATTTCTATATTATATTTGTTCCACTGCGATGTGAGACTCTGATTTTGTTGTGTTTCTTCTTTTCTTTGATTTTGTTGTGCTTCTTCTTTTCTTTTATTATAATATTTCTTTCTTATCTCACCCTCTAGTTCTTTCTATTAACTATCTGGTGTTTTCGATACTTTGGTTTTGGCATGTAATACGGGTTTAAGTATTATCATCGAAATTCGGGCTTCAAATTCCGCTGGTCGTTACGGTGGCATCAGAGCATATGGTTTAGTAATAACCTTGACTCTGTGGTGTAACTCAATAGAGACGAGGTTAGTAATATCCAAGATTTAGTATGAGTGTATATGTATGAGAGCATATTTGTTGATTGTATAAGAATATATTATATTATGTTATTTGATTAGTTCAATTTTGGAATGGCAACGGACACAATATTGGTTTGTAAAGGAGGGTAAATGAAATAGTTTTTCCTGAATTGTATTTCGTATAAAAAGGAAATAATTTTATTAAATTATTGAGTATTGATTTGTTTGGTTAATTTGAATAGAATTCAAATTAGATTAAAAATTTGAATTGGTTTAATATAACTCATGACGATTTCATATATGAAATTATTGGATGAGAATTTTAATTTGGAATTAAAATGAATTAGAATTTGGATTTTGAAATGAAAATGAACAAATTTGGGGATCAACTAGTTAATTGAATATGGAAATGGAACTTAACTAGATTGAATGAAGTTAATAATGGATATTTAAATTAAATCGATTTGGAGTTCAGAAATTGAATTAATAAATAATTGAATAAAATATAAATTGATTAGTTTGTTTAAATTGGTTGTGTTTTTATTATTATTATGCATTGTTTGTTTAATTAGATGGTAGATTGGTTGAATATAATTCATCAATGGTTTGATAGAAGAGTTGAATGAACTGGTTTTTGATTTATAACAAATTGGACTTTAGAAAAGTTAATGGGATTCGTAACATTTTTTCTATCTCTGTAATTCGGGGAAGAAATTCTTTTAATGGGGAAGGTATGTAACATCCCATATTTTTTGTAGTCAATATTTAATTTATTCTATTATTTCAAATATTTATTTGAGATTTATAAATGAATTTATAATTCAGGATTCGTTTATATAACGAATTTTGAACGTTATATTTATATTTAGTTATAATCGAGATCGTAACGTCGCTGTAGTTCGTAATTGATGATTTGAACTTCAATCAAACATAGAGAATCCATTTTAAGCCAGAATTTTGTGAAACAATAAACATTTGAATCTAGTTGATTATAATTTTCTAATGAAAGAGAAAAATGGAGATTTCATGTTATAAATTATTAGTTATGGCCAATTCCAATTTTCAAATAGTCGCTATGGGAATCGTTATAAATTATATAAGTCTAATTGGTTATATTAATATGTCCAAATCCAAGTTATACTGTATAACGTGCGTGCCTCGGTGCCTGGGTATACTTTTGATGTTCCTAGTGCATATTGAATATGCCTAAACCATGTTAATGAAAAGCCAAACCACTTATATTTAACATAAGTAAGGGGAAATGAACAGTAATATTTTATTTAGCCTAATTAAGTTTTAAACATGACCTGAAAATAGTTTATTGTGCCTAAATAAGTTATTGCGTTGCCTGAAGTTTTACTCAGCATGCCTAATTATAAGATATAACGTGGACTCCTGGAAAGTTGTGAATATGCGCCTAAGCGGTTTTTAAACGTGCCTAATAGAGTTTAAATATGCATAAGATAGGTTATTTACAAATATTAATTAGAAATTAGGATTTTAAAATATATTTTTAGTTTTTAATAATATTAAATTAAATTGTTAACAATGTTTAAAATTTCTAACGTTGTCATACAGTAACAAGATCGGATGAAGCCATTGACGTTGGGACCATATCGTCATTATGGAGTTGGTTTGGTCAGAGTCAGTAGCAACCGGGATTTTTAATTAAATTAAACATCTGTTTAATTTAGTTAAAAATAAATTGTTTCAGCGAAAAATGAAATCAAGGTGAGCAACTCACTCAGTTTTGTCCTACTTATATTTTACAAGTTGGGTTTAATATTTGTGTGCTATGTTTGCTAATTGTTGGATGGTGTGATAATTATTTGTATGGATGTTGATTATTTATATATACACCATTTAAATTAAACATTCGTTTAATTTAAATGAAATTATTATTTTAATGATTAATTCCAATTGAGGTAACTTAGCTCCTTGGTTATGTTTATAATAATATAAACGTATTAAATTGAAATATGGATGTTTGGATTGTTGTTATGGTTTAAGTGCTGAATATTATATCTGTTTATTTAAATGGATGATATTATTTGAGGTAACCTATTTGGATGTAGGGAAAAACAAGTTGGAGGCATCCAACTGGATTCCTCGAATATATTAAATGTTAATTATTTACATATTATCATTATATGAATTATTCTAATTGGATGATTGATTTGATTGTTGATCGTTGACTGGAAATTCAACATTTGTTTTGTTTTAACCAATGGGCAGTATTGGTTGAGTAATTGACAGCGTATGGCCCATAAATCTATCATTTTATAGATGTTGATTTACTGTCAGGTAAATCGACAGAAATGAAGTTATAAAATTTATTTTATAACTAAAGATAAATTTTGAAATATATTATTTTGAATAAAAGTTTATTAAAAGGAACTATTCATTATTTATTATTTAAGATTATAATAAAATTATTATATGATTTTATAAAGTGAATGTTTATGTTAATAAAATATTTATAAGCAAATAAGTAGAATTTAACTTATGGTTAAGACTTTGATTAATTGTTTCTAAGAAACAATTAAATGGAATTATTTTAATTAATTATGTCATTAATTAATTTAAAGGAAAAACTATTTGGATTGAGTAAAAGGGATTTTTAATTGGATTTGGTAAAAGGAGTTAACATAAGATTTGTAGTAAAAATTCGGTTTATACATCAAATTTTTTAAATAAGCTGAAAATTAAAAATTTATGTTTAGTAACCAATTATTTTAAACCGACGAATTAAGAAATAATGGTAATATTTAAAATGAAGACTTCCAAAAAGATAACAAGGGTAATAAAACTATATTTTTAATAAAATAGCTAGATGATTTATGTTTTGATATTTGAATGAATATCGGTTTTTTTAAATTACAACTCGTATCTAACTTAGTATAAGAACGTTATTGATCTAGGTCTGAAAGGTAATTAAAATACCCCAACTTGAACGACTTCAGGATTATCTGAGGATGATATTAGTTGGTAATAGTAAGGATGTTAGAAATAGTTTATTATTATCATAAGAGAGATAGCAATGCAACGTTAATTGAAAGATTTGAGAATAATATGGAATTGAAACGAAGGGAATTGAAACGAGATTTTCAAAACGGTAAATGATTGAATGAGTTAGAAGTGGAATAATATGGGCAGATAAAGATTTATGGAAGAGACTAAAAAATTAGAACCTAACTGGAGAATGGTTGAGTTCAGTGATTTTCTGAGTGTTAATCTGATGTTGATTTCAGTCTTCGGGTTTAATACTTAGGGAGTTATTCACTTATCGATTTACGTCAGGAACTAATGAATGTTGTAAGTAACATAAATAAAAAAAGGGATTTTGTGAAAATATAATGATGTTTTTGAGATTTAAGGAATTTACGAGATGAGTTCGAAAAAATTTATTCAAAGGGTTAGTATAGTTATTGTTTTTGAGAAATGAAATGAAAAATGATTTCGTAATGATATTTTTACATGAAATTTGATGAAACCAAGTTGGATATATATATATATATATGATTTAGTTCTAATTTATTTAAAATAGTTTTTCAGAATACTTTTATAATAAGATAAAAAGTTAATATTGTGTTTAAGATAATGAAAGATTAAGTTTAATTATTTTTAATTAAAAAGGCAAAGTGATGCTGAGTACAGAATCAATGAACTCATTTTTATTTTCATGATTTTTTATTTGATAGTTAAATAACCAAATATCAAATTTGACTTATATGGTTGTTGGTACAGAAAGACCGAGATCAAATTTTTATTCAAAAACCATTCTGAATCATCAAATACGAAATCGTCGAACATGCATATTGAAGATGGAGTAGTGAAGACCATTGATCTTCATAAGAGAAAGAACAACTTATCGAATCTCTCTTGCGTGCATCTAGAGTTATTTGATTTGTGATCCTGACGTGATTGGAATCCATGGATTGCAAGGACTATTCGCTACTGATCTATAGAGTGATTCCTACGATGCAGTAGGAGGGTGCCTTCGGTTTGTCCAGTCCCAGAACAACTTGTATGGATGAATACCTGACAGAGTATTCCCAAGGGGTCATGTACATTGTTTTCCTCAAACGTATTTCTGTGGTGGCGGAGAAGACACCTTCTCTTAGCTTAACCCCAGGTTATTTTTGTGGACGTCAATTAGTGATTTTCTGGCAGACCTGACGATGTGGCATTCAAAGTGAAAGGTGGTGTGTTATCTCGAGAAGGTAACTCAAACCTCAAGCCTCTTCAATTGGGAAATGACAAAAATTGGGCGGATGACATGGCTAAATGGGTCGCTTCCAATTAGGGTGTATAGTCATCTATCAAGACAAATTCCATTTCCTTCTTAAATCTATTCGATGTTGTCCCTTTTGGGAAATAGTGGTTTGAGCCCAACCGTTGGTGATATACGCTCGATACACTCAAGCGAAATATGTGGTTGGCCATGTGTGGACAGGTTGCAAGATGTTCTTGTTGAACCTAGTGAATTCCCCTCTAGAGATACACTATCGGTAGGTGGTTCCATACCTTGTCATAGTCAGAATCAAATCTCCAATAATCGTCCGCGGTTTTTGATTGTATACTATGTACGTAGAGAATGAGATGTAAGCGTTTTGCTAGATTGTTATTTATTTGATTTAGACACTATTATAATATCAGAATAAGATATGATTTCAAAATGTTTTGGGTTATCGTAAGGTAAAAACCGTCTGTGGTTATGTGTGGATTTGGTCTTACAATTATCCTTTTCTTTCGAAAAGATTTGTTTAACTTATGCAATCTAAATTGGATGTTACCCTTAAACTTGGTGAGTTTTCTCACGCTGTTTCACCAGACTGATCCTGGCGTTTGCCATGCCCAGGTCAGACCGAATTTTACAGGTTCATGTTATTGAAAGCTACCAAGTCTAGAGATGAGATGGAGAAGTCTAGACGTATGGTTCTATTCTATATTCCATTGTGTGTTGTATGTGCAGAAAAATTGTTATAATTGATGTGATGGCCCGAAAATCCATACTACCTGAGTTGACTGAATACCACACACGTTCAACTTAAATAACACAGAAATATGAGTCACTAGGGTTAAGAAATAGGTAGGGAATGGAACAGAAATAACAACACATAATCTCACAGTGGAACAAATAAAATATAATATCATATATCATAATTTTAAAATACAATTCTGTATTGTATATATAGACCATATCATAGTACAATACAACATTTGATACAACGGAAAATAACTCTAAAATAACAAACGGTGAAGCCTCCTGCTTCAAGTTCCTCCAAGTGTATCTGTAAAAGCCTGAAACACTTGACTGCCCGTACAAATTTAGGCACCCAAGAGTTTAGAAAAAGAAACAAATAAACTATGGGTCAGTCATGGGACTGATGTGAGTAAACACCAACCATATTGTTTAACTTTAAAAACCCTTTTGAAAGAAAATGATAATAGTAAGACCATCCCACACCTAAACATGGACGGTTTTTACATTACTATAACCCAAAAAAAAATTGATATCAAAATTCGATGATATTATAATAATGTCTAATAAATTAAATAACCAAGTAGCAGAACGTTTGCATCTCACGCTCCACATACATAGTATAAAATCAAAAACCACAGGGCGCTTATTGGAGATTGGATTCAAATATGACAAGGTATGGGACCACCTCCCGATCAGTGTATTCTAGAGGGGATACACTGGGGTTCTGCAATAACATCTTGCAACTCGGCCACACATGACCGGCCACTCAATTAGCTTGAGTGTAACGAATGTAATATCACCCCTGGTTGTTGGCCATCCAACCATAATCCGTAAGATATAGAAGCGAAAGAAGAACAATTGAATTTTTTTTCTCTAGATTGGTGATAATACACTGTTCTTGGGTATGACCCAACTAGCCATGTCGTCTGCCCGATTTCTTGTCATTTCCCGGTTGTGAGGTTTGAGGCTACATATACTCTTTTAGAATATTTAGCCACCATTCACTTTGAATGTCGCATCGTCAAACCCGCCAAATCACTAGTTGATCTTCCAAAAATTATTACGGGTATAAAAAGCTAAGAGAAATGAATTTCTCCACCACCAGACATAATACCTTGAAAAGCTCGTCTTATGTGATCCGTTAGAAATACTCTATCAGACATTCGTCCATATATGTTCATTCTGGGACTGAACCAAACCGAAGGCACAATTTCCATTAATCCATCTTAGGAAATTTCTACCTAGGATTAACAGAAAAAGCCCTTACACTTCACTCCTTCTTCAATTAAATTCAGCAAATCTAATTCGCAATGCCTATGCCTATACGAAGTGGTTTTTGGATAATAAATCCAACCGGTCTCTCCGTATTGACAACGATGGTAAAAATCTTTGATACCCGGCGATTTAACTATCAATGGAAAACATAACATCTATCCAAATTTCTAACATCAAACAATCACTAGCCCTTTGTAATATTTGACAATTGTTTCCTTGTCAAATTCTTTGTATTAATTTCTAGTTATCAAATTTCTTAAAAATATTCTAACTCCCTAAATTTTCAGAAAATTTCGCCAGCACCTCCATTGTACGGTTCAGTAGCACAAACCGCAACTCACCTCTCTAGGCCCTTTCCATTCAAATAGAAAATCAAAAAGCCAAGAGGCTTGCACAATAGGCTCATAAAATCTCATATGGAAATTTAAACATGTACCTTTTTGTTGGGCACTCAAATTAAAATCTTCATTATCTTCATTCCATACCTATTATCATATATATGCCTATCCCTAATTTTCCATTCATTCAAATCGATCCAACATTTACATTTACCTTGTCCAATTCGCTAATTATAATCAAATTAGCTCATTTGATCATTTCACTTTCAATTGGAATTTATTTTGTTTAACACATTATTATTTGACTTATAAACAAGTCGAATTCCATTTCTAACCAGAGTTTCATGTTCAATTTTGAATTTTAATTTACAAATCTGATTTCTTTAAACTTAGCTAAATTCGGCCCAAAGTACCATTAACTAACTTCTTTTCAAATTTGGTTAACTTCATCAATTATAAAAGTTGGATTCTTATTTCAAAAATCTATTCATTTACTTCACTTGAGTTCATATTTATTTTATAACTCAACACTAGATTTTTCCAATGGAAATTCATATTTTATTAAATAATCCGTTATGGTTTTAAAACGATTATGGCGTTGTTTTTCTGAAAACTTAATTTTGACAGAACTCAAAATTTATAAAATCAAATCTAGATTTTTCTCTTCTATATGAAAACTATTATTGAATAGGTCCGGGCATTTCTTGTTTCATCGAATTATGACTTATATCGAGTTCTATTTACTCAATTAAAGTTCGAAATACCAAATTATGAACTACCACGCTGCGGCGAGTTCGTTTTAGTTAAATTAAATATAAACGTATAAAAATTGCTTTTATAAAATAATCTCGGCTCCATTTTCAGTAAATTGAACCCGTTATCCAAAAATAACTTAACAATTCAGATTATTCAACTCGTTGATTATTTTATTCCATTTTCATTATCCAGTTAGGAATAAAAATCAAATTCCAATATTCAATTCCAATTCTTATGAAATTATATTATTTATAAAATATCAATAAAATCAAATTCCAATTATAAATTCCTTTTATGGGCATAATCAATTAATTCAACATCCTTTACCATTACAAACTAATATCATCCCTTGGGTAATAGTGAAGTCGTTCAAGTTGGAGTATTTTATTTACCTCTTAGACCTTGACCGACAATGTCCTTATCTTGAGACAGATAAAAGTTTGTAATACAAAAACTCGATTTAAATCTCTCCTTTTATTCCATTTCTTACATTTGGGAATCCATTTACAATTTACTCAATGAAAATTACTTCATCCCATTTATAAATGTTGTTTATAAATTAACTTCCTTATTAAAACAACTTCATTTTAATAATCTATTTGGAACTCGATTCCCATTTTGGAATAGTTTATTTTATATAACTTGTATATATATAAATACAGAATCTATTTTCACATTAAAATTTCAATTATAGTTTACATTTAATATAAATCCTATATCCATTTTGGGATTAAATATTTTTATAAATTTGACATAGTCGAATTTTAATTATAAACCCATACGGTTATTCCAATTCAATTCATATTCCAAACGTCGAAATAAATCCATCATTTTTTAAGTGATTCTCAATCCCCTTTTTAAATTCACACTTGAATTTAAATTTTTAATTTATCTAATGATACTTTCTTTCTTTTATTTATAAATATCGTTTATACATTACACTTCTTGTCTTAAATATTAAAACTAATTTCTATTTCAAATTCTATTTGAAATCCCATTTCCACTTTGGAAAATTAAATTCTTCTTTTTAAATTCACACTTGAATTCAAATTTTAATATTGTCCAATAATGATTTTATCTTTCCATTTAAAACATCGTTTAGAAGTTCAACTACTTGTTTTTATTATTAAAAACAAGTAAGTATTTCATAACTCATTAAGAATTCCATTTTTATTTTGAAAAATAAAATTTCCCTTTTGAAATCTAAAAATCCCTTTTTGTGATATTCTAATTATCCATATCCAGGGCCAGTGATACATAAACACCCATATACACACCAACCATCAATCCAATTCAAGACATCACACCAATATAAATATGTAAACAATAATAAATAAATTTGAGGAATCCAGTTTGATCCCTCCAACCTGTATTCCCTACATCCACAAATGTTAAACAATATAAATAATACCAATCCTGCTTCAAGGTAGGATATCGCGGTATAGAAGGTCATCCACTAATGATACTGCGGGTATCCGCTAATGGTACTGTGGAATATATCCAACATTTATGTAATAGCCACAACCACCAAGCCTAAATAACTAACATATATAATAACCAAAATTTATCAATAAAAAACAATGCAACCAAGCAACCAACAACAACATATAAATTTTTGTATTAAATTAAATTTCGATTATAATAAATTATAATCAAACCAGAGAGTGAGTTTACTCACCTGATTTCCTTTGTGGAATATCCAATTAAAATTCCATATCGTTGCATCAGCGAATCGTCTCGATTTGTTTCAACTAAATCTACCTCATACCAATGAATATTTATTTTTATTTAAAGATTAACTATTATTTTTTTAAATTAACTACTAACAGATAAATAAATAATTTACTCCATTTAATTTAAATTACGGTAAAATGTATACCTTATCGCCTTGCTAATTACTTGATCAAATCCATGAACATATCTTCGTTCCATCTCTACTGCAATTTACTTGACTAACTGATGAAAAAAAACTAAACAACTCTAAAATGCAATCTGCTTCAATGCTACATTTCATCGAACATGTCACTGACCATCCAAAATTGATCCTTGCTGTTACCAAACTCAGTTAGCTCTTTACTGTAAAGACAACCTCTATTCAACCAGACCAACACTTCCAACGAAAGACCATATTATTTCATCTACACATATTATTTTCCCTGTTCGAACATCACTGCTACCTGTAGCTAATTCGAACAAAAACCGAACCCTTATTGAAAACCGAAATTTACACCTCTCAATGCTTTGTATTTTTTCCTAATTTCCTACATCGGAGAAATTCATTCATAAACTATAATTTACCTTTTAATTTATAATGAATAAAATACAACTTTTATTACCCCAAATTTCTCCGATAGGTTTTCCTTAACAAAGTCGTTCCACTCTTGAACATCTTCTGTAGTATCCGGTTTTAGCATCGCCAATTTAGCGGAAGAGTCAGAACACATAGAAGCTGCTTTAATAGCGGAAACTAATTTTGACTTCGCCTCTCTCCATCGTACTCCCACCATCTGAAGCAACAAATCCTTATATGCTTCATCCACCACAAATCTTGACTGCACAAAAACAATTATTAATTTTTAGCCAACAATTATTAATTTTTAGCCAACAGCTATTACCTAATACAAGATTAGTTGACAGGCAAAGCATAAAGTAATTTTTGAGGAATTATGATGGATAAACCATTGGAATGAAATGAAGTAAAAAAAAAACTAAATGCACAAATCAAAATCATACCTGAATACAAGTCCATACATCTTTCTTTAAGTTTATGTCAACCTTTTTCCACTCTGAAATGGTCAAAGATATCATCTCCCTTGCTAAGGTACCAAGATACGATGATAAGTGTTTAGAGTTGGAGCCTATTGGTAGACCACGATCGTTGAATATTACTTCGGCCCTCTCATTCGACGTCAAAGAATTTTTTTTCATCATCGTCCTCCCTCTTTTTTTCCTTGCCGTCTCTTGTTGAATACCATCATTAGAATTTGGATTGTTCAAGGCAACCATGGCGTTGGGTGGATCTATGTTTGTGGGGGTGATATTTGTTGATCCGATTGAATTAGGGCCAGGATTGAGATTTGGAGAGTGAATATTATCGGGTGGAGGCTGCATTTCCTTACGCTTCCGAGGGGATGTTCTAACCCGATTGAGATTTGGAGAGTGAATATTATTGGGTTGAGGCTGCATTTCATTACGCTTGCGAGGGGATCTTCTAACCGGATTGGGATTCGGAGACTGAATATTATCGGGTAGAGGCTGCATTTCAATACGCTTCCAAGGAGATCCTCTAACATTGCTGTTTAAACTTTGAAAAGCAACATCAGCACATCTTTTTTCATTGATTTTCACACCAGCGGTCTTATCTTTTACATGTGAAGTTGCAACTGCAGCTAGAGATTGCCTCTTTAAATATCTCATTGCTACCTTTGATATCTGAAATTAGCATACACAGTCAACATAAATTCTAGTATAGTTCTGAAATGTTTGTATAGGTTTGATGGGTTATTGAGTTAGTTAAGTTAAACTGTGTAGCATAATAAACTGTTCAGCATACTAAAGTAGGACACAAGGTAATTTTTAGCAAAGATTTAGTCAAAATTTATAGTCCAACCATTAGCAAACTAGATATATGAAAGTGATGAAGTGCTCCTCGTCACATCTACAATCGGTTAAAAGAATATTTTAGTGCCAAAATTTAATGGTAATCCGGGCGTGTTCTTAACATAAATGACAAACATATATCAAATAAAGGTCTGATAGTTGAATAAAAGGAAACAAAAGCGACAGTTGGAAAAAAAGGAAATAGAAGCGACACAAAATTTACATATGTATTTAGCACAGAACAACGACACAAAATTATTAGACATAGGAATTATTAGCACAGAACATCGTTTTTGTTTGAGAAGGGAATTTCAATTTCTTTTGTTTGAAATACATAAGCGATATAATTATTAGACATAGGAATTTCTTGGCTTATTTGCATAAAATTCTATAATTTGGTGCCATGCACCACATATAATTCTATGTATTGTACCACTGAAACATTATTCAGCTGTTTTATATAAATGTTGTACCATGTTCAAACTTAACAACAAAAACAATGCATGTATATAAAATAAGAAGCCAGATGAAGAAAATGGAATGTGATATTCCATAAGGCCCAAATTCAAAATCGAACTGTACAAATCACGACCAAGCAATCTGTCCTATTGTTAGGAAAGTTACAGTATTGCCGAGGAATGCACATTTATTTACTAGTGATACAAGGAATGCACATTTAGTTACAGTATATATTTGGTATTAAAATTCTACATATGCTGAGTGGTGTATTAGAATCGCAATATAGCTTGAGTTTTAGTTTTTTTTGTAATCTGTTTATGAAGGAAAAAAAAGGAATTTAAGTTATAAGCTGAAATTTTATGCAGACCATGAATCATGAAGCAGACATAAATTTATGTCTATGAACCATGAACCTTGAATAATGAATCAAGATGCCCACTGATTTGATTAAAGAAGTGGATGTATATGGATATGAACAATGGAAAGTTTTTAATTTTATTTTCAACAGTTGTTCTAGTGGTACAGTGATAAACAGCCCAATTTCGATGATAAATAGCGCAATTTCGATGATAAATAGCCCAGTAATATTTGATTGGTATTTGATAAAACAAAATAATACAGTGTTGATAAGCATGTAACTATGTAAGCAAAGTTTATATAGTTGTCATTAGTTATGTAAGCAGAAGTATCTCCTTCTCAAGAGCAAAATAATACTAGTGATACAAGCAATGCCTATCACTTAAATGGTTTGAAAACTAAAACCAACATCGCGCATTAATCAAAGGGAAAAGCAAGCACGGCCAACTCAAGCACACATGCTAATCTTACCACTAATCACGGCTCTAAATCATTACGAGTTTTTCTAAGAAAACCAAATCCGATAGCTGCTTCTTCTTCTTCTTCGTATAATACAACGCAAAAATAACATTGTATCCTCCCTGTTAGATTATTAACTGTCTGTAATTACTTATTGATGTCCGAAAGCTCTTTATTTTGAAGCAAATCCATTACAGAGGCAGGTTTTTTTCTTGTTAATTTATACTACGCTTGATTTATAGTTAAATTATGTTACGATCGTATATTTTTGTTTTCATTGTTTCGTAATCGCATCTAAATGTGGCTAATAACAGGTAAATTGGTACGAAGGAAATTCAGATTAAAGGCTGAATAATGCTATTTTGTCCAGTCAATTAAATGTTTGATTATTTTTTAGCCTTAACCTAATTATACATTGCCTTAGGTTATCTCGAATCAAAATTGTATCAAATGCTAAAAACTTTGATGAATTTGTTCATATTACCTAATAAACACTAGATACAAGATTAGTTCTACATGACCAAAGTGTCAACAGTTAAATTCCTAACCAACTATGGATAAGGAGGTCATGATGATTGGGTAAATATGAATCTAAAGAAATCTCACTTATACATAATTAATTTTCATTTTTGATCAACGGTTTGTTCTTGTGACTGAAAAAATAAGTGTCTAAAAGTACCAAATAAAACATATGCATACTTAAGTAAACTGCGTAATTATATTCATAATCATAACACACACATGGACATTAGAAACATATGCATACTTATGTAAGTTGTCTTAACTTTACTACACATATAGGGCCAAAACATAACAGGAAATTATGAAAATAGAAGTGCAAAGTACCTCTCCTTGATCTTGCACCATTTTACCCACTGATGTTTCAAGTTCAACTATCTTCGACTAAGGGAGAAACCTGGAAAAAAAATCATAATACACATAAATAATTAGAACATCATACTAATTAGTCATTATTGCAAAATATGAAAATCCTAACATACAATAGCAATACCCGCAAAAGAAAGTTTAACTTTTTTCCCCAAAATTAAAATCAAAATTCATGGTCAATAATGCATGATTAATTAATATGACTATGCATAGCCTATGTATAATTACCGTCTTTAAAATTATAAATACGTGTAATGCAAAATCAATAAAGTGTGCTTATATCATACCAAAATACCGTCACAATCCTTCCTTATATAACTTTCGTCCCCATCATCGACATCACTATCATCAAGTAGTGACTCATCTATCGGTTTGCTAGTTGACTCATCCTCCTCATCAAAGCTTTCCAACTCATGGAAACCTCTAGCGGGTGCTCTTAGCACAACATACCAATTTGAAGAACTACTTTCTCTAAAAAAAACACTTGTATGGCTAGTGTCGCCAAGATGAAAGGGTCGTTTGCAAATTGATTTTGAAATTGATGTAAATTGACTAACGTGAATCCATCTTCGACCTTAACTCCACGGTCAATATTTGCCCAATCACACTTAAACAAGGCAATTTGAAACTGGTGGTAGTCAAACAACAAAATCTCACGCAAAACACCATAGTATGGTACTTTCTCAATGGATCCATCTATGCGAACAGTACTTGCCTCAATTGAAACACCACTATTTTGTGTAGATTTATCATTGTCTTTAGTATGAAAACGGCGACCATTAATTATATAGCCAGTATAAGAAATTGCTTGATGACGAGGTCCATGTGAAAGCCAATTTATTAGTTCACTAACATCGGATGTTTTTCTATCATCTTGAACCTGAAAAAGCATAATGTTATACATAAAGACTAATTACAATAACATATACTTCTATGCCGAACTTATCCATCATAAAAGATATAACATTGCCAACCTTTTTTTTAAACCAATTACTAAAACTCTCTGAATGCAACTTTGAAAGTTCCAAATCATCCCGTGAAAGCCAACGATGCAAACGTTTCAGCTCCTTACTGTGCATCCTATATACGTAATCATACAAGTCAATCTAATTTATTTCATATAAAATAGTTGAATTAAACTTGTGCTTACTTTATATAAGGCTCTACTTCCTCGATGTTAAACAACACATATCGATGAGCAACATCAATCACCTCCTTATTGAGTACCATAGGATTTCCTTTAGAAATAGGACGCCCCTCGAGCATGGAATCACTTCGTTCCACCTCATTTCTATTTTTTCTTTGTCCAATTTCTAATGCACCATTAATATAGCCAGCACAATACTTCATGCATTCATCAGCAGAATAACGCTCAATTATGCAGCCTTCAGGCCGTGCTTGATTTTTAACATACCCCTTTAGTGTTTTCATGTATCCATAATCAAGATGCGTAAGTAAAATATTTTCACAAGCACATATATTATCAACTACTATACGTACTATTTTCAAATTTTACCTTTCGAATGGATACATCCACCGATATTGTACTGGCCCACAAATTCTAGCTTCCCTTGATAAATGTATTGTTAAGTGAATCATGATGTCGAAAAATGAAGGAGGAAAAAATCTCTCAAGATCGCATAGTGTTAATGCGATCTGATTCTCGATGGATTCTAATTTATCTTTATCAAGCACTCTTTGACAAATGTCGTTGTAAAAAGAACATAGTCGTAGTAATGCATTCCTTGTCCCATTAGGCAGAAGTCCTCTCAGTGATACAGACAACAGTTGTTGTATCAAAACATGATAATCATGAGACTTAAGATTTGAAATTTTGTTTTCTTTAGCAAAACATTTCCCAATGTTTGAGCTATACCCATCGGGTACTTTCAAATTCTTCATTCTATTGTAAAAGATCTCCTTTTCTTGATCAGTCAAGGTGCATGGGACGGCTGGAAGTAATGCTTTGCTTCCCATCTCTATGGGATGTAACTTCTTCCTAATACCCAATACTTCTAGATCTTTACATGAATTAATGCCATCTTTTGATTTTCCTTTAATATCAAGTAACGTACCAAGAATACTTTCACCAATTTTTTTTTCAACATGCATTACATCTAGATTGTGACGCAAAGGAAGTACCTAAGAAAATCAAAAATAAATTATAACTAATTAATAATAAAATAATGATTATATCGATAAAAAAGAAGCAATTTCTAATTAAACTTTACCTGCCAATAAGGCAAATCAAAGAAAATAGACTTCTTTTTCCACATTTGACTTTTTGTTTTCTTCTCTTCTCCCCTTTTTCTTTTCCTTTTTTCCTTCTCTTTCTCTTCCTCCTTTGATTTTTTCCCCCAGTCATTACAAATATCTTTAACAATATCATAGACTTGGATACCAGTTTGTATTGGAGGCTTTTGTCTATTTTCTATAGTTCCATCAAACAAGTTTTTTCTTTGACGATATTCATGATTAGAATCAAGGAATCACCTATGTCCTAAATATGCACATTTCTTACTAAATGGTAACCATATTGAGCATGTATTAATGCCACAAACAAGACATGCCTTCTTACCCTTTACGGTACAACCTGCTAAATTTCCATAAGCTGGAAAATCATTTATTGTCCACATTAAAACTGCATGTAATCTAAATTCGTTGCAAGTGTATGCATCATATGCCTTCACCCCTTTATTCCATAATTTTTTCAAATCTTCGATAAGCGGTTGTAGATACACATCGATATCATTCCCTGGTTGTCGTGGTCCAGGAATTAATAAAGATAACATCATATTATCTTTGTGCATACAAAGCCACGGAGCGAAGTTGTACGCAACAAGAAATACTGGCCAACAACTATATTTAGAATTCCAATCTCCAAAGGGATTAAAGCCATCACTTGCAAGACCAAGCCTTAAATTTCGTGGATCAGACGCAAATGAAGTATACATACTATCAATTGTAGCCCACTGAGAAGAATCTACTGGATGACGTAATTTACCATCTTCACTCTTATGAGTGCTATGTCATCTTAATTGCTCTGCTGTTTCTGAAGACATAAACATTCTTTTCAGTCTTGGTATTATTGGAAAGTATCTCGATATTTTTGCAGCTACTTTGTTTTGCTTTCCATCTTCCTTCATCTTATTTTTTTTCCAACGAGATTTTCCACATTTTAGGAAAAAATCACTATCTACAAGCTCTTTCCTGAAAAGACAACAATCATTTACACATGCATGTATTTGTATATAGCCTAAACCAAATGATTTGAGCAGCTTTTTTGTTGCATATGTAGAATCAGGAAGCGTGTTTTCCATAGGTAGCAGATCTTTGAGAAGTTTAAGGAGTTCTGTAAAAGCCGTATTAGATACACCATTTCGAGCCTTGTGCCTGTAAAGAAGTTTTGTAGCTGATAACTTTGTGTGGCTTGCACAACCAGGGTACAAAGGAATTTCAGAATTTTCTATTATCTCCTTGATCTCTACCCCATGTCTTACATTACCATGATCTTCCATTTCTTCATTACACATTTGTGTGTCTAAGTACATTTTATATGCATTTGTCTCCCCATTACCTTCACTTTCTAAACGGCGTGCTTCTCCGTGAAAAATCCATACATCATATGTTGGGTCAAATCCAAAAATAATCAAGTGTGATACGACATCTCTTGATGGATGGCGGATAAGATTCCTACATTTTGAACAGGGGCAAACAATTTTTTCTGGATTTCCCTTCCTTTCTGCATGCCCATAAACAAAATTCCGAACAGCTTGTCTATATTCTTCGGACATTCTATGACACATAAACAAATCACTAATCAATATACAAATAATTACAAGTATAAGCTACTGGTCAAAATTGACAAAACCTTGGTAGGTGGATCCATTCTTTGTCCATCTTGATAATCCTCTGATGTTAAAACCTAATGAAAAAGATGTTATGTCCAAAAAAATATGAGTCTTTCTCATGACGGAATATCGCTTTAGACATCACTCCAACTCTTACACTTGGAGTCGTTGACGCTTCACGGAATTAACAACATTATAATCGTAGGTTAAAAATCTTTGCAAATGCCTATATATATATATATATATATTCATGTCTAATTGGCTATTTTTTTATTCATGTCTAATGCTTTTGGAACTTTTGAAATTTTTTAGAAGTTTTTTATCATACAAATAAGCAGTTGATTATTTAATTATATATAGAACAAATCATACATATGTTTGTTACGCTGACAAAATGTTTAACTATTTGAAAAATATTTTTAATTGGTAATTCATACTAAATATCAAATTTCACCAATTACAATCATTTCACTAAGATTTCACTAATTACACTTAGTTTTTAATTACTCTTATAACCTTTCTTCTTTGAATCATTCTCATTGCAGACTTTAAACTACATGTTGGAACCCAAAAGAGTGGGATCTTCACTCCACCCTAACTCACTCACTTTTTCCCTCTATGAAAACTAATATATGGAAGCATGCACCAGCTACGTCTTATAACAAAGACATAACTTGACCTTGTTAATAATTATGCCTGCCAAAATGACCTCAACTTAATAATTCATACCAGTTGGGCTAATTATTTCCAGATGCAGGTGCTGTTTTTTGTAAACTACAAGGTCGATTGGCAACGCCTGTTTAAGTCCTTCACTTACTCAACAACATATATTTTCAGACAATTCTTGAATATCCTTAAACCCAGGTATTTATTTGTTTATCTTTATCTTTTTTTTGTAAGTATTATATGTATTAATGTAGATACTGTACTAAGATTGGAGACTCAAAGCAATTTAAAGTCAGTGCAGTATGTAAATAAATAGAAAGATAAATAAGAGATGGATGTGGGTACTGCCAACTATTTACAAGTAAAGAAATGCTAGATTTGGTTGATAATCAATATAATATGGGCCACATTTAATTATGACTCTGAACTTTCTGCACTAGCCGATGATAAGTACTTCTACCAGCATCTGGGAGCTGTTTAATTCATGCTGGCAAAGATAAAATGGCCCATTTAGGGAATGCAAGTTAACAATTTAGAGGTTTACTTAACATTGGCTTGTATGATAGATTTTAATTAACTTATTACTGTTATATATGCGTACAGCCCTTTTATTTCCAAAACCTACCCATCGATATCACTTTAAATAATCTGTCGTGAGGGGTGGACTGTGTACAATATGCCCCTTCATAAAAGAACAGCAGCAACTTAACTCTCTGCAAATTTTTAACTGTATCCCCTAAGATATTCTACGGATCAGTTACACTGGTCTATTATGATTTGCATACGCATGCAAGATGGAAAAGTGCGAACCAATTTTCACAATATATGTACTGTTTTGTAATATATATTTCATAAGCTCAGCAGTTCAGCTTTAATTATCACTAATAGCTTACGGTGTCTTCCAAGTCGCCTGCTATATAATATATATAACCTATAAATTCAACTTAATTATGTCGGTTGTATTTTGTCATTAGGATTTGATTTTAGTGATAGAGACGGATGATGTTGAATAACATTTTCAAATTTGACTTGTACACGAAGGAGTTCAATTTCGTTAACACTATTGTTCATGGCATTAAGTCAACATCATATTTTGATTGTTGGGATTAGCAGTGTCCATTGGTCTTTATTATCACTGTTCCACCCATGGAAACAAATATAAGTTAACATCTTAAAAAAGAATGTCACTAGATCCTATTCAATACAAACCATTTATTTCACTTGGAATCCAACGATATTTTGAGAGCTTTACGATTGACTGAATAATTTGATTGTATTATAGCTATTATTAAAGCAGAAAAGAAGAAAAGATCATATATATATATATTGATTCCTATGTGTTTTCCCCTTCGTCCTCTCTGCCACTCTTTTGATATACCCAAAACCTTGCTACAACAGCTCCAAGCATTAACCAATCCATCCGCACACTCAAAATTACGTAACTCCTCTTTAATATGATCAAAAACCAAACCCTAACTAAAGAGTGGCTCACGATTGCCACTATCAACA
The DNA here is from genome assembly GCA_030737875.1 of Allium sativum. Taxonomy (NCBI): domain Eukaryota; kingdom Viridiplantae; phylum Streptophyta; class Magnoliopsida; order Asparagales; family Amaryllidaceae; genus Allium; species Allium sativum. The sequence continues at coordinate 1,033,781,065 of CM060916.1, read as the reverse complement.
CCACCAACACGGTAGAAGGCCTAAAGCATACAACTTAAATGACAAAGCCTCATAGTCTAAAGATCTCAGCTCTGCCATTTTCCAAGACTATGAATCCAATAAACATATTGTTCTCTCAGCTGTGTGGTGATTTGATGGGTTTTGGGTGATTATCCGATGCACCGAGGTAACATCGACCCAAACTTAATGCATGTTTGTAATTTAGTTTCCATGCAACGAATTTGCCACATAATTGCAGTACAACGCTGACAAGGTAATATAGTTCCATGCAATGGTTTTGGTTCGATATACTCACATGCAAATAAATCAAGCTAAACGATATCAAAAGCACAAGAATCATCATCAACAGATGAAAACCTAAATCACATAATCGAAACCCTAACTTTTCGCATAATCACATCATCAACAGATAGAAAACCTAAATCACATAATCACATCATCAACGGATAGAAAACTAAACTAAAACCATACCTATTCGTAGCGTGAGAAGTAGATCTGGATCCCGATTTCGTTTGCCCTAACTTCGAAGCGAGAGAAGTAGATCTGGATCGTAGATTCGGAGAAGTGATGCGGTTGCTATGGAGAAATCAAAACGCTGGAGCCGCCATGATCGATTTTGTGGGAAGATTGATTTTCGAGAGGAAATTATGTTTTTGTTAATGGGATACCGTATGTGTTGATCGAAAGACAGTAATGGGGAAATGAACGACGGCAACGCACGAAATTATGTTAAGTATTGACTATAATAAGTGTGTAACCTTTCAATCTAATAACAATCACTTAAAATTTGATCATCATATTTGTAAATTAATTAAGAATGTCATAATATTTTAAGAATTGAAATGGATGGCTACTGCATAGGCTAAGAATTGAAATACATTTGATCATCAAATGTTGGTACGTTACCGTCCAGTGATGAAACAGAAGCTTACGGTGGCTTGGAAACTGACCAATGATTGGACGGAAGGGGACTAAGGCAATCGGAGGTGGTGATAGCGATGAGGGAAGGGCTATAAAGGCATGGAGGGAGGCTCAGTTGAAAAGTTTTAGGTTGAGCGATGAGTAATGTGGTTGTAAGTGGCGGCGAAGAGGCCAAATTTCAACTATTGTATAGTATTGATTAAGTACTGTTTCTTTTTAAAAAATAAAATATAAAAATATAGTTAGGTAAAAACTTTGATAAATATATATCCTACCTGATAAAATTACCACAGTGATATCAAACAAAACTGTTAAAATTAGTAATATATATGATTATTACTTATTAAGTATTACTTAATTATAAGTATAAATTAATTAACACCATAATTAAACTATGACAGCATACATTTGTTAATATAATATTATTAATGATAAGTAATAAGTACTAAAATATTATAATTAGCAATTAATAGCATATATGATTAATATAATATCATTAATGATTAATTATAAAATATTAATAAATAATAAAATAATAATATTAATGATTAATAACCTATGATTAATATAAGTAATATAATTAGCGATTAATTACCTATGATTAATATAATATTATTAATAATTAGTAATAAGTACTAAAATAATATAATTAGCGATTAGTAGCATATGATTAATTAATATAATATCATTAATGATTAATTATTAAATAAAAAAATTAATAAAGCATTGTAAAAATAAATTATTGACTATCAAAATTGATAGCATACATTTGTTACAACGGACATCTAATTATCGTTAGGTATAATAGGTTGTAAAAGTATATATACATATATATACATATAACCTAGTAGTCAAACTGAATCCTATTACAACGGGCAAAAGCAGCCCGATGTCAAAATGAGATTACACAGAACTCTATTACAAGTGGCTGGAGACCGTCGTAAAATAATCCTATTACAACGGGCATGAAGAGCCCGCTGTAAAATATGCAAATGGTGATATAAACCTGAAACCTATTACAACGGGTTGCTAATGACACTTGTAATAGAATTTATTACAAGGGGCGGCAGAAGCCCGTTGTCAAAAAGTACTCCTATAGGCAAGTTATTACTAGGGTCTGGTAGAGAACCGTTGTTTTTTGTCACTATTACAACGGGCATTATTTGCCCGTTGTAAAGCAGACGTTGTTATAGGGTGTTTTTGTTGTAGTGATGGTGGCAGCCCGACACAATCCTAGAATGCATAGGTTATACTACTAGTGCCAGTGCCCTGTTTGTCTGCTCCGAAGTGTGTGCACGTTCGCACTCCGTTAGAACCCACACTGCTGCACCAACCGCCGTCGCTTTTGACCGCTTACGATCAGCCCAGTAATCGTGCCCCACCCTGCCTAGTTTCAGGGTACCATGATACCTAATTGGGTTACTGCTGAAATGGGTCCCCGTTACTAGGGTTTTCTAGTCAAACATGTTAAGTGGTTAAGTGTTTGTATTTACCTAATCCCACCCATCAGTTTAATTAACATGTTGAATTGGTTAAGTGTTTTAGTTAACTTAACCCTACCATCTTGACTTGTATGTCCTTAGATTTTTAAAGCACCGACCACTCACACTAGACAGGTATTGTTATGGTTACTGGATGTGCCGGTCGGTTCCGAGCAGGTTTACACCGTAACTCAGTCTAACCTCGGGTCCTTATTGGGCTTAATGCTTAACCACCCACATTGGATAGGTATTGTTGTGACTACTGGACAGCCGGGCGGGTCCGGGAAAGTTTGCATCACAACTCAATCCAACCTCGGGTTAAGCATACTCGTATTTTCTAAATTTACATATTTGTCTCTATTACTTGTTATATGTAAATTTGTTAACAATTAAATGTTATGGTCCACTTTCCAAGTTTAACATTTTTGGTATAATAATTTATACCGTCCACCAATTTTGGCATGTGATAAACATGCCAATACATATAATTTTCACCAATTTATGCAAGTTTCCTATAATTACCAATTTTTCCCAACGTTACCCCGTCTAAATACTAGGCTAACAATCTTAGCCTAATTTTTCGTCTGCATGATTTTTAACATATAATATTAGGCTAAAACTTAGCATAATTTAGCTTACACAAAATTGGCACAAAGAAATTCATAAACATGACATAGGTGTAAACTTGGCATTATCGACATAGTCTATATCAACATCATAGGTGTGAACTTGCAAAAAAATCAACATGAATATCGTAGGTGTGAACTTGCAACGTAGACTAGATCAACATACATATATGTGAATTTGCATTGAAATAGGGATCTAACCAAATAGGTGTCACATGAATTAGCATATGATTTAGACATCATAAGCCTAAACATGTTTAGATCTAGGCATAACATCGAACATCACTAGAATATGACAAGAATATGACATGTCCATAAAGTATGTATAATTTTATCACATGTGTGTGAACTAGATCAAATCATGTTTACTACTATAACATGAAACTTGTATTAAAATGGATCTTGGCACAGATCCAATTATGAACTTGCAACTTTTGTATAAACATACGAGAATGTATATGAACTTAATCATTTAGGCATAGAGGGTTTTAGCATAAAGTATATACATGAGATATTAGCTTGGTCATAACACATACAACTTATATAATCACATAAACATATAGGTGTATATTATAACATGAACTATACAACTTGCATGTGATGTTGTTTTCATTTTAAATGTACAATAGGATCAACATCAACTCAATTATACCACGAACATCCCAATACCATTCACAACATAATCATTTCAATACATAGATATGAATTAACATCGTCGTTATACAATAGCACAATTCCATTTCCATTTTACGTCGAATCAAGTCTTAATTTTATTAACATCGAAAAAATCACTATACTTACAACAAACGACGGTCTTGTTTTCTGATTTCTGAGTTCTGAATTTGCAATGCTTTCCTTTGGGTAGATAAATGTTGTTTGATTCTTGTTTTACTTTACTTTTGCTCGTCTCTAAGCTTTCTCTAACTGACGGCTACTCTTAGTTTCCTCCCAGCAGCATGACGACTCTAGTTCTATTTTATTTGTGTGAATTTATGTTGAGTGTTGAGTTGTATTTATAGAATTTCAGATTGATTTGAGCCGTCCGATGATCACAAAGTGAATCCAGACCATACACACCAAGAGAAGCCAATCATAAAGTGACAAATCAGCCCTAGTGACACACCAAAGCTCGGAAATTCGACCAGAAACCGACCAGGCCAGCCAGGGCCAAACCAGGTCGACTGGGCAGGTCGACCCCCAGATCGACCCTATGGTCGACCTGGTTACCCAGGTCAACCCCTAGGTCGACCTGGGTCCTAGGCGGGAAAATTCCCGCCCAACCCAGTTTGGGTCTGTTTTCGAATTTCGAACTGCATTTTGAACCGTTTGAATTTTAAATTGAATTCTGAAACTTCCGGAGGTCATAACTCCTTCATATGGAGTCCGATTTACGCAAACTCGGACTCTATCTCAAGCAGAATTCCGAGACGAGCACAATGGCGTTACCCGTTTCCCTTAATTCTTTCATTTAGAATTAATTGTACTTTAATTTTTTAATTTACTATTAATAGAAAATTCGAGGTGTTACATTCTCCCCTCCTCAAAAGCATTTCGTCTCCGAAATCTTCAAGTTTGGAAAAACGTATATCCTAACATTCAATCGGCCATCTACTCAACCATCAAACACAGGCGTCCATTGTCCTTAAAAGACTTATAATGCTTCATGATCATATGCATAGTGTGTATATGTCCTTATCTAATGCAAAAATTAGGCGGTCTACTGATTCAGTTTGACCTCCTTAATGCGAGTCATGTAAGTGCCACGAATCCATTATGTATGCAAATTTTTCCTACTCATAATTCTACATGAGTGCGCAACCATCCATACAAATGCGATATCCATATGACAACATATCAAGTTTCAACCACATACAAATATGAATGCATATATGCATATGCAGTATGAAGTGACTGAGCCGTTCTAAAACCTAGGTTGTGTGTGTATATGCATCCACGAGCAACCACTTGCAACCATCAACCATAACATGTTTCAATTACATGTTTACATCCAAAGGGGTTCTACCTAAGGATAAACGATAATACCGAGGAGATATACCTAAAAAATAGATACAAGAATAACATAAGGAAAGAGGGAGATCAAAGATGTACCCTCAGAAAGAAAAGGTAAGCCATGCGTATTCTGTCCTCAGTTTCCCAAGCCGCGTCTTCCTCGGCGTCGCTCCACTGAACTTTGACAAGCCTGACTTCTCGGTTGCGTAGCTTTTTCACTTCAGTTCCTAAGATGCGGGTTGGAACTCTCCTTATAGTTGCTTCGCGTTCCACTTCGGCTTCTTCTAGGATGCTTGGCTCCACCACTTTCGCAGATTCATGTAGACATTTTCGGAGATGAGAAATGTGAAAGACGTTGTGAATTCCAGCCAACCTTTCGGGCAGCTCTACTCTATAAGCCATTTTTCCAATCCTCTCGATGATAGGGAACGGTCCTACAAATTTTGGTGCTAGCTTTCCTGCGGATCCAAAGCGAACGACGTTCCTTAATGGGGATACCTTAAGGAAAACCCTGTCCCCAACCTAAAACTCGAGGCCGGTCCTTCTTTTGTCTGCATAGGATTTCTATCTATCTTGGGCAGTCTTCATTCTCCTTCATATCAAGTCCACTTTTTCTGAAGTCTCTCTAATCATGTCTGGCCCAAGTATAAGATTGTCAGTAGACTCCCACCAACAAGTTGGTGTTCGGCACGGTCTTCCATACAAAGCTTCGAAGGGTGCCATGTCGATGGTGGCTTAGTAGCTGTTGTTGTAGGTGAATTCCACTAAAGGAAGATGATCCTCCCATGTCCCTCCGAAGTCAAGAACGCTCAATCTCAGAAAATCTTCTAATACTCTGTTCACCCTTTCCGTCTGACCATCAGTTTGGGGGTAATAGGCCGTGCTCAAACATAACTGTGTGCCTACAGCTTCTTGCAGACTCCGCCAAAATTCGCTTGTAAAGATGGGACCTCTGTCACTCACTATGCTGGAGGGTATTCCATGGAGTCGAACTATTTCCTTGAGATAAAGAGAAGCTAGAGACGAGGCAGTCCTTCTACTCTTGATAGGTAAAAAGTGGGCGCTTTTAGTGAGCCTGTCCATTATTACCCAAATGCTAGTGTTGCCCCATCTTGACCTAGGCAATCCATCAATGAAGTCCATTGAAATGCTATCCCACTTCCATTGCGGGACTTCTAGAGGATGAAGCAGTCCTCCACGTTTCTTTTGTTCCGCCTTGACCTGTTGACATGCATGCACTTAAAAACGAAATCTGCCACGTTCTTCTTCATGTCGTTCCAATAGAAAACTCTCTTTACGTCCTTGTACATCTTGTCCCCACCTGGGTGTATTGTCATCTTGGAATGATGTGCTTCCTCGAGAACCATCTTTACTAAATCCCTTGCTTGTGGGACACATAGTCTTCCATCTATCCTCAGCCGACCCTTATCATCGATGGAGTACCTATTGAGGTGATCGGAAGTTTCACCCCTATTTGGTTTATCTATCACATCCACAAGATGAGGGTCTTCACTTTGTGCGGTTCCTATTGAGTCTAAAAGAGTTGGCTGTACTTCTAGTGATGCCATATACCAGGTACAAAATCAGAGGAGGGCCTAAAGTCAAAACTGGCTATATACTCCAAGCTTTGCCTTTCTACAAAGAGAGGGCTTAAGGTCAGCTTCTTTCTACTCAAGGCGTCTGCTACTACATTGCCTTTGCCAGGAGTATAGGAAATCTCAAAATCATACGAGGCAAGGAACTCCATCCGCCTTTGCTACCTCAAGTTAAGATCTTTCTGCGAGAAAAGATACTTCAATGATTTATGGTCAGTATATAATTCGAACTTCTCACCTAAGAGATAATGGCACCAAGACTTAAGCGCAAAGACGATGGCGGCCAACTCAAGATCGTGGATTGGGCAGTTCTTTTCATGAACTTTCAGTTGTCTTCCACCATAAGCTACTACCTTCCCTTCTTGCATTAGAATAGCGCCTAGTCCCGTACCATAAGCATCCGTGTATACTGTGGATGTCTTGCTTCCATCAGGCAAAGTCAAAACTGGGGCTGTTGTAAGAGCCCTCTTTAGGCGTTGGAAAGCAATATCACAGTCCAAATCCCAAGGGAATGCTAGATTCTTCTTTGTTAGCCTTGTGAGTGGAGCTGAGATTTTCGCGAAATCCCTAATGAACTTCTGGTAGAAACCTGCTAGCCCGAGAAAGCTTCGGACTTCGGTTGCATTTCTTGGTGTCTTCCAATCTTGCACTGCCACCACTTTCGCGGGGTCTACAGCTAACCCCTCTTTCGACACTATATGTCCAAGAAATATTACTTCTTCTCTCCAAAAGTGGCACTTGGAGAATTTGGCTTTTAGCTGATGAACTCGAAGAGTTTCCATGATCTCCTTTACATGCTGAGCATGTTCTTCCTCATTCTTTGAGAAGATCAAAATATCGTCTATGAAGACCACCACGAACTTATTGAGGAATTCTCTGAACACCCTGCTCATTAGGTCTACGAAATAAGCGGGTGCGTTTGTCAAGCCGAAAGGCATGACAAGCTACTCGAAGAAACCGTCTGGGGTTCTGAACGCCGTTTTATCAATGCTATCTTTAGCCACCCTTAGCTGATGGAACCCAGTAGCTAGATCAAGTTGGGAGAAGACCGACGCACCTACAAGCTGATCAAACAAATCGTTTATTCTGGGAAGCGGGTGTCTATTCTTCTTAGTCAGCTTGTTTAGCTCCCTATAGTCCACACAAAGACGTAGTAACCATCTGCTTTGGTGGCGAACACCACTGGAGCGCCCCATTCCGAGATACTCCTCCTTATAAACCCCTTCTTGAGAAGCTCCTTAACTTGCTTACTGAGCTCCTTTCTCTCCTTTGGAGCCATGTGTCTAACAGGCAGAGCTACGGGCTTTGCATTATCAATAAGATATATGTGGAAGTCTATTTCCCGCTTCGGAGGTAAGCCCTTCACCTCTTCAAAGACATCCGAATATTCCCGGACCACTCTAACTGACTGCAAATTCTCAACAGAAGCGTCAAGCGACTCTAGATAACTAAGCATAACAGCATTCAAGGGATTACAAGAAATTTCTAGAGTGTTACCGAGCCGAGTCAAGAGCCTAACCACTCTCTTCTCACAATCAAGAATGGAACCAATACTGGATAACCAGTCCATGCCTAAGATCAATCCATGTACCGAGAAACCCAAAATAAAGGCACTACATCTAAATTCAACACTTAGAATAGAGATTTTCAAATCCAAGCAAACCATCGACAAATAAGCCGAGCCCCCAATTGGATTTGAAACAACTAAAGGATCTTCTACCATACTAGTGTCTAGGTGCAGAGGTTCTACTAAAGCAGATGAAATAAAGGAGTGTGATGCACCAGAATCAAAGAGAGCGCGAACTGGATGATCATAGAGATAAACTAAGCTTTCTACAGAAATATTTCTACCTCGTTCCTGTGGAGGTGCCACCAGTGCGTGAACCTGTCCCCCTGAGGTGGATCCAGTCCTCTGTCCCTGCTCCCGCTTCTTTGGGCAGTCCTTAGCCAAGTGCCTAGTCTCGCCGCAATTGAAACAACCACCATTCATCTTTACCTTCTTCTTTCTGCAGTCTTTCAATATATGTCCAACAATGCCATAGAAATTGCACTTTCTCTTTTCACGGTGCCTTTCTTTGAATCAGCCTTCTTGTTCTGTGACCCTTCCCCCTTCTTGTCTTGAGGCACTTCTGCTTTTGCCCCTTTCTTGCCTTTATCTTCCTCGTGTAGCAGCGCCATGTCCACCAAGCTTTCATAAGTCGCTCCCATGGGTATATGGTTCATAGCAAGGCTATGTAGAGGCTCATTCAGACCTTTGACGAAGAGAAGGGCCTTCTTGTGTTGGGTGTTTACTAAATCCAGCCCAAATCTGGCTAGCTGATTAAACTGATTGACGTACTCCTTGATCGTCATATTTCCTTGTTTAAGAGTTAGGAACTTCTCCATCTGCAGGCTTCTTTCAGCTTGGGAGAGGAATTTCATCTCAAACCTCGTCCTGAAATCTTCCCAAGTTTCTACTGGCCTCTCAGCATGGGTAACTTCCCATCAATAGGAAGCTTCATCTTTAAGCAACCACACTGCTAGCTGTATCTTTTGCCTGCCGTTAACTTCGAAGATGACGAACAAATCTTCGGTCTCCTTCAGCTAGTTCCTTGCTACCACAAAGGATTCAGTTCCATAAAAGTCCTTTCCACCCATAGCCTTGAAGTCTCTACACGTCTTAGCGAAAGTATTTCCATAAGGAGGAGGAGGAACCGCTGCCACTGTGGGAGGAGGAATGTCTGCTGGGCCCGCACCATTGGACCTAGCCCTAGCCTCTACGTACCTTCGGAACCAGCCAGAGATCGGTACTCCTTCTGGAAGGTTAAGATCTCCAGACATGCTGGAACAAAAAGGAAAGTATTCAAGAAAAGGGATAGAAAGATAGTGCATATGGCTTTGGGGAATTATGCCTTTTTAAAACAATGCTTTTTCTAAAAAAAAAAGCTTCTTCAAACTTCTTTTTGAAAATAGTTTGAAAAACGTTTATCTAATCTGGTAAATCTGTGCTCTGATACCAAGTGAAACACCCCACCTCCATTAAGGTCACTCACAAAGGGAATGCCTTAACTTTGGTGGAGGTTTGTAAGTAAAAGTCACAGATAAAACACAAGACATATATAAACACATATATATAAGCAACGGAAAACAAACAGACTTTTTATTTCATAAATACGTGTTCATACAAAACATTTCCATAACTGTCACACAATAACTTCCAAAATATTACATCATCATTTCTGTCTTGGTTATTAAATAAAGAAGCTTAAAACATAATTAAAACTGCATAAATCCCCATAGAATGTGTCCAACAGCCATATCTAAGGAAAGAGAGTCCAAACCGTACATCTACTATCTTGAAGCTTGCAAAGAGTATGCCTAAGCTGGGTTGTTTCCTCCCTGTGGACCTGGGGGGGGGGGGGAATGTAAGAAAAGAAGACAAAAGAAAAATATAGTCAGACATAAAGCCTGGTAAGTCTAGTGACTCTTCAGTATGAGAATAAGAAAAAGGGCATGATAAGTATAAACTGGAAATAGGAAAGTATCATAACTAAGATAAAGCAGTTTGAACAGAGTATACTATCGCACCCCACATATATCTCTGCACCTACTTGTATTGTCTCAATTGGCACCCCATGATCGGGGTGAAGTGATCCCCTTTCTAAAGATCGGCTCCTACTCGCAAAATCATATGTGTCATATGGCCCCCAATGAGTGTAGATACCTATGCTGGTCCACCATGAGGTGTATCAAGTCCCATGGTGGCGGCCCGACACAATCCTAGAATGCATAGGTTATACTACTGGTGCCCAGTGCCCTGTTTGTCGGCTCCGAAGTGTGTGCACGCCCGCACTCCATTAGAACCCACACTGCTGCACCAACTGCCGTCGCTTTTGACCGCTTACAATCAACCCAGTAATTGTGCCCCACCCTGCCTAGTTTCAGGGTACCATGATACCTAATTGGGTTACTGCTGAAATGGGTCCCCATTACTAGGGTTTTCTAGTCAAACATGTTAAGTGGTTAAGTGTCTGTATTTACCTAACTCCACCCATCAGTTTAATTAACATATTGAATTGGTCAAGTGTTTTAGTTAACTTAACCCTACCATCTTGACTTGTCTGTCCTTAGCTTTTTAAAGCACTGACCACTCACATTAGACAGGTATTGTTACAGTTACTGGATGTGTCAGTCGGTTCCGGGCAGGTTTACACCGTAACTCAGTCTAACCTCGGGTCCTTATTGGGCTCAATGCTTAACCACCCACATTGGATAGGTATTGTTGTGACCACTGGACAGCCGGGCGGGTCCGGGTAGGTTTACATCACAACACAATCCAACCTCGGGTTAAGCATACTCGTATTTTCTAAATTTACATATTTGTCTCTATTACTTGTTATATGTAAATTTGTTAACAATTAAATGTTATGGCCCACTTTCCAAGTTTAATATTTTTGGTATAAGAATTTATACCGTTTAAGTGCCACCAATTTTGGCATGTGACAAACATGCCAATACATATAATTTTCACCAATTTATGTCAAGTTTCCTATAATTACCAAATTTTTCCCAACGTTACCCCGTCTAAATATTAGGCTAACAAACTTGGCCTAATTTTTCATCCGCATGATTTTTAACATTTAATATTAGGCTAAAAACTTAGCCTAATTTAGCGTACACAAAATTGGCATAAAGAAATTCATAAACATGACATAGGTGTAAACTTTGCAATATCGACATAGTCAATATGAACATCATAGGTGTGAACTTGCAAAATAGTCAACATGAATATCATAGGTGTGAACTTGCAACGTAGACTAGATTAACATACATATATGTGAATTTGCATTGAAATAGGGATCTAACCAAATAGGTGTCACATGAATTAGCATATGATTTAGACAACATAAGCCTAAACATATTTAGATCTAGGCATAACATCCTACATCACTAGCATATGACAAGAATATGACATGCCCATAAAGTATGTATAATTTTATCACATGTGTGTGAACTAGATCAAATCATGTTTACTACTATAACATGAAACTTGTATTAAAATTGGATCTTGGCATGGATCCAATTATGAACTTGCAACTTTTGTATAAACAAATGAGCATGTATATGAACTTAATCATTTAGGCATAGAGGTTTTAGCATAAAGTATATACATGAGATCTTAGTTTGGTCATAACACATACAACCTGTATAATCACATAAACATATAGATGTAGATTATAACATGAACTATACAACTTGCATGTGATGTTGTTTTCATTCTAAATGTACAATAGGATCAACATCAACTCAATTATACCACAAACATCCCAATACCATTCACAACACAATCATTTCAATACATAGATATGAATTAACATCGTCGTTATATAATAGCACAATTCCATTTCCATTTTACATCGAATCAAGTCTTAATTTTATTCACATCGGAAAAATCACTATACTTACAACAAACGATGGTCTTGTTTTCTGATTTCTGAGTTCTGAATTTGCAATGCTTTCCTTTGGGTAGATAAATGTTGTTTGATTCTTGTTTTACTTTAGTTTTTCTCGTCCTAAGCTTTCTCTAACTGACGGCTACTCTTAGTTTCCTCCCAGCAGCATGACGGCTCTAGTTCTATTTTATTTGTGTGAATTTAGGTTGAGTGTTGAGTTGTATTTATAGAATTTCAGATTGATTTGAGCCGTCAGATGATCATAGAGTGAATCCAGACCATACACACCAACAGAAGCCAATCAGAAAGTGACAAATTAGCCCTAGTGACACACCAGAGCTCGGAAATACGACCAACCCGACCAGACCAGCCAGGGCCAAACCAGGTCGACTGGGCAGGTCGACCCTTAGGTCGACCCTATGGTCAACCTGGTTACCCAGGTCGACCCCCAGGTCGAACTGGGTCCTAGGGGGAAGATTCCCCCCCCAACCCAGTTTGGGTCTGTTTTCGAATTTCGAACTGCATTTTGAACCGTTTGAATTTTAAATTGAATTCTGAAACTTCCGGAGGTCATAACTCCTTCATACGGAGTCCGATTTACGCAAACTCGGACTCTATCTCAAGTAGAATTCTGAGACGAGCGCAATGGCGTAACCCGTTTCCCTTAATAATTTCATTTAGAATTAATTATTCTTTAATTTGTTAATTTACTGTTAACAGAAAATTCGGGGTGTTACAAACTCGGTCTTTCCAAATAACTCGCATAATTTATAATCAAGTGCTATGCAAACGCATCCAACGCCTCATCCAAATTCAGAATCTTCTTTTAATAAAATATTCACAATATTAGGGAAGAGTCCACATTAATTTTTATCAAAGATAAAATTCTTTAAAGTTATCCTTTTTAATCTCTAGATCATTAACTAAAGATTATTCAAGTTTAGGAGATTAATCATATCTTTAACTAGGTTAAAGAACTAATGTCTTTTAAAAACATTGTCCACGATAAACCCAAATATTCTTCCATCAAAATGGAATCTACACGGAAATCATAACAGTGTATAACTGATAGGAAGTCCAGTATCAGACTAATAATATAAATGGAATAACGGCAAAGCCTTTTAAATTCCATATATGGTATCGGCCTTCATTTGCAGGAGCTTATCTCGATTATTACCGAATCGAATTCCATTTAATTCAAATTTAATGAATTAAATTGGAAAACCGTATTTTGGAAAATTTCCAATTCAATCTAGATAAAAGATTTAATAATCCCAAATTATATTTTCACTATTAATTAGGTTAAAGAACAAGTGTCGTTTAAAACACAGTTCACGATAAACCCAATTCACATTTCATTTTATTCCAATTACTAAATATAATTTGAAAACTCTATTAATCTTAATTAAAAGATTTATTCCTTTTTACATGGGATTTTAAGAATAGTGTTATTTAAGACACCATTTATGATAACCCAAAATCGAATTTATTTATTTTAAAACATTGGATTATCATCCTAGTTAATATCTAGTTCGTTTTGATAAAAAAATATTTTATCTTTACAAAATTGGAGTTTATCATCTTAAAATCTACAATTCTATATTTTTATATCCGTCTAAAAGGGACATAAATCATAGTTTTATTTTACACTGAATATTATTTTTAAATATTCATAATTATAAAATATTCTTTATTTACAAAATTCTTTACTTCAAAATATCCTTTATATAAAGATGTTCTTCATCTTTAAAAATATTATTTTATTAAAAATATTCTGAATCGGGATGCCACTCAATCAATAACCATATAATTTCAGTTATATGGATTTCATACATTACATATATCCAACGATAATAATAAACAATCATCAAACAATACATTCACATCCAAAGTGAGATTTATAACTGTGTGAGCATTAAAATAAATAAATAAGTAATGCTCAACACAAACTGTCAATCCATCGATTGGCAATTAATTAAATATTGGGGCTAGTGTATATCAAATGTCGTCCCAACACCCGTGTGGGGTTTCAACCAACAACAATAATAGATTATTGTGCACTTGGGCGATGTGTGAAAAATTATCATCCCAATCACATAAACAAGTCGGATAACTTGTAAATGAAAGTGTAACCTTTCAGCATCGCAAACATATATTTCAAGACATCGCTACATTATATTTTAACATATGAATATCCTTACTACCATTGCTAACACATGAATGACAATATTTTTACTTCTACCCTTTTTATTTCTCTAAAGTGGCAATAAAATGTAACATTTTAAAACTATTCTTTTTATTGTCTCTAGAATGACGATAAAAATATTACTTTTAATTCTATCATTTTTATTACAACTAAAATGTAAATAAAAATGTAATTTTTATTTTATTCCTTTATTTACAACTAAAATGCAAATCAAAATGTCACTTTTATTCTAATCTTTTATTTACATCTAATGTAAATAAAAATGTAACTCTTAATCTAATGTACATTTCTTTAACAAAAACGTGACTTTTACTCTAAAAAGAAAAATGACAACAAAACATGTTTCTTTTTATCTTAAAAAGGAAAATGACAATAAAAATGTTCTTTTTAAATCTGACAAATAAAAATGTAACTTTATTTGCATACAAATTTCCATCTGAATCATGATAAATAAGATGTAAAATTTATTGGCATACAAATGTCTATCTTTCACTAACAAATAAAAATGACTACGTTTATTTGTTTACAAACTCAATGTTAAAGTTAACCAATAAAAATGAATGCTTTTATTTGTAAACAATCCCATGTGAATTTGACGAATAAAAATTAACGTTTTAATTTGTAAACAATTCAATGTATATTTTGCATCAAAGAATGCAAATAAAGAACAACTCTTTTATTTCAAAGTTTATTTGCATCAAAGATTGCAAATAAAGAACAACACTTTTATTTCAAAGTTTATTTGCATCAAAGAATGCCAATAAAAGAATGAATCTTTTATTTCAAAGTTTATTTGCATCAAAGAATGCAAATAAAAGAATAACTCTTTTTAATGTACAAAAATGTTACCTTTTTGTCGAATCCTTTCCAACGTACAAAAAATGTCTATTTTTGTATAATCCTTCATAAAGTGACAAAAATGACTATTTTTAATTCATTCTTTTTAAAAGTGACAAAAATGTCTATTTTTAATTCATTCTTTTTAAAAGTGACAAAAATGTCGATTTTCGTTTTACCTATTATAATTTCAACATAATGGTAAATTTTGTGTGTCACTCTTCTATTCACAAAAGTGATAATACTTTGTGTGTCACTTTCTATTTCACAAAAATAGTAAATTTTGTTGTGTCATTTCTATTCTACAAAATGAATATATTTTGTTTATGAACAAATGATGATTTTTCTAATGTGACACAACTAATAGTTTGATTTTGAAAGATCTAGTTCTAACAAAAATGAGCGTTTTGATTTTACAAAACTAAATTGACAAAAACGAAAGTTCTAATTTACGAAAATAAGATTTTTGATTTTACAAAACCAAATTTGACGGCAATGACAATTTTAATTTAATACCTATGTTTTGACAAAAATAGTGCTATAATTCGACTATTCTATTTTAACCACGATGCCCATTTTTTAATTTCAATGTGACAAAATGACCAATTTATTTATTTTTAAATTCCAATGCGACAAAATGACTATTTTGTTTGATAACTTTCAATGCAACAAAAATGATTAATTTTGTTTGTTAACTTTCAATACAGCAAAATGATGCTTTTATTTGATAAAATCCAGTGCAACAAAATGACCATGCCATTATGATCTTCTTATTTATATATATAAAAACAAAATGACCGTACAATTATGAACTTTTATTGTAACTCTTTATTAAAACAAAGTGGAAAATAAAAATGAACTCTTTTCATTCTTTTAATTAAAACATGTTGACAATGAAAACAAGTTCTTTTTATTTTTTCAATCTTTTTAATAAAACAATTTGACGATACAAAAAAATATGATATTTTCATTTCAACAAATTTGACAATAAAAATTGTCATTTTTTTTAATTTCAACAAATTTGGCAATAAAAATTGTCCTTTTTTTTAATTTTCAACAAGTTTGACAATAAAAATTGTGATGTTTTTGTTTTGACAGTTCTAACACAACAGATATGATAATTTTGTTTGGTGTTCAACAAAATGAAAAATGAAACCTTTGCATTCTTTTCTTTAGAATAAAATAAAACTAAAAATGAAATCTTTTCTTTTATTAAAAACATATTGAAAGTGAAAAATGAAATTTTTATTTATAGATTCAAAATAGAAATCAGATCTACATACTTAGAATCAAACAAAGATGAATTCTTGTTATACAAGATCAGATCTATCACACACGAGCAATACAATCAATCACCAACAACAAACAATAAATTTCAATTGCCAACATCACAAATACAATTTAATAAACACATATACATGAAATTCAAGCAACGAGGAATAATATTTAATTAAAAAAAAAGAAATCTCACCAAAACCTTTCCACTCCACCAAAAATTAGACGAGATATAAATCCGTTTCAGTTTGTCCCATCACATAGATCTCGGAAATATGGTTCTAATGCAACGAAAATCATCAAATTCCGACTTCATGTGCAAAAGATATCCTAATTTAAACATTGTATAATTAATTAAAGTAATTAATTTAATTAATTCTCTTAACAATGCTTAATAAAAACATTACCCCCAATTAGAATAAAACAGATCGTCTTCTACATCATTCAAGGCTGAATACTGGAACCCAAACCTCATCCTTGTTCTTCCAAATCGCACGCCCCTAGAATGCACCAGACTCCGATCATGGTCGTACATAATGTCGAGATTTTTGTCCACTTTGTTTTAGAAATTGAAATTTTCTAAATTTATTTCCTGAGATGAAAGATAGAATGGAAAAGGGATTGGAGCATTTCATCCATCGATTTAGAGGGCGGCGGTGGGTTCCGTGGTAGCAGGTGTTGGTGATTTTGGCCATAGGTTTGCTAATTGAAAGACAGAAAGAGGAGGGGGGAGAGAGAGAGGAAGAGAGCAGCCATGGAAAAGAAGAAGAAGGAGAATAGGGTTATGAGAGTTTAATATATTATATAGAGGTGGGAAATATTTTTATTTTAACCCTTGTATATTTGATAATACATTTAATCGCTTTTAACACTTTAAGGTCCATAAATCCACATTTTGCATGTTATATGTTACAAAAATGAATTGCTGAATAAGGCTAAGGTGGCATATTTACTCCTCATTTATGTTTCCTTACATCCCCTTTATTACATGCTATAATGACACATTTATTTATTCTTTTACTATTCAAATTTCAAAAGTAGATAACAATGAAGGAGAGAGAGAGGATAAAATGGAAAGAATTAATGCTTGATTAATGCTATTTGTTTATGAACATGTAGTCTATGTTTGGAATTTCTAAAAGTTAAATTTTAATTGACAGGGGAAATATTTAAGAGGGCAGCCAAAGATATGTACATATATATATATACCTATATATATTGTCAAAATTTATTTTATTTATAACCTACACATTATTTTCAATCAATAAATTAATAAACGTCATTAAAGTTCCTAAGACATTGTTAGTGTTAACATATTTCAAACTAGAATCTTTTAAATGCATCATTCTACATTAAAAATGTAATTTTAAATGTAAAAACATATTTCAACTAGAATCTTTTTAAATTGTTCATAAATACATAAATCTTTTATTAAGGTTTAAATGTTACATCAATTAAACAAGCTATGAATCATTTTAATAAATCATTATTACATAAAAAATGTGAATTTTTATGTTACAATAACTTTCCTATTTAAACTAATGTTCATTTTTCATATTTTCTTATTACAATAAAAATGTAAACTTTTTATTGTAATTTTTTTTAAATAGAATTTTTAAATTCTAATGCATTTTCTATTTAAAATTTCTTAAAATAAAATTTTAATTTGGTTCTGATTTTCCGGGTTGTTACATTCTCCCCCACTTAAAATCTTTTTGTCCTCGAAAAGGAACGAAGCTGAAAGTTGTTTAATTAACCAACTCAACTTTCAATTCTAATCAATTTTCAATTCAGTTCAATATTAAATTCGATATAGATAAATTTATCATTCTTTCTCATATTGGTTAAATTAATTTTCATTCCAATATTTTAATTAATTTAACTAATTATCAAACATCACAACCAGCAATCAATTAGGTGATTAACTTTTCGAATATATATAACTTTTATATATAGTCAAAAATCATATTTTTAGTGCAAATCACAGCAATAATCCCTATCTAGTTTTGGTTCTCACACCAGTCAATTGAAATATATAGATATACCACTTCCGAAACTCGAACATAAATACTGATGATGAGGCCTCAATCATCGGAATCATCTCCGGGTGACTAGAGTGTGATTCTATATCTGCCCAGTATATTTGAGACTTCGTATACACGTGGATCAGACGTATATTAAAACCTCTATATACTCGATTGTCCAAATTAAAATATAATAATATCTCAAATACGTATTTTAAGATAAAAATTTCAAAAATAATTTGTTATCGTTTTTATTTTAAAAATAACACTCTTCACACTCGTTTTAGGATACTACAGATCCCATCTCTAACGAGTCATTCTTTTATAGGATAATACTAATCGTACCTCTGATGAGTCTTTTGTTCAGTTCTAACGAGTTGTACCCCAAAGATTTGAGCTAACAGAGCTCTGATACCAAATGTAAAGACCCAAAAATTCCCACCCTTTGAATTGACCATAAACCACATAGGTCTGAACCAAAAGTTGGAAATCTTCGAATACTTTAACTTTGGGAATACAATACATTAGAATAACAACAGCAGACTTTTATTACATCATGATAATATAACAACAGAGTACAGAATATATCAGAGTACATTGAAAATAATACAGTGGAAGATAATTAACAATAAACTTAATACAAAGGAGTGGAAATAAATTAACTGATACAGCGGAAGTCTATCAACACTCTGGACACAGCTTTAAGCTTCGATCCAAAATCCTGCTTAATATATCTGCAAAATAAACGACTCGACTGCCCACGTGGAAAAGAGGGCACCTGAGTTTGCAAGTGAAACAAACTACGGGTCAGTCATAGGACCGGTATGAGAAATCTTACTTATCTAATAAAAAGGCTAATCACAGGATCACGCCGCTAACGTGCAACGAGTTTACTCCATTGGATTGCTAGTGCATAAATAAAGTAAATCGTTAAACAACGCAATGCTTTATAGAAAAATGAAACCATTATCAGACTCAAGTCCCATCACACAATGCAATGCAAACCGGATGACAGAGTTTTACCTAATAATGGTCAAAAGATGCTTGATACGATAAAATTGATTTGATATTATTATCAGTGTATATATGTTATAAAAACAATTTCAATCATAATGTATCAATCATAGACGGCATAGTACCTCATTCTACTATGTCGCCATACTAGTTATACAATCAAAACCGCATGATGTCGTATTGGAAGTTGGGTTTCCATCTTGAGTCAAGACTAGGGATGATCTCCTAACCGATTCGAGACACTCTAGTAATGTCTTAGGATTCGGACGCTGGCGAATCCTTGGATACAGCAGGGTCGGTCCACAAATACTTTAGTGGATTGGAAATTCCTGAACACACGCTTCCCAATCCTATTGGACTTATAAATTGGCCATTGGCGACCAATAAAAATAATCTGAGGTGCCTCAATCCATCAACCACATAAGTAAAAATGTCGGGCCGTGTAAAACCACAAACACCACTTATAGCTAGAAAGAAACGTGTGCACTCCCTGCGTTACCTTGTCCCGTTTTTGACTCTACCGGGGTGTGAGGCTCGCGAGGTAACGTAATACACAAAGCTATGACTAAATAGGCTATGCTTTGATCATCATCCACAAGGCTCTGCTTTTCAACAAAAGCCTTGATCCATGCATCTTAGTATGCCACATTGTCAATCCCTACCATTGATTTCAGCCAATATATAACCTCTGAGCTCATACGTCTTAGAGAAGGGTATTAACCAAGAGAATGAATTCTCCGCTACCAAACAGATATATATTAACAGAAATCAACATATACAATGTAAAGGAATACAACGTCAGACATACCATCCATTTACAAGTCCGTTCTGGGTGTGAACGAAACCGGAGGAACTTAATTTCTCGCATATTCGAACAATCAACAAGTACGTCCGGACGGCTACCACTGTAGCCCCTTCAAGGTAGCTACTCCAATCATGGGCCTCAGAGCAACTCATTCATTCTACGTGAAGGTTGTCGATCTTGCACCATCTTCAATTTCTTCGACTGTTAGTCGTCCTATTCATTATTCAGAATGGGTTAGACCCGGTCTTTCCGAATAACTCGCGTAATTTATAATCAAGTGATATGCAAACGCATCCAATGCCTCATCCAAATTCAGAATCTTCTTTTAATAAAATATTCACAATATTAGGGAAGAGTCCCCATTAATTTTTATCAAAGATAAAATTCTTTAAAGTTAACCTTTTTAATCTCTAGATCATTAACTAAGGATTATTCAAGTTTAAGAGATTAATCTTATCTTTAACTGGGTTAAAGAACTAATGTCTTTTAAAAACATTGTTCACGATAAACCCAAATATTCTTCCATCAAAATGGAATCTACACGGAAATCATAACGGTGTATAATTGATATGAAGTCCTGTATAAGACAAATAGTATAAATGGATTAACGGCAAAGCCTTTTAAATTCCATATATAGTATCGGCCTTCATTTACAGGAGCTCATCTTGATTATTACCGAATCGAATTCCACTCAATTCCAATTTAATGTATTAAATTGGAAAACTATATTTTGGAAATTTTCCAATTAAATCTAAATAAAAGATTTAATAATCCCGAATAATATTTTCACTGTTAATTGGGTTAAAGAACAAGTGTCGTTTAAAGCACAGTTCACGATAAACCCAATTCACATTTCATTTTATTCCAATTACTAAATATAATTTGAAAACTCTATTAATTTTAATTAAAAGATTTATTCCTTTTTACACGGGGTTTTAAGAATAGTGTTATTTAAGACACCATTCACGATAACCCAAAATCCAATTTATTTATTTTAAAACATTGGATTATCATCCTAGTTAATAACTAGTTAGTTTGGATAAAAATATATTTTATTTTTACAAAATTGGAGTTTATCATCTTAAAATCTACAATTCTATATTTTTATATCCGTCTAAGACATAAAATCATTGTTTTATTTTACACTGAATATTATTTTAAAATAGTCATAATTATAAAATATTCTTTATTTACAAAATTCTTTACTTCAAAATATCCGTTATATAAAGATGTTCTTCATCTTTAAAAATATTATTTTATTATAAATATTCTGAAACGGGATGTCACTCAATCAATTACCATAATTTCAGTTATATGGATTTCATACATTACATATATCCAACGATAATGATAAATAATCATCAAACAATACATTCACATCTGAAGTGAGATTTATAACTGTGCGAGCCTTAAAATAAATAAATAAGTAATGCTCAACACAGACTGTCAATCCATCGATTGACAATTAATTAAATATTGGGGCTAGTGTATATCAAATGTCGTCCCAACACTCGTGTGGGGTTTCAACCAACAACAATAATAGATTATTGTGCACTTGGGCGACATTTGAAAAATTATCGTCCCAATCACATAAACAAGTCGGATAACTTGTAAATGGAAGTGTAACCTTTCAACATCGCAAACATATATTTCAAGACATAGCTACATTATGTTTTAACATATGATTATCCTTACTACCATTGCTAACACATGAACGACAATGTTTTTACTTCTACCCTTTTTATTTCTCTAAAGTGGCAATAAAATGTAACATTTTAAAACTATTCTTTTTATTGTCTCTAGAATGACGATAAAAATATTACTTTTAATTCTATCATTTTTATTACAACTAAAATGTAAATAAAAATGTAACTTTTATTTTATTCCTTTATTTACAACTAAAATGCAAATCAAAATGTCACTTTTAATCTAATCTTTTTATTTACATCTAATGTAAATAAAAATGTAACTCTTAATCTACTATACATTTCTTTAACAAAAACGTAACTTTTACACTAAAAAGAAAAATGACAACAAAATATGTTTTTTTTTAATCCTAAAAAGGAAAATGACAATAAAAATGTTCTTTTTAAATCTGAAAAATAAAAATGTAACTTTATTTGCACATAAATTTCTATCTTAATCATGATAAATAAGTTGTAGAATTTATTGGCATACAAATGTCTATCTTTCACTAACAAATAAAAATGACTACTTTTATTTGTTTACAAACTCAATGTTAAATTTAACCAATAAAAATGAATGCTTTTATTTGTAAACAATCCCAAGTGAACTTGACAAATAAAAATTAATGTTTTAATTCGTAAACAATTCAATGTATATTTTGCATCAAAGAATGCAAATAAAGAACAACTCTTTTATTTCAAAGTTTATTTGCATCAACGAATGCAAATAAAGAAAAACTCTTTTATTTCAAAGTTTACTTGAATTAAAGAATGCAAATAAAATAATGACTCTTTTATTTCAAAGTTTATTTGCATCAAAGAATGCAAATAAAAGAATAACTCTTTTTAATGTAACAAAATGTCCACTTTTTGTCGAATCCTTTCCAACATACAAAAAATGTCTATTTTTGTATAATTCTTCTTAAAGTGACAAAAATGTCTATTTTCAATTCATTTTTTTTAAGTTACAAAAATTTCTATTTTTAATTCATTCTTTTTAAAAGTGACAAAAATGTCTATTTTCGTTTCACCTGTTATAACTTCAACAAAATGGTAAATTTTGTGTGTCACTCTTCTATTCACAAAAGTGATAATACTTTGTGTGTCACTTTCTATTTCACAAAAATAGTAAATTTTGTTGTGTCCATTTCTATTCTACAAAATGAATATATTTTGTTTGTGAACAAATGATGATTTTTCTAATGTGACACAACTAATAGTTTGATTTTGACAAATCTAGTTCTAACTAAAATGAGCGTTTTGATTTTACAAAACTAAATTGACAAAAACGAAAGTTCTAATTTACCAAAATAAGAGTTTTGATTTTACAAAACCAAATTTGACGGCAATGACAATTTTAATTCAATACCTATGTTTTGACAAAAATAGTGCTATAATTCGACTATTCTATTTTAACCACGGTGACAATTTGTTAATTTCAATGTGATAAAATGACCAATTTTTTTTATTTTTTTTTTTAATTCCAATGCGACAAAATGACTACTTGTTTGATAACTTTCAATGCAACAAAAATGATTAATTTTGTTTGTTAACTTTCAATACAGCAAAATGATACTTTTGTTTGATATATTCCAATGCAACAAAATGACCATGCCATTATGATATTTTTTTTATATATAAAAACAAAATGACCGTACAATTATGAACTTTTATTATAACTCTTATTAAAACAAAGTGGAAAATAAAAATGAACTCTTTTCATTCTTTTATTTAAAACATGTTGACAATGAAAACAAGTTCATTTTATTTTTTCAATCTTTTTAATAAAACAATTTGATGATACAAAAAAATATGACCTTTTTAATTTCAACAAATTTGACAATAAAAATTGTCCGTTTTTTTAATTTCAACAAATTTGACAATAAAAATTGTCCTTTTTTTTATTTTCAACAAATTTAACAACAAAAATTGTGATGTTTTTTGTTTTGACCGTTCTAACACAATAAATATGATAATTTTGTTTGGTGTGTAACAAAATGAAAAATGAAACCTTTGAATTCTTTTCTTTAAAATAAAATGAAACTAAAAATGAAATCTTTTCTTTTATTAAAAACATATTGAAAGTGCAAAATGAAATTTTTATTTATAGACTTAAAATAGAAATCAGATCTACATACTTAGAATCAAACAATGAGGAATTCTTGTTATACAAGATCAGATCTATCACACACGAGCAATACAATCAATCACCAACAACAAACAATAAATTTCAATTGCCAACATCACGGATACAATTTAATAAGCATATATACATGAAATTCAAGCAACGAGGAATAATATTTAAACATTAGACGAGATCTAAGTCTGTTTCAGTTTGTCCCATCACATAGATCTCGGAAATATGGTTCTAATGCAACGAAAATCATCAAATTCTGACTTCATGTGCAAAAGATATCCTAATTTAAACATTGTATAATTAATTAAAGTAGTTAATTTAATTAATTCTCTTAACAACGCTTAATAAAAACATTACCCCCAATTAGAATAAAATAGATCGTCTTCTACATCGTTCAAGGCCGAATAATGGAACCCAAACCTCATCCTTGTTCTTCCAAATCGCACGCCCTAGAACGCACAAGACTCCAATCATGGTCGTACACAATGTCGAGCTTGTAGTCCTCTTTGTTTTTTAAATTGAAATTTTCAGAATTTATTTCTTGAGATGAAAGATTGAAACGACCGGAACTTCCCCGTGAAGGAAAGCACAGATTGAATTGAGAACAAGCCACATCGGGACACAAACAGAAGAACATTTCATTGCTAATTACAACAATTTCATCATAATACAAGAATATACAGAGTATGAATAAATAATATACATTTGATACCTATCAGAGATTACAATTTACAACGTAGTGGAAAATAATACAAAACACAACTGAAAGGAATATACAGATACAGAGCTTTCCAAATATTATTCCAGCTGAAAACCAGGATCCTATGAATATAAATCTGCAAAACCAAAACTACTAGCTGCCCGTGCGGAAAGTAAGGGCACCCAGAGTTTAGGTTGAAACAATAAACTCCAGGTCAGTCATGTGACCGGTGTGAGAACTAAAACAGTTATTAATCTTTATTTTAAAGTTAGGAAAATCAAGGGACCACGCCATATAACACGGAACGGGTTTCCTCTCAAGAATACCAGTGCATAAAACAACAGCGCAATGCTAAATAAAGAACAATGAAGAAATTATAAGACTTATGTCGCATCACACAATGCAACGCAAGCCGGAGGATAGAGTTTTTACCTTATAATAGCCAAAAATGCTTGGTACATGTAATTTCATATTTTTTTATTACTATAAGTGTATAGTGTCAAAATAATTTTAATCATAAGTATCGATCACAGACGGCATAAGTGCCCCATACCACTATGTCGCCATATATAGGTTTACAATTAAAACCGCAAAATGTCGTATTGGAAATTGGATCTCCATCGTGAACCAAGGCAAGGGATCGTCCTTACCGCTTCGAGGCGCTCAAGCCCGTGTCTCAGGTCACAGCTCGAGTGACCTCTGGATCGTCAGGGCTGGTCCACTCGATGTGGATTAAACTTAAACCCTGAACACTGGGTTTCCCCGCCCTA
The DNA here is from genome assembly GCA_030737875.1 of Allium sativum. Classification (NCBI taxonomy): domain Eukaryota; kingdom Viridiplantae; phylum Streptophyta; class Magnoliopsida; order Asparagales; family Amaryllidaceae; genus Allium; species Allium sativum. The sequence continues at coordinate 1,033,755,547 of CM060916.1, read as the reverse complement.
TGGGGCGTCAATGAGCCAAATGAATCCATCGGTCCCGGTTCGACCGATATAACCGAGGCGCCTCGCAATCCATCATCCACATAAGTAAAATGTTCGAGCGTGTAAAACCCAAAGCACCACTCCTAGCTAGAAGGAAACGCATGCCCTCCCTGAGGTCCTTCACTCGTTTCTGGTTCACACCGGGGTGTGAGGCTCACGAATTAACGCTACACAAAGCTACACTGTATTAAATCCTTGCTTTGATCATCAACCACAAGACTCTTCTTTTCAACAAAAGCCTTGATCATTTGCATTTCAGCATGCTCCACAGGCAATTCATGCCATGCGACTGATATCTAACGATATATAACCTCTGAGCTCGTACGTCTCGGAGAAGGGCGTTAAGCAAGAGAATAAATTCTCCGCCGCCAAACAGATATATATTTAATAGAAATCAATCAACCCAATAAAATCCAATGCTAGACACACAATCCATTTACAAGTCCGTTCTAGGTCTGAACGAAACCGGAGGAACCTTATTCCTCGCATATCCATTGATCTTCAAGTACGTCTGGACGATCACCAATTGATTCCCTCCTCTTGGGCGTACAACCCAATCAAGATCATCAGTAATTATCCAAACGATGTGAAGACCTTCGGTCTTCAACCACCGTCTTCATCCTCGACACATAGTCGAATCAATTATTCAGAATAGGATAAACCCGGTCTTTCTGAATAACTCACGTATATAATAAACAAGTGCTATAAAAACACAACATATGCCTCATTCCAATTCAGAATATTCTTTATTCAAATATTCACATCTTTAGAGAAAGGTTCCCATTAACTTTATGAAAGATAAATTCTTTTAAATTTATCTTTAATCTTCCTTTGGATATCGTTCCAAACCAAATTAAGGTTTTCCAAACTAGTTGGGATTAACAAACCCTACCGAAGTAATCATTCGTTTTAATTTCCCAACCCCAACCTATTCATCCCATGAAGCAAAACTGGTAATACTTCATATCTAACACCACAGTGTTATCGGTAAATTCAATTACCATTTCACGTTCAAATCTAATTAAAGATTTAACTATCGCCTGGAGCAAAACTGGTGATACTCCATTCTCGATCATTTCAACCTAATTAAAGATTCATTAAAACTCCAATTGGTTTTATTCTTCCCAAAATCAATATTAATGATTGTTTAACTTGCAAAATTATATCCGTCTTTAACTGGGTTAAAGAACCAATGACATTTAAAACACGGTTCACGATAAACCTATAATCACATTCTATTCCATCAGCCTTTAACCGTAAATTAGCAAGTGAATAATTCCCTAAGTGTTAACCCCGAAGGCCGAAACCAACACCAGATCAATACCCAAGAAACTGTCCAACTTAACTAATCTCTAGTTAGTTTCTGATTTTCTTCACTCTGTTGGGTCAAAGAACAGTATCATTAAAGATACCATTCACGACAACCCAAAATCGCATTCCATTAACCATGGAATCTACATGGAAAACAAATCGATATGTATATAATCGATATAAACTTACATATCCGACTAATAATATAAATGGAATAACGGCAAAGCCTTTTGAATTCCATATATATTAGCGGCCCTCATCCACAGAAATTCACCTCGATTATTACCAAATCGAATTCCATTCATTCCAATTTATTTTATTTAAACTGGAAAACTTTACTTTGGAAAATCTCCTTTAAATCTTAACCAAAGATTTATAAATTACAAATCACATTTCACTGTGAATCGGGTTAAAGAACGAATGTCGTTAAAACACAGTTCACAACAAACCCAATTCACATTCCAAAAATTATCGGGTTAAAAAACAAGTGTTATTTAAAACACCGTTCACGATAAACCCAAAAATCAATTCCAAATCAATTCCAATTAAATATCATTTAATTGGTACATTTCATAAATTCTAAATAAAAAGATTTAATCCTTTTTCTCAACTGGGTTCAAGAACAGTGCTAAAGAAGACACCATTCATGACGAACCCAAATCCCATTTGATATTAAATACAAGGCTCTGAATAGAAAATATATCAGCTTATATTCAATATCAAAGACCACAACCAATAAATATCGTATTGGAAATAACGATATAAATATATCTTTCAAGTTTCCATAACAATATCTGTATAATCACGAAATCCTACATCGAAATATTCCGAAGACAATTTCGATTCAAATCCATTTCCAATTTATATATTGGAAATTCTGGTTATTTTTAAAACCATTTCAAATCCAATTTATTTATTTAAAAATATTGGATTTATAATTCTAGTTCAAAACTAGTTCATTTCAATGAAAATCTATTTTTATCTTTTCAAATATGGAATTTTTCATTCCAATTCTTTCCAAATCATTTCTTATGATTTTACACTAATTATTGATATTTTTAATAATTTTACCAAGGCCCGTACAGTCGATTTCCACTAACGGCCATCGAACTGCACTTATAGCGACCTTTTCCAAATTTGATTTGGACATAATTCTAAACCCAACCGTTAGATTTCTAATTTCTCATATTCGTTGGAAAGCTCTTTTCGATACGAACCCAATGGTTTTGGTTTTTAGGAGAATCCGATGGTCGGATCTCCCGTAATGTCCGTACGAAGTCAATGGTCGAAATTCGCGAACTGCCGCAGCGCGGTGCGTTCTATTCAGGCCATTATATATATATAATATATTTTGTCGATTTCCATTTAAAACTTATTTAATAAATCGTTTTGAATTCGTTTTCAAAACGATTTTAACTTCATATTCAATTTCAAATCAAAATTGAATATTCTATATCATCGATATATAAATGATAATATTTTCAAAACATTATATTTTGAAATCCATTCCTTTTCGATATTCATTACAAAAATGAATAAAATCGATATAAATATCGTTCACGTCAAAATGGCGTCAATCTAATCGACGCGGCTTTATATATTAAAATATATTCGTGTCCATCCCAAATCAGAAATTAAAATCATATTTTGATTCTTTTTTGAATATTATTTAAAAATATTCGTTATTTTAAAATAATCGTTATTTTAAAATATTCATTCTTTCTAAACTGGAATCAGACACAGTCAATTACCGTATAATGTTATTTATAAGGATTTCATACACCACATGTGTACAACAACAATCAAATACAGTCAACCATCATCCAAAATGCATTCTACACTGCATAAGCATCAAATATAAATATTCAACGCTTATAACAGTCTGTCAATCAATTGATCGACATACAACTAAATATTGGGATTAGTGTATGTCCAATTTCATCCCGATACCCGTGTGGGTTTCAATCAACAAATAATGAATTTTATTTGTGCAGTTGGGCGATGTGTAAAATTTATCGTCCCAATCCATATCAGAAAATAGGTGTACATAAACAAATCGTCTGATTTGTAAAAGAATAGTTCTTTTATTCATATACACGTTACAAATCATATTTTCAACGATAAAATATTTTTTTGGTTCATTTACACAACAAAAATGATATTTTTATTGTTCTAACACATTTTAGAAAATTTTGGCGGCATTACGGCACGATACTAGAAACGGGATAAGGCATAGCCTTATCCCCAGTCTAATAATGGCCCACGCCATACACATACCAATCTAATCAATTCCATTTCACCCAAACAACCAAATTCAAACCAATAATCCTATCAACTACACAACCAAACAAACAAGTCATCCATGGTCTGTAGATGAAAGGGAGCAGTTCATATATGCAGTTACATAATAAATAACTGTATAAAGAAAATCATAATGAGGAGTTCTCACCTTCGGGATCCACTCCTCCATTCTATTCTGAATTTCTGAACGGCTCGGATTTTCCCAATATCCCAATGCGATCCTTTTCCCGCTGTTCATAGTAAAATCACATTTTTAATATGATGTTTATTAACAAAAAATCTCATTTTTATAATGGCACTACATATAAAAAAATCATATATTTTTACAACGCTTCTTTCTATATTAAAGTTATATTTTTATCTCTCTGCTTCTTATATAAAGATCGAATTTTTTTATCGCTACTTCATATATAAAAATCAGATTTTTTATATCGTTATTCCTATAATAAAACTCATAGTTTTATCTCGCCATTCTCTATATAAAAATCACATTTTTATATATAAAGATCGTATTTTTATATCTCTACAACTTATGTAAAGATCACATTTTAATATTCTCTATAATAATAAAAATCATATTTTTATTATTTCGATAATATAAAAATCATATTTTTATTATTTCTATAGTATAAAAGTCATATTTTTATTATTTCTATTAAAAATCATACCTTTCTAGCGAAGTTCATATCATCAAAATCATATCTTTTTATTATAAAGATTCAAACTTTTCTATTATAAAAACTCTAACCTTTGTATTTGAAAAACTCTAACCTAATAGCATAAGGAAATAAAATAAAATAAAACTACTAAAACTCATTTTTTTCGGTGTTGGTGGTCGGGGAAGAGGTCGGCGGGGAGCTGAGAGGGCGCTGGCTGCGGCTAGAGGTGGTGGCAAGCTCGCGGTGAGGCTCGCGGTGGGAGGTGCGATTAGGGTTTGGGATAAATCAATTTGGGGCGTTGGTGGGATGGAGTAGAGGGAAGAGGAGAGGTCGGGCGTCAGTAGGGGGCTCGCCGGAGGCAGGCGCCTCGCATGGCGGCGGACAGCGCACGAGAGGGGGGGTCGCGACCGGACCTGGCGAGGGCTCGAGCGCGGTTTTCCACTTTTGATTTGATTTTTTTTCTTGAGGAAAAAGGAAATGAACAGTGGGGTAATGAAAAGGGGACGGGATTTTATATAATTATTTATTTAATTTATTAATTTCTAGAAAGTTGACTTTTATTTCGACCTCCAAACGAAACCCACCGACTGTCGTCCATAACTAGTTACCCCCATTCCGAACACAATGGGATATGTATCGTAAGCCAGTTTGGTTGTTTCGATCGGTTTCCGCCAAAATCAAAGTATAAATCTATCAATAAATTTGAACACGCATTTCAATTTACCGATGCCACATATGGACTCTAAAAATTCCTGAAAAATATTTTCTAGCTTCGTATTGACGATACGGTTCTAACAAAACTAATTTCGACAAATTCTGAGATAGTTTGAAAAATGGTCATTTTCTGGTCGATCGAAATAGACTGAAACTATTAAAACACGTTTTCCTTTGCCACGCTCACATATTAATCCCAAAAATTATGAATTTTGGAATCTAGCAATAATTTGGCATCCTGGATCCAACAAAAGTGGTTTCATTGAAAACAAAGGTCATTTGCAAAATTTTCATTTTTAAGGGCTATAATTCCATAGCGACTATTCTGAATTTTCAACTGGGCATAACTTTTTATTCCCATGATGAAATTTCAATTTTTTGGACTCGTTGGAAAGATATTCTCAATTAGATTCTAATATTTTTGGTTTCACTAAAATCCGGTTTGTTTTGAATCATGTAAATTCATTTGAAATTTGAAATCGAATTTTCAAACTACCGCGCCATTTTCAATTTATTTTATAATTAAAAATAAATATTTATATTCTAACATCGACTCAAATAAATATATATGTTCTAATTCTATTCAAAATAAATTTCTCGTCGTTATTATTTAAAATAATTCATTTTAAATATTCAAATTTCATCAAAATTGCCAAAATAAAAATTTTAAATTGGCTCGGATTCTCCGGGTTATTACAATCTCCCTCACTTAAAACTTTTCGTCCCCGAAAAGGAACGAAGCTGAAAGCTATTTAACTAATCAACTCAACTTTCATTCCTTTCATTATGGCTTAAGTTCTTCAACTTTTCAGTTTCTAAGAACTTTTCAAATTTTTCAAAAATTTGGCTAACACCCTAAATTTTCGAAAAATTTCTCCATAACCACCCCTGCACGGGAGCATCGGGAAAATCCTAAAATTGCCATACAGGCGTCTCCAATCCAAAAAGAAAAAGAGACAGCCAAGCGGCTAGCCAATCGGCTCGTAAAATCATCAAAAACCCCAAGAAATACAATAAACATGTACCTATTTGTCGGGCAAACAATTTTATTCCTCTTCTCTAGCCTCCTTGCTATGAGCTGTTCAATGTATATGCATGCAATTTCAAACAATTTTCAATACAGTTCAATATTTGGTTCAATTTGGCTAAATTTACCGTACATTCACATAATGGTTTAAATGAATAATCACACAACACAACCATCAATCAATTAGTGAATTAACGTTTCAAATTCAAAACTTTGATACATAGCCCAAAAATCAGATTTTTGATGCCAAATCACAACAATAAGCCCTATCTAGTTTTGGTTCTCACACTAGTTAATTGCAAATATATAGAAATCCCACTTTCGAAATTCGAACATAAATTCTGATGATGTTTCGAACCACCATCAGAAAATCTACAAGCGACTGGAGCGTGATTCTATATCTATCCAGTATATTAAAACTTCAAATACATGTGGATCAGACGTATACGCAAAATCATTATATACTTGATTGTCCAAATCAATACAAAAATAATATTTAAATACAAATAATTGATTTAAATTTTCAAAATAAAAATAGTTTTCAATTTTATTTTAGAATAACACTTTTCCAACTCGTTCTAGGATACTACTGATCCTATCTATAACGAGTCATTCTCATTGGATATTACTAATCCAATTTCTGATGAATTCTTTCGTTCGGTTCTAATATGTCATGTTCTCGAGCTTTATAAACCAGAGCTCTGATACCAGCTGAAACGACCCGAACTTCCCTGTGAAGGAAAGCATGGATTGAATTAAGAACAAGCCGCATCGGGACACAAAAAGAAGAACATTTCATTGCTCATTACAACAATTTCATCAGAATACAAGAATATACAGAGTATGAATAAATAATATACATTTGATAACTATCAGAGATTACAATTTACAACGCAGCGGGAAATAATACAAAACACAACTGAAAGGAATATACAGATATAGAGCTTTCCGAATATCATTCCAGCTGAAAACCAGGATCCTGTGAATATAAATCTGCAAAACCAAAACTACTAGCTGCCGTGCGGAAAGTAGGGACACCCAGAGTTTAGGGTGAAACAATAAACTCCAGGTCATTCATGTGACTGGTGTGAGAACTAAAATAGTTATTAATCTTTATTTTAAAGTTAGGTAAATCAAAGGACCACGCTGTATAACACGGAACTAGTTTCCTCCCAAGAATACCAGTGCATAAAACAACAGCACAATGCTAACTAAAGAACAATGAAGCTATAATAAGACTCAGGTCCCATCACACAATGCAACGCAAGCTGGAGGATAGAGTTTTTACCTTATAATAGTCAAAAATGCTTGGTATGTTAAGTTTCATCTTTTATTATTACTATAGGTGTGTAGTGTCAAAGTAATTTCAATCATAAGTATCAATCATAGACGGCATAAGTGCCCCATACCACTATGTCGCCATATATAGGTTTACAATTAAAACCGCAAAATGTCATATTGGAAGTTGGATTTCCATCTGTGAACCAAGGCAAGGGATCGTCCTTACCGCTTCAAGACGCTCTAGCCCGTATCTCAGGTCAGAGCTCGAGTGACCTTTGGATCGTCAGGGCCGGTCCACTCGATGTGGATTAAACTCAAACCCTGAACACTGCGTATCCCTGCCCTATGGGGCGTCAATGAGCCAAATGACTCAATCGGTCCCGGATCGACCGATATAACTGAGGCGCCTCGCAATCCATCATCCACATAAGTAAAATGTTCGGGCGTGTAAAACCCAAAACACCACTCCTAGCTAGAAGGAAACGCATGCCCTCCCTGAGGTCCTTCTCCCGTTTCTGGTTCACACCGGGGTGTGAGGCTCGCGAATTAACGCTACACAAAGCTATGCTGTATTAAAGCCGTGCTTTGATCATCAACCACAAGACTCTGCTTTTCAATAGAATTCTTGATCATTTGCATCTCAGCATGCCACATAGGCAATTCATGCCATGCGACTGATATCTATCGATATATAACCTCTGAGCTCGTACGTCTCAGAGAAGGGCGTTAATCAACAGAATAAATTCTCCGCCGCCAAACAGATATATATTTAATAGAAATCAATTAACACAGAATAAAATCCAATGTCAGACACACAATCCATTTACCAGTCCGTTCTGGGTCTGAACGAAACTGGAGGAACCTTATTCCTCGCATATCCATCCATCTCCAAGTACGTCTGGATGATCACCAACTGATTCCCTCCTCTTGTGTATACAGCCCAATCAAGATCATCAGTAATTATCCAAATGATGTGAAGACCTCCGTTCTTTAACCACCGTCTCCATCCTCGACACATCGTCGAATCAGTTATTCAGAATGGGATAAACTCGGTCTTTCTGAATAACTCGCGTATATAATAAACAAGTGCTATAAAAACACAACATGCGCCTCATTCCAATTCAGAATATTCTTTATTCAAATATTCACATCTTTAGAGAAAGGTTCCCATTAATTTTATCAAAGATAAATTCTTTTAAATTTATTCTTTAATCTTCCTTTGGATATCATTCCAAACCAAATTAAGGTTTCTCATACTAGTCGGGATTAACGAACCCTACCGAAGTAATCATTTATTTTAATTTCCCAACCCCAGCCTATTCATCCCATGAAGTAAAACTGGTCATACTTCATATCTAACACCACGATGTTATCAGTAAATTCAATTACCATTTCACGTTTAAATCTATTTAAAGATTTAACTATCTTCTGGAGCAAAACTGGTGATACTCCATTCTCGATCATTTCAATCTAATTAAAGATTCATTAAAACTCCACTTGGTTTTAATCTTCCCAAAAATCAATATTAATGATTGTTTAACTTGCGAAATCATATCATGTCTTTAACTAGGTTAAAGAACCAATGTCATTTAAAACACTGTTCACGATAAACCCAAAATCACATTCTATTCCATCAGCCTTTAACCGTAAATTAGCAAGTGAAAAATTCCCTAAGTGTTAACCCCGAAGGCCGAAACCAACATCAGATCAATACCTAAGAAACTATCCAACTTAACTAATCTCCGGTTACTTTTTAATTTTCTTAACTCCATTGGGTCTAAGAATGGTATCATTAAAGATACCATTCACGATATCCCAAAATCACATTCCATTAACCATGGAATCTTCATGGAAAACAAATCGATATATATAATCGATATAAACTTCCATATCCGACTAACAATATAAATGGAATAACGGCAAAGCCTTTTAAATTCCATATATATTAGCGGTCCTCATCCACAAAAATTCACTTCGATTATTACCAAATCGAATTCCATTCCATTCCAATTTATTTTATTTAAATTGGAAAACTTAACTTTGGAATATCTCCTTTAAATCTTAACAAAGGATTTATAAATTCCAAATCACATTTCACTGTGAATCAGGGTAAAAAAACGAATGTTGTTAAAACACAGTTCACAACAAACCCAATTCACATTCCATAAATTATCGAGTTAAAGAACAAGTGTTACTTAAAACACCGTTCACGATAAACCCAAAAATCAATTCCAATTCAATTCCAATTAAATATCATTTAATTGGTACATTTCATTAAATCTAAATAAAAAGATTTAATCCTTTTTCTTAACCAGGTTTAAGAACAGTGTTAATGAAGACACCATTCACGACAAACCCAAATCCCATTTGATATTATAAACAAGGCTCTGAATAGAAAATATATCGGCTTATATTCAATAACAAAGACCACAACCAACAAATATCGTATTGGAAATAACGATATAAATATATCTTTCAAATTTCCATAACAATATCTGTATAATCACGAAATCCAACATCGAAATATTCCGAAGACAATTTCAATTCAAATCCATTTCCAATTTGTACACTGGAAATTCTGATTATTTTTAAAACCATTTCAAATCCAATTTATTTATTCTAAAAATATTGGATTTACAATTCTAGTTCCAAACTAGTTCATTTCGATAAAAATCTATTTTTATCTTTCCAAATATGGAATTTTTCATCCCAATTCTTTCCAAATCAATTCTTATGATTTTTCACTAATTATTGATATTTTTAATAATTTTACCAAGGCCCGTACAGTCGATTTCCACTAACGGCCATCGAACTGCACTTATAACGACCTTTTCCAAATTTGATTTGGACATAATTCCAAATCCAACCGTTAGATTTATAATTTCTCATATTCGTTAGAAATCCCTTTTCGATATGAACCCAACGATTCCGGTTTTAGGAGAATCCGAATGTCGGATCTCCCGTAATGTCCGTACGAAGTCAATGGTCGAAATTCGTGAACTGCCGCAGCGCGGCGCATTCTATTCAGGCTATTATATATATATAATATATATTTCGTCGATTTCCATTCAAAACGTATTTTATAAATCGTTTTATATTCGTTTTCAAAATGATTTCAACTTCATATTCAATTTCAAATCAAAATTGAATATTCCATATCATCGATATATAAATGATAATATTTTCAAAACATTATATTTTGAAATCCATTCCTTTTCGATATTCATTATAAAAATGAATAAAATCGATATAAATATCGTTCATGTCAAAATGGCGTCAATCTAATCGACACTGCTTTATATATTTAAATATATTCGTATCCATCCCAAATCGGACATCAAAATCATATTTTGATTCTTTTTTGAATATTATTTGAAAATATTCGTTATTTTAAAATATTCTTTATTTTAAAATATTCATTCTTTCTGAACTGGAATCAGACACAGTCAATTACCATATAATGTTATTTATATGGATTTCATACACCATATGTGTACAACAATAATCAAATACAGTCAACCATCATCCAAAGTGCATTCTACACTGCATAAGCATCAAATATAAATATTCAACGCTTATAACAGCCTGTCAATCAATCGATCGACTTACAACTAAATATTGGGATTATTGTATGTCTGATTTCATCCTGATACCCGTGTGGGGTTTCAATCAACAAATAATAAATTTTATTTGTACAGTTGGGCGATGTGTAAAATTTATCATCCCATTCCATATCAGAAAATAGGTGTACATAAACAAATCGTCTGATTTGTAAATGAATATTTCTTTTATCCATATACACGTTAAAAATCATATTTTTAATTATAAAATATTTATTTTTAACGGTAAAATATTTATTCGGTTCATTTACACAATAAAAATGATAATTTTATTGTTCTAACATATTTTAGAAAATTTTGGCAGCATAACGGCGCGATACTAGAAACGGGATAAGGCCTAGCCTTATCCCCAGTCTAATAATGGCCCACGCCATACACATACCAACCTAATCAATTCCATTTCACCCAAACAACCAAATTTTAACCAATAATCCTATCAACTACACAACCAAACAAGCAAGTCGTCCATGGTCTGTGGACGACGGGGAGCAGTTCATATATGCAGTTACATAATAAATAACTTTATAAAGAAAATTATAGTGAGGAGTTCTCACCTTCGGGATCCACTCCTCCATTCTATTCTGAATTTCTGAATGGTTCGGATTTGCCCAATATCCTAATGCGATCCTTTTCCCGCAGTTCATTGTAAAAATCTCATTTTTAATATGATGTTTATTAATATAAAAAATCTCATTTTTATAATGGCACTTCATATAAAAAAAATCATATATTTTTACAACGCTTCTTTCTATATAAAAGTTATATTTTTATCTCTCTACTTTTTAGATAAAGATCGAATTTTTTTATCGCTACTTCATATATAAAAATTGGATTTTTATATCGTTATTCCTATAATAAAAATCATAGTCTTCTCTCGCCATTCTCTATATAAAAATCACATTGCTATATATAAAGATCGTATTTTTATATCTCTACAACTTATGTAAAGATCGCATTTTTATATTCTCTATCATGTAAAAATCATATTTTTATATTTTCTATAATATAAAAATCATATTTTTATTATTTCTATTAAAAATCATACCTTTCTAGCGAAGTTCATATCATCAAAATCATATCTTTCTATTATAAAGATTCAAACTTTTCTATTATAAAAACTCTAACCTTTCTATTTGAAAAACTCTAACCTAATTGCATAAAGAAATAAAATAAAATAAAACTACTAAAACTCACTTTTTTTCGGGGTTGGTGTTCGGGGAAGAGGTCGGCGGGGAGCTGAGGAGGCACTGTCCGCGGCTGGAGGCGGTGGCAGGCTCGCGGTGGCAGGTGCGACTAAGGTTTGGAATAAATCGATTTGGGGCGTTGGTGGGCTGGAGTATAGGGAAGAGGAGAGGTCGGGCGTTAGGGGGGAGGGGTTCGCCAGAGGCAGGTGCCTCGCATGGCGCGGCGACGGACATCGCACGAGAGGGGGGGTCACGACCGGATCTGGCGAAGGCTCGAGCGCGGTTTTCCATTTTTGATTTGATTTTTTTTCTTGAGGAAAAAGGAAATGAACGGTGGGGTAATGAAAAGGGGAGGGGCTTTTATATAATTATTTATGTAATTTATTAATTTCCTGAAAGTTGACTTTTATTTCGACCTCCAAACGAAACCCACCGACTGTCGTCCATAACTAATTACCCCCCAATCCGAACACAATGGGATATGTGTCGTAAGCCAGTTTGGTGGTTTCGATCGGTTTCCACCAAAATCAAAGTATAAATCTATATATTAAATTTGAACATGCATTTCAATTTACCGGGGCCACATACGGATTCTAAAAATTCCTAAAAAATATTTTCTAACTTCATATTGACGATACGGTTCTAACAAAACTAATTTCTTCAAATTCCGAGACTGTTTGAAAAATGGTCATTTTCTGGTCGATCGAAATTTGACTGAATCTGTTAAAACACGTTTTCTTTTGCCACGCGCACATATTAATCCCAAAAATTCTGAATTTTGGATTCTAGCAATAATTTGACATCCCGGATCCAACAAAAGTGATTTCGGTGAAAACAGAGGTCATTTGCAAAATTTCCATTTTTAAGGGCTACAATTCCATAGCGACTATTCTGAATTTTCAACTGGGCATAACTTTTTATTCCCGTTATAAAATTTCAATTTTTCGGATTCGTTGGAAAGATATTCTCAATTAGATTCTAATATTTTTGGTTTTGCTAAAATCCGGTTTATTTTGAATCATGTACATTCATTTGAAATTTGAAATCGAATTTTCAAACTACCGCGCCATTTTCCATTTCTTTTATAATTAAAAATAAATATTTATATTCTAACATCGATTCAAATAAATATATACGTTCTAAATCTATTCAAAATAAATTTCTCGTCGTTATTATTTAAAATAATTCATTTTAAATATTCAAAATTCATCAAAATTGCAAAATAAAAATTTTTATATTGGCTCGGATTTTCCGGGTTATTACAAGGATAGAATGGTAAAGGGATTGGACCGTTTCAGCCATCGATTTAGAGGACGGCGGTGGTTCTCTCGTGGAAGGTGTTGGTGATTTTGGCCATAGGTTTGCTAATTGAAAGAGAGAAAGAGGAGGAGAGATAGGAAGAGAGCCGTCATGGAAAAGAAGAAGAAGGAGAATAGGGTTATGAGAGTTTAGGATATTATATAGAGGTGCGGAATATTTTTATTTTATCCCTTGTATGTTTAATAATACATTTAATCGCTTTTAACTCTTTAAGGCCCATAAATCCACATTTTGCATGTTATATGTTACAAAAAAAATTGAATTGCTGAATAGGGCTAAGGTGGCACATATTTACTTCTCATTTATGTTTCCTTACATCCCCTTTATTACATGCTATAATGACTCATTTATTTATTCTTTTACTATTCAAATTTCAAAAGTAGATAATAATGAAAGAGAGAGAGAGAGGATAAAATGGAAAGAATTAATGCTAGATTAATGCTATTTGTTTATGAACATGTAGTCTACGTTTGGAATTTCTAAAAGTTAAATTTGAATTAATAAGGGAAATATTTAAGAGGACAGCCAAAGAAAGATATATACATATATATATATATACCTATATATATATATATATATTGTCAAAATTTATTTTATTTATGACCTACAAATTATTTTCAATCAATAAATTAATAAATGTCATTTAAGTTCCTAAGACATTGTTAGTGTTAACATATTTCAAACCAGAATCTTTTAAATGCATCATTCTACATTAAAAATGTAATTTTAAATGTAAAAACATATTTCAACTAGAATCTTTTTAAATTATTCATGCATACATAAATCTTTTATTAAGGTTTAAATGTTACATCAATTTAAACAAGCTGTGAATCATTTTAATGAATCATTATTACATAAAAAATGTGAATTTTTATGTTACAACAACTTTCCCATTTAAACTAATGTTCATTTTTCATATTTTCTTCTTTACAATAAAGATGTAAACTTTTTATTGTAAATTTTTTTAAACAGAATTTTTAAATTCTAATGCATTTTCTATTTAAAAATTCTTAAAATAAAATTTTAAATTGTTTCTGGTTTTCCGGGTTGTTACAAAACCCGCACATTTGAGAGAGAAAATAGGACGAAACACCTCACTAAACCCCATCGTACCCATATCAAACTGAAGAGCTCGAAAATCTCGAACATTTTTGTCTTGGTTTCATTTTTAATTCGCCGTGTTTAGAGAGAATTTGAGGATCAAAATTGGGGTGATTTCAAGCCTAGATTTTCAACTGACGTCGGTATTGAATAAAGGGCTAGGGTTTGAGAGATAAAGCTTATATATTAATTATTTTAAATATTATTTAATTTGTAAAATAACTCATTTAATCTCCAAGCTCCAATTCAAATCCAACACGAAATACCTCCATTCTGAACACAATGGGATAAGTTTCGTAAGCCAATTCGACTGTTTCGATCAGTTTTCATCCAAATTAAAATAAAAATCAATCTATATTGAATTTATATGTACATTTTAATTTACTGGGGCCACATACTGACTCTAAAAATTACTGAAAAATAAATCCAGCTATGTTTTGATGATACGGTCCTAATAAAACTAATTTCGTCGAATTTGGAGATAGTTTGAAAAATGGCCTTTTTCCAGTCGATTAAATTTAAACTGAAATTACAAAATGCGTTTAATTCACTGTGCTCACATATTAATTCAAAAAATTATGAAATTTGAAATCTAACAATAATTTGACATTCTGGATCCAACAAAAGTGGTTTCGTCGAAAATGGAGGTCGTCTACAAAAAGGCTATTTTTAAGGGCTATATATTATATTAAAATATATATAAATTCCATAACGACTATTTTGAATATTAAACTGGACATAACTTTCAATTTATATTATGAAATCTGAATTTTTCACATTCGTTAGAAAGATATAATTAAACAGATTCAAATGTTTCTTATTTTACTGAAATCCGATTTATATTGAATTCTATACATTCAGTTGAAATTAAAAATCAAATTTTCAAATTATCGCGCCATTTCAGACTCGTTTTATAATTAAAATAAATTTATATGTTTTAACTTCGATTTAAATAAATTTTTATTCGTTAATTCTCAAAGTAAATCATTTTAAATCATTAAAATCCATTAAATCAATTGAAAATAAAATTTTAAATTGGTTTAGAAATTCCGGGTTGTTACAACAAATACAATTATACGTACTTACATATACAATGATACATCTCAATACAATACAAATGCTACAACAAAGTGATATGACAACCACTCTATATACGAAAGGCAATGAATAACAATTGAACTATATCTCAAAAAATGCTAAACAATTCCAAGAGAAGGACTTGATCCCACAGGGAAGCATTAAGAAACTACTATATCCAAAGAGAGGCTAAAACCTGAAACAAACTCGGTCTGACCCGAGTGAAAACACACGGGTCAGGCAAGCTAAACTCATCAGTGAAACTGAGCACTCAATAAGGTTAAGTAAATGAAAGATATGATATCCTTTTTCCCAAAGGATACCACATCATAATGGGGTTAATTCCTTCTAAGAAAGAATGATGTCTCTTCTTTGGAAGTAGAAGTGATAATTAGAATAAGGCTACACTCAAGTGGAAAAACTACACTTAAGAAAATAAAACATCAACAAACTAAGTATTAAATGTAAGGCTTGACTAATATAGTTTCTGCCTCATATCATGGACAAGGTGAATTAAATGTCGTTAAAGACTTCAAAGGAAGGGAATATCTCCCTAGAAGAGGGATTAACATAACTATATATCAAAGTATATTCCCCTCATATAATAAATGAACACATATAGATATGCTTATCTCATTGACATATAATAAAATCTCAAAATATCATACAAACATATCATAAAGATCATCTATAGAATCTTCTTAATTATTTATACCTCTTTTCATTGGTATAGATATAGAAACATCTTAAATCTATAACTAAACTCATTATAAACAATCCTCATAATAATTTATACCTCATTTCATCGGTATAGATATAAATGCATCTTGCATCCATCATTGATAATAATTTTAAAAAAATTCCACAATTTATACCTCATATCATCCGTATAAATATAAATATATCTCAAATCCTGTGAAAACCCGTAACTTCCCCGGTGAGGAAAGCACGGATAATTCGAGAACAAGCCACAATAGAACGCAGACGAAAGAACATTTCATTGTTTATTACAACAATTCCATCAGAATACAAGAATATACAGAGTATGAATAAATAATATACATCACAAATTATCAGAGATTACAATAAATTACATAGCAGCGGAAAATAATACAATACACAACTAGAAGAGATATACGGATACAAAGCTTTCCGGATATCGTTCCAGCTGTAAACCAGGATCCTGTAGGTATAAATCTGCAAAACCAAAACTACTAGCTGCCCGTGTCAAAATAAGGGCACCCAGAGTTTAGGTTAAAACAATAAACTCCAGGTCAGTCATGGGACTGGTGTGAGAACTAAAAAAGTTATTTATCTTTATTTTCAAAGTTAGGTAAATCAAGGGACCACGCCGTATAACACGGAACGGGTTTCCTCCCAAGAACACCAGTGCATAAAACAACAGCGCAATGCTAAATAAAGAAAAAATGAAGCTATTATAAGACCCAGGTCCCATCACACAATGGAACGCAAGCCGGAGGATAGGGTTTTTACCTTATAATAGCCAAGAATGCTTGATACGTTTAAAACAAATCATTTGATACTATTATAAGTGCATATTGTATAAAACATCTTCAAATCACAAGTATCAATCATAGACGGCATAAGCGCCCCATCCCACTATGTCGCCATACTAGGCTCTACAAATAAAACCGAAATACACGTATTGGAAATTGGATTTCCATCATGGTGGCTCCGGATTCGAAAGATCGATCGCGTAGTGCAATTCCCCACGACTTACGTTCTAGCAAGAGAAAACACCATCTGCACATCCTCACTTTTGGGACCAGAGTATCACCGCGGCTTACGTCCCAGCGAGAGAAAACACCGCTTACTCTATCCCTGAGCACTAAGCTCATCTCGGTCGACCGAATCCACGGCACCACTAAGGTGCCCATCCACTAAAAAGAATACCGATCAAACCATCAGTTTACCACCATACCGAGGTGTGAGGCTCGCGAATCAACGCTATACACAAAGCCATGATATATTAAAGCTTCGCTTTGATCATCATCCACCAAACTTTGCTTTTCAACAAAAGTCTGGATCACTGCATCTCAGCATGCCACACTATCAATCCATATCGTACCACTGATTTCTGCCAATATATAACCTCTGAGCTCGTATGTCTCAGAGAAGGGCGTTAAGCAAGAGAATAAATTCTCCGCCGCCAAACAAATATATATTTAGCAGAGATCAACGAATACAATATAAAGGAATACAATGTCAGACACACCATCCATTTAAAAGTCCGTTCTAGGTTTGAACGAAACCGGAGGCACTTTCCTCGCATATCCGTCGATCTCCAAGTACGTCTGGACGACCACCAACTGATTCCCTCATCTTGGGTGTACAGCCCAATCAAGATCATCAGTAATCACGCAAACGATGTTGTAACACCCCGAATTTCGGGTAATGCTAAAATTCACTAATTACAGAATAAATAATCTCAGATGTGAGAATTGGGGGAAACGGGCTGCGTCATTGCGTTCGTCTTGGAAAAATACACGAAATAGAGTCCGAGTTTTCGAGAATCGGAGTCCGTATGGCCCGGATATGGCCCGGATATGGCCCAATGAAGTTTACGGAAAATTCAAAGTTCAAAAACAGATTTAAAAATTCAGGTTCAAATTTCAAAATGGGGCCATTGGGCGCAGGCGGGGAAAATTCCCGCCTAACTACCCAAGTCGACAGGCCTGTAGACTGGGCAGTCGACTTGGCTAGGACCAAGTCGACAGCCCTGTCGACTTGGGTGTCGACAGGGGGTGCTCGGCAGGTCTAACCTGATGCACCATTTTAGGGATTGGCTGTGTTTTGGGCTGTTCTCTAGAAGCTTCCGAGATCTGATGGTCCTAATCTAACCTAGGGTTAATCTAAAGGCCTAAAACACTTGCCTAATCCTATAAATAAGACCCTAAGCTAGCCCTAAATGATCATAATCCTATCTCCTAACTAAACTATGCCAAAATTTTCTATGATCATGGCCTCCACCCGAAACCCTAGCCTCCATCCTCTTATGAAACTATTTCTATGAAGGCTTTCATGGTCATACAAGCATCTTTGAGTTGTTTAAGTGATCATTAGCTTGCATTCATCATCAAGTTGCAAGCTTTATGTTCAAGGCTAGAGTTTTTGGGTAATTTGTGGCAAGGGTTTGCTTATGGGAGCTTAGTGGTGAGTTCCTATAGCCTTAATAATCAATTGTTAAATTGATTATGGTAGGATGTGATAAGATTTGGCTATGTTTGTGGAATCAATGTGTTTATGCAAGTTTAGTATAGTGTATGATTGTGTGTTTTGCAAGTTTCATGTTATATGCAAGTTTAATGCTATGTTTTATGATGCAAAACACTATGTTGAACATTGATTCATATGTAACATGTTATGCAAGCTATATGTGAAGTTCATATGCAAGTTTATATGTAACATGTTATGCGAGTTATGTATTTGGTTTTATGCATGCTAAGTATTTGGTTTTATGCATGCTAAGTAATTGGTTTTATGCATGCTAAGTATTTGGTTGTATGCATGCTAAGTGTTTGGCCATATGCAAGTTATGATGCAAGTTCATATGCAAGTTATGATGCAAGTTCATATGCAAGTTATGATGCAAGTTCATATGCAAGTTATGATGCAAGTTCATATGCAAGTTTGCCTCTATGTATGACATAAGTCCATGTGCAAGTTCATCCTTTTTTAGACCTATGACATGTATGCAAGTTGACACCTTTACGATAGGTCTATGACACGAACATTTAAGCAAGTTACCTTCCTTATGACATATGTGATTCATGCAAGTTTGGGTTGGTTATGTATGCAAGTTGGGTTTATGGTCATATATGCAAGTTGACACATTTTAAACCCATGATAATGCTAATGATATGCTAAGTTGAACCCATTGTGTGTATGATGAATCTTCTCTTTTGAAGTATGTCATGTTAACGTGTTTACGTGGGAACGATGGGGTAAAAATCAATGAACACATAAAATTATGTGAAGTGGGTATGATTAAACATACCGTAAAATGGATGGACATAATTGGGAATTTACCTATTAAGTTAGGTCTACCCATATTATGGAATTGGGAATTTACCTATTGAGTTAGGTCTACCCATATTATGGAATTGGGAATTTACCTATTGAGTTAGGTCTACCCATATTCTTAAATATTTGTAATTAATTAGGGATAATTAATACAAATTATGGGGGTGATTAATTAGGTGGAATTAATCTACTGAGACACGAGGTTGGACCCTTTTGTAGCATAAGACTGCCCGGAACCGACCGGCAAATCCAGCGGCTACAAATGATTGGCCCAATGTGAGAGGTCTTAGTCATAAACTAAATACGTGACAAGTGTAAAGACACGAGGTTAGACTCTGTTATGGTGTAAGGCTGCCCGGAACCAACCGGCATATCCAGCTGCCATAAAAGACAGTCTAATGTGAGAGGTCTTTACAAAGGTCACGATCTTAATTAATTAAGAAACACTTAACCAAATTAGCATGTAGAGGGTCATGAGGGGTTAAGTGGGTGCCTTGGGTGGCATGTAGTAACTAGTGGGGGTGCCTTGGGTGGCATGAGGAAACTAGTGGGTTCCCTTGGGTGGCAATAGAAAATACGATTAGAATACTTAACCAAAGTGGAACATGAAATTAAACATGATTAAAGGGTTAAGTAAGTGCCTTGGGTGGCATGTGGGAATCAAGTAAGTGCCTTGGGTGGCATGTGGGAATCAAGTAAGTGCCTTGGGTGGCATGTGGGAATCAAGTAAGTGCCTTGGGTGGCATGTGGAAATCTAGTGGGTGCCTTAAGTGGCGATCGAAATATAATTAAATAACAAGCTTAAGTAGTAGCTTGTGGGGGCCTTAAGTGGCAATTGAAATATAATTAAATGACAAGCTTAAGTAGTAGCTTGTGGGGGCCTTAAGTAGCAATTGAAATATAAGGACAAGCTTAAGTAGTAGCTTGTGGCGGCCTTAAGTGGCAATTAAAATATAATTAAAGGACTTAACCAAAAATTTGTAACATGTAGGTGGACATGGTTAACGGGTTAAGTAGATAAAATGGCAAGCTTAAGTAGTAGCTTGTGGGGAGGCCCATTTCAACCAATATCCCAAACGTATCTTTGTGGGCTCGACCCAGGTCGAGGACGGGACACGCATATTGGGCTTGACTGTAAGAGGCCAAAACGGGGTAGCGGTGGCAACGCGAGTCCAACGGGTTTCATATGCGTGTGTGGACCCGGGCTGGTAGGTAAGACGTTGTTACATCGTGTAGGTATAAGTCGTGCACCATTGATTATCGGGTTGCCACTTTGGGGAGTGATACACCCCACTGTGGGGCCAGCACGGGTATCTACGGTAGGGAGCCGATCGCTTTGGGGGTAGTGGGTACACCTAGTGGAGATAGGGGCAGACGGCACCTATGTAGTCAGCTAGGGGTACACGAAACTACTGGGTAAAATTACTAAATACACTTAGTGGGATCAACCTTTAAGTAGGAATTACCCTTGGGTGGGTAGAACTGGTGTGGTGCAGTGTAGGAATTACCCTTGGGTGGGTAGATCTGGGGTGGTGCAATCTAGTAATTATCCTTGGGTGGATAAATGCGTCTTTTCGGTTATCTTAGTACATCCTGTGTTTAGTTGGCTACTTAGTGTAGTCATTATCCCCAGAGGTACCGTACCTTGTTTATATCATACCCTAATTACTTTAATGATTGTATTATTAGGGTTATAGAACTCACTCAGACTTATGTCTGACCCCGTTGTTTCTTTATCTTTTTCCCAACCCTCAGGTTTTCAGAGTGGGCCTAGCACTAGTGGGCTTTGATCAGGCTGCTTTATCTATCTTTCGGAGCTTGGACCGTGGATGTAAAGCTCAGTTTATCTTTTCTATTATGGCTATTAGGTTATGTAGTGGGATTATGTACTTTTGTTTTTATCAGGATGGATATTATGTACTTGACTCTTATTTATGGTTTTGGTGTAACCAAACATGTTTTACTTTCCGCTGAATGAAATGATGTTTTTAAATTCTCAAGTATTACTTATATCTGTCTTATTGTAATTTTTCTGTTCTATATTCACTAAAAATACTCCACCGATGTTATGGCATTCCCTTAGAGAGTGACCGTAGAGGGTGTGGGGTGTTACACGTGGTATCAGAGCTTAAGGTTACCAGAACAGATAAATTTTTTAGAAAAACTATTTTCTAAGAATGTTTTTGAAAGGAGTATTTTCAAAAACATGTCTTTTAAGAGAAAAGTTTTTGAAAGAAAAGCATAATCCCCGATAGCCATATCGTTATCTTTCGAATTCTCCTTTTTGAATCTCTTCCTCCCTCGTTTTGAGTTTCCCCTCCGTGTATAGATGATCTTTCTAAGATAGATAAGAATGGAAAACCACTTCAAGGGACTTAGACGATAGTCGGATTAGAAGTTGGTTCAAGAAGGAGGAGGACTGGTAGGTACCTATTGGATAGACGAGGGGAGGAAGGCTCAAATAGTTGTTTGGTTAATGAAGGATGAGACCTCATTGGTGGGAGGTTATGAGCGGAGAATGGGAAGAAGAAGGCGAGTAGTTATCCTTTTGGGAGGAATAGGACACCTTATTAGGGTTGTCCAAAGGGGCAAGGATAAGGTATGGAATCTTCTGGAGGGTAGTTGTATTCCCTCACGGCTAGGGTACCAGATGGGGATAGGACCGTCTAGGTTGGAATTTGGATTTCTTTATTATCCGATTCGAACTTTATTTGATCCTGACGCATCGAGTTCGTTCATCTCATCATTGTTAGTTGAGTCACTGCACTTAGACACCAGTTAGTAGATGATCCCTTTGTTGTTTCAAACCTAATTGGGGCTCCATGATGTGTTTGGGTTTGAAAGTTGCTATACGTAGCATTGAGATTAGATGTGATGCTTTTTGGGCTTCACGAGCTATGGGTTAGTTTTGGGCATGGACTGGTTATCCAGTAGGGGTGCCGTTCTTGATTTTGAAGGGAGAGTTGTTAGGTTTATGACCCGCTTGGGTGACACTCTCGAGATCTCTTGTAATCCCATGGAATCTGTTATGCTAAGCTATCTAGAATCCCTTGACACGTCGGTCGAGAGTTTGCGAACTGTTAGAATGGTCCGGGAATACTCGGATGTGTTTGAGAAGGTGGAGGGCTTACCTCCGGAGCGGGAGATTGACTTCCGAATATATCTGGTAGACAATGCCAAACCAGTACCTTGGCCAGTGTGCCACATGGCTCCTCGTGAGAGGAGGGAACTCCATAAGCAAGTAGGCGATTTGCTTGGGAAGGGGTTCATAAGACGAAGGATATCGGAGTGGGGTGCTCCGGTAGTTTTTGCCATGAGGGCGGATGGGCCCCTTAGACTTTGTGTAGGCTAAAGAGAACTAAATAAATACACAAAGAAGAATAGACACCCATTGCCGAGGATTGATGATCTCTTTGATCAGTTGGTTGGCGCCTCAGTGTTTTCGCAGTGGACTCAGCCACGGAGTTTCATCAGTTGAGAGTGGCTGAGGATAGTATAGAGAAGACTACCTTTAGGACTCCGGATGGTTTTTATGAGTGGCTGGTGATGCCATTTGGTTTGACGAACGCCCCCGCATACTTTGTTGATTTGATGAGAAGGGTGTTCAGGGAGTACCTAAATAAGTTCGTGATGGTCTTTGTAAATGACATCTTGGTCTTTTCTAGGGGCGAAATAAGTTTTCGTATGTGCTCAATAGGTTGAGCAATGCCAGTTAGGGGGAAAACGGTGGTTTTGGAGCGAGACTGGCGAGGACATCTAGAGTTGGACAAGGGCTCAATTATTTGGCCGTTTTTACTAGTATCATCTCACGTAGGTCGTCTGAATTCGAAGAAGGTATCCCTTGGGTGTTTGTCTGATATTGGTTTAGGCCTTTGGGGCTTACATTTGGGGGATGTTGAGTTCGACCAGGGTGGTCTGCGTGAGAGATGGATAGTTGTGACGATTTTGCATGGGAGAATATCTTGATTTTCTCTAGGAGTGGAGAAGAGCATGCCCTACATCTTAGGGAAGTATTGGAGACTCTCCAAGCGCATAGTCTTAAGACAGCAAAAGTGAATAGGATTCTTAGCGTCCTATGAGTTTGAGATAGCGTATACCCATGGCAAGGGTAACACGGTAGCGGACGCCTTAAGTAGAAAAAGGTTATCCTTGAGTTCATTGTCCGTTGAACGACGGAGCTTAGAGTTTATTTCTATGTTTGACTTTAGACCTTCCGTTGACTTTGTACCCGGTTTGCTAGCCTCCTTGGAGGTTAGGCCTACTCTTTTGGGACGAATTGGCGAGGCATAACGAGACGACCCACAGTTGGATGAGTTAGTAGTGAAGCTCATGAGGAGGGGGTCGTCCAGCCATTTGAGTAGGTACACCCTAGATGGTAAGGGGAGGTTGCGTAGAGACGGTAGACTTTGTGTATCGCAAGACAAGGGTTTGGGGAAGGCTGTGCTTGATGATGCACATCGGTCAAAGATGACCATTCATCCCGGTGGGGACAAGATGTACCAAGACATAAAGCGAGTTTTCTTTTGGGACGGTATGAAGAAAGATGTTGCCGGGTATGTCGCTAGATGCTTGGTGTGCTAGCAAATGAAAGCGGAGCAGAAGAAACCCGGTGGGTTGCTTCACCCATTGGAGGTTCCGCTATGGAAGTGGGATAGTGTCTCGATGGATTACCAAGATCGAGGAAGGGTAATACGAGAATTTGGGTGGTAGTAGACAGACTTACTAAGAGCGCCCATTGTATACTCGTGAAGAGTAAGAGAACTGCTCCATGGCAAGCTTCAGCTTACATTCGAGAGATTATTAGATTGCATGGTGTACTTTCCAGTATAGTGAGCGATCGAGATCCTATCTTCACTAGAGAGTTTTGGAAAAAGTTTGCAAGAGGCGGTAGGGACTCAGTTGTGTTTGAGTACCGCATATCATCCTCAGACGGACGGCCAGACCGAGAGGGTGGATCGTATTTTAGAAGACCTTTTGAGGCTATGTATCTTGGATTTTGGAGGTACATGGGAAGAGCATCTTCCATTGGTGGAGTTGCCCGACAGACTTAGTGGTGTACATGATGTATTCCATGTGAGGAAGTGCCTACATGAGACCGCAGAGGCGGCAGAGCCGAGCCTGCTTAAAGAAGTAAAGGTGGAGCGTGATGTGATTATTCGACGAGCTCCTGCTCGCATCCTTGGGTCAGAGATTAGGGAGTTGAGAAACAGAGAGGTTCGACTAGTCAGAGTGAAAAGGGGAGAAGGAGAAAGCAATGTTACTTGGGAGACAGAAGCAAAGATGCGTTCGTTATACCCATTCCTTTTTGAGGGTATGTCCTTTAAATGTCTCCTCTATCGTTTGCCTAGTGCTTATCTTATCTTTAGTATGCCCTCTCATTAGTATCTTTGACCTTTAGATAGGGTAAACCTATGGTTGAAACATGTGTTTGAGACATGTTATGATTGATGGATGCATGTGGATGCAAGTGTTTGCTAGTGGTTGCTCGTGGATGCATATACACACACTCTAGACACTAGATCGGCTCAATCACTTCATATTGCATATTGCATAAAATTGTGTGTAGGTAACTATATTAATGGATGTATAATGGTTGTGTTATCACATGGATGATGCATTTTGGTGAATGATTGTGCACTCATGTAGATATTGTATGTGTCGATAGGGTTCTCTCGCATACATAATGGATGCACGGCACTATCATGGTTTGCATATGTTCATACATTAGATAGGGAACATATACACACACTTTTTGCATATGCTCATACATCATTAGAAATTGTTCTAAGGACAATGGATGCTCGTGTTTGATGAATTGAGTAGATGGTTGTTTGGATGGTAGGATATGCATTCTCCTTAGCTTAGAGATTTCGGGGACGAAATCCTTTAAGGAGGGGAGAATGTAACACCCCGAATTTCGGGTAATGCTAAAATTCACTAATTACAGAATAAATAATCTCAGATGTGAGAATTGGGGGAAACGGGCTGCGTCATTGCGTTCGTCTCGGAAAAATACGCGAAATATAGTCCGAGTTTTCGAGAATCGGAGTCCGTATGGCCCGGATATGGCCCAATGAAGTTTACGGAAAATTCAAAGTTCAAAAACAGATTTAAAAATTCAGGTTCAAATTTCAAAATGGGGCCATTGGGCGCAGGCGGGGAAAATTCCCGCCTAACTACCCAAGTCGACAGGCCTGTCGACTGGGCAGTCGACTTGGCTAGGACCAAGTCGACAGCCCTGTCGACTTGGGTGTCGACAGGGGGTGCTCGGCAGGTCTAACCTGATGCACCATTTTAGGGATTGGCTGTGTTTTGGGCTGTTCTCTAGAAGCTTCCGAGATCTGATGGTCCTAATCTAACCTAGGGTTAATCTAAAGGCCTAAAACACTTGCCTAATCCTATAAATAAGACCCTAAGCTAGCCCTAAATGATCATAATCCTATCTCCTAACTAAACTATGCCAAAATTTTCTATGATCATGGCCTCCACCCAAAACCCTAGCCTCAATCCTCTTATGAAACTATTTCTATGAAGGCTTTCATGTTCATACAAGCATCTTTGAGTTGTTTAAGTGATCTTTAGCTTGCATTCATCATCAAGTTGCAAGCTTTATGTTCAAGGCTAGAGTTTTTGGGTAATTTGTGGCAAGGGTTTGCTTATGGGAGCTTAGTGGTGAGTTCCTATAGCCTTAATAATCAATTGTTAAATTGATTATGGTAGGATGTGATAAGATTTGGCTATGTTTGTGGAATCAATGTGTTTATGCAAGTTTAGTATAGTGTATGATTGTGTGTTTTGCAAGTTTCATGTTATATGCAAGTTTAATGCTATGTTTTATGATGCAAAACACTATGTTGAACATTGATTCATATGTAACATGTTATGCAAGCTATATGTGAAGTTCATATGCAAGTTTATATGTAACATGTTATGCGAGTTATGTATTTGGTTTTATGCATGCTAAGTATTTGGTTTTATGCATGCTAAGTAATTGGTTTTATGCATGCTAAGTATTTGGTTGTATGCATGCTAAGTGTTTGGCCATATGCAAGTTATGATGCAAGTTCATATGCAAGTTATGATGCAAGTTCATATGCAAGTTATGATGCAAGTTCATATGCAAGTTATGATGCAAGTTCATATGCAAGTTTGCCTCTATGTATGACATAAGTCCATGTGCAAGTTCATCCTTTTTTAGACCAATGACATGTTTGCAAGTTGACACCTTTATGATAGGTCTATGACATGAACATTTAAGCAAGTTACCTTCCTTATGACATATGTGATTCATGCAAGTTTGCGTTGGTTATGTATGCAAGTTGGGTTTATGGTCATATATGCAAGTTGACACCTTTTAAACCCATGATAATGCTAATGATATGCTAAGTTGAACCCATTGTGTGTATGATGAATCTTCTCTTTTGAAGTATGTCATGTTAACGTGTTTACGTGGGAACGATGGGGTAAAAATCAATGAACACATAAAATTATGTGAAGTGGGTATGATTAAACATACCGTAAAATGGATGGACATAATTGGGAATTTACCTATTAAGTTAGGTCTACCCATATTATGGAATTGGGAATTTACCTATTGAGTTAGGTCTACCCATATTATGGAATTGGGAATTTACCTATTGAGTTAGGTCTACCCATATTCTTAAATATTTGTAATTAATTAGGGATAATTAATACAAATTATGGGGGTGATTAATTAGGTGGAATTAATCTACTGAGACACGAGGTTGGACCCTTTTGTAGCATAAGACTGCCCGGAACCGACCGGCAAATCCAGTGGCTACAAATGATTGGCCCAATGTGAGAGGTCTTAGTCATAAACTAAATACATGACAAGTGTAAAGACACGAGGTTAGACTCTGTTATGGTGTAAGGCTGCCCGGAACCAACCGACATATCCAGCTGCCATAAAAGACAGTCTAATGTGAGAGGTCTTTACAAAGGTCACGATCTTAATTAATTAAGAAACACTTAACCAAATTAGCATGTAGAGGGGCATGAGGGGTTAAGTGGGTGCCTTGGGTGGCATGTAGTAACTAGTGGGGGTGCCTTGGGTGGCATGAGGAAACTAGTGGGTTGCCTTGGGTGGCAATAGAAAATACGATTAGAATACTTAACCAAAGTGGAACATGTAATTAAACATGATTAAAGGGTTAAGTAAGTGCCTTGGGTGGCATGTGGGAATCAAGTAAGTGCCTTGGGTGGCATGTGGGAATCAAGTAAGTGCCTTGGGTGGCATGTGGAAATCTAGTGGGTGCCTTAAGTGGCAATCGAAATATAATTAAATAACAAGCTTAAGTAGTAGCTTGTGGGGGCCTTAAGTGGCAATTGAAATATAATTAAATGACAAGCTTAAGTAGTAGCTTGTGGGGGCCTTAAGTGGCAACTGAAATATAAGGACAAGCTTAAGTAGTAGCTTGTGGGGGCCTTAAGTGGCAATTAAAATATAATTAAAGGACTTAACCAAAAATTTGTAACATGTAGGTGGACATGGTTAACGAGTTAAGTAGATAAAATGGCAAGCTTAAGTAGTAGCTTGTGGGGAGGCCCATTTCAACCAATATCCCAAACGTATCTTTGTGGGCTCGACCCAGGTTGAGGACGGGACACGCATATTGGGCTTGACTGTAAGAGGCCAAAACGGGGTAGCGGTGGCAACGCGAGTCCAACGGGTTTCATATGCGTGTGTGGACCCGGGCTGGTAGGTAAGACGTTGTTACATCGTGTAGGTATAAGCCGTGCACCATTGATTATCGGGTTGCCACTTTGGGGAGTGATACACCCCACTGTAGGGCCAGCACGGGTATCTACGGTAGGGAGCCGATCGCTTTGGGGGTAGTGGGTACACCTAGTGGAGATAGGGGCAGACGGCACCTATGTAGTCAGCTAGGGGTACACGAAACTACTGGGTAAAATTACTAAATACACTTAGTGGGATCAACCTTTAAGTAGGAATTACCCTTGGGTGGGTAGAACTGGTGTGGTGCAGTGTAGGAATTACCCTTGGGTGGGTAGATCTGGGGTGGTGCAATCTAGTAATTATCCTTGGGTGGATAAATGCGTCTTTTCGGTTATCTTAGTACATCCTGTGTTTAGTTGGCTACTTAGTGTAGTCATTATCCCCAGAGGTACCATACCTTGTTTATATCATACCCTAATTACTTTAATGATTGTATTATTAGGGTTATAGGACTCACTCAGACTTATGTCTGACCCCGTTGTTTCTTTATCTTTTTCCCAACCCTCAAGTTTTCAGAGTGGGCCTAGCACTAGTGGGCTTTGATCAGACTGCTTTATCTATCTTTTGGAGTTTGGACCGTGGATGTAAAGCTCAGTTTATCTTTTCTATTATGGCTATTAGGTTATGTAGTGGGATTATGTACTTTTGTTTTTATCAGGATGGATATTATGTACTTGACTCTTATTTATGGTTTTGGTGTAACCAAACATGTTTTACTTTCCGCTGAATGAAATGATGTTTTTAAATTCTCAAGTATTACTTATATCTGTCTTGTTGTAATTTTTCTGTTCTATATTCACTAAAAATACTCCACCGATGTTATGGCATTCCCTTAGAGAGTGACCGTAGAGGGTGTGGGGTGTTTACTATATACGCGGGTTGTTCGGAAAGGCCGGGTTTATACTCATTCTGAATAACCGATTCGACGAAAAGTCGAAGATGATGATGGTGGTCGAAGACTTTCGGTCTTCGAATCGGTTATGCAAGTTATGATGCAAGTTCATATGCAAGTTATGATGCAAGTTCATATGCAAGTTTGCCTCTATGTATGACATAAGTCCATGTGCAAGTTCATCCTTTTTTAGACCAATGACATGTTTGCAAGTTGACACCTTTATGATAGGTCTATGACATGAACATTTAAGCAAGTTACCTTCCTTATGACATATGTGATTCATGCAAGTTTGCGTTGGTTATGTATGCAAGTTGGGTTTATGGTCATATATGCAAGTTGACACCTTTTAAACCCATGATAATGCTAATGATATGCTAAGTTGAACCCATTGTGTGTATGATGAATCTTCTCTTTTGAAGTATGTCATGTTAACGTGTTTACGTGGGAACGATGGGGTAAAAATCAATGAACACATAAAATTATGTGAAGTGGGTATGATTAAACATACCGTAAAATGGATGGACATAATTGGGAATTTACCTATTAAGTTAGGTCTACCCATATTATGGAATTGGGAATTTACCTATTGAGTTAGGTCTACCCATATTATGGAATTGGGAATTTACCTATTGAGTTAGGTCTACCCATATTCTTAAATATTTGTAATTAATTAGGGATAATTAATACAAATTATGGGGGTGATTAATTAGGTGGAATTAATCTACTGAGACACGAGGTTGGACCCTTTTGTAGCATAAGACTGCCCGGAACCGACCGGCAAATCCAGCGGCTACAAATGATTGGCCCAATGTGAGAGGTCTTAGTCATAAACTAAATACGTGACAAGTGTAAAGACACGAGGTTAGACTCTGTTATGGTGTAAGGCTGCCCGGAACCAACCGACATATCCAGCTGCCATAAAAGACAGTCTAATGTGAGAGGTCTTTACAAAGGTCACAATCTTAATTAATTAAGAAACACTTAACCAAATTAGCATGTAGAGGGGCATGAGGGGTTAAGTGGGTGCCTTGGGTGGCATGTAGTAACTAGTGGGGGTGCCTTGGGTGGCATGAGGAAACTAGTGAGTTGCCTTGGGTGGCAATAGAAAATACGATTAGAATACTTAACCAAAGTGGAACATGTAATTAAACATGATTAAAGGGTTAAGTAAGTGCCTTGGGTGGCATGTGGGAATCAAGTAAGTGCCTTGGGTGGCATGTGGGAATCAAGTAAGTGCCTTGGGTGGCATGTGGAAATCTAGTGGGTGCCTTAAGTGGCAATCGAAATATAATTAAATAACAAGCTTAAGTAGTAGCTTGTGGGGGCCTTAAGTGGCAATTGAAATATAATTAAATGACAAGCTTAAGTAGTAGCTTGTGGGGGCCTTAAGTGGCAATTGAAATATAAGGACAAGCTTAAGTAGTAGCTTGTGGGGGCCTTAAGTGGCAATTAAAATATAATTAAAGGACTTAACCAAAAATTTGTAACATGTAGGTGGACATGGTTAACGAGTTAAGTAGATAAAATGGCAAGCTTAAGTAGTAGCTTGTGGGGAGGCCCATTTCAACCAATATCCCAAACGTATCTTTGTGGGATCGACCCAGGTCGAGGATGGGACACGCATATTGGGCTTGACTGTAAGAGGCCAAAACGGGGTAGCGGTGGCAACGCGAGTCCAACGGGTTTCATATGCGTGTGTGGACCCGGGCTGGTAGGTAAGACGTTGTTACATCGTGTAGGTATAAGCCGTGCACCATTGATTATCGGGTTGCCACTTTGGGGAGTGATACACCCCACTGTGGGGCCAGCACGGGTATCTACGGTAGGGAGCCGATCGCTTTGGGGGTAGTGGGTACACCTAGTGGAGATAGGGGCAGACGGCACCTATGTAGTCAGCTAGGGGTACACGAAACTACTGGGTAAAATTACTAAATACACTTAGTGGGATCAACCTTTAAGTAGGAATTACCCTTGGGTGGGTAGAACTGGTGTGGTGCAGTGTAGGAATTACCCTTGGGTGGGTAGATCTGGGGTGGTGCAATCTAGTAATTATCCTTGGGTGGATAAATGCGTCTTTTCGGTTATCTTAGTACATCCTGTGTTTAGTTGGCTACTTAGTGTAGTCATTATCCCCAGAGGTACCGTACCTTGTTTATATCATACCCTAATTACTTTAATGATTGTATTATTAGGGTTATAGGACTCACTCAGACTTATGTCTGACCCCGTTGTTTCTTTATCTTTTTCCCAACCCTCAGGTTTTCAGAGTGGGCCTAGCACTAGTGCGCTTTGATCAGACTGCTTTATCTATCTTTTGGAGTTTGGACCGTGGATGTAAAGCTCAGTTTATCTTTTCTATTATGGCTATTAGGTTATGTAGTGGGATTATGTACTTTTGTTTTTATCAGGATGGATATTATGTACTTGACTCTTATTTATGGTTTTGGTGTAACCAAACATGTTTTACTTTCCGCTGAATGAAATGATGTTTTTAAATTCTCAAGTATTACTTATATCTGTCTTGTTGTAATTTTTCTGTTCTATATTCACTAAAAATACTCCACCGATGTTATGGCATTCCCTTAGAGAGTGACCGTAGAGGGTGTGGGGTGTTACAGATGTAAAGACTTTCGGTCTTCGACCATCATCATCATCTTCGACTTTTCGTCGAATCAGTTATTCAGAATGGGTATAAACCCGGCCTTTCCGAACAACCCGCGTATATAGTAAACAAATGTTACCGAAACACAACATACGCCTCATTCCAATACATCAGTCACTAACCGTAAATTAGCAAGAGAACAGTTCCCCAAATATTAACCCCGAAGGCCGAAACCAACATCAGATCAATACCCAGGAAACCATCCTTCTTAGCTAACCTACAGTTAGTTTCTAAATTTCACGTTCTTAGGGAAAGGTTCCCATTAATTTTATCAAAGATAAATTCTTTAATCTTCCTTTGGATATCATTTCAAACCAAATTATGGTTTTCCAAACTAGTCGGGATTAGCGAACCACACCGAAGTAATTATTTATTTTATTTCCCAATCCCAACCTATTCATCCCATGAAGCAAAACTGGTAATACTCCATATCTAATACCACGGTGTTATCGGCAAAATTAATTACCATTCCACATCCAAATCTAATTAAAGATTTAACTATCGCGTTGAAGCAAAACTGGTGATACTCCATTCTCGATCTTTTCAATCTAATTAAAGATTCATTAAAACTCCACTTAGTTTTAATCTTTAACTGGGTTAAAGAATCAGTGTCATTTAAAACACGGTTCACTATAAACCCAAAATCACATTACATTTCAATCAGACCCTAACCATAAATTAGCAAGTGAGCAATTCCCTAAGTATTAACCCCGAAGGCCGAAACCAACATCAGATCAATACCCCAGAAACCATTCAACTTAACTAATCTCCAGTTAGTTTCTGATTTTCTTAACTCCTTTGGATCTAAGAACAGTATTATTGAAGATACCGTTCACGACAACCCAAAATCACATTCTATTAATTATCAGGTTAAAGAACAAGTGTTATTTAAAACACTGTTCACGTTAAACCCAAAAATCAATACCAATTCAATTCCAATTAAATATTATTTAATTGGTACACTTCATTAAATCTAAATAAAAGATTTAATCTTTTTCTCAACTGGGCTTAAGAATAGTGTTAATGAAGACACCATTCACGACAAACCCAAATCACATTTGATATTAAATACAAGGCTCTGAATAGAAAATATATCGGTTTATATTCAATATCAAATTCTGCGACCAACAAATACCGTATTGGAAATAACGATATAAATATATCTTTCAAATTTCCATAACAACATCTGTATAATCACGAAATCCAACATCGAAATAATCCAAAGACAATTTCGATTCAAATCCATTCCAATTCAATTATTGGAAATCCTGGTTACTTTTAAAACCCTTTCAAATCAAATTTATTTATTTAAAAATAAATAGAATTTTAATTCTAGTTCAAAACTAGTTCATTTCGATAAAAATCTATTTTTATCTTTTCAAATATGGAGTTTTTCATCCCAATTTTTCCCAAATCATTTCTTATGATTTTACACAAATTATTACCATTTTTAATAATTTTATCAAGGCCCGTACAGTCGATTTCCATCAACGGCCATCGAACTGCACTTACAGCGACCTTTTCCAAATTTGATTTGGACATAATTCCAAATCCAACCGTTTGATTTCAAATTTCTAATATTCGTTAGAAATCTCTTTTCGATACGAACCCAACGGTTCCGGTTTTAGGAGAATCTGACGGTCATATCTCCCGCAATGTCTGTTTGAAGTCAATGGTCGAAATTTACGAACTGCCGCAGCGCGACGCGTTCTATTCATGCCATGATATTATATATATAATATATACTTCGTCGATTTCCTTTTAAAACGTATTATATAAATCGTTTTAAAATTCGTTTTCGAAACGATTTCAACTTCCTTTTCAAATTCAAATCAAAATTGAATTTTCTCTTATAAATTCGTTTTAAATCCATTTCAATTCGAACTCGTTTTCTATTCAATTCAATTCGAATTGGTTTTCTATTCAATTCAATTCGAATTCGTTTTCTATTCAATTCAATTTCAATTCATTTTCTATTCAATTCAATTTGAATTTGTTTTCTATTCAATTCAATTTGAATTCGTTTTCTATTCAATTCAATTTGAATTCGTTTTCTATTCAATTCAATTCGAATTCGTTTTCTATTCAATTCAATTCGTTTTCAATTCAATTCGAATTCGTTTTCTATTCAATTCAATTCGAATTCGTTTTCTATTCAATTCAATTCGAATTCGTTTTCTATTCAATTCAATTCAAATTCGTTTTCTATTCAATTCAATTCGTTTTCTTTTCAAAATATCAGATTTTGAATTCACTTTCGATGTTCATTATAATTTGGATAAAATCGATATAAATATCGTTCACGTCAAAATGGCGTCAATCTAATCAACACGACTTCAAATATTTCTATTTTCAAATATTCTATTTCAAATATTCTATTTGAAATATTTCTATCTCAAATATTTCTTTTTTCAAATATTTCTATTTCCAATATTGAATGAGGTCCAATCAATTACCATATAATGTTAATTATATGGATTTTCTACAACACACGTATACAATAACAACGATGAATAATCAACCATCATCCAAAGTGCATTCTACACTGTATAAGCATCGAATATAAATATTTAACGCTCATAACAGTCTGTCAATCAATCGATCGACATACAACTAAACAATTGGGATTAGTGTACATCAAATATCATCCCAATACCTGTGTGGGGTTTCAAACAATCAAACACAGATTTTATTTGTGCAGTTGGGCGATGTGTAAAATTTATCGTCCCAATCAATATCATTCAAATGTGTGTATATAAACAAATCGTCCGATTTGTTTATTTTTATTTCATTTCATATACACGTTAAAAATTCTATTTTTAACTATAAAATATTTTCCACTATAAAATATTTTATTTCAACTATATAAATGTTTTATTTCATTTCACATCACATCACACAATCAACTACACATCAAAATCAAACAAACAAGCATACAAGCCGTCCATGGTCTGTGGACGACGGGTGTCGGGTGCTACTAAACACCGTCTGCATCCTAGTATATATTATTAACTAGAAAACAAAATTAAAAGGTGAGAAGTTCTCACCAAAGCTATCCCAACTCCACGACACTTCATATGTAGAAAATCTCCGTCGTTTCTTCTTTCGTCACTTTCGTCATTCGTATTCACTACCTATATAAAAATCGAATTTTTACTTCGCTATTCAATATATAAAAATCGAATTTTTTACTTCGCTATCCAATATATAAAAATCGAATTTTTACTTCACTATTCAATATATAAAAATCGAATTTTTACTTTGTTATTCAATATATAAAAATCGAATTTTTAATATGCCACTAGTGTAAAAATTATATTTTTAACCTTCTACTATAATAAAAATTATATTTTTAACCTTCTACTATAATAAAAATTATATTTTTATTTCGCTACTTCTATAAAAATTGTATTTTTAATCTCTCTATATAATAAAAATTATATTTTTATTACATCACTCGTATAAAAACCATATTTTTATTTTAATTACCTTCATATAAAAATATATAATCTTTGCATATATATATAATATGCTATTCTTTTCGCTTGTAGAAAAATCTAAGTTTTTCTTCTATACAAAAAATCCAATCTTTCTTTTCTTCTTCATGCTTTCCTTACTAGAACATAAATGAATAAAAAGGAAAAGAGTACAAATAAAGTAAAATAAAACTTACATTTTAATTGGACTTCCAGAGGGGAGGGGGTCTGCGTCAAACGAAGGGGAGTAGGTGCAGGAGGCGGCGGCATTGTTCGTCGAAGGGGGCCAGTGGCGGGCGGATGAAGGTTGGCGTTGGTGGCTAGGGTTGGGTGCGGCTTCAGGTTTTGGGCTGCGTTGAGGGGGCTACGGGTTTTAGCTGAAGTGGGGGAGAGAGAGGCGGAGTAAGGAGATGGAGGAGCGGTGGTGGAGGCGCAGGCGTTGGGGAGGCCGGCGGTGGGAAGGGGCGACGGATGAATCGAGGCTGCATCGTTTCTTTTTATTTTTTTATTTCCTTTGACCTAGTTGCATCTGAGAATAGTGAGGGAGGGTGGAGAGTGTAAAGGGAATTTTATAATTTAATTATTTATTTAATCCAAAAAGCAACTTTTTATCTCTAACTCGAAATCGAACCCACCGACTGTCGTCCCTAGCATATTACTCCCGTTCTGAACACAACGGGATATGTTTCGCTAGCCAATTCGATCGTTTGAATCAGTTTCCGTTGAATTTAAAATATAAATCAGTATATATTCAATTTGAACGCACATTTCAAATCAACGGGGTCACATACTAACTTGAAAAATTCCAGAAAAATAATTTCTAGGTTCGTATTGACGATACGGTCCTAACAAAACTAATTTCATCGAATTCTGAGACCGTTTGAAAAATGGCCATTTTCCAGTCGATTAAAATCAACTAAAACTGGTCAAACGTGTTTTCCTTTGCCACGCTCACATATTGATTCGAAAAGTTATGAAAATTGGAATCTAGCAATAACTTGACATTACGGATCCAACAAAAGTGGTTTCGTCGAAAACCGAGGTCGTTTGCAAAAATTCCATTTTTAAGGGCCTGAATTCTATAGCGATTATTCAGAATTTTCAACTGGACATATCCTTTGATTCCCGCTATGAAATTTCGATTTTTTGGATTCGTTGGAAAGATAGTCACAATTAGATTCCATTATTTTTGGTTTCACTAAAATCCGGTTTATTTTGCACCCGGTACATTCATTTGAATTTTGAAATCGAATTATCGAACTACCGCGCCATTTTCAATTCCTTTTTTACATAAATAAATTATATACATTCTAACGACGACGAATATAAATATATACGTTCGAATTCCATTCAAACTAAATTTTTCTCGTCGTTTTTATTTAAAATATTCATTTTAAATATTCAAAATTCATTAAAATTTCCAAAATAAAAATTTTAAATTGGCCCAGATTTTCGGGTTATTACAAATCCATTACTAATCTTCATCATAAAAGAATCTCCATAAATTATACCATATCTCAACCATATAATTATAAAAATACATCTCAAATTATCACTAAAATTCACCATAAAAGAATCTTCATAAATTATACCTTATCTCATTGGTATAAATATAAATATATCTCAAATCCATCTTAATAGAACCCGGAAGGAATACAAAACATCATATTAGAAACCACCATTAAACATGCATATAAATAAGTCTCTTTTTTTCTTTCTTACATAAGGCAATAATAAAGAATCATAATCAAAATGGAGAAGCGAAACATCAAGAAACTTCAAGAAATACCGCACGTGCTTACATCTTGACTAGTACTACATCTTGATACCATCCATCGTGATGACTAGGGCCATAAGAATCATAAACATCTTAATGACTATAGCCGAAACATCATGATGCCCTTGGTCACAAAATCCGAGGAATAACATCGTGGTGATTGAAGTCACAAATATCGTGATTATCGTGACGGCTATAGTCAAAATCATCGTTATGACTCCAATAGTGTACTTGGTAATAGTACTAGTAACATCTTGAATGTGTCTCAACTTCTCAAATAGGAACCCAATAGGCGTTAACGTACGTCCTATACTATAGGTTCGCACCTATTGGTTTACTAATCGTTAGCCGATGCCACATAAAAAACCCATTATAAAGCATCTTAAACATCAGAAACATCGTGAAACATATATTGAAACACCCCACCCTCCATTAAGGCCACTCACAAAGGGAATGCCTTAACATTGGTGGAGATTTGTAAGTAAAAGTCACAGATAAAACACAAGACAGATATAAACAAATATATATAAGCAGCGGAAAACAAACAGACTTTTTATTTCATAAATATGTGTTCATACAAAACATTTCCATAACTATCACATAATAACTTCCAAAACATTACAACATCACTTCTGTCTTGGTTATTAAATAAAGAAGCATAAAACATAATAAAAACTTCATAAATCCCCATGATTGTGTCCAACAGCCATAGCCAAGGAGAGGGAGTCCAAACCGTACATCTACTATCTTGAAGCTTGCAAAGAGTCTGACTAAGCTGAGTTGTTTCCTCTCTGTAGACCTGGAGGGGGGAACGGAAGAAAAGAAGACGAAATAAAATAGGGTCAGACATAAAGCCTGGTAAGTCTAGTGACTCTTCAGTATGAGAATAAGAGTAAGGGCATGATAAGTATAAACTGGAAATATGAAAGTATCATAGACTAAGATAAAGCAATTTGAATCGAATATACTATCGCACCCCATACTATATCTCTGCACCTACTTGTATTGTCTTAACTGCCACCCCATGCAGGAGGTAAAGTGATCCACTTTTTCTAAAGATCGGCTCCTACTCGCATAATCATTTATGTCTTACGGTCCCCAAAGATTGTAGATACCTATGCTGGTCCGACCATGGGTTGTATCTAGTCCCATGGTGGCGGCCCAACACAAAACTAGAAATGCATAGGTTACACTACTGGTGCCCCCAGTGCCCTATTTGTCTTCTCCGAAGTGTGTGCACGCTCGCACTCCGTTAGAACCCACACTATTGCACCCACCGCCGTCGCTTTGACCGCTTACAATCAGCCCAGTAATTGTGCCCCACCCTACCTAGTTTCAGGGTACCATGATACCTAATTGGGTTACTGCTTAAATGGGTCCCCGTTACTAGGGTTTTCTAGTCAAACATGTTAAGTGGTTAAGTGTTTGTATTTACCTAACCCCACCCATCAGTTTAATTAACATGTTAAATTGGTTAAGTGTTTCAGTTAACTTAACCCTACCATCCTGACAATCTGTCCTTAGCTTTTTAAAGCACCGACCACTCACATTAGACAGGTATTGTTACGATTACTGGATGTGTCGGTCGGTTCCGGGCAGATTTACACCGTAACTCAGTCTAACCTCGGGTCCTTATTGGGCTTCATGCTTAGCCACCCATATTGGATAGGTATTGTTGTGACTACTGGACAGCCGGGCGGGTCCGGGCGGGTTTACATCACAACTCAATCCAACCTCGTGTTAAGCATACTCGTATTTTCTAAATTTACATATTTGTCTTTATTACTTGTTATATGTAAATTTGTTAACAATTAAATGTTATGGCCCACTTTCCAAGTTCATCCTTTTTGGTATAAGAATTTATACCATTCAAGTGTCACCAATTTTTGGCATGTGACAAACATGCCATTTTCATATATTTTCACCAATTTATGTCAAGTATTACCAATATTCCCAACGTTACCCCATTTAAATATTAAGCTAACAATCTTAGCCTAATTTTCGTTCGTATGGTTTTTAACATATAATATTAGGCTAAAAACTTAGCCTAATTTAGCGCACGCAAAATTGGCATAAGGGAATTCGTAAACATAAATATGACATAGGTGTAAACTTGGCATTTTTTGACATAGTCAATATGAACATCATAGGTGTGAACTTGCGAAATAGTCAATATGAATGTCATAGGTGTGAACTTGCAACATAGACTAATCAACATACATGTGAATTTATAACATAGCCTAAATCAACTTTCATATATGTGAACTTTCATTGAAATAGGGATCTAACCAAATAGGTGTCACACAAATTAGCATATGATTTAGACAACATAAGCCTAAACATGTTTTGAATCTAGGCATAACATCGAACATAACCAGCATATGACAAGAATATAACATGTCCTCAAAGTATGTATAATTT
This sequence comes from Allium sativum, assembly GCA_030737875.1. NCBI lineage: Eukaryota > Viridiplantae > Streptophyta > Magnoliopsida > Asparagales > Amaryllidaceae > Allium > Allium sativum. The sequence continues at coordinate 1,033,715,880 of CM060916.1, read as the reverse complement.
CATCGCCTGTGTGAACTAGGTCCAAATCATATGTCTAATTACAACATGTAACATATATTAAAGTGGATCTTAACATGGATCCAATTAGGAATTTGCAACTTTTGTATAAACATAGGAGCATGTATATGAACATAACCATTTAGGCATAGGTGTTTTCAGCATAAAGTATGCATACAACCTATATAATCACATAAACATATATGTGTAGATTACAACATGAACTATACAACTTGCATGCGATGTTGTTTTCATTCTAAATGTACAATAGGATCAACATAAACTCAATTATACCACAAACATCACAATACCACAGTTCATTACATCGCATATGAACCAACATCGTTGTTATACAATAACACAATTCCATTCCCAATTTACTTCGAATCAAGACTTAATTTTATTCACATCGGAAAAATCACTATACTTACAACAAACGACGGTCTTGTTTTCTGATTTCTGAGTTCTGAATTTGAATTGCTTTCCTTTGGGTAGACTAACGTTGACTTGATTATTGTTTTAACTTTAATTTGGCTTGTCTCAAAGCTTTTCTACCAGTGGAGGCTACTCTTGGCTTCCTTCCAGCAGCATGATGACTCTATCTCCAATTTATTTGTGTGAATTTAGGTTTAGACTCAAGTTGTATTTATAGAATTTTAAATTAATTAGAGTCGTCGATGAAGCTAGAGTGAATCCAGACTATCCATCTCAAGAGCAGCCAATCAGAAAGCGACATGTAAGCCCTAGTGACATAGCCAAGCCCCAAAAATCGACCAGAAACCCGACCAGGCCAGCTAGGGCCAAACCAGGTCGACTGGGCAATTCTACCCCCAGGTTGACCCTATGGTTGACCTGGTCACCCAGGTCGACCCCCATGTCGACCTGGCGCCTGGGCGGGAATATTCCCGCCCAGCCTAATTTGGGTCTGAATTCGAAATTTGAACTAAATTTTGAACCGTTTGAAGTTAGGATTTGAATTCTGAAACTTCCGGAGGTCATAACTCGCTCATACGGAGTCCAATTCACGCAAACTCAGATTCTATCTCAGGAAGAATTCCGAGACGAGCACAATGGCGTAACCCGTTTCCCTTAATTCTTTCATTAAGGATTAATTATACTGTAATTTGTTAATATACAGTTAATAGAAAATTCGGGGTGTTACATTCTCCCCTCCTTAAAGGATTTCGTCCCCGAAATCTTCATGTCTAGGAGAACGTACATCCAATCGTCCATCTACTCAATCATCAAACACAGACGTTCATTGTCCTTAAAAGACTTCTAATGCTTCATGATCATATGCACAGTGTGTGTACATGTCCTTATCTAATCCAAAATCAGGCGGTCTATTGATTCAGTTGACCTCCTTAATGCAAATCATGTAAGTGCCTTGAATCCAATATGTATGCAAATTTTTCCCTACTCATAATTCTACATGAGTGCGCAACCATTCATACAAATGCGGCATCCATATGACAACATATCAAGTTTCAACCGCATACAAATATGAATACATATATGCATATGCAATATGAAGTGACTGAGCCGATCTAAAACCAAGGTTGTGTGTGTATATGCGTCCACGAGAAACTAGTAGCAACCACTTGCGACCACTTGCAGCCATCACCATAACATGTTTCAAATACATGTTTACATTCAAAGGGGTTTCTACCTAAGGATAAAGGATAATATCGAGGAGATTATACCTAAAAATATAGATACAAGCACAACTTAAGGAAAAAGGGAGGTCAAAGGTGTACCCTCGAAAAGAAAAGGGTAGGCCGCACGTATTCTGTCTTCAGTTTCCCAAGTTGCGTCTTCCTCGGTGTCGCTCCACTGAACTTTAGTGAGCTTGACTTCGCGGTTGCGTATCTTTTTCACTTCAGTTCCTACGATTCGAGTTGGAACTCTCCTTACAGTTGCTTCGCGTTCTAGTTTGGCTTCTTCTAGAATGCTCAGCTCCACCACTTCCGCAGATTCATGTAGACATTTTCGGAGATGAGAAACGTGAAAGACGTTGTGAATTCCAGCCAACCATTCAGGCAGCTCTACTCTATAAGCCATTTTAACAATCTTCTCGATGATAGGGAACGGTCCTACAAATCTAGGTGCTAGTTTTCTTGCGGATCCAAAGCGAACGACATTCCTTAAAGGAGATACCTTAAGAAAACCCTGTCCCCAACCTCAAACTCAAGGTCGGTCCTTCTTTTGTCGGCGTAGGATTTCTGTCTGTCTTGGGCTGTCTTCATTCTCCTTCATATCAAGTCCACTTTTTTTGAAGTCTCTCGAATCATGTCTGGCCCAAGTATAAGTTTGTCAGTAGACACCCACCAACAAGTTGGTGATCGGCACGGTCTTCCATATAGAGCTTCGAAGGGCGCCATACCGATGGTGGCTTGGTAACTGTTGTTGTAGGCGAATTCTATTAAAGGAAGAGATCCTCCCAAGTCCCTCCGAAGTCAAGAACATGTAGTCTCAAAAGATCTTCCAATACCCTATTCACCCTTTCTGTCTGACCATCAGTTTGGGGGATATAGGTCATGCTCAAGCATAACTGTGTGCCTACAGCTTCTTGCAGACTCCGCCAAAATTCGCTCGTAAAATGGGATCTCTGTCACTCACTATGCTGGAGGGTATCCCATGGAGTCGAACTATTTCCTTGAGATAAAGAGAAGCTAAAGACGAGGCAGTCCTTCTACTCTTGATAGATATAAAGTGGGCGCTTTTAGTGAGCCTGTCCGCTATTACCCAAATGCTAGTATTGCCCCTTCTTGACCTAGGCAACCCATCAATGAAGTCCATTGAAATGCTATCCCACTTCCATTGCGGGACTTCTAGAGGATGAAGCAGTCCTCCAGGCTTCTTCTGTCTTGCCTTGACCTGTTGGCATATCATGCACTTAGAAACGAAATCTACCACGTCCTTCTTCATGCCGTCCCAAAAGAAAACTCTCTTTATGTCCTTGTACATTTTGTCCCCGCCTGGGTGTATTGTCATCTTGGAATGATGTGCTTCCTCGAGAACCTTCTTTACCAACTCCCTCGCTTATGGGACACATAGTCTTCCATCTCGCCTTAGCCAACCCTTATCATCGATGGAGCACCTATTGAGGTGACTGGAAGTTTCACCCCTAATTTTCTTATCAATCACATTAACAAGCTGAGGGTCTTCACATTGTGCGGCCCATATTGAGTCTAAAAGAGTGGGCCGTACTTCTAGGGATGCCAATAAACCAGGTACAAAATCAGTGGATGGCCTAAAGTCAAAACTGGCTATATACTCCAAGCTTTGCCTTTTCATAAAGAGAGGGCTTAAGGTCAGTTTCTTTCGGCTCAACGCGTCTGCTACTACGTTGCCTTTGCCAGGAGTATAGGAAATTTCAAAATCATACGAGGCAAGGGATTCCATCCATCTTTGCTGCCTTAAATTAAGATCTTTCTGCGAGAAGAGATACTTCAACGATTTATGGCCAATATATAATTCGAACTTCTCACTTAGGAGATAATGGCGCCAAGACTTAAGCGCAAAGACGATGGCGGCAAACTCAAGATCGTGGGTTCGGTAGTTCTTTTCATGAGCTTTCAATTGTCTTCCACCATAAGCTACTACCCTCCCTTCCTGCATTAGAACAACACCTAGCCACGTACCACAAGCATCTGTATATACTGTGAACATCTTGCTTTCATCAGGCAAAGTCAGAACCGGGGCTGTTGTGAGAGCCCTTTTTAAGCGTTGGAAAGCAATATCACAGTCCAAATCCCAAGCAAATGCTAGATTCTTCTTTGTTATCCTTGTGAGTAGAGCTAAGATTTTCGCGAAATCCCTAATGAACTTTCGATAAAACCGGCTAGCCTGAGAAAGCTTCGGACTTCGGTTGCATTTCTTGGTGTCTTACAATCTTACACTGCCACCACTTTCGCAGAGTCTACAGCTAACCCCTCTTTGGACACTATATGTCCAAGAAATCTTACTTTTTCTCTCCAAAAGTGGCACTTGGAGAATTTGGCTTTTAGCTGATGTGCAAGGAGAGTATCCATGATCTCCTTTAGATGCTGAGCATGTTCTTCCTCATTCTTTGAGAAGATCAAAATATCGTCTACGAAAACCACCACGAATTTATTAAGGAATTCTCTAAACACCCTGCTCATTAGGTCTACAAAATAAGCGGATGCGTTTATCAAGCCGAAAGGCATGACAAGCCACTCGTAGAAATCATCTGGTGTTCTGAACGCCATTTTATCAATGCTATCTTCAGCTACCCTTAGCTGATGGAACCCAGTAGCTAGATCAAGTAGGGAGAAGACCGACGCACCTACAAGCTGATCAAACAAATCGTCTATTCTGGGAAGCGGGTGTCTATTCTTTTTAGTCAGCTTGTTTAGCTCCCTATAGTCAACACAAAGACGTAGTGAACCATCTGCTTTGGTGTCGAACACCACTGGAGCACCCCATTCCGAGATACTTCTTCTTATAAACCCCTTCTCGAGAAGCATAACTTGCTTATTGAGCTTCTTTCTCTTCTTTGGAGCCATGTGTCTAACAGGCAGAGCTACAGGCTTTGCATTATCAAGAGGATATATGCGGAAGTCTATTTCCCGCTTCGGAGGTAAGCCTTTCACCTCTTCAAAGACATCCGGATATTCCCAGAACACTCTAACCGACTGCAAATTCTCAACAGAAGTGTCAAGGGACTCTAGATAACTAAGCATAATAGCATTCAAGGGATTACAAGAAATTTCTAGAGTGTTACCGAGCCGAGTCAAGAGCCTAACCACTCTTTTCTCACAATCAAGAATGGCACTGTTACTAGATAACCATTCATGCCTAAGATCAATCCATGTCCTGAGAAGCCCAAAACAAAGGCACTACATCTAAATTCAACACTTAGAATAGAGATTTTCAAATCCAAGCAAACCATCGACAAATAAGCCGAGCCCCCAATTGGATTTGAAACAACCAAGGGATCTTCTACCATACTAGAGTCTAGGTGCAAAGATTCTACTAAAGCAGATGATATAAAGGAGTGTGATGCACCAGAATCAAAGAGAGTGCGAACTGGATGATCATACAGATAAACTAAGCTTTCTACAGGAATATTTCTACCTCGTTCCTATGGAGGTGCCATCAACGCATGAACCTGCCCCCCTGAGGTGGATCCAGTCCTTTGTCCATGCCCTCGCTTCTTTGGGCAGTCCTTAGCTAAGTGCCCAGTCTCACCACAATGGAAACAACCACCATTCATCTTCGCCTTCTTCCTTCTGCAGTCTTTTGCTATACGTCCCACGATGCCACAGAAATTGCACTTTCTCTTTTCACGGGATTTGTTGTCCTTCCCGCCTTTCTTGAAGTCTGTTTTCTTAGCTTGTAGACCCTCTTTCTTTTCTTGAGGCACTTCCGCCTTTACCTCTTTCTTTCCTTTATCTTCCTCATGTAGCAGCGCCATGTCCACCAAGCTTTCATAGGTCGCCCCCATGGGTATATGGGTCATAGCAAGGATGTGTAGAGGCTCATTCAGACCCTTGACGAAGCGAAGGGTCTTCTTGTGTTAGGTGTTTACTAAATCCAGCCCAAATCTGGACAGCTGATTAAACTAATTGACATACTCCTTAATCGTCATACTTCCTTGTTTGAGAGTTAGGAACTTCACCATTTGCAGGCTTCTTTCAGCTTGGGAGAGGAATTTCATCTCAAACCTTATCATGAAATCTTCCCAAGTCTCCATTGGCCTTTCAGCATGGGCAACTTCCCACCAATAGGAAGCATCATCTTTAAGCAACCACACTGCTAGCTGTATCTTTTGCCTGTCGTCAACTTTGAAGATAATGAACAAATCTTCAGTCTCCTTCAGCCAGTTCCTTGCTACCACAAAGGATTCAGTTCCATAAAAGTCCTTTCCACCCATAGCTTTGAAGTCTCTACATATCTTAACGAAAGTATTTCCACAAGGAGGAGGAGGAGGTACTGCTGCCATTGTTGGAGGAGGAATGTCTACTTGGCCCGCACCATTGGCCCTAGCCTCTAGGTACCTTCGGAACCAGCCAGGTATCGGTACTCCTTCCGGAAGGTTAAGATCTCCAGACATGCTGGAACAAAAAGGAAAGTATTCAAGACAAAGGAAAGAGAGATAGTGCGTGTGGCTTTGGGGGATTATGCCTTTTAAAAACAAGACTTTTTCTTGAAAAAGAATGCTTCTTTAAACTTCTTTTGAAAATAGTTTCAAAAACTTTTATCTAGTCTGGTAAATCTATGCTCTGATTCCAAGTGAAACACCCCACCCTCCATTAAAGTCACTCACAAAGGGAATGCCTTAACTTTGGTGGAGGTTTGTAAGGAAAAGTCACAGATAAAACACAAGACATATACAAACACATATATATAAGCAGCGGGAAACAAACAGACTTTTATTTCATAAATACGTGTTCATACAAAACATTTCCATAACTATCACATTATAACTTCCAAAACATTACAACATCACTTCTGTCTTGGTTATTAAATAAAGAAGCATAAAACATAATTAAAACTGCATAAATCCCCATGATTGTGTCCAACAGCCATAGCCAAGGAGAGGGAGTCCAAACCGTGCATCTACTATCTTAAAGCTAGCAAAGAGTTTGACTAAGCCGAGTTGTTTCCTCCCTGTGGACCTGGGGGTGAAACGGAAGAAAAGAAGACGAAAGAAAATAGGGTCAGACATAAAGCCTAGTAAGTCTAGTGACTCTTCATTATGAGAATAAGAGTAAGGGCATGATAAGTATAAACAGAAAATAGGAAAGTGTCATAGACTAAGATAAAGCAGTTTGAATCGAATATACTATCGCACCCCATACTATATCTCTGCACCTACTTGTATTGTCTTAACTGGCACCCCATGCAAGAGGTAAAGTGATCCCCTTTTTTCTAAAGATCGGCTCCTACTCGCATAATCATCTGTGTCTTACGGTCCCCAAAGATTGTAGATACCTATGCTGGTCCCACCATGGGGTGTATCAAGTCCCATGGTAGCGGCCCAACACAAAACTAGAAATGCATAGGTTATACTACTGGTGCCCCCAGTGCCCTGTTTGTCTGCTCCGAAGCGTGTGCACGCCCGCACTCCGTCAGAACCCACACTGTTGTACCCACCGCCGTCGCTTTGACCGCTTACAATCAGCCGAGTAATCGTGCCCTACCCTGCCTAGTTTCAGGGTACCATGATACCTAATTGGGTTACTGCTGAAATGGGTCCTCGTTACTAGAGTTTTCTAGTCAAACATGTTAAGTGGTTAAGTGTCTTATTTACCTAAACCCACCCGTCAGTTTAATTAAAATGTTGAATTGGTTAAGTGTTTCAGTTAGCTTAACCCTACCATCCTGACAGTCTGTCCTTAGCTTTTTAAAGCACCGACCACTCACATTAGACAGGTATTGTTACGGTTACTGGATGTGCCGGTCGGTTCCGGGAAGATTTACACCGTAACTCTGTCTAACCTCGGATCCTTATTGGGCTTCATGCTTAACCACCCACATTGGATAGGTATTGTTGTGACTACTGGACAGCCGGGCGGGTCCGGGCAGGTTTACATCACAACTCAATACAACCTCGTGTTAAGCATACTCGTATTTTCTAAATTTACGTATTTGTCTTTATTACTTGTTATATGTAAATTTGTTAACAATTAAATGTTATGGCCCACTTTCCAAGTTCATCCTTTTTGGTATAAGAATTTATACCATTCAAGTGTCACCAATTTTTGGCATGTGACAAACATGCCATTTTCATATATTTTCACCAATTTTTGTCAAGTTTTACCAATATTCCCAACATTACCCCGTTTAAATATTAGGCTAACATTCTTAGCCTAATTTTCATTCGCATGGTTTTTAACAAATAATATTAGGCTAAAAACTTAGCCTAATTTAGCGCACACAAAATTGGCATATGGGAATTCATAAACATAAACATGACATAGGTGTAAACTTGGCATTTTTTGGCATAGTCAATATGAACATCATAGGTGTGAACTTGCGAAATAGTCAACATGAATGTCATAGGTGTGAACTTGCAACATAGACTAATCAACATACATGTGAATTTATAATATAGCCTAAATCAACTTTCATATATGTGAACTTTCGTTGAAATAGGGATCTAACCAAATAGGTGTCACACAAATTAGCATATGATTTAGACAACATAAGCCTAAACATGTTTTGGATCTAAGCATAACATCGAACATAACTAGCATATGACAAGAATATAACATGTCCTCAAAGTATGTATAATTTCATCGCATGTGTGAACTAGGTCCAAATCATATGTCTAATTACAACATGTAACATATATTAAAGTGGATCTTAACATGGATCCAACTAGGAATTTGCAACTTTTGTATAAACATAGGAGCATGTATATGAACATAACCATTTAGGCATAGGTGTTCTTAGCATAAAGTATGCATACAACCTATATAATCACATAAACATATATGTGTAGATTACAACATGAACTATACAACTTGCATGCGATGTTGTTTTCATTCTAAATGTACAATAGGATCAACATAAACTCAATTATACCACAAACATCACAATACCACAATTCATTACATCGCATATGAACCAACATCGTTGTTATACAATAACACAATTCCATTCCCAGTTTACATCGAATCAAGTCTTAATTTTATTCACATCAGAAAAATCACTATACTTACAACAAACGACGGTCTTGTTTTCTTATTTCTGAGTTCTGAATTTGAATTGCTTTCCTTTGGGTAGACTAACGTTGACTTGATTATTGTTTTAACTTTAATTTGGCTCGTCCCTAAGCTTTTCTATAAGTGGAGGCTACTCTTGGCTTCCTTCTAGCAGCATGACGGCTCTATCTCCAATTTATTTGTGTGAATTTAGGTTTAGACTCAAGTTGTATTTATAGAATTTTAAATTAACTAGAGCCGTCAATTGAAGCTAGAGTGAATCCAGACCATCCATCTCAAGAGCATCCTATCAGAAAGCGACATGTAAGCCCTAGTGACACAGTCAAGCCCCAAAAATCGACCAGAAACCCGACCAGGCCAGCCTGGGCCAAACCAGGTCGACTGGGCAGGTCGACCCCCAGGTCGACCCTGTGGTCGACTTGGTCACCCAGGTCAACCCCCAGGTCGACCTGGTGCCTGGGCGGGAATTTTCTCGCCCAACCCAGTTTGGGTCTCAATTCGAAATTTGAACTGAATTTTGAACCATTTGAAGTTAGGATTTGAATTCTGAAACTTCCGGAGGTCATAAATCCTTCATACGGAGTCCGATTCACGCAAACTCGGACTCTATCTCAAGCAGAATTCCGAGACGAGCACAATGGCGTAACCCATTTCCCTTAATTCTTTAATTAAGGATTAATTATACTTTAATTTGTTAATATACAGTTAACAGAAAATTCGGGGTGTTACATATATATTACGCCTCATCTCATTGGCGTAAATACAATACCCTACTTGTCTCATCTCATTGATGGGTACTATTAACATCTTGACTTGTCCCATTTTATGACAGGTGGAAAATTGTCTTAAAACATCTCAGCATGGTGAAATCATCATAAAGAAGATTGCCTCATCTTATTGCAACTAAACTAACATCGTGAAAGTTAATTATAACCATAATTACCAAATAAGGAATTTTTAACATTCAATACCCCTAATCTCATCGGCGTTCATAACATACATCTTAAAATGGTTCCTTATTGAATATACTCATAAATGGGTTCTCTCAAATCATACAATTTTATCCAAAGTTCTGTAACATCTTAAATTTTTTCAAATAATTCATCAAAAGGCTTTCCGTCACGTACGTCATATATTAAGCGATAAAGCAATTCCATATGTCCCATACCATATGTTCTACTTTACCGCTTAATTTTCTTTCTCATATATCCAAAATTCGTAAAGATAAGCAATATTATTTATAAAATAATTTTTACTACATAAAATATGAATTTAAAATGATTTCTGGAAATTATCATTATGTAAATTGTCTTTATTATATATATATATATATATAGTTTTGGAAAATTATTTTAAGGAATTCCAAAATACTTATTTAGAAAACCACTTTATTTTTAAAACCATTGTAAAAGAACTTTCGAAAATACCTGCACGAAATCACAAAAAAATTCATAAAATCAACAATTAGAAACCCTTAATTTTTGACTAAGATAATTTCATAGTTATAGAAAACTCGAAACATGAAAGTTGTAACTCTATATCTACGCTTTGTAAAACTCAATTTATTTATTTTTCGAATGAGTAACATATTACTCATGACCAAAACTATTCTCAGATCTGTGATTGTTGTTGTCTATTTGCTCTCGGGCAACAACAAACAAGCACAATTTTAAGTAAGTAAACGCCAAAATTTGAGAAAACTCAACACCTGAATGTTGTAGATCCATGTCTATCATTCTAGAAAGTACAAAATCATTGAAATTGAATAAGAAACATAAAAGTTATGGATTATAAAATATTCAAATGTTAATTTTCACTGTTGTTGTCGTTATTTTCACGGCAGCGACAAACAAATACAAATTCGACTAAGCAAACATCAATATTTCAAAAACTTAATAAATGAAACTTTTTGTACGTGATACAAGCTTTCCGGAACATCTTAAATCATCAAACTAGATTAAGAAATGAACAAGTTACGGATATATTCGTTTCAGCATCAATAATGGATACAAGTTCAATCAATTGAACATGTATCTAAGTGGCATAAAATCAAACACAATTCCATCAACAAATTCCAAAAGGCATGTACAAGAAAAATATCATCGACTATGATTTAACCAGCATATATGAGTATTATTACTCACCTTAACATCCTGAACTACCATGCATGCCTTGACTCATCACCAATTTCCCAAAAAAATGCAATTCTGACCTCTGTTGTAGCCATGATATGACATAGCAAATCTAAGTATTATCGTACGAAATTTTACAGAAGATAAATCTTAGAGGTAAGAATAACATAACCAAATTTCATATTTTCCCGATTTTTCAACAGTTAATTATGAATTTCCTATTAAGTTGCGTTTTCAGCTCAGATTTAAACTGAAAATTGCTTGATGAAAGAAAACTTTTGATACCCTAAAACTAAACCAAATGCCATAAAATTGGAGGAGGGGTTTTGGAATGAGTTAGTAAAAACATATCTAAATTTCATAATTTTTCGAATTTATTTCTTTTTTTTTTAGGATTTTACGAACGCCAGGGTTTTGGCCTTGTTTTGAACTTTGGAGTTTTGGCCTTTAATTAGCAATTAGAAACTATAGAAATAATATGCAAATAAACTCATAGATGTATTCACAATTCAAAAATAAAATAATGGATTCTAGATGAAATTAAAATTCCTAAACGTTGATTACATGTTGTAGATTGTGTTTGGGATGAAAATGTCCTCTTTAGAGCTAGGGATTATTTATGTTTTACGAGGAAACACACTGAATTTTTTACTGTATTCTCTTGAGAAGAAGAAGCATTCTTTTCTAAAAGAGAAATACAGTCCTTTTTTCTAGAAAATTTCAGCTCTTTCCTTCTGTAATTAAGCCAATTAAGGCTATAATCAAGTAATTAGCCCATTAACCCTTTAGATTAGGCTTAAAACACATAATTAGAGCTTTATGGCCATTTACACAAGTTAGTACATACTTTCTACACCAATTCTCTAATACTTACAAGTCAAAACTTATAAAATTTATACGAAGCTAACGAAAAATATGAAACATACGTTTTTGACTGTTTTTACATTGTCTTTTTAGATAATTCATGTTTTTGACTGTTTTTACATTGTCTTTTTACATAATTCGCACAAAATTTACATTTTCTTATAAAAATGAAAATTACTAGAAATTTAATTATAACACACAAGCTTAAACCCGGTTAAAAATTCAAAAACTCAAAATTATCATTATTAATACTTGTTTAACATTTTGGTCATGCATAGTTTTGCATAATCTTTTACTTATGAAAGATTCAGTAAAAACTCTAAACAAAAGCACGTTGAAATTCTTCAAATTCCTATTTATTATTTTCCTTGCATTTTTATTGTTTCAAAAATTATTTTCTTCATAGTCGTTATTTTCCAAATCCTAAGTACACAAAATTACTTATTTACCAAACAAAATATTAATTTTCAACTTAACCCGAATTCCACACGTTTAATCCCAATTCCCATAACATAGGATTAAGCTTATTTACTCATAAGCTCAAATTCCATTTGACATAATTTCAAAGGTACACATATTATTCGCTTTAAATGAATAATATCCCTCTTTATTAAATTTCCAACTAATAATTACTTAATTCATTCAATAAACTCAGTATTAAATTATAATTTAAAGCAAATAGTAATCACCAAAACCCGGGTTGTTACAAACTCGGTCGGGAGATTTTCTATATCTGTACAGGCCCACCTTTAAGGATCTTAAAATATATATATTCAGTTGCTCTACTTTTTAAGGTGGTTATGGCCCCATCCAGGCCCCTCCCTCAACTAGTAAAGACTATAAGAGCTAAGTGACGTGCACTTAGCAAACAATCTAAACATCCAGTTGGCGTGTCCCTCAATTTCCGTGCCTCGATAGTGAAAGGTGGATGAAGTCTTGGTTTTATTTCCACACTTTTCGCATCCCACTGACTGTCGACGATAGGTACCCGACGATCTACTATCTTGTGTTGGTCCCGACCCAGTCTCCTTGCGAGACGATCGTCGAATCACCCTAGTGTCATACCGCCACAGCCTTCTAGCTGCAAAGCTACTTTTTTAGTTAAGGTATACCCCCTTGCGTGGTATGGCGCAGACCCCTACCTCAACGAGTACATCATGGGCGTGTACTGCATAGAGGAACACCACGGAGTACCATACCACGTCCCTCGGAAGTCGCGTTCTACCCCTCAGTCCCACCAAGAAATCAAGCCGCATGTCGAGCCATGCAATCAAGTGGACATGCTCCTCCCGTGTCTCTAGACACTCCGATTTTCTACCCGGTTAAGTTCTTCACCTTCATCGTGCGGACTGCTCCAAGCGCATCACAGAAACGTGTTATTATACCCTATGTATAATCTCTTAATCGCATGCTTGTTTTATCTTATCAGTTTACAAGTTAACATGATTATATATATTTTTTCTTTTATTCAAGTTATAAGGTTTTCCTTTGAGTCCCTTATATCTCTAAGAAACGGGCCTCTCTCGCTTTTTAATTTAGTGATATGACATAACACATTTAAGTTCATTAATAAGCCCCTAACATGTTATTCCCTAGATTGTAATTAACGGAAGTAATCTAGAATCTTTTTACATTATTGCCTGTTATTCATTGTCTAATTTCTTGTTAATAGGTTACAATAACATGTTCTACTTAAGGTATAATTAGGTTTATCTTATCTTAATCCACATGTTTTCTATTAACATATTACTTAATATATATAATTAAATGTAACTTATTTTATTACGTAAATGTACCTTATTCTTATTTAATCATAACCTAATCTTGCACTTTCATTACAACTTGATATTATTTTTTACATATTAACTTAGTTCCTCTTAAATAAGGTTTATTAATAAGTTTCCTTTTTATTTATTATAGCCTATATTATAATTTCCACTTGTCCCTAGGACCAGCATACCTATTATATTGCATTCTTATTAATGTAATTAATTATAATAGGTTATATTCCCCATTCATCACATTTTTTCCTTTTTAACCAACCATTTACTATTGTAAATTACATTTCTTTATTGCCTTGTATGTACCATTTAATTCTATTAATTGCAATCAATGTCACTTATGAACCTAATGGTCATAGTTCCCTAAAACATTAATTGATTGTAACAACCCGGAATTTTAGAACCAATTAAAAATTCTAATTTCAGCTATTTTAATGGGTTTTGATTATTTAAAATGATTTATTTGGACAATTAACGATTTAAAATTTATTTAAATCAAAGCTAGAATGTATAAATTAATTTTATTATAAAACAAACTCGAAATGGCGTGGTAGTTCGAAAATTTGATTTTTAATTTCCAATGAATATATAGAATTCAATATAAATTAGAACTGGGTAAGACCCGAAATGTTAGAATCTATTTAATTATATTTTTCTAAAGAATGTAAGAAACCGAGATTTCACTTTTTATAACTTATGTCCAGTTTAAAATTTAGAATAGTCACAATGGAATTTATATATATTAATATAATATATAGCCCTTAAAAATAGCCATTTTGCAAACGAGCTTCGTTTTCGACGAAACTTCTTTTGTTGGATCCGGAATGTCAAATTATTGCTAGGTTTCCAATTTCATAATTTTTGGAACAAATATGTAAGCATGGTGAATTTAAATGTGTTCGGTACTTTAAGTTTGAATTTAATCGACCGCAAAATGGCCATTTTTCAAACGACCTCCAAATTCGATGAAATTAGTTTTATTAGGACCGTATCATCAAAATGTAGCTAGATTTATTTTTTTATAATTTTTTGAGCTAGTATGTGGCCCCGGTAAATTAAAATGTACGTTGAAATTCAATTTGAACGTTATATATTTTAAATTAGAGAAAAACTATCTGAAACTGTCGAATTGGCTTACGAAACATATTCCATTGTGTCCGAAATGGGGGTATTTAGCTAGGGACGACATTCGTTGGGTTTGATTTGGAGTTCAAAGGTGAAACCGACATTTTTGGAATTAAATGAATTAAATAATTTAAATATAAAAATGCGGGACAATCTAAATTCAAGAAACATTAATTCATTTCAGTGAGAGAAAAATCTGACACTCTCCTGCCCTACAAAGATTATCACTCCAAATAAAACTCCATTCGATCTCCAAATCCTCTCAATGAATTGTGAAAATTCCTAAGGGAATATTGAAGAGCAGAACACGTTCTATAAATCCAACGGATGGAGTTGTTAATCGTTGAGTATTTTTTTCAAATCGACTACTCATTCACGCCGCTCGCCCTCGTTTTCCATCTCTAAGCCACTGCCGAGTTTGACGAAATTATGGCTGGAGGTGCAGCTCGCGTAGGCCGTCAAGGTGGTGTCATCCGATCGTCGTCAAGTCTCTTCGTTTTGGAGCAAAATCGAATCCTAGTTTTGAACAAATTAGGTTTGACGCGGCTAGAAGTAAAACGAGGAAGAAAAATTATTTTAATTTTATTAATTACTATATTATTTACTCCAAAATGTTAGTAACCTTTAAAATTACGCAACTTTTTCATACGAGGTCGAAATCCAGTGATTTCAATTGTGTTGCGATCGTGGCGAAGAACTCTATAACATGGAACTGACCTGAATGGAAACGAAGACAGTTGGAATTTTTGACAAAATTAAATAGCTGTTTAATTTTGTTATAACGACCATCAAATAAAGAATGGCGGAGTGGAACCCAAAGTGAGAATTCTCTCACTAAAATATTTATGCAGTTATTTATTTATTTTATAACTGTAAATATATAGAAATTACCTGCGTTGATTTATATCTGTTGTACGAGACATTGCTTGAGTTCAACACATGAACTATTCACAACTTATATGCACAAGAAGCGTTGTTTGCATATACGACACTCGTATTTCAAACAATTTAGATACACTATGTGGTTGTTGAAATGTGATGTAAATATCCATATATAATTTAAACAGTGAAAATTGGTTAATTAGAAAAATAATTCAAACTGAATTTGAGTTTGTTAACTTTATTAACCAATAATTTATTTAAATAAACGGTTGTTGTTTGAAAACCCCACATAGGTACTAGGATGATATTTGACATACACTAATCCCAATAACTAGTTGTATGTCAATTGATTGGTTAACAGGCTGTGATAAGCGTTATTTATTTATTTTAACGCTTATACAGTTATAGAATGCACTCTAGATGATGTTTGAATGTTGAATGATTATTTATCATTATTATTGATTACATGCGATGTATGAAATCCATATAACTAAAATTATATGGTAATTGATTGAGTCGCATTTCGATTCAGAAATAACGAATATTTCAAAATAATATTCAGTGCAGAATTGAATTAATGAACGAATATTTCAAAATAATATTCAATGAATAGTCAAAATATGATTTTGATGTCCGATTTTGGATGGACACGAAAATATAGAAATGTGTAGCCGACTTAAGTGGCTAAACACTATTTTTACCCGAACGGGGTTATCGATCGATTTTATTCATTTTATAACGAATACGAAAAGGAAATGGATTTCAAAATCAGATATTTTGAAAATGTTATCGTTTTAAAATTATAATGATATGGAATATTCAATTATGATTTAAAATCGAAATGGAAGTTGGATTCGTTTTTAGAATGAATATATAAAATACGTTTAAAATGGACATCGATGAAATGTATAATATATAAATATTATATATATTTAAATGGCTATAATAGAACGCGTCGCGCAGCGATTGCTCGCAAATTTCAACTATTAACTTCAAATTGATGTAACGGGAGATCCGACCATCGGATTCTCCTAAAACCAGAACCGTTGGGTTCGTATCGAAAAGATCTTCCAAATGAATATATGAGATTTAAATTTGACCGATTGGATTCCAAATTATGTCCAAATCAATTTTAGAAAAGGTCGTTATGGATGTAGTTTGGTGGTCATTATTGGAAACCGACTGTAAAGCCTTAATAAAATTATTAAAAATATGGAAAAATTGTGTAAATTCATAATAAATTATTTGGAAAGATTTTGGATGAAAAATTTCATATTTGAAAAGATAAAATATATTTTTATCAAAATGATCTAGTTAATAACTAGAATAATAATCCAATGTTTTTAAATCAATAAATTGGATTTGTAAATGGTTTTTGAAATAACCAGAGTTTTTTCAACATATGAATTGGAAGGGATGTAAATGGAAATAATCTTCGGAATATTTCGATACTGGATTTCGTGATTATATGGATATTGTTAAGGAAATTAGAAGATACAAATATGGTTATTCCCAATGCGGTATTTGTTGGTTTCATAATTTAGCGTTGAACATAAGCTGATATTATTTCTATTCAGAGCATTGTATTTAATATCAAATAGGATTTTGGGTTTGTCATGAATGGTGTCTTCAATAACACTATTCTTAAACCTATTTGAGAAATAGAATAAATCAAGATTTAAAGGAGTTTACCAATTAATTTAATTGAAATATAAATGGAAGTTGATTTTGGGTTTATCGTGAACAATGTTTTAAATAAAATTTGTTCTTAAACCCAATTAAAAATGAAGATATGAATTAGGAGTTATAATACTTTTTATTAATATTTAATGGAAATTTTCTGAAGTAAAGTTTTCCAATTTAATACATTAAATTGGAATTGAATGGAATTCGATTTAATAATCGAGATAAGCTTCTGTAGGGGAAGACAATTACTGTATATGGAATTTAAAAGACTTTGTCGTTATTCCATTTATATTATTTGTCTGATATGGAAATTTATATCAATTGTATATATATATATATTAATCTGTTTTCCGCGAAGATTCCTTATCTAATGGAAGTTGATTTGGGTTTATCGTGAACTGTGTTTTAAATGACATTGGTTATTTAACCCAGTTAAAGAAAAGATTAATTTCTTAAAGTTGAATAATCATAATGAAATGATTTTTGATGTTAAAACCAAGCTGGAGTTTTAATGAATCTTTAATTAGATTGGAATGTGAATGAGAAAATTGAATTTATCGAATTCATGAAATGGTAAAGGATGGAGTACCACCAGTTTTACTCCAGGCGATAGTTAAATCTTTAATTAGATTTGAACGTGAAATGGTAATTAAATTTCCCATAACACCGTGAGTGTTAGATATGGGGCACTACCAGTTTTGCTCCATTGGATGGATAGGTTGGGATTGGATTTAATAAATAAATGATTACTTCAGTACGACTCGATAATTCCGACTAGTTTTATAAACCTCAATTTGATTTAGAATTGTTAAAAGATAAAAAAATCTTTTGAAATGGATATCCAAAGGAAGATTAAAGAATAAATTTAAAGGAAGTTATCTTTGATAAAATTCATGGGAACCTTTCCCTAAACATGTGAATTTTGGAATAAAATAATATTCTAAATTGGAATGAGGCATAGGATGTGTTTTAAAGCACTTGATTATTGATTATAAAACACGTGAGTTATTCAGAAAGACCGGGTTTATCCCATTTTGAATAATTGATACGATGACTAAAAGTCGACGATGAAGACGGCGGTTGAAGACCAGAAATCTTCACATTGTTTGGATGATTACTGATGTCTTGATTTGGGTGTACTCCCAAGACAAGGTAATAAGTGGTGATCGTCCAGACGTACTTAGAGATCGACTGGATATGCGAGGACCACTCTCCTGTATTGGACATATGGGACAAGGAATAAGGTGCCTCCAGTTTTGTTCAGACCCAGAATGGACTTGTAAATGGATCTGTGTCTGACATTGGATTTCATTCTATATTGATTGATTTCTATTAAATATTTATCTGTTTGGCAACGAAGAATTCATTCTCTTGCTCAACGCCCTTCTCTGAGATGTATGAGCTTAGAGGTTATATATTGATAGATATCAGTCGTATGGCGTGGATTGTCAATGTGGCATGCTTAGATGCAAATGATAAGGGTTTTTGTTGAAAAGCAGAGTCTTGTGGTTGCTGACCAAAGCATGGCTTTAAATAGCGTAGCTTTGTGTATAGTGTTAATTCGCGAGCCTCACCCCCGGTATGAGTCAGAAACAGGATAGTGACCGTATGGAGAACACGACGTTTCGTTCTAGCTAGGATTGGTGTCATGGTATGGATCCCAGACATTTTTACTTATGTGGATGATGGATTGTGAGGTGCCTTGGATATTGGTCGCTACTGGCCAAGTGATAGGTCTGATAGGACCGGGAAACGTGTGTTTAGGAATAACTAATCCATTAAAGTAAGTGTGGACCAGCCCTACTGATTCCAAGGGCTCGCCAGCTTCTGAGTCCTGAGGCATTTTCTAGAGTGTCTCGAAACCAGTGAGGACGATCCCTTGCCTCAACTCATAGATGGAATCCAATTTCCAATACGTGACTTTTTAGTTTTAGTTTTAGTTGTAAACCTACGTATGGTGGCATAATATATGGTACCTATGTCGTCTATGATTGATACATTTATATTGAAGTTGATTTTGACACTATGCACTTATAGTAATATCAAAATATTTGTTTCAAAACATATCAAGCATGTTCGGCTATTATAAAGGATAACTCTATTCTCCGGTTTTCGTTGCATTGTATGACGGGACTTGAGTCTTATAATAGCTTCATTTTCCTAAAAGCATTGTGTTATTTTATTTTAAACTGAGATTCATGTAGAGTAAACCTGTTCCATGTTATACGGCGTGGTCCCTTGATTTCCCAACTTTTAAAGTAAAGAATTAATAATTTTCTTAGTTCTCACACCAATCCCATGAGTGACTCGGAGTTTATTGTTTTCACCTAAACTCTGGGTGCCATATTTTCCACACGGGTAGTCAGTAGTTTTTGTTTTGCAGATTTCTATTTAACAGGATCCTGGTTTTCTACTGGAGCTATATTAGGAAAGCTTTGTATCCGTGTATTTCATTCAGTTGTGTTAGTTGATGTATTTCCACTGTTCTTCGTATTTATACATTTTTATTTCTGCTGCTATGTAAATTTAAAATCTTTGATATTATTTTTCTGCTATGTAATATAATTTATTCGTACTCTGATATTCTTGTACTCTAATGTAAATGTTGTAATAGTAATGAAATGTTGTAGTGTTTGTGTTTTGATGAGTCGTGTTCTCAAAGCAATCCGCTATTTCTCGTCTCTTCGGAGATCGGGGGATTTCGGATCATAAAAAGTTGTATCAGAGCTTTGGTTTACAAAGCTAGAGAACAAGGCACATTAGAACCGAATGAGAGGATTCATCAGAGATTGGATTAGTATATCCTATAAGAATAACTCGTTAGAGATATGGTTAGTAATACACTAGAATGAGTTTGAAAAGATTTATTTATAAAAATGAATTTTGTTTTGAAATTTTATATCTATTATTCGTATTTGATTATTTTGTTTTATATTAAATTTGGACTATCGGGTATAAGAAGATTTTGAATATACATGTAATTAATGTATGTCCGAAGCCTCAAATATTATGGATAGATATATAATCACACTCTAGTCGCCCGGGGATAATTTTGATGATGATAGCTACATCATCAATATCTATGTTCGAGTTTCGAAAGTGGGATATCTATATGATTCCAATTAACCGGTGTGAGAACCAGCTTAGTTAGGGTTTACGTTTGTGATCTGATCTAGAAAATATGATTTTGAGTATATATTAAAGTTATATGTTTGAAATGCTAATCAACTAATTGATTGCTGGTTGTGATGGGTGATTATTAGTTCAACTAATTAAAATATTGTAATGATCAAAACAATAAGAGAATGAAAGGTAAATTTAGCCAAATCGAATTAAATATTGAATTGAATTGAAAATTGATTGGAATTTCATATAAGTACATGTATATATAATGAACAGGTGATAGCATGGATGCTAAGAAGAGGAATAAAATAATATGCCTGACAAATAGGTACATGTTTGCTATATTTTAATTGGGTTTGATGATTTTATGAGCCGATTAGCAAGCCGCTTGGCTTTTTCTTTCTCTTTTTGGTTGGTGAGGGCCCTGTGTGGAAAGTTGCGGTTTTACAGATCAGCCCGTACAAAGAAGGCTATGGCAAAAAAAAATCGAAAATTTAGGGTGTTAACCAAATTTTTGAGAAATTTGGAAATTCTTAGAAACCAAAAAGTTGAAGAATGAAAGCCAGAATGAAAGTTGTGTTGGTTAGTTAAACAACTTTTAGCTCCGTCCCTTTCTGAGGACGAAAAGATTTTAAGTGGGAAAGATTGTAACAATCCGGAATTTCAGAACCAATTTAAAATTCTAGTTTTAGCTATTTTAATGGGTTTTGATTACTTAAAATGATTTATTTTGAGAATTAACGATTTAAAATTTATTTAAATCGAAGTTAGAACATATAAATTTATATTAATTATAAAATGAACTCGAAATGGCGAGGTAGTTTGAAATTTTGATTTTTAATTTCAAATGAATGTATAGAATTCAATATAAATCAGAATTGATTCCTATGGCATTACCTTCCCTGACTGCAACTATTCCGCCTCCATCACTCTTCGATCACTCTCCTCTATATTGGACCGGGGTTTAAGGCATGAGAGAGGACATCCCACTTTTTCATTTTTTTAATAACTGGGCTTAACACCCAGACTTCTTAAATTTTGTGCAGACTAACTGGAATACTACTTTTTTAGGCAACCCTATGTTCATTTTGTAGGCAATGCTCAAGAATCTTAAAGTCAACTTGAGGCAATGGGCTAAAGGAAAGTATGGTAATGGTCATGGCTTACCTTCTCAAATTCGTGCTAGATTGATGCATGTTCAGTCTTCGTTGCAGATTTGCATCAGTCCTACTCTTCTCTCAAATCTTGCTGCTAATGAATTAAGCCACTCTAAACAATTATCTAAGGCTTTGATTGAAGAAAACTCCATGGCAAAACAGAAAATAAAGCACATCTGGCAGGTTAAAGGTGATAGGAACTCCTCTACTTTCCATAAAAACCGAAAAATCCAAAATGCAAACACCTGTATTTCCAGTATTAAAGATATTGATGGTGTCCAATGTACTTCTCTTTTGTTCAATACAAAATGCATTCATCGACTTCTTTCAGAATTCCCTAGGCTAAGCTCATAATTTCACCACTTCTTTAGCACAACTTGAAATGTTCTAGCTACCATCCATTAACATGAATATGGGATGCAAGCTCATTGAAGAGGTGTCTGAAGAAGAAATTTAATCAGCTATTTTTGGCATGAAAGCTTCTAGCTCGCCCGGACTCGATGACTTTAATGCCTATTTTTATATAGTGACCTTGAATATTATTGGTGGAGATATGACGAAGGCTATTAAAAACATTTTCTTGCACAGTGAAATGGTTAGTGGAGTTAATGCTACCAGACTGGCTTTGATACCTAAAATTCCTCAACCAGAAAATGTTTCACATTTTAGACCCATTGATGTTGTCTACAAATGTATTGCTCGTATCATTGCGGATAGAGTGAAGCTTGTAATTTCGGATCTTATATTGCTAAACCAAAGTTCTTTCATACGTGTTAGAGACATCTCGAACAATATTTTACTTTCAACTGAATTGATGAAAGGCTACAACAGGACAATAATATCCCCTAGATGTGTTATCAAACATGATTTACAAAAGGCATACGACTCGATTAACTGGAATTCTATCATCTACATTCTCTTTAAAATGAACTTCCCTGTGCCCTTTCTATGTTGGGTGTAAACTTGCATGTCTAATGTCAATTACTCCTTAAGCTGCAATGGTGCATCTTTTTGATATTTCAAAGCTACTCAAGGAATTAGACATGGATGTCCAGTGTCCCCTTACCTTTTTGTGTGTGTTATGGAGCTCTTCACTTCCATCACCCAGCACACTCACTCTAATAATTTACTGGACTATCATCCTATATGCAAAAAAATGTCTCTTTCTCCTTTACTTTTTGCTTGTGACCTGCTATTATTCACCAATCCCAATCTTAAATCTATGAATGGTGTTCACAGCATTCTATCACATCTTAACCGCCTCATCGGTTTATCTATCAACAAAAGTAAATTGAAAATTCGTATAGCTGGTGTCTATGAAGCTGTTATATTCTCGATTTGTGCCACCTCTGGACTGGTACCTTTTAATGAAAATGAAACATACCATGGAGCTCCTGCGTGCACATCTCGTATCAGTCTTTCTCAATATCTTCAATTGTATGAAAGGATCACTTCAAAAATTTCCAACTAGCCTAGCTGCAAGTTTTTATGGCAGGTAGATTAATCATTATTAAATCGGTTGCAACTTCCATGAGCATTTATTATGATAGAATTTTCATTTGTCCTATTAAGCTCATAAATATAATCAATTCTACTTTTAATCAATTCCTATGGCATGGCAACCCATTCTCTAAAAAGTTGATTCCTATTTCTTTTAAGCATATTTGTGTTTTGAAGGAGTATGGGGGTTTAGGTGTTATGAATATTAAGAAATAGAACAAATCCACTTTATCGGAAAGGTTTGACAAACTTATGAAACACGATGAAAACCTATGGGCTTCATGGGCTCGAACTTACCTTATTAAAAATGCTTACTTCTGGACTATGTTGCCAAATGTGGACTGTAGTTAGTCATGGAGGAATATCATAAGACATAGAGATGATTTCCTTCCTATGGTGCAAACGGGAATGGAAAATATGAACAAAGTGTCTTTATGGCATGATCCTTAGGTCTCTAAGGGCCTAATTCTTAGTAATTTAATACCGTACAACTTAAAACTGACGACTGGGATAAATGACAATGCGTCGGTGATGGATCACTGGTGTGAAGGTGTTGTTTCTTTTCTTTACGGCAGTTCGACCTTAGTTAGGAATGTATGGAATATCATAGCAGTAATTAACGTCTGGTTATGTCTCCATATTCTTGCTGGAATGGCCATCCTCGTAGCATTAGTTTGATATATAAGAGTGTCGCTAATAATATGGAAAGGTTTCCTTGGCACTCTTGTATTTAGAATTATGGTTCTCTGCTGAAAGAAAACATTATGTTGTAGAAGATTCTAAGAAATGGGCTTCTTACTCTCAATAAACTTAAACGTATGCATATTGTTGATGACGTTGCATGTATTTTTTGTAGGAGAAGTGATGAATGTGTTTCCACTTATTCTTTGAATGTGCCTTCTCTCACTTCATTTGGTCTAAACTGCTCCTAAATTTTAATATGCATAGTCCTTCCAGGAACGCGGCTATTGAATGGTTCACTGTCATCAAAGACTCTAGATGGAAGAGTTATAAATGGATTTTACTTTTGAAATTAATTAAGGAATTAATATATATGTTATGGACGGAAAGGAAACGTGTGTGTTTAGAGGAGTTTCTTCTTCTAAACACACAATGGTGCTATCTATCATTACAAATATGAGACAATTTCTTGTACTAGTCTGTTGGCACCTCAAACCAGTGTTGTTTCTGTGCCTGTGTAGAACAACTCTGTAATTTTCTTTTCTAATAAATAGTGGCACGATCCACTATAAAAATCGGCTTTCCTTTCAAAAAAAGAAATGTTAGAATCTATTTAATTATATCTTTCTAACGAATGTAAAAAACCGAGATTTCACTTTATAACTTATAAGTTATGTCCAGTTTAAAATTTAGAATAGTCACTATGGAATTTATACATATTTTAATATAATATATAGCCCATAAAAATAGTCATTTTGCAAACGGCCTCTGTTTTCGACGAAACAACTTATGTTGGATCCGGAATGTCAAATTATGTCTAGGTTTCAAATTACATAACTTTTGGAACCAATATGTGAGCGTGGTGAATTCAAATGTGTTTGGTACTTTCAGTTTGAATTTAAACGACTAAGAAATGACCATTTTTCAAATGGCCTCCAAATTCAATGAAATTAGTTTTGTTAAGACCGTATCATCAAAGCATAGCTAGATTTATTTTTCTGTAATTTTTGGAGTTAGTATGTGGCTCCGGTAAATTAAAATGTACGTTCAAATTCAATATTGAACGTTATATATTTTAAATTAGAGAAAAACTATCTGAAACAGTTGAATTGGCTTACGAAACATATTCCGTTGTGTTCGGAATTAGGTTATTTAGCTAGGAACGATAGTCGTTGGGTTTGATTAAAATATAGTGACCTCCCCAAAGGGGCATCAAATCCAATGACCTCCCCAAGCGGGGGCACTGAATTCAAATTCAAAATTTTGAATCCAACTAAGCTATAGCAGCTGACCTATA
The DNA here is from genome assembly GCA_030737875.1 of Allium sativum. Taxonomy (NCBI): domain Eukaryota; kingdom Viridiplantae; phylum Streptophyta; class Magnoliopsida; order Asparagales; family Amaryllidaceae; genus Allium; species Allium sativum. The sequence continues at coordinate 1,033,690,959 of CM060916.1, read as the reverse complement.
AATAGAAAATTCAACAAATTCTTATTTTCCTGGCAAATTTGCGACAAATTTTGGAATGTCAAAATAAATGCATGTTTGATTAAAATATAGTGAGTTAGCATAGAATGGCATCTTCCTAGCAAATTGTCAAGAGGACAAGGAATAACCAAAGATTGATTCATTTACAATCCAAAAGCTGCAGTCGCTCTAGCCTCAGAAACTCGAATTGAAGCTCCAATTTGAGCAGGTACATGTTTCTTAAAATATGAACCATCTCACAAAAAATTAGACAAGTCATTAAAAGAAGATGCTAGGAATCTATAGCCGGTATGTACCAGTTAGTCAGTTTCAAACTTCGCCGCGAATTCAGATTAGAATGTTCTATTTACACAGGCAATATTCGACAAATTATAAATGATCAAACAAAACCATTTTGTGTAGATACGTCATTCAGTTCAAATCACAAAATTCGCCATAGTTAAATTTTTAATGATTAACTAACGTGTTATCGATATGGGCAGTCGATAGTAAAATATTCTCCCAAAAACATGCAATGTTTTTCTGACATTACAGAACAAGGTGTAGCACAGAAAAAACATATTTGGGCTATCTGTTACAAAGTCAACTTATGGTTAGTTGCCTTCGGAAGATGTGCATTGCTTCAAAAGAGGTTCAGCGACCGAGCAAACATCCAGATAAAAGCGCCCCGATCCATCTTAAACATTTATTTACGATCAATTCATGTGTGTTTAACATAACAACAATGTTCGTTTTGAAGCTTGCATTTTCCACAAGCAAAAATAAAAGTTTTGAAGGGAAAACGTTAACCCTGGTAAAATCATGGGCTAGAAATAATCAGTAAAATGCACATGTAAAAGATTGCTAACGTTCAAGTGCTAAGGATCGGTGTTGTTTTAATTTAACGGATCGGTCGGGTTTTGTTATATGCATCGGTTGGCCTCAACGTGCATGGATCGGTCGGGCTCAATGCATGATCGGTCGGGTGTCAGCTATGGCTCGACTCATATGTTCATCTGTATGGTTCAGTTGCAGTAAAGCAATACGGATCGGTCATTAACTTATACACAACATGGATAGACAACTTTACATGATGGCATTCTTGTAATAAGAATGGATCGGGCTCTCACTCGTTGTTTGGATCAACATGCAGTAATATAACACTACATCGCAACGGCCTACCGTGCAAAGCATAAATATGGCAAATGAATATGTGAATAACACTACTTCGCATGGATCAGTTGTTAACCTTGTACAGGCAATGGCATTAATGAAAACACATGAGCACGGTGAAGTACACATGAACGAAGCAGCATCACATATCACCTGCAAAATTAAAGGAGCAACTTGGGTCTTTTACAATTGACGGCAGTAATTAACTTGTGCAGAGATGATGATGTAAGTAATATGGTTTGGTGCATTTAGTCCCAACAAGAGTGATGATGTGGCACATGGATCGGTCTGAAATTATGAGGTATGGGTCGGTATGTAATACTGCATGGGTTGGCTCCATATATAAAGATGTATCGTGCGTTGTATTATTTATATGTGTGGATTATTGTTTCCATTGGAAACAAGTCATGTGAATAGATCTGTACTAATTAACGCAAATAAGTGAAGTGCACGTATCAAATAAAGGAGAAGCTCATCAAGATTGATAATCAAAATATGTCGTGTGGATGGGAATGATGTTCACATTTGGGTCGGTACTTAAACACTATGGTGGCATTTTGGTAATAAAGTGGGTCGATAGTAAAGGAAAAATAGGGTCGGTCATCTCCTGGTCAGTCATTTCCTGGTCGGCAGTTTTATATAGATCGGCTCTTACTTTTTGGGCGATCATTCCAGCTCTTGACAAGTGTAAAGTTTGGGTCGATTGGGTTTTAACCCAGCGACATTTTCCTAAATAAATTTATGACCGACCCGAAACATGTACACCATATTTTCAGCTTTGCCACTATCTCCAAACTATACATATAAATACCCCACTTCTCTACCATTCAAGGGACCGGTTTTTCTACCCCGAAGGGCTGTCCAAATCATTTCTTTACCACTCTCAAGCACTCCAAGCTCTATTAATGGCTTCTCAAACCCAATCCATCTTCCTCCAACAACAAATTGGCAAATCATCTCCAAACTCCATTAGAAATCTCTCAAACTCAATCAAAGTGATCCCTAACCTCCATTTATTCTCTCTCAAGCCTATATCTAACACAAATTCAACATGGAACTAGTGAAGATTGTCTAATTGTTCAAGTGATTGAAGATCTACACAACTATCATCACAAATGAAGAGATCTCGTCGATTCCTTCGTGAATTCAAGTGAAATCGAGAGCAAAAAAGAGAGAAAATAGAGGAGATCATTATAAATGAGAGAAATGAGTGATATGAGTGAAGTCATGTACTTTGTAAATCTAAATGCGATAATGAAAATAGCTTCTATAGTGGATGTAGGTCTAAATTTACCGAACCACTCTAAAAATTCATTGATCTCTACTTTTTACTTTTATTTTGTGTTTGTGGCTCCATAATCTTGAATCCTACCTTTTGGCGAAGTGTTCAAAAAATACCTTTGGTGTTGAGGTCATTTTTTGATTTCAAAATGTGGTCTGCATGGTTTTGCATTTGGTGGTCTCTGTGGCCTCCAAGTTTGTACATGTTGTTGTGCACCTCTAGTGCTCTCTGATGCATTTTTTGGTGCTATGTTTCCACCACTACCTATAAAATCACTATTGCTTGTGTTTCCGAGACTTAACATTTTCCAGTACTGAGGAGACGACTGTACACTTCATGCAATGGATTGATATTGGTATTAGAAAGTACTTGAGGTTTTGTACCATCAAATTCAGAGGGAAGTCCAGCTTGTAAGCTCATAATTGCCATCTGCTCTCTCTGTTTTTGCTGAATCTTTATATCAATGCTCAGTGGTAGAAACAGGTTAAATTCTTCGTATGTTTGCTTGAATGCCATGTAGTAATTCATCAGACTCATAACCTTTTTTTGAGTTTTATAAAAAGCTTGACAAACTTCATACATTCTTATCAATTTCCCTTTTCCTGAGTACAAGAATTCCAGGTATTCTATCAATTACTTCACTATCTCGCAACGATTGATCAATCCAATTACTTCATTCTCTACTGAATTTCGAATTTGCAAAAGTAGATGAGCATCATCACATAGCCAATTTTGATCATCTTTGTTCTTTGAATCTAATTGTGGAGATTAATCAATCAAGTGATCATCCTTATCTATACCTCTGATATACAAATGAATTGTTTTACTCCAATCATGATAGTTAGAACTGTTTAGCTTTCGATCTATGATTTTCGGCATCATTGACAGGACATCAACTCCTTTGGCTTCTTCCATGATTCACTCTGACGATACTTGAACAACAAAGATAATGCGATAAAGAAAGCGCGGTTGGAATGTAACCCTAGATCGATTTCTCTGATACCATGTAATCAGTATGAACATGAAATAAAGAGAACGAGAAAAATATCAGTCGCCATTGATTTCATTGATTCATCTTTCTAGGGTTTTAAAATAAGAGGGAAATACAATTTAAATTGTAACAGGCTTCAACAAATTGAAGTAGGCCAAAAAAATCAAACTGGGCTTATATATAAATTAAGTAAGCCCGATACATTATATATAAATTAAATAATAGAGATGCATATGAATCCTCTTCCTCTCTTCTTCTGGATTACATTAACAAAATGCTATCTTTTCTATGCTTTGCTTTTTAATCCTTTCATAATTTATAACTTGAAAACTTGTGAGTTATACATGCTCTATAGTATGCACCTTTTTCTAAAAGAATTCATTTTAGACAAAAATTCACAAGAAATCACTATTTTTCAAAACATACCCGATTTTATTTCAAAATTCAATATGTACTTTTCAAATATATTACCTACATATTTTTTTAAACATTAAAAATACCTCTTTTTGTTCCAAAAATTGTTTTTACACAATTTGTCTGGTACATATTTCAAAATTATACCTTTTTAATGTCAAAACTTGAAAAACATATGAACTATTACCTAATTTTTTGTATAATTTCAAGTTCTTAAAAATTAAAAATGAGGCTAAACTCAAAGTGTGCTTCCAATCTCACCTAGGAAATCCATAAGAATCGGAGTTGGTGGGGTTCCTTCGACTTTTGTTTCGAGGTGAAGAGGGATATCTTGTTACAATTACAGTTTTAGTTTCTTGTTGCTGTTCCAATTGTAGTAGCTAGTGTAATTTATTTTGATTCTTTCAAACTCATTTTTGAGTAGGCCGGGATTTTGGGAGCTAGAAGCAGGAATCTAGATATATTGAGATAGCTAAATTCATGAGCGGAGGACTAAGTTGAAGTTCAAGTTGGTGTCATTGTTAGTGCCAATACCAAGACTTTCCAAGATATTCCCACAAAGTCATCTCTCACAAATGTATATAAATTCCTAATCCATTTTCCTTCTTACTCTTTTTCAATTTATAAGGCTCAACTGTCAAACCCACTAACCTGAAACAACATCATTTCAGATACTAACTATGGGATACACCTTTTTTTTTTACATAACACATTGTATACGTTCCACCCCTTACCACCTAAGGGCCTCTTATTCCCATAATCATTCCTTTAGTGTGCATAACTAATATCCCAATTCTTTGGATGAATCGCTCTTCCTATTTAGTGGGTCCCTTTATGGATCTAGGTGTATATATAAAATATATTTATATTTTAAAAATATAAATATGTTCAGTCTCTATCTATACAGAAATCCTAAACCGAAGCTCTGATACTAGGTGTGCTTGTATCTAGACCTCCATACAAACGTTCTGCCTACTGTAACCCGAGTGCAGTAATAGGGTTGCATCCAATGCACATAGCCCAGTTGGGAGTTTTTCTATATCTGTACAGGTCCGCCTTTAAGGACCTCAAAATACAGATATTCAGTTGGTCTGCTTTATACGGTGGCTACGACCTCACCCAGGCCCCTCCCTCAACTAGTCAGACTACAAGAGCTAAGTAGCATGCCCATAGCAAACAATCTAAGCATCTAGTTGGCGTTTCCCCAACCACCATGCCTTGATAGTGAAAGGTGGATGGCGTCTTGGTTTTAGCTTGAGTCTTTCTGTATCCCACTAACTGTCAATGACGGATGCCCGACGATCTACAGTTCTTAGTTGATCCTGACCCAGTTTCCTTACATGGTGATCGCCGAACCACCCTAGTGTCATACCTCCACATCCTTTTGACTGCAAAGCAACTTTTGTATTCAAGGTATACCCCCTTGGGTGGTATCGCGTAGACCCTTACCTCTGCGAGTACATCATAGGCATGTACCGCACAGAGGACCACCACGGAGTACCTTACCACGTCCCTTGGAAGCCGCGTGCTTCCCTTCAGTCCGACAAAGAATCAAGCCGCATTTCGAGCCAAGTAATCAAGTGGATGTGCTCCTCTTATGTCTCTAGAAATCCCGATGATCTACCCCGTTGAGATCTTCACTTTCGTTGTGCGGACTGATCCAAGCGCATCAAGTAAACGTGTTGTTAGACCCTATGTCTAATCTCTTAATCACGTGCTTGTCTTATCTTGTCAGTTTACCAATTAGCTTGATTATCCACATTTTATCTTTTATTTAAGTTATTAGGTTTTCCTTCGAGCCCCTTATATCTCTAACGAACAGACCCATCTCGCTTATTAATTTAGTAATATAACTATACCCATTTAAGTTCATTAATAAGCCCTAACATGTTATTCACTAGACTGTAATTAATGAAATTAATCTACAATCTTTTTACATCATTGCCATGCCATTAATTGTCTAATTTCTTGTTTACATTTTACAATAGCATGTTCCACTTAACGTATAATTAAGTATATCTTATCTCAATCCACATGTTTTCTATTAACATGTTACTTAACGTATATGATACCTTATTCTTATTTAATCATAACCTCATCTTGTACTGTCATTATAACTTGTTGTTGTTTACTTATTAACTTAGTTCTTCTTAACTAAGGTTTATTAATAAGTTTCCTTTTTATTTATTGTAACCTATGATATAATTTCCTCTTATCCCTTGGACAAGCCTACCTATTATATTGCATTCTTATTAATTAATTAATTAATTAATTAATTATAATAGGTCATATTCCCCATTCATCACATTTTCCCTTTTTAACAAACCTTTTACTGTTCTAACTTCTGTTTCTTTACAGTTTCATATGTAACATTTAGTTTTATTAATTACAATTATTGTCACTTACCGAACGGTCATAGTTCCCTAAAACATTAATTAACAATGAAATATCCTTATTTTATTGCTTCCTAAAATATCTCTATTTTGTTTTACCCCAACAGACAATACTAATTTATTTATTTATTTACTTATTGTCTATTATATGCATATATTTTTATATATGTTTAGGCACCAGACCTGTGACACCCCACGTCCGTTAATGTCACTCACAAAGGGAATGCATTAAATTTCGTGAAGCGCTATAGGTAAACAGACGCAGAATATTACAAGACAAATATATATATATATACATATACATATATATAGATACAGCGGAATAAAAACTTTATTTATCATAAGATACCATGGTCTAAAACATCACATGCCTGAAACATAAAAGCCCATTACAACATAGAAGTTACTATCTTGTACTTCAAAAATATCAGAGTACATAAAAGAAGTAAAATTCCCCAAGAACAAAATGTAGCAATAGCAACAAGGATAGGAGCTTGAGCCATACATATCAGCAGGTCTAGCAAAATAAGCAAAATCACGGTCAAGCCTGAGTGTTTCCTCCCTAAGAACCTGGGGAGGAGGGGAACGGAAGAAAGAAGGAGAAACGAAAAGGGTCAGACAAAAAGTCTGGCGAATCTAGTTACTTTTAGCAAGTAAATAAATAAAAGTAGCAAGACAGGCATATAAAGTGGATAAGAGAGATCACTACATAAATGCCAGGTGTGACAAGATAAACAGGTAAGGTATGTTCGCTTCTAATGATTACTCTGCATTATTGCTAGTATAACCAGAATGAGATGATCCCTTCCACAATAAGGTGGTATACTTAGGCATATGTCCAATTGTACCCTAACCACTACCCTAATCGATCGGCTCCCTACTCCATAGGTACTTTGTGCCGGCCCCACAGTATGATCTATCACATCCTAAAGTGGCAACCCCTGATTGATATGCATAGCCCCATATCTACAGGTGTCACAGTCGTCTTATCCTCCTCTGCCCGGATCATGCACGCACATGGCCCAGTCAGTTTGTGCCACCTACACCGTCATCCATAATTACGTATTTACAAAATACCGTCTCAATTCATCCTATTTCATCAGATCCGGGATGTGATATGGTTCCGAAAGATGAACCAGATATGGACCGTTCCAATAAGATTTCATTCTTGAAAAAAATCGTAAAATACTTGCGCAAATAGCTATATCAAATAAGAATTGTCTTTACATGATTTCCAATAAGATTAGCAAATAAAAGAGATTAAAAAGTAATATGTCATATATATATATATAAATAGTGAAAACAGAATAGAATTCCCCGGAGAATGGACTCCGGGAAGATGGAATAAAAATGAATTTAAGAAATTAAAAGATAGTTTGGATCTCTTACAATCAGTCGTAAGCGTGCTCCATCTCCACCTAGTACGGAGTACTTTGTTTGATACCTACTCCGGGTTACTGGCTAAAATGGGTCACACACAATATGATACAAGCTCTCCCCTTTGTCTTGTATCCCCCACTAGGTTTTCACTGACTTTGTATACCACTAGGTATTTTTAATTACATAGCCCTATTCATAACTTTTATATTTTCCACTGGTTATGTATACCACTAGGTGTCCTTAATTACATAACCTTATTGGGTTAAGTTCGTGGGCCTATATATAAATATTATCCACCCCCTCAGGTTTACTTAACCCACCCACTGTCCAACCAATTTTACTTAACCCTAACTTAAGTTCATAATCATACAATCCCAATGGATTAATTAGGTTAAGTACTCCAATTCATTACCATGTCCATTTATGGTTCATAATGGGCAAGACCTCCCACATTAGGCCTACGACTTGTGGATGCTGGATATGCCGGTCGGGTCCGGGCAGACTTCTTCCATAAGTTGGGCCTAATCTCGTGTCATAGCCTGATTCGTATTTGCGCACTTAGAACTCTCACATTAGGTTCAACATTAGTGGCTGCTGGATATGTCGGTCGGGTCCGGGCAGACTTCCACCACTAATGCAACCTAACCTCGTGTCATAAGTGCAATTACAATTCCTAATTGTAATTACTAGACATTTCATTCTTATCCAATTCTTACCTATGTCTTTATAGGTGATTACGTCCCTTTTTCCCAATAATTTGATTTATATGCCCAACGATGTTTATATCCAAATTATATCAATATTAACCTTTTTCCCTCGTTCCCTAGCTAGCGCACTCATAAAATTGGCGGCGTGCCTAGGCTAGATAATAGCCTAGTCATAAAAGATAAAAGGGAAATAATAGGAATATGACAAAAGTGAATGTTTTGACATAACTTGTCATAAACGTAAACTAGCATGGTGATAAGATGGACGTAAAACTGATGAACTTGTGGCAGTCAATTGATTCTAATATAATTATGACATCACAATAAGCATAGTAAGAACTAAATTAACAATTTAGGTGTCCATTTGGTTTAGATCTAACATGATAAACACAAGGCAATAAACTAGATCACATAATTCCGATCTAATGGTTAAAAATACATCTAACACAATTAGGTTCAAGATCCACATTATGGAATATCATAGAAGTTAAAATAGATCTAATAAGATAGAGATTTAGATCAATAGTTAAAAATAGATCTAGCACAAATCATAGAATGCCAAAAAGGTTACAATAGATCCAACAAAATAGAGATTTAGATCCACATCCTGACCAATTCAGAATGCCATATGTTCATGATTTTCAATGGAACTGATATAACCTAGGCATATGAACAAATCCAAGTCATAGTCGTGTCATATTTACTTTTAAAAATTCAAATCTAAAAGCAACTAGAAACTCACAGTGTTAGGATTAGAAAATAGAAGAAGAATGGATCTTGAATCTCTAGATTTGATTTGCAAAGCTGATAATTATAGGAGATTAACGGATTTAGTTCAGGCACCGGCAGAGTTTGGCCACCATGAATTCCCAATGAAGAAAATATGAGAAATGGCCACGTATATATAGCTGCCAGACCCCCTGAAACCGACTGCCACCTCAGCTCTAGGGATGTCGACACCTCTGTGGACCCCGGTGTCGACACCCCTTAAGGGGGTTGATCCCGATGTCGACACCCCTCTAGGAGGTCGACCCCCTAGAGCGGGAAATTTACCGCTACTTTTCTTTTTCAAATTTGAACTGTTTTGGATAAAATTTTGACTCATCTCTGACTCATGTGTATATATATAATCTTTCTACGCATATACAAAATTAAAACCCTCATAACTTCTTCATACGGTGTCCGTTTTGCGCAAACCAAATGTCTATCTTGACCAGAATTTCGAGACGGACGCATTGGCGCAGTCCATTTTCCTTAATTCTAAATATTAAACTAACTATTATTTAATTTATCCTCTTTTAGTGTCATTAAAAATTCGGCGTGTTACATTCTCCTCTACTCAAATGATTTCTTCCTCGAAATCTCTAAGTTTAGAATGCATATCTTATCATCCATCATCCATATACTCATCCATCAATCATTGGAATCCATTGTCCTTAAAGATTTCTAATGCTTATATGAATATATGCAAAGGTGTGTGTATATGTCCCAATACTAATGCGAAGATCAGGCGGTCTACTGATTCAGTTGACCTCCTTAATGCTATGTATGTTAGTGACATGAATCCAATATGCATGCAAATAATCCTATTATAACATGTGAGTTATATATGTGTGCACACTCATTCGTCCAAGTGCAACATCCATACGCTAACTCATCCATTTCCATCCATAAAAGAAAAGAAAATGCACACGCATCCACATGCAATATTAGAGTGATTGAGCCGATCTAGTGCCTAATGTGTGTGTATATGCCTCCACAGCCAACCACTAGCAAACACTTGCATCCACTTGCATCCATCAAACATAATGCTTCAAACAAATGTTTACATCAATAGGATTTCTATTTAAAGGTCGAAAATACTATTGATAAGATGTATTCAAATGATAGAAACAAGCACTAATAAAACTTTGGAAAAAGGAGTTAAGAACATATCCTCGAAAAGGAAAGGGTACGAAGCACGAATCTTGTCTTCGGTCTCCCAAGTCGCATCCTCTGGGTTATCTCTCCATTGAACCTTTAGCAACTTGATCTCTTTATTTCGTAGCTTCCTAACTTCTGATCCAAGTATAGGGGAAGGAACTCGTCTATCTGTCGCCTCCCGTTCCACTTCGAATTATTCCAACACACTCGGCTCAACGACTTCCGCGATGTCATGCAAACATTTCCGGAGATGAGAAATGTGGAAAATTTCATGAAAACCGAATAGATTTTCTAGTAGCTTTATTCTGTAGGCCATTTGGCCAATCCTCTTGGTTATGGGAAATGGTCCTACAAACCTAGGTGCCAACTACCCTACCGATCTAAAGTGAACCACATTCCTCAAAGTTTATACTTTGATAAAAACTAAGTCTCCCACTTCAAATTCGATGTCAGTCCTCTTGTCTGCATAGGATTTCTGTCTATCTTGAGCAGTCTTTATCCGCCGTCGAATAAGGTCATTCTTTTCGGACGTTTCTCTAACATATCTGGTCCAAGTAATAATCTTTTTGTAGATTCCCACCAACAAGTTGGTGATCTACAGGGTCGTCTGTATAATGCTTCGAAGGGTGCCACGCCGATGTTGGCTTCATAGCTGTTGTTATAGGCAAACTCTACTAAAGGAAGATGCTCTTCCCAAGTCCCTTCGAAGTCTAGAATATACAGCCTCAAAAGATCCTCTAGAATTTTGTTCACCCTCTACGTCTGCCCATCGGTCTGAGGATGATAAGTGGTGCTCAAACACAGCTGTGTACCTAATGCTTCATGCAAGCTCCTCCAAAATTCACTGGTAAAGATAGGGTCACAATCGCTTACGATGCTGGAAGGTACTCCATGAAGACGAACTATCTCACGAACATAAATTGCTGCCAACCATGGTGTCGTCCTCTTATTCTTAACTGGAATAAAGTGAGCGCTCTTAGTGAGTCTATCTACAACAACCCAGATACTGGTGTTTTCTTTCTTCGATCTAGGCAAACCATCTGTGAAATCCATAAAGACGCTCTCCCATTTCCACTTAGGAATCTCCAAAGGATGAAGTAAACCACCGGGCTTCTTTTGCTTAGCTTTAACTTGCTGGAAAACCAAACATTGGGAAACAAATTTGGACACATTTTTCTACATCCCAGCCCAAAAGAAAACCCTCTTCATGTCCCTGTACATCTTATCTCCGCCTGGATGAATGGTCATCTTAGAATGGTGGGATTCTTCTAGGACTACCTTTATCAAGCTTCCAGTTTGAGGAACACAAAGCCTTCCATCTCGTCGCAACCACCCCTTTTTCATCTATGGCATATCTACTGAGGTGACTAGAAGTATCCCCTCTTCTGGGCTTTTCCATGATGTCTAAAATCTGTGGGTCACCTTGTTGTGAAGCTCCTATCTAGTCCATAACATTTGGTTATATCTTCATGGATGCAATCAAATCAGGAAAAATCTTGATGGAGGGTCTAAAATCAAAAGCTGATATGAACTCCAAATTCTTTCTCTCCACAAACAGAGGACTCAAGGCCATCCTCTGCCTACTTAGTGTGTCTGCAACCACATTACCCTTTCCAGGGGTATAAGCAATCTCAAAATCATATGAAGCTAGGAACTCCATCCACCGTTATTGCCTTAAATTGAGATCCTTCTACGAGAACCAATACTTAAGAAATTTATGGTCGGTGTATAACTCGAACGTCTCTCCAAGTAAATAATGACACCACATATTTAACGCGAATACTATGCCAGCTTGCTCTAGATCATGGGTGGGGTTGTTTTTCTCATGTACTCTCAACTGTCTACCCCCATAACACACTACTTTCGCATCTTGCTTCAGAATCGCACCAAGCCCTATTCCACACGCATCAGTGTAAACCATAAACACTTTGTTCCCATCAGGTAAGGTCAAGACTGGGGCTGTTGTCAGAGCCCTCTTCAGTCGTTGGAAAGCAACTTCATAGTTTATATCCCATGAAAATGTCAAGTTCTTCTTCATCATCCTGGTGAGTGGGGCTGATATCTTTGCGAAGTCCTTAATGAACTTCCTATAATAACCTGCCAAACCCAGAAAGCTCCCCACCTTGGTTTCATTTTTAGGAATCTGCCAATCTTGCACTACAACCACCTTTGTGGGATCTACAGCTATTCCTTCTTTAGAGAACACATGCCCTAAGAATCTCACCTCTTTCTCTAAAAATGGCATTTGGAGAACTTTGCTTTAAGCTGATGCGCACGGAGAGTCTTCAATACTTCTCTCAAACGTTGGGCATGCTCTTCTTCACTTTTGAAGAAGATCAAAATATCATCCACAAAGACTATGATGAATTAATTTAGAAACTCCCGAAACACCCTACTCAACAAATCAACAAAATAGGCGGGTGCATTCGTCAACCTAAAAGGCATAACTAGCCATTCAAAGAAACCATCCGGAGTTATAAAAGCAGTCTTATCTATGCTATCCTCAGCCACCCTCGGCTGATGGAACCCCATGGCCAAATCTAACTGAGAAAACACCAAAGCACCAACAAGTTGATTAAATAAATCATCAATCCTCGGGAGCAGGTACTTATTCTTCTTAGTGATTTTATTCAACTCTCTATAGTCAACACACAAACGAAGCAAACCATCCACCTTAGTCGCGAATACTACTGGAACACCCCATTCATATATGCTTCGTATGATAAACCCCTTCTCAAGTAGCTCCCCTACTTGTTTACTCAGCTCCCTCCGTTCCCTCGGAGCCATATGGCGCACTGGCAATGCAACTGGCTTTGCATTGTCCACCAAATATATACGAAAGTCGATCTCACGCCTCAGAGGTAAATCTCGATCCTCATCAAAAACATCGGAATAATCTCGGACTACTGGAACAGATTGCAACTCATCGATAGATGCATCAAGACATTCTAGGAAACTAAGCATAAACGACCCTTGTGGGTCACAAGAAATCTCGAGGGTTCTCCCATGACAAGTCAGAAGCCTAACAGCCCTCTTCTCACAATCCAGAATGTAACCATACACTATAAGCCAATCCATTCCTAGAATCAACCCATAAACCCGAGCATATACGTGTCGCATTTAAACTTGACACCTAACACAGATATTTTCAAACCCTGACAAATCATAGATAAATGGGCCGAACCACCAATGGGGTTTGAAACAACTACGTGATCCACTACCATACTAGTAATTAAGTGCAGATATTCAACTATAGAACTTAATATAAATGAATGTGAAGCGCCAGAATAAAAAAGTGTTCTAATAGGGTGTTTGAAAGAGAAATTAAACCTTCCACAGGAATTTTTCTACCTCTATCGGGAGCACTGAACGCGAGAGCATGCACCTGCCCCCCCTCCCCCCCAGAAGTCCCTGTCCTTTGACCCAGTCCCTGTGATCCCTGTTTCTTCGAGCACTCTCAAGCGAAGTGTCCGACCTCTCCACAATTAAAACAATCGTTCTTCCTTCTCTTACAGTCTTTGATCAAGTGACCTTCCTTCCCAAACTATGACATTTTCTCTTATCCTTGCCTTTGTCATTCTTCCCTCCTTCTGTTGTTGTTGATGTTGTTGTTGCTGCTGCCCCTTCTTAGGCCACACCTTCCTATTTTGTGATGTCCCCTCAGCCTTTGCTTCCTTCTTTTCTCCCTTTTCTTCCTGATGCATTAGGGCCATATCGATAAGCTTTTCAAAAGTGGCCCCTGTTGGAATATGGGACATGGCTAACCCATGCAGAGGTTCATTCAGCCCTTTAGCAAACCGCAAAGCCCTTTTGTGTGGCGTATCCACCAACTCTAACCCGAACCTTGCTAGCTAGTTGAATTTGTTCACATACTCTTTCACCGTCAAGTTTCCTTGTTTGAGTGCAAAGAACTTCCCTATCTGCATGCTTCTCTCAGCTTGGGAAAGAAATTTCATTTCGAACCTTTGTTTAAAATCTTCCCAAGTTTCTACCGGGCGTCCAGCTTGGGTGACTTCCCATCAAAAAATGAGGCTTCGTCTTTCAGTAGCCGAGCGGCTAACTGAACCTTCCTTCTATCCTCTAATTCAAATATTACAAACAAATCCTCGGTCTCCTTGAGCCAATTCCACGCTTCTACAAATATCTCGTTCTCATGGAATTGCTTCCCTCCCATAGCACGGAAGTCTTTGCAGATCTTAGCGAAATTATCTGCTCATGGAGGGGGAGGAGGAGGAATGACTGGTGCAGCTGAGGGAGGAACGTTTCCTTGACCTTCGACAGGCGTCGTGGCCTCCAGATACCTCCAGAACCATCCAGGTATCATAACGCCCTGTGGTGTATTCTGAATGTTTTGTTCCCCAGACATGCTGAAAAGAAAATTGAAGAGATTTAGACAAAGGACCGAAGGATATTATATATGGCTTTTTGGGGAATGTTTTTCAAAACAGACTTTTCTTTTTGAAAATACTTTCTTTTAAAACATTTTTGAAAATAGTTTTCAAAAACTTTATCCAATCTAATAACCTTTAGCTCTGATACTAAGTGTGACAGCGCACGTCCATTAATGTCACACACAAAGGGAATGCATTAAGTTTCGTGAAGCGTTATAGCTAAACAGACACAGAATATTACAAGACAGATATATATATAATATTAGCGGAATAAAAACTTTATTTATCATAAGATACTGTGGTCCAAAACATCACATGCCTGAAACATAAAAGGCCAATACAACATAAAAGTTACTGTCTTGTACTTCAAAAATATCAGAGTACATAAAAGAAGTAAAATTCTCCAAGAACAAAATATAGCCATAGAAAAAAGGATAGGAGCTTGAACCATACATATCAGCAGCTCCAGCAAAGTAAGCAGGATCACGGTCAAGCCTGAGTGCTTCCTCCTTGAGAACCTTGGGGGGGAGGGAACGGAAGAAAGAAGGAGAAACAAAAAGGGTCAGACATAAAGTCTGGGGAGTCTAGTTACTTTTAGCAAGTAAATAAATAAAAGTAGCGTGACAGGCATATAAAGTTGATAAGAGAGACCACTACATAAATAGCAGGTGAGATAAGGTAAACAGGTAAGGTATGTACGCTTCTAATGATTACTTTGCACTATTGCTAGTATAACCAGAACGAGATGATCCCTTCCACTATAAGGTGGTATACTTAAGCATACGTCCAATTGTACCCTAACCACTACCCTAATCGATCGGCTCCCTACTTCGTAGATACTTTGTGCTGGCCACACAGTAGGATGTATCACGTCCTAAAGTGGCAACCCCTCACTGATATACACAGCCCCATATCTACAGGTGTCACGGTCGTCTTATCCCCCTCTGCCCGGCTCATGCACGCACATGGCCCGGTCGGTTTGCGCCACCCACACCGTCCGCCACATTTGAATCTCTTACAATCAGTCAGTAAGTGTGCCCCTTCTCCGCCTAGTACGGAGTACTTTGTTTGATACCTACTCCGGGTTACTGATTGAAATGGGTCACACACAATATGATATAAGATTTCCACTTTGTCTTGTATCCCCAACTAGGTTTTCACTGACTATGTATACCACTAGGTATCTTTATTACATAGCCCTATTCATAACTTTTATATTTTTCACTGGTTATGTATACCACTAGGTGTCTTTAATTACATAACCTTATTGGGTTAAGTTCGTGGGCCTATATATAAATATTACCCACCCCCTCAGATTTACTTAACCCGCCCACCGTCCAACCAATTTTACTTAACCCTAACTTAAGTTCATAATCATACAATCCCTATGTATTAAAGTAGGTTAAGTAGTCCAATTCATCACCATGTCCATTTATGGTTCATAATGGGCTAGACCTCCCACATTAGGCCTACAACTTGTGGATGCTGGATATGCCAGTCGGGTCTGGGCAGACTTCTTCCACAAGTTGGGCCTAACGTCATGTCATAGCCCGATTCGTGTTTGCGCACTTAGACCTCTCACATTAGGTTCAACATTAGTGGCTACTGGATATGCTGGTCGGGTCCGGGCAGGCTTCCACCACTAATGCAACATAACCTCGTGTCTTAAGTGCAATTAAAATACCTAATTGTAATTACTAGACATTTCTTTCTTATCCAATTCTTACCTATGTCTTTATAGGTGATTACGTCCCTTTTTCCCAATAATTTGATTTATATGCCCAACGATGTTTATATGCAGATTAACCTTTTCCCCCAATTCCCTAACTAGCGCACTCATAAAATTGGCGGCATGCCTAGGCTAGATAATAGCCTAATCATAAACGATAAAAGGGTAATAGGAATATGAATAAAGTGAATGTTTTGACATAACATGGCATAAACATAAACTAGCATGGTGATAAGGTGGACATAAAACTGATGAACTTGTGGCAGTCAACTGATTCTAATATAACTATGATGTCACAATAAGCATAGTATGATCTAAATTAGCAACTTAGATGTCCAATTGGTTTAGATCTAACGTGATAAGCACAAAGTGATAAACTAGATTACATAATTTAGATCCAGTAGTTAGAAATAGATCTAACACAATTAGGGTCGAGATCCACATCATAGAATATCATAGAAGTTACAATAGATCTAACAAGATAGAGATTTAGATCAATAGTTAAATAGATCTAGTAAAAATCATAAAATTCCACAAAGGTTACAATAGATCCAACAAAATAGAGATTTAGATCTACATCTTAACCAATTCAGAATGTCATATGTTCATGATTTACAATGGAACTGATATAATCTAGGCATATGAACAAATCCAAGTCATAGTCGTGTCATATTTACTTTTAAATATTCAAATCCAAAAGCAACTAGAAACTCACAGTGTTAGGATTGGAAAATAGAAGAAGAATGGATCTTGAATCCCTAGATTTGATTTGCAAAGTTGATGGCTGTAGGAGATTAGCGGATTCAGTTTAGACATCGGTAGAGTTTGGCCACCATGAATTCCCAATGAAGAAAATACGAGAAATGGCCACGTATATATAGCTGCTAGATCCCCTGAAACTAATTACCACCTCAGTCCTAGGGGTGTCGATACCCCTGTGGGTGGGTCGACCCTGGTGTCGACACCCCTTAAGGGGGGTCGACACCCCTCTAAGGGGGTCGACCCCCTAGAGTTGAAAATCTGCCGCCACTTTTTTCTTTTTCAAATTCGAACTGTTCTGGATAAAATTCTTACTCATGTGTATATATACAACCTTTCTGCGTGTATACAAACTTAAAACCCTCATAAGTTCTTCATACGGTGTCTGTTTTGCACAAACCATATGTCTATCTTGACCAGAATTTCGAGATGGACGCAATGGCGCAGTCCATTTTCCTTAATTCTGAATATTAAATTAATTATTATTTAATTTATCCTCTTTTAGCGTCGTTAAAAAATTCGGGGTGTTACAAGACCTCCCACATTAAGTTAACTACTTATGGATGCTGGATTTGCCGAGCGGTTCTGGGCAGGCGTCTACCACATGTTGAAATTAATTTCATGTCTTAATGCGGTTATCGAAAATTTACCAATACTGTAAATTTTCGTTAAAGTTAGGCATATCTATTCTTCTTCTAATATTCCCAATTTCACTGTAATTTGATTTACTATACCCAATTTGTCATTGACAACATTTTCAGTAACACATTCACCTTTTATTGTAAATTCCACAATTCTAGTATTACAGTGATTTTTAATACAATTAACTGGATCATAGAATAGATCTATACAATAGTAATATTCTTAATAACAGCTGGAAATGAATTATACTGCAATTATTACAACTTGTAGTTATTTTACAGGTTAAGAATGACAGGGAATGTAAACGGTAAATGTACCATTATTTGAAAAGGTATAATTTAAATCCACTCATCTGACAGCTTTCCAACCCTTGAATCTGCTCTAGGTTTCCTGTTCTGTGGTCTCCCTAGCTGAAATTAATATTAAAACAATGAAGGGTTCACAAATCGAATGCTAGAAGAACAGGAAAAGAAAGTAAGAATCCTAAACAGATCAGATTCGAGAACTTACCTCACGTTGATCGGAATTCTAGACACCTACGTTGTAGATTCATATCTTTTATCTTCAGGCCTTAAATCATAATCCCTAAGAACTAACAAATTATTATTTTCTGAAAAGTTTTGGAGGAGAAAGAGAATGGCATACCCTAGGCAACACCTCAGAAAATATGAGAATAAAGCTAGGCCGTGCTGGTCTATTTTTAATCGTACAAGAAATTCCACACCATTTGATTTAATCGAATAAAATAAGAATCGCGTAAACCAAAAAACCACATCGTATAAATCAGATTTGGGTCTGTACAGGTTGACCCATAAGCCGACACACAGGTCGACCCAGGCAGAACGTGGGTCGACCCATCTGGGTCCAGCCATGCCATGTATGACACTATAATTTCTAATTTTTAAACGTTGATAATTAACGTTGATTACTTGCTTAATATAACTTGACTTATAATATTCCTCTTACACACAATTGTTCAGTTTGAATTTCAAATCTATATGTGTATATACATACAGTCTTCTGCTTATTTAATTCTTTGATAACATACGTTGTTATTCCTTGTCTTTTAATCAATTAATCCATTGTTTTATTCTTGTTTTGATTGCATTGCATTTAATTTTCATATGTATCCAAATTTTCTTGTCTTTTCTCCAAGCACTGCCTTTTATTTAAGCATTCTAATTACTTTTCATGCATTAATCTCTTTCTTCTTTTAAAATTTTTAACAATCGTATTGATTCCTTTTAACGCATTACTTTATTGCTTGCATTCATTTCTCTCTTATCTTAATTTACACCTTTCATATTTTAACATTTAATATCGATGCATGTATACATATATGAATAATCTTTATTTATTTCTTATTTAATATTTAATAAATGCGGGGTGTTACATTCTTCTATCCCTAGGAAATTTTGTCCCTGAAATTTGGTAAGGGTAAAATTAAGTAATCCCTTGTACAATTTACAACCATCATGTACGCATCCAACTTTTGCTACCATTTGGGCACTTGTGCAAAGTGTAATACGACATAATAATACATGAATTTAATGAATGCCTAAGCAATACCTCCTATGTGAATGCAAATTTTTCTTGAAAATATAATGCATACATCCTAAATATACTAGCAATTTCTTCTTGATTGCAATATTTTGAAAATCAAAATACTGTTTCATCCAAAATTTCCCACACACTTACATAGCAAGAACGTAGTTCACCCAATTTTTGCATCCAAAACCTTACCAACCAATTTTAATTTTCAAATTTCAAAAAAATCTAATTTTCTAAATTTGTTTCTTATGTTACAAAAAGGTAGAAAATGGAAAACTTGACGTCTTTTGTTCTTTACCTTTTCTATCTATACTTGGATTTTATGCTCCTGTCCAAGTACAGTTCACATAAGAAATTTTTTCTTTGTTATTGATTTTCTTTTTCAACTTATTTTGGAAAAATCCATTTTAATTCTCATTTCTCATAATTTTCATTTTTCTCAATTGTCATGTTTGTTGCTTTACTAGATTTGTTGTTTTCTTTTTAGTTATGTCATTACTCTTTTCTTAGCTTGTTTAAGTTAATTCACTAATCTAAGTTTTGTTTTCACTTAAGCCTTCTAATCCTTCAACTAAAACAGGAAAACAAACACTCTACACAGCTACTACCAAGGGCTAAGAATCCTATGATCATGTCCCCTCCGACAAAGAAAAGTTAAAACTAAAGAATCTTAACACTTACTTATCATTTACCATCTAGTAGTTGCTACTAGCCCTTGATGTGTACTAACAGTCTTTTTCAAGCAAAAACCTAGGCTCTATATTGCTTACGCATCCTACGAGAACTTATCATTAATTCAAAACAGTCCTTGTTATTCACTTCATAGCCTCAAAAAAAATCTTTTTTCCGACTTCCATAGGTACTAATCCTTACCTACTCCATGATTTTAAAAATGTGGTTTGGCTTTCTCATTTTCAATTTTCTTTTGAAAATTAAAAGTGTCAAAACTTTATTTTTCCACATTAATACTTTCCTTTTGCCAAACCATAAAATTATGTTGTCCTAAAAAAAGTACAAAACTCTTTTTATTTTTGTTTTTATTTGTTTGCTTTTTTTCCTTTTTCAAATCACTAAAAACTGGAGTAGACAAGGACAACTACTTCTATATTAGTTTCACAACCGTTCATACTTTATATGCAATATTTTCTATGCTTTTCTTTTTAATCCTTTCATGCTTTATAACTTGAAAACTAATGAGTTATACATGCTCTATAATGTGCATCTTTTTCTGAAAGAATTCATTTAAGACAAAAATTCACAAGAAATTACTGTTTTTCAAAACATACCCCATTTTATTTCAAAACTCAATATGTACTTTTCAAATATGTTACCTATATTTTTTTTCAGAGATCAAAAGTACCTCTTTTTGTTCCAAAAATTGTTTCTACACAATTTATCTAGTACATATTTCAAATTTGTAACTTTTTAACGTCAAATCTTGAAAACACCATAAACTATTACCTAAAAGTTTTCATAATTTCAAGCTCTCAAAATTTAACAATGGGATAGACTCAAAGTTTTTTTCCAATCTCATCTAGGAAATCCATAATAATCGGAGTTGGCAGGGCTCTATCGACTTTCACTTCGAGGTGAAGATGGGTATCCAGTTACAATTACAGTTTTAGTTGCTTGTTACTATAGATTTTGTAGTTGCTGGTGTAATATTTTTTGATTCTTTCAAGCTCCTTTTTGAGTAGGCTAGGATTTTGGGAGCTGGGAGCAGGAATCCAAATATCTTGAGATAGCCAGATTTACGAGTGGAGGACAAAGTCGAAGTTCAAGTCGGTTCCATTCATAGTGCCAATACCAAGACATTCCTAGATATTCCCACAAAGTCATCTCTCACAAATGTATATATATTCCTAATCCATTTTCCTTCTTACTCTTTTCCATATTTATAAGGCTCATCTGTCAAATCCACTAACCTGAAACACTATCATTTCAGATACTAACTATAGGATACATCATGTTTTCTTCATTTACATAACACATTGTACACATTCCACCCCATACCACCTAAGGGCCTCTTATTCTCATAATCATGCCTTCAGTGTACATAACTGATATCTCAATTCTTTGCATAAACCACTCTTCCTATTTAGTAGGTCCCTTTATGGATCTAGATGTATATATACAATATATTCGTATTTCAAAAATATTAATACGTTCACTCAATATCTATACATGAATCCAAAATCGAAGCTCTGATAATGGATGTAACAACTCGAATTTCGACAAGCCAATTTTTTTTTCAAAAAATCCAATGTATCGAAGCTCGAGTTGGCTTGTCTGGTATCTTGCAGAAAAGACAGAGATATAAAATATATCAAAGGTCAGAAAACATTTCACAGTGGGATGGAATAAAATATAATATAATCAAATATAGCCTTACCAAAGTAATAATAATGCCTAACTAGTATCCAAAGCTATCATATCTATGCCAAAAGCCTAACCTGTGGGTATGTTATGAGAAGGGGATCAGAACACAAGTTCTGGTGACTGGACTTAAATTACACATTCTAAAATAATCCTACATATATTGTTCAGTCCCATTTTCTTGTTTATTAGGTTGATATCACTCAAGGATTTACACACATGTCGTACCCATCTACGTCTCAGTAGATTAACCTAATATAGTATATATATAATTACCCTCGCCTATAACAAGTTACTCTCCATAGTATCCTCCTTGCATGGTCCCTACCATAATGACACAAAAGTGTATCCTACACGGAAATCTAAGTCATAACGCCACGTTTCCGCGTGGAACCCTCCTTGGTGTGCCATACAAGCATTTGGAGTAATTCCATAACGTCTACAATACACTACCCTGTGCGATGTGCATGCATCTAGACCTCCACACGTATGTTCTGCCTACTGAAACCGGAGTCCCGTAATAGGGCTGCATCCAATGCACAAAGCACGACCGAGAGCTTTTCTATATCTGTACGGGCCTGCCTTTAAGGACCTCGAAATATAGATATTCAGTTGGTCAGCTTTTACGGTGGCTATGGCCCCACCCAGGCCCCTCCCTCAACAAGTAAAGACTACAAGAGCTAAGTAACGTGCTCCTAGCAAACAATCTAAACATCCAGTTGACGTGTCCCTCAACCATCGTGCCTCGATAGTGAATGGTGGATGGCGTCTTGGTTTTAGCTCCAGGCTTTCCATATCCCACTGACTGCTCTGTGTTGGTCCTGATCCAGCATCCTTGTGAGGCGATCACCAAATCACCCTAGTGTTATACCTCCAAAACCTTATGATTGCAAAGCTACTTTTGTAGTCAAGATATACCCCCTTGGGTGGTATCGCGCGGACTCTTACCTCTACGAGTACATCCTGGGCATTTACCCCACAGAGGACTGCCATGAAGTACCCTATCACGTCCCTCAGAAGCTGCGTGCTTCCCTCCAGTCCCGCCAATAATCAAGCCGCATGTCGAGCCAAGTAATCAAGTGGACGTGCTCCTCTTGTGTCTCTAGACACCCCGATGATCTACCCCATTGAGTTCTTCACCTTCGTCGTGCGGACTGGTCCAAGCTGTAACGTCCCAGATTTTTCTGTCATTTAATTAGAATACTTAAATTTGTTTATATATTATATTGGGAATATAATGGATTTTTAATCGAATTTTTTTTATTTAAAATAGAGTTCAAATATATATATTTTGAATATTGTTTAATCTAAAATTTTATATTATTAAGTTTGAAATCTATATAGTGTTATTTTGAAGCTGTATGAGTTATCATTTGAGATATATGATATACAATAATTTACTAACACTGAGATCGTTGTGAATTTTATTTATTTTATCACTATTATATAGCTTGTATATTTTTCTCAATTTTATAGACGTAAATCGGCTGTTGGTTCCCATTCTTGTATCTTATCATATTAAATACTCAAAACAATATCTCATGATACTTCTCAGACACATAGAAGAATGGGGTATATGCGGATTCTGGTTGTAATTAATAATGTAAGAGTTCGGGAGTCTTATAAAAAAAATCTACAAATTTAGACAATGCCGTAATGCTAACTAATTGATACAGATCAGAAATTTCCAAAAACTTGATGAGGGAAATGAGACTACTAATGAATAAACCATACACTTATGATACACAACCAAATAGAAATTACATTATTCTTTATTCAAGTGCAGCAGTCTAACAAATTGCTAAATTCTCCGTATAACAGTAAACTATGAACAGCTAATATATGTACATTTTATACATTTCTACATAATTAAAACAGCTGGTATATATATATTTATATATTCATACAATGATCTCATGTACAAATCAATATAAGATTTTACCATACATCTGAAAACCCAATTCAGAAAATCTATATAACAAAATTCAAATCGTTGGTTGAATTTACAACTCAATTCCAACAATGACAGTTTGATCTTTCTAGCAAGCCAACAGTGCTGAAAATCCCAGACAAAATCCTTTGAAATCCTTTGTTGAGCATATTGCAACATCAAGCTATAATCAACCACCCACAAACCAAATCTGCAAAAGAAAAGGAATAAATCACTTAAGCTAATAGTAGCTGGCCTATCTAAGGACAGTATGGAAAGAAAATCAAATAAACAACAAAATATAAATAAAGGAAATGAAGATATAATCTAACAGAAGATATGAACAGCTAAGGAAACAACATATATTTCTATGTTTATATCATCAAATCTATAATAGAATCATAAAAACAGTTGAATATAGATCCACACATCAAATCCATATACAGAAATTGAAATGGACAGCTAAGAAGATTCATATGGAAAGTTCACTGTTAGAAATCCAAATAGAAAATCTATGGTACATTTTTCAAATCCCTGGATTGAAATGAAAAATTCATCACATGTAAAAATATATCACAAAATTAAATGAACAGCTAAATATATTTCGATTTCCATGTGCAAAAACTCAGACAGGACTGTTGTTTTACAAGGAAAATCGAATACAAAATCTAAAACAGACAGTAGCCAAGATGAAAAGACGATATAAACAATTTCATAACTCTACCTAATCTACATAGGGTCAGTACATGAATTCATCACAAAATCTTAACACTGCTCTGATAAACATACACAACAGTCGCCATCAAGGTACCAACAGTTCGGTTATAACAGCTGAAACGAAAGGGGATAACACCTAAGAAACAAGCAGCTAAGACCTAAACCTAGGGTGTTACAGTTGATTTTTGACATTGATCCTATCATGACCATCTGCAACTATATATACACATGATAGTTCACCATTTCCAGAACCATTAAAACAGAAAAACCCATTCGAAACCCTCAAATAAATTAAGAACAAAATGATACGGAAATTTTAAATCAATTAAAAAAAACACTTAGCTTGGTTCAGGGTTTTGCGAATTGGAAGCCCTTGTCTTTGTCGAAGGTGGATCGCTCGTTTCTGGGAGGCGTCGGAGGGGTTCATTGGCGGATCTGTGTTGAGTAGGTTGAATGGGGTTTGGCAGACTATTTGAAGGAAGGGAACGGAGGGAGGATCGAAGGAATGATTGGTAGGAGTGGTGCGGTGCAGTCACCGTTGATCTAAGATGAAGAAGAAGAAAGGAGGAGGGTCTGGAAGGATCGGCATAATAGGGTTTTCTTTTTTTTTGAGGCGGCGGAATGATTGAGAAGGGGGTAGGGATCCAATGGTAATGAATTAAAAGGGTGTAGGTGGGCTTTTTCGGGTTTGGGCTGAACGAGTAAGATCTTCGAAAGGTTGGGCTCGTTGGAACCATAAAGACGAGAACTACGTGATGGAGCTGACCTAGACGAGATTAGAAGCGACCGTAATTTTTAATTAAATTAAACAGAACGTTTAATCAACAGATCAAAACCCAGGTGAGTTAACCTCACTCAGTTCTCCCTATTTATATTTTATATAAATTGGGTTTTTGTTTTATGCACTCTGGTTGCTAGTGTTTGATTGTCTGCTAGTTATGCATTGTTGATTTAAACAATGGAATTAAACGATCGTTGTTTTTAACGATTAAATTCAATAAAGGTAATTTCCCTTAATTGATCACGTTTATAAAATAAATGTATTTTGAAATTGTTTGAATTGTTTGCAAGATCCGTTGGTTGATTGACGGTCGTCATTTATTACCAAATAAATGGAACAGTTCTGATTGGATAGTTTATTTGATCAATAACCGTTGAATTGAAATTCAACATTTGAAACCAGTGAGTATATTGGTTGAGTAATTTGGCATCACTGTCTAAAAGTCAATCATTATACCAATAGGGATTTTTATCGTCAAGTGAACCGACTATATAGAAGTTAAAAATGTATTTTATAACTAATGATAGATTTTGAAACATATGATTTGAAATAAAAGTTTATAAAAGGGGAAAATAAATAAATGTTTTATTTAAGATTTGATTTATTTTTAGTTGGTTTTATAAAGTCAACTGTGATGTTAATCAGATCTATAAGTACGAGAATGAAAAATAAATCGGATGGTGTGGTTTAATTGTAATAAGATTTTAAAAGGGAAATGTAATATTTATTTTTGTAAATAAAGGATTAACTATGAAAGTGGTTAACCACCAAAGTAAATTATTATTTCAATAATTTGGAAAATACATTTTAACTGAGATTCATTTAAAAAGAACTCGAAGTTGAAGTAGAATCCAATGGAATGGTGAAAGAGAATTACGAACAGGTTTATATTTAAAACCTGAATTTGTATAACAAGTTCTAAAAAGGGATTTTTAAGCGAAGATAATAGCTTAAAAATGAATATTACTTAATTATTTGAGTCAAGTGAAAAGTGATTTCAATCAAAAAGATTTAGAATAAATCAGGGTTATGCAAATGAGTTTTTAATGTGTAAAAGTGTTAATTATACTTTAAAGTTATTTAAAAATGAATTAAGTGGAAAGAGAGGGGATTAAAATAAGATTTCAAGGCAGGAATTGTCGAATGGGTTTGAAAAGGGATTAGTAAAAGTGGATTTGGTTAAAGAAGTGGATCGTGAGATTTTGTAATCAAATTCGAATTATAAAAATGAGTTGGTTGAAGAGGCAGAATTAAAAGTGAGATTACTTAATTAGTGAATTAAGAATTTATGGTATAGTAGAGAAAGAGATTTTCAAAAGGAAAGAAGGTTTTTGAAACCATACCTTTGAATAAAATAGTTAAAGGGAATTTGTGTTGGGATTAGGATGAGGTATTGATTTTATATTACAACCCGTATCTATCTTTAGATATGAACGTTGTTGAGAAAGGTCTGAGAGGTAATTAAAATACCCTAACTTGAATGACATCAGGACTATCTAAGGATGGTATTAGTTGTAATGGAAAAAGGGATTAGTGATAATTTAGTGAAATGATAATGTAAAGGTTGGTTTTTATCCAACAGGAATAAGCACTAGGTACTGTCAAGTAATGGATAAAGGATATTTCGAAATATTGTTTACGAGCGGTTTCGAGGAAAAATAAAGAACGGGATATGATATGGGAATTTTACTAAGTATAAAAAATGATTTTGGTTAAAGTGTAATCTTATGATAAATAAAGAAGCAAGAAATTATATTTATAATATCGAGAGTTTTAAATTTACAGTTATGTTTAATTTAAAAGGCCAAGTGATGTTGAATACTGAACTAGCAAACCCATTTGATTGACATGATTGAAACACTGTTTATTTTGATAGTTAAATCATCGGCTATCAAATCTATCCAATACGATTGTTGGTACGGAAAGAACGGGATCGAAATCATGTTCGAAAACCATTCCGACCAACAAATACGTGAAGATATCGGAAGATGATCGAGCTGGAGCATTGAAGACTGTAGAATTTCGTAGACGGAAGAACTGCTAATAATCTCTGGTCTGCGGCCAGAGAGGTACTGTGGTTCTGTCGTGATTGTAATCTACGGGTTGCAAGGACTTCTCGCTACTTATCCATGGGGTGATTCCTATATGAGATGCAGTAGGAGAGTACTTTCGGTTCATCCTGTTCCTGGATGACTTGTATGGACGAATGTCTGACAGAGTATTTCCTGAAACCACGTACGTTGATTTTTACAAATATACCGAGTGGTGGCAAAGAGGGGCACTTCTTTTATACCCAGAGTACATTTGTGGACGTCAATTAGTGACTTGACGGATCTGACGATGTGGCATTCAAAGTGAAAGGTGACCAGATAGTCCAAAAAGGGAATTCTAGCCTCAAGCCTCAACAACCGGGGAATGACAAAAAAAAAATCGGGCAGGCAGCATGGCAATGTGGGTCGCTCCCATTAGGGTGTATAATCACCTATCTAGAGAAATTCCGATTTACTTTAATCTATTCCGATGTTGTCCCTATTCGGGAAACGGTGGTTTGAGCCCAACCGTTGGTGATATACATTCGATCGCTCAAGAGAAATGAGTGGTCGGTCATGTGAGGGCCGGGTTGCAAGACGTTCTTGTTAAACCCAGTGTATTCGCCTCTAGAGATACACTATCGGCAGGTGGTCCCATACCTTGTCAAGGTCGGAATCCAATCTCCAATAAGCGCCTGCGGTTTTGATTGTATATTATTTATGTAGAGCATGAGATGCAACCGTCCTACTAGATTCTATTTACTTGTACTTAGACATTATTATAATATCAGACAAGATATTGGTTTCAAAAATATTTTGGGTTATCGTAAGGTAAAAACCGTCCGTGTTTATGTGTGGATTTGGTCTTACGATTATCCTTTTCTTTGAAAGTTTTTAACTTTAAAATCAGGTTATGTGATACCCCTAATACTGTGCGAGTTTATCTCATTCTGGTTCACCAGACTGACCCGGTGTTTTGTAAATGCTCGGGTAGCACGGGGAGTACAGGTTCAGGTTATCGAATGCTGTGAAGAGATGAGTTGGAAGAGTCCAGACATGGGATATTATATAGCTACTATTCCGTTGTGTGTTGTATATGGGACATAGTATTATAACTGTCCAGTTGTGTGCTGTACTCTGATATTGTAAGTATTTTTAAAGCTATCAATAAAGATTTGTTTTTGTATTATATTTAGTTCCGCTGCGATGTGAGACTCTGATTCAGTGTTATGATGGTTCTTCTTCTTCTATTCTAATATTTCTTTCTTTCTTATCTCACCATCTAAATCCTTTCTATAAGCGTTCCAGTGTTTTCGGTGTTTGGGAGGTCGGCATAAGTTATGGTAAAGATATTTATGTCGATTTCCAGGGCCGAAAATCCTTGGGTCGTTACACAAGCGCATCACACAAACGTATTATTAGACCTTATGTCTAATCTCTTAATCACACACTTGTCTTATCTTATCAGTTTACCAATTAGATTGATTATCCACATTTTATCTTTTATTTTAGTTATTAGGTTTTCCTCCGAGCTCCTTATATCTCTAAAGAACATACCCTTCTCGTTTATTAATTTAATGATACAACTTAACCCATTTAAGTTCATTAATAAGTCCCTAACATGTTATTTCCTAGATTGTAATTAAAGAAAGTAATCTACAATCTTTTTACATTATTTCCATGTCATTCATTGTCTAATTTCATGTTTACAGGCAGAACGCGGGTATAACATGTCAAACAAGGTATGAATACATATGTAATTCCTGTGGACGTATGATAAGCGAGCATCAATATGTAATTTGGTAAAAGAAGGACAGTAAGAAGAAAAATTACATGAGCATGTTGCTAATTGAGTTTTTTATGCATTCGAGCTTGCATTATGCTTTACTTCAACTCAGTCGAGACTCTCTTATCTAATCAAAATTTGTAGGTAAAATACCATATGTCAGTCAATGTTGAACGTACATCGACTGATTCGCTACTAATTTGACAATGAATGACATGTCATTCATAATGTATTATACCTTTTTGCAAACACTAACACGAAGATGAATAGAACAGAAGATACAAGTTACAAAGGGTACTATCTACCTCCAAGGAATCAAATACAGTATGAATAATCAAGCTTCACTTACAAAATAAATAAATAAAATCAACCAATGAGACTATTAGAAAGTATATTATCTGTGGTAAATAAATAGGGTACACAAAACAGGTTCTCCGTATATTCAAAACTGAAAGTAAACAGTATATGCTGAATAAAACAGATATGTCAAACAAGGTAGCTAAAAGGTTATAAGAAAATGAACATAATAAACCACTTGCATCTTGAATCAAAAAGATGGAACACTCAGCTTCATGAACCCACTGCTTTGTAAGTTTCTTACCGATCAGTTTGACCGAAGTATAAATTTACATGAATTACTATGTTAATTTCCTACGCTTATATTCTTGGATATCTAAGCAATATATGAATAGACAAATATACACACGTTGATTGGAAAAGCGTTGACTCTATGTATAAACAAAACGATTAGTAATTACATAAAATAAATTCAAATTGAAGTTCAAGTAAGTAGATGAGATCTTCAACATCCTATTATAATAAATGTATCATTGGATTGGTGTAAAATTTGGGATTTAAGTTAATGTTTTTAGATGGTGCTGAGTCTAGTGTGGTAAGCAGTAACATTTGTTCTGTCATTCTTGTGGATGGCAAAATAAGCGTCCAAACTTCAGGTGTTTACAAAATACGAAAAAGGATTAAGCAAAAGATTACCACTCAGCTCAATCTGCGAGCAGTTAAAGTATAACGAAATTTTTGTCTAAAACTTTTATTTTATGAACATAGCTAATATTGTATTATGATGACAGTGGATAATTAAGGTGGATAAATACTAATCGCAATTAATATTAAATACGTGCAGCATAAATGCTTCCACTGACAAGAAAATGAGTACTTAAACTTTATTTAAGAAAGTTTTGTTTTGTGACCATTATAGTGTACGGAGCAGTAACATTTTTTTTTCATTTTAGTGCATTGCAAAATGAACATTTGAACTTTATATGTTTAGAAAAGTTTAGTTTTGTAATTAGATGACAAGAAAATGGATTAAACACAGTACACTACTCAGCTCAGTCCGTGATTGATTGAACTTTGCAATAATGAAATATTTATCTGAAACTTGTACTCTATGAACGTAACTAATGTTGTATAAAAATGGTAGTGGATAATTAAGGTAGATAAAGACCGACAAAAATATTAAAGGAACTATTCCTCTGGTTTCAAGATTTCGTGGTCCCTAAGCTAAAATAATCTGATCCGTTGATTTTGGTCGGACTCACCTGAAATCAGGGGGTCAGATTACTTCAGTCCATGCGATCACGAAATTTTAGGACCAGGTTATTTTTTCTTAAATATTAAATAAATTTATTTTCTGAAAACGAAAAATGATTAAAATAGTCATATCATATGTTCTGTACGAACAAACTAAAACTAAGGTAGATGATGACCGTATTTAAACAGCAACTTCTTTATTCTGCCATTATCCAATTTAAAAATATCAGTCATCCGATCTAAAGGCATTCATCCATTTCCATTAACTAACAGTTAAAACTTAAAACTCATACTGTTGTATCATCTTTGGGGATGCAGAGTCCTAAACCGACTACTGATGTATTACTATGTTGAGGGAAAACCATTTTTTTTCCGAGGAATAAAATAGATGATATGCAAGAGGTAGAAATAAGAAATGCAAAAAAGTAGGAGCCTAATATCGCAAGCTGCTCTAACATTAGGCCCCATAAGTATATACAATACAGTTTTCAAAACACACAAAAAACAACCAGGGTTTTAGTCGAGCATAGAAGGATGTTACAATCATGCATACCTTCCGCGGTGCTTCTTTCCTTTCAAATATATTTATGAGAACAGAAAGGAGGCACTTCATAATAGTAGACTTTAGCAAGTTTAGTGAGTGTTGAATACATGTCTATTATTAATTTTAATCATAAGATAACATGCAATAATATTAAATAATTTCTAAGTTATCTTTGATCAACTTTATAAGCAAATTGTTATAAGCATAACTTGATGTGGCAATTGAAGCATGAACTTAAACTAGTTGTCACCTGTCATTACTCCACCACAAAATAATGACAAGGATGACACTGATCATAATTGTCAACACATGATTCCGAACAGCCCTACGCCTTTCATGATGGGTCGTTACTCAACTAGACCAACAAAACAGTCTTCTTTTCTTCAAAATTATCACATAGAATCATCCCAACCGTCTCGGCCTGAATCATCATCTAACTTGAGCATGGTTACTACATCTGGTACGGCACATAATCTCTTTAATGTACTTTCTTATGATAAATTATCTTCTTCTCATAAAACATTTACCACTTCCTTGACCACCACAAAGGTAGCTACTAGCTTTTCACAGTCCATGAAATATCCTTTACGGCGCATAGCTATGCAGAGTGAGATCCAAGCTCTTCAAGCAAATAACACATGGACACTAATGCCTTTTCTGTTATGCAAAATTGCGCCTTTGCGGAAGAACAATAAGCAGAATCTAAATTTGTCAATTGTACATCAATCTAATATGTTAGCAATTATTCTATTACATCAACAAAATAGTAAATAACTATAGCAGAGAAACAAAGAGACACAATATTTATACTGGTTCCACTATCCTCGAGATAGTGTACGTCCAGTCTAACAGAGAGAGATTTTATTCCACATGAGAGAATTACAAGAGATTACAAAATAAGAGTTTACATATCCAAACCTTAATCAGACTTAACAAGAAGAGACACCATTGGGGATCACTGACTCCAAGCCAGGATGAGTTTACACTAAAGTCTACCCCTCAATATATAGCCAGTGCAAATTTATGTGAGTCATCAATTAAATTACCAACATATGGTAATAATATAATGGAGATAAATTACCATAACAACAAATGTGCAAACATAATAAGTAAATCAATCTGTTTCTTTAGCATAGATGGAAGAAATTAATCCTTTCATTCATTTCTCTACCACCTCATCAAATGCAATCAATGCATTCCGATTATAAAAATATTTACTTTCCATTCTTTGCAAATTTGTTCCAATCAATTTGTGATTTTGTTCCAATCAATTTGTGGGTTTACACTAAAGTCCATGAAATATCCTTTATGGCGCATAGCTATGCAGAGCGAGATCCAAGCTCTTCAAGCAAATAACACATGGACACTAATGCCTTTTCCACGTGGAAAGAAATTCATAGGCTGTAAATGGGTGTACAAAATAAAACTCAAATATGATGGCAGCATAAAGCGTTACAAAGCTCGCTTGGTCGCCAAAGGGTATAATCAGATTGAAGGACTTGATTATAAAAAGACATTTGCCCCAGTTGCAAAGCTAGTGATCACCGTGCGTATTGTAATTAGTATTGCTTCAATTCATGGATGGTAACTTCATCAACTTGACATCAACAATCTATTTTTATATGGCGATCTTAATGAAGATGTGTACATGTCACTACCTCCTGGATTCTGACGAAAGGGGGAGACTCGAATATGCAAACTAAATAAGTCATTATATGGTTTGAAACAATCTTCGAGACAATGAATTTTAAAATTTTCTTCAGCTCTTCAAAGTGCCGGTTTTCAACAATCAAAGGCAGACTACTCATTATTCGTCCGATCTCTAAACGGTAATTTCATAACAGTTCTTCTATATGTCGATGATGTGATCTTGGCAGGGAACAACGTGCAACAAATTCAAGATTTAAACAAGTTTTTATCTCAGCTATTCAAACTTAAGGATCTCGGACAACCTAAGTGCTTCTTAGGAATTGAAGTGGCATGGTCTACAAAAGGAATTTCTATCTCTCAAAAAAAATATGCATCAGAGATACTAGAAGATACTGGATTTTTAGGAGCTAAACCTGCAAGGTTTCCTGTTAGAAAAATTATTCATTTTTTATAAAGATGAATTATTTAAAAAATTGGATAAATGTGAGGTGACTCATATATGAATAGTCCCACATCATGAGACTATATGAAAAGAAAAAAAATATTTTTTTATTTGACTTGGTAAAAAATTGAGATCCCTTTTTTTAGATCTGAACCGACTTCCTCTACAAGTATTACAACATTTATTTTTTGCAGAACTACTCAGGAAAAACAACTTTTTTCTTATCTCCCTTCTTCTTCCTCCACCATTAAAAGTTTTTCAAAAACAAAATCAGAACGAGCAGTTAAATTTAAATCGAAAGTGCAAATCTGAATTGGTTTGTTGTGCAAGCAAATCAATTATTTTTCTCAGAAGGTTGTTTTATCCCAGAGGCGGTGGCGACAAGTACGAACTGGTTTGCACCACCGACCAGATCGCTGAATCATCTTCAAGAAAGTGACCTAGTCCGCGACTCAGCCATTGTTTCCCAACAATTTTGAAGACGATTTCGAAACAATGGCTGCAACCCTAAGTTGCTTGAAGGTGCCGCCATCTTCCCCTATCTACTCAACGCTTTGAAATACTCAACGCCTTGAAATCTTACTCAATTTGTAACTGCGACTCGTTCGACTATCTTCTCTGGCAACGAGATATCGAAAGAAAAAGTAGAAAGATTTGATGTGAAATCCAGATTTGTCGTCATCTACATGAAATCAAGGTTAAAAGGTGGACAATTTGGTAGGCACGGAAGGTGGCTTCGCGCTGCAGTTACGTAGTAGCATCATGAAATCCAAGTTTGTGAGAAATGGATCGATGGGCTGCAGTATTCTTTATTGTTGTGGCCCCCACCAGGATAAGCATCAGAGAAAGGTAATACAATTTTTTAAACCATTTCTAATGCATGTTCAAATTGATAGCTGAATGTGTCTGGTATTATGGAAAATTCACTAGAAAGATATCAGGTATTAGGTAATTAGCATATTCTATTTTGGCTTGTTAAGTACCAACATAGAGATTTCTTGGCTATGCCTTCTTTTTCCAACGAGCTTAAGTCACCTTCTGAGTTGTATTTTAATCAGAATCCTTTAGAAAAAGAAAAATGGAAGAAAAAAAAAGGAAGCTTTTATGTATGAATTTCATTGGACATAAAATGATACAAACTATAAGTTACTGTTGGTTGTCATTGATCCCATAGCCTTAAAGAACTATAAGCATGTCATCTTTGTAGTTGTAAAATGGTAGCATGGTGGAAATTGGTTTATAAAACTTCGAAATTTGATAACTAATCATGAACCCTGCTCATTATCTTGTACTGTAGTTTTGGGTCACACTAATCACTTTGCTTGAATTCTAAGAGTGTGCATTATTTGATTGGAACGATGTTAACTGACTGAACCTAAGTATTTTTTGAACCCAAGTGTTTTGATACCTTGGTTTATGTAGTCTCTATACGTGATGATTAAATTTACCATGTAAGTTGTTTACCATTAATATAGTCCACAAGTGTAGTGGAATGGTACAAATGCAGAAAATAATATTTTATGTGAATAACTTATGTTAGTCTATGAGTTTACGTATATTTTTCTATAAGAAAAATATAAAATTTCAAACATATTAACATCTCAAGCAATAGTAAGCCTCCACAGCCAGTCAGTTGAGAATAGAATGGGAATTCATAAGGAAACCATAAAGGACAACAACAATCAACTAAAAAGAATGATTCTGGACAGTTGCTTCTATATTACAACTGTGGAAAACCGGTCATATGGCATGACAATGTTAGAACAGGCTAAGCCATGCACCACATGCAAACCTGACTGAGAAGCCTTTAACGGCTATGACTACTGAGATTCACTTTGATGGTGGATCAGAGAGTTGGTGGGTAGACACTGGTGTTTCTCACCATGTCTGCTATGATCGTGATATATTCACAATATACACGGCTGGTGATGATCAGAAAGTGGGTGGGATATCCTCACACCACTAAAACTGTAGAGATTGGTAATATGAAAATAAAGCTTACAATTAGAAAGACAGTGTTTCTTAAAGTTGTGATGCATTTGACATGTTTGAAACATTAAAAACTGAAATTGAGTAATAAGAAAATTAAGAGAATTCATAGTGATAGAGAAACAGAATATGAATCTAGTTTATTCTGATTCTTTTACATGGTATTGTACATGAGAGAATTGCACCTTATTCACCTGAAATGAACGGTAAAGATTAAAAAAAGGGACTTTTACCAAATTAGTTATTTCCATTTTTTTTAAATTTTGGTGCAACAAAATATTGGTGGGGGGATATTTTAATTAACTGCATGCCATGTTTTGAATAGAATCTCCTAATCTAAGAATAAAATTTCACTTATGAAATTTTAAAGAATTATAAATCCAATGTGTCATACTTTAGAACTTGGGGTTATTTAGCATATGTTCGCACTCCAGGCCTTAAGAGAATAAAATCGGCAAGTAGAGCATATGAATGTGTATTTATGGGCTATGCTATTAATAGCAAAGCATACAGATTTTATGATGCACATAATATAATTGAATCAAATGATGCTGATTTAAAACAAACTTTTCTTTTAAATTAAGGAGTAGTGGGGGCACATCAAGTATGCCTATTAGAACAGAACTTAATAAAAGTTCTGAAACTAAACCTAGAAAAAGTAAAAGAGCAAGAACCATAAAAGATTTTGGTTCGGATTTTTGTGCTTTTACTATAGAGGAGGATCCCTTAAACCTCCAAGAGGCCTTATCTTCTTTAGATGCCCATTTTTTCGCAAAAGGCTATAAATGATGAGATGGATTCTCTGGAATCCAATAAGACTTGTCATTTGGTAGATTTATTCTCTGGTTGTAAATCTATAGTTTGTAAATGGGTGTTTAAAAAGAAATTAAAAACCTGATGGCACTATTGATAAATATAAAGCATAATTAGTAGCTAAAGGTTCTAAGCAAAGAGAAAATATAGATTTCTTCGACATTTTTTTTAACTTGTAATTAGAATTACATTCATTCGGGTATTAATTTCACTTGCTTCTATTTGTTATTTATTAATACACCAAATGGATGTTAAAACCACATTTTTTAAACGGTGAATTAGAAGAAGAAATTTATATGGACCAACCTGAAGGATTTGTTGTACATGGTCAAGAACATAAAGTATGCAAATTAGATAAATCATTATATGGTTTAAAACAAGCACCTAAACAATGACATGAAAAAAATTTGATAACTTAATCATTTCTTATGGTTTTAAAGTTAATGAAAGTGACAAATGCATTTATTACAAATCTGAGAATGACATTTGCACTATTATATGTCTTTATGTAGATGACCTTCTCATCGTTGGGTCAAATATTCATGCCATAAACTCAGTCAAATTCTTATTAAGTGCCATTTTTGATATGAAAGATCTAGGTAAGGCGAGTGTAATCCCTAATACTAAGATTACTAGGTAAAAAGTGGGATTTTCTTTGGATCAATCTCATTAAATTGAGAAGACTCTAAAGAAATATGATTACTTTGACTGTAAACTTGCATGTACACCATATGATCCCAGTGTAAAGTTATTTAAGAACACTGGTGAATGTATAAGATAGTCTGTTTAACCGAGCATCATCATCAGCCTTCGGATGCCATTGATTGTACTAGACCCGACATTACCTATGTCGTGGGATTATTATGCATGTTTTTCAGTAGACCTAGTATAGAGCATTGACATGTTAATGAGATGGTTATGAGATACCTATAATAAACTATGAACCTTGGATTACATTATGAAAAGTTTTCAGTTGTACTTGAAGCAAATTCTGATACAAGCTGAGATACTTTATCTGATGATTCTAAAGGACCAGTGGCTATATATTTAGCATCGCTGAAGAAAGCTGTCTCTTGGAAACCCAAGAAACAGACTATTTTGACTCAGTCTACTATAGAGATTGAGATAATAGCACTAGCCACAGCTAGTTAAGAAGCAGAGAACTAAAGAAATATGATATTTGAGATCCCTATAAGGGAAAAACCGACACCAGTGGTGTAATCGATTGCGATAGTACCGCGGCTATTGCAAAAAGTATTGAACTGCTATTACAACGGTAAAAGACGACGTCGTAAGCACAATATTGTAAATGAAGATCACATATATAGTGATGAAAAACATGACGACTATTGAAAAAAGAACAGAACCGATATTACAACGGTAAGAAATGACAGTCGTATGAATAGTATTGTTAGAGAACATCACATATGAAGTGATGACAATTTGGCAGATCATTTAACGAAAGGACTGACCAGAAAGAAAGTCCTTAATGATTCTAAAAGAATGGGGCTATTGCCCAGAGATTGTGGAATCACGCACGATGGTAACCCGACCTAAATGACTAGAGATCCCAAGAATTATGTTCAATGGGTAAAAACAAGTTGTGTAGTGATAGTAGATGAACATGCTAAATTTTTGTATTAAGAAGCATGTATTCCTGAAGTGATTAGAGGATGAGTTGATAGAAACTCTTAATGAGATCTATACTCTAATTAGAGTGAAGTATCTACCTTCAGGAGTACTCTTGATAGACTCACCTATGTGAATGTGGAAATGTGGCCGTTTCCTATGGAGTTTTGGGCAAGATTCCTAGAGCGTTCACTAAATTGGGATAGACGTGCATGGCCATTAATGCACGGGCTTATTTGATTGCACTATAGAAAAGGTTGTGTGTGGTCTGATGTCAGGAATATAGTTCAAGACTATGTGTCACTCTAGTAAAACTGAATCTTATTCACTATGCAAAGGTTCAAGTCGGATGACACCTTTGTTTATGCACAATCTTATGTTTCTAGAAATTGCTCGAAATATTTTTAAAAAAATTCAAGTGGGGGATTGTTGGAAAAATGATTCATTTTTTTATAAAGATGAATCATTTAAAAAATTGGATAAGTGTAAGGTGACTCATATATGAATAGTCCCACATCATGAGACTATATGAAAAGAAAAAAAAACATTTTTTTTATTTGACTTGGTAAAAAATTGAGATCCATTTTTTTAGATCTGAACCGACTTCCTCTACAAGTATTACCACGTTTATTTTTTGCAGAACTACTCAGGAAAAAACAACTTTTTTCTTATCACTCTTCTTCTTCCTCCACCATTAAAAGTTCTTCAAAAATAAAATCAGAATGAGCAGTTAAATTTAAATCGAAAGTGCAAATCTGAATTGGTTTGTTGTGCAAGCAAATCAATTATTTTTCTCAGAAGGCTGTTTTATCCCAGAGGCGGCGGCGACAAGTACGAACTGGTTTGCACCACCGACCAGATCGGCGAATCGTCTTCAGGAAAGCGACCTAGTCCGCGACTCAGCCATTGTTTCCCAACATTTCCTATGGATAAGAACATGTCTCTTACATAGTCCGATGGAGATCTTCTGACTGATCCTTCAATGTATAAACGCCTTGTAAGGAGATTAACATATTTGACTATTACTAGACCAGATTTAGTCTATTCAGTTCACGTTTTAAGTCAATTTATGGACAAACCCTATGTACCACATCTTGAGGCAGCACATAAAGTTCTTAGGTACATAGGCAAGGTATTTTACTGCCCTCTATAGGCACATTTCAATTAAAGGCCTTTTGTGATGCAAACTAGGAACGCTACAAAGACACAAGAAGATCCATGATAGGTTGCTGTATATTTCTAGGACAGTCAACCATTTCATGGAAAACAAAGAAGCAAACTATTGTGTCTAGATCAACAGTTGAGGCAGAGTATCGTTCTATGGCTACTACTTGTTGTGAAATAATTTGGTTAAAGAATGTCTTGAAAGACTTAGAAGTAATCATCCTGAGCCAGATTTGTTTTTTTGATAACCAAGTCGCTTTACACATAGCCTCAAATCCGTTCTTCCATAACGAACAAAACACATTGAAATTGGCTGTCAATTTGTTTGTGAGAAAATTCAAAAAGGTTTGATCAAAACAGCGAATGTGTGAGACAACCCAAACCCCCGTGCCATGGAAGTAAGGATAATCAAAGGAATATAGCACATAAACATAACAACAGAACATAAATATCGCATTACACAACATAATGTACATCAAACTACATCGGAAATAATACCATCATCAGAGTTACACAACATAACAGGGTCATACTTAGTACATAATAGTGTCTTAGATAACAAATGATTACACAACGGAATAAAAAATAATCAACATAATAAAGTATAGGATAATCCAATAGAAATGATAGAAGTCCAACTTCAGCTCTATGCCAAAATAACATCCACATCTCCACCACATATCCAAAAGAGATGCTAAAAACTGAATACAAGGCTGCCCATATGGAAAATAGGCACCCGAGTTTGTAAGCGAAAAATAAACTACGAGTCAGTCATGAGACTGGCATGAGAAATCCTACAGTTAACTTAACTTATTTTAAAGTAAGCATATCATGTTGCCACGCCGTATGACACAGAACGGGTTTCCTTCCACTAATGCCAGTGCATAAGATAAAATAAAACAACATAATGCTTTTCGAAAAAATGAAGCCATTATAAGACTTAGGCCTCATCACGCAATGCAACACAAACAAGAGGTTAGAGTTTTACCTTATAATGGCCAAACATGCTTGATACGAGAAATAGAATCATTTGTTATTATAATTATTAGTGTCTATGTGATTAAGACCATTTCAAAATAAATGTATCAATCCTAAATGACATGAGCGTCCCATGCAACTATGCCGCCATATAGATTTACAACCAAAATCTTACAGTCTTGTATTGGAAATTGGATTCCGTCATGAACCAAGGAAAGAGATCTTCCTTATCTGATTTGGGACAATCTAGCACATGTCCCAGGACACACCCGCAAGTGCACCCGGAGCGACAGGGTCGGTCCACTCTTACGTTTGTGGATTAGTAATTCTCAAAAAATGCGTTTTCCAGTCCTATTAGACCTAAAATATGGTATGTATGTCGACCATGTTTGCCTTGTGCGTCCATATCCGAGGTATCTCGCTATCCAACATCCACATAAGTAAAATGTTTGGGATCCATACCATGACATCACTCCTAGCTAGAAAGAAACGCATGTCCTCCATGTTATCCTTCATCCCCTTTTTGGTTCATACCGAGGTGTGAAGCTCGTGAATTAACGTTATGCACAAAGCTACGCTATATTAAATCCATGCTTTGATCATCATCCACAAATCCCTGCTTTTCAACAGAAACTTCGACTCATGCATCTTAGCATGCCACACATTCATTCCAGACCATACAACTGATAGCTACCGATATACAACTTCTAAGCTCGTACGTCTCAGAGAAGGGTGTTAAGCAAAGAGAACAAATTCTCCGCCACCAAACATATATTTAGTAGAAATCAATTAATAAAGCTCACAATAATGTGTCAAACACACAATACATTTACTAGTTCGTTCTGTGTAACAACCCAACTTTTCGAACCTCGAAAGTCGACACTAAATACATCCACGGTATTCATGTGCCAAACATCCAAGTGTCGGAAAGTCGAATTGTTGGGTAAAAATAAAAAAAAGTAGAACAAGGAAGAAAGAACAGAACATCAGAATCTCACGGCAGAACGGAAATATATAATATCAACATAGTACAAAGGGTTACTCTAAATAAAGAAATTTCAGAGTTATAAAAGCCTAAGTACCATCATTAGCCTGGACATATATAACTGCCTGTCCTCACAATGCTGATGTGTACATAACTAATACAGTACAACTGAAATAGAAATAGGTAGATAGATAATGGAAGCCTCCAGCTCGTCTTCCGAACTTTAAAGCATCCAAAGTAAAACCTGCCATGCTCAGCCTACTCGAAGGAGTACATGAGGATTTTAGGGAAAACAAAAACCACGCGTCAGACATCGGTCTGGTATGAGAAACTCAAGATACACATTGGATGTAACAACACTGAGGGGACCGTGCAGATTACCACTCTAGTTTTTCCCCTCAAAAGAAACCAACCATTTATTACGAGAAATATAGTTGTACATTAGATAATGTCTAGGGTGTGGAATATAAATAATTCATGTAGCTGGAGTGGTTACATTGGTTACATTCGACAACTATTAAGTATACAAACGAAACCGATTGGGCACATTTGCATATTGGATTTTCCATCGGAGATCTCTCAATATAGATCCGAACTCCATGCACAAGGGTCAGAAAGTACCTCCGAGCGTCGTATATCTCTAGATAAAATATACCATAAGGTAAACACAACTTGCCTACGTACGAAACACCGAAGTGTACCATGTGGAACCAAATATATCCAACCTCCGCGCGCAACTTCAAGGAGCTCCCGCACGATTCGATATAAGCATACACCAGATATGGAGTCAATATATCCTACCATAGGTTAGTAAAACCCCAGATTGTGCTCCTACTCTGTTTTTAGCCTTATTCGATGTCGAGGTTTCGTTCGACATCTTTCACACGAGTCTTCGTCACTTGAACAGAACATGAATCCCAAATTAGATTCCTACTTCTTGAACAGATCATGAATCACTCCTTTGATCCGAGCATCTCGAGAAGTTTCCCAATCTTCATATATATTCCTTTTTTTTCTTTAACCGCTTCCAAAACGTAGAACTCGTATTCTAGTTTTGAAGTAGTATTCGATAAGTAAAACACTTATCGATCACGGTCTCTTCAAACTAATCGATTAATTTCCGATTAACTCAATTCTGGTTCTTTCAAAAGTAAGTGAATGCTAGAGACGTTTCGTACCAACACTCCTCCCTTGGGGTTCTCATTGGTATGGAATCGTGAAGCTTTCCCGATACTTCCTAAGTTATAATGGTATAGTTCGATAGTCGACTAATCGACTATCTAGTCAAAACAATAGTTTATAGAAACCATGGTTCGTGCACTTAACTCGTTTTCGGCATTATCAACTTAAGTATCCCTCGGTCAAGAGTGAGGCCAGGTAAGTTAGAGCACTGGTTGCATATCATCCCTTGCCTAGACACCCCATTCTTGACACTCACAGATGGATAAGCCTACTCGTCGGCTTATTAGAATTAAGCATAGTATTCTTGATATTCAATAAACAGGTAAGTAATCAATATGATTAACACGTTTCCAACATTCCCAACCTATTTATTCCTCGCCCAAGAGGGAAGCCGGTAGGTTAGAGCTCTATTGCTCCGTCCCTACTCGACATCAATCTTAACTCTCACAAATAGATAAGCCTACTTCATTGACTTATCAGTGTTAAGCATTATCAAATACCTTTTAATCTAGTGACTTAATCATGAAAAGGTTTATCAATTCATAACCCTTTTCTAACCTTTGTTTTATTTGGAAATATATTTTATAAGAAGATATTTTGAAAAGAAGATATTTAGAAATATATTTTGAAAGAAGATATTTTGAAAGAATATATTTAGAAAGATATTTTGAAAGAAGATATTTGGAAGATATTTTGAAGATAAGACCATTTACATGAACTTAAAGAACATTTACAATACTTTGAAATCCAAAAATCAAGGTTAAAAGGGTAGTTTTGCACTAGTGAAGTTTTGGTCATTTTCAGGGGGTTACTTAGCATTTTACTATCCAATGACTTCAAGGTAGTAAACATACAAGTAATACAAGATTCAAAATGATAATAAATCACTAAAGATGTCATCACAAAGTTCCATACAAAGTGTTGTAAACACAATAGTTCAAACTTCATCTATATCAACTATCGCTATAAGTGCACTTTCAAGCTCAAGTCCACAATATGTTAATTCCCTACTAATCCTTATGTGCTTTGTTTCAAATCCATTCCGCTTGTTATACAAGTCAATTCAAGTCTAAATACAAGTCCATTCCAATCCATTAACATGGATCACATATGTCGCTTACTTTTAAAGTAAGAATCAAGTTAACATTTTTAACATAAGTTACTAACATTCAAGCAACTTTAAGCATGGCTAAGGACATGCAAATGATTTATATTTTCTGTCCTAAATAGCGAGTAAACTCACTTTAATCCTTAGAAAATACAAGATCAAAGAACATGAGCCAAGATCAAAGATATCAACCTCCTTTCTTTCCTTCCTTTCCTTGCTTTTCCCAGGTTTTTCCTCCTTCCTCCTTCAAAGTAGCTCACGACCAATTCTTGAAAATGGAGAAGGGCTTGGATTTTTCAACTACTTATTTGCTAGACGGTCTTGTAATGTTGTAGGAAGGCTTCACTAAAACTTTGAGTTGATTTGGAGTTGGTTTGAGTATGCTTGTAGAAATTTAGTGAGTAAGAGAGGAAGATGTAGAAGACATTGTTTTTATCCTCAAAGCTTTGAAATTTTTGTG
This sequence comes from Allium sativum, assembly GCA_030737875.1. Taxonomy (NCBI): domain Eukaryota; kingdom Viridiplantae; phylum Streptophyta; class Magnoliopsida; order Asparagales; family Amaryllidaceae; genus Allium; species Allium sativum. The sequence continues at coordinate 1,033,647,512 of CM060916.1, read as the reverse complement.
AATGAAAAGAGTAGTTATGCCCCTTCTTTTATAGGAAAAGCAAGGTGAATGGGAAAAGACCTAAAAGCCCTTAAAACCCTAACTTACATATGAATTATTACTACTTTTGCTCATTTTCCTTATTTGCTCATTTTCCTTATTTGCTTATTTCTTTATTTGCTCATTTCCTAAATATCTTGCTTATGTCATGCATGACATCATCCAGAAATTTAGTTAACCATAAATACTAAAAGTATTTTTACTTTCTAATCACTTTCCTAATGATTAATTAGACACCCATTTAAATTTTCAACAACTTTTATTGATAAAATAGCTATCTATCGATAAAACGGTTTTCAGTCATATTTTTGACATTTTTCCAAAAAATATATTTTTGTAAACATTTTTACAAAATGAGTCTAGGATCATTAATTATTAATTAAAATATGATTAACAAGGTTATAAAATCATATTTATAACATTTAACAATATTCCAAACAATTACAATATTTGATAATTAAATGTCCTAATTTTCCGGGCCTTTACATTCTCCCCCACTTGAAACATTTCGTCCTCGAAATTCAAACAAGAATGGAAATCAAAGAAGATAGAAGAACAAGATGCATATATAGATTACTTCCAATAATCATATAAAAACTAAACACCAAAAGACATACGATACTAAGATAGGAAACCCTTAGTCTAAGATCAAGTCTGGATAAGACTTCCTCGGATTATCCTCCGTTTCCCATGTATAATCACGAGCATCCTCACTCCATTCTACTTTGACTAACTTCGCAATCTTAGTCCTAAGATGCTTTATATCTCTATCCACAACACGAACCAGCTGTCTCGATATAGTCAAATTCGGCTCCACTTCCAAGTTTTCTTGTTGTGATGCTTCCACTATCATTGAGGGGTCATGCACATACTTACACAAATGTGATACATAAAATACATTGCGTACCCCTGATAACCTAATTGGTAACTCGACTCTATACGCGAGTATACCAATCCTCTCTAGAATTGGGAATGGTCCAATATAACGAGGAGCCAACTTCCTAGCCCTTCCAAACCGAACTACACTTCTCATCGGTGAAACTTTTACAAATACAAAGTCTCCAGCTGCAAATTCCAAGTCTCTTCGCCTCTCATCTGCATAGCTCTTCTGTCGATTTTGTGCTTCCTTGATTTGCTTCTGAATCTCTAAGACCTTATCTGATGCTTCTTGAACCATATCTGGTCCAAGTACAAGGCAATCTCCAGATTTTACCCAACATGATGGAGATTTGCAAGGCCTTCCATACAATGCTTCAAAAGGTGCCATCCCAATGCTAGCTTGATAATTATTGTTGTATGAAGTTTTCAACAAGTGATAAGTGATCTTCCCACGAACCTCCATAATCTAAGATGCATGCCCGAAGTAAATCTTCTAATGCTCAGTTGACCCTTTCCGTTTGCCCATCAGTCTGCGGATGGTAAGCGGTACTCAAACTAAGCTTGGTCCCCATGTATCATGCAATCCCTTCCAGAAATGACTTGTGAAGATTGGATCTCTATCACTCACGATACTACTTGGAATGCCGTGAAGCCTAACTATCTCTTTAATATACAACAATGCCAATCTAGAAGCAGTCCTTGTTGCCTTTACTGGTAAGAAGTGCGCACTCTTGGTTAATCGATCTACAATAACCCGTACACCTTCATTACCTCTCCTCGTCCTAGGCAATTCGTCGATGAAATCCATAGAAATTTGCTCTCATTTCCACTTAGGAATCTCGAGTGGCTGAAGTAGCCCGGCCGTCTTTTGATGACTACCCTTCACTTGTTGGCAGTTTGCACACTTCATGCCCTCCCACTAGAATGTTCGCTTCATGTCTTGATACATTTTAGTTACCCCTGGATGTATCGTTAATCGTGAATGATGGCTTTCCGTTATAACCTCCTGCCTGATTCCATCAACATTCGAAACACATAACCTACCATTCATCCTCAAAATGCCACAGTTATCTACTTTGAATCCAGGCCATTTCTCTGGAGCAATGTTCTAACCTACCAACTTAGCAGTCCTAGCACGATGAAGATCTCTAAGCTGGTTCTCTTTGATACGACTAATCAATGTCAGTCGAACTTCTATATTTGCCATAACAACATATCTTCTATTGAGCGCATCAGCTACAACATTAGCCTTTCCTGGGGTATACATGATGTCTAGATCACAGGCTGCAAGAAACTCTAACCACCTTTGCTGCCGCATGTTCAAGTCTTTTTGCGTAAAAAGATACTTCAAGGATTTGTGGTCTGTATATAACTCGAACTTCTCACCTAACAAATGATGCCTCCACATTTTTAATGCAAATACAACTGCTAATAACTCCAAGTCATGAGTTGCATACCTTGTTTCATGTGGTTTGAGCTGACGGCTAGCATAAGCAATAACTCTTCCATGTTGCGTCAACACACCACCCAACCCTGTTCCACACGCTTCAGTGTAAACAGTCAAACCTTCCCCTCCATCTGGCACAATAAGAACAGGAGCACTAGTTAACTTTTCCTTAAGCTTTATAAAGGCTTGCTCACACTTCTCTGTCCATAAAAATTTGATATCTTTCTTCGTCATCTTCGTTAAACAAGAAGCGATCTTTGCGAAATCCTGGATAAACCTTCTATAATAGCCATCTAGACCCAAAAAGCTTCTAATATCTGTAGCGCTTTCTGGCCTCTTCTAGTCCTGAACAGACATAACTTTCGCAGGATCAACAGAAATACCTTCTGTAGAAACAACGTGGCCCAAAAACCTAACATTCGAATGCCAAAAATGACACTTCAAGAATTTTTCCTTCAAAACATTATCCCTCAATGTTTCTAATACTATCCTCAAATGGTGTGTATGTTCCTCCTCGGTCTTAGAGTAGACCAGAATATCATCAATGAATATAAGAACAAACTTATTCAACACATCTCGAAAAACTAGATTCATTAGGTCTACGAAATATGCTGGAGCATTAGTTAGACCGAATGTCATAACTAACCACTCATAAAATTTATCGGACCTAAAGGCGGTTAAGGGTACACTCTCCTCTGCTAACCTCAAATAATGGAATCCCGTAGCAAGATCTAGTTGAGAGTCCTATGGAGCTGGTCGAACAGGTCATCTATCCAAGGAAAAGGATACTTATTCCTAATAGTTCGGTTGTTGAGCTCGCGATAATCGACACATAATCTTAAGGAACCATCTGCCTCTATAGCAAAGACAACATGTGCTCCCCAACTTGAACGACTTGGTCGGATCAAGCCCTTTTGCAATAGAACATCCACCTGAATAGATAGCTCCAACTTCTCCTTCGGTGCTAACCTTCGAATAGGCAAAATGATAGGCTTTGCATCTCTAACCAACTCAATGCAAAACTCTAACTCCCAATGAGGTGGTAGACCTGACACCTCCTCGAAGACATCTGCAAATTCTCGAACAATGGGAGCAGAACTCAATTCTTCCTCCGCCACATCCAAGGAATAAAGGGAACTAGTCATAAGTGAGCTAGGTCCTCCACAAAATATTATGAAATATTTCCCTTCATTAGTCATAAATGAGACAGTCCCCTTCTTACAATCTAGAACCCCAGAACATCGAGACAGCCAACCCATCCCGAGTAGGACATCAAAACCCATAAAACCCAAAACGTATAAATAACAAGGGAAGAGTTCGTCATAATAAGAAATCGGAACTCCTAAGCATCCCATATAAAGATTTGCCGAGCCTCCAATAGTGTTAGACACACAATTAGATTCTAAAGCCATTACTGGCTCAAGTTTCAGTTTATAAACAAGAGTACGAGAAATGAAATTGAGAGAATCACCGGTATCAAATAAGACACGAATAGGAATGCGAAAAGTAGATAGAATACCTTCCATAACTTGCTTCCCCTTTGCTGCTGCAGAAGTGGAAGGTACTGAAGCTAAAGCAAAAGCTCGAGGTTGTTCCCCCTTCTGAAGAAGTGGACACTCCTTAGCAAAATGACCCGGCTTATGACAGTTGTAACAGCCATCCCTTGGAGCAATCTGAGTCTTGATCGTTTGTGATTCAACCTTCGGATTCTTTGCAATTGGTGCCTTAAGCACATGTGCCCTTTCCACCTGTTTCTTCTTAGCCTCTGCACAGTTCTTAGTAAAATGGCCCTTCTTCCCACGGTTATGACAAGTAAACCTAGATATATCTTTATTTGGTTGAAACTTCCTCTTATTTTCACTAGTTGGTGCCGAATTAGCTAATTTCGGAACCAAACCCTCAAACCTAAATCCCATGTTTTCCAAATCCAAATAGGGTGCCAAGACGTGTTTTGTCATATCTCGATGAAACTCAGGACGCAATCTTGTAATGAACTTATCATTCTTCTTCAGTGGCGTATCAATCAGACCTGGTCCAAACAAAGACAGTGTAGTGAATCACTTCTCATACTCTGCTATCGTCATAGCCCCCTTCTTCAAGTCCATGAAACTCCCGTATAATAAGTTCTTTCCCGCTTCTGGAACATATTTCTTTTCAATTTCCTCCTTAAATTTGGCCTAAGAAAAGTCATTCTCTTGGATATCCAAAGTAATCAGATTCCACCAATCCATAGCCATATCAGCCAAATGTCGTGATGCCAATCGATGCTTCATTGCATCATCTAACTCCATATCCCCAAATATACGTTAACATAGCTTGATCCAAGTCTGAACTTCTATGATTGATTCCAAGCCACTAAACCTACTTCCCCCAAGCCACTCATAGTCACGGCAAAGTGAAGCAAATCACCTCTAAGGAATAACTTGCACGACCTCCTCTACAACGCCTACTATTGGATCCTCCACAACAGCTGCATTCCCTAATGCACGATTCTCACCATTAGTGATAGTACTAGATCGGCCAACTCTACCTTTGCCTCCTATAGTATTTGCAGTACGAGTACTCATAGTTTACTACCTGAATTATAGCAAACATCTTTAGAATACTTGAAGACAAAATTATTTCAAGGAAACGATACAAAGAAAGGTTTACTACCAAGAAAGACCTTATTCAAGAAAGGGTTGCAAGAATTATACATTCCTAAGGAATATTTTCAAAGCCTAGTTATCAAAATACAAATACGCTCTCATATGTATAATACACTCGACTCATTCTAGGGTGTCGCTTACCCCATCTCTAATGAGGCATACCCAACCAAAACCAAGGTGTTCGCTCAACCTGACTCTGATACCAAATGTAACGACCCGACTTTTCAAACTTCGAAAGTCGACACTAAATACATCCAAGGTATTCATGTGCCAAACATTCAAGTGCCGGAAAGTCGAATTGTTGGGTAAAAAAAAGAAGTAAAACAAGGAAGAATGAACAGAACATCAGAATTTCACAGCGGAACAGAAATATATAATATCAACATAGTACAAATGGTTACTATGAATAAATGAATTTCAGAGTTATAAAAGCCTAAGTACCATCATCAGCCTGGATAGTTATAACTGTCTGTCCTCACAATGCTGATGTGTACATAACTAATACAGTATAACTGAAATAGAAATAGGTAGATAGATAATGGAAGCCTCCAGCTCGTCTTCCGAACTTTAAAGCATCCAAAGTAAAACCTGCCATACTCAGCCTACTCGAAGGATTACGTGAGGATTTTACGGAAAACAATAACCACGCGTCAGACATCAGTCTGGTATGAGAAACTCAAGATACACATTGCATGTAACAACACTGAGGGGACCGTGCAGATTACCACTCCAGTTTTTCCCCTCAAAAGTAACCAACCATTTATTAGAGAAGTATAGTTGTATATTAGATAATGTCTAGGGTGTGGAATATAAATAATTCATATACCTGGAATGGTTACATTGGTTACATTCGACAACTATTAAGTATACAAACGAAACCGATTAGACATATTCATATACTGGATTTTCCGTCGGAGATCTCTCAATACGGATCCGAACTCCTTGCACAACGGTCAAAAAGTACCTCCGAGCATCGTATATCTCTAGGTAAAATATACCACAAGGTAAACACAACTGGCCCACGCACGAAACACCGCAGTGTACCACGTTGAACCAAATGTATCCAACCCCCGCGCGCAACTTCGAGGAGCTCCTGCACGATTCGATACAAACATACAATAGATATGGAGTCAATATATCCTGCCATAGGTTTTCAAAACCCCAGATTATGCTCCTACTCTGTTTTTAGCTATATCCGATGTCGAGGTTTCGTTCGGCATCTTTCACACGAGTCTTAATCATTCGAACATAACATGAATCCCAAATTGGATTCCTACTTCTTGAACAGATCACAAATCACTACTTTGACCGAGCATCTCGAGAAGTTTCCTAATCTTCATATAGATTCCCTTTTTTTTCAACCGCTTTCAAAACGTAGAACTCGTATTCTAGTTTTGAAGTGGTATTCAGTAAGTAAAACACTTATCGATCCCGGTCTCTTCAAAACTAATCGATGAATTTAAGGTTAACTCAATTCTGGTTCTTTCAAAAGTAAGTGAATGCTAGAGACGTTTCATACCAACACTCCTCCCCGGGGGTTCTCATTGGTATGGAATTGTGTATCTTTCCCGATACTTCTTAACTTATAATGGTATAGTTCGATAGTAGACTAATCGACTATCTAGCCAAAATAACAGCTTATAGAAACCATGGTTCATGCACTTAACTCGTTTCTGACATTATCAACTTAACCATCCCTCAATCAAGAGTGAGGCTAGGTAAGTTAGAGCACTGATTGCATATCACCCCTTGCCTAGACACCCCATTCTTGACACTCACAGATAGATAAGCCTACTGGTCGGCTTACTAGAATTAAGCACAGTATTCTTGATATTCAATAAACAGGTAAGTAATCAATATGATTGACACATTTCCAACATTCCCAACCTGTCTATTGCTTAGCGAAGAGGGAAGCCGGTAAGTTAGAGCTCTATTGCTCCGTCCCTACTCGACATCAATCTTAATTCTCATAAATAGATCAGCCTACTTCATTGGCTTATTATTGTTAAGCATTATCAATTACCTTTTAATCTAGTGACTTATTAATGACAAGGTTTAGCAATTCATAACCCTATTCGAACATTTGTTTTAATTGGAAAGATATTTTATAAGAAGATATTTTGAAAAGAAGATATTTAGAAAGATATTTTGAAAGAAGATATTTAGAAAGATATTTTGAAAGAAGATATTTAGAAGATACTTTGAAAGAAGATATTTTGAAGATAAGACAATTTACATAAACTTAATGAACATTTACAATACTTTGAAATCCAAAAATCAAGGTTAAAAGGGTAGTTTTGCACTAGTGAAGTTTTTGTCATTTTTAAGGGGTTACTTAGCATTTTACTATCCAATGACTTAAGGTAGTAAACATACAAGTAATACAAGATTCAAAATGATAAGAAATCACTAAAGATGTCATCACAAAGTTCCAACAAAGTGTTGTAAATACAATAGTTCAAACTTTACCTATAGCAACTATCGCTATAAGTGCACTTTCAAGTTCAAGTCCACAATATGTCAATTCCCTACTAATCCTTATGTGCTTTGTTTTAAGTCCATTACACTTGTTATACAAGTCAATTCAAGTCTAAATACACGTCCATTCAAGTCCATTCCAATCCATTAACATGGATCACATATGTCGCTTACTTTTAAAGTAAGAATCAAGTTAACATTTTTAACATAAGTTACTAACATTCAAGCAACTTTAAGCATAACTAAGGACATGCAAATGATTTATATTTTCTTTCCTAAATAGCGAGTAAACTCACTTTAGTCCATAAAAAAATACAAGATCAAAGAACACGAGCCAAGATCAAAGATATCAACCTCCTTTCTTTCCTTCCTTTCCTTGCTTTTCCCTGGTTTTTCCTCCTTCCTCCTTCAAAGTAGCTCATGGCCAATTCTTGAAAATGGAGAGGGGCTTGGATTTTTCAACTTCTAACATTCTAGAAGGTCTTGTAATGTTGTAGGAAGGCTTCACTCAAAGTTTGAGTTGATTTGGAGTTGGTTTGAGTATGTTTGTAGAAAGTTAGTGAGTAAGAGAAGAAGATGAAGAAGACATTGTTTTTATCCTTAAAGCTTAGGAATTTTTGTGAATGAAAAGAGAAGGTATGCCCCTTCTTTTATAGGATACGCAAAGTGAATGGGAAAAGATCTAAAAGCCCTTAAAACCCTAACTTACATATGAAGTTTTACTATTTTTTCTCAATTTCCTTATTTGCTCATTTCCTAAATATCTTTGACTTTTAGTCGTCGTTTAATTATTTGAAATAAGTTAAACCCGGTCTTTTCAAATAATTCTCGCATAAAAAATCAATTCAAATTCTCTCTTCTGGTTAAATCATAGGCTTTCCCATTTCATTTCAAAAACATTTCCTAAAATCTATTTTATAAGTTTCACGTCACATCGTACTGAACCATTTTCTTTTTTATAAACCAAGTAAAACTAGTTTATATGCATTACAAGTCATTTATAATAACATAAAACGATTTTTTTATTTATTTTTGTATTTATAAAAATAGTCCATTTCAGTCGAACGACGTTTCAGGTCATTCATCTTCACTGGCACTGTTTTTATTCAGATTTGAATTAAACATTTCTAACAATCTAGCCGTTGGATTTTAACATGTTTATTATTGTTAGATTGATATTTTCGAAGCGAATCCAAGGTTTTAATTTCGAGAAAATCCGACCGTCGGATCTTCCCTTATTCTCGTTTGAAATTACGAGTCGAAAACGCAAACTACCGCTATGCGATTCGTTTAATTTAATTTATATTTAACATATATTCATTATATGACTTCCAAACTATTTAATTGATTAAATATTTGGCAAATGCCTTAAATTTTCGGACAAATTCGCAATAACCTCCATTGTACGAAGAGCCCGGAAAAACCGCAACTCGCCTCAACTAGCCTCAATAAATCACAGTATATCCATACAACCATTGTCTATGGGAGATGCGTAAAAATAAATCATCCCAACAACCATGTGGGAATTAAAAATCATGTGAACATCCATTGTGACCTATATATACCCAAGGAAGATGTGTAAAAATTTATCATCCCGAGACCCATGTAGGGTATTAGTCATGATCCATGTGCCTTATTTACAACAAGAGTGACGTGTATATTTTTGTCATCTCAAGACCTGTGTGGGGTTTGTTATTAAATCATGTAATTTCCGTTATATGTTTATTTTAGTTCATATCAAGTCCAGTCTTCATCTGATGACCATTATGCTATTTACCCGATCTCCGATCATTCATTTCTCATCGTATAACATCCATAATTTTCGTGCTATATGGTTCATAACATATAAGCATCAGCCAGCTACATGCTTATATGGGTATGCCATGCTTTGCTATGCAGTGTAGTCCATACTTGTTTACTATCCTATGGTGTATGTTCAATTAATCCAAGAAACCGTCACAACGCATCCAAGTCACACACAGCAGTATAAATAAATATTCAATCCAATGCCATTTAGGGCGCCACAAAGTGTCCATCCACATTGTTTGAAATATCGGTGTCGTATATTCAAACAATGTTTCGAATAATAGATAAAAATCACATTTTTAATGAACTACACAGTATTTAAAGTACCAATAAACTTGCAAGATTACTGATAAACATTATTAAACATTTCTAATTAGCAATCAACATACAATATAATTTATTCCCCTTCTACACAAATTTTTTTAATCTCGCATAAACTTACGTATCTACATATGGGTCAAATAAAAATGATATTTTCATCTTGCTAATCATTAACTAAATTCGTAATAATTTATTATAATTAATCAATATTGTAGGGCTTCGTAGTTAACTTTATTTTTAACTACTATCGATTAATGATTTACTATTAATTTTATCTGACCATTTACAGGATACAACTTCTTGTTATAAATATGGTTTACATGTATATGTCACATATCAGAACTACGTCGCATATAATAGTTAAAAATGATATTATTAACTTTCTAAACATTATTTCACATATTAATTTATTTATTAACCAACACTTATAATCTAACTTCACAATTTACTAGCAATTAATAAAATTTCTAATCTAGCCCTTTAAATGCGAGTTTACAAATTTATCACCTAGATTTCCACTGCACCAAACTTTTATGTGGAGAAATGCAACCTTTCCAGGCTTCCACGCGGCATTCTGGAGGTCTACGGAGCTCCAATGACTTGCGAACCCTTGCTAACTTGTAGATCCGAGAGTTTAGATCCAAATAGAGGGCGAAATGGGCACAAACGGAGGTGTTTGGAGAAGTGTCTCTGCTGTTCAAACCTGTACAGCGAAGTGGGAAGAGTTGTCGGGTGCGTTTGAGGTGTAGGAGGTGCTAGGGGTGGTAAGAAGTGAAACGGTGAAGAAGATAGGGGTTTTTAAGCAAAAAGGGGCAAGTAGGGTCTGCAGCTGAGCTAGGGCGGCGGCTTGAAGGGTATGGCAGCGGTGGGTAGTGCAAGGGACGGGGGTCAGGTCTAGAGGAGGTGGGGCGGCAAGGGTTATGGGAAGAGAGATTGCCATTTTTGTGAAGAAGAAGGAAGAGGAAGGAGGAGGAAGAGAAAGAAAGGAGAAAGAAAGAAAAGGAAACAAAAAGGAGGGGTTTAATTGCAAAACTTACCCCTCATGCGAATCGCTGACGTAGCGCGATTCCGTGAGGTCAAACAAAACCACCTTGGCCCATTGTATGGTTTTCCTTTTAATTTAAATTCGATAGCTTCACGTTTATAAAAGTGTGCTAGTTAGCCTCCACCTTTTTTGATCGCACGATCATAAATTAATTATGTTTGCTATGAAATTTTGGACTACGATAATAATCCAAATTTCGAATTTAATACATCATGTTTCCTCTAATTTCGAGTTCGTTTGACGCTCTGTTTTATTTTTTGATTGTTTTTTCAGCTTGCTTTTTATGTGCATTTTAGCGTACATTTTCTTCTTGCACACTCACACGCTAGCTCCAAAAATTATGAAACTTAAAATTCTACTATTATTCGATGCTACGAATCCGGAAAAAAAAAAATCGTTGAATCATGAGGTTATCTCAGTAAAGTTCCTTTGTAAACTGATCATTAGTATTACATTATATGGTTTTATCATGCACGGACACATATTAACTCCATTTGGCACGAAATTTGAAATCTAGCAATTATTTATCATTTCGAATCCAACAAAATTGATGTCGTCGAATACTAAGGTCACTAACAAAATTTCACTTTTTAAGGCCTATGCGATGTTTTTAATAATCGAATTTTTAAATTTCGACATATTTTCTTATAAAATTATATTAAAAATAAAGTTTAAATTTGTTATGAAATTCCGGGTTATTACAGTCTCCCTTACTTAAAAAAATTCATCTCCAAAAAGGAAAAAACAGTCTAGTAGGAAAAATAAAATAGTAATAGGAAATAAAATAGTAACATATCAAAGGTTTTGTATCTAACAATTCTTTGATTTTTGTTTGCTGATAACAAGCATATATTTATCATTATAAATTTGCTTATAATTGTACTGTTTTACTAGATCACATACCGAAATAAATAATTACATTTAAATAGAATACTACTGCACAAGAATTTAAATATTCAAGTACAAATTTAAATTGAATACTATTTGTACAACTCACTGTAATACAATACACTTAATTTCATTTGTATACATTGCTCCTCACTACAGTTCACTCAGTCAGTCAGTCATTTGTACAAACACATATACACATACATTGCATTTTGTCATTATTTTTCTTTCACTCACTATTATATTTTGTAATGTCCCAATAATGAATTTATTTAATTATTAAATATCGATTTGGCGATATCGATAACTTGAATTAAATAATATTTATATTTAATTAATATAAATAATAGAATAATATATATAATTCAGACATAATCAAAATTGGTGGAATTCACAATATCGTGTGAATTGGATTATTTATAACATATAATTCAATTTAGAATTGAATTAGAATAACGAATATATTATATAAATGACAGTTGAACGTATTAATTATATTATAATTATAATCGAGCTCGAAATGGCGCGGCAGTTCGCTATTTGGTTATTCGAACTTCAACTGAATATACAGGGTCCGTTTTAAATCGGATTTCCGTGAAATAAGAAATGTTCGGAGCTGGTGAAGTATATTTTTCTAGTGGAAGAGAAAAATCGGGATTTCATTGTGTAGATTTTGATTTATGTCCAAATTAAATTTTAGAAAAGTCGCTATGGAATTCCTTTATAATTTATAACGATATATATAAGGAATTTCAATATAAATTTGAATATCGATTCAACCGGGATTTGAATAACGAGTTATAAATCCCATACGGAGCTGTGTGATATTCTATGTGAATATATACGACAATATATATATTTATTGATATTTAATTTAGTTGTTTTTAAATATATTTATATATTTAAAAGGGTTATTTAGAGCTTTAAAAATAGCCAGTTTTTCAAACGACCTCAGAATCCGACGAATCTAATTTTGTTGGATCCGCAATATTAAATTATTGCTAGATTTCAATTTCCGTGATTTTTGAAGTCAGTATGTGGCCGTACCGGTTTTTAAAGTGAAAAACAGTCGATATTCTGATGGTTTGAAATACGCTGTGAGAGCAAACAGAGTCAAAATTCGACGAAACTAGTTTCGTTGGGACCACAATGTCGAATTGTAGCTACATGCCCTTTTTCATGATTTTTAGATATCGTGTGTGTTCGTAGGGATTTTTAGAGTGCTGAAACAAATATAAAATGAAAATAAAACTTAAATATCCTAACTTTAATGAACCAAACATGGCCACATCTTCCTCTTCTAAACCACTGGTCTCTGTGGCCTCAAAACAGCATTCGTGGCTCCACAACTCATCCCAATGTGAGGTATAAAAATCAAAGTCAAATCCTTTAAAAATCCTAAAACCATGGATATAGTTGATTTAAGTTGCTGAGGTAAATCTCTCCGTTTTGATGTTGCTTTTGCAAATTTCGACGCTGATATTGGCTAGTCGGAATTTCACAGAGCGAGCTAGGGTTAAAGATTATTGGAAATCGAAGTGTTTATGCACGGATTTGAGTTCGGATTATGAGTCAGGAGATCGAATCGATCGATCTATTATTTTTTGGGTTTTATCGGAATTAAAAGTCTCGATCTTTTTTTGGGTTCATGCTGTCGACGGAAAGGGAAAACTGAGACCGAACTTGACCAAAAAGGGATAGGGAGATGCAGCATTTGAGGAGTGAAGCGTTGATGATTTTGTTGGATTTTCGGTGAACGGATGAAGGGGTATTGGAGCATAGAATTTCGGTCATGGCTTGAAACGAAGAGCAGGAGGATTTTTGTTCACTGGAGGAGGAAAGCAAGTTGCGGGTTGGTTTTGAGGAGGTCAAAACGAGCGGGCCTAGGTGGTTTTAAATAGGATATGGGCCTTATGAAGTGGTGTGCCCGATCAGAATTAAAGACCCAAGTTTTTATTTAAATTAAAGTGCATTTACTTGTAAACACTATAACTTGGTCATACAATGTCAGATTAACGAACGGTCAGATCCGTTGGGATCGTATGGACGGACACTACACAATGGAACTGACTGGGAGCGAATCGAAGCTTGTTACAATTTATAGCAAAATAAATTGTCCGTCTGAATCAAGTAATGGTTATCGTTATTAACGATGATCGTCCAATGTGAGTAAAACTCACCAACTCTGAACAGTTATATTTTTATAACGTATTCTTAGAACTGATAATTATCTATTGATTGATGTGTGTTAACTGTTTGGATTTAACCGTTAATTTATTGGTTGAAAATATAGATAACGATATATATAAACCGTTAATCGAATATTGATTCTGTTTATCAGAATATTTTATATTCGTGTTGTTTAACATCTGTGATGCAGGGGAACTGGTTGGAGGACCCAACTGGGTTCCTCAATATTTATAATACGGTTTTGATTCACATATTATGTTATATGATGTGATGTATAATCTAAGATTGATTATAGTGACAATGGTCTTGTTATTTGGTAATGTAAATACCAGAAGAAATATTGAAATAAAATATTATATGAAATCAAAAGATTTTATATAGAAGGAAGATTTTAAACTGTGCATTTAAATAGAATAAATATAAAAGGAAATTTTCAATGTTATATTGAAAAAGAAATATTTATAAAATCAAGAGATTTTATAAAAAGAAATATTTATTTGGGAAATAAATAGGGTTAAAAAGGAAATATTTTTAAACAAATATAAAAGGGAATATTTATAAAACAAAGAGATTTTATAAGAAGGATATTTTCTTAGAAAGTAAATAGAAGGATAAAAAGGAAATTTACTTAGAAAGTAAATAGAAGTGAAAAGGAATATTTATTTAGAAAATAAATAGAATGTTAAAAGAAATATTTATTTGTTAAACAAATAGAATGATTAAAAGGAATACGAGTTATGGATTTAAAGTAGATAATAAATAGAATCTGTTTGACAGACAAATTGAGACGATTAATTTATAAATAATATTTTATAAATTAAGTAAATAGTTATCACTAGATAAATGGAATATATAAGTCAAGACTTATAAGAGAAGTAAGAATCAGTTTCAACATCGATATTTGAAACTGAATATGGACGAAGTGTGAATCGAATATTCCTTATTCGAAAAGGAGTAAATCAAAAGAATTTAATCAATATAATTAATCAAAAGGAGTTAGTTGTTTAGAGTTAATTGAATAGAGTTGGTCGATTTGAGTTAACCAATAGAGTTAAAGGAGTTAATCGAATATAATTTATTCGAATAGAGTTAAAGGAGAAAATCGAAACTAGTCATATGAAATGAGGTAATATCGAATATAGTTATTCGAGATAGAGTTAAAACAAACATAGCTATTCGAATATAAGTTAATTGAATATTAGTTATTCGATAGGAGTTAATCAAGTCGAGTTAAATAAGTCGAGTTAATTAAGTTAAGTTAGTCAAGTGGAGTTAATCAAGTAGAGTTAATTAAGTTAAGTTAGTCAAGAGGAGTTAATCAAACCGAGTTAATCCAAATGAGTTAATCGAAAGGAGTTATCGATGTTAGTTTAATCGAAAGGAGTTATCGATGTTAGTTTAATCGATGTTAGTTTAATCAATGTTAGTTTAATCGAAAGGAGTTATTGATGTTAGTTTAATCGAAAGGAGTTATCGATGTTAGTTTAACCGATGTTGGTTTAATCGAAAGGAGTTATCGATGTTAGTTTAATCGAAAGGAGTGATCGATGTTAGTGTAATCGATGTTAGTTTAATCGAAAGGAGTTATCGATGTTAGTTTAATCGAAAGGAGTTAGCGATGTTAGTTTAATCGAAAGGAGTTATCGATGTTAGTTTAATCGAAAGGAGTTATCGATGTTAGTTTAATCGAAAGGAGTTAATCGATGTTAGTTTAATCGAAAGGAGTTATCGATGTTAGTTTAATCGAAAGGAGTTAATCGAATTTAGTTATTCGAAAGTGAGATTATCGAATATAGTGTATTCGAAAGAAAGGAGATTATCGAACATAGCATATTCGAAAGAAAGAGATCGAATATAGTTTATTCGAAAGAGTGAGTTAATCGAATATAAGTTATTCGAAGTGAGTTAATCGAATATAAGTTATTCGAAGAAAGTTAATCGAATATAAGTTATTCGAAGAGAGTTATCGAATATAAGTTATTCGAAGAAAGTTAATCGAATATAAGTTATTCGAAGAGAGTTATCAAATATAAGTTATTCAAGAAAGTTAATCGAATATTAGTTATTCGAAGTGAGTTAATCGAATATTAGTTATTCGAAGAGTGTAAATCATCGAATTCGATTATATCGAATTCGGGAAAGTATTATTTACTTTCCAGGGTTTAAATCAAGATTTATTTATTTATAAATAAATTAGAGTAGGTTAATTATTCAAAGTAATAAATAAATAGTTAGATGTTAAGTTAGATATTTCAGAAGTAGGGTTTATAACGTTAGCGTTATAATCAATGTTTTCAATAAAGAAGTGGATACGTAAATAGAATCCGAGAGTTACGCAAGGAAGTTTGTTAAAGATTTAAAAGATAAACCTTGACTATTCCGAAGTTAAAACGTTGTTCAGTTAAGGTCTGAGAGGTAATTATACCCCAACTTGATTGACTTCCTTCTTAACTAAGGAATGGTAAGGTTTGATAGTGAAGGATGGTTAAGAGAATTTAGTTAATGAGTTAAATGGTTTGAGTTGGCATGGCGATGTTTGATTTAAACATCGGTTTAAACCAAGTGAAGGAGTTTTGGAAATGTTTTCCAAATAAGAATCAGAAATGTTTTCTGATAGTAGAAAATAAGAATTTAGAATATATGGAAATAGGAGATAAATAAATTAATGAACTAAAGGGAATAAATGTTAAATGTTAAATGATGATTGATCGATATAATTTCCATCTGGAAATAATATCGTTGTTTGCACACCTGTTTTTCTTTGATAGTTAACTCACCGACTATCAAAGATTTTGACCATTTTAACGTTGTTAATATGGAGAGACCGGTTGGATTATTATCCGAAGAACCACTGCGTATTGGCATAAGCGTTGCGATTCATATATGCCAAAGATAATTGAAGACGGAGTAAAATGCAGGGGTTGTTGTCTAAATCTTAGGTAAAGATTGCCTAAGATGGATGTACTGAATAATGCCTTCAGTTTGTCCAGTCTCAGTACAACTTGTATGGAAGAAGGTCTAACATAGTATGTCTATAAGTTGATCTCTTCAAACGTATTTACGTTTGGTGGCGGACGAATTCGTTTCTCTTAGCTGTATACCCATAGTATTTTTGGGGAAATAAAATTGTGATTTGGCGGGTATGACGATGTGACATTCAAAGTGAATAAATGTGTGATCTGTCAGAGATAAGCGTGGCCTCTACCTCACAACCGGGAAATGACAAAAATTGGGCAGGCAGCATGGCTATGTAGGTCGCACCTATTAGGGTGTATAATCACCTGATCTAGAGTTTCATTTACTTCTAAAAATCAATTGTCGATGCTGTCCCATTCGGGAAACGGTTGCTGATCCCAACCGTTGGTGATATACATTCGATACACTTAAGCGAAATGAGTGGTCGGTCATGTGTGGCCGGGTTGCAAGATGTTCTTGTTGAGCCCAGTGTATTCCTCTCTAGAGGTACACTAGCGAAAGGTGGTTCCATACCTTGTCATAGTTGGAAATCCATTATCCAATAAGCGCTCGCGATTTTGATTGTATATTATACATGTAGAACGTGTGATGGATGAGTTTCTGCTAGATGATTATTATTTTGTGGTTGATAGACACTATTATAATATCAAGGATTTTGATATAAAGATTAATTTGGATTCTCATAAGGGAAAAACCCGTTCCGTTATACGGCATGGTCTTATGATATATCATTTACTTGCTCAAACTGTTATTAAATTTTTTACTCACACCAGTCCCATGACTGACCCAGAATTTATTTTGTTTTGTTTTCCCTAAACTCTTGGGTACCCAATTTCGTATGGGCAGTCAAGTAGTCAGGATTTACAGATACTTGAAGAGCAGGAGGCTTCAGGATCATATAGCTATTGTTTATTTCCGCTGTGTTGTAAGTGTCGTACTTTGGAAATGATATGTATATTCAAGTACATATTTATATTTCAAAATTTGATATATATTATATGTTATTAGTTCCGCTGTGAGGTTCATGTTACTCTGATGTTGTGCTCTTCTTCTTCTTCTTCTATTCTAAGTTTCTATCTTATCTATTCTCACCCTCTAATTTCTTTCTTGGACTATCCGACGTTTTCGATGTTTGAATACTCGACATGGTGTTGTATGTCGAATTTTCTAAGTCGAAAATTTTTGGTATGTTACAGTGGTATCAGAGCTTAAGGTTTAGTTATTACCTTGGCTTTGTGGCGTGACTCAATGGAGATGGGGTTAGCAATAACCTAGATTGAGTTTGAGTGTATATATATATGAGCGCATATTTGTTATTCAATATAAAACGATTTTATATTATGGAGATTTATTGGTTGAGTTGTTTATGGGTTCTGGTTGATCGGTTTGATCCACTGTATCGGTAGGGATTTATAAACACTCAAATACGATGAACCGACATGGTATGTTTTGAAAAGAGGGTAAATGAAATAATTTTACCCAAATTAGATTTTGATATAAAGGATTTATATTAAAATTATAATATATTGGATATGTTGGTTGTTATTATAATCGAGTATGATTATAAAGTGAAATGGTTATGTAAATAGCCAATCAGAATTCGTATAAGTGAAATACGTGAAATCAGATGAATTAAAGCTGAAATTTAATCAGTATTGGATTTAAAATTTCTGGGAATTTGAAAAGTATTGGTAAATGAATTTGGATTGAATATATGAGAATTTTAAAATCCTGGGAAATTTTAAATTGTTTTGAAAATGATATTTTGAATGGATTTCAAAATGGAAGTGTTTAGAGAATGAGTTTTGAAAAGGGATATAGTATTGAACTCTTTTCGATAGCTGGAAATAGATTCCGATGATGATCATGACATCATCGGCGTTCATTTTTGAGTGTGTATGTGATGGATGTTAGAGTTTGTGCCCTAGAGGCAATTCATTTGATGAGATTGATAACACTATCGATGTTATTATTTTATTTGGAATAAAATATTATTCTATTATATTGTATTTACTGCATAATATAAATAATAATGTAATAGAAGTCCTTAGAATGATAATACAGAATTATATAGTTCGAGTAAGACTGAACTTGAGATTATATAATATGATAAGTATTATAATTCTTAAATGTCCCTAGTCGAGTTTTATTATTTATATAGGACAACAATAAAGCGTTGAGATTAGTATATTGATTGACTGATGATCACATCTCATTGATCATTAATATATGTGATATTAAAGTCAAGATATAAATACGTATTGAAGAATAGCGTATTGGGCTGACCCACCGTGAGATAACTCCATGGAATATAATTAACAGTGTCATGAGTTGTTCTCATAGTGATAGTGATATAATGGTCCTCAGACCTGAAATCATTATAATTTTATTCGAAGATATTTATGTTTTGATATCATCTAAAGTTATTTCGTAACAGAGTAATGATAACGGTGATTATTGGATATATCTAGAATCGAATACAAATTATGAATGATCTAGATGGAATTTAACCCTACGACATATTCGTAGTGATATCCATGGGCCTCTTGATTGAGTGAGACTGTGAAATGCATGGCCATGCTCAAATATTGATTTGCTCTGAACAGTCTACTCATCGATCAAGAAAACAGATTAAATTAAAAGAGGATGATACGATCCATGCCTTCAGTTTAATCTAGGATATAACGGCTAAAAGGATTAAATTATATTGAGACACTATTCACAAAAGGTTGTATCGAATCGATAATATTATTATAACTTGGGTAGCAGTGTTGTATTACTAGATGCCGCTCACTGTTTACAGTTTAAATATTATTTAAATTGTTGCCAACGTTGTGATAACCTAAAGGGTCACACAAATGAACGTTGAATAGGGTGAAAACCATTTGAAATAAAAGGATATCAAAAGGGTTGAATATTTCTTTTGTTTTAAATGGAAACCGGGTCAAAGGGTTTACCATGAATCTCGTGTACTTATGTTATAAAATAAAGGGCTGGTCCTTTTTCTTATGACAACACACATGAGAATTATAGAAAACCCTAGACCCCAAAAGGCTTGGCTAGTACCAGTTCACTCTCTCTCGATTTTGTCTGACAAATTCGAGATCAACGCTCGTGGATCTCCTCTAGAGGCGGCGGCGGTGTGTCGCGCTATTGATTCGATGCTGCAATATCATTTTGATTTCGAGATCATCTGAATTCCATCGGAATTCGACGCGGCAGGTAAAATTCTAACCAATTTAGTTTTGATTCATTTTTCTTGCATAGATCTATAGTTTAATTCGTTAAACTGCTAGAATTAGGGTTTCGATTTATCATTTCAAATCCTTACAGTGGTATCAGAGCTAGGGTTTGCAAGAAATTGTGAATTGAACCATGATTTTGAGTTCACTGTGTTTAATTTTTGGGTAATTGATAATAATGATTGAATGTACTCACGAATTTAACACATAATCATTTCATAAGTGAAATTGTTTCACTGTTTCGTAAAATCTGTATTTGATACATATATTAAAATTGTTTTACGATTTACAAATTTTATTTATGGTATAAAATTTTGAAATGAATTCATAGTTGATTATAAATATCAATTTTGTTTAACATTGTTGTCTTAATGAACTATGGTACCCTATGTGTTAATCAAAAGCCAGTTTTGATTAATCTATGATATCAGGCCATTTTGATTTGGTTTTGCAAGTATATTGTAAATCTGTGCAATTGAATGGAAACAGTTAAATTTAACATTGTAGTAGTTAAACTATGGATTAATTTTAACTGAATTGTTGGTTATTGATGTCAGTTCTAGTTAATGATTAAAATACCATCATGTCAAGTGTTTGGCATATATATTAACTATTATTTCAGTATGGTACTAGTATAGTGATTGCATCTGATTATGATACCTTGCTAGGTCAAATTAGTTTAGCATCCACATATATTTTATACGAGTGATGATATTGTTGGTACTATGCAGAACCTGATACTGCTCTGTCATAAATAATAGGACTCTGTTTATAACTGGTTGAATCAAAATTGTTGATTGAATTTATTGGTTTTTGGAAACCATACCAGAAATGATTTAAAGGTCTTAGCAAACATGATTTGCTACTAAATGAAGACGGATTTGGATTGTTTTTTTAAAACGAATCACAAGACATCCAAAAGTCCTCATCTGTTTCATATATATGGTTTTGAAACATATGTGACTGACTATTTTAATAATATGATTGTTTTAGTCAATCTAAAACTGAATAGTATCTTGACTAATATATTTTATATTAATTCTATTAAGTTGCTACTTATTTATCATGTTTGATAATATGAACCTTTAATGATACTGGTGGTTTATAAATTGCATAACTGATGCAAAATTCCTTTAACTGAAAAATTACATTTGATATAAATACGGATATGAATCCATGGATTAATATTCAGTATTAATCCTACTTTTGTTTTGCTAATCTACAACATGAAAGTATGCTGGTAATCTGAGTTATTTTGATTTAGAACTTGTTTTTCGTATCTTGACTCCCTTCAATGAAAAACATGAACAAAATTTGTTTAGTTGTTCGAAATGAAATTTGAATTGATATGTGATATCCATTCAGTAATGCAAATCAGAATTGTCAATTCTTATATGTTAGTCAAGTAATGAGAATTGCCCGATTTAACAAATGTATGAATTATTAAGTATGTTAATAAATTCAGCTCTCTAACAATTCTGTTCCATCAATTTTGTTTTTGTTTTCGATCTATCTAATTTCAAACCCTTTTTGATCTGGCCTTCATAAACATCTTACTTTATAATACATGTATGTATAAATGTATATAATGATATACCTATGATACATTCGGTTATAAAGTACTATTTGTATTTTATATTAATGTGTATATGATATTAATATAAAATGAAAAAACTACAGTAAATTTGATTTATTATCTGTTTTGTGACATTAGTATAAATTATAGTATCTGGTTACTATGATGGTCCTTGATTAAACTTGCTGTGTTGGTATATGAATTGATCAGGCTTATGCTTAATTAGCCGTTACGGATAAAATTTGATTTTATTGGTTACTAACATATACATATATATACGCAAGTTATTCTTTGTTATAGCTTATTCCAATATCAGTTCATAAATATCCTGATATAGAATTATTTCTAAAATGTCTTCTAACAGTAAATTAGATTTGCTGATTATACGTGGAATAATTTAGAGCAGTATTTTGCAAGTTCCAGCACTTAGCATGATACGTAAAACATTTGAAGATATATTTTGATATATAAATTCAAATTTGATAGGATCAAATTTGATTAGAGGTTTAACAAACACAGTCAAAATAAATTTTGTCTGTAGTGTTCATTTTAGATTAAATCTCTGCAAGTATGAATGTTTTAAAACATTTAATTACATATATAACTGGACAATGAATTCCTGTTGGATAGGAAATCAAATAAGTTGATAAATTAGTCCAGTGTTATTGTTAATATTATTATTTTGATTCTACTGGTATAAAAATCGTTATAGTCTGTAAATTAAATTTAAATCTGGGAAGTCCTTTTGTTAGTACCTACTGCAATACTAAACTTAAACATGTGCATAAGATTGTATGTGTGCTAGGCTCCCAGTATTTTATAGTTACAGGATGCATTGAACCCACTAATATGAGTTGAACTGTCGATTCATATTTTAATCTGATAGTATTAATATTTTACATGCAACCTTATATAGTTTTGATGGGATTTAGAACATGTTATGTTCGTATATCTTAACAATATGGATTATGGATATCACTGAGAATATGTATTAATGTTGACGCTAGTTCCTGTGTTATATTCAAATCTGGTTATGACATATCATACCAGATAACATGACCAGTCTTAATAATGTAAATTGAAATGTTGATTACTGAACGTAGCAGCATGTTCTGGGTAGATGGGCCAACCTGTTATGATATATATATATATATATATAATATATATATATATATTGTAAAGAATTAATGACATAATATTGTGAGTATGACTTGCAGTACCTATTTTAAAGGTAAATTCATATCTGTATGTGATACACATGCGTACAGCGGTCATGATGTGTAATTGTTCCCTTATTATATCAAGATGGAAATGTTTCATGTATGATAACGCTACAGTGCTGAATTTCTGATTAGACGTATAATATACATATAGATGTATACATGATAAGATTAACTATTTGGATTAAAATTGTTTTATAATTGCAGGAGTTGTGCTTGCTGAAATTGTTTCAGCAGGAAGATCAACTACGGGCAAGGATCGGAAGTTGCTGATTTTACAAATTCATATTTGTCTACTACTGATATCTCAGTATGGTCAAAAGACAATGAAATATACATATTAATGTATATATATATATATATATGTACGTGTATAGATATGAATAGGACATGCCAATTTATGTTGAGAATGACTGTATGCGTTATATGGATGAAGTGATATAATTGTATATGAACAGATTCTATGTAAAATTGGGTGAACATGTAAAAGCAATGGTCCAGGTCTCAATTTTGTTTAAGGAATGTCTATATTAGATTGGCTTAGTAATGTATAGGACTTTGGTGCTGTTGTTTTCTGCAAATGTTTTGATCCTGTTTTATGTGATAACCACGTGATTTGCACCAATATTATGCTGAATACAGTTTTATATATCTTTGTTATGTATAGTAAATAGAAGGGATCACCAATCTGGCATGTAAGATGCATGGTAATTTTGATTACCTAGACTTTGTGCCGTGCTTTGCTATGTAGTTGAATCAATTTTCAATTAAATTCAATTATTTATATAATTGTTAGATATATAAAATAGAATTGATTAAATTCATATTAGATTGGAATATGAATCAGGATTCTAGGGTTATAATATCCAATTGTTTTGAAATATTCAAAAGGTATGTGTAGGAATTATTCTTATATATATACCACTCAATCTAATCACATATATGGTTCACATATGTTATTTATATTCAACTGTATGTACGAATATAAAATACATATATATTATGATATATATAAATGACCAAAATATTGTTTTCCATTACGAATTATAAATTCCCTTTAAAGCAAAATTTTGTTATATTAAATCATGGTGAAGTCTTCCAATGGTACACCCATCAATGTCCAATATCATTAGGTGTAGGTAATGCCAAAGCGTTGTGCATCCTTTTATATTGGTTATATGCGGTAGGAGTAATTGTGGTGCTTCGACTGTATTATTGGGTCTGATTTAACTAAGGCTGCATAATAAGATTATGGCTTAATTAGAGACAAAAGCGTGAATTATTCTATTTTGAGCAAATGAATAATACTGAACAAACTGTTCAACATGCGATCCAAGAGTTATATAGACGATATAATTAACATAAGATGTCTACCTAAAAGGTTGTGTTTTTGGGATTTGCCAAAGCAGAGTCAAAACATGATTAGATATGGATCTTGGAACACCATTATATATATATATACTGATATATGTATATAAATAAAGGGATGTTAATTTGAGTGGGAGCATATTTTAGTTTAAATAACAAGTTTATGTTAGTATACAATTTTGATTGTCAAAATTTATATTAAATAAATATTAAAGAATCGGTTATTATTTATTATCTATTGTAGATATTAAATAACAAATAACTTCGATAATTTAAATTAATCCTTAAGAAGGATAAATTAAATTAAATCGAATTTCCTAAATAACATTGAAATTTGAGGATTGTCCTTAAACAAATTAAAACATAATTGTTCTAACAAATATAGAGGATCTAAAATAAGTTAAAGTATGACTTCAACTGAATAAAATATAAATGTTATAATAATCTACTTATATATTTCTAGTATTAGATACTAGATATAAATCACATAAATGTATGTTGATTTACAGAAATTGCAGAATAAGTAGAAATTTGATATAAGAACAAGTGGACTTACAATTGAAAATGAAGCAAATGTTGATAGATTATCCATAGTAAGTTGATTCTTGTTGGATATACTGGCTTAATTAAATAAATAAAATAATTGTTATTACGAAATTCCAATTAAAATAAATGTTATAAAATATCTTGTTTAGACAAGATTGAATTTCATTCGTAATAAAAGAATAATTGTTATTCATTTTATTTAAATAAAATATCTATGGAATTTCACAAGTAGTTAATGAATATTATAAATCGTGGAATATAATGTACTTGACATTAATACTGAATGGATAAAATTTAGTGATTTAAATCCAACATACTTTTATCATTACCAGTTAACCCTTATAAACAAGAAAGTATATCAAAACTCCATAGTGATGGAATTTTGAAATCATTTGATTTCAAATCATATGAAGTATGCAAATCTTGTTTATTAGTCAAAATAACTGAATCACCTTTCATTTGACACGACGAATAAGTGATATGTATTGGGACTCATACATAATGATGTATATGGAGCAATGAATACATAAGCTAGAGGTAGGTTTTATTACTTCAATATATTTACTGATGATACCAGTAGATGCAGATATGTGTATCTTATGAAACACATATCAGAATCCTTTGAAAAGTTCAAAGAATTCAAAATGAAGCTAGAAACCAATTTTAATAGAAAACTAAATACTTTTTGAACAGATCGGAAGAGAATATTTAAGCCAACTATTTAATGACTATCCAGACGAGTTTGAAATTGTTTCACAACTCATTCCATCTAGAACACCATATTGGAATGGTGTGTCTGAAAGGAGTAATCGCACCTTATAAGATTTAGTACGATCATTGATAAGTCATATATAGATCTTCTAATTAAATTTAGAACAACTGCATTTAATCCCGCTAAAACGAGTTTATAGAAGCCATATAAGATATGGACTGGGAAATGTCCTAGTTTGTCTATTACGAAGATTTGGGATGTAAGGCGTTTATTAAACGTCCTTCCTCTGATAAGATCATACCCAAATTATATAACTATTTTGTGGAATATCCAAAAGAAATAAATGGATATTATTTCTATATATATCCTCAGAGAATAAAAGGTTTATTACTCGAATTGGTATCCTTAATAAAAGAGATCCAGTCTCTGAGATACCAATGAGAATGTAATGGAATTCGAAACGTTTCGCAACCACAAAATGCCACCGAATCTTGTATAGACAAGAATTTGAGTGGGAGTAATACAATAATTCAAATGTTATTTTATAACACATTGATTATTGCAAATAATGTTAGTTTAAAAACAAGAAATAAATATTGATTCTAAGAAAGAAAATGTTTGGATTAAGAAGTTCATGATTGAACTTAATTCAACGTTGATCGAATGATATACATTGCGATAACAATATGGCTGTTGCTCAGGCCTTAAACATTAAACTCATCGTCAATCCAAACATATATTTTAAGAAATATAATTCTTATGTGAAGTTGTTCACAGAAGAAATAAACATATCTGCAAAGTTACAAAAGTTGTAATATTGCAGACCTACAGAATTAAAACTCTGTCGCAGCAGAAGTTTAATAGTCATACTAGTTTCATAAGTATACAATACATAATTGATTGACTCTAGTGCAAGTGGGAGATTGTTAGAGTTTGTGCCCTAGAGGCAATTCATTTGATGAGATTGATAACACTGTCGATGTTATTATTTTATTTGGAATAAAATATTATTCTATTATATTGTATTTACTGCGTAATATAAATAATAATGTAATAGAAGTCCTTAGAATGATAATACAGAATTATATAGTTTGAGTAAGACTGAACTTGAGATTATATAATATGATAAGTATTATAATTCTTAAATGTCCCTAGTCGAGTTTTATTATTTATATAGGACAACAATAAAGCGTTGAGATTAGTATATTGATTGACTGATGATCACATCTCATTGATCATTAATATATGTGATATTAAAGTCAAGATATAAATACGTATTGAAGAATAGCGTATTGGGCTGACCCACCGTGAGATAACTCCATGGAATATAATTAACAGTGTCATGAGTTGTTCTCATAGTGATAGTGATATAATGGTCCTCAGACCTGAAATCATTATAATTTTATTCGAAGATATTTATGTTTTGATATCATCTAAAGTTATTTCGTAACAGAGTAATGATAACGGTGATTATTGGATATATCTAGAATCGAATACAAATTATGAATGATCTAGATGGAATTTAACCCTACGATATATTTGTAGTGATATCCATGGGCCTCTTGATTGAGTGAGACTGTGAAATGCATGGCCGTGCTCAAATATTGATTTGCTCTGAACAGTCTACTCATCGATCAAGAAAACAGATTAAATTAAAAGAGGATGATACGATCCATGCCTTCAGTTTAATCTAGGATATAACGGCTAAAAGGATTAAATTATATTGAGACACTATTCACAAAAGGTTGTATCGAATCGATAATATTATTATAACTTGGGTAGCAGCGATGTATTACTAGATGCCGCTCACTGTTTACAGTTTAAATATTGTTTAAATTGTTGCCAACGTTGTGATAACCTAAAGGGTCACACAAATGAACGTTGAATAGGGTGAAAACCATTTGAAATAAAAGGATATCAAAAGGGTTGAATATTTCTTTTGTTTTAAATGGAAACCGGGTCAAAGGGTTTATCATGAATCTCATGTACTTATGTTATAAAATAAAGGGCCGGTCCTTTTTCTTATGACAACACACATGAGAATTATAGAAAACCCTAGACCCCAAAAGGCTTGGCTAGTACCAGTTCACTCTCTCTCGATTTTGTCTGACAAATTCGAGATCAACGCTCGTGGATCTCCTCTAGAGGCGGCGGCGGTGTGTCGCGCTATTGATTCGATGCTGCAATATCATTTTGATTTCGAGATCATCTGAATTCCATCGGAATTCGACGCGGCAGGTAAAATTCTAACCAATTTAGTTTTGATTCATTTTTCTTGCATAGATCTATAGTTTAATTTGTTAAACTGCTAGAATTAGGGTTTCGATTTATCATTTCAAATCCTTACAACGGATTACTACCAAAGATTTTGTTTTGAATTGTTTTGACAAAAACAAGTTGTTTTGAATCCTGAAAAGGAAAGTTTGACTTTTGAGAAAAGCAAAGCTGTTTAAAACTCCCATGAAGAGACTGTTTGAATTAAAAGAAAATTAAATAGAAATTTGTGAAACAAATTGAAATTATGTTAAAGCTGGTAAAGTGGAAACGGTATTGAAATGGAGTAATATCGAGTCGAACTAGAATTTGGTATATAATTAGACTCGGTTGAGTAAATGGTTTGATTTTTGAAATAAAAATCCGATTTGAGTTATGAGATAAAGATAACTAATTAATGAAATTAACCAGTTAAGGAAATATGTGGATAGAACTTAACGGGGTTAAGTGTATTGGATTGGTGATTTAAGAACTTGAAAATCAAGAATGGTACTTGAGATTGAGAATGGAATTTGACTTGTATATAAGCGAACGGTTGTGTTAGAGATAAAAGTGATTTGAGTTTGATTGGGTTGACATTGGTATATGCTGAATTGACAACAGATGGAGATGATACAATGATATGCCTGACAAAAAGGTACAAGTTTATTTTATATGGGTATGAGATTTTTATGAGCCGAATTGGCAAGCCGCTTGGCTGTTTTATTTTCGTTTGGGTTAGAGAAGGCCTAGAGAGGCAAGTTGTAGTTGTACAGATTGACCAGTACAAAGGAGGTGCTGGCGAAATTTTTCGAAAATTAAAGGTGTTAGAAAATTTTCAAGATTTTTGAAAATATTCGTTAATAGAAATGAATTAATAATGTAATTGAAATTAAATTGGTTCAGTTGAAACTGAAGTTAAAGAAGTAAAAATAATTTTTAACCAGTCAATAGGGTTTGTTTTCTACCTTAGCAATTTCGAGGACGAATTTATTTTAAGGAGGGAAGAATGTAATGTCCCGTATTTTACACGGTGGAATAATTAATTTATTTAACTATTAAATATCGATTTGGCGATATCGATAATTTGAATTAAATAATATTTATATTTAATTAATATAAATAATAGAATTATATATATAATTCAGAAATAATCAAAATTTGTGGAATTCACAATATCGTGAGAATTGGATTATTTATAATATATAATTCGGTTTAGAATTGAATTAGAATAACGAATATATTATATAAATGACATTTTAACGTATTAATTATATTATAATTATAATCGAGCTCGAAATGGTGCGGTAGTTCGCTATTTGGCGATTCGAACTTCAACTGAATATACAGGGTCCGTTTTAAATCGGATTTCCGTGAAATAAGAAACGTTCGGAGCTGGTGAAGTATATTTTTCTAGTGGAAGAGAAAAATCGGGATTTCATTGTGTAGATTTTGTTTGATGTCCAAATCAAATTTTAGAAAAGTCGCTATGGAATTCCTTTATAATTTATAACGATATATATAAGGAATTTCAATATAAATTTGAAAATTGATTCAACCGGGATTTGAATATCGAGTTACAAATCCCATACGGAGCTGTGTGATATTCTATGTGAATATATATGATAATATATATATTTATTGATATTTAATTTAACCGTTTTTAAATATATTTATATATTTAAAAGGGTTATTTAGAGCTTTATAAATAGCCAGTTTTTCAAACGACCTCATAATTCGACGAAACTTATTTTGTGGGATCCGCAATATTAAATTATTGCTAGATTTCAATTTCCGTGATTTTTGAAGTCAGCATGTGGTCGTACCGATTTTTAAAGTGAAAAACAGTCGATATTCCGATGGTTAGAAATGCGCTGTGACAGCAAACAGAGTCAGAATTCGACGAAACCAGTTTCGTTAGGACCGTAATGTCGAACTGTAGCTACATGCCCTATTTCATGATTTTTAGATATCGTGTGTGTTCGTAGGGATTTTTAGAGTGTTGAAACAAGTGTAAAATGAAAATAAAACTAAAACATCCTAACTTTAATGAACCAAACACGGCCACATCTTCCTCTTCTAAACCACTGGTCTCTGTGACCTCAAAACATCATTCGTGGCTCCACAACTCATCCCAACGTGAGGTATAAAAATCAAAATCAAATCCTTTAAAAATCCTAAAATCATGGATATAGTTGATTTAAGTTGTTGAGGTAAATCTCTCCATTTTGATGTTGATTTGCAAAGTTTCGACGCTGATATTGGGTAGTCGGATTTTCACAGAGCAAGCTAGGGTTAAAGATTGTGGGAAATCGAAGTGTTTATGCACGGATTTGAGTTCGGATTATGAGTCAGGAGATAGAATCGATTGATCTATGTTTTTTTTGTTTTTATCGGAATTAAAAGTGTCAATATTTTTTTGGGTTCATGCTGTCGATGGAAAGGGAAAACTGAGACTGAGCTTGACCAAAAAGGGATAGGGAGATGCAACATTCGAGGAGTAAAGTGTTGATGATCTTTGTTGGATTTTCGGTGAACGGATGAAGGGGTATTGGAGCATAGAATTTCGGTCATGGCTTGAAAACGAGGAGCAGGAGAATTTTTGTTCACTGGAGGAAGAAAGCAAGTTGCTGGTTCGTTTGGAGGAAGTCAAAACGAGCGGGCCTGGGTGGTTTCAAATAGGAGATGGGCCTTATGAAGTGGTGAGCCCGGTTAGAATTAAAGACCCAAGTTTTTATTTAAATTAAAGTGCATTTACTTGTAAACACTATAACTTGGTCGTACAATGTTAAATTAACGAACGGTCAATTCCGTTGGGATCGTATGGACGGACACTACATAATGGAACTGACTGGGAGTGAATCGAAGCTTGTTACAATTTATAGCAAAATAAATTTTCCGTCTAAATCAAGCAATGTTTATCGTTATTAACAATGATCGTCCAATGTGAGTAAAACTCACCAACTCTGAATAGTTATATTTTTATAACGTATTTTTAGAACTGATAATTATCTGTTGATTGATGTGTGTTAACCGTTTGGATTTAACTGTTAATTTATTGGTTGAAAATATAGATAACGATATATATAAATCGTTAATCGAATATTGATTCTGTTTATCATAATATTTTATATTCGTGTTGTTTAACATCTATGATGCAGGGAAACAGGTTGGAGGGACCCAACCAGGTTCCTTAATATTTATAATACTATTTTTATTCATATATTGTGTTATATGATGTGATGTATAATCTGAGATTTATTATAGTGACAATGGTCTTGTTATTTGGTACTGTAAATACCATACAAAATATTGAAATAAAATATTATATAAAATCAAAAGATTTTATATAGTAGGAAGATTTCAAACTATGCATTTAAATAGAATAAACGTAAAAGGAAATTTTAAATGTTATATTGAAAAATAAATATTTATAAAATCAAGAGATTTTATAAAAAGAAATATTTATTTGGGAAATAAATAGGATTAAAAAGGAAATATTTGCAAACAAATATAAAAGGAAATATTTATAAAACGAAAAGGTTTTATAAAAAGGATATTTACTTAGAATCTGTTTAACAAATATATTGAGATGATTAATTTATAAATAATATTTTATAAATTAAGTACAATAGTTATCACTGGATAAATGGAATATATAAGTCAAGACTTATATAGAGAAGTAAGAATCAGTTTCAACATCGATATTTGAAACTGAATATGGACGAAGAGTGAATCGAATATTCCTTATTCGAAAAGGAGTAAATCAAAAGGATTTAATCAGTAGAATTAATCAAATGGAGTCAGTTGATGTAACACCCCACGTCCATTAATGTCACTCACAAAGGGAATGCATTAACTTCCGTGGAGGTTATAAGTGAATATAGAACAGAAAAATTACAACAAGACAGATAATACATAGTACTTGGAAATCTAAAACTTCATTTTATTGCAGCGGAAATTAAACATGTTTGTTACATCATAAAACCATAGATCATAATCAAGTACAATATCCATCTTCATAAAAACAAAATACATAATCCCATTACATAAATAGCCATTAAAAGATAACAAGCTAGACTTTACTTCAACAGTCCAAGCTTTCCAAAGAGAGATGAAGCAATTCAATCAAACTCCACTAGAGCTGGGCCCAACCTGAGGACCTGGAGGGGGAAAAAGGATAGAAATAGAGGGGGTCAGACATAAAGTCTGGAGAGTATGATAATTCTAACAATACTATTATCAAAATAACTAGACTAAGGCATAAGCTGGAAGACAAGTAAATGTCTATGAACTCTTAGGAAGATAAATATAGCGTTTAAGATAACGTTAAAGATAACGGTAAAGGCACACCTAATTACTAACGAATGATTACTACACTGCACCGCACATTACTACACTGCACCACACCAGTCACCCTATTGTTTGATCCCACTTGCTTCACACAGAAACTTTATAAATAGCCTTACGTACCCCTAGCTGACTACATAGGTGTCGTCTGCCCCTATCTCCACTAGGTGTACCCCACTACCCACTTTCGATCGGCTCCCTACTCGTAGATACCCGTGCTGGCCCCACAGTGGGGTGTATCACTCCCCTAAAGTGGCAACCCGATACAACTTGAGAATGCATGGCTTATACCTACACGATGCAACAACGTCTTACCTACCAGCCCGGGTCCACACACGCATATGAAACCCATTGGACTTGCGTTGCCACCGCTCCCCGTTTTGGCCTCTTACAATCAAACCCAGCATGCGTGTTGATTGACATAGAAATGTGTTTATTTTATGCTCTTATATCTTATCTTTTGTATATAAACAAATATTACTTGGGTATTGTTTTGTTACTTTTACAGATATTCCAACCCAGCCCGCATGCAACCAGAAAAGTAGAGAAATAGAGATGAAATTGATATATATTTACATTTTGAAGAATTGTAGACGAAGATCTAACATCTAGTTGTTGTTGGACAAGAAAAGGATTGATAAAAAGGCTTTGCACATCACAGATCAATGAAGAAGTGTCAAGGAAGCAAGAGGAAAAGAGAAAAGGCCCAAATTTTCTTTATTTATCTAAGGCCCATTTATGTTTCTTATTGTAATCTCTCTTGTGATTTCCCTAAGGCCCATTTATCATTATATTAGGGTTAGGGTTTGGCTATCTACCCTATATATACCCTTGTAATATCATTGTAGCCACGATTCTATATCTCATTCTATTCTATTCTTCATTAATAAAACTCATTTTTCTTTTTCTTTTATGCAATTTTCTATTTCTTAGCAATTAGTGTTGTCTACACAATTAGATTTGGTAGAACACTATTTGTATTTTGCATTTCTTTTCATTAGTGATTGACCGTCTGATTAGATTCAGCGGTAATCCTAATTTTATTTCCTGTTGTTATTTATATTCCGCACTTTTATTTTCTGTATTTTAATCGCGTTCATAGGTTAAATTGGATTTGATTAGATTTGAATCTGATTCATAGTTTCCTTGCTTTTTCATTGAAATTGTGATTTGATCGTCGGTTCAGTTAGATCTGTTCTGAATCAAATTACAGTTTTAATTTTGTTTTGTTTTATTTTCAAAATCAACCTCCAAAGTTTTGTCTAACTCGTCCAAGAGATTAGATAAATAATTTGATTTAATTCACCTCCCTGTATTCGACCTGTATGCTACACACCTGTATGCTTGCAGAATTTAATTTAAATGTCGCGCTTTTCTAATTCATAGATTAGCGACGATCAAGTTTTTGGCGTCGTTGCCGGGGGGGGGGGGGGGGTGTTTCAATTTGTTTCAGAAAACAAAGGGGCGAGATTGTGGTTTGATGGGCGTAAGTTTTTTTCTTCTGGTGACGTATGCTTTAGTTTGAATGGTGGCTTGGCCTTTCTTGCATGGTTTTTATCTGAGCGTTGATCCCCTTCTGGTTTGAGTTTGATACCCATATCACATTCGAACACTTTGTTTTATTTTGAACACCTTTTGGTTTAAAGAAATTTGTTTTCTTAAGAAAATAATACTTGGGGAATATTTATTTCCTTTTGGTTGGTTGATGTTCATTTACAGTTTTCAGCAAAGTTTTTGTTGATATTTGAGGCAAGGTGGTCTGCTAAACTTTTAGTTCGATGATTGAATTGTTTGCCTTGTTTGAGTTGAAAGGTTCATCTTTTTTGTTGACATTTGAAAAAAAAAGGATTGAAATCCGAAACAAAGGACCAAGTGAGAGAAGAAGTCAAGCAATAAGAAAATGATTCAAAGGTCGATCAATTTGCAGACGGCGAGATTTTAATCGTTGAAGATACTCAATTTCTGGAAGGACAGCCATACCCCAAGGTAATATTTTTCTAAACTCTACAGGTGCTGAAGATGCTTTGAAAAAAATATAGAAATTGTTGTAAAAATCTTCTGCAGGGGCAGCGGCTTGAATGTAAAAAAAAAAAATTTAATTCTGCAATTTATATTTCTGTGACTGTTCTGTGACTGAAATTTCTGAATTAATTTGGAGCGAACTGATATTTCTATAATTGAAATCTTCATTCTCATTGTTTTCATCAATAAAAACAGACGTTGCAAAATAATATAGTTGAACAGTGGTGTTTTGTGAAGTTGACTGTCTCGTATAATTGGATCGCGGATATATAGTAGTTCAATTTATTGAACTATTAGCAAAAGAGGTTGCATACTACCCGTAAAACATTGGTCGTATCCCTTAGTATTTATACTATACGTGAACAGTCATAAGACCCTCTTCCCCCTTCCAATTGAGTCAGTTAATTAATAGAGCACAACTCATTATTTTATATTATTTTGAATTGAGAATAATTTCTGTCTTGCCGTGATTTCATTTCAAATGTCTGATTCAAAAAAATCCTTGAGAGAAATGTGGGATAATAACCGAAGTGGACGTCCTCTTGAAGAGTATGAGTATGAAATACAACTCATGAAGCAAGATTTTCCAAAATTTCGTGAGCCCAATGTCAACAATTTTCAAAATTTTCCAACTGACCAACATTTTCAAAATCATAGATATAATCGAAACGACGATTTCAATTTAAATTTCAATAATTTCGATTATGGGCCACCTCCACATCAAAACGGTTTTGAATCGCAACGTACCTTTGATCCACATCAATATGGAGTTGTAAACCAAAATTTTCAAAACTACAACCCATATCCACATCTTGAGAATGACCAAAATTGGAATTTTCCCACCAATTTCAACAGTTTTGGTTACGAACCTGATTTTCAAAAGCAAAATGATTTCCAATACAATTGTCATTTTTTTGAAAATTCAAACAACTATCACATTGGGAATAATATTGATGGTGAAGTTGATGTGGACTATAATCTTGATAATCAAGAAATCCAAAACGAGAGCTCTCAAATCAACGATTCTGAAGAATGTCATTCTGATGAGAGGGCCGAAAGGCTAAATAAAAAGATGGATGAACTTCTTTGTTTAATGGCGTCTTATAAAGAACAACAAGAGCAACAAAATCAAATTCAAACATGCGATGAATCGGAAAATAATCCAATTTCTACTGACATTGAAAATTTTCAAATAACGACTTTGGAAATTGAGAATAACGATTTAAATGAAGTTGTTAAAAACTCAACAAATGATTTGGATTTCAACTCTTTTCGGGGAAAAGATTTAAGCTTGGATTTTGATCTTTCTTGTTCAGACGGCGAGAAACTTGAAAATTTTGAAATTGAACCAAATGAAAATGGTGAAATTTTCAAAAACTCAGAAGTGGAAATGGATTATAATGAACATGAATTTTTCGGATTGTACGAGGATGAGTTGCCAAATGAGGAAGAAGTAGATTCACGTCACGAGTTCGAAAATTTTAACTTTGAAGAAATTTCAAACGAACTTGAAATTGTCAATGTTGAAAATTCGTTGTCCAGTAATGAAATTGAGAAATGTGATCGAATAGTCTTAAATAATACTCAGCTTTCAAATTTCACGATTGCAACTGAATTTATATACGATCACAAATTTTTGAACAATTACACTGATAAATTTGTTGTACACATGAATTATCTTTGGAATGCTGGTTTGGTTGAAAAACTTCATGTGAGGACGACCCTGGATATTTATCTCCTGGACTATAAATCTAGGTTTAAAGATGAGGTGGTTTCCAAAAACTCTTGCTTGTTAGAAAACATGCCTAGACATAGTGGGAATGGGACTCATAGGGCTAGAACCAAGTGTGGGGGAAAAAGTGGTGGTATTCTTTGCATCGCATGCATCGCAAACACATTTATCATCGTACATACGATCCATTTCTACATATAGTTAGATTGCATTTTATTTTACAAATCATTTTGCATTTAATTCACCTTTGGGTACTATCTTTCGATTATAGAAAAAAATTACAGTGTGGACACTGTATAGTTCTAGTGTGGGGGGGAGTCTGCATTGCATTCTTTTGATTTTTCTTTAATTTTTCTTTCTTTTCATGTAGGACCATCATACATTTTATATCGTAGTAACATACCAAATTTTTTTAAAAAAAATACGACTCATTTTCAATTGATACAACAAAATAAGTTTACAATTTTTAGCCAGTTGATAGTATTTTTTTCTCTCAACTTAGATCGAATAAGAAATATAATGAAAAGTTTAATTTTGAGGAATAATAGTGTAACCGGTACATAGGGAGATTCTTAGGTGATGGCCATGAAATCTATTCTATATTGTAGACTTTGTTTAAATAAGTGGAGGACTTAAAATACTTATAATGGCTTGTCAAATCTTTAAAACTAAGTTGTGTTAAGTTGAATTCGCGTAACTCTCTTTTTGTGCTTATAAATTCAATAATAATAATAGTAATCCAAGGGTATCCAACATTGCTTGTATATCGAGCGTTGGTGTGCAAACCCGCCAAGCTCTATCCGACACGTTGTTGACAAAGTCAGCGTTGGAATATCTTGGTCTCATTTTATGAGATTGGACACCTAAGGATTACCAACATTTTGTTGACAAAGTCAGCGTCGGTCTGCACAATCCGCCAAGCTCTGTCCCAACTCTCCGTCAGTCCGCAAGGCAATGTATGGGTGGTATACCTTGGTCTTTTTAGTTAAGTGTATGTAATTAATCGTAAATTTCAATTTTTATAGAGATGGAGAATAAGCGATGATGCCCAAACACTTCTTGACCTTATTGATTTGACTAGCCATACACAAGGAAATTATAATACCACTTTACAAACTGTGCCAAGCAAACTAAGAATCTATTTCATGGCTGCACTATGTTGTCAACAGAACCAACTGGCCAAACTGGAATTTCACATTTGAAAACTTGATTTATATTGAAAATTTGTGACAAGTTGAGGTATCTAAAATAAAATCAACTGACTAGAAATTGTTAACTTAAACTGTTGTACCACTTTCCTGAAACAAGTCTTGTTTTCATTTTTTTTGTTTTTTATTTTGCATATGTCCATTGCATTCATGTAGTTACATTAGAACCATATCATACTGCATTTGGATTTTGTGGGTAGTATCCGCTGAAAACCCTCACGAGACACCACTCGTCCTACTAGGGACACCTAGAGGTTTAACGGCTTGTTGCATACGCTCAATGCAATCGTGTTTCCTACGAAAGTGTGACTTTTCTAGTTTAGTTTTTCATTTCTTGTTTTACTCGAGGACGAGTAAAAGATAAGTGTAGGGGTATTTAATTGACATAGAAATGTGTTTATTTTATGCTCTTATATCTTATCTTTTGTATATAAATAAATATTACTTGGGTAATGTTTTGTTACTTTTATAGATATTCCAACCCAGCCCGCATGCAACCAGAAAAGTAGAGAAATAGAGATGAAATTGATATATATTTACATTTTGAAGAATTGTAGACGAAGATCTCACATCTAGTTGCTGTTGGACAAGAAAAGGATTGATAAAAAGGCTTTGCACATCACAAATCAATGAAGAAGTGTCAAGGAAGCAAGAGGAAAAGAGAAAAGGCCCAAATTTGCTTTGTTTATCTAAGGCCCATTTATGTTTCTTATTGTAAACTCTCTTGTGATTTCCCTAAGGCCCATTTATCATTATATTAGGGTTAGGGTTTGGCTATCTACCCTATATATACCCTTGTAATATCATTGTAGCCACGATTCTATATCTCATTCTATTCTCTTCTTCATTAATAAAACTCATTTTTCTTTTTATTTTATGCAATTTTCTATTTCTTAGCAATTAGTGTTGTCTACACAATTAGATTCGGTAGAACACTATTTGTATTTTGCATTTCTTTTCATTAGTGATTGACCGTCTGATTAGATTCAGCGGTAATCCTAATTTAATTTCTTGTTGTTATTTATATTCCGCACTTTTATTTTCTGTATTTTAATCGCGTTCATAGGTTAAATTAGATTTGATTAGATTTGAATCTGATTCATAGTTTTCTTGCTTTTCCATTGAAATTGTGATTTGATCGTCGATTCAGTTAGATCTATTTTGAATCAAATTACAGTTTTAATTTTGTTTTGTTTTATTTTCAAAATCAACCTCCAAAGTTTTGTCTAACTCGCCCAAGAGATTAGATAAATAATTTGATTTAATTCACCTCCCTGTGTTCGACCTGTATGCTACACACCTGTATGCTTGCAGAATTTAATTTAAATGTCATGCTTTTCTAATTCATAGATTAGCGACGATCACGTGTCCCGTCCTCGACTTGGGTCGAGCCCACAAAGATACGTTTGGGATACTGGTCGAAATGGGCCCCCACAAGCTACCCACCTAAGCTTGTCACTAGTATATCCCACTTAACCCTCTTAGTCATGTTCATTTACATGTGTGTTTGGTTAAGTCTTAATAATCGTATTTCGCATGCCACTAAGGACACCCCCTAGATTCCTCATGCCACCCAAGGCACCTACTTAACCCCCATGTCACACCTTACATGTTTATCTGGTTAAGTATTTTTTAATTCATTCAGGCCATAACCTCATAAAGACCTCTCACGTTAGACTGGCATTTATGGCAGTTGGATTTGTCGGGCGGGTCCGGGCAGTCTTACACCATAAAAGAGTCTAACCTCGTGTCTTTACAACCGTTATGCTTTAGTTTAGGCCTAGGACCTCTCACATTGGGCTGACATTTGTGACCACTGGATTAGTCGGGCGGGTCCGGGCAGGTTTACGTCACAAACGAATCCAACCTCATGTTCTAAGCGTTGATTAACACTTAAAATCTTTTACCCCAGTTTTAATAATTTCCTATTCAAATTATTAATTAAGTCAACTTTTAATGATGTCCATAATTGACTCAATTATGGCCATCCACTTATGGCATGCAAAATCATATCCATTGCACCCCAACTTTTTAATATTAAATCCTTAATATTACCCCTACCCCATGTTTATACGTTCGCTTATTCAACGCATAATATAGGCTAGACTTGTATAGTCTAAGACCTAGCACAAAGATAAATTATCACAACATATAGACAATTAAAATAAATCTAATCATAATAGGGGTGAAACTTGCATAAACTACACATGTTAAGGATCAAAAGGTGTCAACTTGTTAAATGTCTCAATTTATATGATATGGTCATAGCCTAAATCTATACATAAACTTGCATATGGGTTTTTAGGAAACATAATGATGGTGTGAACTAGCATAGTATATCACATATGTCATAGCATAATTCTTGATGTCATAATAGATGTCTTGGCATATGTTCATAACTTTTCTAATCAATCTAACTTGCATATGTGACTTGTCATATAGATCAACATAACCCAAACATGATGATTTAATTAATATGAACTAACTAGCATAGATGGTAACATCATGGCCTTTTTAACATGTATGATTCATCACAACTTAGCATAGAAAATTTCAACATACATAACATCATCATAGCATGATTTACAACATATAAAATATCATCATCACATAACATTGGATTTACAATATACATGATAGAAAAAGGGGTTTACAACAACATATATGATAATTCACATCATCTACTCATAATCCATTCATAAGTCAACCTAATTAAAATGATAATAATCTTGTTAAGATCATCATACTCACAATATAGAGAAGAAAAGAGAGAGTTTTTCTTTGCTTTAGGGTTGAGAGAATTAGAATTGAATTTTCTTTTCTTCTTTCTTAGTTGGCGGCGGCTCCATTGATTTCCATGGCGATTGTATGACGGTAACTATTCTATTTTAATTAGGTTTAAGGTTAGCATTAGGATGTATTTATAGGTGTAGGAAGTTATTTAGGACCATTAGATTAACCCTGAACCATGAGAACCAATCAAATGCAAAATCTGCATTTGAGCGAATCGGCCTACGGGTTGATAGCCAAACACCCTGGATTAACCCCTAGTCGACCCAGCGAGGCTCGTGTCGACCTCAAAAATGGGCCGGTTCGGTTATTCCCCCTCCCAATTCGCTGTTTTGAACTTTTTCGCATATTTATTTATTTAATTTTTAATTTATATATATATATATATATATATATATATTTCTCTACGCAACCCATTTCACTTAATTCTTTTCTAAAAATTAAGTATACTTTAATTTGTGAATTTTGATGTTATAAAATTACGGGGTGTTACATTCTCCCCTTCTTAAAGGAGTTCGTCCCCGAAATCTCCAAGTCAAGAAGAATGTATATCCTACCATCTAATCGTCCATCTACTCAACCATCAAACACCAGCATCCATTGTCCTTAAAAGACTTCTAATGCTTTAATGTTTATATGCACAGTGTGTGTATATGTCCATATCTAATGCAAAATTAGGTGGTCTACTGATTCAGTCGACCTCCTTAGTGCAATTCATGATAGTGCCATGCGTCCAATATGTATGCAAAAGATTCCTAATGATACATATTAATTCTATATGCGTGCACAACCATCCACCCGAATGCAGCAACTATATGATAATACAACCATTATACATCCATTTTACTAAATACATCCATATATATGCAATATGCAATATGAAGTGACTGAGCCGATCTGGTGCCTAATAGTGTGTGTATATGCATCCATGAGCAACCACTAGCAAACACTTGCATCCACTTTGCATCCACCATACATAACATGTCTCAAACACATGTTTCAACCATAGGATTATCCTAACTAAAGGTCAAAGATACTAGCGAGAGGATATACTAAAGATAAGATAAGTACAAGCTAAGTGATAAAGGAGAAAATAAAAGACATACCCTCAAAAAGAAAAGGGTATCGTGAAC
Source organism: Allium sativum (assembly GCA_030737875.1). Classification (NCBI taxonomy): domain Eukaryota; kingdom Viridiplantae; phylum Streptophyta; class Magnoliopsida; order Asparagales; family Amaryllidaceae; genus Allium; species Allium sativum. The sequence goes on along the minus strand of CM060916.1, from coordinate 1,033,606,643 downwards.
GCGTCTTCTCTTCCGTCTCCCAAGTAGCGTTGCTCTCATCATCTCCCCATTGCACTTTGACTAGTCTGACCTCTCGATTCCTCAACCTCTTGATCTCCGACCCAAGAATGCGCGTAGGAGCTCGTCGAATTGTCGCATCACGCTCTATCTCCACCTCTCTAAGAAAGCTCGGCTCTACCACTTCCGCGGTCTCGTGAAAGCACTTCCTCAAATGTGACACATGGAATACGTCGTGTACACCACTAAGTCTCTCGGGCAACTCCACTCTATACGCCATATGTCCAATTTTCTCCTTAATAGAAAACGGCCCTACAAACCATGGTGTTAATTTCCCAATGGATCCAAAGCGAAAAACGTTCCGTAATGGAGACACTTTGACAAAGACCATGTCCCCAACTTCAAACTCGAGATCTGTCCTCCTCTTATCCGCATAAGATTTCTGCCTATCTTGCGCTGCTTTCATCCTCCTTCGAATCAAGTCGATCTTCTCCGAAGTCTCCCTAATCATATCGGGCCCAAGTAAGATCTTATCCGTAGATTCCCACCAACATGTAGGTGAACGACAAGGTCGTCCATAAAGTGCTTTGAATGGTGCCATACCAATGCTGGACTGAAAGCTGTTATTATATGCGAACTCCACCAATGGAAGATGCTCTTCCCACGTACCCCCAAAGTCTAGGATACATAGCCTCAACAGATCCTCTAGAATGCGATTCACCCTCTCGGTCTGGCCGTCCGTCTGAGGATGATATGCGGTGACCAAACATAACTGAGTCCCTACCGCCTCTTGTAAGCTTCTCCAAAATTCGCTAGTGAAAATAGGATCGTGGTCGCTCACTATGCTAGAAGGAACACCGTGCAAACGAACTATCTCTCGAACGTATACAGAAGCTAACCATGGAGCAGTCCTCTTACTCTTCACGGGAATAAAATGGGCGCTCTTAGTAAGTCTATCTACTATAACCCAAATTCCCGTATTACCCTTCCTCGATCGCGGTAATCCATCCACAAAATCCATCGAGATGCTTTCCCATTTCCATAGTGGAACCTCCAATGGGTGAAGCAACCCACCGGGTTTCTTTTGCTCCGCTTTTACTTGTTGGCACACCAAGCATCTAGCGACATACTCGGCCACGTCTTTCTTCATGCCGGCCCAAAATTAAACTCTCTTCATGACTTTGTACATCTTGTCCCCGCCGGGATGAATGATTATCTTCGAATGATGTGCTTCGTCAAGAATAGTCTTCCTTAGGTCATCGTCTTTTGGTACACAAAGTCTACCGTCCCTACGTAACCAACCCTTATCGTCTAGGGTATACCTACGGAGATGGCTTGATGACTCCCCTCCTTTGAGTTTTTCTACTAACTCAACTAACTGTGGGTCGTCTCGCTGTGCCTCGCCAATCCGTCCTAAAAGCGTAGGTCTGACCTCCAAGGATGCTAGCAAACCGGGTACGAAGTCAACAGAAGGTCTAAAGTCAAATATCGAAATGAATTCTAAACTTCGCCGCTCAACAAACAAAGGACTTAAGGATAATCTCCACCACGTTACCCTTGCCATGGGTATAGGCTATTTCGAAGTCGTAGGACGGTAAGAACTCCATCCACCTTTGCTGCCTTAAGTTCAAGTCCTTTTGAGAGAATAGGTATTTTAAAGACTTGTGGTCAGTGAATAATTCGAATTTCTCGCCAAGAAGATAATGACGCCAAGACTTAAGCGCGAAAACAATAGCGGCCAATTCTAGGTCATGCGTAGGATAATTTTTCTCATGCGCTCTCAGCTGCCTTCCACTATAGGCTATTACCCTACCCTCTTGCATTAAGACTGCGCCTAGTCCTGTCCCACAAGCATCAGTATAAACGGTAAACGGCTTACTCCCATCTGGCAATACTAAGACTGGGGCTGAAGTCAAAGCTCTCTTCAAACGTTGGAACGCATCATCACAATCTACGTCCCATGTGAAAACAAGGTTCTTCTTCGTCAAGCGTGTCAGTGGAGCTGATATCTTTGCGAAGTCTTTGATAAACTTCCTATAGTAGCCAGCCAACCCCAAGAAACTTCTCACCTCGGTAGCATTTTTAGGGACCTTTCAATCTTGGATGGCCACCACCTTCGCGGGATCCACGGCTATCCCTTCTTTGGAAACCATGTGCCCCAAGAACCGTACTTTCTTCCTCCAGAAGTGACACTTAGAAAATTTAGCCTTAAGGCTATGCGCTCGTAGGGTCTCCAACACTTCCCTAAGATGTAGGGCATGCTCTTTTTCATCCTTAGAAAAGATCAAGATGTCATCTATAAAGACTACCACGAATTTGTTAAGGTACTCCCTAAACACCCTACTCATCAAATCAACAAAATATGCTGGGGCGTTTGTCAAACCGAAGGGCATCACTAGCCATTCATAGAAACCGTCCGGAGTCCTAAAGGCAGTCTTGTCTATGTTATCCTCAGCCACTCTCAACTGATGGAACCCAGTTGCTAAGTCCAACTGCGAAAACACTGAGGCGCCAACTAACTGATCGAAGAGATCGTCAATCCTCGGCAGTGGGTGTCTGTTCTTCTTAGTAAGTTTAATAAGTTCTCTATAGTCCACACACAGTCTAAGGGACCCATCCGCCTTCATGGCAAATACTACTGGAGCACCCCACTCCGATATACTTCGTCTTATGAACCCCTTCTCAAGCAACTCCTTCACTTGCTTATCGAGTTCCCTCCTTTCACGTGGAGCCATGTGGCGTACTGGCAAAGATACTGGTTTCACATTATCCACAAGATATATTCGAAAATCTCTCTCCCGCTTCGGAGGCAAGCCCTTCACCTCCTCAAACACATCCGAATATTCTCGGACCACTCTAACAGATCGTAGATTTTCCTCAGACGCGTCAAGTGATTCTAGATAACTTAGCATAATCGAATTTATGGGATTACAGAAGATTTCGAGAGTGTTTCCAAGGCGAGTCACGAGCATAACTACTCTCCTTTCACAATCAAGAACGGTCCCATTTCTGGATAACCAATCCATTCCTAAAATTAGCCCATAGCCCGTGAAGCCCAACACATAAGCATCACATCTAAATTCAACGCTAAGTATGGAAATTTTCAAATCCAAACACATCATGGACAAATAATCTAAGCCCCCTATTGGATTCGAAACAACTAAGGGATCCTCTACTAAACTGGTGTTTAAGTGTAGTGATTCAACTAATGATGTAGAGATAAACGAATGTGATGTGCCCGAATCGAATATGGTACGGACAGGATGATCAAACAGAAAAACTAAGCTTTCAACAGAAATGGTTCTACCTCGTTCTTGCAGCGGTGGGACCGCGAGAGCCTGAACTTGTCCCCTAGCCTGCCCTGGTGCCATAAGAGCCTGCACATGTCCTCCCGAGGTAGCTCCTGCCCTCTGCCCCTTCTTTGGGCAGTCCTTCACTAAATGTCCCGCATCGCCACAATGAAAACATCTTGTCTTCTTTTTCTTTCGGCAATCCTTGCTGAGATGGCCTGGGGTTCCACAGTTAAAGCACTTCTTCTTTCCCTTGCCATTATTGTCTTTTCCACCCTTCTTGTTTTACTGTTGTGGTTTCTTCTGATCCCCCTTCTTCTCGGGTGCCTTATCAGCTTTAGCGCTTTTCTCCTCATGCATGAGCGCCATTTCTACTAACTTCTCAAAGGTGGCCCCCATCGGGATGTGGGTCATAGCCAACCCTTGCAATGGTTCATTCAAGCCATTCACGAACCTTAGAGCCTTCTTCTCCGGCGTGTTTACTAAGTCCAAGCCAAACCTTACTAACTGATTAAATTTATTGACATATTCTTTCACTGATGAGCTTCCTTGCTTCAATGTCAAGATCCTTTCCATATATAGATTTTCTTCCGCCCTTGAGAGAAACTTCGCCTCGAACCTACGTCTGAAATCCGCCCAAGAGTCAACAGGACACTCCCCATTAGTGACCTCCCACCAAAACGAGGCCTCTCCCTTCATCAACCAAGCTGCTAAACGAACTCTCCTCCCTTCTTCTACTTCAAAGATTTCTAGCAATTCTTCCACCTCCTTAAGCCAATCTCTAGCTTCCACAAACGTTTCTGACCCTTGAAATGGTTTTCCACCCGTAGCCTTGAATTCCTTGCACGTCTTTGCAAAAGTATCTACGCGAGGAGGAGGAGGAACGGGTGCAACTGGTGGTGGAGGAACATTGGCTGGACCTGCAGCGGCCCTAGCCTCCAATAGCCTCCTATACCATCCTGGTATCGTTACACCGTCGGGTAGATTAAGATCTTCAGCCATGCTGAAACGAAAAAGGAAAGATTCAAAATGGAGAATTCGAAAGATAAAGATATGTGGCTCTTGGGGATTATGTTTTTCTTAAAAACTTTTCTCTTTAAATTTCTCATTAAAACATGTTTTTGAAAACACTTCTCCAAAAATAACTATTTTTCTAAAGTACTTTTTTCTGTTCTGGTAACCTTAAGCTCTGATACCACGTGTAACACCCCACGTCCATTAATGTCACTCACAAAGGGAATGCATTAACTTCCATGGAGGTTATAAGTGAATATAGAACAGAAAAATTACAGCAAGACAGATAACACATAGTACTTGGAAATCTAAAACTTCATTTTATTGCAGCGGAAATTAAACATGTTTGTTACATCATAAAACCATATATCATAACCAAGTACAATATCCATCTTCATAAAAACAAAATACATAATCCCATTACATAAATAGCCATTAAAAAGATAACAAGCTGGACTTTACTTCAACGGTCCAAGCTTTCCAAAGAGAGATGAAGCAATTCATTCAAACTCCACTAGAGCTGGGCCCAACCTGAGGACCTGGAGGGGGAAAAAGATTAGAAATAGAGGGGGTCAGACATAAAGTCTGGCGAGTATGATAATTCTAACAATACTATTATCAAAATAACTAGACTAAGGCATAAGCTGGAAGACAAGTAAATGTCTATGAACTCTTAGGAAGATAAAGATAGCGTTTAAGATAACGTTAAAGATAATGGTAATGGCACACCAAATTACTAACGAATGATTACTACACTGCACCGCACATTACTAAACTGCACCGCACATTACTACACTGCACCACACCAGTCACCCTATTGTTTGATCCCACTTGCTTCACACATAAACTTTATAAATAGCCTTACGTACCCCTAGCTAACTACATAGGTGTCGTCTGCCACTATCTCCACTAGGTGTACCCCACTACCCACTTTCGATCGGCTCCCTACTCGTAGATACCCGTGCTGGCCCCACAGTGGGGTGTATCACTCCCCTAAAGTGGCAACCGGATACAACTTGAGAATGCACGGCTTATACCTACACGATGCAACAACGTCTTACCTACCAGCCCAGGTCCACACACACATATGAAACCCGTTGGACTTGCGTTGCCACCGCTCCCTGTTTTGGCCTCTTACAGTCAAACCCAACATGCGTGTCCCATCCTCGACTTGGGTCGAGCCCACAAAGATACGTTTGGGATACTGGTCGAAATGGGCCCCCACAAGCTACCCACCTAAGCTTGTCACTAGTATATCCCACTTAACCCTCTTAGTCATGTTCATTTACATGTGTGTTTGGTTAAGTCTTACTAATCGTATTTCACATGCCACTAAGGGCACTCCCTAGATTCCTCATGCCACCCAAGGCACCTACTTAACCCCCATGTCCCACCTTACATGTTTATCTGGTTAAGTATTTCTTAATTCATTCAGGCCATAACCTTATAAAGACTTCTCACATTAGACTGGCATTTATGGCAGCTGGATTTGCCGGGCGGGTCCGGGCAGTCTTACACCATAAAAGAGTCTAACCTCGTGTCTTTACAACCGTTATGCTTTAGTTTAGGCCTAGGACCTCTCACATTGGGCTAACATTTGTGACCACTGGATTTGCCGGGCGGGTCCGGGCAGGTTTACGTCACAAACGAGTCCAACCTCGTGTCCTAAGCATTGATTAACACTTAAAATCTTTTACCCCAGTTTTAATAATTCCCTATTCAAATTATTAATTAAGCCAACTTTTAATGATGTCCATAATTGACTCAATTATGGCCATCCACTTATGGCATGCAAAATCATATCCATTGCACTCCAACTTTTTAATATTAAATCCTTAATATTACCCCTACCCCACGTTTATATATTCGCTTATTCAACGCATAATATAGGCTAGACTTGTATAGTCTAACACCTAGCACAAAGATAAATTATCACAACATATAGACAATTAAAATAAATCTAATCATAATAGGGGTGAAACTTGCATAAACTACACATGTTAAGGATCAAAAGGTGTCAACTTGTTAAATGTCTCAATTTATATGATATGATCATAGCCCAAATCTATACATAAACTTGCATATGGGGTTTTTAGGCAACATAATGATGGTGTGAACTAGCATAGGATATCACATATGTCATAGCATAATTCTAGATGTCATAATAGATGTCTTGGCATATGTTCATAACTTTTCTAATCAATCTAACTTGCATATGTGACTTGTCATATAGATCAACATAACCCAAACATGATGATTTAATTAATATGAACTAACTAGCATAGATGATAACATCATGGCCTTTTTAACATGTATGATTCATCACAACTTAGCATAGAAACTTTCAACATACATAACATCATCATAGCATGATTTACAACATATAAGATATCATCATCACATAACATTAGATTTACAATATACATGATAGCAAAAGGGGTTTACAACAACATATATGATAATTCACATCATCTACTCATAATCCATTCATAACTCAACCTAATTAAAACGATAATAGTCTTGTTAAGATCATCATACTCACAATTTAGAGAAGAAAAGAGAGAGTTTTGCTTTGCTTTTGGGTTGAGAGAATTAGAATTGAATTTGCTTTTCTTCTTTCTTAGTTGGCGGCGGCTCCATTGATTTCCATGGCGATGGTATGACGGTAACTATTCTATTTTAATTAGGTTTAGGGTTAGCATTAGGATGTATTTATAGGTATAGGAAGTTATTTAGGACCATTAGATTAACCCTGAACCATGAGAACCAATCAAATGCAAAATCTGCATTTGAGCGAATCGGCCCACGGGTTGACAGCCAAACACCCAGAATTAACCCCTAGTCGACCCAGCAGGGCTCGGGTCGACCTAAAAAATGGGCTGGTTCGGTTATTCCCCCTCCCAATTCGCTGTTTTGAACTTTTTCGCATATTTATTTATTTAATTTTTAATTTGTATATATATATATATATCAATATATATATATTTCTCTGCGCAACCCATTTCACTTAACTCTTTTCTAAAAATTAAGTATATTTTAATTCGTGAATTTTAATGTTATAAAATTACGGGGTGTTACAGTTGATTAGAGTTAATTGAATAGAGTTAGTCGATTTAGTTAACCAATAGAGTTGAAGGGGTTAACCGAATATAATTTATTCGAATAGAGTTAAAGGAGAAAATTGAATCTAGTCATTGGAAATGAGGTTAAATCGAATATAGTTATTCGAGATAGAGTTAAAACAAACATAATTATTTGAATATAAGTTAATCGAATATTAGTTATTCGTTAGGAGTTAATCAAGTCGAGTTAAATAAGTCGAGTTAATTAAGTTAAATTAGTCAAGAGGAGTTAATCAAGTCGAGTTAACTAAGTTAAGTTAGTCAAGAGGAGCTAATCAAACCGAGTTAATCCAAATGAGTTAATCGAAAGGAGTTAGCGATGTTATTTTAATCGAAAGGAGTTATCGATGTTAGTTTAATCGAATGGAGTTATCGATGTTAGTTTAATCGAAAGGAGTTATCGATGTTAGTTTAATCGAAAGGAGTTATCGATGTTATTTTAATCGAAAGGAGTTATCGATGTTAGTTTAATCAAAAGGAGTTATCGATGTTAGTTTAATCGAAAGGAGTTATCAATGTTAGTTTAATCGATGTTAGTTTAATCGAAAGGAGTTATCGATGTTAGTTTAATCGAAAGGAGTTATCGATGTCAGTTTAATCGAAAGGAGTTAATCGATGTTAGTTTAATCGAAAGGAGTTATCGATGTTAGTTTAATCGAAAGGAGTTAATCAAATTTAGTTATTCGAAAGTGAGATTATCGAATATAGTGTATTCAAAAGAAAGGAGATTATCGAATATAGCATATCTGAAAGAAAGAGATCGAATATAGTTTATTCGAAAGAGTGAGTTAATCGAATATAAGTTATTCGAAGTGAGTTAATCAAATATAAGTTAATCGAAGAAAGTTAATCGAATATAATTTATTCGAAGAGAGTTTTCGAATATAAGTTATTCGAAGAAAGTTAATCGAATATAAGTTATTCGAAGAGAGTTATCGAATATAAGTTATTCGAAGAAAGTTAATCGAATATTAGTTATTCGAAGTGAGTTAATCGAATATTAGTTATTCGAAGAGAGTAAATTATCGAATTAGATTATATCGAATTCGTGAAAGTATTATTTACTTTCCGGGGTTTAAATCAAGATTTATTTATTTATAAATAAATTAGAGTAGGTTAATTATTCAAAGTAAGAAATTAAAAGTTAGATGTTAAGTTAGATATTTCAGAAGTGGGGTTTTTAACGTTAGTGTTATAATCAATGTTTTCAATAAAGAAGTGGATACGTAAATAGAATCCGAGAGTTACGTAAGGAAGTTTGTTAAAGATTTAAAAGATAAACCTTGACTATTCCGAAGTTAAAACGTTGTTCAGTTAAGGTCTGAGAGGTAATTAAACCCCAACTTGATTGACTTCCTTCTTAACTAAGGAATGGTAAGGTTTGATAGTGAAGGATGGTTAAGAGAATTTAGTTAATGAGTGAAATGGTTTGAGTTGGCATGGCAATGTTTGATTTAAACATCGGTTTAAACCAAGTGAAGGAGTTTTGGAAATGTTTTCCAAATAAGAATCAGAAAAGTTTTCTGATAATAGAAAATAAGAATTTAGAATATATGGAAACATGAGATAAATAAATTAATGAATTAAAAAGAATAATGTTAAATGATGATTGATCGATATAATTTCCATCTGGAAATAATATCGTTGTTTGCACACCTATTTTTCTTTGATAGTTAACTCACCGACTATTGAAGTTTTTGACTATTTTAACGTTGTTAATATGGAGATACTGGTTGGATTATTATTCGAAGAACCACTCCGTATTGGCATAAGCGTTGCGAATCATATATTCCAAAGATAATTGAAGACGGAGTGAAGTGCAAGGGCCGTTGTATAAATCTTAGGTAAAGATTGCCTAAGATGGATGTACTGAATAGTACCTTCGGTTTGTCTAGTCCCAGGACAACTTGTATGGAAGAAGCTCTGACAGAGTATATCTAATAGATCGCATAAGTTGATCTCTTCAAACGTATTTACGTTTGGTGGCGGAGGAATTCGTTTCTCTTAGCTGTATACCCATGGTATTTTTGGGGAAATCAATTTGTGATTTGGCGGGTATGACGATGTGACATTCAAAGTGAATAAATGTGTGATCTGTCAAAGATAAGCGTGGCCTCTAGCCTCACAACCGGGAAATGACAAAAATCGGGCAAGCAACATGGCTATGTAGGTCCCACCTATTAGGTCGTATAATCACCTGATCTAGAGTTTCATTTACTTCTAAAAATCTATTGTCGATGCTGTCTCATTCGGGAAACGGTTGCTGATCCCAACCGTTCGTGATATACATTCGATACACTCAAGTGAAATGAGTGGTCGGTCATGTGTGGCCGGGTTGCAAGATGTTCTTGCTGAACCCAGTTTATTCCTCTCTAGAGGTACACTAGAAAATGGTGGTTCCATACCTTGTCATAGTTGGAAATCCATTATCCAATAAGTGCTCGTGGTTTTGATTGTATACTATACATGTAGAACGTGAGATGGAAGCGTTTATGCTAGATGATTATTATTTTGTGGTTGATGGACACTATTATAATATCAAGGATTTTGATATAAAGATTAATTTGAATTCTCATAAGGGAAAACCCATTCCGTTATACGGTGTGGTCTTCTGAGATATCATTTACTTGCTCAAACTGTTATAAATTGTTTTACTCACACCAGTCCCAAGACTGACCCAGAGTTTATTTTTTTTTTGTTTCCCTAAACTCTTGGGTGCCCAATTTTGTATAGGCAATCAAGTAGTTGGGATTTACGGATACTTGAAGAGCTGGAGCAGGAGGCTTCAGGATCATATAGCTATTGTTTATTTCCGTTGTGTTGTAAGTGATGTACTTTGGAAATGATATGTATATTCAAGTACAAATTTATATTTCAAAATTTGATATATATTATATGTTATTTGTTCCGCTGTGAGGTTCGTGTTACTCTGATTTGTGTTCTTCTTCTTCTTCTATTCTAAGTTTCTATCTTATCTATTCTCACCCTCTAATTTCTTTCTTGGACTATCCGACGTTTTCGATGTTCAAATACTCGACATGGTGTTGTATGTTGAATTTTCTAAGTCAAAAAATTTCGGTACGTTACATATTTACATTGACACATCGACACAGTATTGTCTTCTATCTTCTGTCAGCTTCACAATCAATCCAGTCTTCTGCTTACCTGTCATAGGAACACACACAGAGTAATCTGGAACAAAATATTTTTAAATTCTAGCAGATATATTTTTTATTTTAAAAATTTATTTGCCTCAAAATTTTGGTGTGTTTCTCATCATTTTTCATGATTTGATCTGATTTATATAAACATACATCTGTGTCTAGACAGCTTGTGATATTCACAGTGTTACGCTGCAAATACCATAAGGTAGACAATATTTCTAATGCTCACATATATATATATATATATATATATATATATATTCTGCACATACATGTATACATATACATACATATGTATATACACATATATTTTGTGCAGGAGCAATATGGTCAATAAGGGACAAATATATCAAGCAAGACGTGTTCAAGTGAAGCCAGACACACATGCATGGTGCATGGGTCAAGAGTCCATAAACAACACAGGGCAATAACAATGACACGACATAACACATGAGAGGATACATACAGTAGAGACACACATGTATATATATACACATACATGTTTGTATATGTATATATACATGGTTCACTAGTCATGAATGCAAGCAAACACAAGTTCAAGTGCATCTAAAAATGGTCGAGCCTACTACATGCCAAAATGGTTCGAAGCAAACCAAGTTCCAACATGTATGGAAACAGCTCAATTCAGGAATACACAGGAACAATGGCAAGTGCAAGCCAACTTGACAGAGCATATATGACAAGTTCAAGTGCCACAAGTCAATGCTTATATGCAAACAGGTTAGCACGGAGAAAACACAAGGCAGAGCTGTTCAAACTAAAGACAGTTCAAATGCAATAGTTTTTAGTGCAACAAAAGTGTCGATACATGTTTTCATAAGTACATACATGAACAAGCACAAATTCATGGTTAATGTGAATACAAGCTACATAAGAATTCATGGTACAGAAGTTAACAAGATGCAAAGGCAGCAGCAAAAGAGTACTATGCAAAACTGTGTGCAATAACATATGGACATGCACAAGCTCGAGAGCATAAGTCAAGGTCAAGTCTACTATATGCCATAACAAATCTGTATGCATCAATACAATAGTAACATCAACATGTACATGAAGGCAGCAGGATGTACAATCTCAAGTCAATAATATACATACATACATACATGTATGTATGTATATATATATATATATATATATATCTGTGTGTGTGTATGTGTGTGTATGTGTGCGTGTGTACATGGGTGCATAATCATGAATGAGTACAACATGAATGATGCAAAAATTCACGAAATCACAAAAGAGAAAATGCATGGACAAAATTGGTAAAGTCAAATTCAACATGCATGCTTTTGGCAAGAAAGCAATTTATTTCTATAAATTCATTTCCTGGGAATAGAAAAAAAACAGCAATGAAGAAATTTTTTAGTGCTGCATGTACTAAATCTGTAGTAAAATTGGGAAGATTCATTTATATAATTCTCGCAAGCTATTCTTGGAAAAATGGATCCACTAATAAGCTTTTCAGAAAAACATGAAACAGTTTTGGCAAGGAATCATTCCAAAATTCTAGGGAATATGTCATGCAAGGGCCAAGGAGAACAAATTTACTTTGTTTCCATAATTAAACCAAAAATGTTATATATGGCAAAGCGTTTTTGGCAAAACTGTATTTCACATGTGAAATTTATTTCCAGAATACACAATTGTTTTTGGCATGAATTCATTTCAGAAAATCACATGGATGATTCACGGTGTTAAAAATGTTTCCAGAAATGATCAAATCAATTTAAATGGGACAAGAAAAGTAATTGATTTGATTTCCAGAAATACACAGCAAGAAATCACTTTTGAAATCAATCCATTCATTCCAATGTCAATTAAGGAATCACGCAATTCATTCCGGCTGAAGAACAAAGGGTGACGTATCATGCAAATTTTTTTTTCAATTCAAGGCAACAAATCAAAGTTCATGCAACAATCTCGCATAATCAGATCAAACCATTTTATGAAATTAGAGAAGTCGTTTTAGGTTTTCTATAACCTATATACACTACACCATATTCATTACAAGCAAGGAATCAAAACCAAGGAATTAAATTCGAAGAATAAAAAATTAAAAATCAGAGAGCTTACATTTTTGGAGTTTCGACCAAGAGTTCAAACCGAATCATCAACCTGAGAGCACCAAACAACTCGGGCCTTCAAAGAAGATATTTAATCAGTTCACATTGAAGGAGTTGAACTCGAAATGTGGTAAAGAGGACAAATCCCTAATTTTTAATCCAGTCACCTTTGTTTAAAGAGGAGAAGACATATTTTTATGTGATAAAGCAGGGAGGGCCGGCCAACTATTTTTAGAAAGGGGTTTTTATTTTTTTAATTTTAATTTGATTGTATTTTCTTTTGTAATATTCAATTTAGGGTTTACTAGTTTTCCTGTAAAAATTAGGGTTACTAGCTGTGGGTTTGTAGCTAGGAGAAATTCTGGTTTCAAGGAAAAAATTAGTGCAGAGTTTTGAGTGTAGGATTAGAACAGCAGTAGGTTTTGCGAGTGTACAAAACTGTATAGGCAGTTGGCGAGGGGTTCGCAAGTTTTTTGGTTTTTTATGCTGGTGTCTGTTTAATACCTAATAAAAACCTTGAGGAATGCACCAGTAAGCAGGGTTTGCCGAAGCTGGGTAAAAATTTTGTGTCATTTACTTTCCTCACTTATTTATTCCTTTGTGATTATTATTCTGTGATGCGATTTTTTGTATATTCTACAAAAAGTTAATAAACGCTATTCACCCCCTCTAGGGTTAATCTAGATCCAATAAAAAGTTTACCTCACATTAGAGCTAATCAGAGATATCCACTCTGCGCTTGGGATAAGCCTACTTAATGTTATCCTCTGTCTCTCGTGTACAGTCTCTAGGATCTTCGCAGCACTCTACCTTTACCAAGTGCGCTTTCTTGTTCCTTAGAACTTTGGTCTCTTTGCCAATGATCTTAAGTGGCTCTCTTCGGACAGTTAGATTTGGAGTGAGCTCCAGTGTTTCTTGTAATGACTCCTTAAAAATTAAACCTGGATCATGAACATGCTTGCAAAACTGAGAAACGTGAAACACATCATGAATTACATGCAACCACTCAGGCAACTGAACCTATAAGCTAGAGTTCCTATCCTTTCTAGTACCGGGAATGGGCCAAAATACTGAGGTGCCAACTTTCCTGTCTTCCTAAACCGAATCACTCCTCTTAATGAAGAAACTTTCAGATATACTTGATCACCAACGGAAAATTCTAAGTCCTTCTTCTAGAATCTGCATAACTTTTCTATCGGCTCTGAGCTACTATTAGCCTTTTCCTAATGAAGTCCACTTTGTGTACAACTTCTTGGATCATATCCGGACCCAACATTAGCCGATTATCAGGCTCTATCCAACATGCAGGAGATCTACATGGCCTACCATATAATGCCCCAAACGGCGACATCTTTAAACTCGCCTGGAAGCTGTTATTATATGAGAACTCAGCCAGATGTATATGATCTTCCCAAGATCCTCTGAAATCAAGAACACAAAATCGTAACAGATCTTCCAAAATACGATTCACCCTCTTAGTCTGATCGTCTGTCTGAGGATGATATGTAGTGCTAAGATTCAACTTTGTCCCCAATTCAGACTGAAATGATTTACAGAACTTACTAACGAAAATCATATCTCTTTCACCGACAATACTGCTGGGCACTCCATGTAATCTAAAAATCTTTATAAAATATATCTAAGCCCGTATCTGAGCTGTTCTATTTGATTTTCATTAGAACAAAATGAGCACTCTTTGTGAAACAATCTACTATAAACCAAATGCTATCATTGCCTTTCTTGGTTATAGGTAGACCATCAATGAAATCCATAGAAACCTGATCCCACTTCCATTCTAGAATCTCTAATGGTTGCTATAATCTAGCGAGCTTCGGTTGATCATTCTTAACCTGTTGGAAAGTTGGACACCTGCTAACATATATAGAGACATCTCTCTTCATAGACTTCCACAAGAATGTGCACTTAAGACCTTGATACATCTTACTCACCCCTGGATAGATACTAAGCTTAGATTTGTGGCATTCATCCATCACTTCCCTTTGAGCTCAGGAATATTCAGAACACTGATTCGTCCTTGCAATCTCAGAATTTCTTTATTGTCAATCTGAAAGTGTGAGGTTTCACAATCCCAAATCTTTTTGCTAATCCCCTAAATAAACTCATCGTCTTTCTGAAGAACAGAAATCTTCTCTATCAATGAAGGCATAATAATCAGATTAGCAACAATCATCTTCTTTCTACTGAGCGCGTCTACTATAACATTGGCCTTCCCTGGAGTATGTAGAATATCAAGATCCTAGGCTGCAAGAAACTCCAACCAACGTTGTTCTCTCAAATTCAAATCCTTCTGGGTGAATAGATATTTCAAAGATTTATGATCTGTATATAGCTCAATCTTCTCACCCAATAGATAATGCCTCCAAATCTTTAAGGCAAACACAACTGCTACCAGCTCCAAATCGTGAGCAGCATACCTTCTCTCATGCGGCTTCCACTAACGACTTGCATAAGCAACAACTTTTCCTTTTTGCATTAATACTGCACCTACTCCTTCATGAGAAGCATCTGTATATGCAGTCAAATCCTGATTACTCTCTATAATGGACAACACTTGTGCAATAGTCAATATTTCTTTCAGCTCTTGAAAAGATGCTTTACAATCTGTCGTACAATTAAATTTGGCATTCTTTCATCAATGGACTCGATAATTTCAAAAAAATCCTTAATGAACTTTCGGTAATAACTCGCTAGTCCAAGAGAACTTCTAACTTCTGTGAAGTGCTAGGTTGCTTCCAATCCTGAATAACCGTAATCCTTCCTGGATCTACCGAGATTCCATCCTTGTATACAACGTGACCAAGGAATTTCACTTCTTCTTTCCAAAATAGGCATTTAAAAAACTTAGCTTTCAATTCAATCTTTTGCAGAATCTCTAACACTTGTTCCAAATGCTTTGCATGCTCCTTTCCTGTTTTCGAGGAGAATATCATCAATAAAAACCAATAGAAACTTGTTCAACACTTCTCGGAATACCCGATTCATTAAATCAACAAAATATGCAGAGGCATTACATAATCCGAAAGACATAACTAACGATTCATATAATAAATCTGGACCTCTGAAAGCTGTCAATGGAACACACTCTTCAGCTGTTCTTAGCCGATGAAAACCTGTGGCGAGATCCACCTTGGAGAATACATGCTCTCTATTCAAACGATCCAATAAATCATCTATACGATGAAGTGGAAACTTATTCTTGACTATCTGCTTATTGAGGTCTCGATAATCCACACATAACATGAGAGTACCATCCAACTTTGGAACGAACACTATTGTTGCTCCTAAACTGGAAAAACTAGGCCTGATTAGATCTTTCTACAAAAGCTGTCGAGTTTGATCACTCAATTCTTCTTTCTGTTTCAGTATCATTCTCTGAATTGCATGCACAACGGGCCTTGTAATCAGAACTAGATTAATTCAGAAATCAATCTCTCTTTGCGGAGGCAGGCCCTCAACTTCTTCAAACTCATCTGCATAATCACTAGCAATAGGAATATTTTCAATAGAAGTGGGAAAAACTTATAGAGCAAACCAAAATTCCTTCATACCTAAATCCGGACCTTCGCGTGGTATCATGATAATGTTCCCAAACTTGGTCTTAACTTTAACAATTCTTTCCGCACACTTAACGTTGGCTTCATAATGGGTAAGCAATCCGACCCGAGTATAATATCAAACTTAGTAAGATTTATAACAATCAAACTGAATAAAGAACAAAAATGAGAATAAGGGATGGGTAATCTATAATACAAACTAAGATCGAGAGAACCTCCAATCGGATTATTAACACTAATGTGCTCTCTATGGTGTTTCATATTCAAATTCAATTTCTTCACCAAATTACTTGTGATAAAAATACATGACGCACCCGTATCAAATAGTAATTTGATTGGAATATTTTTGATAATAAGAGTGTCTTCCAAAACATTTGGCCTTTCCCTACAAACAGAAGTTGTTGGCGCATCTTCCATTCTACAGACATGAGTGTAATGTCCCATATTTTTGGTAGTCAAATATTTAATATATTTTATTATTTTAAATATTATATTTGCAATATTAATTGATTTTAATATTGAATTCGCTTATTAAAATGAAGTTTGAATGTTAATTTATATTTAAATTATAAACGAGCTTGAAATGGCGCGGTAGTTCGAAATTTGCGATTTGAACTTTAATTGGATATAACGGATCCGATATAAGTCGGAATTCTGTGATACAAGAAGCGTTAGAATCTTGTTGATAATAATTTACATATGAAAGAGAAAAATTCATATTTCGTGTTATAGATTATTAGTTATGTCCAATTCAATTTTTAAAATAGTCGCTATGGAAATCGTTATTAAAATATAATGTTTATTAAATATATTTAAAGGGGAAATTTAATTCGTTTAACTCAAAATTGACGAGATTGAGTTGTATAATTTATATTGGGAGTTGTATATATATTCTGGTTGGATATATATGTTGAAAATAATTTATTATTGTTTAATTGAATTAATTTGGAATTTAAATAATATTTTATTCGATATTATATAAGCGTTAAAAATAGCCATTATAGAAAACGGTCTTAGTTTTTGATGAAATTTGTTTCATTGGAATCATATCATTAAGTTATTGTAGTAAAACCAAATTTCATGGCAAACAGATGTCGTATGTTACTTTGGTGGCCAAAATGTCTCTGTTTCTATTTAATTGTTTAAATAATTTAGACAGGGGTAACTTTTTTAGGAAGAGATCTAGTAAAATGTCAAGGTCTCGTATTTATTGAATTTTTTCTGTAATTACAGGATTTTAAACGCTTGATTTTTCATTGATTTTTATAAAGGACTTTTCACAAACGACCTCGGAATTTGGCGAAACCTGTCTCATTGGGTCTGGAATATTTTTCTAATGCTAAAATTACATTTTTTTTGTGAAAAATGGAGATTGTATGTAGTGGTTAAATAGATTAATTCGCGATGAAGTTATGTATAATAAAATAATAATTTATTTGTTCCCATCTTTATAAATTAGTTCTGAACTGTCTAATTTTTTCTAATACGCTTCATTGCAAACGTTCTGCTCATTCTATTCAAACACGTACAGCTATACTTAACAGCGTGTACCTATTTCCTTCTCCATTAAGTGTTCATGCACCGTCCAATCAGAAGCAGGTCTATGAGATGATACATACACAGCTAATACACCTTATCCTTTACGTAAAGAAAGACGTTGATTCTATCATTTGGTTTACTCCTATAAATAAACACACAACACCCTCATCCTTTTTTTTCAGCGAGCAAGAACCCATACTCTCCTCTTGTCTAAATAAAAACACGCATGTTTTCAATAAAATAAAAACCCAAAAACAAAATTATCCTTCCATTTAAACCACGCGCAAGCCTCCATAAAAATAGCAAGTGACACAGTCATGTTTTGGAGGCAGTTGGGGATGTCGAGTTCAGGCACGCTTCAGGCGTTTGTAGAGGGGACTGAGGTGCTCGGATTGACAGCTCACGATGAAGTTCCGATGGGCCAGGGGAGATGCGGCAGCTCCTTGTTACGGTGGAGAATGACACGGTTTCGGATAACCTAGAAGGAAGCTTCGAATGAGCCAAGACTTGAGACGAGGATGATCAGTGTGACGACCGCCCATAACCCCCGCACTAAACAAGAGGAATAATGCGATGAAAGGCGTGCCAGGCTGCTATGGACGATCATCATAGTAAGTGAACACATCGAAACCTGTCGTAGAACTCACAGCGCAAGAATAAAATATAATAGAACATATACAACAGGTGATAGTAATGAGGTATCATATAACAAACTTTTGAAACTCTTTCAAACATCCAGAAAGATTATCCAACTGATATCCAAGTTTGTACATAAGGCCTCACTACAACTCTCAAGCAACTCAAACAGCGGAAACAGAAATACTAGATAGAATAAAACTGGTACGCCAGCCTCCTGCTCGTCATCGCTCAGCTTCCTCATATCACTAAGCTCTATTACCTGTAACCTGCTACTTAGTCTGCCCATCCACAACCGGATGAACAGCCCAAGGTAATAAGAGGAGACATAAAACCTTGAGTTAGACAATAGTCTTAGTGAGCGATAATACAGCTAACAAACTTCAACAAGAAAGCATATGAGAATGGGTAAATGAACAACTTATCTACCCACATCACCAGAGAAGAACTCAACCTTATCTTCCCCACATCGGACAGTGATAGCCTTTACACCAAGCATTTCAACCATTCATCCATAGAAACCAGAACACCCATTCAATCATAGAGAACACATATAACATCCAGATTATATAAGTCTCACACAGACAACCCTAATCGAGTTTAACATTCCTCAAGTACCCTCGCCAGAGGCCTAAACCAATATCACTTAAGCACTCAAAGAACATCTCCCTCGACTTTGGATAATCTATGTGAGATAGTACAAACAGAACAAACAATCATCCATAACCGACTCTGGCTATCACCGCCAATCCTGCTTCGAAATCATCATTATCGTATGACGACCAACCTTGCCATATGTTAAGGGCTAGTGGTAACCCCAGTTCTAGCATGAACTCCATATGTCCAACCTTGACAACTAGGCCTTTAAACGATACCCAAGGTACTTGACCTACAACCGGTCTTTTGGGCCTTTCAACGATACCCATCGTACCCCTGCTTTGAGCCTACTAGAACTTACGACAATGATGACCTCTCGGCCTTCGCATCTCTAATCGTCCAACCTTGACGATGTTTCATAGCTCAAGCAACCTTCTCGAGCAGCCATTATCCACCAACTCACGACCTTTGAGTTGTCACCACATTCGTTGTTCCACCTTGATCAACGAACACATTCATCACTTCGAACCTTCCTTCTTGAACCACCTCGAATTTACGTCATCACTAGAAGTGTTCGATCATAAATTTCCACTAGAAATGCCGACCAGACCCATTCTGGACCGATCAGATCCCCTGGACCGACCAGACCTCCCTTTGCTCCTCTTGGACCGACCATGACCCTCCTGAGCCGACCAGAATCTCTCCTTAGCCTTCTGGACCGATCAAACCGACCAGCTCCAAGACCCAGTCAAAACCGACCAGAATTGCTCTAGAACGACCAGTCAAAACCGACCAGAATTGCTCCAGAACGACCAGTCAAAACCGACCAGCATTACTCCAGAACGACCAATCAAAACTGACCAGCATTGCTCCAGAACGACCAATCGAAAACCGACCAGCATTGCTCCAGAACGACCAGTCAAAACCGACCAGAATTGCTCCAGAACGACCATTCAAAACCGACCAGCATTGCTCCAGAACGACTAATCAAAACTGACCAGCATTGCTCCAGAACGACCAATGAAAACCGACTAGCATTGCTCCAGAACGACCAGTCAAAACCGACTCCGATGCCTCCATTCCAACCAACCAGCTCCCTGACTTGCTCCCTAAGCCATAACGTGACCGTCCACCTCAGTCCAGACCTTCCTGGACCGACCAGAGCCATCAGACCGCCTCGACCGACCCGACTAGCTCCAAAACCGACCAGAAACCTGCACAACTCCAATTTGACTCCGATTTCGACCAAAACTTCGCCAAACGATGAATCCGACGAAACCGACTCATCCAATTCATCCAAACGCAACCACAAACATGTTATGCAACCAACAATATCATCCATCTAACAATTTTCATCAAAACACATAAATTTCCCAAAAACATGATAATTGAACATATGAACACAAATATAGATCTAACTTGTATAAACTCATGAAATAACATGAAACTTACCATTTAAATTATCTAGATCAGATCCTAAAGTGATTCACATGTAAAATAAACTTAGCATGGTGTAGATCTAAGGAATATAACATGGAAATGATGAAATTAACAACCTAAAACCCATATACTTGCATGCATCCGAATGAGAGATGTAAATCACTCACCAATTCTCCAAAACAAAGCAAAAGCGATGAAAAAGCAATCCGGACAGCGAACACTTCGAATCAAACCCTTTAATCCGATGAATTCGCCCTTGAAACGATGTTGATCTAGCCTCGAATGGTATAGATCTTCGATTTCCCCCTTGGATTTGGAATTTTAATGGTGGAAAGATGTTAGAGGAAGAAGGAGATCAAAGCCTCCCCATAAGAGAATGGAAAATGCCAACCTTTCTCCATATCCCTTACCCCCTATTTATAGTCTCCACCTACCCTCTAATGGGCCTTCTCCAAATCAGCCCATTAGCCTTCCAAAACCTGAACAGCCAACTGAAAAACCTTAAAACAGCGATTTCTCCCAAACCGCTAAACCAAATCCTTAATGTAACCACTCTACGGAAAGACAATCATCAATTCCTTTCCAATGGCACAAGTCTCATCCCCTGATTCGACCTGAGTCAAAAGTTATGCCCTGTACAAGACTAACAGGGGCAAAATGGTCACAAACAAAATTGGTAAAATTTATGGACATGTCTCACATCCCCATAAGCAACATACCAAAAGATGAGAATGATCCAACCCACAGGGAATAAAATAAAAATATTTTACGACCTTCCGATACGTAAAATGCGGGCTGTTACATTCTCCGCCCCTTAAGAATTTCGCCCCCGAAATTCCAAGCAAACACAAGAAACCATAACAATTCCGCATGCCTATCATCCATGTGAAGCCAATTCTATCATCCAAACTTGCAACCATCAAGCCATGCATCCATAGCCTTATCCTAGCACGTGGAATTCTACCACACAACAACAAGATACAACGACACAACGAAGATACGATATCAAAGGGTCCTACCGACGAAGAGTTATGGATGAGTCGCCCTCATGCTCTCTTCCGTCTCCCATGTTCAATCGTCGCCATCTTCACTCCATTGTACCTTGACTAGCTTAATTGTCTTCCTCCTAAGCTTTTCGTATCATTTCCCACAACACGAAGTGGCCTACGAGGTTTCGCAACTGCGGTCTCGACTTCTAAATCTTCATACTGTTCTGGAGATACCACCACATTCGAGTCGTGCAAAAACTTCCGTAGAAACGACACATGGAAAACATTATGCATACTCGACATCTTCTCGGGTAACTCCAACCTATATGCGAGCTTTCCTATTCGCTCGACTATCGGAAATGGTCCAACGAACCTAGGAGCCAACTTCCCTTTACTTCCGAATCGAACCATATGCTTTAACGGTGAAATCTTCACGAAAACCATATCGCCTTCGTCAAATTCCAAATCCTTACGACGCTTATCGGTGTAATTTTCTGACGATCTTGGGCCGCCTTCATTCGTTGTTGAACAATCATGATACAATCAGAGGTTTCTCTAATCATTTCAGGCCCAAGTACCAACTTAACTCCGGTTTCTAACCAACAAGCTGGAGAATTGCACGGCCTTCCATACAACGCCTCGTATGGTGCCATCCCAATACTTGACTGGTAGCTATTATTATATGAAAACTCAACTAGATGTAGATGGTCCTCCCATGATCCTCCGAAGTCTAACACACAAGCCCTCAGGAGATCTTCTAAAACTCGGTTGACTCTCTCGGTCTGACCATCAGTTTGGGGATGATATGCCGTACTTAAGCACAATTCGGTTCCCAAAGCTTCTTGCAAACTTTTCCAAAATCCACTCGTGAACAATGGATCCCGGTCACTTACTATACTCTTTGGGACACCATGGAATCGAACTATCCATTTCACATAAAGCTCAGCCAATTTTGACGCTGTCTTAGTCGTCTTGACAGGAATAAATCTTGCACTTTTGGTCAAACGATCCACAATGACCCGAATCCCTTCATTCCCTGCCCTAGTTCTAGGTAGTCCATCGATATCTGCTCCCACTTCCACGTAGGAACCTCTAATGGCTGAAGTAAACCACTCGGCTTCTTCTGTTCAGCTTTCACTAACTGACAGTTCATACACTTGGAAATGAATTTTCCAATATCTCTTTTCATCCCTTCCCAGTAGTAGACTCGCTTCATGTCCTGATACATTTTATTACCACCGGGATGAATCGTTAGCTTCGAGTGATGACATTCTCTCAAAACCTCATCCCTCAATCCGTCGACATCAGGAACAACTAATCGTCCTTGCTTTCGAAGCCAGCCTTCTCGGTCGACCTCGAACTCCATATCCTCTGGTTTCAGTTTCTGAATGGACTCGACAAGCTTCGCATCTTTCTTTTGGCCCTCGCCAATCCTTTCGATAAGAGTAGGCCTTATCGACAAGCTTGCCAATATTTCAGGTTCCAACTCACACCTTGGCCTGAAATCGAACCTTGCCAAATACTCGAGGCCCTTCCATTCCGAAAACATCGCTCCCAAACTTGCGTGTCTTCGACTCAATGCATCTGCAACTGCATTGCCTTTGCCAGGAGTATAGGCTATCCCAAAATCATACGATGCCAGAAACTCTAACCATCGTTGCTGCCGAAGATTCAAATCCTTTTGGGAGAAAAGATACTTCAACGACTTGTGATCCGTAAACAACTCGAATCGTACTCCCAACAGGTAATGTCTCCACATCTTCAGAGCAAACACAATCGCTGCCAACTCCAAATCATGAGTTGGATAGTTTCTCTCATGTGGCTTTAGCTGTCGACTTGCGTAAGCCACTACTTTATCCTTCTGCATTAGCACTGCTCCAAGTCCAGTACCACATGCATCAGTATATACCACCATCTCTTCATTCCCACTTGGAATGGTCAACACAGGTGCACTCGTCAATCTCTCCTTCAAGATTTCGAACGCTTGTTCACACTTCGCATCCCATGCGAACACTTGGTTCTTCTTCGTCAATCCTGTTAATGGTGCAGCCATCTTAGAGAAATCCTTGATAAACCTTCGGTAATAACCAGCCAATCCAAGGAAACTCCGAACATCCGTTGCATTCTTAGGTCTATCCCAGTCCTGGATTGCTGCAACTTTAGCGGGGTCAACCGCTATACCTTTTCCAGAAACAACATGACCTAAGAACCTCACTTCATCCTTCCAGAAGTGACACTTTGAGAACTTAGCTTTAAGCTGATGCTTTCGCAAGATCTCTAACACAACTCTCAAGTGCGTCTTATGTTCTTCCACATTTCTGGAGTAAACCAGTATATCATCCACGAACACAAGCACGAACTTATTCAACTGATCTCTGAACACTCTATTCATAAGATCCACAAAATACGCTGGCGCGTTAGTCAACCCGAATGGCATCACCAACCACTCGAAAAATCCGGACGGTCTCCTAAAAGCAGTCTTTGGCACACTATCCTTAGCTACTCTCAACTGGTGAAATCCCGTTGCCAAATCCATTTGAGAAAACACTTTGGCTTCGTGAAGCTGATCGAACAAGTCATCAATCCTTGGCAACGGATACTTGTTCTTCTTAGTCACCTTGTTCAGCTCACGATAGTCCACACACAACCTTAACGAGCCATCTGCTTTAGTTGCAAACACGACTGGTGCACCCCACTCGGAAACACTCCTCCGATGAAACCTTTTCCCAAAAGGTCTCTAACTTGCACCTCCAACTCTCGCTGTTCCTTAGGCGCCATCCGCCTAAGTGGCATAACAATTGGTCTCGCACCCTCGACCAAATCGATCCTAAACTCGATCTCGCAATGCGGCGGCAACCCTTTGACCTCATCAAAGACATCTACATACTCATTAGCGACCAGCACTGATGATAGGTCTTCCTGTGGAATCCCAAGCGAATATAGATAACTCACGAAGACCCCGTCTTCGCGCCTACATCTAATCAACACCTTTCGCCCTTCCACATCCCCGACCCTCACCTATAGCTTCTCGCAATTCACCCTTGCCGCATACTTCTTGAGCCAATCCATGCCCAAGATGATCCCATACCCAGCGAAGTTAAGAACAAAGCAATCACACATGAAAGAGCAACCATGACTCAATAATACTAGACCACGGCAAATCATGCACAAACTGGACGAACCCCCAACTGGATTAGTCACGATCAATGGTCTATCACAAATCTCGGGTTCCAAACCCAAGCGACACACAAGCTCATTGCAGATGAATGAATGTGATGCTCCAGTATCAAACAAAACTCGAACTGAAACACCGTTAACGGAAAAAGTACCTTGCACCACAACACCCTTTCCCTTCTCCTCTGCAGTAGGAGCTCTTAAAGAAGATGGCACGACTTCCAAAGCATATGCCTTCACAATCTGCTTGCCCTTAGCTGATTCCGGACAATCTTTCTTCTCATGCCCAGGCTTTCCACACTTGAAGCACTTCTTCTCAGCTTTGGGATTCTTGCACTCATTTGAATAATGACCCTTCTGTTGGCAGTTAAAGCAAAGCACCTCACTCTCGGGTTTCTTTTGGCCATCCTTTCCTTTCTCTTCATTGCATCCTCAATACCCAAGTCTCCAAAGATTCGAACACATGAATCCATCCACCTCTGAACCTCTTCAGCTGGCTCAGTTCCCTTGAATGGTTTCCCTCCTAGAGATGTAAAGTCCTTGCACATCTTTGCAAAATTTACCCTAGGAACTCGCACACCTACATCTACCGTAGCCGCCACTGGAGCGGGTACCCTTCGCATAATTGCTTCTGCCATGGCTTCAAACATGGCCGGGTAATCTGGTTCACCACCATTTCCCCCTCCAGTATTAGCTCCCCTAGCAGCGTGTCTTGATGGTCGTCTACTCATTCTAAATCTGCAATTTAGAATAATTAGCCACTTCCAAGAAAACTGCTAAACAGATACAACCGCTACTACTATATATACTAATATATATGGTAAACATCCAACTGAAATCTACAAATACGTCTCTCATACGTAATTACGTCTTCGAACTTTGGCCAAAATCGTTGACCAGAGCTCTGATACCAAATGTGACGACCGCCCGTAACCCCCGCACTAAACAAGAGGAATAATGCGCTGAAAGGCGTGCCAGGCTGCTATGGACAATCATCATAGTAAGTGAACACATCGAAACCTGTCGTAGAACTCACAGCGCAAGGATAAAATATAATAGAACATATACAACAGGTGATAGTAATGAGGTATCATATAGAAAACTTTTGAAACTCTTTCAAACATCCAGAAAGATTATCCAACTGATATCCAAGTTTGTACATAAGGCCTCACTACAACTCTCAAGCAACTCAAACAGCGGAAACAGAAATACTAGATAGAATAAAACTGGTACGCCAGCCTCCTGCTCGTCATCGCTCAGCTTTCTCGTATCACTAAGCTCCATTACCTGTAACCTGCTACTTAGTCTGCCCATCCACAACCGGATGAACAGCCCAAGGTAATAAGAGGAGACATAAAACCTTGAGTCAGACAATAGTCTTAGTGAGCGATAATACAGCTAACAAACTTCAACAAGAAAGCATATGAGAATGGGTAAATGAACAACTTATCTACCCACATCACCAGAGAAGAACTCAACCTTATCTTCCCCACATCGGACAGTGATAGCCTTTACGCCAAGCATTTCAACCATCATCCATAGAAACCAGAACACCCATTCAATCATAGAGAACACACATAACATCCAGATTATATAAGTCTCACACAGACAACCCTAATCGAGTTTAACATTCCTCAAGTACCCTTGCCAGAGGCCTAAACCAATATCACTTAAGCACTCAAAGAACATCTCCCTCGACTTTGGATAATCTATGTGAGATAGTACAAACAGAACAAACAATCATCCATAACCGACTCTGGCTATCACCGCCAATCCTACTTCGAAATCATCATTATCGTATGACCGCCAACCTTGCCATATGTCAAGGGCTAATGGTAACCCCAGTTCTAGCATGAACTCCATATGTCCAACCTTGACAACTAGGCCTTTCAACAATACCCAAGGTACTTGACCTACAACAGGTCTTTTGGGCCTTTCAACGATACCCATCGTACCCCTGCTTTGAGCCTGCTAGAACTTACGACAATGATGACCTCTCGGCCTTCGCATCTCTAATCGTCCAACCTTGACGATGTTTCATAGCTCAAGCAACCTTCTCGAGCAGCCATTATCCACCAACTCACGACCTTTGAATTGTCACCACATTCGTTGTTCCACCTTGATCAACGAACACATTCATCACTTCGAACCTTCCTTCTTGAACCACCTCGAATTTACGTCATCACTAGAAGTGTCCGATTAGAAATTTCCACTAGAAATGCCGACCAGACCCATTCTGGACCGACCAGACCTCTTCTGGTACTTCTGGACCGATCAGACCCCCTGGACCGACCAGACCTCCCTTTGCTCCTCTTGGACCGACCAGGACCCTCCTGAGCCGACCAGAATCTCTCCTCAGCCTTCTGGACCGATCAAACCGACCAGCTCCAAGACCCAGTCAAAACCGACCAGAATTGCTCCAGAACGACCAGTCAAAACCGACCAGCATTTCTCCAGAACGACCAATCAAAACTGACCAGCATTGCTCCAGAACGACCAATCGAAAACCGACCAGCATTGCTCCAGAACGACCAGTCAAAACCGACCAGAATTGCTCCAGAACGACCATTCAAAACCGACCAGCATTGCTCCAGAACGACTAATCAAAACTGACCAGCATTGCTCCAGAACGACCAATGAAAACCGACCAGCATTGCTCCAGAACGACCAGTCAAAACCGACCAGCATTGCTCCAGAACGACCAGTCAAAACCGACCCCGATGCCTCCATTCCAACTAACCAGCTCCCTAACTTGCTCCCCAAGCCATAACGTGACCGTCCACCTCAGTCCAGACCCTTCTGGACCGACCAGAGCCATCAGACCGCCTCGACCGACCCGACTAGCTCCAAAACCGACCAGAAACCTGCACAGCTCCAATTTGACTCCGATTTCGACCAAAACTTCGCCAAACGATGAATCCGACGAAACCGGCTCATCCAAATCATCCAAACGCAACCACAAACATGTTATGCAACCAACAATATCATCCATCTAACAATTTTCATCAAAACACATAAATTTCCCAAAAACATGATAATTGAACATATGAACACAAATATAGATCTAACTTGTATAAACTCATGAAATAACATGAAACTTACCATTTAAATTATCTAGATCAGATCCTAAAGTGATTCACATGTAAAATAAACTTAGCATGGTGTAGATCTAAGGAATATAACATGGAAATGATGAAATTAACAACCTAAAACCCATATACTTTCATGCATCCGAATGAGAGATGTAAATCACTCACCAATTCTCCAAAACAAAGCAAAAGCGATGAAAAAGCAATTCGGACAGCGAACACTTCGAATCAAACCCTTTAATCCGATGAATTCGCCCTTGAAACGATGTTGATCTAGCCTCGAATGGTATAGATCTTCGATTTCCCCCTTGGATTTGGAATTTTAATAGTGGAAAGATGTTAGAGGAAGAAGGGGATCAAAGCCTCCCCATAAGAGAATGGAAAATGCCAACCTTTCTCCATATCCCTTACCCCCTATTTATAGTCTCCACCTACCCTCTAATGGGCCTTCTTCAAATCAGCCCATTAGCCTTCCAAAACCTGAACAGCCAACTGAAAAACCTTAAAACAACGATTTCTCCCAAACCGCTGAACCAAATCCTTAATGTAAACACTCTACGGAAAGACAATCATCAATTCCTTTCCAATGGCACAGGTCTCATCCCCTGATTCGACCTGAGTCAAAAGTTATGCCCTGTACAAGACTGACAGGGGCAAAATGGTCACAAACAAAATTGGTAAAATTTATGGACATGTCTCACATCCCCATAAGCAACATACCAAAAGATGAGAATGATCCAACCCTCAGAGAATAAAATAAAAATATTTTACGACCTTCCGATACGTAAAATGCGGGCTGTTACAATCAGTTCTGGATTAGAAGCAGCGTGATTGGGAGTTGTGCATGGAGCGACGCTTAACGAAGGAGTATAGATGTTGCGAGGCTCTGAAATCATGGAAGGAGGAGACTCGAAGCTTAATGATGGTGTGTTGTGATAGTTTTCGCGGTAGGATACAGAAGGAATATGTAATGACCCGGGGAATTTGCGACCATGGTAATAGACATAAACTCAATGTCGACTGTCCAAGCATCGGAAATACCAGATGGTTAATGAAAGAAAATAGAGGGTGAGATAAGAAAGAAAGAAATTAAGAATAGAAGAAGAAGAAGAAGAAGAACATACAACATCAGAGTAACACGAATCTCACAGCGGAACGAATAAAATATAGTATACAACATAACTTTGAAACATAAATTTGTATTTGTATATTAGAGTACAACACTTACATCACGGCGGAAGTAAACAATAGCCATATCATCTTGAAGCCTCCTGCTCCATCTCTCCAAGTATATCTATAAATCCCGACTACTTGACTGCCCGTACAAAATTGAGCACCCAAGAGCTTAGGGAAAGCAAAACAAAATAAACTCCGGGTCAGTCATGTGACTTGTGTGAGTAAACTCCAACCATTTATTTAACTTTTAAAATCCTTCTAAAGGAAAGAATAATCGTAATAACAATCCACATATAAACACAGATGTTTTTTACCTTACGATAACCCAAAACATTGTTTTAAAATCCTTACTCTTCTGATATTATGTCTTAATCAAATAAGTAGCAATCTAGTGGAACGCTTTCATCTCACGTTTCACATGTATAATATATAATCAAAAACTGCAGGCGTTTACTGGGTAATGGATTCCAACTGGCAAGGTATGGGACCACCTTCCGACATTGTATCTCTAGAGAGGAATACACCAGGTTCAACAAGAACATCTTGTAACCCAGGCTAAACATGATCGGTCACTCATTTCGCTTGAGTATACCGAATGTATGATCAGCAATCGTTTCCCGAAAGGAACAGCATCGAAATAGATTATAGAAGAAAATGGGATTTCCCTAGATTAGGTGACAATACACCCTAATTGGCAGCTAACCACTTAGCCATGCAACCTACTCGATTTTATACCATTCCTGGTTGTGAGGCTAGAGGCATAACGTATAGATCACACCATTATTTACTTTGAATGTCACATCATACCTGCCAAATCACAAATTGATTTCCCCAAAAATACAATGGGTGTACAGCTAAGAGAAATGAATTCCTCTGCCACCAAACGTAAATACGTTTGATGAGATCAAATAATGTGATCTATTAAATATACTCTATCAGACATTCTTCCATACAAGTTGTCCTGGGACTAGACAAACCGAAGGCACTATTCTGTAAACCCATCTTAGAAAATTTCTACTTAGGATTTTCCAGAACATCCCTTGCATAAACTTTATCTTCAATTATCTTCATCGTATTTGATTCGCAACGCTAATGCCCATATGGAGTGGTTTTCAGATAACAAATCTTATCCCGATCTCTCCATATTGACAATGGAATTGTCAAAAACTTTGATAGTCGGTTATTTAACTATCAAAGGAAAACATGTGTACAAACAACGGTCGTATTTCCAAATGGAAATCTTACCGATCAATCATCAATCAACTTTTTGCCTTTTTAAACTAATTCATCATTAATATATTCAGTTAGCCATTTCCATATCTCCATAAATTCTTATTTTCTAAATTTAGAAAATATACCTTATTAACATTGAAAAATGTTTCCATTTCTTATTCACGCTCTACTATCATTTCACGTCCATCAGTCTCTAACCATAAATTAGTAAGAGAACGATTCCCTAAGTATTAATCCCAAAGGCCGAAACCAACATCAGATCAATACCCCGGAAATCATTCAACTTAACTAATCTCTAGTCAGTTTCTAATTTCTTTAACTCTATTTCTTATCTTTTTATTAAATTTGTAACGACCCGCATTCTACGCATCGGAGGATCGTAGGATATTTATTTCTTTCCCATATGAAGTCATATGGTCATGTAACTTTGGGAAACAACCATTGGACTCATTTCCCATGTTCATGATTTTTGTCGATTTTTTTTAATGACCGTTTTGGCCCTAGCTGATCTTGTTTTGTCCATAACTTTAGATTGGAAAGGAATTTTGACCTGAAACCACTTCCATTAGATTCGTTTGATGGTTTACCTTTCCGTAGAGTGGTCAAATATGAAAAACGGACTTACCGTTTGGGAGATATGGCTGAAATAAGGTTTGGAAGGTGAAAAACTGCTTAACCGGGCCAAATAGGGTGATTAGTGAATGGGCCCATAACCCATTTCGAGATTAGGGTTATGGGGAGGCTGAAAGGAGATAGAGAATCATTCTATTTCAGTTTTCTAGCCTCCACTTATCTCCAAGAAACCCTAAAAATGGCTTCCAACCTCTAAATCACCTCCAACTCATCTTCTAATCAAGGATTAAGCTTAGCAACATCAAATCAAGGGGGATCTACACCAAATCAACATGAGAGCTGTTGTTTAGCATCGGGATTCACATCAAATCAGAGATCTATTTCAGATCTAAGTCTTATTTGTGGCTAAGGTGAGTGATTTGCATAGTTCCTCAGTAATTATGGCTAATTAAGGGTAATTAGTGTTAATTAGCGAATTTATACATGATAAAATTCTGGAAAAATGTTTATAAAATTAAAAATGATGTTTTAGACCTCTGATATGAATTGGGTTAATTTGGTTAAGTTTTGCTAATCACATCATTAGTTTCACCTAAACATGCTTAAGGGGAAATATGGGGTTTTGGGTAAGTTTGATCCATTTTAACCTATTATATAGTTGTTTTGATGTTTGAGGTTGATTATGCATGTTGCTATGACTGTATGGTATGCTTTTTGACTGATTAGAATAGGTAGAATGGTCGAAAACGCCGTCGAGTGGCGTAAAACTGCTTGCTGGAAAAGTGCAGAAAACAGACCGATCTGGATCGGAACGGAGGGAGGACCCGATCCGCTCCCATACTTCACTCTTCGATCTATTCGCCCTTCTCGTAACATGCATCGTCCGATCCGACTCGTCTGATGATCTCCGACTCGATACGACATGGTACTCCGACCCGAACCAATGAACTACGATGAGGCTAGGAGGCTATGACCAGACCCGGGGTGATGAGAAGGACCCGATCCAAACTGTGACACATTGGAGGACTCCGACCCGAACCGATGACGGCGATCGGACATGGAGACCCGACCCGATCCGCTGAGGCGATGATGACCCGACCCGATCCAGCGAAGGAGGTGCACTCCGATCCGAACCGAACTGATGGCTAAGAGGGGATCCGAACAGATCCGGTGATGACCAATAACCCGAGATGCAATGGTAGTCCAAATGGAAGTTAGAGCTCAGGATCCAGTTGGGAACCAATGAGTTCACTTCATAGTTGGGCTTTGCTGCAGGACGTGTGCTAAGAGATTTTCGACATTCATAACTTTGATTCACCACTGAAAATGGATGATGGGCTACTTATCAGTGCAGTAGAGTCATTATGACTCGAGGGGCAAGGTGATGGTAGCAAGACTACGTTATCAGTGCAGTAGAGTCATTATGACTCGAGGGGCAAAGTGATGCGTAGTAAGACTATGAGCCAGTGCAGTGGGGTCATTGTGACTCCATGGGGTGGAGTGGACATAGTAAAGGATTAGTAAGGCTATGAGCTAGTGCAGTGGGGTCATTGCGACTCCATGGGGCAAAGTGGACATAGCGAAGGATTAATGGCTATGTATCAGTGCAGTGAAGCCATTTATGACTTCATGGGGCAAAGTGATCATAGCAAGGTATGTTGGGTGATCGAAGAGGTGAATATCATATGCTTTATGCACTGAGTGAGAGATGTGAGGATGGTTGCTATGTTTGATTGTTTGCCATCACTATGACATGCACAACCCCACCCCCGTTACTTTTACACCATTTGAAATGGCACCTTAGAGTGTTGTACAGTATGTAGTGCTAACTCTTTGGATGCAGGTCCAGGTTCAGGTATGTTTTAGTCTACCTGTTATTGTTCTGTTTAGATGCTTATCGCTCATACCAGGCTTTATGTCTGACCCAGAGTTTTATGTCTCCTCTTATTACTCTGGGTGCTCACACGAGCAGACTAGAGACAGGTTAGCTGGTGATGCACGAGTAGCTGATTCGGAGGCTTCCACGTATGATATATAGATATTCTCCCTGTGTCGTTGGTGGTCGCTACTTGGGCATTAGTAGTGTACCTCCGTTATCTTACTTTTTTTTGAGACAGTTTGAAAAGTTGTAATAATGTTTAACTTTGGATCATAAGCTGTACTCGAATTTTCCGCTGCTATGTTAGTTGTTTCAGCTTATGCACTGTCTCACCTGTTTTATGTCAAGTATGTTATTATTATATTTTGTTCTATGCGCTGTGAGACATTCTACAGGTTCCTTGTTAGTTCACTTCCTTCTTCCCTCTTCTTCTGATGACCTGTTCCGTGCTAACTGGACATGTGTACAGCGCACTTTTGGAGTAAATGTCGGTTGGTGCGGGGCGGGCCGTCACACTTGGTATCAAGCTCTAGGTTGCGTAGTTAACCTAGGGAAAGACACTAGGGAGAGATAGTACGTATATGAGAGCGCGTATTTGTGATTACTTTGGTTTTCAAAAGCTATATATGTATATACTATTAGTAGTATAAGAATGAAGTCGCATTGCACTAGCACCACTATGGGGTCGTTAATCGTTTCCCTTTTACAGATTGACGACGAGCCGATATGCTAGAGGTGCTGGTAGGGGAGCCAATGATGGGAATGCTGCTGACATGAGGGCGATGTTTACTGACCTCATGAGAGACATGCTTAGGGAGGTGCAAGGGGCAGTTCCCAACCCTGGAGTTGGTGTTGGCCCAGTAGTGCAGGTGTCTAGGGTCGATTTCGCCAAGTTGTGCAAGGATTACACTAACCTTGGTGGGAAGCCGTTCTATAGAACGGAGTCGGCCACAGATGTTCAGGACTGGTTGGATAGCTGTGATCGTATCTTCGACGACTTGGGTATCGAGGATGCGATGAAGAGAAGACTAGCATCTCGTCGGCTGCAAGGGCGAGTGATGAATTGGTGGAATGCCATTAGAACAGCTACTCCAGAAAATCAGGTTACTTGGGATCAGTTCAAGGCTCGCTTTAGCGAGAAGTTCATTCCAGCTGCCCAGAAGTCAGTGTTGTTTAACAGATTCTTGGAACTCAAGCAGAATGGTAGGGCAGTCTCTGACTATATTGCTGAGTTCAACACTTTGTCGAAGTATGGGCTATCTCTTATCGATACTCCTGAGAAGAAGAATGAGAAGTTCATTACTGGGTTGGATGGATACTTGGGGGAAAGGCTTATCAACCACATCGATGAGACTTTTGAATCGATTGTGGGGAAAGCTTTGAGATCAGAGAGTCTTTACCCTAAGTCAAAGACTGAGGCTGCATCTGCAGAAGGGCTGAAGCCACAAGCAGGCGGTGGAGGCAAGAATAACTCTCAGAGTAAGAGGAAGCAGAGCCAATCTAAGGATGGCCAGAAAAAGAGCAAGAAGGATGTTGAGTGCTTCAGTTGTGGTAAGAAGGGCCATTATGCTAAAGAATTTCGGGCCAAGCCAGCGGAAAGGAAGTTCTACAATTGTGGTCAAGTGGGACATCATAAGGATAAGTGTCCACAACCTCTTAAGGAGAAGCAGATTGTGAAAGCATATGCTATTGATGTTGTTCCTTCTTCGTCGAATGCCCCAACTGCGGCGGAGAAAGGAAAGAATGTTGTTATTCAAGGTATGCTTTCTATTTATGATGTACCAGTTCGAGTTTTGTTTGATACAGGGGCTTCCCGTTCCTTCATATCTAGTGACCTGGTAGATAGGTTTGGACTGGAACCCGAGATAGTCGATAGACCATTGATTGTGACGAACCCGATTGGTGGTTCGACTAATCTTAGTATGATTTGCCGAAATGTGGTCTTATCGAGTCATGGATGTATGTTTGTTTGTGATTGCTTTGTTTTGGGCTTTACTGGGTATGGCATTATATTGGGTGTCGATTGGGTCTAAAGATACGGGGTGGTGGTAGACTGTGAGGGCTTTTTGGTGACAGTTAGGGCAGATGATGGGCGGAGGGTAGTGTTTGGTAGTCTACCTAGTGATGGGGTAATGGCTAGTTTTATAAATTCCCTCGACATCCTGCAGGATGAGCTATCAGATGT
The DNA here is from genome assembly GCA_030737875.1 of Allium sativum. NCBI lineage: Eukaryota > Viridiplantae > Streptophyta > Magnoliopsida > Asparagales > Amaryllidaceae > Allium > Allium sativum. Next base: position 1,033,571,887 of record CM060916.1, on the reverse strand, counting down.
GCCCATGGTTGGCCAGTATCCGGACGTCTTCGAGGAGGTGACCGGGCTTCCACCACACCGAGAGATTGAGTTCCGTATTGATTTAGTGAAAGATGCCAGACCTATAGTGATGCCACTTCGTCGTATGGCACCAAGGGAGCAGCGAGAGCTCGGGGTGCAAGTCAGCAATCTTTTGAAGAAGAGATTTATTAGAAGAAGTGTCTCCGAGTGGGGAGCACCAGTTGTGTTTGCCACTAAGGCAGATGGTTCCCTTTGTTTGTGTGTGGACTATCGCGAGTTGAATAAGGTAACGAGGAAGAATAAGTATCCTCTACCGCGGATAGATGATTTGTTTGATCAACTGGAAGGAGCAAGAGTGTTCTCCCAGTTGGGCCTCGCGACGGGATTTCATCAGCTCCGAGTAGCGGATGAGAGTGTTCCGAAAATGGCATTTAGGTAGCCGTCTGGATTCTATGAGTGGTTGGTCATGCCATTTGGGTTGACCAATGCACCAGCCGACTTTGTGGATCTTATGAATCGAGTATTCAGAGATCAGTTGAATAAGTTTGTTCTTGTGTTCGTAGACGATATCCTTATTTACTCGAGGACAGAGGAGGAACACAAGGGACACTTGAGAATAGTGATGGAGGTGTTAAGGAAACACCAATTGAAAGCGAAATTCTCGAAGTGTCACTTTTGGAGAAGGGAAGTGAGATTCTTGGGCCATGTTGTTTCAGAGAATGGTATTGCCGTGGACCCTGCGAAGGTGGTTACGGTCCAGGATTGGCCTACACCCAAGAATGTAACAGATGTAAGAAGTTTGTTGGGGTTAGCTGGATATTATCGTAAGTTTATCCAGGACTTCTCCAAGATAGCAGCACCGTTGACTCAGTTGACTAAGAAGAATCAGTCCTTCATCTGGGACGGAGTGTGTGAGAATGCATTCAAGAGTCTAAAAGAAAAGTTGACGCGTGCGCCAGTATTGGTCATTCCTATAGGGAATGAAGAGATGACGGTATACACGGATGCTTGTGGTACCGGACTAGGTGTTGTATTGATGCAAGGAGGTAGGGTTGTAGCTTATGCTGGTCGGCAACTAAAGCCGCATGAGAAGAAGTATCCTACCCATGATTTGGAATTAGCAGCGATCGTGTTTGCGCTGAAGATGTGGAGACATTATCTCTTGGGAGCAAGATTTGAGTTGTTCACCGATCATAAATCGTTAAAGTATCTCTTCTCCCAGAAAGATCTGAATCTCCGTCAGCAGAGATGGTTAGAGTTCTTGGCTTCGTATGATTTTGATATCGCATGCACACCTGGGAAAGGTAATGCGGTAGCCGATGCCTTGAGTAGGAGACATGCCAGTTTGGGGGCTATGTTTCTTGAATGGAAGCAACTGGAGTATATCGCGGGGTTTGATTTCAGACCAAAGTGCGAATTGGATCCAGAAATGCTAGCTAGTTTGGCGATCAGACCCACTTTGATAGAGCAGATTGGTTCCATCCAGAGGGACGATCCTAATCTATTGGAAATCATCTCCAAGTTAGAGATGAATATCGGCGGTGAGGAGATGAATTTGTATGGGCTTGATCGAGATGAATGGCTTAGAAAGAATGGAAGACTAGTTGTACCCAACGTGAATGGTTTGAGAGATGAAGTGCTTAGAGAATGTCATCACTCAAAACTGACTATACATCCCGGTGGTAACAAGATGTATCGAGACATGAAGCAGACCTACTACTGGGAAGGAATGAAAAGAGACGTTGGAAAGTTTATATCCAAATGCATGAATTGCCAACTAGTTAAAGTCGAGCAAAAGAAGCCTAGTGGGTTGTTGCAACCATTAGAAATTCCCGAATGGAAATGGGAGCAAGTCTCGATGGATTTCATCGATGGTTTACCAAGGACTAGATCGGGACATGATAACATTTGGGTAATTGTGGATCGATTGACTAAGAGTGCAAGATTTATACCAGTCAAATCGACCAGAACGGCAGCTAAGTTTGCAGAATTGTATATGAAGTGGGTAGTGAGATTTCATGGAGTACCTAAAAGCATTATGAGCGACCGAGACCCGTTGTTCACTAATGGGTTTTGGAAGAGCTTACAAGAGGCTCTAGGGTCAGAATTATATCTCAGTACCGCATACCATCCTCAGACCAACGGTCAGAAGGAGAGGGTGAATCGTATATTGGAAGATCTCTTGAGAGCAAGTATATTGGATTTTGGTGGATCATGGGATGACCATTTACATCTAGTAGAATTTGCATATAATAATAGCTACTAATCCAGTATCGGTATGGCTCCATATGAAGCTTTGTACGGAAGACCGTGCAACTCACCATCTTGTTGGATAGAGACTGGCGAAAAGTTTATTCTTGGACCAGATGTGGTGAGGGAAACTTCAGATAAGATTAAGATCATTCAGCAACGAATGAAGGCTGCCCAAGATAGGCAGAAGAGTTATGCTGATAAGAGGAGAAGAGACTTAAAATTCTCCGTTGGTGACTTGGTGTTTGTCAAGATTTCTCCGTTGAAAAGCGTGATATGATTTGGCAGGAGAGGAAAGTTGGCACTAAGATTTGTTGGCCCATTCCCTGTTCTTGAACTAGTCGGGAACTTGACGTATAGAGTTGACTTACTAGAGAAGATGGCGGGAGTTCACAACGTATTTCATGTTTCCCAATTAAGAAAGTTCGTTCACGACCTTGATTTGACTATTTCACCTGATCATCTAGAGAACCCGAGGCGGTTGGGAACCGCAAGCCGATCCGTATTGTCGGGCACGATACGAAGCAACTTCGAAGGAAGGCGGTGAAGCTAGTCAAGGTTCAGTGGGGCGAGAACGAGAATGATTGCACTTGGGAGACAGAGGAGAGCATTAGGAAAACGTATCCAGAACTCCTTGCCTGGTAAGATTTACCTTGTAATTTAGTTATTCCGCATGCTAGGATAGACTTGTCTTACTTGTTTTGCATGTTTGATTGTTGTTTTATGGTTGATAGGCATGCGGGACCCTTTGTGTGTTTTGTTTAGGGAATTTCGGAGGCGAAATTTCCTAAGGGGGGGAGAATGTAACAACCCGCATTCTACGCATCGGAGGATCGTAGGATATTTATTTCTTTCCCATATGAAGTCATATGGTCATGTAACTTTGGGAAACAACCATTGGACTCATTTCCCATGTTCATGATTTTTATCGATTTTTTTAATGACCGTTTTGCCCCTAGCTGATCTTGTTTTGGCCATAACTTTTGATTGGAAAGGAATTTTGACCTGAAACCACTTCCATTAGATTCGTTTGATGGTTTACCTTTCCGTAGAGTGGTCACACATGAAAAACGGACTTACCGTTTGGGAGATATGGCTGAAATAAGGTTTGGAAGGTGAAAAACTGCTTAACCGGGCCAAATAGGGTGATTAGTGAATGGACCCATAACCAATTTCGGGATTAGGGTTATGGGGAGGCTGAAAGGAGTTAGAGAATCATTCTATTTCAGTTTTCTAGCCTCCGCTTATCTCCAAGAAACCCTAAAAATGGCCTCCAACCTCTAAATCACCTCTAAATCATCTTCTAATCAAGGATTAAGCTTAGCAACATCAAATCAAGGGGAATCTACACCAAATCAACGTGAGAGCTGCTGTTTAGCATCGAGATTCGCATCAAATCAGAGATCTATTTCAGATCTAAGTCTTATTTGTGGCTAAGGTGAGTGATTTGCATAGTTCCTCACTAATTATGGCTAATTAAGGGTAATTAGTGTTAATTAGCGAATTTAAATATGATAAAATTCTGGAAAAATGTTTATAAAATTCGAAATGATGTTTTAGACCTCTGATATGAATTTGGGTTAATTTGGTTAAGTTTTGCTAAACACATCATTAGTTTCACCTAAACATGCTTAAGGGGAAATATGGGGTTTTGGGTAAGTTTGATCCATTTTAACCTATTATATAGTTGTTTTGATGTTTGAGGTTGATTATGCATGTTGCTACGACTGTATGGTATGCTTTGTGATTGATTAGAATAGGTAGAATGGTCGAAAACGCCGTCGAGTGGCGTAAACCTGCTTGTTGGAAAAGTGCAGAAAACAGACCGATCCGGATCGCAACGGAGGGAGGACCCGATCCGCTCCCATACTTCACTGTTCGATCTATTCGCTCTTCTCGTAGCATGCATCGTCCGTTCCGACCCGTCTGATGATCTCTGACTCGATCCTCCATGGTACTCCAACCCGAACCAATGAACTACGACGAGGCTAGGAGGCTACGACCAGACCCAGGGTGATGAGAAGGACCCGATCTGAACCGTGGCACATTGGAGGACTCCGACCCGAACCGATGACGGTGATTGGACATGGAGACCCGACCCGATCCGCTGAGGCGATGATGACCCGACCCGATCCAGCGAAGGAGGAGCACTCCGATCCGAACCGAACTGATGGCTAAGAGGGGATCCGAACCGATCCGGTGATGACCAATAACCTGAGATGCAACGGTAGTCCAAATGGAAGTTAGAGCTCAGGATCCAGTTGGGAACCAATGAGTTCACTTCATAGTTGGGCTTTGCTGCGGGACGTGTGCTAAGAGGTTGTCGACGTTCATAACTTTGATTCACCACTGAAAATGGATGATGGGCTACTTATCAATGCAGTAGAGTCATTATGACTCGAGGGACAAGGTGACGGTAGCAAGACTACGTTATCAGTGCAGTAGAGTCATTATGACTCGAGGGGCAAAATGATGCGTAGTAAGACTATGAGCCAGTGCAGTGGAGTCATTGTGACTCCAGGGGGCAGAGTGGACATAGTAAAGGATTAGTAAGGCTCTGAGCCAGTGCAGTGGGGTCATTGTGACTCCATGGGGCAAAGTGGACATAGCGAAGGATTTGTGGCTATGTATCAGTGCAGTGAAGCCATTTATGACTTCATGGGACAAAGTGATCATAGCAAGGTATGTTGGGTGATCGAAGTGGCGAATATCGTATGCTTTATGCACTGAGTGGGAGATGTGAGGATGGTTGCTATGTTTGATTGTTCGCCATCACTATGACATGCACACCCCCACCCCCGTTATTTTTACACCATTTGAAATGGCACCTTAGAGTGTTGTACAATATGTAGTGCTAACTCTTTGGTTGCAGGTCCAGGTTCAGGTATGTTTTAGTCTACCTGTTATTGTTTTGTTTAGATGCTTATCGCTCATACCAGGCTTTATGTCTGACCCAGAGTTTTATGTCTCCTCTTATTACTCTGGGTGCTCACACGAGCAGACTAGAGACAGGTTAGCTGGTGATGCGCAAGTAGCTGATTCGGAGGCTTCCACGTATGATATATAGATATTCTCCCTGTGTTGTTGGTGGTCGCAACTTGGGCATTAGTAGTGTACCTCCTTTATCTTGCTTTTGTTTTGGGACAATTTGAAAAGTTGTAATAATGTTTAACTTTGGATCATAAGCTGTACTCGAATTTTCCGCTGCTATGTTAGTTGTTTCAGCTTATGCACTGTCTCACCTGTTTTATGTCAAGTATGTTATTATTATATTTTGTTCTATGTGCTGTGAGACATTCTACAGGTTCCTTGTTAGTTCACTTCTTTCTTCCCTCTTCTTCTGACGACCCGTTCCGTGCTAACTGGACATGTGTACAGCGCACTTTTGGAGAAAATGTCGGTTGGTGCGGGGCGGGCCGTCACAAAAATTATTGCTTACACAACTCTCAGATTCAGTTTATAAACCCTGTTCTTTTATAAAACATGGTTTTAACGATAATGTTATAATCTCTACTTTCGATTATCTAACTCCAAATTATACTGTTATTTCTTAAATTGAATAATAATAATTTGTTAAATAAATAAATGAATCTTGATTTAAAAACGGAAAGTAAATAGTACCTTCCTACTTTCGATGTAATCGAATCCCAATGTATAATTCTATTTCGAATAAACTATTTTCGATTTAACTCTATTTCGAATAACTAATTTCGATTAACTCTTTTCAAATAACTAATTCGATTAACTCTTTTCGAATAACTAATTCGATTAACTCCTTTTTCAAATGATCTACCTTCGATTTAATTCTCTTTCGAATAACTAATATTCGATTGACTCTCTTGGATACTCACTACTGAATTTACAATCCAAATTATCCCATGATAATTTTTTTTTTAATTTATTTATAAACATTGTTTATAAATCACACTACTTGTTTTTAATATTAAACAAGTTATTTATCCCTAGCCATTTGAAATTTCATTTCTATTTGAATTCCTACTTCAAAAATCCGATCTTCTTTATAAATGTTTTTATTTTCAAAACATTTATTTTAATCCATTATTCATATTCAATATGAATAACATTTCTTTTATAATCTTCTTCTTTGCAAAAATACTACCCTTAATCGATTACTCATACTCCATATGAATAATATATTATTTATATAATTAAAACAGTATGGTTTCGTATTTAAAGTATTATCTTCTTTTAAATATTCAATTTATACTTCTATTTATAAACAATTCATATAAAATCTTATTTTATATTTAACACCTTAACAATTCCATTAATAAGTCTTGTTAACACTACGTTCATATTCAGTTTCAAATATCGATGTTTAAATCGATTTTTACTTCTCTATATAAGTTCTATCTTATATATTCCATTTATCCAATGATAAATATTTTACTTAATTTATAAAATATTATTTAAAAATTAATCTGCTCCATTTATCTATTTACTTCTTTATATAAGTTTAGACTTGTATATCTTTATTTATCAAATGATAAATATTTTCCTTAATTTAAAAACATTATTTAAAAATCATTCTTCTCAATTTATTTGTTAAAAACATATTTTTATTTAATATCTATTTTAAATAAATCAATTCGTATCTCTATTATAACTCGAAATCCCATTTTTATAATTCTATTTATTTTTTTCAAATATTTCCTTTTATAAAATCTGTTGATTTTATAAAATTCCTTTATCTCAATATTCACCTCGAAATATCTCTTATAAAATCCCTTGATTTTATATAATAATTTATTTCAATATATGCATTGAAATTTCCTTTTTTATAAAATCTGTTGATTTTAAATAATATTCTTATTTCAATGTACACATTGAAATTTTCCTTTTTACATCCCAGGGTTTCTTATGGTATTTAAAATATCAAATGACAATGATCAATATCATCCCAACACACATAATCTATAACAGATTATATACTCAGTCATATATCACAATGTATGAAAACAGTAAAATAAATGTTGAGGAATCCAGTTGGATCCCTCTAACCTGTTTCCCTGCATTCACAGATGTTAAACAATATAATATAACATCGATTTCATTTCAATATGAAATATTCTGATAAAAATAATCAATATTTGATTAACAATTTATATATATACCATTATCTATAATTTTAACCAACAAATAAGCAATTCAACCAAATAATCATCACACAGCTGTCAATCAGCATTTATCATTACTAGAAGTACGTTATAATAATATAAACTGATCAGAGTTAGTGAGTTTTACTCACAATGGATGCTCATCGTTAAATAACGATAACTGTCAGTTGATTCAGACATACAATTTATTTCGCTATAAATTGTAACAAGCTCCAATTCAATCCCAGTCTGTTCCAATGCGTAGCTCTCGCCAACACGATCCCAACGGATCTGACCGTTCTAAATTCTGATAATGTATGGTAAAGTTATGATATTTAGAATTTAATATACATTCAAATTAAATAAAAACTTGGGTTTTATTTTCTAATAGGCTTAACCCTATAAAACTCGGCCCACCCACCCTTACACAAACCCAGCCCGCGATTGCATCTTCTTCCTGATCGATGGAAGACCCGCTGCTCCAATTTCTGAAATGGCCATTTCCGATTACTTCCTCCCCTACTAACTTGTTCTCCCCATTACTAAAATTCCGGCAAATATACCAATTATTCACCACTTTTGATCTTCTTTCACTCCATACCACCAACTTGTAATTCGAACTCATAATGAAGTTTCCATCGTTCGATGTCCATATTTATCCGAACCCTTGACTCCACGTTGACCGACAACCGGCTCCTCCCCGTCCACCTAACGACTCCGCAACCTCCACCATTCAACTCGCATCACCATCTTACACCTCCCAGTCACCTCGAACTCTGCTCCGACGTGTGCTAGAGAATTCCGACCTGCTGGTGAAGCCGTGGCTTCCTCGAGTTCGCATCTCCCCTATGATGACTGAAGTCGACCAAACCAATGCCAATCTCCTCCTCATCGCTTCCCGAGTCCATCCAAGCACCTAGTTCATCCTTCGACATGACCAGGCTCACCGAAACCCAATGCCAAGCCTCGCTATGTAAAAAGAGGGCGACAAAAAGCATGGTCGAACCCAAAACAAAGCACGACAAAGTGAAGCTCTTGCTTATGTGATTAAGATGGATCAAAAGTTTCTCGATTCTTTTATGTGTTTAATTTTATATGATTTTTCAATCATACGATTTTACTTGGGAAACTTTTCTGGTGGCAGCTTAATTTGTTTGACCGTGAAAAATGATTTGTAGGGTTTGAGTATTGGTACTTATAGAGTAGAATAGCCTAGAAATTATGCTACTTATTTTATATTTATTTATATTCGATTATAAGCTTAATTTATCGTTCAAAAATTCATATGATCGCATATAGTATTCAATTTCAACAAAAATGGACATTTAGTTACAGTTCGATATTACGAACCCAACGAAACTTGTTTCGTCGTGTTCCGACTCCGTTTGCTCACACATCGTATTTTTAAAGGTCAAATTATCGACTGTTTTTCACATTAAAATTCCGTACGGCCACATACTGACTCCAAAAATCACGAAAATTGGAATCTAACAATAATTTAATATTCCGGATCTAACAAAATTAGTTTCGTCGAAAAAGGAGTTCGTTTGCAAAACTGGCTATTTTTAAAACTCTAAATATGCCCATTTAAATATTAATATATTTAAAAACAATTAAATTTAATATTAATAAATTAATATTATCCTATATATCCCAATATTATATCATACAGCTTCAAAATATTCCTATCTGAATTTATAACTCGATATTTCAAATCCCGATTAATCGCTATTCAATATATAAATAAAAATCCTTTCATAATATAAATAAATTGATTTTAATTATAATGAATTCCATAACGACTTTTTGGAAATTTGATTTGGACATAACTCAAAATCTATATGACGGAATCCCAATTTTTTTCTTTTATCAGAAAAATATACTTCACCAGCTCCGAACGTTTCTCGTTTCATAGAAATCCGACTTAGAACGATTATGTATATTCGTTTAAAGTTTGAATCGCCAAATTACGAACTGCCACGCCATTTCAAGCTTGATTATGATTATAATACAAATTATACGTTCAACTAACATTTATAAATAAATTCGTTAATATAATTCAAATTCTAAACTGAATTAAATTAGTTAAATGATTCAATTCACACAATGTTGCCAGTTCTACTATTTTTGATTATTTCGAAATTAAACATATTATTCTATTATTAATGATAATTAAATATTATTTAATTTTGATCATTTTAAATTACCAAACCATTATTTAAATAAATTATTTATTATCCGTTAAAAATACGGGTCGTTACATTCTTTCCTCCTTAAAATAATTTCGTCCTCGAAATTGCTAAGGAAGAAAACAAACCCTATTAATTGGGTTAAATTGTTTATTTACTATCTTCAGTTTCTCTGAACCCATTTATTTTAATTAAATTATTAATTCCTTTCTATAAATGAAAATTTTCAAAAATCTTGAAAATTTTCTAACACCCGAAATTTTGCTAGCGTCTCCTTTGTACGGCTCAATCGGTATAACTATAACTCGCCTCTCTAGGCCTTCTCCAATCAAAAGAAAATCAAATAGCTAAGCGGCTTGCCAATTTGGCTCATAAAATCTCATACCTAATATGAAATATAAACTTATACCTTTTTGTTGGGCATTTCATTCCATTTTTCATGTCTGCTACTAATTCAGCATATATCAATGTCATCCCAATCAAATTCCAATCAGTTTTTATCCTCAAACCCAATCATTCTCTTATAACTTAGCCAAATTTCATTCTCAACTCAAATGCCATTACCAACTTCAACTCTTAACTTACCAGTTCAATTCCATTTCAAATTCCTATCTCACAACCCCATATACTTAACCTAGTTAAGTTCCATTCCACAAATTTTACTAATTTGTTTTTAAATCAAACCATCTATCCTAGGAGTTTAAACAGCTTTGTTTTTCTCAAAAATCAATTATTCCTTTTCAGATTTTCAAAACAACTTGTTTTTCCAAAATAATTCGAAATCAATAGCTTCGGTAGTAATCTGTCACTTAGAACTCGAAAAAGAACACTGATGATGTGGCCAGCATCATCACAGTTATTTCCCAGCGACTGAAATGAGTTCAATACTATATCGCTTTTCAAAACTCATATTTAAACATTTCCATTTTGAAATCAATCCAAAATATCATTCTCAGTGCTCGTAAAACAATTTAAAATCTCGTAGGATTTTAAAATTCTCATATATTCAATCCAGATCCATTCACAAACACTTATTCAAATTTCCAGGGTTTTAATTTCAATTCTGATTTAAATTAAGATTTAATTCATTTGATTTCATATATTACACTTATATGAATCCCGAATGGCTATTTACGTAACCATTTTACTTTTATAATCTCATTTGATTATAATAACAACCAACACATCCTATATACTATAATAATTCCAATATAAATCCTTTATATCAAAATGTAATTTGGGTAAATTTATTTCATTTACCCTTTTTTTTAAAGCATACTATGTCGGTTCATCGTATTCAAGTGTTTAGAAACTCCTACTGATACAATGGATCAAACTGATCCACCAGAACTCATAAACAACTCAACCAATAAATCTCCACAATATAAAACCCCTTTTATATCAAATAACAAATACGCGCTCATATATATACACTCAAACTCAATCTAGGATATTGCTAACCCCATCTCTACTGTGTCACGACACAGAGCCAAGGGAATCACTTAACCTTCAGCTCTGATACCACTGTAACGACCCGGGGAATTTGCAACCTCGGTAATCGACATAAACTCAATGTCGACTATCCAAGCATCGGAAATACTGGATGGTTAATGAAAGAAAATAGAGGGTGAGATAAGAAAGAAAGAAATTTAGAATAGAAGAAGAAGAAGAAGAAGAACATACAACATCAGAGTAACACGAATCTCACAGCGGAACGAATAAAATATAGTATACAGCATAACTTTGAAACACAAATCTATGTTTGTATATTAGAGTACAACACTTACATCACAGCGGAAGTAAACAATAGCTATATCATATTGAAGCCTCGTGCTCCATCTCTTCAAGTATATCTGTAAATCCCGACTACTTGACTGCCCGTGCAAAATTGAGCACCCAAGAGTTTAGGGAAAACAAAAAATAAATAAACTCCAGTTCAGTCATGTGACTGGTGTGAGTAAACTTCAACCATTTGTCTAACTTTTAAAATCCTTTTAAAGGAAATAATAATCGCAAGACCAATCCACACATTAACATGGATGGTTTTTACCTTACGGTAACCCAAAACATTGTTTTTGAAATCCATACTCTTCTGATATTATAATAATGTCTAAATCAAATAAGTAGCAATCTAGTGGAACACTTTCATCTGACGTTTCACATGTATAATATATAATCAAAAACCGCAGGTGCTTACTGGGCAATGGATTCCAACTGACAAGGTATGGGACCACCTTCCGACAGTGTATATCTAGAGAGGAATACACCAGGTTCAACAAGAACATCTTGTAATCCAGGCTAAACATGACTGGTCACTCATTTCGGTTGAGTGTACCGAATGTATTATCACCAATGGTTGGGATCAGTAACCATTTCCCGAAAGGGACAACATCGAAATAGATTACAGAAGTAAATGGAATTTTTCTAGATCAGGTGACAATACACCCTAATTAGCAGCTAACCACTTAGCCATGAGAACTACCCGATTTTATACCATTCCTGGTTGTGAGGCTATAGGCCATAACGTATAGATAACACCTTTATTTACTTTGAATGTCACATCGTCATACCCGCCAAATCATAAATTGATTTCCCCCAAAATACCACGGATATACAGCTAAGAGAAACGAATTACTCCGCCACCAAACGTAAATACGTTTGAAGAGATCAACTTATGTGATCTATTAAATATACTCTGTCAGACATTCTTCCATACAAGTTGTCTTGGGACTGGACAAACTGAAGGTACTATTCTGTAAACCCATCTTAGGCAATTTCTACCTAGGATTTGCCAGAGCAACCCTTGCATAAACTCTGTCTTCAATTATCTTCATCATATTTGATTCGCAATGCTAATGCCCATACAGAGCGTTTTTCAGATAATAAATCTGATCCCAGTCTCTCCGTATTGACAACGGAAATGGTCAAAAACTTTGATAGTCAGTTATTTAACTATCAAAGGAAAACATGTGTAAACTATGGTCGTATTTCCAAATGGAAATCTTACCGATCAATCATCAATCAACTTTTTATCTTTTTAAATTAATTCATCATTAATATATTCAGTTACCCATTTCCATATCTCCATAAATTCTTATATTCTAAATTTAGAAAATATACCTTATTAACATTGGAAAACGTTTCCATTTCTTATTCAAGCTCAACTATCATTTCATGTCCAACAGTCTCTAACCCTAAATTAGTAAGAGAACGATTCTATAAGTATTAATCCCGAAGGCCGAAACCAACATCAGATCGATACCCCGGAAATCATCCAACTTAACTAATCTCTAGTCAGTTTCTAATTTCTTTAACTCTATTTCTTATCTTTTTATCAAATCATTGCTTACGAAACTCTCAAATTCAGTTTGTAAATCCTGTTCTTTTGTAAAACGTTGGTTATAACGATAACATTATGATCTCTACTTTCGATATAATCTAACTCCAAATTATACAGTTATTTCTTAAATTGAATAATAATAATTTATAAAATAAATAAATGAATCTTGATTTAAAAAAGGAAAGTAAATAGTACCTTCCTACATTCAATATAATTGAATCCTAATGTATAATTCTCTTTCGAATAAACTATATTAAATTTAACTCTATTTCGAATAACTAATTTCGATTAATACTTTTCAAATAACTAATTCGATTAACTCTTTTAGAAAAAATTAATTCGATTAACTCCTTTCGAATAACTAATTCGATTAACTCCTTTTTCAATTGATCTACCTTCGATTTAATTCTCTTTCGAATAACTAATATTCGATTAACTCTCTTCGACATTCACTGCTGGATTTACAATCCTAATTATCCCCGGATCATTATATTTAACTTATTTATAAACATTGTTTATAAATCACACTACTTGTTTTTATTATTAAACAAGTTATTTATTCCTAGCCATTTGAAATTTCATTTCTATTTGAATTCCTATTTCAAAAATCCGATCTTCTTTACAAATTTTTTTATTTTCAAAACATTTATTTTAATCCATTATTCATATTCAATATGAATAACATTTCTTCTATAATCTTCTTCTTTGCAAAAAATACTTGCCTTAATCCATTATTCATATTCAATATGAATAATATATTCTTTATATAATTAAAACAGTTTGGTTTCGTATTTAAAATATTATCTTATTTTAAATATTCTATTTATACTCTTATTTATAAAAAATTCATATAAAATCTTATTTTATATTCAAAACTTTAATAATTCCATTAATAAGTCTTGTTAACATTACGTTCATATTTAGTTTCAAATTTCGATGTTAAAATCTATTCTTACTAATCTATATAAGTTCTGACTTATATATTCCATTTATCCAATGATAAATATTTTACTTAATTTATAAAATATTATTTAAAAATTAAAATGCTTCATTTATCTGTTTAGTTCTTTATATAAGTTCAGACTTATATATATTTATTTATCAAATGATAAATATTTTCCTTAATTTAAAAACATTGTTTAAAAATCATTCTTCTCAATTTATTTGTTAAAAACATATTTCTATTTAATATCTATTTTAAACAAATCAATTCATATCTCTATTATAACTCGAAATCCCCTTTTTATAATTCTATTTTTTTTTCAAATATTTCCTTTTATAAAATCAGTTGATTTTATAAAATTCCTTTATCTCAATATTCATCTTGAAATCTCTCTTATAAAATCCCTTGATTTTATATAATAATTTATTTCAATATAAGCATTGAAATTTCCCTTTTTATAAAATCTGTTGATTTTAAATAATATTCTTATTTCAATATACACATTGAAATTTTCCCTTTTACATCCCAGGGTTTCTTATGGTATTTAAAATATCAAATGACAATGATCAATATCATCCAAATACGCATAATCTATAACAGATTATATACTCAGTTATATATCACAATGTATGAAAACAGTAAAATAAATGTTGAGGAATCTAGTTAGATCCCTCCAACCCGTTTCCCTGCATTCACAGATGTTAAACAATATAATATAACATCGATTTCATTTCAATATGAAATATTCTGATAAACATAATCAATATTTGATTAATGATATATATATATATCGTTATCTATAATTTTAACCAATAAATATGCAATTCAACCAAACAATCATCATACAGCAGTCAATCAACATTTAGCATTACTATAAGTACGTTATAAAAATATAAACTGATCAGAGTTAGTGAGTTTTACTCACATTGGACGATCATCGTTAAATAACGATAACTATCGGGTTGATTCAGACATACAATTTATTTTGCTATAAATTGTAACAAGCTCCAATTCAATCCCAGTCAGTGCCACTGCGTAGCCCTCGTCCACACGATCCCAACGGATCAGACCGTTCGAAATTCTGATAATGTATAATAATTTATGATATTTAGAATTTAATATACATTTAAATTAAATAAAACTTGGGTTTTTATTTTCTAATAGGCTTAACCCTATAAAACATCGGCCCACTCACCCTTACACAATCCCTGCCTGCGATTGCATCTTCTTCTTGATCAAAGGAAGACCCGCTGCTCCAATATCTGAAATGGCCATTTTCGAATGCTTCCTCCCCTAATAACTCGTTCTCCCCTTCACTAAAATTCCGGCAAATATACCAATTATTCACCACTTTCGATCTTCTTTCACTCCATACCACTAGCTTGTAATTCGAACTCACAATGAAGTTTCCATTGTTCGATGTCTAGTATTTATCCAAACCCTTAACTCCACGTTGACCGACACCCGGCGCCTCCCCATCCACCTAACGACTCCGTAAGCTCCACCATTCAACTCGCCTCACCATCCTACACCTTCCAGTCACCTCGAACTCTACTTCGACGTGCACTAGAGAACTCTGACCTGCTGGTGAAGTCGTGGCTTCCTCCAGTTCGCATCTCCCCTGTGATGACTGAAGTCGACCAAACCAATGACAATATCCTCCTCATCGCTACCTGAGTCCATCCAAGCACCTAGTTCATCCTTCGACATGACCAAGCTCGCCGGAACCCAATGCCAAGCCTCGCTGTGTAAAAAGAGGGCTACAAAAAGAATAGTCGAACCCAAAACAGAGCACGACAAAGTGAAGCTCTTGCTTATGTGATTCAGATGGATCCAAAGTTGCTCGATTCTTTTTGGTGTTTGATTTTAGACGATTTTTCAAACATACGATTTTGCTTGGGAAACTTTCCTGGTGGTTGCTTAATTTGTTTGACCATGAAAAATGAATTATAGGGTTTAAGTATTGGTATTTATAGACTAGAATAGCTTAGAAAGAAAGCTACTTATTTTATATTTATTTATATTTGATTATAAGCTTAATTTATCATTCAAAAATTCATACAATCACATATGCTATCCAATTTCAACGGAAAATGGACATGTAGTTACAGTTCGACATTACGGACCCAACGAAACTTGTTTTATCGAATTCCGACTTGGTTGTCTCACACAGTGCATTTTTAAAGGTCAAATTATATACTTCTTTTCACATTAAAATTTCGTACGGCCACATACCGGCTCCAAAAATCACAAACATTGGAATATAATAATAATTTAATATTCCGGATCCAACAAAATTAGCTTATTGAAAACGGAGGTCGTTTGCAAAACTGGCTATTTTTAAAACTCTTAATAAACCAATTTAAATATTAATATATTTAAAATCAATTAAATTTAATATTAATAAATTAATATTATCGCGTATATCCTAATATAATATCACATAGCTCCAAAATATTCCTATCTGAATTTATAACTCGTTATTTCAAATCCCGATTAAATCGATATTAAATAAATATATAAAAATCCTTTTATAATATAAATAAATCGATTTAAATTATAATGAATTCCATAGCGACTTTTTGGAAATTTGATTTGGACATAACTCAAAATCTGTACGACGAAATCCCGATTTTTCTCTTTCATTAGAAAAATATACTTCACCAGCTTCGAACATTTCTAGTTTCGTAGAAATCCGACTTAAAACGGATTCTATATATCGTTTAAAGTTCGGGTCGCCAAATTACGAACAGCCACGCCATTTCGACCTCGATTATAATTATAATATAAATTATATGTTCAACTTACATTTATAAATAAATTCGTTAATATAATTCAAATTCTAAACTGAATTAAATTAGTTAAATGATTCACTTCACACAATATTGCCAGTTCTACTATTTTTGATTATTTTAGAATTAAATATATTATTCTATTACTAATATTAATTAAATATTCAATATTATTTAATTCTAGTCATTATAAATTACCAAAACATTATTTAAATAATTAAATAAATTATTTATTATTCGTTAAAAATACAGGTCGTTATAGAATAACATTAACAGGAAGAAAACCAATCTCAAAATCCACCTAGGTAAATTATGTAACGTCCTAACCAAGACTATTCAGACATAATTAGCAATTAATCAGATAATTATGGGTTAATTTATTTAATTAAAAAAGGGTATTAGCTTATATGGGTTATTTTGATGCAGAGATGGTGTTTGGGTACAACTGAATCAATAAAACAGTGAAGAAGAATCAACCGATTTTTATTTGAAAATGTAATCGATTTTATACTAATTAATAAATAAGAGATATTAGTTGTTTAAATAATATATACATTTAGATAATATCTACACTAAACCGAGTATATCTGTACAGGGTGTAAGCAAAGCCTAACAGTTAGGCAAGGATGTTCGGAGACATTGTTTTCTAAATTCAAGTATGACTCAGCTTCAATATTTCACAAACTAGAAGAGTTGAGGGGTCTGTTTAACATAAAATGTTGGGCATCTTTTCAAACCAGAGCACGGTCTGTTCTTCAATCCTAACCAAAGTAATTTATATAATCTTTAAATAATATAACTAAAGTTAATTAATTGAATTAACATGTAAACAAGAAGGTGAATTTTTTACAGAGGCATTGAGCAGTGAAGTGCAACTAACATTGAACGATTTGAGGAAGCAGTCGACCGTGTTCTATTAAAAAAAAGTAATTATGGTATACAAATTATTAATTAGGGAATTTAATTAATATAATTAATATTTAACATGCGTATAACTGTATAATCATTTGTGACGTTATCAGAATTGAACCAGACAAGAGATACTGAAATCGTAAATACGAACACAAAATTTTGGAAGCTACTAGAATTATTGGTTGAATTAAACATATGTTTAATTTAACGGGAAACTGAATCGCTTTAGCGACAACGGAATTCGGCGAGTTAAACTCACTCAGTTTTTATTCCCGCTTATATTTCATATAAGTTGGATTTTTATTTTGTGAGCTATCATTGTAACAACCCGAATTTTAAAAATGTGTTAAAATCGTAAATCAAGGCAGAATTAAATTTTAAAATAAGAATAAGGGGAAACGGGTTGCGACATTGTGTTCATCTCGAAATTCTGCTTGGAAACGTGTCTGAGTTTGCGAGAATCGGAGTCCGTATGAGGGAGATATGACCCTCCGAAGTTTCAGGAATTTTCAGAATAAAAAACAGCTCGAAATTCGAATTCAAACCCCAGAACAGGCTGGGTGGGAAAATTCCCGCCCATGGACCAGGTCGACCTGGGGGTCGACCATAGTGTCGACCTCCCAGGGACCAGGTCGACCATAGTGTCGACCTGCCTCCCAAACCTGGTTTTTGAACCTGATGCATTCTGATGTATCTGACCTCGTTTTCTGTCCAGATTCGTCTGTCTAATCCTATTTAAACAGCCTCCTAGCCTCATTCTCTAAATTAAGATAAATTAAATTAAAAACGTGAAGATTATTTCTTGAATACTACGGCTAGGAATTGGGGATTTTCTTCTACAATCGAAGCAAGATTCAACGATTCAGCAATTCAACGACAAATTTCTAGACTTGACTTCTACATCTTTCTTAGACCACGATCTGTAAGTTCAAGTTACTTTTAGATAAAAGCTGTAAACTTAATATCCATGTTGTAAATTGGAATTGGATTGATGTATGATAATTGATTCATATCTATTCTTGTTCATCTTGGATCTTGACTTTCGTGAATATTGCTTTGGGCCTATTCATGTTGTAAATCAAACTCTTTCATGTCTATAACTTTAACGTGCCTATGACATTGAAACTATTGTTAATGGCCAAGGACTATGATTGTGAACATAAGACTATGCATATGCCTATGACTGTGAACATAAGACTATGCCTGGGAACATAAGACTATGCCTATGCCTATGACTGTTAACATAAGACTATGCCTATGACTGGGAACATAAGACTATGCCTATGACTGTGAACATAAGACTATGCCTATGCCTATGACGGTGAACATATGACTATTGCCTATGACTATGACAAGGACAATTGTGGCTAATCATGACTCTTGACTATGAGAATTATTACCTATGATTATGAACATAAGGCTATTATCTATGACCATGACTTTGAAACAATTACTGTTAATTTCCTATGACTATTTGCCTAGAACTATTTTCGAAAATTGTCCATGACTATTGCGATTGGTCGCTTATGGTTCTTGATTTTGAGATTTCTACCTATGACCATGACTATGACTATTGGGGTTAGTTGCCTAAGACTATTATAGTTGATTGTTCATGCCCATAGTTGAAACCCATGTTGTACACCGAATTTGCAGTTGTTGGATCTCATACCTAGGGTGTGACTTGCTTAGTTCGTTCGCTATTATGTACACTAAAACCATTGGATCCATTATCCTTGTATTTGGCTTGTTTTTGCATGCCTATTCTTTTATATCAACTTTTATCATGACTATCGCCTTATCTTGCTAGATTTGAAACCCTAGTGATGTTGTAACCAATTATCTCAAGTTATATCATGCTAGTCTTGTAATCCCTTTTATCGCTTTATGCTCATCCCTTTTGCCTATCATAGTTTTGATGTTATTCCCTTTATCTCGGGATTTGGATTTATTTGTAGTATAGATCGATTCATGTTTATGTGCGATGGGAATACGATTTGGGTAGATTAGGCAAAATAAGAATTGGTTATGAACATGAATTATGAAGTTGGTAATAGGCAAAAACTTGAAACATGAACATTGTTATAACTTGAATCTGGATATGGGCAAGAAACTTATCCTTGAAACTTGACATGAATTTAGACTCGAAACTTGAACCTGGACATGACACTTAAAATGAACTTGAAAATGGACAACTCGAGGTTGGGTTGAGTTTGCAGTGTAATTCTGCTCGGAACCGCCCGGCAAATCCAGTTACTGTAAACAATAGGATCCAATGTGGGTAGTTGGTCATATCGCGCTTGAAACCTGAGGCCAGACTAAGTTGTGATGTAATTCTGCCCGGAACCTCCCGGCATATCCAGTGACCACAACAACAAGTCTGATGTGATAGGTTGAGGTGCATTAATGAATTAATGCCACATGATAGGGTTAAATCATGAACCGCTTGAATATACTTAACCAATTTTACACGATGATTTGATAGGGTTAAGTCATGAACCGCTTGAATATACTTAACCAATTTGACAGGATGATTTGATAGGGTTAAGTCATGAACCACTAGAATATACTTGACCAATTTGACACGATTATTTGATATGGTTAAGTCATGAACCGCTTGAATATACTTAACCAATTTGACACGATGATTTGATAGGGTTAAGTCATGAACCGCTTGAATATACTTAACCAATTTGACACGATGATTTGATAGGGTTAAGTCATGAACCGCTTGAATATACTTAACCAATTTGACACGATGATTTGATAGGGTTGAGTCATGAACCGCTTGAATATACTTAACCAACTTGACAGATTATTCGTAGGGCTAAGTCATGAACTTGAACGACAATACTTAGCCAATTTGACATGACATGTAGACGCGTTTAGTCACGAACTTGAATGACAACACTTAACCAACTTGACATGCTAGATTGATGGGGTTAAGTCTCGAATTTAAATGACAACACTTAACCTACTGGACGGAAACCCTAGTTACACGGTCCTTTTCAGCAGTAACCCACTTGATGTATCACGGTACCCTGGAACTAGGCAGGGCGGGGCACGATTACCGGGCTAATTGTAAGCGACCAGAACGACGGCTGAGTTGGTGCGCCATGGTAGGTTCAGGCGGACTATGGTCGTGCATGTAACACCCCGAGTTTTTTGGTTAACAGTAAATTGATAAATTAAAATATACTTAATTCAAAACTTAAGAATTAAGGGAAACGGGTTACGCCATTGTGTTCGTCTCGAAATTCTGCTTGAGATAGAGTCCGAGTTTGCGTAAATCGGACTCCGTACGTAGGAGATATGACCTCTGGAAGTTTAAGAATTTATTTATAATTCAAACAGCTCGAAAATCGGATTCAAAATTCAAAAATAGGACCAGACCCGGGCTGGGCAGGAAAATTCCTGCCCAGTGCCCAGGTCGACCATAGGGTTGACCTGGTTGACCTAGGTCGACCATAGGGTCGACCTGGTTGTCCCAGGTCGACTATAGGGTCGACCTCCCCTGTCGACCTGGTCAGGTCTGGCTGGCCTGGTCTGTGTTCTAGTCGAAATTCTGAAGCCCTGTATGTCACTAGGGCTGACGTGTCGGCATTTGATTGGTTACTCTTGACATGTATGGCCTGGATTCCTTCTGGCTTCATCGAACGGCTCAAATCAACTTGAAACTCTATAAAAAGGACCAAAGACTCAACCTAATTCACAAATAAACCTAGAGCCGCCATGCTGCCGGGAGGGGATTGAGAAATAGCCATCAAGAGGAAAAGCTTGAGAGGTGAGCCAATTCAAGAAGAAACAAAAGTCTAATCTAATTTCTACGCAACGTTTTCTACTCCAAGGGAAAGCTTTGCAAATTCAAAATAACAGAAACCAGAAAACAAGTTTCAGCGCCCGT
This sequence comes from Allium sativum, assembly GCA_030737875.1. Lineage (NCBI taxonomy): Eukaryota > Viridiplantae > Streptophyta > Magnoliopsida > Asparagales > Amaryllidaceae > Allium > Allium sativum. Next base: position 1,033,550,443 of record CM060916.1, on the reverse strand, counting down.
TGTAAGTATAGTGGTTTTTCTGAATATGAATAGAAATTAAGATGTGATTTGATGTAAATGAAATTGGGGCTTTACTATTGTATAAATTTGTTGTAACTTCTGTGTATTGCGATGATTATGTCATATTTTGTATTGGGTGTTTGTGGCATAAATTGGTTGATGCGAGCCTATTGACATTTGTATATGAAAATAAGTATCACTTGCAAGTTTGTAGTAAAAACTAGAATTGACATCTTTATGTTATGTCGTTAACATGGTTAGCATACATTCTTTTTAGGCCTAAGCTGAGACTCATGTAAACATGTTCCAAGTTGAACCTTTTATGCCTACACGACTCAAAACCTTTGTATACATTATTATGTTTATTTGCAAGTGATAATGGGGTTTATGCAAGTACCTTTTGGTTACACAAATTATACTAGTTTCATGTTGAAATAGGCTACTTGATGTAAAGTTAGTTTACACCTTTGGGTTATGTCAAAAAGTGGACATCTTTATGCTAGTTTGGTGTTTGACATTATGCCTAGTTATATGTGTATAAAACCATGTTTAAACAAGTCTAAAAGTACGCCAATTCATGTGACACAAATTTAGTTATATCCTTATTGAATGCAAGTTCACATGACCCACAATCTATGTTAGTGAAAACGCTATGTTGCAAGTTCATGCGCCACGCACTTTTATGTATTCTAGAACAATTCATGATTCCGTGCTTCCCCTTTTTATGTTTATGAGTTGGGCTGAAATGTTAAGCTCAACATATGTTATAATGCTACGAACGTACAAACGGGGCAAACAAACATTGTGTTTAAAATAAAATACATGTATTGGCATGTTTGACACATGCCATTGACTAGTGACATTTAAAGCGATATAAATTGTTATACCCAAAATTAGTGAATTTGGATAATTGGGCCATTAACATTTACATATAAAAATGATAAGTGACAAATATGTAAATTTAGACAATACGAATATGCTTAACCCGAGGTTGGATTGAGTTGTGATGTAAACCTGCCCGGACCCGCCCGACTGTCCAGTAATCACAACAATACCTATCCAATGTGAGAGGTTAAGGCATTGAGCCCAATAAGGACCCGAGGTTAGACTGAGTTGTGGCGTAAGACTGCCCGGAATCGACCGGCATATAGGCAGCCATAACAATACTTGTCTAATGTGAGTGGTTGGTGCTTTAATAAGACAATTAAAGCTAAGTAAGGATTGGTAGGGTTAAGTTAACTAAAACACTTAACCAACTTAACATGTTAACAAGACAAGACTTATAGGGGTTAAGTAACTGAGAAAACACTTAACCAATTTAACATGTTAACTAGACTAGAAGGTGAGGTTAAGTAAAGTTAATACACTTAACCAACTTAACATATTAACTAGACTAGAGGGTGAGGTTAAGTAAATTCAGGACACTTAACCGTTATAACCTGATAATTAGATAAGTGAGTGAGGTTAAGTAAATTTTGAATACTTAACCATTATAACACGTTAGCTAGATAAGTGGGCAAGGTTAAGTAAATACACTTAGCCAATTTAATATGTTAACTGGTCTAGAGGGTAGGGTTAAGTAAACTTAGAACACTTAACCATCATAGTGTGATAAATTGAACAGGGTTAAGTTGAAACATGAAGGGACAATACTTAACCACTAGAACATGTTAATTAAACAGATGTTAGGGTTAAGTTAACCAAGAGAACACTTAACCGCTTTGGCATGTTAGTTAAACAGAAGGGGCAGGGTTAAGTAAGAGGGAACACTTAACCAATACATGGTGAAGGGGTGGGGTTAAGTAATAAGAAATACTTAACCAGTATAACTTGATTTGTGGTAGGGTTAAGTCAACATGAACTACTGATAACACTTAATCAGTTTATCATGACAAATGAATGGGTTAAGATAACTTGAATTGACTAATGATACTTAACCAATCCAACTTGACGAGAAAGAGACTAAGTAGTAAACCTTAGTTAAAAGGACTAAGTTGTAAACCTTAGTTAAGAAAACGATGGTTCGGGGACTAAGTAGTAAACCTTAGTTAAAGGAACTAAGTAGTAAACCTTAGTACGACACGAGAAGGAGCGAACGTCCATCTGATCTTAAAGAAGGCTCCAACGAATTGGGTTACGAAGCCCGAGGCTTCGAAGGGACGTGAGGGTACTCTTGGTATCCCTCTGTGAGAATGCAGATGATCTGCCTGGGCTCACAGAGGTTAAGGTCTGCGTTAGAAGAACCAAGTGTATGCCTTGGTTGCAATATAAGGCAACCTAAAGACTAGGATGGACCAACGTGATTCGACGGGACAAATGGCCCTGTGATAGCGACCCGTCGTCTACCTACCATCTTGTGTCAGTCGAGATACGTATGCGGAAAGGCAGAGAACTCCCAACAGACCATATACTTTCTATCTAATTATGGGTGAGGTTGGCCAATAGGAAAGTGGGGCATAGGTGACAGGAGTATAGTTCTCGTTCTTGATTTTCTTGGATTGTCTTTCACTAGTTGAGGGAGGGGTCAGGTGGGACCATAGCCACTGGAAAAACAGACCTTAGCATCTGCATCGATAGATATCTGAAAGCTCCCGACCGAGTTCCGTGTTTCTAGAATAGCCCTGCCATGGGACTCGGGTCGCACATTTCAGGACATGTGCATCTAGACAGCGATAAACGATTCGCGACACATACGTGGGGAAAGTCTAGGAACATATACCACTCTAGGTAGTGTGTCTTAGACTAGGGGCATCATTTGACTGGTAGCATAATCCCTAGTTGGAACTAGGTGGCATAAATCCTGAATCCGAGAAGTATTAGATAAGTCGCATAAACCCTAGTTGAATCTAGGAAGCGCTCGATAAGAAAACCCTAGATTATATCTAGGTAATAAATAATAGATGTATACCTAAAGGCAACCGCAATTACAGGGATTGGGATCACGTTATCATCTTTATACAGATTACTAGTTGGGATACTAGTTAGGTGGTGCAGAGATTAGTATGGGGTACGATAGAAATTTCGGTCCTAACCGCTTTAACTTAGTTTATGGTATTTTCCCATTTTCAGTTTATGCCTGTCATGTCCTTCTTCCTTATTCATATACCGAAGTACCACTAGACTTACCAGGCTTTATGTCTGACTCTATGTTTTCTTTCGTCTTCTTTTCTTCCGTTCCCCCTTAGGTAGTCAGGGAGAGAATAGCTCAGATTTGTATGGACCTGTTACTCTTTCCGAGCTTGAAGACTCTTGGATGTGCTGCTTTAGATTCTCTTTTCCACCGCTATGGATGGCTAATGTTTTATTGGGGAATATCATTGTATATTTATGCTTCTTTATTTTGTTAAATAAGATAGATACTTTGTTGTTGTAAAACAATCTTTGTACAAGCTGTTTGTAAATGAAATAAAGTTTTATTCACTTTTCCGCTGCTTTATTTATCTGTTTTGTAATTTATCTACATCTTTTACCTATAATACTTCACAGAACTTAGTGCATTCCCTTTGTGAGTGACACTAACGGATGTGGGGTGTTACAGTGCACGTAGTCCGGAGTTGAAAAAGCAGGCATTGGGCACCAGTAGGTTTACACTGTGCGTGCTTGATTCGTGTTGGTGGTTGGCACCCTAGGGCTTGATACACCCTATGGTGGACCTAGCACATGTGACTACATTCGTGATAGGGCCGTATGACACAGACACATAACGAGCTAGAACTTGTAGGGAGCCGATCGATTAATAGATCATTTCGTGGGACTAAGTAATGGGTCATTTCATGATATTGGGCAAGGGATCATTTCATAGTTAATACATGACACAGGTTGGGTTACTAGTACAGATGGTAAAGGCCCATTTCTGTTTCTATTTCCGTTTTCTGTTTATACATTAGGATAACTCCTAATTCTGTTATACTAGTACTGGTGCAGAGAATGTTAAACATGCGATTCTATACGTAGTTTATCTGGTTAGCACAGTTTATCTTGTTACCATAGTTTATCTGTTTAGCACAGTTTATCTTGTTACCGTAGTTTATCTGGTTAGCACAGTTTATCTTGTTACCATAGTTTATCTGGTTAGCACAGTTTATCTTGTTACCGTAGTTTATCTGGTTAGCATAGTTTATCTTAGTTTATCTTGTTATCTTAGTTTAACTTGCCCATCTTGTCATCATCCTTATGTTTACTTTCAGTTTATACATGCATGTTATCTTTACTTGTTTCTATGCTGAAAATCACTAGGACTTACCAGTCTTTATGACTAACCCATTTTCTTTCGCCCCTTTTTCTTCCCCCCCCCCCAGGTTCTTAGGGAGGAAACACTACTTAGTTTGGACTTCTTTCTACTTCAAGATCATCATATATGGCTTGGACCTTTCTTGGCTATGGTTGCTTTACTGTTTTACTTGGGGAATGACTTATGACTATGGATTTATGCTTCTTTACTATTGCAAGACAGATTTCGATGTAATGGATTTAATGGCATTTTGATGTAAAAGGCCTTAGACCTTTCTAGATTTTTAAAGCAATGAAATTTGGTTCTTCTTCCGCTGTTTTATATGTTCTGTCTTGTAATATTTATTTGTATGTTTACCTAGATAATGCTCCACCAAAGCTAGTGCATTCCCTTTGTGAGTGACCCTAGCGGAGGTGAGGTGTTACATTTGGTATCAGAGCAGAAGGTTACCAGACTGGGCAAAAGCTTTTAAAAACCTTCTGAAATTACTTTCAAAACGTTACAAAGAAGCATTTTTCTAAGAAAAGTTTTGTTTTACGAAAGGCATATTGCCCAAAGCCATATGCACTATCTTTTGATTCTCTCGTTGAGTCTTTTCTCTCTTTCTTTTTCACCATAGTCTTGTAGGCGTGTGTCGGAGGGCAAAGGAGTGCCCAACCTCCATCTGTAGCCGCAGTAGTTTTACTTGCGACTAATCTTATTTAAAGCTTTGTAGGGTTGTCGTGCGATGGAGGTAGCTTTCTAGAGACTTGTCAACAAACTATACAAGGATAGCAAGAACGAGACAAGCCTAAGGAAGAGAAACTTGTTGATATGGCTTAATCCACGAAGGAGGTAAAGGTGAAAGGAAAGAGGACAAAGTAAAAGAACAATAAAACCCATGACAAGAGAGAGTATCTTTAGTATGGTAAAAAGGGACATGTAGTTAACTATTAGAGGACAAGGACAAGGGAAAAAGGACAAGATCGTCGAGAGGGCAATTGTATGCTCTCACTACTAGCGTACCTAAGAAGAGGTGGTAACGTTTCTGTTAAAAGTTTAGCTTTTCTTTTCTATCATACCATGGGAAAATTGTTTTTGTACATCGCATCCTTTTAATTTTGCTTTGATAGTTCAGTCTCTGCACCTTAGTACTAGCGTAGTAGAGGGTCCCATTTTTGTCTCAAATCCTGTTGGGGAATCGGCTCATTTATTCATGACTTGTTTGGATTTGAGAATGTCTATGCTAAGTGTTGAGTATAGAAGTAACACTTATGTTTTTGGGATATGGGTTGTTTCTAGGGATGGAGTGGTTATCTAGAAATGATACCATTCTCGAGTATGAAAAGAGGGTAGTTATACTCTTGACTTGCCTCGGTAATACCCTCGAAGTCTAGTGTAACCCTTAGGATTCTACCATGCTTGGTTACCTAGAATCTCTTAATACATTTGTTGATCCCGAGTAGTGTTCTCCACTAAGGTGGATGGTTTATCTCGCTTATGCATGAGTTATAGAAAATCACCTTAGTAAGTACGCTTGGCAACATGGTTGGCATTTGTTTATTTTCAATAATTCATTTATGTTGAATACCTTCTAGTAAGTGAACGAGATCCGAGATTCACTAGTGAATTTTGGAGAGCTTGCATGAAACCATGAGTACGCAGTTATGTTTAAGCCGAGTATACTAGAAAAAGAATAAGTGAAAGTGGAACGAGAGGCGACAGTGAAATGAGTTCCAACTCATATTTTGGAAATAGGAATTAAGAAGCTACGAAATTGTGAAGCTAAAGACGGTCAAAGCACAATGGAGTTAAGCTCAAGGAAATGCGACTTAGAAGATTGAAGACTAGAGACGCGCATCATATCTCTTTTTAAGAGTATATCCTTGATCCCTCTTTTCCTGTAGAGCTTACTTGTATGCTATCTTTTAACTATAACCTCTCGGTCCTATTCTCAATCCTATTCTGTTGCAAAACCCCATAGGGATCATCTATTAGTAATACATGTTGGAGCTTGAGGGTGTCCATTGGGTTGAGTAATTCTTTGGGTGTCAGCCTGATGTTGATTTCGGTCTTCGGGCGGGTGCTTAGGGAGTTCTTCTCCTAATCAGTATATACGTGACATAGATTTCCAGTTTTGACATTGCCTAATGGGCACAAAATTTTTACTTGCTTCTATCGTTCAATTATATCTTTAGGTAGGAACAATTGGGTGTAAACATGTGCTTGAAACATGTTACGGTTGATGTTTGCAAATGGTTGCTAGTGGTCGCAAGTGGTTGCTCGTGGTTGCATAACACACATTAGGCACTAGATCGGCTCAGATACATTTTCATATTGCATATGCATGAGTGTTTATACTTGTTTATGGATGAAATTGAACGTGTTATCATGTGGATGTTGCATATGGATGGATGTTGGTGCACACATATAGCGTTTATGTGACTAGGACTATTTGCATACATGTTGGATTCATGGCACTAAACATATTTTGCATTAAGAAGATCAGTCAGGCCCGATCATTTGCATTAGACAAGGAACATATACACACACTTCTTGCATATGTTCATACAACATTAGAAATCTCTTAAGGACAATGGTTGCTTGTGGATGATGGTTGAGTAGATGGTTGATTGGATGATAGGATGCATTCTTCTTAACCTGAAGATTTCGGGGACGAAATCCTTTAAGGAGGAGAGAATGTAACAACCCGAATTTTAATAATGTGTTAAAACCACAAATCAAGGCAGAATTAAATTTTAAAATAAGAATCAGGGGAAATAGGTTGCACCATTGTGTTCGTCTCGAAATTCTGCTTGGTAACGAGTTCGAGTTTGCGAGAATCGGAGTCTGTATGAGGGAGATATGACCCTCCGAAGTTTCAGGAATTTTCAGAATCAAAAACAGCTCGTAATTCGAATTCGAAATTCGAATTCAAACCCCAGAACAGGCTGGGCGGGAAAATTCCCGCCCATGGACCAGGTCGACCATAGTGTCGACCTCCCAGGGACCAGGTCGACCATAGTGTCGACCTGGGGGTCGACCTGCCTCCCGAACCTGGTTTTTGAACCTGATGCATTCTGATGTATCTGACCTCGTTTTCTGTCCAGATTCATCTGCCTAATCCTATTTAAACAGCCTCCTAGCCTCATTCTCTTTACACCATTCTTCTCTAACCTTATGCTGCTCAAACTCTTGATGATCATGGCTTCTTCTTCTTTCTCTAAATTAAGATAAATTAAATTAAAAACGTGAAGATTATTTCTTGAAGGCTACGGCTAGGAATTGGGGATTTTCTTCTACGATCAAAGCAAGATTCATCGATTCAGCAATTCAACGAAAAATTTCTAGACTTGACTTCTACATCTTTCTTAGACCACGATCTGTAAGTTCAAGTTACTTCTAGATAAAAGCTATAAACTTAATATCCACATTGTAAATTGGAATTGGATCTATGTATGATAATTGATTCATATCTATTCTTGTTCATCTTGGATCTTGACTTTCGTGAATATTGCTTTGGGCCTATTCATGTTGTAAATCAAACTCTTTCATGTCTATAACTTTAACATGCCAATGACTTTGAAACTATTATTAATGGCCAAGGACTATGATTGTGAACATAAGACTATGCCTATGCCTATGATTGTGAACATAAGACTATGCCTATGACTGGGAACATAAGACTATGCCTATTCCTATGACTGTGAACATAAGACTATGCCTATGACTGGGAATATAAGAATATTCATATGCCTATGACTGTGAACATAAGACTATGCCTATAACTGGGAACATAAGACTATGCCTATGCCTATGACTGTGAACATAAGACTATGCCTATGCCTATGATGGTGAACATAAGACTATTGCCTATGACTATGACAAGGACAATTGTTGATAATCATGACTCTTGACTATGAGAATTATTACCTATGATTATGAACATAAGGCTATTATCTATGATCATGACTTTGAAACTATTACTATTAATTTCCTATGACTATTTGCCTAGAACTATTTTGGATAATTATCCATGATTATTGCGATTGGTCGCTTATGGTTCTTGATTATGAGATTTCTACCTATGACCATGACTATGACTATTGGGGTTAGTTGCCTAAGACTATTATAGTTGATTGTTCATGCCCATAGTTGAAACCCATGTTGTACACCGAATTTGCAGTTGTTGGATCTCATACCTAGGGTGTGACTTGCTTAGTTCGTTCGCTATTATGTACACTAAAACCATTGGATCCATTATCCTTGTATTTGGCTTGCTTTTGCATGCCTATTCTTTTATATCAACTTTTATCATGACTATCGCCTTATCTTGCTAGATTTGAAACCCTAGTGATGTTGTAACCAATTATCTCAAGTTATTTCATGCTAGTCTTGTAATCCTTTTTATCGCCTTATGCTCGTCCCTTTTGCTTATCATAGTTTTGATGTTATTCCCTTTATCTCGGGATTTGGATTTATTTGTATTATAGATCGATTCATGTTTATGTGCGATGGGAATACGATTTGGGTAGATTAGGCAAAACAGGAATTGGTTATGAACATGAATTATGAACTTGGTAATAGGCAAAAACTTGAAACATGAACATTGTTATAGCTTGAATCTGGATATGGGCATGAAACTTATCCTTGAAACTTGACATGAATTTAGACTCGAAACTTGAACCTGGACATGACACTTAGAATGAACTTGAAAATGGCCAACTCGAGGTTGGGTTGAGTTTGCAGTGTAATTCTGCCCGGAACCGCCCGGCAAATCCAGTTACTGTAAACAATAGGATCCAATGTGGGTAGTTGGTCATATCGCGCTTGAAACCTGAGGTCAGACTGAGTTGTGGTGTAACTCTGCCCGGAACCACCCGGCATATCCAGTGACCACAACAACAAGTCTGTTGTGATAGGTTGAGGTGCATTAATGAATTAATGCCACATGATAGGGTTAAGTCATGAACCGCTTGAATATACTTAACCAATTTGACACGATGATTTGATAGGGTTAAGTCATGAACCGCTTGAATATACTTAACCAATTTGACACGATGATTTGATAGGGTTAAGTCATGAACCGCTTGAATATACTTAACCAATTTGGCATGATGATTTGATAGGGTTAAGTCATGAACCGCTTGAATATACTTAACTAATTTGACACGATGATTTGATAGGGTTAAGTCATGAACCGCTTGAATATACTTAACCAATTTGACACGATGATTTGATAGGGTTGAGTCATGAACCGCTTGAATATACTTAACCAATTTGGCACGATGATTTGATAGGGTTGAGTCATGAACCGCTTGAATATACTTAACTAACTTGACAGATGATTCTTAGGGCTAAGTCATGAACTTGAACGACAACACTTAGCCAATTTAACATGACACGTAGGCGGGTTAAGTCACAAACTTGAATGACAACACTTAACCAACTTGACATGCTAGACTGATGGGGTTAAGTCTCGAATTTAAATGACAACACTTAACCTACTGGACTGATGGTAAGCGACCAGAACGATGGCTGAGTTGGTGCGCCATTGTAGGTTCAGGCGGACTATGGTCGTGCACGTAGTCCGGAGTTGAAAAAGCAGGCATTGGGCACCGGTAGGTTTACACAGTGCGTGCTTGATTCGTGTCGGTGGTTGGTACTCTAGGGCTTGATACACCCTCTAGTGGACCTAGCACAGGTGACTACATTCGTGATAGGGCCATATGACACAGACACATGATGAGCTAGAACTTATAGGGAGACGATCGATTAATAGATCGTTTCGTGGGACCAAGTAATGGGTCATTTCATGATATTGGGCAAGGGATCATTTCATAGTTAATACATGACACGGGTTGGGTTACTAGTACAGATGGTAAAGGCCCATTTCTGTTTCTGTTTCCGTTTCTGTTTAGACATTAGGATAACACCTAATTCTTTTATACTAGTACTGGTGCAGAGAATGTTAAACATGCGATGCTATACGTAGTTTATCTGGTTAGGACTGTTTATCTTGTCACTGTAGTTTATCTTGTTAGCACAGTTTATCTTGTTACCGTAGTTTATCTGGTTAGCATAGTTTATCTTGTTATCTTAGTTTAACTTGCCTATCTTGTCATCGTCCTTATGTTTACTTTCAGTTTATACATGTCATGTTATCTTTACTTGTTTCTATGCTGAAAGTCACTAGGACTTACCAGTCTTTATGACTGACCCGTTTTCTTTTGCCCCTTTTTCTTCCGTCCCCCCCCCCCCCCAGGTTCTCAGGGAGGAAACACTACTACTTAGTTTGGACCTATTTCTGCTTCAAGATCATCATATATGGCTTGGACCTTTCTTGGCTATGGTTGCATTACTGTTTTACTTGGGGAATGACTTATGACTATGGTTTTATGCTTCTTTACTATTGCAAGACAAATTTCGATGTAATGGATTTAATGGCATTTTGATGTAAAAGGCTTTAGACCTTTCTAGATTTTTAAAGCAATGAAATTTATTTCTTCTTCCGTTGTTTTATATGTTCTGTCTTGTAATATTTCTGTGTATGTTTACCTAGATAATGCTCCACCAAAGCTAGTGCATCCCCTTTGTGAGTGACCCTAGCGTTGGTGAGGTGTTACAATCATTGTTTATTGTTTGTGTGTGTTAAATGTTTACATATATATTGTCTGAATTGGTTGAATTGCATGTTAGTTAAATTTAAATGGAAAACCAATTGTTATTTTAACAATTATTCCCCAAACGAGGTAACTTACCTTGTTGGTCACGGTTATAAAATAACCGTGTTTTGAAATTTAATGGATTGTTTGAATTGTCTGAATTGTTTTGCTAGTATTAAAAAAATTAGTTGATATTAAATTGTTGTTATTTTACTATTATAGAAACAACCAGTAAAATTGAATTGAATGATATCATATGAAGTAACCCAATTTGATGCAGAGAAGAACGGGTTGTAGGGATCCAACCGGATTGCTCAATATACTAGATGTTATTTGTTTTCATATTATCATTATATGAACTGTTTAAAGCCATCTGTTTGAATGAATGATTTGATTGTGACCGTTGACCTGAAATTCAACAATCATTTTATTTTAACCCATGGGCAGTGTCGGTTGAGTAATTGGAAGCAGTTGGCCTATAAATCAATCATTTTGAAATAGTGATTTACCGTTAGGTAAATCGATAAAAATAAAGTTATGAAACTTATTTTATATTTGAATATAGATTTTTAAATATATTATTTAAAATGAAGTTTATAAAAAGGGAAATCAGCCGTGTGTGAAGCACGTGCGTCATCTTAATTAATGTAACGATTTATAACTGAAATTAATTATTTTTAATAAATAATTAAAATGGGATTATATTATTATTTATTTAATGTTAATTGAAGTAAATGAGATTATTTAAATTAATTTATTAACTAATTTAAATAAAGAGACGAGTTTAATTTGATCATGAGTTAATCATGTTCTAGAGTTGACCAAGTCAAATGTTTTAATTGAAACTGATTATTTGATTAAATTAGTTTGGGATAATTAGAAATGGAATAATTAAGAATATAGTTGTTTAACTTAAATAAGATTTCAAAAAGGAATTTTAATACTAATTCTAGTTAATGACGAAGTAAATTATTATTTTAATAATAATTTAAATAATTATTTCTTAAATGAAATAAATTTAAGTAAGTAACCGATTTTGAAATGGAATATGGTTGAGGTTTGAAAAGAGGTTATGAAACTGAGTTTATAATGAAGTTATAAAAGAGATTTAAATGAATACGATTACTTAAGTAGAAGAAACAAGATAAAGAGGGGGTTTATCTTAAACTTGAGATTTTATAAACAAGGTTTATAAGAAGAAATGAGGTGTCAAAGTGTTAATTTGAATTTTGCAGTACTTAAAAATGAATTAAGATAAATGGGATTGAAATGAAATTTTGGGAGAGGAAAATGGATTAGTAAAAGTGATTTGTATTGGGTTTAGTAAAAGCAGTCTTTAAGCAAATATAACGTTTTAAACAAATGTTGACTTAACATTTGAATTAAAAGGAAATGAAGAAAAGGATTTTATATTAAACTGGAGGTTTATAAACAAGGTTTATAAGAAGAGTATGGAGTTAAAACGTTAAGATGATATTAAGTAATATGAATTGAAACCAGATTTAAGAGCAAAATAGTTAAATGGTTTGAAAATAAAATAATATGAAGTTAAGATAAGGACTTTCTTGAAATAAAGGAAGTAAAGGAAATTTTGGAAAATTATAGTGATATTTTCAAAGTTTAAGAAAATAAAAAGTGAAGTGTTGAAATGACTTTCTTCTAAAAGAGAAGTGTTGGATTTGTTTCCAAGTGATGAATTAAAGGAGATTCGTAACATTAGTCTACGAATGATAAGTTAAATTGATTTTCCCAATTATAAGAAATGAGTAATGATATAGGAATTGTTTTGAAAATGATAAAAGAATTGAGTATTGGATATGATTATAGAAAATATTAAAATAAATTAGTGTTGAAACTATCTTATGTCAAATAAGAAGGGAATAGCTATATTCGTAATATCAATATATTTTAAGAGTTTTTAATTAACATTTGTTAGTTGTTTTAATTAAAAAGGCCAAATAATGCCGAGTACTGAACCAGTAACCCATTTTATTGTCATGTTTATTTATTTGATAGTTAAGTAACCAACTATCGAATTTGGCCAATACGATTGTTGGTATGGAAAGATCGGGATCGAATTTATATTCGAAAACCATTCCGGACTAACAAATACGTGAAGATAATTGAAGATGGAGAATTGATGACCGTGGATCTTCATAAGTGGAAGAACTACTCGTTGAAGTTCTCTGGTTAAGATCCCAGAGATATTTCAGCAGTGATTCTGTTGTGGTTGGAATCTTCGGATTGCAAGGACTACTCGCTACTGATCCATAGGGTAATTCAAGGATGTGGCAGGAGAGTGCCTTCAGTTTGTCTAGTCCCAGGACAACTCATATGGAAGAATGTATGATAGAGTATTTCCAAAAGATTACGTATATTGATCTCTTCAAATGTACTTTTGTTGGTGGTTGAAGAATTCGTTCTTTTTGCATAAATACCCTGAGTATTTTTGTGGACGTCAATTAATGATTTTCTGGCGGATCTGACAATGTGGCATTCAAAGTGAATGGTGGCCAGATGTTCTAAAATAATAATTAAGGAAATTTATTAATTATTAATTATGACCTCAAGCCTCTTCAAACGGGAAATGGTATAAAATCAGGTCGGTCGCATTTCTATGTGGGTTGCACCCATCAAAATGGAATATTCATTACCCGGTCTAGAGAAATCAAATGCCTTCGGATGTCCGTTTTATTTTTATTTGTATGATATCGATTTGGTTGGCTGACCCCCAACCGTTGTAACGATATATTCGGTACTCTCAAGCGAAGTGATGGGCCAGTCATGTTTAGCCGGGGTTGCAAGAAGTTCTTACTGAATCCCTAATGTATTCATCTCCAGAGGTACATTATCGGACGGTGGTCCCATACCTTGCCACAGTTGGAAATCCATTCTCCAATAAGCGCCCGCGGTTTTGATTATATACTATGTATGTGGAGCGTAAGATGCAAGCATTCTGCTAGATTGCTATTTATTTGATATTAGACATTACAATATCAGACTATATATGATTCAAAAATATTCTGGGTTATCGTAAGGTAAAAACTGTCCGTATTTATGTGTGGATTTGGTCTTATGATTATCCTTTTTTTCAAAAGGATTTTGACGTTAAAATCAAGTTGGATGTTACCCATAAACTTAGTGTGTTTTTCTCACTCTGGTTCACCAGATCGACCTGGCGTTTGCAATGCTCGGGTTAGACCTGGGTGTACTGGTTCAGGTTATCGAATACAGTGAAGAAATGAGCTGGAAGAGTCCAGACGTATGATATATATTTATTCTGCTGTGTATTGCATATGAGGACATACCATTATAACTGTCCAGATGTGTTGACGTACTCTGATGATTGTAAGTATTTTTAAAAGCTATTAGTAAAGATTTAATTCTATATTATATTTTGTTCCGCTGCGATGTGAGACTATGTGTTGTGTTCTTTTTCTTCTATTTTAATATTTCTTTCTTTCTTATCTCACACTCTATATTCTTTCAATAACGATTCGGTATTTTCGATACTTGAATAGCTAACATGGTATTCTATGTCAATTCTCGGGGTTGAAAATATGTCGGGCCGTTACAGTGGTATCAGAGCAATGGCTTAGTAATAACCTAGGCTCTACGGTATAACTCGATAGACATAGGATTTGTAATATCCTAGATTGAGTTGAGTGTATATATGAGAGTGTGTATTTGTAAATTTTATATACCAATGTTTTGTATTGTGTTTGTTAATCGGTTCAAGTGTTGAGAAGCATTGAACTGACAATGGATACGATATTGTTTTGTAAAGTGGGTAAATGCAATAATTTTACCCGAATTATATTTTTGTATAGAAAAGAAATAATTTTATCTAATTATTTTAATATTGGTTTATTTGTTTGTTTCTTTGATTTGTATGAAATTCAAATTTGATTTGGAATTTGAAATGGTAATTCCAATATGAAATTAGTAAGTAAAATTGAATGAATTAGAATTTAAACTAAAAATTAGTTAAATGAAATTTGAAGGGAAATTGAATGATTTTTGAAATAAATCAGAATTTTGATTGTTCATGAAAGTAAACTAATTTTGAAAATAAATTTGTAAATTGAATATGAATTCGGATTAACTTGGTTAAGTAAACGAGTTAGTGAATAAAATTCGAAATTGGAAGTCAATTTGTTGTAAATTAATTATTTTGGAGGTATGTCAAACCAAAGTAAATATTGATAATGATTGAATGGTAATTAATCGAGTATTAATCGATGGGTATTAATATATAAACCAAAGGGAAGAAAACCAAGTTGATATTAATGTTATATATATACTGAGTTAATAAAAAGTTGGATTGTTTGTTTATACTGGTTGTGCATTGATTGCTAATTGTATGTTCAATTGGTTGAATAGAATTCATTAATGGTTTAATAATAGTAATATGAATTAAAGGCTAAGAAACAAACTCATGTATTAGATTGGAATGGAATCACATATGAATTGAAGACTGAATTATTTAACCCTTATTTGGCGTTGGAATTTGTGAATTATACATGATGATAAATGAATGTTATTTCGAATTTCATGTGAATGTTACTTATATGTTGAACTGAGTTGAGTACTGGTAGCCGAAAGCTATGGGGATATATTTTGATCGCAATAAATTGAGTAATATACTCAATAGCGCCCGCATAAGATACACCTAAGCGAAAATACGAATTTTTGGGTTTAGAATTTTATTTTCGGACTGTGTGGTCGATGTATATATATTATTTGTTCTTGCGATATCGCAGATGTCAGTCCGTACGGGGGAGACTCTGCCAAAATTTTCCGGTAATTAAAGGAGTTAGAAAATTTTCGATATTTTTGAAAATTTATAATGATAATAGTGAATTGGTTTTTGATCTTAAAATTAATTAGGTTTTAAATTAAATGGGTTGTAACATTTTTCTTACCTTAGTAATTTCGGGGACGAAATTCTATT
This sequence comes from Allium sativum, assembly GCA_030737875.1. Lineage (NCBI taxonomy): Eukaryota > Viridiplantae > Streptophyta > Magnoliopsida > Asparagales > Amaryllidaceae > Allium > Allium sativum. Next base: position 1,033,534,614 of record CM060916.1, on the reverse strand, counting down.
AAGGGGGAAGATTGTAATGTCCCGTATTTTTGGTTTTTTAGTCAAATATTTAATATATTTTATTATTTTAAACATTATATTTGCAATATTAATCGATTTTAATATTGAATTCGCTTATTAAAACGAAATTTGAACATTAATTTATATTTAAATTATAAATGAGCTTGAAATGGCGCGGTAGTTCGAAATTTGCGATTTGAACTTTAATTGGATATACCGTATCCAATATAAGATGGAATTCTATGAAACAAGAAACGTTAGAATCTTATTGATAATAATTTTCATATGAAAGAGAAAAATTCAGATTTCATGTTATAGACTGTTAGTTATGTCCAATTCAATTTTTAAAATAGTCGTTATGGAAATCGTTGTTAAAATATAACGTTTATTTAATATATTTAAAGGGGAAATTTAAATCGTTTAACTCGAAATTGACGATATTGAGTTGTATAATTTATACTGGAAGTTGTATATATATTCTAGTTGGATATATACATTGAAAATAATTTATTATTATTTAATTGAATTTATTTGAAATTTATATAATATTTTATTTGATATTATATAAGCGTAAAAATTAGCCATTTTTGAAAACGGTCTCTGTTTTTTTTATGAAATTAGTTTTATTGGAATCATATCGTTAAATTATTGTAAGAAAATCAAATTTCGTCGCAAACCGATGTCATATGTGACTTCGGTGGCCAAAAATGTCTCTATTTCTATTTAATTGTTTACATAATTTAGATGGGGGTAACTTTTAACGAATAAACGAATGGCCAAACGAACTCCAAATTTAACGAAACAAGATTCATTGGATCCATTAGGAAGAGGTCTAGTAAAATATCAAGGTCTCATATTTGTTGAATTTTTCTGTACTTATAGGAATTTAAACGCTTGATTTTTCATCGATATTTATAAAGGAATTTTCACAAACAAACTCGGAATTTGACGAAACCTATCCCATTGGGTCTGGAATATTTTTTTCAATGCTAAAATTACATATTTTTTTGTGAAAAATGGAGATTGTGTGTGGTGGTTAAATAGATTAATTCGCGATGAAGTTATGTATATTAAAATAATAATTTATTTGCTTCCATCTTTATAAATTAGTTCTGAACCGCCTAATTTTTTCCAGTACGCTTCGTTGCAAATGTTCTGCTCATTCTATTCATACACGTACAGCTATACTTAACAGTGTGTACCTATTTCCTTCTCCATCAAGTATTCATGCACCATCCAATCAAAAGCAGGTCTATGAGACGATACATACACAGCTAATACACCCTATCCTATTTGTAAAGAAAGGCGTTGATTCTATCCTTTGGTTTGCTCCTATAAATAAAAAAACAGCACCCTCATCTTTTTATTTCACCAAGCAAGAACCCATACTCTCCTCTCGTCTAAATAAAAACACACATGTTTTCAACAAAATAAAAACCTAAAAACAAAACTATCCTTCCATTTAAACCAAGCGCAAGCCTCCATAAAAATAGAAAGTGATGCAGTCATGTTTTGGAGGCAGCTGGGGATGTCGAGTTCAGGCAGGCTTTAGGCGTTTGTAGAGGGGACTGAGGTGCTCGGATTGACAGCTCGCGATGAAGTTCCGATGGTCCAGGGGGGGTGCGGCAGCTTCTGGTTATGGTGGAGCATGATACGTTTTCGGGTAACCTGGAAGGAAGCTTCGAATGGGTCGAGACTTGAGACGAGGATGATCAATTCTGGGTTGGAAGCAACGTGATTGGGCGTTGTGCACGGAGCGATGCTTAATAAAGGAGTATAGATTGCGGGGCTCTAAAATCATGGAAGGAGGAGACTCGAAGCTTAATGATGGTGTGCTGTGATGGTCTTCACGGTTGGACACAGATAGAATAACATTGTAACGGGAAAAAAAATCAAACTCAAAATACACCTAGGTAAATTTTGTAACGTCCTAACCAAGACCGCTTAAACGTAATTAGCGATTAATCAGATAATTATGGGTTAATTTATTTAATTAAAAAATGGTAATAGCTTATATGGGTGATTTTAATGCAGGGATGGTGTTTGGGTACAACCAAATCAACAAAACAGTAAAGAAGAATCAACCGATTTTTATTTGCAAATGTAATCGGTTTTATACCGATTAATAATTAAGAGATATTAGTTATTTAAATAATATATACATTTAAATAATATGTACACTAAATCGTGTGTATTTTTAAAGGGTGGAAGCAAAGCAAAACGGTTAGGCAAGGAAGTTTGGAGACATTGTTTTCTAAATTCAAGTATGACTCATCTTCTCTGTTTCACAAATCAAAAGAGTTAAGGGTCTGTTTAACATAAAATATTGGGCTCCTTTTCAAACCAGAGCGCGGTCTGTTCTTCAATCATAACCAAAGTAATTTATATAATCTTTAAATAACATAATTAAAGTTAATTAATTGAATTAACATGTAAACAAGAATGTGAATTTGTTACAGAGGCATTGAGCGGTGAAGGACAGCCGACATTGAACGATTTGAGGTAGCAATCGACCGTGTTCTTTTAAACAAAATGTAATTATGGTATATAAATTATTAATTAAGGAATTTAATTAATATAATTAATATTTTACACGTGTATAACTGTATAATCTTTATTGACTTTATCAGAATTGAACCAGACAAGAGGTACTGAAATCGTAGATACGAACACAACATTTTGGAAGCAGCTAGAATTATTGGTTGAATTAAACATATGTTTAATTTAACGGGAAACTGAATTGCTTTTGCGGCAATGGAATTCGGTAAGTTAAACTCACTCAGTTTTTATTCCCACTTATATTTCATTTAAGTTGGATTTTTATTTTGTGTGTTATCGTTGCGGATTGTTTGTGTGTGCTGAATGTTTACATATATATTGTCTGACTTGGTTGAATTGCATGTTTGTTAAATTTAAATGTAAAACCAGTTGTTATTTTAATGATTATTCCTCAAACGAGGTAACTTACCTTGTTGGTCACGGTTATAAGATAACCGTGTTTTCAAATTTAATGGAATGTTTGAATTGTTTTGCGAGTATTAAAAAATTTGGTTGATACTAAATTGTTGTTATTTTACTGTTATAGAAATAACCAGTAAAATTGAATTGAATGATATCATATGAAGTAACCCATTTGGATGCATATAAGAACAGGTTGGAGGGATCCAACCAGATTCCTCAAATATATTAAATGTTATTTATTTTCATATTATTATTATATGAACTGTTTAAACCCATCTGTTTGAATGAATGATTTGATTGTGACCATTGACCGGAAATTCAACATTCATTTTATTTTAACCAATGGACAGTATTGGTTGAGTAATTGGCAGCAGTTGGCCTATATATCAATTGTTTTGAAATAGTGATTTACCGTCAGGTAAATCGATAAAAATAAAATTATGAAAATTATTTTCTATCTGAATATAGATTTTTAAATATATTATTTAAAATGAAGTTTATAAAAGGGAAATCAGCCGTATGCGAAGCAAGTGCCTCATCTTAATTAATGTAACGATTTATAACTGAAAATAATTATTTTTAAGAAACAATTAAAATGGGATTATATTATTATTTATTAACATTAATCGAAGTAAATAAGATTATTTAAATTAAATTATTAACTAATTTTAATAAAGAGACGAGTTTAAGTTGATCAACGAGTTAATCATGTTTTAGAGTTGACCAAGTCAACTGTTTTATTTGAAATTGGTTAATTGATTAAATTAGTTAGGGCCAATTAGAAATGTAATAATTTAGAATATAGTTATTTAACTTAAATAATATTTCAAAAAGGAAATTTAATACTAGTTCAAGTTAATGATGAAGTAAATTATTATTTTAATAATAATTTAAGTAATCACTTCTTAAATGAAATACATTTAAGTAAGGAGCCGATTTTGAAATGGAATATGGTTGAGGCTTGAAAAGAAGTTATGAAACTGAGTTTATAATGAAGTTATAAAAATGAATTAAATGAATACAACTTAAGTAGAAGAAATAAGATAAAGAGGGGGTTTACCTTAAACTTGAGACTTTATAAACAAGGTTTATAAAAAGAAATGAGGAGTCAAAGTGTTAATTTAAATTTGGCAGTACTTAATAATGAATTAAGATAAATGGGATTAAAATGAGATTTTCGGAGAGGAAGATGGATTGGTAAAAGTAATTTGTATTGGGTTTTGTAAAAGTAGTCTTTAAGCAAATATAATGGTTTAAACAAATGTTGACTTAACATTTGAATCAAAAGGAATTAAATAAAAGGTTTTATATTAAACTAGAGGTTTATAAACAAGGTTTATAAGAAGAGTATGGAGTTAAAACGTTAAGATAATATTAAGTAATATGAATTGAAACAAGATTTTAGAGCGGAATGGTTGAATGGTTTGAAAATAAAATAATATGATGTTAGGATAAGGAATTTCTCGAAATAAAGGAAGTAAAGGAAATTTTGGAAAATTATACTGATATTTTCAAAGTATAAGGAAATAAAAAGTGAAGTGTGGAAATGAGTTTATTCTAAAAGAGAAGTGTTGGATTTGTTTCCAAGTGATGAAACAAAGGAGATTTGTAACATTAGTCTACAAATTATAAGTTAAATTACTTTTCCTAATTATGAGAAATGAGTAATGATATTGGAATTGTTTTGAAAATGATAAAAGAAAAGAGAATTGGATATGATTATAGAAAATATTAAAATAAGTAGTGTTGAAATTATCTTATGTCAAGTAAGAAGGGAAAAACTATATTCGTAATATCGAAATAATTTAAGAGTTTTAAATTAACATTCGTTAGCTGTTTTAACTAAAAAGGCCAAGTAATGACGAGTACTGAACCAGTAACTCGTTTTATTGTCTTGTTTATTTGTTTGATAGTTAAATAACCGACTATCAAATTTGGCCAATACGATTGTTGGTACAGAAAGACAGGGATCAAATTTACATTAGAAAACCATTCCGGATCAACAAATATGTGAAGATAATTGAAGATGGAGGATTGAAGATCGTGGATCTTCATAAGTGGAAGAACTACTCGTCAAAATTCTCTGGTTAAGCTCCCAGAGATAATTCAGCAGTGATTCTGTCGTGGTTGGAATCTTCGGATTGCAAGGACTACTACTCGTTGAAGTTCTTTTGTTAAGCTCCCAGAGATATTTCAGCAGTGATTCTATCATGGTTGGAATCTTCGGATTGCAAGGACTACTCGCTGCTGATCTGTAGGGTAATTCAAGGGTGTGGTAGGAGAATGCCTGTGGTTTGTCCAGTCCCAGGACAACTTGTATGGAAGAATGTATGACAGAGTATTTCCAAAAGATTACGTATGTTGATCTCTTCAAATGTACTTTTGTTGGTGGTGGAAGAATTCATTTTTTTGCGTAAAAACCCTGAGTATTTTTGTGGACGTCAATTAATGATTTTCTAGCGGATCTGACAATGTTGCATTCAAAGAGAATGGTGGTCAGATGTTCTAAAATAATAGTAAAGGAAATTAATTAATTAATTAATTATGACCTCAAGCCTCTTCAACCGGGAAATGGTATAAAATCGGGTAGGTCGCATGGGTATGTGGGTCACACCCATCAAAATGGTATATTCGTTACCTGATCTGGAGAAATCAAATGCCGTCGGATGTCCCTTTTATTTTTATTTGTATGATATCGATTCGGTTGGCTGGCCCCCAACCGTGGTAATGATATACTCGGTACTCTCAAGCGAAGTGAGGGGTCGGTCATGTTTAGCCGGGGTTGCAAGACGTTCTTGTTGAATCCCCAATGTATTCAGCTTCAGAGGTACATTTTCGGACGGTGGTCCCATACCTTGCTTTAGTTGGAAATCCATTCTCCAATAAGCGCCCGCGGTTTTGATTATATACTATGTACGTGGAGCGTGAGATGCAAGCATTCTACTGATTGCTATTTACTTGATATTAGACATTATTATAATATCAGACTATGTATGATTTCGAAAATGTTTTAGGTTATCGTAAGGTAAAAACCATCCGTATTTATGTGTGGAATTGGTCTTATGATTATCCTTTCTTTCAAAAGGATTTTGACGTTAAAAATAAGTTGGATGTTACCCATAAACTTAGTGTGTTTTTCTCACTCTGGTTCACCAGACTGACATGGCGTTTGTAATGCTCAGGTTAGACCGGGGTGTACAGGCTCAAGTTATCGGATGCAGTGAAGAAACGAGCTGGAAGAGTCCAGACGTATGATATATATTTATTCCACTGTGTGTTGCATACGAGGACAGACCAATATAACTGTTTAGATGTGTTGATGTACTCTAATGATTGTATGCGATGTGAGACTCGGTGTTGTATTCTTCTTCTTCTTCTTCTTCTATTCCAATATTTCTTTCTTATCTCACCCTCTATATTCTTTCAATAACGATCGGAGTTTTCAATGCTTGAATAGTTGACATGATATTCTGTGTCGATTTTCGAGGTTGAAAATTTGTCGGGCCGTTGCAATGAGTCATTTTGGTCCTTTTCAAAAGCCGACAGTCTTGCTTTACATGGCCAATCTTATGTAAATTTTTGCATTCTCTGGTCTCTTGAAACTTCTTACTGGATTTTGGTCTATCTTTCTTCTATTTCTTCAAAGATTTACAGTTCCTTCACAAATGCCCTTGCTTATTTCAGTTGAGACATGTGGCAGTCGTTAACCCTACTTCGTTGAATCTTCCCTCTTCTTTAGTTGCTTCGGGTTCCTTACTTGCCTCAGCTTTCTTACTTTCCTCAAGCTTCTTACTTGCCTCTGGACTCTCACTTTCAAACTTTCTCTTTCTGCTAGAACATCCTTTCTCCTTATCTTCCAAAGCATTTTGTTTATCTATATTCTCATAGCGACATGCCATTTCTACCATCTCTGAAAAAGGAAGCTTCACATGTGCAGTTACTCTACTTTTATACCTTCTTTGAAGTCCGTTAATAAACCTCAAGTTCTTCTTTAATGGAACATGAATTTAATTCTGGGCAAAAGCGAGAAAGTTCAGTGAATTTACACAGATACTCCTAAACCGTCATATCTCCTTGCTTCAGATTGAAGAACGCATAATAGCTGCTCAACTACTTCCATGGGAATAAATCTTTCGTCGGAAAATTCATTAAATTTATCCCAGGTAATGTTACCTTCTGGATTTTCCATCGTAACTGTCTTCCACCAAATCAAAGCTTCATCTCTTAGTAACCAAGATGCCAGAAATCTTTTCCGATCATCTTTCAATTCCATGGCTTCAAAAATTCTTTCATAATAATGTGTCCATGCTTGTGTTTCAATAACAGTTTCCTTGCCCAAAATTGGCACTCCATCACGGTTTCTATACTTCTTAACTAGAACTTCTAGATCTTGTTATGGTTGTAGGGGCACAATTGGCTCATTAAGTCGTTGAACCTCAGAATTACCTCTTCTATCTCTACCACTCATTTTCTACTATGTCTGCAAATAACAAGAAAAGAGTCAATCCAATAGAGAAGATATTTAAGGAATGGTAAAAGCATGAAGAAATGTATATGAATAAATATGCATCTCTTGAGGTGTATACTATTCTGTTATACTCATTCTAGGATATTACTAATCCTATCTCTAATGAGATTCTCATCGTAGAATACTACTGATTCTAAATATGACGAGTTCATAAATATGTTATACTCCAGAACAAAGGTTAATCATTAGCTCTGATACCAAAATGAGACATCCCAAAACTCCATTGCAACGGAAGTAAGGATAATCAATGGAATATAACACATAAACATTACAGCAGAATGGAAATATCGCATTACATAACATAGTGTACATCAGACTACAGCGGAAATAATGCCATCATCAGAGTTACACATCATAACAAGATCATACTTAGAACATAACAGTGTCTTAGATAAAAAATGATTACACAGTGGAATAAAAAATAATCAACATAATAAAGTATGGGATAATTAATCCAATAGAAATGATAAAAGTCCAACTTCAGCTCCATGCCAAAATAACATCCGCAGCTCCATCACATATCCAAAAGAGAAGCTAAAACCTTAAAACAAGGCTGTCCGTGCAGAAAAAAGGACACCCAAGTTTGCAAGGTAAAAACAAACTATGAGTCAGTCATAGGACTGGTATAAGAAATCCTGCAGTTAACTTAACTTATTTTAAGGTAAGTATATCATGGGGCCACGCCGCACGACACGGAATGGGTTTCCTCTCACGAATGCCAGTACATAAGATAAAGTAAAACAACACAATGCATTTTAGAAAAATGAAGCCATTATAAGACTCAGGTCCCATCACACAATGCAACAAAAACTAGAGGATAGAGTTTTACCTAATAATAGCCAAACATGCTTGATACGAGAGATAGAATCATATGCTACTATTATTAGTGTCTATGTTATTAATACCATTTCAAAATAAATGTATCAATCCTAAATGACATGAGCGTCCCATGCCACTACGCCGCCATATAGGTTTACACCTGTTAGATCCAAAATTGGCTCTAACACCCAAATTGTTCCATTATGCAGAGATTAATATCAGAAAAAAATGCAAGAAAAGCAGAAAAGACACAAGATTTATAGTGGTTCGACGTTAACGAGCCTACGTCCACTTTATATCTATGATTATACTTACGATTTGAGTACAATCAATGATTTATCTCTCAACCTCACTTTTACAATGTTGGTTCACTCAGTAAATTCAAGACAGCTCTGAATAGGAATAATGGAGATATGATAATGGTGGAATCAGAGCTCAGAATTGCCACAAAGATCCCGAAAAATGCCAAGTTCTGGGCTATTTATAGGTGATATTTGCAGGCAGATCGTGGTCATACATGGCACAAATCTCTGGCTTGATGGAGAAATAGTCAATATGGTCATTATGGACAGATGTCGTGAGATCCTACATTCTCATATCGTGAATGACTTAGTCCAGCCCTCCGTTTTTTGGCTTCTGGGATTGGATCGGATCGAAGAGAGCCAGTAGGGACGGATCAGGTCGTGGCACCTTCACCGCGAGTCGTTGAGAAAGGGGCGATCGCGATCGGCCTTCAGTGGCTTGGTGAGCATAACTTCATACTGCCTTTATGTATGTGTCTTGGTGGCTTGGTCTAAAAGCTAGCCAACATTTTACCCCCTCGAAGTATGTTTTATCAAGGATGGAACATGCTTCGAAATAACTGAGATATCATGAAGAGATGTGAGCCAAAGGTTGTGTTTGTTTGAAATGTCGTACCATTTCAAGAAATTGCGCCCCTTGAATATTATAAATATCAAGTTATTTTTTTTGGTCATTTCTCTATTCATTGGTCAATTTCCATCTCTTGGGTTTCTGAAAATATTGTTGTCAAATCGTCAGGTAAACTTTCGAATCTTTGTAAGTTTTTCTGGGTCTTCAATTTTAGCAATTATCTATTGAGTCCGGATCGCCGAAACATTCTAAGGTCTGTGGGATGAGGTTCTCGCTTCGGTTCGGCAATCGTCCGGGCTTCTCCGCGGACTACGATGGGCTTCCTTTTTCAATCGTGAGCCACCTGAAGGAGCGGGCCCTTCTCTCAATGCGTGGTGGGCTTTGGCTTGTGGCCCATCAGGCTCCACGGTCCGAATGGGACAAAAAAGGGGATACCAGGGGTCGCTGTTATGCCTATATAACCCGCGCCTTTTTCTACCTTTTCCTTTCTTCTTCCTTTCGTTGCCGCCGCCAGCCTCTTCTTCTTCCTAAAAACCCTAACCAATTTCAGAAAATCCATTCATCTCTAACTTAAAAAAGGTAACTCCGCTAATAATGCTTTTACGTAACTTCATTCTCATTTCCCTCGAGTTTTTACTGGTTTGAAAGGAAAGAATAGCGGAGTTTCGTGGAGTTCAAGGCTTTGAAAGCGACGGTGATGTAAATGGTTCAGCTGCTTGTGTTCATGAATGGAGAGGAGAGAAGAAGAAGGAGTTGACCAACTCAGATTGTAAGTGAGGTTCGGGTTCAGATCGCGGCAATACTGGGATGGAGGAAAACGAGGAGTAGTTGATGTCAACGGATCGGGTCGCGGTATTGAGGTGGATCGTGGAGATGCTCCAATGTCCGCTTATATATTCTTGGTTTAACCGTGTCACGATCCCAAGATCCCTCAGCTGGCGAGCTTAATGAACGACCCATTCTTCACGATCCGGCTTAAGCTCCACGATTCGAACACATCGCAATCCGATCCTCATTTCTCATGTGAACCGAACTTGTTGACGATCCCGAACACATTTTTATTTTGACAATGCATCGTTATCACAATACTTTGGACAGTTAGGTTAGAGCCTTAGAGACGAATTTATTGGACTGATCAACGACATGACTTTCTAGCATACTCATTGCGCTTATCCTATTTTATTTCGTGACTTTACTTTCCATTATCATACACACTTGCACACAAGAGTACTTGCACATACATGGGGTTCACAAGAAATTATTTTCTAACCTCTCATGTTTACTCGCCAAAACAGCAATGTCAGATAAACGTTCTTCTAGAAGATCTGAGATAGAGGCGAACCCGGGGCTGTCGGAACACCCCAATCCTGATGTTCCTCCAGTTGATCCAGAGGGTGAGGATTCTGAATCCGCATATGAGGCAGACACAGAATCAAATTCATCCGAGAGTACTTCGCTTGAAGAGGAGTCCGAAGTAGATGACCGAGCTCCGGATGAGATCCCCAATGTTAAGGAAATTGAGAAGTTCACCGATTCTCTGGCTTCCAAACTAGACGATGTAAAGCTTAAGAAAATATGCTTGAGACACGGGATATCTTGGGATGATGTAAGACTCCAGGAAATGATGAGAGACCCCATTTGGCCCCGCCAGGATATATGACCGTTAGTAGGCTGATGTGTTGGGTGGGAGAAATTCCTCCATTTTTCACCAATCGTCATTGAGGTCTTAAGACGATTGTGTATTGCTCCTATGCAGCTTCATCCCAACGCCTACATAGCCTTATACGCTATATATATAGAATATGCGAAATCCTACAGACTGAGCTTACTTTTAAAGATTTGAAATTCTATTATCTTTTCAAGCATCGTTCTACGGCGACTCCAAACTTCTCTTTCTTCGAATCAATAGCTAACAGGAAGGTCTTGTCTGATAGTTACAACAATATAGGGGATCACAAAGCTGATTGGTTTTATATAAAACTACAGGCAGGGTGCGCAAGAAAGTGGCTTAAATCAAGTAAGTTTTAAGCCTCTGGATGAGTGACTTAATTAGATAACCAAAACGCTAACATGTTTCCTTTCTTTGTGCATATCACACTTTCCCCAAGACAGAAGGCTCAGTGTATAACGATCGACTATCCCGCCTTCTTAAAAGCAAGTCTGACTTCTTGAAAATCAAGAAATGTATCACCGATGAGAGCCTTCACAAACACTGTCTTCTAGATATAAGATTCGGACTTGGAGCGGGTGGCAAACCCTACAAGCATGTGCCTCCGACCGAGGGAGAAGGAACTTCCCAAGTCGTGGAGACAACCAACCTCCGCAAGAGTTCTTCACCGATGATCAATCAGGATGATGAAGATTTAAACGTATACAAAGGAGATGAGGGATGAGCTGACGAGCCAAAGGAGGTCCCGACCTCTGGGGGGCAGTATCCCTTAAAAACTTCACCACCAGTTAAGTCTGATGCTCAAGATGAGTTAATGGAGGAACAAATACTCGGGGAATTCAATAAGATTCCTTTACCAGACGATATCTATACTCAGGAAGACTTCGGAGGGGAGCCATTTTTTCCTATCCCTGAGGAAACGAATGCTCCAGCTGGAGAAAAAGAAATCACAGAGACGAGCCTAACTTTGGGCCCTGGTCCGTTAGGGGGGATTACACGGGATGCACAATTCACATGCACCACTTGTCACCACACTTTTACACCACTGGTATTCATGGTTCTAATATATATACTTGTTTCCTTTGCAGGTGAGATGCCTCGTAAACGGTCTTATTCTTATCGTTCCCTTCATGAGGGCACACCAAGCCTCCTTCCAGATCCCGAGCATGCTCGTAATGATAGTCGGGGAAGGGATAGTCGTCGGCCTCGGGATTCTCATCAACCTTATTCCACACAATCTCGATCTCCATCAAGGCAACGTTCTGAAAAGCCTCACAGTCGTCCATCGTTACCGGCTGGAGGCAAGCAATTTCCTAGAGATTTAACCCCTCCGAAGAGTACGCCTTCTCATGTCCAGTCTTCTAAAAAACATCACAAGCCAGAGGACAGAAACAAAGATGAGGATAAGATCGTAGAGAAGAGAAAGACATCTCATGTTTCTTCTAGCAAGTTTGACTTGGATACCACAGCTGCGTAGAATATTGCTCCCAGTTCTGAAATTCAGGCCAGGCTAGAGCGCTTGCGAAAGCAGTTCCCTGATATTTTCTTTGAGAGGATGATATTCGTCCTGGATCTTGAACAGGTCCCCGAGGATTGGGACACAGAGGTGATAGGGTACGTATGCCATGTGGCTAAACAATACAGGGTAATGAAGAAGAATGTTGCTGCACTTTCTACTATCATCCGCCAGATGGAGACGAAGCAGCCAGAGCTAGAGTGAAGATTGATAATGATGCTAGGGCTAGGAGCAAAATGGAAAACTAGAGGATGCACAGGCCCAACTGGATTTAGCTCGGCGAGATACAGAGAATTACAGGTCCGAGCTGGAGAGTGCCAGGGAGCGTTTTCGCAGTGAGCTTGACTTAAACAGACAGGAACGGGTGGCTCAGAGGAAGGAAGTGGAAGATCTCAGGGCGATTAATACCGAACTGAAGACAGCACAGGAATGCTTTGCTTCTAAGAAAGATGCCTGGGAGAAAGAGAGGGCGAGCTTAAAAGATGACCTCGCTCTCGCCAAAAAGGAAAATGAGGTTTTAAATGATCAACTTGCCCAAGCTGAGGAGCGTGCAGCTCTTGGTGAAAGTAACGCCAATATTGCTCTTGAATCGGCCACTACTGCTGATAAGCTCGTTGAAAAAGAGAGAAAGATATAGCCGGTTTTGAGGAACTGTTGTTCGACTTCTTTGGTTAAGTCATCAAGACTCTAGACATCTCTTGGATTCCGGACTATCTTGTTACTTTGGCCAATGTATGGGATGCAATTGTCGAAGGCGAGAAGCGGCGATTGATGGTCGACGAGATTGACGAAAACCAACTGATGCAGACCTTTCTTAGAGGTGAAGAACTTGAGGCTTTGGAGAAAGGTAGACGCCTAATCCATGAAGAGATCGAGAGGGAGAAGAGTAGGCTCAAGGGCAAGGATAAAGTTGGCGAAAGCTCGAGCTCAGTGGTTGAGCCCAAAACCTCTGAAGTTGAGTAATATAACCCTGATGATCCGTTGATCCCCTTGGCTCCAACCCCTCCAATTGTCGGGACAACCACTACAAATCTGGGAGATGAGTCGGCTGAAGGTATCTCCATATTCTCTCCATAGTTCATCAAAGCAATCATAACTTGTCGTCGTCTCACAGGATAGACAATTGAGATGGCCACATCTCCTACTGATTCACTAACCTTTGCTTCTCATGGTACAGGTACCAAATTGGTCGAAAAAGGTGCAGAGGAGAAGGAAGTGGAAGAGAAAGTTGATGTCCCCCCGGGTTCTGGTATTGAAGTTTCTGAGATTCCAAAGCAAACCGAGGGTACAACAAGTGAGAGAGTCACGGTAGCACCCATGGAATCCGACACCGGCGCTCCTGCAGACGCTGAGATTATTGCGGCTTTGCATGACACAGATGGCGGTCACGGAGATGAGGAATAGGAAGTTGTAATCATAGACGAGGCCAAGGATGATGATAGTGAAACCTTGGTTGACATGCAGGCCAGGAAAGAAATGCAGTTGGTTCTTAAGAAGGGGGAACATGACCCTGTATTCGTGCCCTCTATTTTTGAAATCGATCCCAAGACTAGGTTGGTTATAAGATTCTCTTCCAAATCAACAACTTCACAACTTTCCTCCCAACCTTCTAGTCCTCCCCCGGAGCCTCTCGTTGATAAGAGGAAGAGGAAGAAAAGTAACTGCTCTAATGCTGACAAAGAGGGGTTGGAGAAACAGAAGGGGGAAAAGAAATCAAAATCGTCTCCCAAGCGTAAATAGGACGCACTTATTAGCTCGTATTTTAGCTTTAGGATTTCCTTTGGCCAGAAAATGTAGCTGTGAGAGTATCCCTCACTTCTGTTTAGCTTCTCGTTCTTGTAAATCTGCTTTCAATAAATGAAATTCTATTTCTTTTCCACCATTGCGTTCCTGCAAATTCGTCATTTTAGCAGAGTTTAAATAGTCATAACCGAAACATTCATAGTTAAATACTAAAGTCATGAGTAACAATCATTAATCATAACCGAAAAAATCATCGAGAGTTACGTGTGCTAAGTAAATGTGTAGTGGTGCACGTATATGCCCCCAATCAATCATCAACATAGTGCCTGGCCAGGGCTTATTGGCGATCAATTAGGATTGTGTTTGCACTATCCCGATCTTTCAGCGGGGTAATGGTTCTCGTGGCGCTAAGTCTCTAGCGCCTTTATACTCTCTCGATCCTTCAGCGGGTTAGAGTTCGAGCTCGACTCTTGGTCTGCTCATTGATCCCTTAACGGGGCAGAAGTTCTGGGGGCGCTAAGTCTCTAGCGCCTTTGTACTCTCCCGATCCTTCAGCGGGTTAGAGTGTTATCAAGGCGGTTTTATCATGGTACACCTTCACGCCTTGGGGACGTTATCTTCATGTCCTTCATACTCTCTCCCTTATCTCGGGAATTAGAGTGCAAACAGTAGTGTGATTTACCCCGCTGCATCATTTAGAGCTTTTAGTTAGCGTTAGCTTTCCAATCTGATGGATGGCATTTTGGATCAGCTGTTTTGAGATTATAACAGAATTTAAAACAAACTTCAAAGTGGTAATGATATATTAATCAAAATAAAAGAACGGATAAAAAATAAATAATAAAAAAGGATGGTGCAGTAAAGGTAAATGAAACACTATGTTTTTATAGTGGTTCGGTCGAATCATGACCTACGTCCACTTTATAGTCTTTTGTTCAAGTAACCAGACTATTCTAGGCAAGTCGAGCCTTTTTACATGGTCCTAAAAAAAAAAAAAAAAAAAAAACTGACAATTTCACGTCAGATAAGGCCGCAAATGCTGGGAATTCCACACTCTGGGGATTTCATCTCCATCCATGGTTGCTAGCTTGAAAGTTCCATTATCAAGCCTTCGTAAAATGGAGTACGGTCCTTCCCATTTCGGGCCCATATATACTGGGGGCGGAAAGACACACTTCAGAACCAAGTCTCCGGGTTCAAATGTTTGAGCTCGGACTCTTTTGTTGTAATACCGAGCTATTTGTTGTTTCTGCCTCAGGGCACGCAGTTCGGCTTCGTCCCTTTTTTCTTCAACCATGTCCAGTGATTCAAGGAGAAGCTCATTGTTGGTCATCAGATCGTAATAAATTGTTCGATGAGATGGTACTTCCAACTCGACCGGAATGACCGTTTCAGCTCCAAAAGCAAGGGAAAACGGGGTATGACCAATCGCCGACTTATATGTTGTCCTATAGGCCCATAGTTCCAGGGATAATTCATTAACCCACATGGCTTTGGCCCTCTTCAGTCTTTTCTTTAGAATGAATTTGATCACCTTGTTTGCTGCTTCAACTTGTCCGTTCGATTGCGGATGTGCCACAGAGGTGTATCTTTTCTCGATGTGATACTTCCGACAGAAATCTTGAAACTCGGTGCTGTCGAATTGGGTCCCATTATCGGTTACGATGACTTTTGGAATCCCAAACTGACATATAATGATCTTAACGACAAAGGTGATCACCCGCTTAGTTGTGATCGTGGTCAAAGGCTCTGCTTCTACCCATTTAGTGAAATAATCCATGGCCACAATAGCGAACTTTGCTCCGCCCTTTGCTATGGGAAGGCTCCCAATAATGTCAATTCCCCACATAGCAAAAGGCCACGGGCTTGTCATTGTCTTCAACTGGCTAGGTGGCGTCCTAGGAATCTTGGAGAATTTCTAGCAAACATCACAAATGTCTTGCATACTTGGCTACATCCTTGTTTATGGTAGGCCAGAAATAGCGTATCGCAATATCTTCATTGCCAGCGTTTTCCATCCAGTGTGATCGCCACATTCGCCTTCATGGACCTCTTTCAGCACACGCTTGATGTCATCATGGACGATACACAGGAGGAGGGGCATCAAGAAACCTTGCCTGTATAGGACATTGCCTTGCAACACATATCAGGAAGCTTTTCATATAACTGCACGCCTCTCACTTTTCTTCGTTGGAAGCGTTCCATTTATCAAAAAATTCTTTAGAGGAATCATCCACGACTCTCTCTCAGGCTCAATCTCTAATACTAGATCAATTTCCATCTGATCTATGCTAGGAGACTGTAAGGCTTCAATTGGGACTAGCTCCGTATCCTGAGGATTATCCGAACTAGCCATTTTCGCTAACTTGTCCGCCTTTTGATTCTCCGTTCGGGGAATATGAGATACGTTATGGTGGTCAAAACCATCCAACAACTTCTTCACTTTTTCCAAGTACGATGTCAGACTTGGACTCTTGGCCTGAAACTTTCTAGTGACCTGGTTTACGACTATCTTGAAATCGCAGAAGATGTCTAGCTTTGTAATATCCAACTCCTTGGCTAGTTTCAGCCTGACAATTAGGGATTCGTACTCGGAGTCGTTATTAGTGGCATGGAACTCCAGCCTAAGAGCGTAATAAATTAACTGTTTTTCCGGAGTTTCGAGAACGACTCCCGCACCAGACCGTCTATCATTTTTAGCTCTATCTGTGTATAGCTTTCAGGCATTAGGATCAAGAAGTAGCTTTGGTGGATCATCCGCCTCAGTTACTACATCATCATCCAGGATCGTGAACTATGTTATGAAGTCCGCAAGCACTTGCCCCCTTATCGACCTTCGGGGCTGGAAATTTAAATCGAACTGACTTAACTCAATGTTCCACGTAAGTAGTCTCCCTGATGCTTCCGGCCTTTGCAGAACCTGTTTAAGAGGGTGATCAGTGTACAAAGTAATGGGATGAGCTTGGAAGTAGTGGCGAAGCTTCCTAGATGCGATCAGCAAACTGTATGCGAGCTTTTCTAACCTTGGGCAGTTTCGCTCAGCTGCCGCTAACTTCTTGCTTACATAATACACTGGTCTTTGCACCTTATCTTCCTCTCTTACCAAAACCGAACTGATTGCGTGAGATGACACTGCCAGGTACACAAATAAATCTTCGTGATCTACGGGCTTAGACAGTATTGGGGGTCTTTCCAAATGGTTCAATAGGTTCTGGAACGCCTCTATACAATCAGGAGTCCATTTAAAGTTGCGTTTTCCCCGCTTTATCAGCTCAAAAAACGGGATGCATTTATCCATAGCTTTGGAGACGAACCAACTCAGCGCCGCCACTTTTCCAACGAGACTTTGGACATCATTAATCTGCTTTGGTTCTTGGATATTTCGGATTGCTGGAATTTGATCTGGATTAATCTCGATTCCACACGAGCTGACGATGAACCCTAGGAATTTTCCAGATGCTACCCCAAATGAACATTTCAAAGGATTCATTTTCATCCCATATTTCCGACGAATCCCAAACATCTCTGCTAAATCGGTAGTATGGTCGGATAATTGCCTGGACTTTACCAACATGTTGTCAACGTATACTTCCATCGTTTTCCCGATTTGGTTGTAGAACATTATATTCACCAATCGCTGATATGTAGTGCCGGCATTCTTCCAACCAAAAGGAATCACCATATAGCAGTATAATCCCAAATCTGTAATGAAACTGGTATGCTCTTGGTCTGGGACATGCATGGGGATCTGATTGTACCCCGAGTATGCATCCATAAAAGAAAGAAGCTCATGACCTGCGATTGAATCTACCAACTAATCGACTCGAGGTAACGGAAAGCTGTCTTTTGGGAAGGCTTGGTTTAGATCAGAAAAGTCGATGCATGTATGCCACTTTCCATTGGCCTTTTTTTTACCAAAACCGGGTTTGAAATCCAGTCGGGGTACGTTGAATCTTTAATAAATCCAATACTCTTCAGTTTTTCGACTTCTTCCTTCAAGGCGGCAGACCTTTCTGGGCTAAGCATTCGCCTTTTCTGCTTGACAAGAGGATGTTTCGAGTTGATGCTTAACGAATGACTCATAATCGAGGGAGATATCCCACACATGTCCGCACGAGTCCAGGAGAATACATCCAAGTTAGCTTTCAGGAAATTTGTTAATTCTTTGGCTCGAAAGGATCCAACTGGGATCCAATCTTTAGGACCTTCTCTGGGTCACTATCATCGATTGATACATCCACAGTCTCTTCATTGGGAGTTGCCATTCTACCCCCAGGCTCTTCATCCTCTCTGGGATCTATGTCCTTAGGTAACCCTCTGGGCGACACTCCCGTAGGTATTTTCTTTAGTTGCTACGACGATTCCTCCCTCGGAGGGGAAGAACCACCTTTTGCTTCTACTTCTTTCCCTTTACGGAGCAACTTTAACTCTACAATGTAGCATGCTCGTGCAATAACTTGATCTCCTCTGACTATGCCTATGTTGGCATCCGTCGGGAACTTCAACAACAGGCACCAGGGTGCAATGCAGGCCCTGAATTTGGCTGGGGCTGGCCGGCCCAAGAAGGCATTGTACGGCGACTCAATGTCCAGGGCTACAAAGAGGAGAATTCTCACTCTCTGGCATTCTCCTTCCCCAAGGGTTACTGTTAATTCTACGTATCCCATTGGAGCAGTCAAGGCCCCATTAAATCCACGTATCCAACCCTCGCATGGTTTCAGATCCTTCGGCTCGAGTTTCATTTGATCGAATTTTTCTTGAACAGAATGTTGACTGAACTCCCGTTATCTACTAAGACTTTATGAACTATAGCTGGGCCGATGGTGACGGTGATCACTAATGGGTCTTCAATTGGGGAGTGAACCCCAACACTCTCTCGCTCGCGAAATATGACGTTACCAGACATCGTCTTTTGCTGCTTAGCTAGAGCGTTATCCTCGGGGTTGCTACATTCCCCTACTTCAAAGTGTTGTTTAGCTACATTAACGTATTGATCCATAGCTCTGAAACTGTGCCCTGCAAGGTGAAGCCCGCCAACTATGGTATTGATAACAATATTTTTTCCTTTTTGCTGAGCCATCGATTTAGCAGCATATTGGCCTTGGTTCAGGGCTTGTACGGCTTGCCCCCTATCCCTAGGAATCACCTTATATTCATTTAGCTTCCCTTCTCGGAGCAGTTTTTCAATCTCTTCTTTCAGATGATTCGTTTGTGGAATGACCATGGACCTGATGGAAAAGACAGAATTTCCCAGTTTCACGCTCTTTTTATGTAGAATCCATCAGAGGAGGTCTTTTGTATTAGAGGACATTATATGTATCCAGAAAGATGTTTTCCAACGTATCATTTAACGGTGTGAAGCACTCAAATGATTTGGGCCGGGATCTTCTCTAAGAGTCATTCCCTCGATTTCTCTTCCGATTATTGTTAGTATTATTCCCCGATTGACGACCGTTTCCTTGATTCTTGTTCCCAACATTAACTTCGATCTTTCCTGAGGTATCTCCCGTCTGCCTGATGGTCACGTTGCTTAGGATATCTTTCTTATCAGTAGCCTTCCTTTTCCAATTAGCGTATATCTCCTCCTGATGCAAGCGAATATTAGCTTTTTTCATAAAATATTTCTCTAGTCAGGGGTCGCTTGCCAGCCAGATATCTTCCAAACTCGGTATCTTTATCGACGCCATCGATCAGGGCCATCAACACGGTTTGGTCATGCGGATCTCTGACTTCTGTGACAGCCAAGTTGAAACGATCCAAATACGACCTCAGGCTTTCATCCGGTCGTTGTTTAATAAGGGATAGCTCAATCACATTCTTAGACCTCTTGGCATGAAGACGGAATTGGTTCACGAATTTCTCACTCAATTCCCTGAAGCTGGATATTGACCGTGCTGGCAAGCGGGTAAACCACAGTAACGCCACATCTTCCAGGAATATTGGGAATGCTTTACATTTTACGGCGTCTGTAGCTACAGCGGCATTCATTGACCAGGAGTATCGCATTAGATGATGGATTGGGTCAGTCCTGCTCACATAGCGATTCATGGTTGGCATATTGAAGCGCCTCGGGAATGTAACATCCAGTATGTCATCACTAAAAGGCGTATGACTGCGATCTATGCCCCAATCTTCGTTCCTCTGTCCACGACTATCTACCATGACTTGCCTAATCATTGCTTCAACCTCTGCATGGGTCAGGGTAGATTCGGGATCAGCACTTCTTGCCTGACAGCCCCCTCCAGCATTTCTTTGACGTGCTGCTGCAAAGTTTGGGCCCTGAGCAGAACTCCCTTGCGCCCTGTTGCCACGGTCGATCATGCGACGAGCGGGAGGAACGTCGTTCCTCGGTGGTAGAGCGGGCTCATTTAAGTTGAGGTTACTAGTTCCCTGATTAAGTGCCTCTTCTTCTCGAGATGGAAGTGACCCAAATCGAAGCTGCTTTATGTTCTCAGCCCTTTCTAAGGGGGCCATCGTCGGTTCCTTTGGGGTTCTTCAGACGACGACGTGTGTTCTGGGGTAGAAGGACGAGATGGAGGAGAGACCCTCTGTCTTAAAAGATCATCAAGCCGCCTATCCATAGCAGTCAGATTCTGTTGCAACACTGAACTCTCTTGCCTCTGAGCGGCTAACTCGTCATATAGTTTATCCCACATTTCAATGATACGAGAAAGGTCTCCTTCAGTAGCAGGGGCAGAATGGTCGAATTGGTCATCAACATTCTCTCTTATACGTAGAGAGCTTGAGCTATGTCGGGCAGATGCACCAGGACGGGAAGCCATAACCTCCTTTCCAAGTCGAATTGTAGTCTGATTATCACTTTGGATCGTGGTCACCCTAGGTAGATGGCTCGTGGTACCCTCTTAGTGTCGGTTCGTGGTGGTCCCCTGGGATCGGATCGTGATGATGGGTGCAGGAGGGATCGTGGCGTGGTCCTGCGATCGGGTAGTGACTCCTTCACCTGCTTGGTTCGTGTACCTCCTTCGACTCGCGATCGCCCCCTTTCCTCACGATCCGTGGACTGTAGCTCAAATTTGACCTGTTCCTGCACACTTTCTTCGATTGCTTCATTTGCAACTTCGTTCGCCTTCGAAGCTGGTACTTCCTTAGACTTCTTTCCAGCCATGGTATCTGAACTTTGCTGAAATCTTCAAAAATCGAAACTATTAAGTTTTGAACTGTCTTCTTCGGACTTGAATATCCAAACAATAGAGCAACAATCCAATATACCGAGACTTTGGTTTCTCAGTGAAAGCACCAAAATGTTAGATCCAAAATTGGCTTTAACACCCAAATTGTTCCATTATGCAGAGATTAATATCATAAAAAATGCAAGAAAAACAGAAAAGACACAAGATTTATAGTGGTTCGGCTTTAACGAGCCTACATCCACTTTATATCTATGATTATACTTAAGACTTGAGTATAATCAATGATTTATCTCTCAACCTCACTTTTATAATGTTGGTTCACTCAGTAAATTCAAGACAGCTCTGAATAGGAATAATGGAGATATGATAATGGTGGAATCAGAGCTCAGAATTGCCAAAAAGATCCTGAAAAATGCCAAGTTCTGGGCTATTTATAGGTGATATCTGCAAGCGGATCGCGGTCATACGTGGCACAAATCCCGAGGATCTCGGACTGGTTCGTGGCTTGATGGAGAAATAGTCAATATGGTCGTTATGGACAGGTGTCGTGAGGTCCTACATTCTCGGATCGTGAATGACTTAGTCCAACCCTCCATTTTTTGGCTTCTGGGATTGGATCAGATCGAAGAGAGCCAGTAGGGACGGATTGGGTCGTGGCACCTTCACCGCGACTCGTTGAGAAAGGGGAAATCGCGATCGGCCTTCAATGGCTTGGTGAGCAAAACTCCATACTGCCTTCGTGTATGTGTCTTGGTCGGTCTAAAAGCTAGCCAACAACGACTAAAGCCGTACAGTATCTTATTGGAAATTGGATTCCATCATGAACAAGGAAAGGGGTCTTCCTTATCCGATTCGGGACAATCTAGCTCATGTCCCACTACCCACCCGCAAGTGCACCTGGAGCGGTAGGGCCGATCCACTCTTACGTTTGTGGACTAGTAATTCCTGAATAAAATGTTTCCCGGTCCTATTGGACCTAAAATCTGGTCTGTATGTCGATCGTCTTGGCCTTGTGCGGCCATATCCAAGGTACCTCGCTATCAAACATCCATATAAGTAAAATGTACGAGCTCCCTACCATGACATCACTCCTAGCTAGAAAGAAACACATGTCCTCCTTGCTTCCCTTCATCCCGTGTTTAGTTCATACCAGGGTGTGAAGCTCGCGAATTAACACTATACACAAAGCTATGCTATATTAATGCCATACTTTGATCATCATCCACAAAGCCGTGCTTTTCAACAAAAACTTCAGTTCATGGATCTCAGAATGCCACACATTCATTCCAGACCATATAACCGATAACTACCAATATATAACCTCTAAGCTCGTACATCTCAGAGAAGGGTGTTAAGCAAAGAGAATAAATTCTCCGCCACCAAACAAATATATATTTAGCAGACCTCAATTAATACAGCTCACAATAATGTGTCAAACACACAATATATTTACATGTTCGTTCTAGGTTTGAACGAAACCGAAGGCACCTTATTCCTCATCCCATATTTCCAATACAGGAGAGAGGCCCTCGCATATTCGGACAACCAACAAGTACGTACGGACAACTACTACTATAACCCCTTCAAGGGAGCTACCAAAATCCAGGAAATCAGTAGTAATCCATTCGATGGGAAGATTGTTGTCTTGCACCGTCTTCCTTATCTTTGATTTTTAATCGTCATTCAATTATTTGAAATGAGTTAAACCCGGTCTTTTCAATTAATCTCGCATAACAAATCAATTCAAATTCTATTCTCTGGTTAAGTCATGGGCTTTCCCATTTAATTTCAAAATCATTTCCCAAATCTATTTTGTAAGTTTCACGCCACATCACACTTAACCATTTTCATTTTTATAAACCAAGTAAAATTGGTTTATATGCATTCCAAATGGTTTATAATAACATAAAATAATTTTTTTTGCTATTTTTATATTTATAAAAATAGTCCATTTCAATTGAACGACGTTTAAGGCATTTAACTTCACTGGCGCTGTTTTTATTCAGATTTGAATTAAACTTTCTAACAATCTAACCGTTGGATTTTAACATGTTTATTATCGTTAGAAAGATCTTTTTGAAGCGAATCTAGCGGTTCTAGCTTGGGGAAAATCCGATGATCGGATCTTCTGTTATTTTCGTTTAAAATTACGAGTCAAAAAACGTTAACAACCGCTACGATTTGTTTAATTTAATTTATATTTAACGTATATAAATATTATTCGTTAAACAGTTTCCAAACTATTTAATAGATTAAATATTTGGCTAATGCCTTAAATTTTTGGAAAAAATCGCCATAACCTCCTTTGCGCGGAGGGCTCGAAAAAACCGCAACTCACCTCAGCAGGCCTCAATATATCACAGTACATCGACACCACCATTGACAATCAGGAGATGTGTAAAAATAAGTCATCCCAACAACCGTGTGGGAATTAAAAATCATGTGAACATCCATTATGACCTACATATGCCCAAGGGAGATGTGTAAAAGTTTATCATCCCGAGACTCATGTGGGTGATTAGTCATGATCCATGTGCCTTTTCTACAACAAGAGCGACGCGTATATTTTTGTTATCTCAAGACCTATGTAGGGTTTTTTTATTAAATCTTGCAATTTCCATTATATGTTTATTTTAGTCCATATCAAGTCCAGTCTTCATCTGATGATCACTATGCCATTTACCCAATCTCCGTTCATTCAGTTCTCATCGTATAGCATCCACAATTCATGTTATACGGTTCACAACATATAAGCATCAAGCAGCTATATGTATGTATGGGTATGCTATGTTGTGTAGTGTAGTCCATACGAGTTTACTATTCTATGGTGTATGTTCAATTAATCCAAGAAACCATCACAATGCGTCCAAGTCACACACAGTAGTATAAATAAATACTCAATCCAATGCCATTTAAAGTGCCACAAAGTGTCCATCCACATTGTTTAAAATACAGGTGTCATATATTCAAATAATGCTTAGAATAATAGATAAAAATCACATTTTTAATGCACTACACAGTGTTTAAAGTACCAATAAACTTGCACGATCACTAATAAACATTATTAAAAATTTCTAATTAGCTTTCAGTAGTTAATATAATTTATTCCCCTTCTACATGAATTTTTTATATCTCGCATAAACGTACGTATCTACGTATGCGTCAAGTAAAAATAATATTTTTATCTTGCTAATCATTGAGTAATTTCATAATAATTTATTATTATTAATCAATATTCATCGTAGGACTTCGTAGTTAATTTTATTTTTGACTACTATCGGTTAATGATTTACTATTAATTTTATCTAACCATTTACAAGCTACAACTTCTTGTTATGGATACAGTTTTATGCGTATATGTCACATATCCGAACTACATCGCATATAATAGTTAAAAATGACATTTTTTTACCTTCTAAACATAATTTCACATCTTAATAAATTTTATTTATTAACTAACACATGTAATCTAACTTCACAATTTGCTTGCAATTAGTAAATTTTCTAGTCTAGCCCATTAAATGTGAGTTTACAAATTTCTCACCGAGGTTTTTACTCCAACAAACTTTTATGTGAAGGAATGCAACCTTTCCAGGCTTTCATGCGGCTTTCTGGAGGTCCATAGAGCTCGAGTGACTTGCTAACCCTTGCTAACGTTTGCTAGCTTGTTCATACGGGAGTTTAGAGCCAAAAGGAGGTGAAATGGGTACAAGCAGAGGTTTTTGGAGAAGGTTATCCACTATTCGGACTTGTACAGCAGACGGGGAAGTGTTGTAGGGTGCGTATGAGGTGTTATGGGTGGTAGGAAGGGAAAAAGTGAAGAAAATAGGGGTTTTTAAGCAAAAAGAGGCAATGGGGCCCACGACCGAGCTAGGGTGGCGGCTAGAGGGGTGTGGCGGTGGTGGATGGCACAAAGTGTTCGGACCTTAAGGCTACTAAGACAATAGAGATATAAACTACATCTATCCAAATTCAAATCAAAAGAAATAAGTAATAAAATAAAATACACTAAAGCAAATAACACCAGGATTTTTATAGTTGTTATTATTAACCAATCCTACATCTAGACCTGCACTCCACTGTGTAGAATTTTACTATAATCGCTTGCTTTTCATGGGTGGCAAGAACACCTTTACAATCTTGATTTCACGGGCTACAAGATACACCTTCTCTGTATCAACAACAACAACAAACAATGACAAGTAGACGTATCTTCAATACAAATTCTTGCATATTTGGTACAACGATACTATAGACCTCAAATGGCAATATATCTTTGAATTCTTTGAGGAAATAGGATTAAATCAGAGAGAGAATTATATGAATTCAAGTACAACTCTCTGATATTGTGTGGCTTGCAAATCAATGAAGAATAGGAGTGAAAGAGAGTGAATTTGTAAGAGTAATATGATAATTTTCAATGGAATTTTGTAGAGAATAAATGGAGAAGGAGTAGAAGAAAATGTGAAATTATTGTGCAAAAAATCGTTACCAAAAGCCTTTAATAGTGTATGAAAGAATGTGTCTTTTGGTGAAATGGTGGAGGGAAATAACTACCCAAATTGAATTTGAAAATCTGGAATAGCCGTTGTATGTGGACATAGAAAAAAGGGTTTGTCAACATACTTGTGTTGCAAATAGCACATCTAAACTTATACGTGTCACAAATTTTCTGCACTTCAAATTTCCTTATATTTGTGGATTTTGGTGATTCGATTGAGGTCAATGGTTGATTATCTTCAAGTATAATTGTCGTGGGATCTTTAGCAAGATATTCTAAGGTTCAACCAACTCCTCATCACTTCAAACACCTCTGTTCTTCAGCATTCTTCTCTAATAGGCTTTGATCTTCTTTTGCCTTCAATTATCCTGGTTATCCTTCTTCTGTAATTCTTCTTTTGTATTCATGTTTATCTTTATAAATATCTTCATAATATATCTAATGTAACTGTACAACTCAAATATATGTTAGTCGTAATGTTTATATGGTTGTTGTCATCAAAATCAATACCTAGGGTACCTAGGGTATTAACAATCTCCCCCATTTTGATGATGACAACCATATAAATATTTAAGATATAAAATATAGTACATTTTATATTTGACTCCCCCTAACTCTATGCACCCCCAATCATTTTGTCTAGTATATTTATACCTTTTCTCCCCCTTTGTCATCAACAAAAAGGTATAAAGAATTCTTCAGATGACTGCTAGACAATATGTAGAGTTTACATATATAAATAAAACAAGTGGCGAAATCAAAACATGAAATAAACTAAATAATCATATGAGTTTTAGAGTTACCGACTTTGCTGATGCTAATAACAAATCCTTTTCATATTTATCCATGGTTCAATAGATTTCTCGTTATATGCTTTGAGCATCGACTACTCGGTACCTGAAAAATTATAAAATATGCACACTGGTACCGTTTTTATTTCGAGGTCGATGGGGGTATGTTTTGGGGTGCCAGACCCATGAAAAGTTTGAATGCCCTTTCAAAATAAAATCATTCGATAAATGAACCTTATTAATAAAATTATCAATATATTGTTTTTTTTCCAGTATTATCTAACCATTTCGGAACCCATAAGTTAATGAACCTATTTGGAGGATTTAACTTCAGTTTCCTAGGTTTTGGTTTAAACTTGGTGGCTTTAACAAACTTAGTCCATTGAGTACTATATTTTGATTTAGCCTTAGGGGCATATCCAAGTCCACGCATATTCCTATTGTGTTTAGATGTAGATAATAATTTCTCTAGATTATCCTTTCCTTTGTTAAATTTATCAATATCAGTTTTCATCTTATCAAAATCCTTGCTACGATTAAGAATAACATTGTCTAGAGATGTTATTTTCTTATTCAGATAAGTGATCTGTGACTTCATTGAAAGATTTTCTGATTTTAAAGACTCATTCACTTTTCAGTTTTTCAAAACTTCCAAGTGTTAAATCCTTTCCATTTTTATGACAATTAAATCATTCAGTTTCATCTTCTAGACATTGTTTTTCTTTACCCAACTTTTCATTAAATAGTTTTAATCTATCTATTTTCTGCCAAACTATTATATTACCCTTTCCTAGGTATTTCATAATTTTGATGCATATCATTTAAAACTTTAGTAATTTGTTTATCAAAATTCCATACCTGGTCATCCATTGCCATGAAGCATACATTAGCAATTTCTGTTTCTGAATCACTATCACTTGCTAATGAGTCATCCCATGTTGCATTGAATACCTGTTTCCTCTCCTTATTGAAAGTATTTGAAATGTGCTTTGGTTTTCTCAAGTTGGGACAGTCTATTTTCAAATGACCGGTTTTATCACAATTGAAACATCTAACAACATTCCTTTTTCTGGAATTAATATTGCTAGTTTTTCGAAGTTTCTTCGTTATCCAGTACTTCAAGAATTTCTTGATCTTCTTGGTAATAAACTCGATACCATCATCTGGTTCATCATTATCAGTCATTGCATTATATGCCAGTGATTTCTTCTCATTTACCTGATTCTCTTTTCTAACCTGCAACTTCACTTCTTAGGACATTTTATTACCAATTAATTCTTCTATTGACATATTACTAATATCATTGGCTTCTTCGATTGCCAGATTCTTATGATCCCATTCACTAGAAGTGAATTCAAGATCTTTCTGACTTGGTCTTCTTTAGTAATTTTCTTTCCTAATGATATGAAGGCATGTACAATATCTCGAAATCTAGAACACATATCAGAAATAGATTCATTTGGTTTCATTTGAAAAAGTTGAAATTGGTGAGTCAACAAAGATATCTTTGTCTGTTTTACTTTTTTTGTGTCTTCATGTGTGACTTTCAATATTCTCCAAATTTCATATGTAGAATTACAAATAGACACTCGATTAAATTCATTTCTATCTAAAGAGAAAAATAAAATATTCATGGCCTTAGAATTATTAAGTGCTTGTGTCTTTTGGTCTGGTGTCCACTTCGAATATTCAGTTTGAGGCTCTATGAATTCTACTAGGGTAATGTTCCAAATATCTAAACCATTAGACTGCAAATAAAATTTCATCCTACAAGCCTAATAAGAATAATTATTTCCATCAAATAGAGGAGGTCTAGTGGTAGATTTCCATTCTATAAAAGAACTAATAATGGTGTTACTAGTGTCACAAGCCATTATAATTTTTCAAAAATCAGATTATGAACTTTTTGAAAGACCAGGCTCTGATACCAATTGTTAGGACCTTAAGGCTACTCAGACACTAGAGATATAAACTATATCTATTCAAATTCAAATCAAAAGACAAGCAATAAAATAAAATGCAGTAAATTAAATAACACCAGGATTTTTATACTGGTTCAGATTAACCGATCCTACATCCAGTCCTGCACTCCACTTTGCAGAATTTCACGATAGTCGCTTGCATTCCACGGGTGGCAAGAACACCTTTACAATCTTGATTTCACAGTCTACAAGATACTCCTTCTCCTTATCAACAGCAACAAACAATGGCAAGTAGACGTATCCTCAATACAGATTCTTGCAGATTTGGTACAATGATCCTAGAGACCTCCAATGGCAAAATATCTTTGAATTCTTTGAGGAAATAGGATTAAATTAGAGAGAGAATGATACGAATTCAAGTACAACTCTCTAATATTGTGTGGCTTGCAAATCAATGAAGAATAGGAGTGAAAGAGAGTGAATTTGCAAGAGTACTATGATAGTTTTCAATGGAATTTTGTAGAGAATAAATGGAGGAGTAAAAGAAAATATGAAATTAATGTGTAAAAATTCGTTATCGGAGGCCTTTAAATAATGTATGAAAGGATGTGTCTTTTGGTGAAAGGGTGGAGGGAAATAACTACCCAAATTGAATTTGAAAATCTAGAATAGCCGTTATATGTCGACATAGAAAAAAGGGTATGTCGACATACTTGTGATGCAAATAGCACAACAACACTTATAAGTGTCGCAAATTTTCTACACTTCAAATTCCCTTATATTTGTGGATTTTGGTGATTCGGTTGAGGTCAATAATTGATTATCTTCAAGTATAATTGCCATGGGATCTTTAACAAGATATTCTAAGGTTCAACCAACTCATCATCACTTCAAACACATCTGTTCTTCAGCATTCTTCTCTATTAGGCTGTGGTCTTCTTTAGTCTTCAATTATTCTGATTATCCTTCTTTTGTATTCATGTTTATCTTTATAAATATCTTCATAATATATCTAATGTAGCTGCATAACTCAAAGATATGTTAGTAGTAATGCTTATATGGTTGTTGTCATCAAAATCAATACGTCGGCTACCTAGGGTATTAACACAAAGGAGGAGGGTCAGTCCTAGGAGAGGTGGGCGACAAGAGTTTGGGGAAGGGAGGTTGCCATTTTTGTGAAGGAGGAGGAAGGAGTAGGAAGAGAAAGAAAGGAGAAGGAAATGAAAGGAGGTATATAATTGCAAAACTTACCCCTCACGCGGATCGCTAACGTGGCGCGATCCCGTGAGTTCAAACAAAACCACCTTGGCCCGTTGTATGGCCTTCATTTTAATTTAAATTCGATAGCTTCACACTTATAAAAGTGTGCTAGTTAGCCTCTACCTCTTTTGATCGCATGATCGAAAATTAATTACGTTTTTTAGAAATTTTGGATTACGATAATAAATGTAATTCTGAATCCAACTGGTCAGTTTTCATCGAATTTCAAGTTTGTTTGACAATTCATTTTATTTTTCGATCGTGTTTTTAGCTTGTTTTTTATGCGCGTTTTAACGTACGTTTTCTTCTTGAACACCCACATGCTAGCTCCAAAAATTATGAAACTTAGGATTCCGTCACTATTCGATGCTATGAATTCGAAAAATAGTTTCGTTGAACCGTGAGGTTGTCTCAGTAACGATTCTTTGTAAATTGATCGTCAGTATTACATCAAATGGTTTTATCACGCAGGACCATGTACTAACTCCGTTTGGCACGAAATTTGAAATCTAGAAATGATTTATAATTTGGAATCCAACAAAATAGGTCTCATCAAATTCGGAGGTCGCTAGCAAATTTTCACTTTTTAAGGTCGATGCATTGTTTTTAAAAAATCAAAATTTTAAATTCCAACATATTTTACTATAAAATTATATTAAAAATAAATTTTAAATTGATTATGAAATTCCAGGTTGTTACATTGTGAGAACAAATGATCAAATTACAAACATGTTCACTAAGCCATTAAGTTTGTCATAGTTTGAGGATTTACTTGGCAAGTTAGGTGTCATTAACATCCATTCCAACTTGAGGGGGAGCGTTAAAGGCCAATATGAATTAGTAAAAGCATTATGTAAGGAAGGCATAATAATAGCGCTTAGATTATTTTAATGTTAGACATTAGAATTTGACAAAGCTTTATATTTTTGTATGAGCTGCGCGCGCGCACACACACACACACACACACACACACACGCACACACACACACACATATATATATATTAAAATTTCCCCCTTGGACAAACAACAAGACAAAGACTGGTTCAGATTAATACTTTACGAAGAAAAAGAGTGGCAGTGATCTGAACAGCAAATTAAAAATCTAACACCGTTAATTAGCACTGATCGTGGTTAAATTTATTTAGGGTGCGTTCTTAACGAACGTGAGCGTGGCATTTGAGCGTGGCATTTGAGCGTGCCATTTGAGCGTGGTACTGTAGCGAAGGGGAAATGTGTTTTTAGCTACGAACGGGGTATTTGAGCGTGGTATTTTAATTGTTAATTTGTTTGTTTTGAGTTAATTAAATACTAATTTCGGTTGAACAAAATGACTACATTTCACTACACAAAAGAAAATACAAACATAAATATGACATAAATATAATAACACGATGACATGAACTTCCTACTTGTTGCTATTTATCAGATAAGTTTGGTATTCTTGGTCGTGGCGTTAGTCTGCAAGCCCTCTAATCAACCAGCTTTTCGCTATCTCATCCGGAAGAGCAGTGAACATATCATTTATTTTGGGGTCCAACACAAATAATAGTGCGTCTGCAACATCAAACTCACCCGTTGCTCCAAGACGTTGCATACGAGCTACCGTATTTGCATAAGTTGTAGAACTTCCCGTTGATTCCACGCTAGTACCCGTATTAGGACTATCAGAGTGCATCCGAGATTTTTTCATCTGTCTCTCGTGCTTTAGGTCAATGAGCATAGCCATCTTATCGTCACTTTCACCACGTTTTCTTCTTGAATTTTGACGTGCAGTTGGTTGAATGGGCGGATTCATTGGAATTTGGGTTGACGGAGGGATTCTTGGAGCTTCACAATTTAGTGTATTCATTGAAGTTTGTTGCAGTGGAGGATTTGATGGCGAATTCAAGTTTGGAATATAATTATTTTGCGTGTCTTACAATGGTTCCAAAAACCCGTCGAAATTTCATGTCCTGTCAAACGTGCTTTGTGTTGATGGCGGCGTGCCAGTCTGCGACGGTTGTACACTAGCAGCAGGAGTGTACGACGATTGACCAGTTGCATTCGTCCCACGAAATAATTGATGCATCAGCTCTAAGTTTTCTATTGGTCGTTTCTTATATTTCAAGACACTCGTTCCAAATTCCTAAATGTAAGAAATAAATTGTAAGAAACTGTCTACAAAGGAATGGTAACAAAATAAATTTACAGACCTTAACACGATCTTCCCACCATTCATCGCTTCAAGAGACCGTTCCTTTGTATGCATCCCAACCCGCGCCAGTCTTGTTCATCAGTGCATCCCATTTCATCCAATCCCGTCGAAGACTGTCATATTTGTTTCGGATCTTGGTTTCGTCAATCGGTACGATGTCTGCATTGGTTTCTATTGCATCATTGAACTTTTCTGCAATTGCTTTATGTACACCTTTTTTGTTGATGCCACAAGCACCATATGCATCAACCGAACATTGCAGCATAATCTGAGTTGCAGTAAACGACCAGTGATGTGCAATCTTTCGATTGGTCATACTAAAAAATGGAAAATTTAATAATGTGGAAGAAAATTTTAGAAGAGGAATGGAGGAGTGTAGTGTGGATGAAGAGGAAGGTGTAGGTGAGATGGTTTTATAGGTGTTTGGGAGGAACGTTGAAAATCAAGCCGTTGGCGTCGGACGCCAATGGCTTGATTTTCAACGTTCAGCAATCGTTTCATTTGAACGTGGAAAATGATATTCGCGTCCGACGCGTTGAACGCGAAAAAAACTTCAGCGTGCCATTTATTTGCTGCGAATGCACCCTTAACGGGCTTTTTTTACTCCGTTTCTCATCCTCGCACGATCTTATTAGTTATCATTTTTCCACCCACGTTCTAAATCATTGCCTCTCACCATCGTTCCTCTTTCATAAACCTCTAACATCTTCGTGAATCCTTACTGGCTAATTTCGCTTGCTGTTCCATCGCAAAAATATACCATGATGAAAAACCACAGTATGTATTTGATGTAACTTCTCAAATTCCATCTTCTATTGCGTCAACTCATAAGTTATATCCTCAGCTATAACCAAGGTCATGGCAATGCTGATTTCCCAAGGGTCTCCATTGAAATATTGCTGAAATTATGGGTATTTTTCTCTGCCTTCTTGATTCTTTCTACCATACGCAGCTTCTAAATTTTTGGTTTTGTTTGTCATGATAACTCTATATTTGACGTGCTTAAATTTCATTTACGTTATTCCTTGATTTCTTACACATATAAGGCTTTCGGTTTATGTTATTAGTTATGGAATCATGCTTTCTACTAATTTTTGTTTTTATGTTTCATTTTCAACAAAGTCTGTTTAAATTTTAGGCACTTCAACTGTTTGTTAAAATACCTAAACTAATAGTTCATTCATCATATTTGCTATGCTTTTCTACTATGTTTGTCGTGCTTAGTTTGATAACTATTTGATTAAGAAAAATCACAAATTAAGAAAAATCTGCACATCCACTTTCCAACGTTATTAACCCATAGGCCATGCAATGTAATCAAAATGGTGATCAACCAGCTCAGATGCTCATGCTCTGGTCTTCACTGCATATGTTTCCCTGGTCTGGTGCAATCTAATGAACTGATTTGTACATCAGTACTCGTTGTTCAATCAGTTGATATTCGCGATATCTTTTCTACTATATTATCAATGCCACTTTTATTTCAACTATGTTTGTCGTGCTTAGTTTTGTGTGAGTAGTCAATTTATATTCATCTCTGCACTTTAAACGTTCAAAACTCCATTTATTTCATATATGGTTTTTAAGAATTAAAGAGTCCAATGTCCTTACAACAAGACAATGGGGAAGCCTAATACCTGGCTACCTAACCACTAATAATATCAATTTTTTTAATATTGTCAGTTTCATATAAAACTTAAAATTAATTAATAACATTAAAACGAACAATAACTCTTCGTTCTATTTTCCATTAAATCCCAGAATTCTTCAATTCACATCATCAAATTTAGTTAAATGACTTTTGGACTTGTAACATGAATTTATAAATCTTTAATTTATAAAGTCACCCATGTATATTGAAACTTAAAACTATATAAATAAGCTCAAAATTCATACAAGTAGATATGACTATCATCATAGTAATCACTAATCACTGTTTTACTAAAAGTTACAAATGAATGACATGTATGAAGAGATGATTAAACTACAAGATTATGCAAAATCTAACTTATGCTTCCCTTGTTTCCTCAAGAATAGAACTATTTTATAAACTTATTCATAATTCAACAATAACATATTTTCATCATAAACCGCAGCAGATTCTGCAATATACGTGCATTGTTACGAGATAGATTAGGTACTATTATATATGTGTTGCAGAGGATTATTCTATAGTAACAAACATTAAAAAAATAACTGACTGTTAGTGTACAACAGAGAGAAGCTTTTGATTTGAATTTATCTCCTTAAGGTGTAAAATTAACAGGATAAGTGATTTATTGTAAGACTTGAGGCTAAACTGAATATCATTGCAAATATCTATAATTTAATCAATTTGAAAGATGGACCATACAAGAATAATAAAAGATTATAAAAAATTAATTAGTTAAGTTGTTGTAACCTAATTCTATAAAAAAATGGAAGAGTAGTTCAATACTAACAAGAATATGAGAAGATACCATGATTGTATTATTGATTGAGAGAATAATATTTTGTACATTATCAAATGAAAATAGTGCTGATATATATAGAAGAAATAATGTAACGTTAACATATGCAAATGAGGCAATGTCCTAAAATAACCATTAGCTGTTATGACTAAATTGTTGTAGAAAATGAGGCAATGTCCTAAAATAACAATTAGCCGTTATGACTAAATTGTTGTAGGAAATAAGGCAATGTCCTAAAATGAAAATTAGTCGTTATGACTAAATTGCTGTGGGAAATAATGCAATGTCCTAAAACGACAATTAGCCGTTATTAGGAATGGCAATGGGGCGGGTTGGGGCGGGTTTCTCGTGCCCCAGACCCGACCCGGAATTTTTAAACCCCGCCCCAGACCCGCCCCGTAGACCCGGTGCGGGTCTGGAATTTCGCCCCGTACCCGAAACCCGTACGGGTCAGGGTAGACCCGACCCGCCCCGCGACCCGGTGATATTATGTTCTAGTGTACACAAATTTATATATTTATATTTTTTTATCACTAAATGATAAATTATATCATATTATAATGTGTTCACAATGGCAAGAGAATATTATAAAATGAGTTGTAAGATAATAGTTCAAAACGTATGCATTTGTTATTGTATGATTATCATTGATGCAACTTAATACAATGAAAATTTTATAGTTTGTCAATTGAAAGAATAAAATATTCAAGTTATAACCATGTAAATCTAAGAAGATTAAAAGTAATAGTTATAGTTATAAAGAGTTTGATTGATGTTTCGATCATGCGGGTCGGGTTGGGGCGGGTTAGCCATGCCCCAGACCCGACCCTAGACCCGGACCTCCAAAAGCGGGTCGCGGGTCTACCCGCCCCGAAGACCCAATGGGGCGGGTCTAAATGGGTCAAAACAGGGGCGGGTCTAAATGGGTCAAAACAGGGGCGGGTCAAGCGGGTTTGGATCCTAGACCCGCCCCATTGCCATCCCTAGCAGTTATGTCCAAACACTACAACAAAAAACACTTTTCGCAACAGGTGATATCTGTTGTAGTAGACCTATTGCAACAGGCCTGCGCCTGTTGGTATAGCCGAAGTTGCAAAAAGTCTGCAACATTTTCAACCTGTTGCAATAAGATGTTGCAGTATACTTTTTTGCAACAGGTTTTTGTTGTTGCAACAGATCATTTTGCAACAGTATATGCCCGTTGCAATAGATCCATAATCTATAAAAAAAAATATTATAATTTATAGAAATTACATATTAAATGTATTCGTCTTAGTAATAGTGTATATCACAAAATAAAATAAACAAATAAACATTTTATTTTAACAAAAATTTAATAGTATAAACAATTACAACAAAAATTTCTATAATTTTCATACATCACTCGTGTATAACAATTTCTTCTCTCACACAACACATTTTTTTCGAATAGAATATTTTCTAATCATATTTCTACTCTATCATACATATATTATAATAAGAGAATAAATATGCAGTTCATGCTCCAAGTTTGCTGTCGATCATGAACATGTACATGCCTATCCAGGAATATGTATGTCATTCCAGCGAACTCTATATCAAATAAAAACCTAGAACTGACAACACCTTCTGTGCTTCCTTGCAACCCATTGAATCGCGCAGATCTAGGATATCAACAAAAAGCTCTCAGCTTGCTTCATCGTACTGGCTAGGTCCACACTAGAGTGTTTAGGCTGCTCTTGAGTAATCTCCTGACATTTTGCATACAAGTTGGTTAGAGAAGCAAACAGCTAAAAACGTGTTTGGATGAGTAATCTCCTGACATTTAAGTGCAGACAATTAAGCTATGCTAGTATGAACAAGCAATATTATTTTTCTAAAAAGTGTTATACAGTCTTTTAGAATGTGTGTATTGAGCAAAATGACCCTCAAATGTCAAAACTCGTTTTGTCTCTGATAAATCTTGTGCAAATAAGACAGACTTGCCTCCTACTGGTCAGCGGTGCTTGGCCTCGTGGAATCCCATATTCTACGAATTGTAGCTGAGATAAAATTCAGATTACATAACAGTTACAACCAATATCTTCTGTCGGTTCAGCTACATCATTATATACAAATTAGCATATTTCATCGACTACTACCACCGTCTTAGTAATAGTGGTTAAACGCTTTAGCTTTGCCGCTAGAGGGCATTGTTGCATGATTTGAACATATGTTGACATGCAGTATTATATATCACCTGAAATTTGTACTAATATCACCTAGGTATATAACTAGAAAAGTAGCACTTTAAAAGGAACTTATTTTTGAAAGCCAAGATCTGACTTTCCATTGATGTCCAAGACTCTCAAGTTAACTTATATGCTCTGCAGTAAACTTGCAGCAAAGAAAGAAAAAAGCTTGTTATTGTTGATTTTTACCTTATCAATTGCTTCAGGAAATCATCCGGAAACACAAGAGAATAGAAGTCTAGACAACCAACCTGAGATACAAATGAACATACAAATAAAAAAACCAAATATACGGCTGCATCACATTATATGTACTCGAAACTAAGATCTAATTCAAAAGAATGTCTCTTACCGGAACAAACTTGTCCAGCTTCCCATCCAAAATCAAACAGAGCACATGCAACTTTGATTATATCAGGCTTCCATTTAGATTTCTTCAGCAGCAAAATGGTCCAGAAGGCGATATGAAAATAACTTAGTACAAGATTTGGGAACACTTCAAACTTGCAATCTTGCAGCAACAACATAAAACATGACATTTGATGCAAAATAATTACACAAGTTCTGAATAAAAGCATTTTTACTATTCTTTTGGTCAAATCTTGTAACATCTGCAATTCTGCATGATCTATTCCCAAGAGATGAAAACAAGGTCGTCATACGTTTCAGTTGACCAGGGGTTGACAACATTCAGACAAAGAAAATAATGATTCATTTTCAAGATCATCATACAAGAATTATGCCAAGGTTGGAAGAACTATTTTATCGTAAGAAAAGAAACTAACATGACGGTCATCAACAAAACAGAACTTTAAGGTTATGTTTCCACATTTCTTTTGAAGATTTTCAGCTTCTTCTCTCGATGGAGGTCTTTCCCTGAACATATGAAAATTCGTTTCAGTAATTTTCACATCACTAGAAGCTCCACTACTAGACATCTTTTTAAAGTTGAACAGAGCAATAGTCGCTGACAGTGTATTCACCAGATCCAAATTCGAAAAAAATGCAGTTTAAAAGAAAATTGATTACGTTATTGTGTTGTCACATATAATCGATTATTGGGCTATCTTGTTTAATAAACACCAAATTCATACAATAAAAAACTAGTGTAGAGATTCATACCTCTTGCAAATCGGAAAGGAAGAACGCTTTGCAGATCCGACTTTTATGATAGGATCGGTTTGAGAAATCGGAGGAAAAATTGATTTTCAGATCTGTAAGTTGAGCGCAGTAACACTGAAATACCTAACCCTAATGGCTTGATCCTCAATCGGTCATACAAAACTTTCAACTCTTCAAGAAGTGATGAACTAAGAGGTCTATTAGGGTTTGAACGACGAAGACCCCATTACTGCGAATCTCAAACTCCGTTAGGTGGGAGTTTAGAATACTGGATGGTCTTTTTTACTTTTGGCTTATCAAAGATTAGAGGGGATTCGTTTCCCTGTAATCTTTGAAATTTAGGAAGACGACTTCAATAAATGTAAGCTTCGAATTAGATTTAGAATGAAGAAATTGGAAAAGCAGGGAATGGGATAAGGCAGGTGAAGCGGGCATGAAATATTATCGCGAAGCGCTCCTGAATTTTTCTGAAAACCCGCCTTTTCTATTTTTGGAGCTCGCCTTACATTATTGACTTTTGCATACTTTCCAACTTTGTATGCTATTAAGTCCTCAATTTGGTGAGCCCTTTGAATTTTTATTGAAAATAACGGTTTAAATTTTGTATACTTTTTAACTTTTGCAAAAGAAAAAAACATGATTTGAATTTTGTATCCTTGACATTTGCTAAGCATCAGAAAGTAAAGCTTGTTATAATTATATTTGCAAATGTCACATAACAAAAGTTATTAAATAGTAAATTAACTACTAAATTAATTATTAAACTGTAATAAATATTAATTGTTAATATATTAAATTGCTTAAATAATTATTATTAATGCATCAAATTAAGTGCAAATTAATTATTAGACATTAATTTTAATTATTTCTTAATTTTTGATTATTATTTAATACTGGATTATTAACTGTAAATATCACTTTATAATAACTAAAAGTTATTATTAATTAATAATTATATTAAATTTTAGTCTTAATTATTATATAATCAGTAATTATTAACATTTTGTTACTAAGTATTGAATATTATTAATTGTTAATTATCAAGTAATAATTATTAATTATTTAGTATAATTTTGTTTACTAGGAACTATTAACTAATTCATAAAAATACTTCTATCAAACACAAATTATAAATTAATTCATATAATTATTAATCTTAATTATTAATCATAATTATTATATAATTGCTAGTAGTTAATCATGTAATAGTAACTATTTAAAATTAATTAGTAAAAAATAATGATTAAAAGCTTATACTAATTTTTAATAGTATGTTTTCCGCAACAGGCTCTACCAGTTGTAAAAAAATACAGTTATTGCAAGAAGCGAAAACAGTTGCTAAAGATATTTATTCGCAACTGGCTTGGAAGTGCAGTTGCAAATAATATGTTTGTTGCAACTGCTATGGAAGCACAGTTGCTAAAAGTATGTTTTTGCAACAGGAAGGGAAGCGCAGTTGCTAAAAATATGTTTTTCGCAACAGGAAAAAAAGGCATGTTGCTAAATCTCATCTATTGCAACTGCTATAATAGGTCTGTTGCTAAATATCATTTACTACAACTGTCATTTGTCGCCTGTTGCAAATAGCTAGTTGCAATAGGGTATTTTTCTTGTAGTGAAATTGTTGTGATGAGATAAACTGGTTGACAAGTGTGAACACAGATATTAGCCTCCCTCAAACATATCTAGATTTTTCTTGTCTCCTTTATTCTACTGCCGTCATCCACTCTCAGCTCTTCTCTTAGCCTGATAAAGTTCTTCGTGGAAAGTGGTTTCGTTAGTGCATCCGCCTTTTGATAATAGGACGGAATATGGCACACTGTTAATCTACCGACTTGAGTTCTCTCACAAACGAAGTGCAAATCAATTTACAAGTATTTCGTTCTTGAGTGTTGGATCGGAGTGAGGGATAAAGAAACTGTGCTTCTATTGTCGCACCAAATAGTTGGCGTTCTTCAAGAATTAAGTCCTAATTCATATAGAAGGGACTCCATCCACAAGATTTCTGTAGCCGTGCTCGCAAACGCCCTGTACTCTGCTTCAGTGCTTGACCGCGAGGTGGTGGATTGCTTCTTAGTGCACCATGATATGAGATTCGTGCCCAGGAAAATGCAATAGCCTGATACTGATCTTCTGTCATCGATGTCGTTTTCCCAACCAGCGTCGCTAAAGCCTTGTAAATGTAGCACTTTATATGCCTTTATAGTTAATCCATAATGTTTTGTGCCTTGTAAATACCTGAGTAATCTTTTCACTGCCACCCAATGTTCCGACAGGGGAATTTGCATGTATTGACTGAGTTTATTTACGCTATAGCATATGTCCAGTCTTGTTATTGTTAGGGGTGAACGCGGTTTGGTTCGGTGCGGTTTGGAGCTCAAACCGCTTCCGCACCGCATCAAACGGTTGATCAAAAATACAAACCATTATATTAACCGTTCAAATGGTTAGTTTTCGGTTCGGTTTCGAAGTAATATGGTTCGGTTTTGGTTCGGTCCGGTTTGAACCCGTATTAAATATGAAACAAGAAAATTACTTCCATCAACAATCAATTTACGATTGTATGACATTGTGTCTCCTGAAGGTTAAAAAAACATAGTGTTATCTATTGATATAACTACAACATACGTTGAAAATAGAATATATATATATACACACACACACACACACAAAGTTAGATAGGAATTTCTTAGGATGTGTTCACCGCAAGCGAAAGTGGAGAATTTGAGCGGAGTATTTCAGCGGAGTATTATAGCGGAGAATTGTAGTTAACGGAGAATGCGTTTGGCGCGTTAACCGGAGTATTTGAGCGGAGCATTTTATTTATATTTTGTAATTTAATTAATTACTGATTAAAACATAACATTGTAATTATTGCAAAATAACACAGTTAACAAAACATAACAGTCCATTACATAAAAACAATACAGAAAGTGATACATTGCAGAAATACAAAAAAAAGTAGATAAAGTGATACATTGCAGAAATACAAAAAAGTAGATAAAGTGATACATTGCAGAAATCTATTAGTGCAATCCTGCTGCAACAAGCTCGTCTCTTATTCTATCGCGACGCACTGCCATATCAATGCTGCCTTGATAGTGTTGAGTCGGTGCTAGGTCATTATTGCCTATGTTTCTCATGTCGGCGTATTCTTGTTCATACTCATCTGGAATAAGATCTGGATCATCGTTATATGCCATAAAATCCGGATCACCCATATTGTATTTGCGTATATAATTGTGTATAGCCATCATAGCAACAACAATTTTTGTTTGAGCTTTGAACTTGTAGGTTGCCATATTTCTGAATATAACAAATTTCTTTTTCCATATTCTGAAGATTCTCTCAATTGCCATACGTAAACTAGAATGGTAAAAATTAATATTTTCATTATTCGATTTTGGTTGATTTGTGGTCATATGAAACTGGGGGATGTGATATCTAACATTTCGATATGGTGGTATATACCCAGTTGTAAGTGGGAAACCAGAATCCACAACATAATACTGTCCAAGAGGAGAATGAGGAAAATTGGAACTTCTATCTTTCACCACGGAATTAAAAATTAACCAGATATAGCATACATAAATAGTAAATCGAATGAGCATGCAACCAAAATATTCCGTGTAGTGTATCCTTTTCGTCCGATAAACAGAACAATTCGATCTGGAGTAAGTGTGCCATTACATGTGTACCGTCTATGGTATCAATTTAGTTTTTAAAGTACGAATAGTAACGGTTATCATTGCTAGGGATGGCAATGGGGCGGGTCTAGGATCTAAACCCGCTTGACCCGCCCCTGTTTTGACCCATTTAGACCCGCCCCATAGGGTCTTCGGGGCGGGTAGACCCGCGACCCGCTTTTGGAGGTCCGGGTCTAGGGTCGGGTCTGGGGCATGGCTAACCCGCCCCAACCCGACCCGCATGATCGAAACATCAATCAAACTCTTTATAACTATAACTATTACTTGTTAATCTTCTTAGATTTACATGGTTATAACTTGAATATTTTATTCTTTCAATTGACAAACTATAAAATTTTCATTGTATTAAGTTGCATCACTGATAATCATACAATAACAAATGCATACGTTTTGAACTATTATCTTACAACTCATTTTATAATATTCTCTTGCCATTGTGAACACATTATAATATGATATAATTTATCATTTAGTGATAAAAAAATATAAATATATAAATTTGTGTACACTAGAACATAATATCACCGGGTCGCGGGGCGGGTCGGGTCTACCCTGACCCGTACGGGTTTCGGGTACGGGGCGAAATTCCAGACCCGCACCGGGTCTACGGGGCGGGTCTGGGGCGGGGTTTAAAAATTCCGGGTCGGGTCTGGGGCACGAGAAACCCGCCCCAACCCGCCCCATTGCCATTCCTAATCATTGCTAATTTCAGCTGGATTGAGGATCAACCGGTTTTATAATATTGGTAGATAATACTAAGACGGCATTCAAAACAGCATGAAAATAATTAAAGATTGTGCAACCTGACCTTTGAAATCTTTCAGCCACTTCTCTGTTAGAATTAGAGGTAGCAATAGTGTATAAAAATATCCAAACCACTTCTCAAACGGTAGTATTTTCTAAAGTATTCAATCCGCAACTTTCCAGCCTATCGCATAACAAAAGAAAACATAACCGTTTCATACGAAACTGCATTTGACATCTTCCCTGATGACCGTTAAGTATGTCGTCTATCCACATCAAACCAGCATACGTCGAAGTATGCATCCGACGTCCTATTTCGCGTCGTCTATCACGTAAGTACGCTCCAATTAGTACAATATTTTCCAAATCTTATGAATCAGAATCACCATCATTTGGAAATGGATTTTCCATTGCTATCACTTCAAGGTTGATATAAAAATATAAGAGGAAGAGGGTAGAGAAGAGGTGAGGATGGAAGAAGGGTTGGAAGAAGCTCTTATAAGGGGGTAAAGAGGGGAAGAGAAAGGGGGTAAAGGGGGGAAGAGAAAGGGGGTAAAGAGGGGAAGAGAAAAGCCAATGGCTCAAAGTTGAGCTGTTGGCTCTGTACGCGTGTGACGCGTCGGACGCGTCCAGAGCCAACGGCTCAACTTTGAGCCGTTGGCTCAGCGGTCCTAAATTGACCGTTGAACAACGGATGTGTCAGACGCGTCCGATGCGTCCATTGTTAAATGGTCCGTTCAGGACCAAAAGAACACGCCCTTAATGTTTTATCATAACATTACTGGCATAGCTATGCGGTTCGATTCGGTTCAATATGGTTTGTCAATAGCAGCCAAACCGTATCGTTGCGAGTCAGTTCAGTTTGGGCTGTTTGCTCTGGAGAGAGAATCTGGTGCGGTTTTCCGCACCATTTTTGCGGTCCGGTCTGGGAAGTTTCCGCATTGCAGTGCGGTTTATGCCCACCCCTAGTTATTGTAGCGTATTGTAATGCACCGATTACACTTCTGCATTGTGTTGTGTTACTCATTGCTTCCCCTTTTGTTTTTTGAAAACCTTGAACTAGCGGTCATTGGTGTTGGCAGTGATTTTGCATGATGCATGCTGGTCTTTTGTAGAATTTCACTTATATAATTCTGCTGAGATAAGAACAGTTCATTTTCACCACGTCTACTGATCTGAATTCCCAGAAAATAGTTTACTTCACCTAGATCCTTGATAGCACAACTGTAGTCAAGAACTTGTATGATTCTGTTAATTTCTTGATGATTGTCCCCAATTACCAGCATTCGTCTACGTACACTATGACGTAGGTGATACTTTGATTATCTTTCTTCATGTATAGTGAGTTATCTAATTTCGCTTGATTGAAGCCAATTTTTAATAAAGTTTGTTTTAATTTTTCGTACCAAGCTCTCGAAGCCGGCTTCAAACCGTATATGGCTTTGTGTAACTTACATACAAGTTGACTTTGACCATCATAGACCTCGTATCCTTCTGGTTGATGCATATAGACCTCTTCAGTTAGTTCACCATTTAAAAAAGCATTGTTAACGTCAAGTTGTTTAATCATCCATTTTTTGCATAAGGCAATAGTCAATATAACTCTTATGGTAGTGGGTTTTATAACTAGTGAGAAAGTCTCGTTGAAGTCAAACCCAAACTGTTGAGCGTACCCTTTTGCGACGAGCTTGGCTTTATACTTTTCTATTGTCCCATCGGCTTTCCTCTTAATTTTGTAAGTCCACCTACATCCTATGATGTTCTGATGGGCAGGTGGTGTAACCAAGCTCCATGTTTTGTTCTTCATTAAAGCTTCGTATTCAGCACCCATTGCATTCCTCCATTTTTCTTCTTTTGCAGCTTGAATGTAGCTGCTTGGTTCTGTTTCAATCAATGATACATTGTACACCCTTGGCTTATATATCCCATTTTTCGATCTAGTGACCATTGGATGTGTAGTCAGTGCTTCTTGTTGTTGTGGTTGACACTCACTAATGGCCCTTGTTGAACTTGTGTTGTTGTTGTTCCCTTCACTTTCATGTTCATTTTGGCTGCTATGTATAGTATCATTACTGTCGTTTGTCGAGATGATGGATGTTTCAGTGGGATTGTTCTATGTGTGATCATATGATGTGTCCTTCCTTTCATTAGTGCTCCGTGTTATTTTTTCTGTCAAAGCTGGTACATCTATGATTTTAGTTTCTCGCTTTTGTCCAATTTCTTCCTTAGTTGTTTGCTTCACTGCAAGTGGAAATATATTTTCATCAAAAATAACATGCCTTGATATGTAAACTTTACCACTTTTGTCCAATCACTTATAGCCCTTTTGATTTTGTGGGTAGCCAATAAAGGTGCATGGACTTGATCGCATACTGAGTTTATGTTGGTTATAATCTCTTAAACTCGAAAAGCACAGACACCCAAAAGCTCTTAAATTACTATAGTCTGGTTTAACATTAAATATCACTTCATATGGTGTTATATTATTCAACACTTTCGTAGGTA
The DNA here is from genome assembly GCA_030737875.1 of Allium sativum. Taxonomy (NCBI): domain Eukaryota; kingdom Viridiplantae; phylum Streptophyta; class Magnoliopsida; order Asparagales; family Amaryllidaceae; genus Allium; species Allium sativum. The sequence goes on along the minus strand of CM060916.1, from coordinate 1,033,489,947 downwards.
GTCTATTTATGAGATACACGGAAGTGTTGAATGCCTAGTTCCAATATTTCATCGGTAACGCACTTTTTGATAGTAATGTTAAACCAGTCTCGACTATATGTCTGTGTTTTCGGTCAACAAAACCGTTTTGTTCAGACGTATGAGGGCAGGTTAATCTATGATTTATCCCTCTTTTAATGAAGTAATTTTTGAGTGGTTTAAACTTGACCCCACCATCTGTTTGTATGGTTTTTACATTGCAGTTAAGTTGTTTCTCTATAAAATTTATAAACTGAATTATTATGTTGCATGCCTCTGATTTGTGTTTGAGCATATATATCCACGTATATCTTGAATAAGCATCAACTAGTGATAGATAATACCTGTGGCCTTGGCATGAGTTTAGCGGTGCCGGTCCCCACAGATCAGCTGTTACAAGCTCCAATGGCTTGTTATATACTGTTTCAGATTTACTAAATGGAAGTTTGTGGCTCTTGCCAAGTTGGCAGTGTGTGCAAGTGTGTTTCATGGGTATGTTTTCAAAATAGATGCAATTATTATTCAAAACCTTTCTAACAGTTTCCAAGCTAGGATGACCAAGTCTTACATGCCATGATTCTACTACATTATTAACAACATTACTGCTACTAGAATTGTTTCTTTTACCAATACAACTAACATTATTGCTAGAGTTATGATTGCTATTATTGCTACTAACTGCTACATTGTTGCACCAAGTTTATTTATTTGAATCATTTCCAATCTTTAAATTGCCAAATTTGTAAAGTCCATCATGTAGATTGCCCTGTAGCAGTATTTCTTGACTTAGAAGATCTTTAACAAAGCAAAACTTAGGATGAAATTTGAAGAAAATGTTATTGTCTTTAGCAAATTTGGAAACACTTAATAAATTTTTGTTAATGGTGGGAACCCTAAGTAAGTTGTTTAATTTGAGTTGTCTTTTGCCTAGAATGGTTCCTTTGACAATGTATGTGATGTGTGCAATGTTACCATTACCCATATGTAGTGATTTCATACCTGTGTAGCCCTTACTTCCAATATTTAAGTTTTGGAGATTGTTTGTGACGTGGTGTGTAGCTCCTGAGTCTGGATACCAATCGTCTAAATTAATTTCATACGTCCTATTGTTGTCCTCATCGTGGCTATGTTGACCTCTGTTGTCATCGCCAGTATTTATGATTTGACTTCTCATAACCGCAACATTTACATTTGGGGTTGAGTTAATTCGATCAGATTGTTGTACATTGTTGTCATTATTATACCTGAAATAACACCTGCTCACTATATGGCCGAATTTTTGGCAAATCTGACATTTTACTCTGTTATTGTTGTTGCATTGGCCTCTTGCTCGGCCCCTTTGTGGTTAATAGGCCCTCTGAGGTTGAAACCCTCTTAGATACTACCCATCTTGTCTATTTAAGTTGTTGTTCCTTTGATTATGGTTATTTTTGGTTGCTGCATAATTTGCCGAGAATTCTCCTTGGGTACTCTTTCTCTGTTCTATTCATCCTTCATGGAAGAGAAGAGCAGATCGAACAAACTATAGGTTCGGTTGGGTTTGTTGAATGGCAATAACAGTAATTAAGGACTCGTAATCGTCAAAACCACTGGTGATAAATAATATTTGCTCACTGTCACTTATTTTGTGTCCAACAGCACTTAACTTGTCACACATTTTTTATTTTGCTTAAGTACTCCTTTATGTTCATGTCTTCTTTCTTCGAGTTTTGCAATTCTCTTCTGTATTGCATAACTCAAGCTATAGACTGTGAGTTAAAAATTTTCCCTATATCCGTCCATATTTCGTATGATAAGTTGCATCCAATAATCTGTGAAAGCATATTCGAACTGATAGAGGATAAAAGCCATGATGAAAGTAAGCTATCCTGTTTTTAAAATCTGGCATGTTCAGGATTTGGTATGGTTTTTCATCCTTGATCTGTTATCATTATTGGTGGAATAGTTAATGTTCCTTTTATATAATCCAGCAAGCCGTATCCTCTGAGAGCAATCTCAATTTGGCATTTCCATAATATATAATTGTCTTCATCCAGAGATGTGGTAATAATTTAGCTTTTTGGTTTTATTAGGTTGCGCCAGTGTGGTGAAGCATCATTGCCCATGTCGCCATAGACAGCTGAAGTGGCTTCGTTGTTTGGCATGGTTGTTTAGGGTTCAGTGAGGCAAGAAGATGCAGCAGAAACTTAAGGAATGATGGCAGATCAAAAAGAAACACTGGAAAAGGGGAGATGTATGCTTGGCATGGCAGAGAAAAAAAAACTTTATGTATGATGTTAAGCCTCTCGGCGGATTTGCTCTGATACCATAACAAGAATATGAGAAGATACCATGATTGTATTATTGATTGAGAGAATAATATTTTGTACATTATCAAATGAAAATAGTGCTGATATATATATATAGAAGAAATAATGTAACGTTAACAAATGTAAATGAGGCAATGTCCTGAAATAACAATTAGCCGTTATGACTAAATTATTGTAGGAAATGAGGCAATGTCCTAAAATAACAATTAGTCGTTATGACTAAATTATTGTGGGAAATAAGGCAATGTTCTAAAATGACAATTAGCCGTTATGACAAAATTGTTGTGGGAAATAATGCAATGTCCTAAAATCACAATTAGCCGTTATGTCCAAATTATTGTGATGGGATAAACTGGTTGACAAGTATGAACGCAGATATTAAATACATCAAAAAGGATGGTGATTTTCAGACTATACCTCTCTATTTGTTGTGTTTTAAATGCCAAAAGTTTATTTATGATGTTAATTTCATAATTACTTGGATGACATTGAAAATCTGGTTTTATCCACACCACTTTTCTAAACTACAACTAGTACGCCTGCTCGTCTCCTTTTTTGCAAAATAACAATAATTTTTTTCCATTTTGTATATAAGTCTAACTGAAAAGTAGTATGCTTGCAAAATAAAATGAATTTGGATTAATCTATACAAGTTTATTAATAACAACATAGAACATATGCTTTTAGTGACAAATAATATGCATTTGGACATAGGTCTTCCTTTGTGCCAGGAGCTAAATGGTGATTGATTGAAAAACCGGCCAAGAGTAGGAAACTGAACATGCTTGACATAAAATAAAAGTAATTGCAAATATAATAAAAGCAAAAGAATCCAATTCTACCATAATAAACGAATTTTTTTATGAAAACACTTGTCAATGGAGATTTTAGAATCATTTGGTTTAATATAACAAAAAAATCTGACATCTGTAATTCAGGGGTGCAAATGAATTGTGCACTTCAAAGCATTTCCGTACCGTTGCGGCCTCTATTGTTTCAGGCCTTATAGGAAAGCTGGAAATTTACTAACTATGAAAACACTTCCTCCTACGATGAAATTGAAACATGATTTACTTAGATCTATATGTGTATGGATCAGTTTTCCCGGACATTGTTTTAAACAGTGGGGTAGTTAACTGATCGTCGCCTTGGTTAGTGCTATTAGACCCCTATTATATAATAAAATCATCACTGGAAAAATGAAAATTTTATAATGGATAATACCCTTTTTTTTGTAAGCTATATAAGAAGTTGAAACAATTGCTTCTCGTTGTCAAGTCATTATATCATGTAGTTTAAGACTATAATGATTAAGGCAACTTAAATTTTGTCGTTCCATTTTTAGAATGAATTGAGAAAATATTTAAGACCGTAACTATTTATGAATATAACATTGTGAATTTATTTAGCTTGAGAATTTATTTTCTTTTTCTCAAAGTGATATTTAACCTCCCTAATGAAAGATTAGAGGAGTAACCCATACAAAGTATTTATAATACGTATGAAAGTTGAAAATAAAGTAATAATCATACTTTTTTTAAATGAAGTTATAATATGTGTAGGTGTTAGAGAACCCCAAATTATCACAAAACCAATTGGCAATGTGAAGGGTGAACTCATAATATTTGTGCATAATTTATTTTATAAATTCCCCGATATGGGACTTGTCTCAACACGCCCCTGTACGTATGACATATGCTGAGCCATAACACGTGGATTTATTAGGTGACGTGGAAAGTGTGGCAGTTATGTGCACATGAATTAAACCTGGTTTTGATACCATGTTAGAAAAGTAGAACAGATGAAAGAGAGAATAAAGTTTTTATTATTGTAGAATTATTATTGTAAGAGATACAAATATTGTAATAAGAGATCCTCTATTTATACATGATTTAATAAAAGGAGGTGGGCTTTATATTTACAGCCCATGTGAAAAGCCCAAATGTAAAATAGGAATGTGAACGTTACAAGGTTATAAGCGGAAGTAACCCTGAATGTATCTTAATTATCTTCTGTATACGAGAACTTTCCTTCTTTACTTCCCCTCAAAATGGGGTAAGGTTTCCCTGCCCTAATTTGCTGGAGAGAAAGAGAAATCCACCACGATTTTGTCATTTCAGGAAGTGATGTTGGCAGAGTGAAGCTCAGAGTTTAGAGATACGTAAGGCTTGAGGAGAAAATCCATTTTTTAGCATTTCGATTGAACTTCAGGTGGGAATCAGGTATAAATGCTTTAACCTTTACTTTGAATTTGGTTTAAATTCTTCGATCCTAAGTTCTTCTCTGAATCTGTGATTTTTTTTGGCTAAAAGTGATTTATTGAGCATGGCGGTCCTCTGATAATAAGCTGGAATGTGATTAACACTTAGAATTTTCTTTTAAACTTGCTCTCGAACAAAGTAAATATCAATTTCTATGTGTTTGGTTCGATTATGCTGAATTGATTTTGCTGTCATATTGATTGTGCTTAAGTTGTCACACCAAATTATTGGGTTCCTGTTGGATGATAATATTAATTCCTTTAATATTGATTGTAACCGTAAGATTTCAACAGTAATGCTAGTTACACTCCTGTATTATGCCTCTGTGCTGGATCTTGAAATGGTTATCTGCTTTTTAGAGCACTAAGAAATAAGGCTTTCCCCTCTATAGATATAGTAACCAGAAATTGGTTTTCTATCATTTATGTCTATGACCCAGTCTGCATCTAAGTAAGCTGTAATTGTAACAACCCGGAAAATCTGAACCAATTTAAACATTTTAAATTGGCTATTTTAGTTGATTTTAAATATTTAAAATAAATATTTTAAATAATAACGATGAAAAGTAAGTTTGAATCGACATTTGAAAACGAATATAATTAATTCTAATTATGAACAAGGCCTGAAATGGTGCGACAGTTTCAAAATTTGAATTCAAACTTTGACTGATTGTACCGGGTGCAAAACAAAATGGATTTGAGTGAAACCAAAAATATTTAAATCTGTTAGTGAATACCTTTCTAACGAATCTGAAAAATTGAAGTTTCATAGCGGGGAGCAAAAGTTATGGCCAAATGAATTTTCTTAAAGGTCGCTATGGAGTTTATATAGCCCGTGAAAATGTCCATTTTGCAAACGACCTCGAAATTTGACGAAACCACTTTTGTTGGATCCGGGATGTCAAATTATTGCTAGATTTCAAATTTCATAATTTTTGAAGCTAGTATGTGAGCGTGGCAAAGGAAAATGTGTTTTGGTCAATTACAGTTAAATTGGATCGACCAGAAATGGGCCATTTTACAAACGGTCTCAGAATCCGACGAAACTAGTTTTGTTGGGACCGTATCATCAAAACATAGCTAGATTTAATTTTCTGGAATTTTTCGAATCAGTTTGTGGCCCTGGCAAATTGAAATGTACGTTCAAATCAAATATTGAATGCTTTATATTTTAATTTGATTGAAAACTGAATGAAACAGTCGAATGGGCCTACGAAACATATCCTATTGTGTTCGGAATGGGGGTAAAACGCTAGGGACGACAGTCGTTGGGTTTGAATTGGTGTTCGTGTGTGACAAGGGGTATTTTCGGATTTTTAAAACTTTATAAATAAAAAAAAGGTCATTGGTCCACATCACCCCCCCCCCCCCCCCCCGACTTTCTCTCTCCCCGTAACTCGATCGAAGGCGGAAAACCGCTCCCCCTTTCCCGTTCATTTTCTGATTAATCCACGCAATAAAAACCCATCCTCCAGTTGAAGATTTTGTAAAGCTAGAGAAGATCTTCAAATCCATATATAGTTTGGATTTTTTTGTGCAGAATTGGAGGAGAATTCGAGCTCGAAAGTCCAGCCCTTCATCTCGCCGCCGCCGTCAGTCGGAGCCACCGAACTGGCCCCACCTTCTGGCGTACGTGCGCCTCTCCTAGCTCTACGCTGTGGCGCTAGCCGATCATTCTGAAGTTGCGCGGATTTCGAGAATAGTGCAAACCTAGTTTTAAACGAACGTGTGAGGTAACGGCTGAAACTATTTAATAGTAGTTTAAAGTGCTACTGTTTTTGATTTCACTATAAAAATCATATCTTTTTCGTTTCTTGATGAAATTCAGTGAAACGAGAGACAATGGACTCGTGTGGACGTCTTCTACATTTTAGAAGAGACCGCATATTTTTCTGAGCCTTCTGCTATTTTTGGTGGAGTGGAACCCAATGTGAGATTTCTAAATTATAAACGATATGAAAAACGACGATGTATAAATTATATAGTCGATGTATGAGTTATATAAGCGTTGTACACCTCTTGTATAAGCGTTGTATAAGTGGTACATTCGATATATAAGTTATATATGCGTTGTAGAAATTATATATGTGTTGAAGTGAAATGCTTATATATATATATATACATACATACATATATACGCCCCTCGTCCACAAACCATGGACGATATTTATTGGTTATGATTGGTGTGAAAATTGAATGATTATGAATGGTTGATTATAATTGTTTGTAGTTGAAATTAATTGATTGTGGTTGAAAAATACCCGTTTGTAGTTGAGAATTTTTTGGTTGAAACCACATAGGATTAGTTTGTGGAAATAAAAAAAATATGCATGCCGCCTGCATGCGAACTAGATGCATGATTCCCCATTGTCAAAAGATGCGAGGCTTTAAGGTAGAGCGAGGAGCCGTACTAGGGACGGCCCCGGTTTTAACTACCCTGCCGTTATGCTGCCGAAATTTTGAATAATATTCATGTGTTAGAATTATTTTCATATGTTGAAACTATATTCATGTGTTGTATAGAAAACCTTCATATGTTGAATAGAACTTCATTCGTTGAATAGAAATTCATGTGTTGAATGGTATTCGTGTTTTGAAATAAAATGTTTTATAATAAAAATCATATTTTTATCATCTATATGAACTATATAAAATAATCGTGTTTTTAAATAAATTGTTTTAACAATAAAAATCACATTTTTACTCTATATATACAAACTACAGAAAACATTCATGTGTTGAATCGAAATTCATTCGTTGAATAGAAATTCATGTGTTGAATGGTATTCGTGTTTTAAATAAATTGTTTTAACAATAAAAATCACATTTTTACTCTATATATACAAACTATAGAAAGCCTTCATGTGTAAAATCGAAATTCATTCGTTGGATAGAAAATTCATGTGTTGAATGGTATTCGTGTTTTGAAATAAATTTTTTTGCAATAAAAATCACATTTTTACTATATACATGAATGGTTAAAAATAGCGAAGCATTGAAATAATTGTCGGTTGGATAAAAATATCATTTTTATCAAATGTATGAAAAGAATATAGTTTTGAAATCGAAGAATCGATATAGATATATACAAATAGGATTGAAATATATCGAATAACGAAGCTGCAGTTCGTATTTTGAAACCATGATTTCAAACGATTAGTGCGGGAGATCCGACCATCGGATTTTCCCGAAACCGAAACCGTTGGGTTCGCTTTGGAAATATCTTTCCAATGACACCAACTTTGTAAAGATCCAACGGTTGGATTGTCTGGAATGTTTAATTCAAATCTGAAGAAAAACAGCGCCAGAATCGATTTTATATATATATATATATATATATAATTATATTTAATCGAATAACGACGCTGCAGTTCGTATTTTGAAATCGAAACTTCAAACGATTGTACCGGGAGATCCGATCGTCGGATTTTCCCAAAACTGGAACCATTGGATTCATTTTGAAAAGATCTTTCTAATGATGTAAATTTTGTGAAGATCCAACGGTTAGATTTTCAGATTTGTGTAAATCAAATCTGAAGAAAAACAGCGCCACAACCACGTTATGGCCCGAAGCATCGTTTGAATAAATTGACTATTTTAAAATAAATAAAAATAGTGATAAATCGTTATAAAATATTATAAACGATATGGATATGGATGTGAAATTTAGAAACTAACAGAAGGTTTGCTAAGTCGAATGGTTTCCTGGATTTTGATCTGATGTTGGTTTCGGCCTTCGGGGTTAATATTTGGGGAATCGTTCTCTTACTGATTTGCGGTTAGCGACTAATGAATTGAAATGATGCGTATGTGTGTTTGTGTTGCACTTGTTTATAATATACACGAGTTACTCAGAAAGACCGGGTTTATCCCATTCTGAATAACTAAGTCGATGATTAGAAATCGAAGATGAAGACGGTGGTCGAGACCGGAGATCTTCACCTCATTTGGATGGTAACTGATGTCCTGATTAGGAGGCATCCCGAAATATGGATAATGAGTGGTGATCGTCCAGACGAACGTGGGAATCAATGGGTTTGCGAGGTATATAGTGCCTCCGGCTTCGTTCAGACCCAGGACGGGCTTGTAAATGGACTGTGTGTCTGACATTGGAATTTATTCTGTGTGATTGATAGCCATCAGTTACATGACGTGAATTGCCTGTGTGGCATGCTAAGATGCAGTGATCAGGGCTTCTGTTGAAAAGCAAAGTCTTGTGGTTGATAATCAAAGCACTACCTGTGTGGCGTAGCTTTGTGCATAACGTGAATTCGCGAACCTCACACCCCGATATGAACCAGAAACGGGAGAGGACCTCGGGGGTACGTGCATTTCTTTCTAGCTAGAGGTGGTGTCGGTGCTTAAACTGGCTGACATTTATATTATTTTCACCTATGTGGTTGTTGCTGTTGCGAGCCGCCTCGGTTTTATCGGTCGATCCGGGACCGATGGAGTCATTCGTTGGCTCATTTACGCCCCATAGGGCGGGGAAACGCATTGTTCAAGCATTATAATCCACTCCGTGTGGACCGGCTCTGACGATCCAAGGTACGGTTGCGGTTGTGCCTGAGACACAGGCTAGAGCGTCTCAAATTCGGTAAGGACTATCTTTTGTCTTGGTTCATGACGGAAATCCAATTTCCAAATACGTGATTGTGCGGTTTTGATTGTATACCTATATATGGCGACATAATGGTATGGGGCATTAATGTCGCCTATGGTTGATACTTATGATTTGAAATTGTTTTTGAGACATATAAACACTAGTAATAATATCAAATCCTTTTGTTTTATTCGTATCAAGCATATTTTGGGCATTATAAGGTAAAAACTCTATCCTCTAGTTTGCGTTGCATTGTGTGATGGGAACTGAGTCTTATAATGGCTTCATTTTTATAAAAAGCATTGCGATGTTTAAAAGATTTTTTTTTTTAAACCACGAAAGTGGCGTGGTCCTGTGATTAGCTATATTGTAAATGCGTTAAGTAGATTTCTCATACCAGTCCCATGACTGACTCGTAGTTTGTTTCACTTGCAAACTCGGGTGCCCCGATTTCTACACGGGCAGCCTTGTATTCAGGTTTTAGCAGGCTCTTTCTGGATAGCTGGAGCTGAAGATGGATTCTATCATTTATCTCTTTTTATGCTGTTCAGCTCCTATTGTACATATTTTGTTTGTTTTTCGCTGTAGACATTTATGTATAGCTGAACTGTATTTGTACTGAGTATGATCCTGTATACTGTGTAACTCTGATGATTATGTTTATCCAATGTATTATTTGTTCATTATCTGGTGTATCTATTTAATTCTGTTCGGCTATTGTCTGTTTCTGTGTTATATTCCAAAGATTATCCTTGCCACCGTCAGTATGGGGTTCAGGGTCGTCTCATTTTGTATCAGAGCGTTGGTTAAACTTAGTGCTGGAATATAACATATTAACGAACTCGTCAGAAATAGAACCAGTAGTGTTCTAGGACGGGAAACTCATTACAGATAGGATCAGTAATATCCTAGTATGAGTAAAGCAGAAGGAAATTCACCCCAGTAGACACATTTACATTTGAAGTATTTGTCTCTATGTTTTGAAATATCTTTTCTGTTGACCTGACACTTTGTCTGCTAATTGCAGACGTACTAGAAAATGAGTGGCAGAAACAGAAATAATCGTATGGATCGACAAGCTAATGAGCCAGTTGTGCTCCCACAGCCAGAATCAGATATAGAAGTTCTATTCAAGAGATTTCAAAATCTGTGTGGATCGCCATTCTTAGGCAAAGAGTCCATTATGGAAACACAAGCTTGGATTCGTTCTGCAGAGAAAATCTTTGAAGGTTTAAAGCTGAGAGTTGATCAGAAGAGATTACTGGCGTCTTGGGCACTCAAAGAAGAAGCTTTGTTTTGGTGGGATTCGGTTATTAAGGACAATCCGGAAGGTGATATCACCTGTGATAGATTTAAAGTGATTTTCTTAGAAAGATTTACTCCTCCCGAAGCAACCGAGCGGTTATGTGATGAATTTTCTTATCTGATACAAGGTGATATGACCGTCCCAGAATATCAAAAGAAATTCAACGAACTTTCTCACTTTGCTCCTCATCTAAATCAAGATCCAAAGAGAAAGAATCTGAGATTTTTTCATGGCCTACAAAGAAAATATCAGGATAGTGTGATGAGGAATGTAAAGCTTCCTTTCTCTGAAATGATATACATGGCTTACCAATATGAGGATCTCGACAAGAAAGGTATGTTGCGTTACGAAGAGGAAGTCAGTTCGGGTAATAAAGGTGAGTCTGAAACTGATCGTCCTGAGGCCAGTACGATGTCTGAGATCAGTAAGAAGCCCAATGCCAAGAGGAAAAGGGCTAAATCTGAGAAGAAACCAGTAACGACCGCCGTATGCAATAACTGCCATCAGAAAGGGCCTTTGTCGATAAACTACGGACCCTTAAAGAAACGATTAATGAGTGGATCTAAATCCAAGAAGAATTTTCAAGGGAAGAAAAGGTGCAATCAATGCCATCGGTTTGGTCATGTAAAGCAAGATTGCCGGTTGTTAAAAACGACCAAAGAAGCTCAGGTAAATGAATTGGCAGAAACCTCAGCACCCTCAGCTATTCAGGAAAAGCCAGATGTTTTAGAAGGCACACTAACTGTCAAAGATATCCCAGTTAAAGTATTGTTTGACACCAGCGCGTTGCGAAGCTTTGTTGCAAAGAATGCGGTTAAGAAACTGGATTTAAATTTGAAGAAGCTCAAAGAACCAATGACTGTCCATAATCCGGTTGGGGGTACCCTCGATCTCAGTTGGGTTTGTGGGGTGCTGGTTTCTTTTTCTCGTTATCAGTTCCCTACCATCGCGGTTGTCATGAATTTTACAAAATTTGATCATATCTTGGGGTTAGACTAGTTGACCAAATATGAAGCTGAGGTTAAATGCGCCGACAGAGTCATTAAGGCGAAGATTAAATCAGGTGATTATATAACCATTCCCTGTGAAGGCCAGAATTCAAATAGAAAAGACTTCTGGGCAGCTTTGGATGTTTCTCCTGTCCAAATAGAAAATACCCATGTAGTCACAGAGAATATTCCCGACCTCGTAAAAGATATTCCTATCGTCAAGAATTATGCGGATGTGTTCGAAGAAGTTGTTCGCTTACCTCCGCAGAGAGAAATTGATTTCAAAATTGCTTTAATCCCGAATGCAAGGCCAGTAGTTCACGCTATTCGGAGGATGACCTTAAAGGAGAAAGAAGAACTAGACAATCAAACACGACAGTTGTATGGAAGGGTCTGATCAGGCCTAGTTTCTCTGATTGGGGAGCGCAGTGGTGTTTGTCCCAAAGTCTGACGGTACTCTGCGACTATGTATGGATTATCGCGATTCGAACAAGCAGACTATAAAGAATAAATATCCATTGCCGCGAATCGATGATTTATTGGATCATCTGAATGGAGCACAAGTATTTTCAAGGATGGACCTAGCTACAGGCTTCCATCAGCTTCGTATTGCTGAAGAGTGTGTTCCTATGACAACATTCAGAGGTCCAGACTTATTCTATGAGTGGTTAGTAATGCTGTTCAGCTTATGTAACGCTCCAGCATACTTCGTCGATCTAATGAATCGAGTGTTCAGAGGAGTTTTGAATAAATTTGTCCTAGTTTTTATTGACGATATTCTAATCTTCTCTAAATCAAAGGCCAAACATGAAAAACATTTGGAACAAGTTCTAGAAATTCTGAGAAGGAATGTTCTAAAAGCCAAACTATCCAAATGCATATTCTGGCAAGACGAAGTGAAGTTTCTGGGCCACGTCGTATCAAAAGAAGGAATTGCTGTGGATCCAAGTAAAATCACAGCTATTCAAAATTGGAAGCAGCCCAGTACTCCTACAGAAGTCCGTAGTTTTCTTGAATTGGCTAGTTATTACCGGAAGTTCGTTAAAGATTTTTCGAAGATATCTAGTCACTTAACGAAGCTTACAAAGAAGCAATCAAAATTCAAGTGGACTCTAGAATGTGAGGAGACCTTTGAGGAGCTAAAGTTAAGATTAACAACGGCTCCAGTGTTAACGATTATCGAAGGCAATCAGGACTTAAAAGTCTGGACAGATGCCTTCTAGAGAAGGCCTTGGCGCAGTGTTAATGCAAAGGGGTCAAGTGATTGCTTATGCTAGCCGTCAACTGAAGCCACACGAGAAAAACTACGTCACTCATGATCTTGAGTTGTTGGCTATCGTATTCTCTTTGAAAATATGAGACACTATCTTCTGGGTGAGAAATTCGAACTGTTTACCGATCACCAATCGCTAAAGTATCTGTTCACCCGGAAAGACTTGAATCTGAGGCAGCAACGTTGGCTAGAATTCCTGGCAGCGTACGATTTTGAGATTCTATACACTCCAGGGAAAACCAATGTCATGGCCGATGCGTTAAGCCGAAAGAATGTAATGATTGCCAGCTTTATTATTACGACTTCCCTCATTGACAAAATATCTATTCTTCAGAAGGATGATAACTTTATTAAGGATATGATCAAAAGGATTCAGAAAGGCGAACCCTCGTGTTTTCAAATAGATGACGATGAGGCCCTGAGATTGAAAGGAAGGATTTGTGTTCCCGACATCCCCGAGTTAAAAAGGGAAGTGTTAAATGAGTGTCACAAATCCAAGCTGAGTATCCATCCCGGTGTGGCCAAAATGTATAACGATCTCAAGCGAACATTCTGGTGGAAGGCTGTGAAAAGAGATGTTTCAATATATGTTAGCCGATGCCCTACTTGCCAACTAGTCAAAAGCGACCACCAGAAACTTGCTGGATTGTTGCAACCGCTGGACGTTCCAGGCTGGAAGTGGGAACATATTTCCATGGACTTCATAGATGGTTTGCCTAGAACCAGAAAAGGAAATGACAGTATTTGGGTGATAGTAGATCGCTTCACGAAGACCGCCCATTTCATACCTATCAGATCAAACAGAACTGCTCAGAGTCTGGCGCAAATATATTTCAAGGAAATTGTTAGACTACACGGAGTGCCGATCAGTATAGTTAGTGATAGAGATCCAATATTCACTAGCAAATTCTGGGAGGCATTTCAAGTAGAGCTGGGAACGAAGCTGAACTTGAGCACCGCTTATCATCCTCAGACAGATGGTCAGACTGAGAGGGTGAATCGTATATTAGAAGATCTATTGCGGGCTTGTGTTCTAGATTTCAGTGGATCATGGGAAGACCATTTACATTTGGCTAAATTCTCATATAACAACAGCTACCAGGCGAGCCTGACAATGTCGCCATTCGAAGCCTTGTATGGTAGACCATGCCGATCCCCTGCTTGTTGGGTAGAACCCAGTAATAGACTTGTATTGGGACCTGATATGATCCGAGAAGCTGCCAACAAAGTCGATTTCGTTAAGAAACGATTACTCGCCGCTCAAAGCCGACAAAAGAGCTATGCCGATAGGAGAAGAAGAGATATATCGTTTGCTGTTGGCGACTATGTATATTTGAAAGTATCGCCGATGAGAGGAGTTATCCGATTCGGTAAAACTGGGAAGTTGGCGCCCAAATTCATTGGCCCGTTTCCTATTCTGGAACGGATCGGAACTCTCGCTTATAGGGTTAAATTGCCTGATTGGTTGCCTGGAGTGCATGATGTGTTTCACATATCTCAACTTCGAAAGCACGTTCATGATCCAGACTTGATCGTGGAAGAAGCAGCGCAACAGGATATTGAAATTACCCCAGAATTGGCTGTGATAAGAGAGCCGCTAAAGATCATCGGCAAAGAAACCAAAGAGCTGAGGAACAAGAAGGTTCACTTAGTCAAAGTGCAATGGAGTGGAGATCTGCGAGATTGTACTTAGGAAACTGAGGAGAGCATTCAGAAAGCATATCCTAAGTGTCGTGTGGATATCTCTGACTGACTCCGGTGCAAGGTACATTTATCATACTTTGCATTACCATTTAGTTCTCTACCTTGTTGTTATTTTCTTTCCATGGATGTGCACTTTTAATTCTATATTCTGATTAATTTAAAAAGAGTGTATGAATTAATTTGTAAGATTTTGAAAGGTTAAAAACAAATTGATGGTTGTTTGTGTTGTGTGATAGTGGATTTGATTAATTGAATTATTAAACGATAGTTAATTTAATCAAGATGAGAATGAATGGTAGAATTTATTCGATTAAATCACGCATAGAACTGATTTAAAAATAGATAGAAATATATACATGTGCATTATATATGTTTGAACAGGTAATTGGATAGCTGTTGAGTAAAGATTTTATTTGCGTGCCCGACAAATAGGTAAACCTTAATGAGTTGGATGCGAAATATTATTATATCAACTCCTGTGAATGTCATTGGATGTGGAGTGCTGGTTGTTCTGTGTGTAATAATAAACGTCGCCATAGGATAGTAACAATTAATTTTGAACTACACTACATGGCATACTTCTTGAAGATAGGCATACTTCATCATATACCACATAAGCATTTGGAGCTTGTGTGACGAGGTGGAAGATTTACCATACGAGCGAGAGGCTTGTATGGCGATGACTATATTTTACAGGTTAAACTAATGACTGATATGACCATATAAAATTGTAATGATAAATTGCCAGATTAATAAAAAAAAACCACACGGGTCTGGAGTTGACAATGATCACGTCTCTCTAGTCATTAGATATGGCACATGGATTATTTATTTCCCACACAGGACGAGGTGACGAGAATTTATTCTCTGGAGCAATTAAAATACACCCTCCCTCAGACTTTGACAGGGTGACGAGAATTTATTCTCTGGAGTTATTATCTATACACGCTCCCCTGTAAACACCAGAATATATCACTATAAATATGTGTAAGCTTTATAGGATTTATTAGGTACTTAATACGGCCCAATAAATTTCCAAACCCCTCACCGTACAAAGGAGGTTATGGTGAAATTTTTCGAAAATTCCGGGAGTTAGCCATATTTTTTGAAGAATTTGAAAATTCTCAGAAACTGAAAAGTTGGAGAATGGAAGCCAGATTGAACATAGAGTTGATTAATCAAACCACTTTCGACTTTGTTCCTTTTCGGGGACGAAAAGTTTTAAGTGGGGGAGATTGTAACGACCCGGAAAATCTGAACCAATTTAAAATTTTTAAATTGGCTATTTTAGTCGATTTTAAATATTTAAAATTAATATTTTAAATAATAACGATGAAAAGTAAGTTTGAATCGACATTTGAAAATGAATATAATTAATTCTAATTATAAACAAGGCCTGAAATGGCGCGGCAGTTTCAAAATTTGAATTCAAACTTTGACTGACTGTACAGGGTGCAAAACAAAACGGATTTTAGTGAAACCAAAAATATTTAAATCTGTTAGTGAATACCTTTCTAACGAATCTGAAAAATCGAAGTTTCATAGCGGGAAGCAAAAGTCTGGAATTTTTCGAATCAGTTTGTGGCCCTGGCAAATTGAAATGTACGTTCAAATCAAATATTGAATGTTTTATATTTTAATTTGATTGAAAACTGACTGAAACAATCGAATGGGCCTACGAAACATATCCCATTGTGTTCGGAATGGGGGTAAAACGCTAGCGACGACAGTCGTTGGGTTTGAATTGGTGTTCATGTGTGACAAGGGGTATTTTCGGATTTTTAAAACTTTATAAATAAAAAAAAGATCATTGGTCCACATCAGCCCCACCCCCCCCACCTCGACTTTCTCTCCCCACGTAACTCGATCGAAGGAGGAAAACCGCTCCCCATTTCCCGTTCATTTTCTGATCAATCCACACAATAAAAACCCATCCTCCAGTTGAAGATTTTGCAGAGCTAGAGAAGATCTTCAAATCCATATATAGTTTGGATTTTTTTTGTGCAGAATTGGAGGAGAATTCGAGCTCGAAAGTCGAGCCCTTCATCTTGCCGCCGCCGTCAGCCGGAGCCACCGAACTTGCCCCACCTCCTGGCGCACGTGCGCCTCTCCTAGCTCTACGCTGTGGCGCTGGCCGATCGTTCTGAAGTTGCGCGGATTTCGAGAAAAGTGCAAACCTAGTCTTGAACGAACGTGTGAGGTAACAGCTGAAACTATTTAATAGCAGTTTAAAGCGCTACGGTTTTTGATTTCACTATAAAAATCATATCTTTTTCGTTTCTTGACGAAATTCAGTGAAACAAGAGACAGTGGACTCGTGTGGACGTCTTCTACATTCTAAAAGAGACCGCATATTTTTCTGAGCCTTCTGCTATTTTTGGTGGAGTGGAACCCAATGTGAGATTTCTAAATTATAAACGATATGAAAAACGACGATGTATAAATTATATAGTCGATGTATGAGATATATAAGCATTGTACACCTCTTGTATAAGCATTGTATAAGTGGTACGTTCGATATATAAGTTATATATGCGTTGTAGATATTATATATGTGTTGAAATAGAAGTGAAATGCTTTTATATATATATATATATACATATATACGCCCCTCGTTCACAAACCATGGACGATATTTATTGGTTGTGATTGGTGTGAAAATTGATTGATTATGAATGGTTGATTATAATTGTTTGTGGTTGAAATTAATTGATTGTGGTTGAAAAATACCAGTTTGTGGTTGAAAATTATTTGGTTGAAACCACATAGGATTAGTTTATGGAAATGAAAAAAATATACATGCCGCCTGCGTGCGAACTAGATGCATGATTCCCCATTGTCAAAAGCTGCGAGGCTTTAAGGTAAAGCGAGGAGCCGTACTAGGCACGACCCTGGTTTTAACTAACCTGCCGTTATGCTGCCGAAATTTTGAATAATATTCATGTGTTAGAATTATTTTCATATGTTGAAACTATATTTATGTGTTGTATAGAAAACCTTCATGTGTTAAATAGAAATTCATTCGTTGAATAGAAATTCATGTGTTGAATGGTATTCGTGTTTTGAAATAAAATGTTTTATAATAAAAATCATATTTTTATCATCTATATGAACTATATAAAATAATCGTGTTTTTAAATAAATTGTTTTAACAATAAAAATCACATTTTTACTCTATATATACAGACTATAGAAAACATTCATGTGTTGAATCGAAATTCATTCGTTGAATAGAAATTCATGTGTTGAATGGTATTCGTGTTTTAAATAAATTATTTTAACAATAAAAATCACATTTTTACTCTATATATACAAACTATAAAAAGCCTTCATGTGTTGAATCGAAATTCATTCATTGAATAGAAAATTCATGTGTTGAATGGTATTCATGTTTTGAAATAAATTGTTTTGCAATAAAAATCACATTTTTACTATATACATGAATGGTTAAAAATAGCGAAGCATTGAAATAATTGTCGGTTGGATAAAAATATCATTTTTATCAAATGAATGAAAAGAATATATTTTTAAAATCGAAGAATCGATATAGATATATAAATAGGATTGAAATATATCGAATAATGAAGCTGCAGTTCGTATTTTGAAACCGTGATTTCAAACGATTAGTGCGGGAGATCCGACCATCGGATTTTCCCGAAACCGAAACCGTTGGGTTCGCTTTGGTAATATCTTTCCAACGACACCAACTTTGTAAAGATCCAACGGTTGGATTGTCTGGAATGTTTAATTCAAATCTAAAGAAAAATAGCGCCAGAATCGATTATTGATTAACATAGAAATGTGTTTATTTTATGCTCTTATATTTTATCTTTTGTAAATAAATAAATGATACTTTGGGTACTTTTTTGTGTTTTTACAGGTTGTCAAGAAATGCCTCCTTCGTTTCAAATTAAAGGCCAACTACAAATAAAAAGCTACTTTCCCGTATTAAAGCCATCTCAATTACAAAAGACGCTGTAGCTCACTGGTAAATGCATAGAGATTTGTACCGAGATACCTGAGTTCGATCCCCGTCGAGCTCACTTTTTGCCGAAGAACGGAACTTTCACACTGCCCCTTTGCTATGAAGAATATATTAATTAGTGTTATATTATATATATACATATTCATGTGTATGTATGATATTCACTAATAGACATTTCAGGAGTAGTCATGGAAATCAATTCAGAACATTCATTTTTCAATTTCCAATTAGAAGAATTTCTGATTGATTTATTGCCAAGAAAAGATCAATTTTGAAGATTTTATCCTTTGTTGCCCTTGGAGTCTAATGAGTATCCTTGTCTGGAAGAATTAATCACATGGAATCTGCTCATCAATCAATCAATCAATTTGTTACATGGAAGATAGGAAGATATTCACCATGTTTTGCTTTCCAATCAAGCTTGGGCAAGGAAGGCAAGAGATATAATGGATGATGAGGCCCAGTTATTCATAGACTTAATTAGGGTTTCCAGTTTACCTATAAAAGCAGATGTACATCCCATTGAAAAATGTCCATTATTCTGTATTCTCATTTATTAATAAAAAAGGGTTTACTTCATTTTAGTTTTCTTTCTTTTTCTTTCATAACAATTTGTGTATCTATCCAATTAGTTTTGGTAGAACACATTATTATTTTCTTTTATTACTGCTTGTTAGCTATTGTCCGTTCGATTAGATTCAACGGCAATTCTGCTTTTTAATTCTCTGTTGTTGTTCTAGTTGTTATTTTCTTTTTTTTCTAGTAATTGTTTCTTTTCTTTTCAATTGTTGAATTTGATACTGATTAGATTCAGATTCAGATTCAGATTCAGAGAAATTTCAACAACATTAAAAACAACTCCAAATTCTGCCTAACTCGCCCAAGAATAAATAAATAATAATTTTTAATTACACCTCCCTGTGTTCGACCTATATGCTACGCACCTGTATGCTTGCAGAATTTAATTTAAATGTTGCGCTTTTCTGATTCATAGATAAGTGACGATCAAGTTTTTGGCGCCGTTGCCGGGGAGGCAACATTGAATTTTATTATTAATTTAATTTCTGATTCGTGTTAGTTTTTATTTTATTTTAAATTTTCCTTTTGTTTCTTGTATATATACATATAAAAAATTCTTCATTAGACGATTTGGTATTAAACAATTGGTACTGAAATCTCTAAAACAGGGGAAAAAATTGCTGTTTTTACTCAAATTTCTTTCCATCGTCCACCCTTCTAATTTCACATTTATTTATTCCTTTCTCTATTTCCTTCTTCTTCTTCTATGAAATAAGAAAAAAAATACAATTCCTTTTATTTCTCTGTAGTCTTTCACCTTCTCAACTGTACACTGTACACACACAGCCAATTTTCTGAACACAACAAACGTCTTCCATCCAATATCATCTCAATTTCCTGTCATCAGCCCAGATCGCACTCAAAAATCCCACATAGTCAACAACTCTTCTGCAAATCTGATCAGATTTGCACCATCACAATACGTCCCAATTCACGTCCATTCATCACTACCTAGACAGAGCCCCCTCCACACTTGCACCTCCTGCCAACAACAAATTCCAACCGAAACTTTCATCTCACCCTCACGCCAAACATCAGACCATACCACCTACCCAATTCGCACCATAGACAGCCAATACCCCCATACTTCACCTCCTCCATCACGTTCTCTCTCAACACGTCTTCTGCCTCAAGTTTTCTTCTGCCACTAGCTCCTCATCAACACCCACGCAAATACTCCATCTCCATCAGAAAACGCAGTATGCCCTTCAATTCCAATTTGCAAACCTCATCTTCCAATACAAACGCCATCACAAAACCTCTCACCTGTCCCTACATTCACCACCACTTTAGTAAACCGCTGACTTCTCCTTCCAACCCTTACCGTCAGGTCACCAAGCCAACAAACCCTACTCAGAAAATCATCCACTGCTGCCCTGTCCTCCATATCATCTCCCCTTCAATAGTCCACTACTCCTCTGCCTTCGTCACGTAAACTGCCTGTACGAACCCGTCAAATTCCATTACCCAAATCGCAATTCTGATTCGAACCTTAAGTTTTTAGAAAAAAAAGAAGGCGGCAGTTTTTTTATTGGTGTTGGGGGATCTCGATTTATTCTGAAAAGGACATGCAATGGGAATCGATTCGTGTTCCTATTCGTACTTCTACTAGAGGAGTGCATGTCGTGGACCCAAGTCAAATTCCCTTAGAAAATAAAACTCCTCAAGCCGGAGATGGGCTACCCCACTATTACTCTCAGGACCAAGCCAATGCTATAGGGCAAAATAATCCTTAATCATCCACATATAATCCTGGTTGGAGGAACCACCCAAATTTTTCTTGGTCAAACCCCAATAATTCGGCTAACCCATCTCATGTGCAACCCTTTATTCCCAAATCCAAATTATCAAGCTCCACCTCCAATTTCTCAAACCTATCAAACAACATCTCAATCCAAACAACATTATAGGTACCCCAACTTTCAATCATCAAACCAATCCTCTCAACCTTCTCAACCGCCACAAGATATTGTGCGGTTAGAGAAACAATTGAACTCTCACGAAGCTAAAATGAACTCACACGATGCTAAACTCGACCAAATGATGAGTATGATGAAAGAACTAAGGAAAGTTGCCGAGTCAACCTGAGGTGAATCCAAAATATAACTCTCGTGCTGTGAATTCTTGTGAGTACGAAAACCATAATCCAGTCAACGCTGTTACAACCCTTCGATCTGGAAAGAGGATTGATAATAACGTGGGAAACCCTGGCGAACCTTCTAACTCGACCCTAATCCCTAATCTTGATGATCACCCATTGAATTCGAATGCCAATTCTTCTAAACCTCAAGTTTCCCTAAATGTTGGCAATCCCAACAATTCTTCTTCCAGTGTCGGCAAACCCGACCCACCCTCGAAAATTAATGTTGGCAATACCAACATTCCTTCTTCTACGACCTTACCACCTTCTATTTCCTTGGATAATCCTTCTTCCTCGAATGATGAAACTCATCACAGAGTCGAAAAACCAATAGCTCCATTTCCCCATAGACTCAATAATAAGAAGAAAGCGGCAAATTTCGATAAAATCTTGGAAATTTTCAAACAAGTCCGTGTGAACATTCCTCTTTTAGACACCATTGAACAAATTCCTCAATATGCTAAATGTCTTAAGGAATTGTGCACACAAAAACGTGCGACTAATGTCCCAAAAACCGCCTTTCTCACTGCGAATACAAGCTCTATTCTTTCAAATCTTGCCCCAGTCAAGTACAAAGACCCTGGCTGCCCTACGATTGATTGTAAAATAGGAAACACTCACATCTCTCGTGCCCTACTCGACCTTGGTGTCAGTGTCAATCTTCTTCCTTATACTGTTTATTGTCAACTTGGACTAGGGGAGAATAAACCAACAAACATCACTCTTCAGTTAGCCGATCGATCTGTCAAAAAACCATTGGGAATTATCGAAGACGTCTTGATACAGATCGAACAGTTTTACTTCCCTGTCGATTTCATAGTTTTAGAAACAGAGCCTGTCTCAAATCCCAAAGTTCAAATACCATTGATTTTAGGACGACGCTTCTTAGCAACCTCAAATGATGTAATTAATTGTCGGAATGGTCAACTTCGACTTTCCTTTGGGCACCTAACCATTGAGCTAAACATCTTCAATCTCAACAAACAACCTAGGGATTTTGAGACCGATGAAATCGACATGATTCAAATCATAGTTGACGAAACCTCTAATGACACTTCTGAAGCCTTGAAAATTTGTCTGGAACATTTCTACTCCGATTTCGACGAACTTGAATACATTTCTGAACTGAATGAATTTCTTGACTTAAATCCTTCGTCTTCTGAATCTAACCAAGGAATGTTAACCAATGTTAACACTCAAGAACATCCTAAGTTAGATCTCAAACCCTTGCCACAAGACCTTAAGTACGCATACTTAGACTCCTCAGAAACTCTTCCCGTAATCTTGGCCTCTGTTCTTACCGAGGACCAAGAAGAAAAACTCTTAGAAATTTTGCGGGAAAATAAAGAAGCCTTGGGGTGGGAACTGAGCGATATAAAAGGAATTTGCCCGTCAATTGTGGAACATCGCATACATTTAGTTGATGAGGCTAAACCCACCCATGAGGCTCAACGACAATTAAACCCAAACATGAGAGAAGTGGTCAAGGAGGAGATAATCAAATGTCTAGACAATAACATCATCTATCCCATCTCTGATAGTACCTGCGTGAGTCCGGTACAAGTCGTACCAAAGAAATCGAGAGTCACAGTGATCAAAAATGAAAGTAATGAGCTCGTCCCAACAAAAATCAAAACAAAATGGCGTGTGTGTATCGACTATCGAAAGCTCAACTCAGCCACACTAAAAGACCATTTTCCCTTACCTTTTATTGACCAAATGCTCGAGCACTTAGCGGGTCATGAGTACTATTGTTTTCTCGATGGATATTCTGGCTATAACCAAATCCCTGTTGCTTTAGAGGATCAACATAAGACCACCTTTACTTGTCCCTTTGGAACCTTTGCTTATCGTCGCTTGCCTTTTGGTCTTTGTAATGCCCCTGCGACTTTCCAAAGGTGTATGATGAGTATTTTCTCTGATATGATGGAAGAATTCTTGGAAATATTCATGGATGATTTTTCAATCTATGGATCATCTTTTTCCCAATGCCTCACTCATTTAGAATTCGTCCTAAAACATTGTAAGGAAAAATCACTCGAGCTTAATTGGGAAAAATGTCACTTCATGGTAAAAAGGGGGATAGTTCTAGGTCATGTCGTCTCCAAAGATGGCCTTGAAGTCGATAAATCTAAAATCGATTTGATTGCTAATCTGCCTCCTCCTTAAGTCTGTTAAAGATGTTCGTTCATTTCTTGGCCACACAGGATTCTATAGAAGATTCATTAAGGACTTCTCGAAAATTTCAAAACCTCTCTCAAATTTACTTGCCAAAGACGTTAAGCTCGAATTCTCCAATGACTGCAAAACATCTTTAGAAACTCTTAAGTCAATCTTGACCACAGCTCCCATCATTCAACCTCCTGATTGGACTCAGCCCTTCGAACTTATGTGCGACGCTTCTGACTTTGCAATTGGAGCCATCTTAGGTCAGCGTATCGATAAACTCCCTCGAGTCATTTATTACGCTAGCAAAACCTTAAGCGAGGCCCAATTGAATTACTCAACTACCGAAAAGGAATTTTTGGCAGTTGTCTTCGCTCTTGAGAAATTCAGACCATATCTCATAGGATCCAAAGTCATAGTTTACACTGAACATGTTGCCTTACGATATTTGCTTTCTAAAAAGGATGCCAAGGCCCGCTTGATTCGTTGGATCCTTCTTCTTCAAGAATTCGATATAGAAATACGAGATAAAAAGGGTTCTGAGAATGTTGTAGCGGGTCATCTCTCTCGAATTATGCACAAAAATGTTGATGACACCCAAATCGATGACTATTTTACTGACGAACAAATCCTTTCGATCTCTAACACCCCTTGGTACGCTGACATTGTGAATGATCTTGTCACACAACAAACACCCGCTGAATGGTCGAAACAAGATAAACAAAAATTTCTCTCGAAAGTTCGAAACATCTATTGGGATGATCCATATCTTTTCAAGTACTGTCCAGACCAAATCATTCAAAGGTGTGTGCCCAATCATGAACACCAAAGTATTCTCTCTTTCTCACATGACCATGCTTGTGGCGGTCATTTTGGAGCAAGAAAAACTGCTGCAAAAGTTTTGCAAAGCGGTTTTTATTGGCCCACACTGTTTCGTGATGCTTTTGAATTTTGCTCTAAATGCGATCAATGTCAAAGAACGGGTCGAATCACTAAGCGAAACATGATGCCTCTCAACCCCATTTTAGTGATTGAGTTATTCGATGTTTGGGGCATCGATTTCATGGGACCATTCCCTAATTCATTTGGGAATCTTTATATCTTGCTTGCGGTAGATTATGTCTGAAAATGGGTTGAAGCCATTCCGACCAAAACCAACGACAACAAGGTTGTTGTCAAATTCCTCAAAGAAAACATCTTTTCGCGCTTTGGCACACCTCGAGCTATCATTAGCGATAATGGCACTCACTTCAGTATTGTAACAACCCGAAAATCTGAGCCAGTTTAAAATTTTTATTTTGGCAATTTTAGCGAATTTTGAGTATTTAAAAATGAATTATTTTAAATAATATCGATGAAAATTTATTTTGAATATAATTCGAACGTATATATTATACGCGTCGTCATTAGAATATAATTTATTTATATATATAAATAGAATTGAAAATGGCGCGGTAGTTCGATAATTCGATTTCAAACTTCAATTGAATGTACCGGGTGCAAAACAATCCGGATTTTAGTGAAACCAAAAAAAATAGGATCTATTTGATAATATCTTTCCAACGAATCCGAAAAATTGAAATTTCAAAGCGGGAATCAAAAGATATGTCCAGTTGAAAATTCTGAATAGTCGCTATGAAATTCAGGCCCTTAAAAATGGGAATTTTGCAAACGACCTCCGATTTCGACGAAACCACATTTTTTGGGTCCGTGATGTCAAATTATTACTAGGTTTCAAATTTCATAATTTTTCGAATCAATACGTGAGCGTGGCAAAGGAAAACGCATTTGACCAGTTTCAGTTGATTTTAATCGACTGGAAAATGGTCATTTTTCCAACGGTCTCGGAATTCGACGAAACTAGTTTTGTTAGGACCGTATCGTCAATACGAAGCTAGAAAATATTTTTCTAGGATTTATAGAGTTAGTATGTGACCCCAGTAAATTGAAATGCGCGCTCAAATTCATTATATAGAGTTATATGTTGATTTTGATAGAAACAGATCGAAACGATCGAATCAACCTACGATACATATCCCATTGTGTTCGGAATGGGGGTAAAACGCTATGGACGACAGGCGGTGAGCCTCGTTTCGAGGTCGTATATAAAAGTCAACCTTTTTGAAATTAAATAATTAAAATAAAAACTTCTCTCTCTCCTCACCTCTTTAACTTCTGCCCCCCCCCCCCTTTTGTTTCGATTCATTCATACCAGAAGATAAAAAAAAGCAACGAAGGAGGAATCCCGTCGCCCCCTCGTTCAGGCGACGCGCATGCCATCGGCGGCCGCTGGAGGCGCCGCCGCCTCAGGCGCCCTCCACCCTCAACTCCCTCCCCCTCCTCTCGCGCCGACCCCCAGTCCCCACCTCCTGCTCTCGCGACGCAGCTCCCCCCCCCCCCCCCGCCACCAAAAGTCGACCGCAACCACCGCAACGGACACCCCCCTCCACCGCACCCCCTCGACCACCTCCCCGCCTCCCACCTGAAGACCGACGCCCCACACACCCCCTTCGAGGCCCTGAAACCCTAGAAAATTTTACTGTAAGTTTTTTTTATTTTATTTTATTTATTTTTCAATTTTCAGTTATCGTTCTGTTTGATTTTAAAACTGATTTTATTTGATTTGAAAACTGAAATTTATTTGATTTTAAAATTGATTTTTAACTAAGTAAAAAGGCGGAGATTTTTAAAATAGAAAAGATTAGATCTTTAAACTATAAAAGATTTGATTTTTAAACTATGAAGGAATTTGATTTATTTTGACTTTGAAAAGTTTGATTTTTAACTATCGAAAGATCGGATATTTTTACTATTTTAAAGACGATATTTTTATCATTGTAAAGAGGCGATTTTTCATAGCAAAAAGAAATGATTTTCAATAATATAAAAGTTGAATTTGTATATTCATGAAGGTGAGATTTTTATTCGAAGAAAGATATGATTTTTATCTATAGTAAAAATTCGATTTTTATATATTGAATAGAGAAGTAAAAATTCGATTTTTATATATTGAATAGCGAAGTAAAAATTCGATTTTTATATATTGAATAGCGAAGTAAAAATTCGATTTTTATATATTGAATAGCGAAATGAAAATTCGATTTTTATATATTGAATAGCGAAGTAAAAATTCGATTTTTATATATTGAATAGCGAAGTAAAAATTCTTATATATTGAATAGCGAAGTAAAAATTCGCTTCTTATATATTGAATAGCGAAGTAAAAATGTGATTTTTACATATGTAGTGACTACGGGCGACGAAAGTGATAAGAGGCGAGAACGACGAAGATTTCTATAAATGAAGTGTCGTGAAGTTGGATAGCTATCGGTGAGAACTCCTCACTCTTCAAATTTCTTTTTCTAGTTATATATATATACTAGGATGCAGACGGTGTTTAGTAGCACCCGACACCCGTCATCCACAGACCATGGATGGCTTGTTTGTTTAATTGTTTGGTTGTGTAGTTGGTTATATTTTTTGGTTTGAATTGAATTGTTTGGTGAAATGGAATGGATTTGATTGATGTGTAAATGGCGTGGGCCTTCACTAGACCGGGGATAAGGCTAGGCCTCGTCCCGTTTCTAGTATCGTGCCGTTATGCCGCCGAAATTTTCTAAAAAAATATGTTAGAAAAATAAAAATATCATTTTATTGAATAAATGAACCGAATAGAATATTCATAGGTTGAATAAAATAATTTGGTCCTTAAAAATATAATTTTTAACGTGAATGTGAATAAATAAATATTCATTTACAAACCAGACGATTTGTTTATGTACACCTATTTGAAGGACATTGATTGGGATGATAAATTTTACACATCGCCCAACTGCACAAATAAAATCTGTGTTTGATTGTTTGAAACCCCACACGGGTGTTGGGATGAAATTTGAAGTTCACTCATCCTGATTGATCAAATATGTCGATCGATTGATTGATAGGCTGTTATAAATGTTAGATATCTATATTTGATGCTTATACAGTATAGTGCACTTTGGTTGATGGTTGATTATTTTTCAACGCTATTATATATGTGTGATGTATGAAAATCCATATAATTAATATTATATGGTGATTGATTGGGCCTCATTCCAATTTAGAAAATAAAGAATATTATAAAATAAAGGTTCATGTGTTGACCGTACTCATCTGTCGAGATTAGTCATGTGTTGAACGAAATATTTTAATAATAAAATTTGCATCTTTATCATTATAAAATAAAGGTTCATGTGTTGACCGTACTCATCCGTTGAGATTAGTCATGTGTTGAACGAAATATTTTAATAATAAAATTTACATCTTTATCATTATAAAATAAAGGTTCATGTGTTGACAGTACTCATCCGTTGAGATTAGTCATGTGTTGAACGAAATATTTGAAATAGAAATATTTGAATAGGAAATATTTGAAAAAGAAATATTTGAAATAGAATATTTGAAAATAGAAATATATCAAGCCGTGTTGATTAGATTGACGCCATTTTGACGTAAACGATATTTACATCGATTTTATTCATTTTAAAATGAATATTGAAAAGTGATTTCGAAATTGAATATTTTGAAATGAAATTTGAGTTAAATTGATTAGAAAACGAATTTGATTTGAATCGAATAGAAAACCATTTTGATTTGAATCGAATAGGAAACCAATTTGAATTGAATCGAATAGAAAACCAATTTGAATTGAATCGAATAGAAAACCAATTCGAATTGAATCGAATAGAAAACCAATTTGAATTGAATCGAATAGAAGACCAATTTGAATTGAACTGGATATAAAACGAATTCAAATTGAATTGAAAATGAATTTAAATAAATTCAAATTGAATTGAAATTTGAATTGAATAGAAATGAATTTTAAATGAATTTATAAGGATTTATAATAGAAAATTCAATTTAGAGTTGAATTTGAAATAAAGGTTGAAATTGTTTTTGAAACGAATTTAAAACTATTTATATAATTCGTTTTAAATAGAAATTGACGAAATATATATTATATATATAATATAATGGCCTGAAAAGAACGCGCCGCGGCAGTTCGTGAATTTCGACCATTTATTTCAAACGGACATTACGGGAGATCCGACCGTCGGATTCTCCTAAAACCGGAACCGTTGGGTTCGTATCGAAAAGAGCTTTCTAAAAAATATTAGAAATTTGAAATCTAACGGTTGGATTTGGAGATACGTCCAAATCAAATTTGAAAAAGGTCGTTATAAGTGCAGTTCGATGGCCGTTGATGGAAATCGACTGTACGGACCTTGATAAAATTATTAAAAATAGTAATAATTCGTGTAAAATCATAAGAAATGATTTGGGAAAAATTGGGATGAAAAACTCCATATTTGAAAAGATAAAATAGATTTTTATCGAAATGAACTAGTTTTGAACTAAAATTAAACCCGTTTATTTTTAAATAAATAAATTGGATTTAAAACGGGTTTTAAACAGAACTGATTGTGGGTTTATTGTGAACTGTGTTTTAAATGACATTAGTTCTTTAACCCAGTAAAAGGAGTTTTAATGAATCTGCAATTGGATTGAAATGTGATTTGATAATCTAAATTATCAAATTTAGAAAATGAGCGAGAATGGAGTATTACCAGTTTTGCTCCAAAGCGGTAGTCAAATCTTTAACTAGATTTGAACGTGAAATGGTAATTAATTTTACCGATAACACCGTGGTGTTAGATATGGAGTATTACCAGTTTTGCTTCATGGGATGAATAGGTTGGGATTGGGAAATAAAATAAACAATTACTTCGGTGTGGTTCGCTAATCTCGACTAGTTTGGAAAAAACCATAATTTGGTTTGAAATGACATCCAAAGGTAGATTAAAGGATAAATTTTAAAGAATTTATCTTGGATAAAATTAATGGGAACCTTTCCCTAAGAATATGAGATTTAGAGACTAGCTGTGGGTTAGCTAAGAAGAATGGTTTCCTGGGTATTGATTTGATGTTGGTTTCGGCCTTCGGGGTTAATGTCTGGGAAATTGTTCTCTTGTTGATTTACGGTTAGTGACTAATGAATTGGAATGAGGTGTATGTTGTGTTTGTGTGACATTAAAATACGCGGGTTGTTCGGAAAGGCCGGGTTTATACCCATTCTGAATAACCGATTCGACGATATGTCGAAGATGAAGACGGTGGTTGAAGACCGGAAGTCTTCACATCGTTTGGGTGATTACTGATGATCTTGATTGGGTTGTACACCCAAGATGAGGGAATCAGTTGGTGGTCGTCCAGACGTACTTGGAGATCGATGGATATGCGAGGAAAGTGCCTCCGGTTTCGTTCAGACCCAGAACGAACTTGTAAATGGATTGTGTGTCTGACATTGGATTTTATTCTGTGTTGATTGATTTCTGTTAAATATATATCTGTTTGGCGGCGGGGAATTTATTCTCTTGCTTAACGCCCTTCTCTGAGACGTACGAGCTTAGAGGTTATATATCGATAGATATCAATCGCATGGCATGAATTGCCTGTGTGGCACGCTGAGTTGCATGGATCAAGGCTTCTGTTGAAAAGCAAAGTCTTGTGATTGATGATCAAAGCACGCCTACGTGGCAGCTTTGTGTATAACGTGAATTCGCGAGCCTCCCAACTCGGTATGACTCAAAAACGGGATACGGACTGCAGGGAGAGCACGACGTTTCTTTCTAGCGTTGGTGGTGTCAGTGACTTACCAGCCCTGACATTTATATACTTTTCACCTTTGTGGTTGTTGGATGAGGCACCTCAATTTTAGGTCTGTAAGGACCGGGAAACGTGTGTTCAGGAATAACTAATCCTCTAACGTAAGTGAGGACCGGCCCTGAAGATCTAGGATTGCATAGAGTGTGTAGTCCTGGGACATTTGCTAGAGTGTCTTGAAAGCGGAGAGGAGCTTGCCCCTTGCCTCGACTCATGACGGAAATCCAATTTCCAATACGTGTATTTCGGCTTTATTTGTAGAGCCTAGTATGGCGACATAGTGGTATGGGGCACTTATGCCGTCTATGATTTATATTTATGATTGAAATTGTTTTGACACTATACACCTATTATAGTATCAAATGATTTGTTTTAAACGTACCAAGCATGTTTGGCTGTTATAAGGTAAAACCCTATCCTCCAGCTTGCGTTGCATTGTGTGATGGGACCTGGGTCTTATAATAGCTTCAATTTTCGAAAAAGCATTGCGTTGTTTATTCTATGCACTTGTATTCTTGGGAGGAAACTCATTCCGTGTTATACGGCGTGGTCCCTTGAATTACTCTCTTTTAAAGTAAAGTTTTAAATAACTGTTTTAGTTCTCACACCAGTCACATGACTGACCTGGAGTTTATTGTTTTAACCTAAACTCTGGGTGCCCCTATTTCCACACGGGCAGCTAGTAGTTTTGGTTTTGCAGATTTATATTCACAGAATCCTGATTTACAGCTGGAATGATGCTCGGAAAGCTCTGTATCCGTGTATCACCTTCAGTTGTGCTTTGTATTATTTTCCGCTGATATGTAATTTATCGTAATCTATGATATTTATCGAATGTAATTTATTCATTTATACTCTGTATATTCTTGTATCTGATGGAATTGTTGTAATAGCAATGAAATGTTCTTCTGTTTGTGTTCTGATTTGTCCTGTTCTCAAAACGATCAGGGGTTTCGAACGGTCTAGATCGGTTTAACGACTGATTCAGATCGAGCGAAATTACCGGCCGTCACATTTGGTATCAGAGCTTTGGTTTACAGAGCTTGAGAACAAGACACATTAGAACCATATGAAGGAATTCATCAGATATTGGATTAGTAATCTCCAATTAGAATGACTCGTTAGAGATAGGATCAGTAGTATCCTAGAATGAGTGTGAAGAGTATATTTTTCAAATGAAAACAATTTTGTTTCGAAAATTTAAATCATTTTATACGTATTTGGTTATTTATTTATTTTGAATTTGGACAATCCGCTATATAAATATTTTGCATATACGCGTCATGAACGTATATTCGAAGTTTTATTATACCGGATCGATATAGAACAGCGCTCTAGTAGCCCAGAGATGTTCTGATGGTGGTTCGAAACATCATCAGCATTTATTTTCGAGTGACGAAGGTGTGATATCTATATATTTCCATTAGACTGGTGTGAGAACCAAAACTTATATAGCTAGATTTATTTGTTGTGAATTGGCATCAAAAATGTGATTTCTGTATATATATCAAAATTATGAATTTGAAACGTTAATCCACTAATTGATTGATGTTTGTGTTGTTTGTTTATTTGTTTGATAATTTTGAACCATTTAGCCTAGTTGAATCAAATATTGAACTATATTGAAAATTTGTCGCATTTGCTTGCATATACATGTATATCCATTAAACAGGTCATAGCAAGGAGGCTAGAGCCGAAGAATAAAATTTGTTTGCCCGACAAATAGGTACATGTTTACTACATAATTTACTGTTTTGTTTGGGTGATGATGATTTTATGAGCCTATTGGCTAGCCGCTTGGCTTTTTCTTTTTCTTTTTGATTTCAGAAGGCCTATATGGCAATTTCGGGATTTTCCCGTGGCTCCCGGTGCAGGGGAGGTTATGGCGAATTTTTTCAAAAATTTAGGGTGTTAGCCAAATTTTTGAAGAATTTGAAAATTCTCAGAAACTGAAAAGTTGGACAATGGAAGCCAGATCGAACGTAGAGTTGATTAATCAAACCACTTTCGACTTTTTTCCTTTTCGGGGACGAGAAGTTTTAAGTGGGGGAGATTGTAACAACCCCGAAAATCTGAGCCAGTTTAAAATTTTTATTTTGGCAATTTTAGCGAATTTTGAGTATTTAAAAATGAATTATTTTAAATAATATCGACGAAAATTTAATTTAATATAATTCGAACGTATATATTATACGCGTCGTTGTTAGAATATAATTTATTTATATATACAAATAGAATTGAAAATGGCGCGGTAGTTCGATAATTCGATTTCAAACTTCAATTGAATGTACCGGGTGCAAAACAATTTGGATTTTAGTGAAACCAAAAACAATAGGATCTATTTGATAATATCTTTCCAACGAATCCGAAAAATTGAAATTTCATAGCGGGAATCAAAAGATGTGTCCAGTTGAAAATTCTGAATAGTCGCTATGGAATTCAGGCCCTTAAAATGGGAATTTTGCAAACGACCTCGGATTTTGACAAAACCACTTTTGTTGGGTCCGTGATGTCAAATTATTGCTAGGTTTCAAATTTCATAATTTTTCGAATCAATACGTGAGCGTGGCAAAGGAAAACGCATTTGACCGGTTTCAGTTGATTTTAATCGACTGGAAAATGGCCATTTTTCCAACGGTCTCGGAATTCGACGAAACTAGTTTTGTTAGGACCGTATCGTCAATACGAAGCTAGAAAATATTTTTCTAGGATTTATGGAGTTAGTATGTGACCCCAGTAAATGCGCGTTCAAATTCAATATATAGATTTATATGTTGATTTTGACAGTTTCAGATCGAAACGATCGAATCAACCTACGATACATATCCCATTGTGTTCGGAATGGGGGTAAAACGCTATGGACGATAGGCGGTGGGCCTTGTTTCGAGGTCGTATGTAAAAGTCAACCTTTTTGAAATTAAATAATTAAATTAAAAACTTCTCTCTCTCCTCACCCTCTTTAACTTCTGGCCCCCCCTTTTGTTTCGATTCATTTATACCAGAAGATAAGAAAAAAGCAACGAAGGAGGAATCCCGTCGCCCCCTCGTTCAGGCGACGCGCACACCATCGGCGGCCGCTGGAGGCGCCGCCGCCTCAGGCGCCCTCCATCCTTGACACCCTCCCCTCCTCTCGCGCCGACCCCCAGTCCCCACCCCCCTGCTCTCGCGACGCAGCGCCCCCCCTGCCACCAAAAGTCGGCCGCAACCACTGCAACCGACACCCCCCCCCTCCACTGCACCCCCTCGACCACCTCCCCGCCTCCCACCTGAAGGCCGACGCCCCACACACCCCCTTCGAGGCCCTGAAACCCTAGAAAATTTTACTGTAAGTTTTTTTATTTTTCAATTTTCAGTTATCGTTCTATTTGATTTTAAAACTGATTTTATTTGATTTGAAAACTGAAATTTATTTGATTTTAAAATTGATTTTTAACTAAGTAAAAAGGCGGAGATTTTTAAAATAGAAAAGATTAGATCTTTAAACTATAAAAGATTTGATTTTTAAACTATGAAGGAATTTGATTTTTTTTTTGACTTTGAAAAGTTTGACTTTTAACTATGGAAAGATCGGATATTTTTACCATTTTAAAGACGATATTTTTATCATTGTAAAGAGGCGATTTTTCATAGCAAAAAGAAATGATTTTCAATAATATTAAAGTTGAATTTTTATATTCATGAAGGTGAGATTTTTTTTCGAAGAAAGATATGATTTTTATCTATAGTAAAAATTCGATTTTTATATATTGAATAGCGAAGTAAAATTCGATTTTTATATATTAAATAGCGAAGTAAAAATTCGATTTTTATATATTGAATAGCGAAGTAAAAAATCGATTTTTATATATTGAATAGCGAAGTAAAAATTCGATTTTTATATATTGAATAGCGAAGTAAAAATTCGATTTTTATATATTGAATAGCGAAGTAAAAATGTGATTTTTACATATGTAGTGACTACGGGCGACGAAAGTGATAAGAGGCGAGAACGACGAAGATTTCTATAAATGAAGTGTCATGAAGTTGGATAGCTATCGGTGAGAACTTCTCACTCTTCAAATTTTTTTTTCTAGTTATATATATATACTAGGATGCAGACGGTGTTTAGTAGCACCCGACACCCGTCATCCACAGACCATGGATGGCTTGTTTGTTTAATTGTTTGGTTGTGTAGTTGGTTAGATTATTTGGTTTGAATTGAATTGTTTGGTGAAATGGAATGGATTTGATTGATGTGTGAATGGCGTGGGCCTTCACTAGACCGGGGATAAGGCTAGGCCTCGTCCCGTTTCTAGTATCGTGTCGTTATGCCGCCGAAATTTTCTAAAAAAATATGTTAGAAAAATAAAAATATTATTTGATTGAATAAATGAACCGAATAGAATATTCATAGGTTGAATAAAATAATTTGATCGTTAAAAATATAACTTTTAACGTGAATGTGAATAAATAAATATTCATTTACAAATGGACGGTTTGTTTATGTACACCTATTTGAAGGACATTGATTGGGACGATAAATTTTACACATCGCCCAACTGCACAAATAAAATCTGTGTTTGACTGTTTGAAACCCCATACGGGTGTTGGGATGAAATTTGAAGTTCACTCATCCTGATTGATCAAATATGTCGATCGATTGATTGACATGCTGTTATAAGCGTTAGATATCTATATTTGATGCTTATACAGTATAGTGCACTTTGGTTGATGGTTGATTATTTTTCAACGCTATTATATACGTGTGATGTATGAAAATCCATATAATTAATATTATATGGTGATTGATTGGGCCTCATTCCAATTTAGAAAATAAAGAA
The DNA here is from genome assembly GCA_030737875.1 of Allium sativum. Lineage (NCBI taxonomy): Eukaryota > Viridiplantae > Streptophyta > Magnoliopsida > Asparagales > Amaryllidaceae > Allium > Allium sativum. Next base: position 1,033,455,093 of record CM060916.1, on the reverse strand, counting down.
TATTATAAAATAAAGGTTCATGTGTTGACCGTACTCATCCGTCGAGATTAGTCATGTGTTGAACGAAATATTTTAATAATAAAATTTGCATCTCTATCATTATAAAATAAAGGTTCATGTGTTGACCGTACTCATCCATTGAGATTAGTCATGTGTTGAACGAAATATTTTAATAATAAAATTTACATTTTTATCATTATAAAATAAAGGTTCATGTGTTGACAGTACTCATCCGTTGAGATTAGTCATGTGTTGAACGAATTATTTGAAATAGAAATATTTGAATAGGAAATATTTGAAAAAGAAATATTTGAAATAGAATATTTGAAAATAGAAATATATGAAGCCGTGTTGATTAGATTGACGCCATTCTGACGTGAACGATATTTACATCGATTTTATTCATTTTAAAATGAATATTGAAAAGTGATTTCGAAATCGAATATTTTGAAATGAAATTTGAATTAAATTGATTAGAAAACGAATTTGATTTGAATCGAATAGAAAACCAATTTGATTTGAATCGAATAGAAAACCAATTTGAATTGAATCGAATAGAAAACCAATTTGAATTGAATCGAATAGAAAACCAATTCGAATTGAATCGAATAGAAAACCAATTTGAATTGAATCGAATAGAAGACCAATTTGAATTGAATTGAACATAAAACGAATTCGAATTGAATTGAAAACGAATTGAAATAAATTCAAATTGAATTGAAATTTGAATTGAATAGAAATGAATTTTAAACGAATTTATAAGGATTTATAATAGAAAATTCAATTTAGATTTGAATTTGAAATAAAGGTTGAAATTGTTTTTGAAACGAATTTAAAACTATTTATATAATTCTTTTAAATAGAAATCGATGAAATATATATTATATATATTATATATATATATATAATATAATGGCCTGAATAGAACGCGCCGCGCCGCGGCAGTTCGTGAATTTCGACCATTTATTTCAAACGGACATTACGGGAGATCCGACCGTCGGATTCTCCTAAAACCGGAACCGTTGGGTTCGTATCGAAAAGAGCTTTCTAACGAATATTAGAAATTTGAAATCTAATGGTTGTATTTGGAGATACGTCCAAATCAAATTTGAAAAAGGTCGCTATAAGTGCAGTTCGATGGCCGTTGATGGAAATCGACTGTACGGACCTTGATAAAATTATTAAAAATAGTAACAATTCGTGTAAAATCATAAGAAATGATTTGGGAAAAATTGGGATGAAAAACTCCATATTTGAAAAGATAAAATAGATTTTTATCGAAATGAACTAGTTTTGAACTAAAATTAAACCCGTTTATTTTTAAATAAATAAATTGGATTTAAAACGGGTTTTAAACAGAACTGATTGTGGGTTTATTGTGAACTGTGTTTTAAATGACATTAGTTCTTTAACCCAGTAAAAGGAGTTTTAATGAATCTGCAATTGGATTGAAATGTGATTTGATAATCTAAATTATCAAATTTAGAAAATGAGCGAGAATGGAGTATTACCAGTTTTGCTCCAAAGCGATAGTCAAATCTTTAACTAGATTTGAACGTGAAATGGTAATTAATTTTACCGATAACACCGTGGTGTTAGATACAGAGTATTACCAGTTTTGCTTCATGGGATGAATAGGTTGGGATTGGGAAATAAAATAAATAATTACTTCGGTGTGGTTCGCTAATCTCGACTAGTTTGGAAAAAAACCATAATTTGGTTTGAAATGACATCCAAAGGTAGATTAAAGGATAAATTTTAAAGAATTTATCTTGGATAAAATTAATGGGAACCTTTCCCTAAGAATATGAGATTTAGAAACTAGCTGTGGGTTAGCTAAGAAGAATGGTTTCCTGGGTATTGATCTGATGTTGGTTTCGGCCTTCGGGGATAATGTCTGGGAAATTGTTCTCTTGTTGATTTACGGTTAGTGACTAATGAATTGGAATGAGGCGTATGTTGTGTTTGTGTAACATTTGTTTTAAATATACGCGGGTTGTTCGGAAAGGCCGGGTTTATACCCATTCTGAATAACCGATTCGACGATATGTCGAAGATGAAGACGGTGGTTGAAGACCGGAAGTCTTCACATCGTTTGGGTGATTACTGATGATCTTGATTGGGCTGTACACCCAAGATGAGGGAATCAGTTGGTGGTCGTCCAGACGTACTTGGAGATCGATGGATATGCGAGGAAAGTGCCTCCAGTTTCGTTCAGACCCAGAACGAACTTGTAAATGGATTGTGTGTCTGACATTAGATTTTATTCTGTGTTGATTGATTTCTGTTAAATATATATCTGTTTGGCGGCGGGGAATTTATTCTCTTGCTTAACGCCCTTCTCTGAGACGTACGAGCTTAGAGGTTATATATCGATAGATATCAATCGCATGGCATGAATTGCCTGTGTGGCACGCTGAGTTGCATGGATCAAGGCTTCTGTTGAAAAGCAAAGTCTTGTGGTTGATGATCAAAGCACGCCTACGTGGCAGCTTTGTGTATAACGTGAATTCGCGAGCCTCACACCTCGGTATGACTCAAAAACGGGATACGGACTGCAGGGAGAGCACGACGTTTCTTTCTAGCTTTGGTGGTGTCAGTGACTTACCAGCCCTGACATTTATATACTTTTCACCTTTGTGGTTGTTGGATGAGGCGCCTCGATTTTAGGTCTGTAAGGACCGGAAAACGTGTGTTTAGGAATAACTAATCCTCTAACGTAAGTGAGGACCGGCCCTGAAGATCCAGGATTGCCCAGAGTGTGTAGTCCTGGGACATTTGCTAGAGTGTCTCGAAAGCGGAGAGGAGCTTGCCCCTTGCCTCGACTCATAACGGAAATCCAATTTCCAATACGTGTATTTCGGCTTTATTTGTAGAGCCTAGTATGGAGATATAGTGGTATGGGGCACTTATGCCGTCTATGATTTATATTTATGATTGAAATTGTTTTGATACTATACACCTATTATAGTATCAAATGATTTGTTTTAAACGTACCAAGCATGTTTGGCTGTTATAAGGTAAAACCCTATCCTCCGGCTTGCGTTGCATTGTGTGATGGGACCTAGGTCTTATAATAGCTTCATTTTTCGAAAAAGCATTGCGCTGTTTATTCCATGCACTTGTATTCTTGGGAGGAAACCCGTTCCGTGTTATACGGCGTGGTCCCTTGAATTACTCTCTTTTAAAGTAAAGTTTTAAATAACTGTTTTAGTTCTCACACAAGTCACATGACTGACCTGGAGTTTATTGCTTTAACCTAAACTCTGGGTGCCCCTATTTCCACACGGGCAGCTAGTAGTTTTGGTTTTGCAGATTTGTATTCACAGGATCCTAATTTACAGCTGGAATGATGCTCGGAAGGCTCTGTATCCGTGTATCACCTTCAGTTGTGCTTTGTATTATTTTCCGCTGCTATTTAATTTATTGTAATCTCTGATATTTATCGAATGTAATTTATTCATTTATACTCTGTATATTCTTGTATCTGATGGAATTGTTGTAATAGCAATGAAATGTTCTTCTGTTTGTGTTCTGATTTGTCCTGTTCTCAAAACGATCAGGGGTTTCGAATGGTCTAGATCGGTTTAACGACTGATTCAGATCGAGCGAAATTACCGGCCGTCACAGTAATCGTGCGTTTGAGTCCTTGCTCAAGAAATACTCAATCACACACAAGCTATCGACCCCTTACCATCCACATATTAGTGGGCAAGTAGAAGTTTCCAATAGACAAATCAAACAAATTCTTGAGAAAACCGTGAATTCCAATAGAAAAGATTGGTCTGTAAAACTGATTGATGCACTTTGGGCTTTTCGCACTGCTTATAAAACCAATCTTGGGATGTCACCATATCGATTAGTCTTTGGAAAGGCTTGTCACTTATCTCTTGAATTAGAGCATCGTGCTCTTTGGGCCATAAAATTTTTGAATTTTGACTTAGAGAAAGCCGACTCACATAGGAAGTTACAAATTTCTGAATTAGAGGAGTTAAGAAATGAGGCGTATGAAAATACGAAAATCCACAAAGAAAGAACCAAAGCCCACCACGACAAAAACATACTTCGTAAGGAATTCAACACAGGTCAAAAAGTTCTTTTATACGACTCTAGACTTCACTTGTTTCCAGGAAAACTCAGATCTCGATAGACTGGACCTTATGTTGTGAAAACAGCATATCCTCATGGAGCAGTTGAAATTGAAAATCCTTGGGATGGAAAAGTCTTCAAAGTAAACGGTCAACGACTGAAACCATTTTTAGAATTCGAGCAATATGACGAAGATGACCTTATCGATCTTCATGAGCCTGATCATCCACCGTGAAATCAGGTGGTACACGTTCTTTTTCTTTTATTTTTATTTTTCATTTTTTTTATTTTTGTTTTTCTGCCATTTTGGTCTGCATACCTTAGACAGTTGGGACACTGTCTCGATCTAGTGTGGGGGAGTCAAGTTTGCATCACATCTTCTCCATTTTTGTTAAAAAAAACACACACACACACACACAATCACACCGACACGACTCATTTTAGAGTGATACCACGAAATAAGTTTACAACTTTTAGTCAGTTGATAGTATTTTTTTCTCTCAACTTAGATCAAATAAGAAATATAATGAAAAGTTTAATTTTGAGGGATAATAGTGTAACCGGTACATAGGGAGATTCTTAGGTGATGACCATGAAATCTATTCTATACTGTAGACTTGGTTTAAATAAGTGGAGGACTTAAAATACTTATATTGGCTTTTTGAATCTTTAAAACTAAGTTGTGTTAAGTTGAATTCGCGTAACTCTCTTTTGTGCTTATATTTTCAAATAATAATAATCCAAGGGTATCCAACATTGCTTGTATATCAAGCGTTGGTGTGCAAACCCGCCAAGCTCTATCCGACATGTTGTTGACAAAGTCAACGTTGGAATATCTTGGTCTCATTTTATGAGATTGGACACCTAAGGATTACCGACACGTTGTTGACAAAGTCAAAGTCGGCCTGCACAATCCGCCAAGCTCTTTACCCACTCTCCGTTAGTCCGCGAGGCAGTGCATGGGTGGTAAACCTTGGTCTTCTAAGTTAGGTGTATGTACTTAATCATAAATTTTAAAATTTTATAGAATAAAGAATAAGCGATGATGCCCAAACACTTCTTGACCTTATTGATTTGAATAGCCATACACAAGGAAATTAGAATACCACTTTACAAATTGTGCCAAGCAAACTAAGAATCTATTTCATGGCTGCACTATGTTATCGACCGAACCAACTGGACAAACTGGGATTTAACATTTGAAAACTTGATTTATATTGAAAATTTGTGACAAGTTGAGGTATCTAAAATAAAATCAACTGATTAGAAATTGTTAACTTAATTTGTTGTACCACTTTCCTGAAACAAGTCGTGTTGTCATTCTTGTTGTCTTTGTTTTTTGTATATAACCATTGCATTCATATAGTTACATTAGATCCACACATACTGCATTTGGATTTTGTGGGTAGTATCCGCTGAAAACCCTCACGAGACACCACTCGTCCTACTAGGGACACCTAGAGGTTTAACGGCTTGTTGCATATGCTCAATGCAATCGTGTTTCCTACGAAAGTGTGACCTATCTAGTTAGTTTTTCATTTTCTTTTTACTCGAGGACGAGTAAAAGATAAGTGTGGGGGTATTTGATTAACATAGAAATGTGTTTATTTTATGCTCTTATATTTTATCTTTTGTAAATAAATAAATGATACTTTGGGTACATTTATGTGTTTTTACAGGTTGTCAAGAAATGCCTCCTTCGTTTCAAATTAAAGGTCAACTACAAATAAAAAGCTACTCCCCCGTATTAAAGCCATCTCAATTATAAAAGACGCTGTAGCTCACTGGTAAATGCATAGAGATTTGTATTGAGAGACCTGAGTTCGATCCCCGTCGAGCTCACTTTTTGCCAAAGAACGGAACTTTCACACTGCCCTTTGCTATGAAGAAAATATTAATTAGTGTTATATTATATATATGCATATTCATGTGTATGTATGATATTCACTAATAGACATTTCAGGAGTAGCCATGGAAATCAATTCAGAACATTCATTTTTCAATTTACAATTAGAAGAATTTCTGATTGATTTATTGCCAAGAAAAGATCAATTTTGAAGATTTTATCCTTTGTTGCCCTTGGAGTCTAATGGGTATCCTTGTTTGGAAGAATTAATCACATGGAATCTGCTCATCAATCAATCAATCAATTTGCTACATGGAAGATAGGAAGATATTCAGCATGTTTTGCTTTCCAATCAAGCTTGGGCAAGGAAGGAAAGAGATATAATGGATGATGAGGCCCAGTTATTCATAGACTTAATTAGGGTTTCCAGTTTACCTATAAAAGCACATGTACATCCCATTGTAAAAATGTCCATTATTCTGTATTCTCATTTATTAATAAAAAAGGGTTTTCTTTATTTTAGTTTTCTTTCTTTTTCTTTCATAACAATTTGTGTATTTATCCAATTAGTTTTGGTAGAACAAATAGTTATTTTCTTTTATTACTGCTTTTTAGCTATTGTCTGTTCGATTAGATTCAACGGCAATTCTGCTTTTTAATTCTCTGTTGTTGTTCTAGTTGTTATTTTCTTTTTTTTCTAGTAATTGTTTCTTTTCTTTTCAATTGTTGAATTTGATACTGATTAGATTCAGATTCAGATTCATAGAAATTTCAACAACATTAAAAACAACTCCAAATTCTGCCTAACTCGCCCAAGAATATATAAATAACAATTTTTAATTACACCTCCCTGTGTTCGACCTGTATGCTACACACCTGTATGCTTGCAGAATTTAATTTAAATGTCGCGCTTTTCTGATTCATAGGAAGCGTCGATCAATTATATATATATATATATATATATATAATTATATTTAATCGAATAACGACGCTGCAGTTTGTATTTTGAAATCGAAACTTCAAACGATTGTACCGGGAGATCCGACCGTCGGATTTTCCCAAAACTGGAACCGTTGGATTCGTTTTGAAAAGATCTTTCTAATGATGTAAATTTTATGAAGATCCAACGGTTAGATTTTCATATATGTGTAAATCAAATCTGAAGAAAAACAGCGCCACGGCCACGTTATGGCCCGAAGCGTCGTTTGAATAAATTGGCTATTTTAAAATAAATAAACATAGCGATAAATCGTTATAAAATATTATAAACAATATGGATGTGAAATTTAGAAACTAACTGAAGTTTGGCTAAGTCGAATGGTTTCTTGGATTTTTGATCTGATGTTGGTTTCGGCCTTCGGGGTTAATATTTGGGGAATCGTTCTCTTACTGATTTACGGTTAGCAACTAATGAATTGAAATGATGCGTATGTGTGTTTGTGTTGCACTTGTTTATAATATACGCGAGTTACTCAGAAAGACCGGGTTTATCCCATTCTGAATAACTGAGTCGACGATAAGAAATCGAAGATGAAGACGGTGGTCAAAGACCGGAGATCTACACCTCGTTTGGATGGTAACTGATGTCCTGATTGGGAGGCATCCCGAAATATGGATAATGAGTGGTGATCGTCCCGACGTACGTGGAAATTGATGGGTTTGCGAGGTATATAGTGTCTTCGGCTTCGTTCAGACCCATGACGGACTTGTAAATGGACTGTGTGTCTGACATTGGAATTTATTCTGTGTGATTGATAGCCATCAGTTACATGGCGTGAATTGCCTGTGTGGCATGCTAAGATGCAGTGATCAGGGCTTCTGTTGAAAAGCAAAGTCTTGTGGTTGATAATCAAAGCACTGCCTGTGTGGCGTAGCTTTGTGTATAACGTGAATTCGCGAACCTCCCACCCCGGTATGAACCAGAAACGGGAGAGGACCTCGGGGGGACGTGCGTTTCTTTCTAGCTAGAGGTGGTGTCGGTGCTTAAACTGGCTGATATTTATATTATTTTCACCTATGTGGTTGTTGCTGTTGCGAGGTGCCTCAGTTTTATCGGTCGATCCAGGACCGATGGAGTCATTCGTTGGCTCATTTACGCCCCATAGGGCGGGGAAACGCATTGTTCAGGCATTATAATCCACTCCGTGTGGACCGGCCCTGACGATCCAAGGTACGGTTGCGGCTGTGCCTGAGACACGGGCTAGAGCGTCTCGAATTCGGTAAGGACTATCTTTTGCCTTGGTTCATGACGGAAATCCAATTTCCAAATACGTGATTGTGCGGTTTTGATTGTATACCTATATATGGCGACATAGTGGTATGGGGCATTAATGTCGCCTATGGTTGATACTTATGATTTGAAATTGTTTTTGAGACATATAAACACTAGTAATAATATCAAATCCTTTTGTTTTATTCGTATCAAGCATATTTTGGCCATTATAAGGTAAAAACTCTATCCTCCGGTTTGCGTTGCATTGTGTGATGGGAACTGAGTCTTATAATGGCTTCACTTTTATAAAAAGCATTGCGATGTTTAAAAGAATTATTTGTTTTAAAGCACTGGCAATCCGATGGAGTAAACCCGTTCCACGAAAGTGGCGTGGTCCTGTGATTAGCCATATTGTAAATGCATTAAGTAGATTTCTCATACCAGTCCCATGACTGACTCGTAGTTTGTTTCACTTGCAAACTCGGGTGCCCCTCTTTCTACACGGGCAGCCTTGTATTCAGGTTTTAACAGGCTCTTTCTGGATAGCTGGAGCTGAAGATGGATTCTATCATTTATCTCTTTTTATGTTGTTCAGCTCCTATTGTACATATTTTGTTTGTTTTCCGCTGTAGACATTTATGTATAGCTGAACTGTATTTGTGCTAAGTATGATCCTGTATACTGTGTAGCTATGATGATTATGTTTATCCAATGTATTATTTGTTCATTATCTGGTGTATCTATTTAATTCTGCTCGGCTATTGTCTGTTTCTGTGTTATATTCCAAAGATTACCCTTGCCACCGTCAGTACGGGGTTCGGGGTCGTCTCAGTAATATTTAGATTTTAGTTGCCTTTCAATGATATGCCAAAGTTGATGGTTGCCTTTAAGTATCGGAGTATTCTTTTCACTATTGTCCAATGCTCACTTCTGGGTTCCTACAAAAATAGAGACACTTTGTTAATGCTGAATGAGATGTTAGGTCGTGTTATAGTAGCATATTGTAGTGCTCCTACAACAACACTTCTGTATTTTTTAGTATTTGAGATAGCTTCCCTTCTGTTCTTTGAAAAGTGTTGATTTGATATCATAGGAGTGGGTTGTCCATTTGCCTCAGTCATGTTTGTTTTGTTTAGTAGTTTTGTAATATACTTTCTTTGGCCGAGATGAACTTCTTTGCTTGATTTCCTTTTGACTTCTATTCCAAGAAAGTAGGATAATTCACCCAAGTCTTTTATTGAGAACTGAATATTTAAGTAATTTTCTATTTTTTCATTTCGGTTTCACTGTGCGTGTGATAATTAAGTCATCCACATATATCAATATAAAGGTAGTAGATGATTCACTTATTTTTGTGAACAGTGATATGTCAAATCTGGTTGGTGAATATCCCAGTGTTGTTAAGCTTGCTTTGAGTCTTTCAAACCATACTCTGAGTGCTTGTTTTAGCCCATAGATAACACTATTTAGTTTACACGCTAGTGTTGGGTCCTGTGTGTATACTTGTGGCTGTTGCATAAATATTTCTTCATGTAGATTCCCATTTAAAAAAGCACTGTTGACATCTAAGTGTTTGATTTTCCATTTATTACTCAATGCTATAGTTAATATGAGTTTGATGGTTGAGGCTTTCACTACTGGTGAAAAAGTTTCGTTGTGGTCTAAGCCAAATTCTTGTGTTAACCCCTTTGCGACAAGTCTTTCTTTGTATCTATTATTGGATCCATCTAGGTTCTTTTTAAGTCTTTATGTCCACTTGCACTCAATTATATTTTTGTTGCTTTGTGGGTTTACTAGTTGCCATGTATTATTGTTCATCAATGCTTGGTATTCTTGATCCATTGCTTTTCTCCACTCTTCATGCTTAACTTCCTGTTGTTAACCGTTTGACTCTTCTTCAGTCATAACTGCAGTATAGGTCTTTGGCTTAAAAATGCCTCTCTTGGAACTTGTTATCATTGGATGCCCAGTTTGAGCATGTGGTTGTTAAGTTTTTAAGTCATCTTGTCTGCTGTTAGTAGATTGAGCACTATCATTGCTGATTTTTTCTTTGATTGCTTCAGTTTGACTGTAATCTTTTTTCTATTGTTGATTGACTGGCGTGGCTAGTTTGTTCTAGTACATCATCATCAGTTTCGTTGTTGATATGGTGGCCTTCAGAATTAATACTAGCAGACTCATCATTATTCTTTTGATGTCACATATCAGCAACATTGTGCAAATCTGGTATACTAACCTTTGGATTATTATTTTTGGTTGCGGTTTGTATATATGATCTGCTATATGGAAAGGTGTTTTCCTCAAAAAATAGCATGCCTGCTTGTAAATATTCTACCAGACTTATCTATACATCTAAACCCTTTTTGATTACTACAGTAGCCGATGAATGTACAAAGTTTAGACCTATAGTCAAGTTTGTGATTATTGTAAGATCTTAAGTAGGGGAAACATAGGCATGCAAACGTATTCAGACTGCGGTAGTTAGGTTTTACATTAAATATCTTTTCTGGAGGAGTTATGTCTTTCAGTACTTTGGTGGGCATTCTGTTTATTATATGCATAACAGTACTGAAGGCATCAGGCCAAAATTTAAGTGGCAAAGACGCCTGAGCTAGTAATGTTATACTTGACTCAACTTCGTGCCTTTGTTTCCTTTCTACCATTCCATTCTGTTCATAAGTGTATAGGCACGTCACTCTGGGTACAATGCCCTTGGCTTTGAAGTAATCAATTAATGGCTTGTATTCTGATCCTCCATCAGATTGTATGATCTTAATTTTACTATTTACTTGCTTTTCAAACATCCTAATAAATTTTATGATTACACTTTTAGTATCAGATTTAGCTTTTAAGAAGTATATCCAAGTATATCTAGTATAGGGATCAACAAAAGATATATAGTATTTATACCCATAATCAGAAAATATTGGAGATGAACCCCAAATGTCATTGATAACTAATTGACCATGTTTGGAATATTCAGTTACACAATCAAAGAATGGTAATTTGTGGCTTTTTCCATCTGACAATAAGTGCACACATAAGGTAATTTGACAGGAATAAAATTTATTTTATTATCATTAAGAATTTTGGTTACAATACTAGCACTAGGATGACCTAACTTGTAATGCTATAGATCAAAAGTATTTCTAGTTTAATTTTCAGGAGTGATATCAGTTAGATTACAGTCTGGGTGATCTTTAATATTAGAATTGTAGTTGCTGAGATTGACTTCATACCTTCCCAGCATTACCCTATAGAAGAATTTTCCTTGTTAGTATGTATCTAACTACACAGTATTTCCGGGAAAAAAAAATTAAAGTATACGTTGTTATCCCACCTTGTGCTTGTGCCACCTTGTGCTTGTGTCATGTTAGCAATGTAGATGGAGTTCCTTTGATTGTTATTGGATTGATTTGCTGAGTAGCTTGCGTTGTATCGAAAGTAGCACTTGATAGCAGTGTGACCAATCTTCTCGCATATTTGGCATTTTGGTCGATTGTTATTGTTGCTACAACATCCTCTTCCTCTACTACCTCTGCCTCTAGTTATGGGGTTGCCTCTCTGAAAGGTTCGTTCACCTCTATAGTTATTGTTTGCCTGATTTCTGTTGTTATCATTATTTTTGTTGATTGTATAATTAATGGTGAAGTCACTTTCTTCAATTTTCTTGCTTTCAAGTCTAGCTTCATGTTCTAGTAGAATTGAGTGAACCTCATCTAAAGAGGAGAATTCCTTTTATGAGGAAATTATGGCTTCGACGCCCTCATATTCATCACTTAGACCGTTGAGTATTGTTAAGATTTTTTCAGAATCGTGCACTTTATAGCCAGCTACTTCTAACATGTCACAAACACATTTGACTATGCTTAGGTACTCTCTCATTGTGATATTATCTTTCCTTATTTTTTGCAATTGCCTTTTATAAAACATAACTTTAGCTGCAGACTGACTATTGAAGGCTTTTTCTATAGTTGTTCATATTTCATTGGCGCTTTTACAGCCAATCACTTGCAGTAGTAAGCTTAATTGATTGAGGATAAAAGCCATGAGGTAATTAAGCGATCTCGTTTATGAAATTTCATGTAATCTTCATTGTTGACAATTCTGTCCTCTTGATCAGTGATAAATTTTGGGGGAACAGAGAGGGTTCCCATGAAAAATCCTTCAAGGTCATAACCTTGAATTGCAGTCTCGATCTATAGTTTCCATAGTAAGTAATTATTTTCATCTAACTGCACTGTAATTAGTTGTGATTGTGGATTAATTATTATTTTGGTGAGTTTATTTACAACATTTAGGCTTTCAGTCATCCCAGTGGCATTGCCAGGGGCTGATAAAGCAATTTCATTGGACATGGTGACCAATCGATGGATCAACCAAAAAGATAATTAGAATTTCAGGAATTATAGCAGAGGTCCTGGTGCAACCAAAATTGACCAATATGATGAAGGTGAATTCTGATTAAGCGATTTCGTAGGTGATTCTTAATTCTTTGAATTGACTTTGAGGTTGGCGAATTCAACAAATTACTGATAATGCTATGTAGCCCCTTAATCAATTCTTAGCAGGGAAAAAATTGTTGCAGCTGAATTGGTGAGGATGGCAAGGCAAGAATTATCAGTATATCAGCTTTCTCCGGTGATGAAGTTTAATCTGAGGAGGAAGACTAATCAATACTCTTTCGAGTCCGGTAGGACATTGCCTGCAAATAAAAATGTGCGGTAACAACTGAGAAATGTGTAGAGCTTCAAATTTTCATTTGAAGATTTCGCTAAATTTAAATATGATAAAAATATTTTTTGGCTATAAAATATTTCTTTAAAGAATTTTGTGAGCATTATATCATAGTGACCTATGATGTATTTATAGAAGAAACTTAAGAGCCTTTAATGATTTATACGTTAATTTAATGATAAATAAATTTGTATGGTAAGTCATTGTGAATTCTTTTTGAACCAACACTATGGTTATTAATTTACGAGTATATAGGAACGCCCAGATGGGCTTGCATCAGGTGGGATTGCATCTAACCGTAATATGTATATTAATTCAACCACGTGTGGACTATTTATAGTAAACCTACATGATGTGATATGAAAATTTTCAAATCAAATTCCAATTTATTTTCAAGCAAACATTTTTTTTGTAACTACATGTAGGTTTCCAAGCATTTTATACGTAGTTCTTTAGTGTAATAAATGCTGATTATTTTCAAGCACAAACTTACTGGCTATGTAGGTTTCAAAAACTCATAGGATATGTTATTTTATATATTGTACCAGTAAGTTAGGCACGTCCATCGGACGTGTGCAAAGATAATCAAGAATAATTTATGGAGTGTGAAATTTTAGTCATATACATGGATAATGTGTTGATACAAATAAACACTATTATGGGAGGTAGTAAATATTATAGTGTCCCTAACGTTTCAGTGAACTAATACTTCTCTAATTTATACGATACACATTAGTTGCAATCGATATATCAGTTATAGTGTGTAGATAAAGAATATGGATATTGCTAACATATTGTACGTGTTTGTACACACCCATGTATAACTTCTACCAGAAGTTTGTACCAATAAATTTTGACTATATCTGTCTAAGTACAAAAAACAATAGAATTCATTTCAAATGTCATTTTGTTGGTTTAAAATTTACACTATAACCGATCTTTTCATCAATTCCATTGGGAGCATCCATTTCTCAACAGAAGTGAAATTGAAGAGAATAGCCATACAAAGTAAATACCATGTCAACTACATTTCTAAACTTATTCAATCAAATCAAATGAAATAATAGACAGCATCCGCTTACAGTAACAGTGCAAAAGACCTACATAAACTCTCAAAAAAACATAGAGATATAAAAGCTACATCTCGAATAAACTGCAGTAATTCAATCGTTACTATATGATTGTATAACATAAATATTACATCTCTTTATTATTATATCACTGTGTAGTGTAAAATTCACAATAATTAAAAAACTGGTCTTCTTCAAGCTAACCCAGGACCTGCTTAAATCCTTGCTATTACTGCAGGCCTTCTTTTAGTATACTGCCTGCCCGAGTTTAAAATTTCAGTGGCACTTGCCCTGTCCCATTTCCAAAGGCCCCCAGAACCTCAGTAGGTGCTTATTCGGAGTTCAAGAATGTATTCAATGTTCGATAGAATATAAAATGCTTTTCGCTACCAATAGCTAACATAATTGTTGAAAAGTCAAGTGCCAGCAGCTCTTTCGCATCATTAAGTCGACAAATTTTAAGACACATCAAGTTCTTGATGTTGAATACAAACACAACATTTCATAGCCAATTATTTATGCGTATGGACCTCAGTTTAGTTAAGAACAAATTCCAAATTTCCTAATTATTTTCATGATCAATTGACAAAACAACACAAAATTATTGAAAAAAAAAAAAAAAAAATGATTTTAAAAGATTCATAAAGAAATCATTCTCACTCATTGATTAACATCCTAAAATACTTAAAGAAACCATTCTCATTTGTTGATTAACATCTTAAAATACTCAAAATGCTCTATGCTGACCTGGAAGGGGATGATGATAAGAAATGCTTCTCAACAGTAAAACATGTCGTATCAATCAAAACTGGAAGAACATACCATAAAACAGGGTAGCCACCTTTAGCACAATATCTCATTACGTATTCAAAGTATAAAACCGTATACGAACTTCGTGCAGTACAAAATCATACTATCAAAAATGACAGCAGACACATTTCTGAGTGTGAATAAAATTTGGCCTCAACATAAAACTTTTCACTCTACTACGTCTATATGATTACAATTTACAAAGTACTGAAATCATTATATGAGTTCATAAAACAGACCCAAAAAAAGAGCAAAAAGTTCATCTAAGTTCGAAAGAGCCAAATATATACATAACATCATTGCTAAAAATGATGGCGCTCTAAAGTTACCACAGGTAGCAACTGCCACTCAGACTTACACAAAATCAACCTCATCATTAAGATCAATATCCAACATTTCACTTTCCCTTTTCCCATATCAATGTCTGAACATTTTTCACCATGTTGCGGTGAAAGAAAACCAAATCAAAATACTGTTTTACATCATTACAAACGTAGTAATAAACTTCAGCTAAGTTAACAATTGTGTGAAAAACAAAGAAACTATATCAATATGCTGCAGAAAATTGGTTAAATTTTATTTCTGATGGCCTTTGCAATGTTTTCATAAAAAATCTGCAAGATCGGCCACAGCTTTTGGTTCAATTACACATTTCACTCGGGCAAATATGGAATAAAAATCACATGCAACCTGACTTATGATCACGTAACCATTTTTAACTTAGCAAAAAAATGGCTCCAACAACTTCAAACAGATTTAACCACCTGTTTGGATGGTACTTTAGCAAGTTTTTGAAAAGCCGAAACCCGTTTGTTTTGCCACCCGAAAAGGGAATAAAAATATTATTATTATTGAACTTATATAGTCCATCCAAAAGGACCGTAAAATTAAGCAGATTTGAGTTAGACATTCAGTATATCACTTCATTAACTATTCAACATCACGGTTGTTGCATCCATTTAAAAATATGATGTTAAGGGCATCATCCTTTTTGTTAAAGTATTGGTTGTCCTAAGAATATATCATGCGTGTATGTGTGTGTACGCGCGCCCACATATGTAAATGTGCACACACCCATCTTTGTATATGTGAGGAATTTTAGATGAAACCCCCATAATACTTCAACAATATTTTGAGCAACACTTCATATTCTACAAAAATTTACAAGTGTTCTCGAAATTTAAATTATAATATTTCAAAATCAAAAGATTATTCAATTATTATAAATGTGCGGCTATCAACACCTAAATTTGTGCTTGTGGCCACTATGATCAACGACCAAACACCATGCGAGCCCTGCTGGCCAATACAGTTATTCGCCGACTGCAATGTGAAAACAATTGTGTGGTGGCTGCTAGTACTTACCTGAATGCTGGTAGCTGTTACTTATTATAATATAGATGTTGTATAGTCTTACATTTTATTTGAGTAACTAATTTTGATTAATCAACCCGACTATTTATGGTGACCAGATTTGCAAGGTGTAATTGTTGGATTTTAATTACACAATATAAGAAAGAGCAAATTTAAGGTAATTTTTATCCTAATGAAATACTTAACCCTGTTTATTCTTTTCATATTCAAATTCAAACTGAAGCCGTTAATAAGATCATAAGTAGCACATTTCTATGTAAACAATATGAAGTTACACCAACACAAAGGAGAACCGCAATATATGTTACCTTCATTCTACTCCAATTTTAGTTGAAAAGACTTTTCCAATGAAAATCTTCTACTACTTAAAAACTGAAACTGCAGGATAAAAGTTATACGATAACCGAGATCTGAAATATTCAACGAAATTATATTAAGATTTGGAGACAAACTATTAGTGCTAAAATACCATGACGAAGTCTTTGGTCACCGAATGTTTTCAAGCCATATTTGTTTTCTTCATGCTGACCAAATAACATAATGCATGCTGCAAGTGGTAAGGAATGATTTGGGTATCTCTCCAGCTATATAGCATGGGAAACAAAGCATTGAATGTAAATAATATAAAATATAAACAATGTTGTATTTAGATGGATTTTTTTCGATTCGGCCACCTTTTACGAACTTATAACATTTTTAGCCTAGTTCAAAACTTATTACGGCCGTAGCCTGGTTTATGTCACATCAGCTCAAAACTATTATTAGCATAAGCGGCATTCGAAGATGACGCCAACCGCGGCATCCTAAATGACGCTCAGACGTGAGTTATATGCGTCATCTCAAATAACACTCCACGCGTCATCTCAAATGCCGCTGGTGTTAATAACGATTCTGAGCTGATGTGACATAAACCAGGCTACGGCCGTAATAAGTTTTGAAACTAGACTAAAAGTGTTATAAGTTCATATAAGGGGGTCGAATCCAAAAAAAAAAACCTATTTAGATGGTGTGCACGGACATCTCTACTATTGATAACCAAACATTTATACTTAGTCGTGCATCAAAAAATGATATATTATCCTAAGCAATTCATGCTTAAAATACCATATAACTACATGAGATTCAAGTATTACGGACATCAAATCTATGATGTATATCATATACTATCTAAAACACTACACAATTCATGCTTCACCGTAAATCGCTGTTGCAGATTCTAATAGATAATCACTTTAATAAAAATTACCCGAGTTTCAAGTCTGATGAATATCGACCGGTAACGCTTGATCTTAACTCTTTATTAGTCGATAATCTCCATTAGAGTGAGAAAGTCAATAAAAATTATCGATTTCAATAATTTCTTATGATCTTTCCTACAGCGAGCGATAAGGATAAATACGTAGAAAGAGAACGCAAAACAGATGCCAATCAAAATCATAAGTGATTACTGATAATAAATGAATAATTACCTTAGTCGGGAATGTTATGGACATGGATCGATGATTCATAATCTTCTATTAATCGATAATTCGCATGAGAGATCCGATTTAGGTTTTTTTCCTTGCTACAACAAGCTGGAGGGGATAACGCATAGAAATAGAGCATAAATAAAGAGGTATTTTTGGTATTTCAAAAAGACACCAGGTAAACTCATTCAATGATTCTCTTTATTAGTAGTAAAGATAGACTTAATTATTCCCAAAAAATGATATCACCTTGATCTCCTACCAGTCCTAAATCTTTGAGCCTTCTTTTTTGGTAATATTCCAGCGTATCCAGCTATAATTTTCTTGCTCTGAACACTCTATCATTGTAATCCAACACTCTCTTCTCACATAATCTTATCCCAGCTGCTATCTTTGGTCTATGCCCCATATTTCCCTCTTCAATCATTTTTTCATCCTACACAAATGTACACTTGTCTTTGAACATTGTTGGATGAAAAGAACAATCTAAACTATTTCATTTTTGAATATTGGCTTTGTGGTGTGCCATGAGTATTGTACCGTAGACCTTCAGCTGAGTCCAACAACATCCGAGTTTGTTGGGATCCCTCCTTAATTGGAGAGTTTCTAGAAAATTCTAGACGTTTCTAGAGAAATCTAGAATTTTCTAGAATGTTCCGGAGAACTCTAGAGAAGTGTAGAACTCTCTAGAAGCTTGTGGAAGAGTGTAGAACCCTCTAGAAGCTTGTGGAAAAGTGTGGAACCCTCTGGAATATTCTGGAGACATGTGGAACCTTCTGGAATCTTACGGAAGATTATGGAAGAATAAAGAAAGGAATGGAAGAGTGTAGAGATTCCTATAGAGTGTGGAGCATTCTAGAGAATCAAACTCTACCATCGGATGCAAGTAATCACCACCATTCATTATGGAGGTTGAGTAGTATAAATAGGAGAAGAAGCCCTATTACTAGCCATCCAAGAATTCAAGGAAGAAAACCACTTCTTAAAGTGAGAAAAATACTTGAGAGTTAGGAAGCCTCTTTGAGAGAAAAGAGAGATAGCTTAAGAAGTATCCATCCTTAAGCTTGAGTCAAGTGTGAGCTACTTTTGTAATCAAATTCTTGTAATCCTACTATTCTTTTGTATAGTGGAAGAATCTCCATATTGGAGAATTATAAACTCTTGTGCACCCGTTGCTACTTTTATTCTTAATTGCCTATCTTAACTTCACGAAGCGGGAAAGACCGAGATTTCCCCAACAGTGGTATCGGAGCCAGGTTCATCAGTAGCCGTAATCAAGCTCGTGTAAGTTCAAGATGGAGGATGATGTCGCTCATGATGGTGACATGTTCAAGCTCACAACCAACAACTACTCCTATTGGAAGCCAATGATGGAGGACCACTTGTATTGTAAGGATTTGCATGAGCCCATCATCTACAAAGATAAAGTGGCAGGGAAGAGTGATGCTCAATGGGAACTGTTGAACCGGAAGGCTGTTGCTATGATCCGTAAGTACATTGACAAAACTCTCTTCGAGCATGTTTCTACTTATACAAATGCCTATGAATTATGGACAAAGCTTGAGTCCATGATTCAGAAGAAAACGCCTCGCAACAAGGCCAATTTAGTTCGACGGTTGGTGAAATTGGAGTATAAGGATGGTCATAGTATGATTGAGCACTTGAATAACTTCAAGGGGCTCGTAAATCAACTAACAAAAATTGATATGAAGATTGATGATGAGTTACAAGCTCTTCTACTCCTCAGTTCCTTACCGGAAAGTTGGGACACACTTGTTGTTACACTTAGTAACTCAGCTCCGGAAGAAAAGTTAACTATGGATACTGTCAGTGACAGCCTTCTTGGTGAAGAAACAAGGAGAATGGAACGAGATGAGTCTATTCATCCTGAAGCTAATGTTGTTGACAATCCGGGCAGGAATGAAACTCGTGGACGTAGTAAGACCCGAAATCCACATCAATCTCGAGGAAGATCCAAGTCACGCTCGAAGATTACATGCTATTACTGTGGAAAGATAGGTCACAAGAAAATGGAATGTCGAAGCTTCAAAAGAGACCAAAAGGCCGGTAATGTTAAGCCTGAGCAAATAAGCCTAACGAAGAAGCAAGAAGAAAAGAGTACTACTGCCACAGTATTGAAGGAAGATCTGCTATATCTCGTTGGTGAAAGTAACATTCTAAACATTGCTTGCGATGAGAGTTCTTGGATTATTGATTCTGGTGCTTCCTTCCATGTTACTCCACATGAAAACTTCTTCTCATCCTACCAAAGAGGTGACTTTGGCACGGTGCAAATGGGAAATCAAGATAGAAGCAAGACTGTTGGAATATGAGACATCACTCTGACGACAAGCACCGGGTGCAAGCTTATTTTGAAAGATGTGAGGCATGTCCCAACCATGCGCCTCAGTCTTATCTCCGCTGGAAAGCTAGATGATGATGGTCTGATGAATTACTTTGGTGAGGGGAAGTGGAAGCTCACCAAAGGAAGTTTGACGATGGCTCGAGGAAAGAAGGTAGGCTCATTGTATGTAATGCAAGCTAAGCTATGCAAAGAAGAAGTAAATGTCTCTACTGATGATATTGACATATGGCATCAACGACTTGGGCACATTAGTGAGAAAGGTCTTCACATACTCATTCAGAAACAGCTCCTCCCCAACGTGAAAGGTAAACCACTTCATCCTTGTGCTCATTGTTTAGCTGGAAAACAACACAGGGTTGCTTTCCAAAGATCTTCTCCGCCCACACGGAGAAAGAACATTCTAGACCTCGTGCACACTGACGTATGCTCGATGTCTGAGAGATTCATTGGTGGTGCTCTACATTTTGTCACCTTCATTGATGATCATTCAAGAAAAGTATGGTTGCACCTGTTAAAATCAAAGGATCAAGTGCTTGATGTCTTCAAAGAATTCCATGCTCTAGTGGAGCGTGAGACTGGACGGAAGATCAAGTGTGTACGATCAGATAACGGAGGTGAGTATAGAGGCCCTTTTGAAGTCTATTGCAAGAAATATGGCATTAGGCTAGAGAAGACTCCACCTAAGACACCACAATTGAATGGGCTAGCTGAGAGAATGAATCGAACCATTGAAGAAAGAGTTCGTTGTGTGCTCTCTCATGCTAAGTTACCCAAATCATTTTGGGGAGAAGCTATAATGGCTGTGATCGACATTGTCAACCTCACACCATCAGTTCCTTTGGATGGGGCCATTCCTGAGGAAGTTTGGACGGGCAAGAGGGCTTCATATAATCATCTCAAGGTGTTCGGGTGCAGGGCATTTGTTCACATCCCAAAAGATGAGAGAGCTAAGCTTGATGCAAAGACAAAGGAGTGTATCTATCTTCGTTCACCTAAGGATGAATTTGGGTACCGGTTATGGGATCCAATTAACAAGAAGGTTATTCAGAGTAGAGATGTTGTATTTTTCGAAGACCAAACAATTGAAGATATCAAGAATTCAGAGAGGCCAAGGTTGAGAAGCTATAAGAATACTGAAACAACTTTGGTTCGACATGAAGATAATAACACCCAAGAAAGTAGTGATGCTGAAGATCATGAAACTCATGATGAACCGGTCCAGGAAGAACCTCAATCTAGCACTCCAATCGCACCGGAGCCAAGACGATCCTCAAGGAACAGAAGAGCATCCAGCCGATACAACACAGAGGAGTACGTTATGCTCACTGATGAGGGGGAGCCTCAAAGCTATAAAGAAGCAATGAGTGGTTGTCATAAAGAAGAGTGGAGAATAGCCATGCAAGAAGAAATGCAATCCTTGCATGAGAATAATACATATGAACTAGTGGAGCTACCAAAAGGGAGAAGAGCTTTGAAGAATAAGTGGGTTTATAGAATCAATACCGAAGAGAACTGTTCAAAGCCTCGCTACAAAGCTCGGTTAGTCGTTAAAGGATTTGGATAAGAAAAAGGTACTGACTTTGAAGAGATATTCTCTCCCGTGGTAAAGATGTCATCAATCCGAGTTGCCCTTAGCCTAGCAGCCGTGCAAGATTTGGAGATTGAACAACTCGATGTCAAGACGGCATTTCTACATGGTGACCTAGAGGAAGAGATCTACATGGAACAGCCTGAGGGATTCAACGTTCCAGGCAAAGAAGATCTAGTGTGCCGCCTCACAAAGAGTCTGTATGGACTTAAACAAGCACCAAGACAATGGTACAAGAAGTTTGACGCATTCATGGCAGAACATGACTTCAAAAAGACAGAAAGCGATCATTGTGTCTTCATAAAGAGGTATGTAAGTGGTGACTTTCTCATACTTCTGCTCTATGTTGATGATATGCTAATCATTGGACAAGATCGCATAAAGATAGCTGCTTTAAAGAAAGATCTAAGCAAGAGCTTTGCCATGAAAGATTTGGGACCGGCTAAACAAATCCTTGGGATGAGAATAACTCGTGATAGATCAAAAAGACTGTTGTGGCTATCCCAAGAGAGATATATCGAGAAAGTGTTGGAAAGGTTCAACATGCACAAATCAAAGCCAGTTAACACTCCACTAGCTGGGCACTTCAAGCTAAGTTCAAAGCAGAGTCCGACAAGTGAAAAAGACAAGGAGGAGATGAAGAAGAAACCATACTCATCTGTAGTAGGCAGCCTTATGTACGCAATGATATGCACAAGACCAGATATCGCTTATGCAGTTGGTATTGTCAGTCGCTTCTTGGCTAACCCAGGGAATGAGCATTGGGTTGCAGTCAAATGGATCCTCCGATATCTACGTGGAACTTCCAAAAGATGTTTATGCTTTGGAAAAGGAAAACCTGTGTTAGAAGGATATACAGACGCAGACTTGGCTGGTGACATTGATTCACGGAAATCAACATCGGGATACTTAACCACTTTTGCAGGGGGAGCTATTTCATGGCAATCAAAGCTACAAAAGTGTATTGCATTATCCACTACAGAGGCAGAGTATATCGCAGCTACTGAAGCTTGCAAGGAGATGTTGTGGGTGAAGAACTTGCTGCATGAATTGGGAGTGGATCAAGAAAAGTATGTCTTGAAGTGTGACAATCAAAGTGCAATTTACTTGGCAAAGAATTCAACATTTCATTCCTGCACAAAGCACATTGATACAAGATATCACTGGATTCGAGGAGTTCTCGAAGAAAAGCAAATACACCTTGACAAGGTTCACACAGATGAGAACTGATCTGACATGATGACCAAGGTAGTATCAACAAAGAAGTTTGAAGATTGCTGTCAAGGTGCCGGCGTACTACTACCCCCCAATTAAGTCGGGAGGGGGAGATTTGTTGGGATCCCTCCTTAATTGGAGAGTTTCTAGAAAATTCTAGACGTTTCTAGAGAAATCTAGAATTTTCTAGAATGTTCCGGAGAACTCTAGAGAAGTGTAGAACTCTCTAGAAGCTTGTGGAAGAGTGTAGAACCCTCTAGAAGCTTGTGGAAAAGTGTGGAACCCTCTGGAATATTCTGGAGACTTCTGGAACCTTACGGAAGATTATGGAAGAATAAAGAAGGGAATGGAAGAGTGTAGAGATTCCTAGAGGGTGTGGAGCATTCTAGAGAATCAAACTCTACCATCGGATGCAAGTAATCACCACCATTCATTATGGAGGTTGAGTAGTATAAATAGGAGAAGAAGCCCTATTACTAGCCATCCAAGAATTCAAGGAAGAAAGCCACTTCTTAAAGTGAGAAAAATACTTGAGAGTTAGGAAGCCTCTTTGAGAGAAAGAGAGATAGCTTAAGAAGTATCCATCCTTAAGCTTGAGTCAAGTGTGAGCTACTTTTGTAATCAAATTCTTGTAATCCTACTATTCTTTTGTATAGTGGAAGAATCTCCATATTGGAGAATTATAAACTCTTGTGCACCCGTTGCTACTTTTATTCTTAATTGTCTATCTTAACTTCACGAAGCGGGAAAGACCGAGATTTCCCCAACAGAGTTTGATATCTTTACCACTTAGAAGTTAATATAATAAACAATTTAAACATGATTTAATATGTAAAATAACCATTTTTCCATTCTTCAAAAAAGAAAAGAAAGTTACCTACCCTGCTACAGTTATGAATCAGTACCAAGATACAGATTTAGATAAGTCATTGCAAAATTAATTACCTCCTTCTGGCTTATTGAAATAATCTATTTTCAGCTAAAAAATGTGACAACGCTTGGTGAAATGGAAACGAAATATAACAACAGAAGTTATCCATTGAGATAAATATAAGCAAACTAAAAAAGGCCCAGTCATTGAATTTAAAAAGCTTGACATCAACTGATTAAGAAATAAAAATAATCTTTAAATAAAAATCGTTAAAGTAACCCAAATACTACTCCAAAATCGAAGTAACCAACGAAAATCAGCAGCACTTACCACAGACTGAAAGTCAGTGGATGTCACGAAAAGGATGTGTGAGCTTAAATTGTTATCAACACCGAATCAATAAATCCAAGTTAATTATGAGCTTAGTCCATCATCGCAGTTTGAGAAGTTGTTATATAAGGACCCGAAGTTTAACGCACAAACCATGGTCAAGTTAATCAATAATCAATGATCGACCAGTCGACAAACGATAATCAATCAATCGACAATCAAAAGTAAGTGATTGATCAATCGATGGTCGATAATAGAATAAAAGGTGGGAAGGATGGTAGATTTGGAAATACCGGTGAGTCAACGCTACTTTTTGGTTCTGGAAATACGAAATGAAGCAGGAGAGTTAGAGCTTTTTTCAATTTTGAGAACCCTAAATAGTTCTAATAATCTAGAATCGTTTACCGGAGAATGGCTAGGAAGTCGGTTGTGGAGTGGAGACGGCTAGAGGCTGTGGACTAATCAACTGTAGGCGGATGAGTTGGCACGAGCTGGCAGCGGAAGCGGGATGGTTGTTGAGGCGGAGATGAGGGATACCACACAGTTTGGAGAAGGCGATGGTGGAAAATGGAGACTACAAATCGAAATTTTTGGGGAAAGCTAAGGGCATTTTGGAATGTTCAAAATCACGCCAAGTAATTTAGTAATTTAGTGGAAAGAGTTTTCATTATTTGTAGTAATGATAAAGATGAAGTTGGATTTTTTTAAGCAAAAAAAGTATTGACTTTTAAATGTAAATGTTATGGTAGTTTTAGACTATTAAATTATCATTATTTTATTTTGGTAAATGAATATTGCTTGTTTTACTGTTTTATTAATGGGTTCAATGATTTTAAAAAATAAAAAGAAGAAAATGTTTGGTCAGCTTCAAGCTAGCCAAATCCAGGAAGGAGGGGGACATATAACATTAGATCTTTTGCCTTTTTAAAGAAATTTGTCGCAGTGGTAAGGAAAAAGAGAACGGCAATCCTTACATATTTTTGGTCTTATATAAACAAATAAAAAAATAAAAGTGGTAGACACCCACAATTACATGCTCATGCCCAATCCATATGTAGAGCAAATAAAACACATACATCAAACCCTATTTCAATCCCTCTTGTTCACTATTTTGGATCAATTTGAAAATTCCAACAACTTAAAATTTCCCTGCCTTCTTGTCTAACATCCTTAAATTTGTAAAGTAACTACAATCTTACATCTATCTCAACCAATATGTCCCTTATTTCCTCTATGAAGCTTTTGAGATCAAAAACCCATATATTATCTTAGATCAATATATAATGTTATAACGTCCCATATTCTGAGACCTGACACACTATAGATATGTAATCATCAATAGTAATAATTTCCGATGACCGAACATTGATGTGTTAATAATATGAATATGAAGGTTAATTAGGATCGTCACGCAGCGGCATCATAATTTACCAACCCTAGTATAAAATTTTCGAATCCAAAGTGAATCAAAACATGTACCTTTCCTCTTTGAATCGTAGAATCAAACGAATCTGGCTATTGATTGAATCGAATCGAACGGTTGAAGCAAAGCGTCTCTTTTGGAGATCCACGAATGTCGTTCTCAAAATCGTTGGACGGAATCGTGAGAAGATGAGTTAGTACAAGCCGACTTGATGATTCTAATTTTTTTTCTTCTTCTGAATATCGAAGTTGTGATAATTATAAAAGAAAAGGTCGGCCTTTCTTTTATAACATAGCAACGCGATGTTTTAGATGCAAACCAATAAAGCCATTCTCCATTATTTAAACAAAAGAAATTGCCAATCTTTTTTATTACCTTTTATTTAAATGTTCTCACTTTATACAATGTTCATACGTGTGGCCCTATAGGTTATCGTAACGTTGACAACAATTTAAACAATATTTAAACTATTAACACTGAGTGGCATCTAGTAATACATTGTTGTTACCCAAGTTATGATAATGTCAATGATTCGATACAATGTTTTACTTTGATTAGTGTCTCAATGTAATTTAATCCTTTTAACCAATATGTCCAAGATTAAACTGGAGGTATGGAATGTATCATCCTCTTTATAATTTAACCCTTTTCTTGATCGATGAGTAGACTACATAAAACAAATCAATATTTGAGCACGACCATGCATTTTATAGTCTCACTCAATCAAGAGGCCCATGGATAATTCTATATATATATATATATATATACATATATATATGTATGTATGTATGTGTGTGTGTGTATTATAGGGTTAAATTCCATCTAGATCAATTATAATTTTCATTTGATTCAAGATGTATCCAATAATCACCTTTATCGTCAACTCAGTTATGAATGACTTTTAATGATATCAAAACATAAATATCTTCGAATAAAATTATAATAATTTCAGGTCTGAGGACCATTACATCACTGTCACTATGAGAATAACTTATGATACTATTAATTATACTCCATGTAGTTATTCTCATGTTAGGTTAGCCCAATACGCTATTCTCTAACACGTATCTATGTCTTGACATTAATATCATGTATATCAATAATCAATGAGATGCGATCATCAGTCAATCAACATACTAGTCTCAATGTTTTATTGTTGTTCTACATAAACAATAAAACTTGACTAGGGACGTTTAAGAATTATAATACTTAATATATTATATAATCTCATGTTCAAGTAACTTACTTGAAATTATTTAAATCTGTATTATTATTCTAAGGACTTCTGTTATGTTAATATTTATATTACGCAGTAAATATAAAATAATAGAATATTTTATTCCAAATAAAATATAACATCAACAGTGTTCTTATTATTCACATCTAACAGATTGCATGTAGGGCACAAACTCTAACAATCTGCTACTTGCACTGGAGACAATCACTCATGTATCGAATACCTATGAAACTAGTGTAACTATCATTCTTTTGATGCGACAAAGCTTTAGTCAGTGGGTCTGCAACATTATTTCCTATTGGGACTCTGCAAATATGTATATCTCCTCTGTCAGCAATTTCACGGATGAGATGGTATCGCCAAATTATATGTTTGGATTGTTTATGTGATCTAGGTTCCTTAGCCTAAGCAATGGTCCTATTGTTGTCACAATAAAGCTCTATTGGATCAACAATGGATGGAACAACAGAAAATTTAGTGATGAATTTCTTAATCCAAACAGCCTCCTTAGCAGCTTCTGAAGCATCAATGTATTCAGCTTCCATAGTCGAATCAGCGACTATTTCTTGCTTTGAACTTTTCCACCTAACAGCAGCACCATCCAAGAAAATCACATAACCTGCCTTTGAATTATTGTTGTCTTTATTAGTTTGGAAATTAGCGTATGTGTAACCTTTTACCATTAATTCCTTTTCGCCTCCATATATCAAGATTGGGTCTTTAGTCCTTTTCAGGTACTGAAGAATGTTCTTGACTGTTGTCCAGTGACTTTTACTTGGATCTGATTGGAATCTACTTGTCATACTTAAAGCGTAAAAGACATCTGGACGAGTACACAACATTTCATACATGATTGATCCAATTGCCGAAGCATAAGGGATCATCTTCATGCATTCCTTATCATATGATGACTTAGGACATTAGGACTTAGAAAGTGATATACCATGAGATATGGGCACGTATCCTTTCTTTTCCTTTTGCATGCCAAATCTTTTCAACACTTTATCAATGTATGTACTCTGACTTAGGCCTATTAACTTTCTTTACCTATCTCTATAGATCTTAATACCTAAAATGTAGGTTGCCTCTCCGAAGTCTTTCATTGAGAAACTTTTTCCCAACCATGTCTTTACCGCTTGTAATGAACTAACATCATTCTCAATAAGTAATATGTCATCCACATATAATACTGGAAGTATTATGTTACTCCCACTAATATTCTTGTATTCAAGGTTCTTCTTCGTTTTTAATGAAGCCAAACTTTTTGACTGTTTCATCAAAACGAAGATTCCAACTTCGAGATGCTTCCTTTAATCCATATATGGATCATTATAGTTTACATACTTATCTAGCATCCTTTGGATTGACAAAACCTTCAGGTTGTGTCGTGTACACATCCTCGAAAAGATACCCATGAAGGAACCCGGTTTTGACCTCCATCTACCATATTTCGTAATCGTAAAAGGCTGCAACTGCAAGCTTAATCCTAATGGACTTAACCATAACACTGGGGAGAAGGTTTCATCATAGTCAACTCCTTGAACTTGTCTGAATCCTTTTGCCACCAATCGGCCTTTATAGGTTTGTACTCTACCAGCCATGTCTGTTTTCTTCTTGAAAACCCACTTACACCTGATTGGTTTTACCCCTTCAGGTGGATCAGACAAAGTCCACACTTGGTTAGTGTACATGGAATCGATTTCGGATTTCATGGCTTCAAGCCATTTCTCAAATTATGGTCCATTCATAGCATCTTGGTAAGAAGTGGGCTCATCTTGATCTATGAGCATTACATCTTTTATTTGAGTTATTAGATATCCAAAATATCTATCGGTCTCATGACGTACTACCAGATCTACGAATGTTTTGTGTAATATGGTTCAGTTTCCACAACAGGTTGTGGTTCCTAATCTGTTTCAAGTTCAGGCTCAATAATATCTTATGGTTCCTGAATTCCTTTGAGTTCAACTTTATTCCCATTGGTACTTTTAGAGACTAGAATCTTTCCATGAAAACACCAAATCGAGCAATAAACACTTTATTCTCTAAAGGTTTGTAGAAATAATATCCTCTTGTTTCCTTTGCTTATCCCATAAAATAACACTTATCTGATTTGGGTCTGAGCTTTTCATAGAAAAGACGTTTAACATAAGCCTCACATCTCCAAATCTTCATAAAAGAGATATCGGGACATTTCCCAGTCCACATTTGACATAGTGTCTTCATAACCGTTTTAGTGGGAACTCGATTAAGTATGAATGCAATTGTTTCGAGGGCATGACCCCAAACACTTACTGAAAGATCTTTTTGATTCATCATTGATCATATCGTATCTAATAAGGTGCGATTACTCCTTTCGGATACACCATTCCATTGTGGTGTTCCCTGTGGAATGAGCTGTGATACAATTCCACACTCTTTCAGATAGTCATTAAACTCTTGGCTTAAATATTCTCCTCCTCGATCTGTTCGAAGAGTTTTTGTATTCTTACCAAGTTGGTTTTGAACTTCATTCTTGAATTCTTTGAATTTTTCAAAGGATTCTGATTTTTTTTCCATAAGATACACATATCCATACATACTGAAATCATCAATAAATGTAATGAAGTAATAAAACCCACCTCTAGCTGATGTACTCATTGGTCCACATACAACATTATGTATAAGGGCCAATATATCATTAGCCCATTCACTATGTCCAGTGGAAAGGAGCTTTGGTTATCTTGCCTAACAAACAAGATTCGCATTCTTTATATGATTCGAAATCAAATGGATTCAAAATTCCATCTTTATGGATTTTTGATATGTGTTTCTCGTTTAAATGGCCTAGACGACAATGCCAAAGGTACGATGGATTTGAATCATTAGATTAATCCTTTTTGTATTATTGTTATAAACTGGTACATCAAAGTTAAGAACATAGGGACCATTAACAAACTGTGCACTTCCATAAAATATCTCATTTAAATAAAATAAATAGCATCTGTCTTTTATTATAAATGAAAATCCAAGCTTGTCCAAACAAGATACGGAAATAATATTTGATTTAATGGAAGGCACAAAATAATAATCTTCTAATTTTAAAACTAATCCAGTTGATGAGGACTAGTGGCAACTTCCTATGGCTAATGTGGCAACTTTTGCTCCATTTCCCACTTCTAAGTCCACTTCTCCTCATGCCGAGTTTCTACTTCTTTGTATTTCCTGCAAATTGACACAAATATGTGATCCACATCTAGTATCTAATACCCAAGATGTAAAAGTAGATAAATTGACATATATAACATTTATACTTGAATTGGGTGAAGTCAAACTTCCCATCTTCTTTTTTAGATCTTCTAAATAAGCATACAGTTGTGTTTCCAGTGACCCGACTTTCCGCAGTAGTGAGAATCACCCTCTTGGGGAACACCTCCTTTAGGCTTTGATACCTTTTTGAAATTGGTCTTATTAGCAGTCTTTTTAAGCTGCTTTTTCTTGTCCTTGCCCTTGGGTTTAGGTATCTCCTTTTATACCATCAATATGGAAGTCGGTTCTGCTTTCATCATGTTATTCTTAGCAGTTCTTTACATGCTTAATAACTCAGTCAAGGGTTTCTCAATCTCATTCATTAGATAATTCATGATGAATTGAGAATACTTACTGTTTAATGATTGTAATATAAGATCGGTTCGAGCTTTCGGCGTCAAAGGAAACCCTAACCTTTCGAGATACTCAATATATCTGATCATCTTCAGTACGTGTGGACCAACGGGTTCCTTTTCTCCCATTTTGTAGTGATATAGAGCCTTGCTTATGTCATACTTTTCTCGTCGAGCATGCACTTCGAACAATTTCTTAAGGTGCTCGATCATCTCATAAGCATCCATGAACTCGTGTGGCTTCTGAAGCCCCGAAGTCATGGTCGCCAACATGAGACAGCTGACATCAAGAGCATCTTCTTACTGCTTCTTATGGGCATTAATCTCTGCATGGGGTGAAGTACTTGGCGATGCCTCTGGAATAGGCCCATCAAGTACATACAACTTCCTTTCTTGTTTGAGGACGATCCTCAAATTTCTGTACCAGTCAAGGAAATTAATTCCATTCAGTTTTTCTTTTTCAAGAACAGACCTTGGTGATAAATTGTTGGTGTTGCTTGCCATTTAGTATCTACATGTGATAATAAATAATAATGATAAATAATTTTATATGATAAATTTTGACAATCAAAATAATACCAATCATTACATGTATAAAATAAATAAATATGCTCCCACTCAAATTAAAATCCCTATAATATATATATATATGTGTGTGTGTGTGTGTGTGTGTGTGTGCGTGCGCGCGCGCGCACGTGCGTGCGTGTAGCGACCCGAACTTCCCGACCGGCCTAAACCAAACAAGGAGGCGGACTGCTTTGAGAAAACGACTCATCGGAACACAAACAATATAACATTTCATTACTATTACAACAATTTACATCAGAGTACAAGAATATATCAGAGTTCAAATAAATAATATACAGTAGGAAAATAAATATCAGAGATTTAAATTACATTTACATCCATAAACATAATGCAGCGGAAATAAAATGTATAAATACAATGCTTAGCGGAAATACATCAACTACCACAACTGAAAGAAATACATGGATACAAAGTTTTCCAAATATAGCTCCAACTGTAATCCAAGATCCTGGGAAAAGAAATATCCGCGAAGAACCAAAACTACTAGCTGCCCGTGTGGAAAATATGGGTACCCAGAGTTTAGGTAGAAACAATAAACTCCGAGTCAGTCATAGGAGTGGTGTGAGAACTAAAACAAGTATTAGCTTTATCTTAATATAGGGCAAATCAAGGGGCCACGCTATATAACATGGAATAGGTTTACTCCCATGAATACTCTGAAATAAAACAATTTATAAACAACGTAATGCTTTTCGAAAAATGAAACTATTATAAGACTCAAGTCCCATCACACAATGCAACGCAAGCTGGAGGATAGAGTTTTACCTTATAATAGCCAAACATGCTTGATACGCTTTAAAACTAATCATTTTGATATTACGATAAGTGCATAGCGTCAAAACAACTTCAAATATAAATGATTGGCATAGTACCCCATCCTACTATGTCGCCATATAGGCTTACAACTAAAACCGAAAAGTCACGTATTGGAAATTGAATTTCCATCTATGAGTTGAGGTAAGGGATCTTCCTCACCGATTTCGAGACACTCTAGCAAATGCCTCAGGGCTTAGACACTGGCGAGCCCTGGTTAGCGACAGGGTCGGTCCACACTTACTCTAGTGGATTGGTTATTCCTGAGCACATGTTTCCCAGTCCTATAGGACCTATCTCTGAGCCATTAGAGACTCAATATCTGAGGCGCCTCGCTATCCATCATCCACATAAGTAAAAATGTCTGTGCTCCATACCATGACACCACTCCTCGCTAGAAAGAAACGTCATGTCCTCCTTGAGGTCCTCATCCCGTTTTTCACTCATACCTAGGTGCGAGGCTCGCGAATTAATGCTATACACAAAGCGGTGCTAATTAAACCTGTGCTTTGATCATTAACAACCAGACTTTGCTTTTCAACAATAAGCATTGATCATTTGCATCTTAGCATGCCACACTGACAATTCATGCCATACAACTGATGTTTATCAATATATAACCTCTAAGCTCGTACATCTTAGAGAAGGGTGTTAAACAAGAGAGTAAATTCTCCGCCACCAAACAAGTATATATTTAATAGAAATCAATCAACATAGAATGAAATTCAATTCCAGACACATCCATTTACAAGTCCGTTCTAGGTATGAACAAAACCAGAGGCACCTTATTCCTCGTCCCATATGTCCAATATAGTAGAGAGATCCTCGCATATCCGGTCGATCTCCAAGTAAATCGAGACGATCACCACTTATTACCTTGTCTTGGGTGTACAGACCAATCAAGACATCAGTTATCATCCAAACAATGTAAAGATCTCCGTTTTCAACCGCCATCTTCATCATCGACTTTTAGTCATCGTATCAGTTATTCAGAATGGGATAAACCCAGTCTTTTCGAATAACTCGCGTATTTTATAATCTTTAGTCAAGTGCTATAAAAACACATTGTACGCCTCATTCCGATTCAGAATATTCTTTTATTCAAATATTCACATCTTAGGGGAAAGATTCCCATTAATTTTATCAAAGATAAGTTCTTTTGAACATATTCTTTAATCTTCCTTTGGATATCAATTTCAAAAGATTTTATTTTATTTTTAACAATTTTAAACCAAATTAAATTTTATAAAACTAGTCAGGATTATTGAGCCTTACTGAAGTAATCATTTATTTTGTTATCCCAATCCCAATCTATTCATCCCAAGGAGAAAAACTGGTAGTACTCTATATATAACACCCACTGTGTTATCAGTAAAATTAATTACCATTTCACGTTCAAATCTAGTTAAATATTTAACTATCTCTTGGAGTAAAACTAGTTATACTCCATTCTCGATCAGTTCATGGATTCTATAAATTTAATTATCCCATTCTCAATTTAATGTACTTAAAGATTCATTAAAATTCTAGTTCAGTTTTAATCTCAAAAATCATTACTTAATGATTATCCAAATTTTAAGACATTAATCTTGTCTTTCACTAGGTCAAAGAACCAATGTCATTTAAAACACAGTTCACAATAAACCCAAATCAACTTCCATTAATTATGAAATCTTCGCGGAAAGCAGGTCAATATATAATTGATATAAATTTATGTATCAGACTAATAATATAAATGGAATAACGACAAAGCCTTTTAAATTCCATATATAGTAACAGTCTTCCTTTACAGACATTCATCTCCATTTTTATATCGAATTCCATTCAATTACAATTTAATATGTGAAACTGGAAAACTATACTTTGGAAAATTACATCAATCTTAATTAAAAGATTATAAATTCCAAATCCTAACTTCACTGTTAATTGGGTTAAAGAACAAATGTTATTTAAAACAGTGTTCATGATAAACCCAAAATCAACTTTCATTTCAATTCTAATTAAATTAATTAATTGGTAAACTTCTCTAAATCTTAATTAAAATATTTATTCTATTCTCAATTGGGTTTAAAAACAGTGTTATTGAAGACACCATTCACAACAAACCCAGAATCTAATTTGATATTAAATACAAGGTTCTGAATAGAAATTATATCGACCTATATTCAATATCACATTCTGAAGCTAACAGATATTGTATTCGGAATAACGATATCTATGTATTCCAAATTCCTCTACAATATCTGTATAGTCACGGAATCCAATATCGAAATATTCCGAAGATTATTTCCATTCCAATCATTTCCAACTCATACATTGGAAATTTTGGTTATATTAAAACCATTATAATTCCTTTCAGTTCTTTATTTTAGTTGTTAACTAATTCATTTAGATAAATATCTTTTATCTTTTCCAATGTGAAATTTTTCATCCAAAAACCTTTTCAAATCATTTATTATGATTTTACATAATTTATTCATATTTTTATTAATTCTAATAAGGCCCTCAAAGTCGGTTTCCAATATCGGCCACCGAACTGCACTCATAGTGACCATTTTCCAAAACTGATTTGGATATATCTTCAAATCTAACCGTTAGATATTAGATCTCTTGTTATCATTCGAAATCTTTTTCTGATACGAACCGAACAGTTCCAGTTTTAGGAGAATCGGACGGTCGGATCACCCGTTATGCCAACTCGATGTCAATGGTCGAAATTCGCAAACGGTCGATGCGCGACACGTTCTATTCAAACCATTTAAATAAATATAATATATATTTCATCGATTTCTGTTCAAAACGTACTTTATAAATTCATTTTAAAAACGATTCTAACTTCCATTTCAAATTTAAAACAAAACTGAATATTCCTTACTAGTATAATGTCAAAACAATAATATTTTCAAAATATATGATTTTGAAATCCATTTCCTTTTCTTATTCATTATAAAATGAATAAAATCGACTGATAAACCTATTCGAGTTAAAATGGCATTTAACTACTTAATTCGGCTTCACATTTCTATATTTTTGTGTCCATCCAAAATCGGACATCAAAATCATAATTCAATTCTTCACTAAATATTATTTCAAAATATTCGTTATTTCTGAATTGGAATGTGACTCAATCAATTAACATATAATTTTAGTTATATGGATTTCATACATCGCATGTATTTAACAATAATGATAAACAATCATTAAACATTCAAGCAACATCCAGAGTGCATTCTACAACTGTATAAGTATTAAAATAAATAAATAACGCTCATAACAGTCCGTTAATCAATTGATTGACATACAAATAAATACTGAGATTGGTGTATGTCAAATATTATCCCAATACCCATGTGAGATTTAAAAAAAAATCACCATTATAGCGGCGCTATTTTGTAGCACCAGAATAATGTCTATACATTATCCCTCTCCTGACTTGGCTTGCGCCATATACAGCCAATATCAATCATCAACTACAAATAGCATACAATAATCATGAATAAATAAATACTCAACATCCAATGTCATTTAAGGTGGGACAAGTGTCCATCCACGTCGTAAGAAATGCGAGTGTTGCTAATATCCATACAACGCTTCTAATGCAAGGGATTTGTGAAGAGTTCATGAGCCGAACCGCAAAGGGAATAATATCACTACACGATGCAATTTCTAACTTGCAACCTAAAATGCCTAACTAACTAATACATAATAACCTAACAAAATTATTTAGTGAGCAAGTTCTCACCCAGAAGCTAAACCAAACACCGCGACTCTTCATACGTAGAAATCTTCACCACGTGTGTCGTTTTCGTCGTCCGAATTCGCCGTTCTGACTCTAAAATTTTCCATGAGCTTCAATCTTCATCAAACATCTTCTTTAGCACAAACGCACCATTCCGGACAACTTTTGCCTAGTGGGGTTTCTTCCAAAAATGCGCCAATTCGTCGGAAATCGCGAATCTTTGCTTCAGGTCAGCGATCTTCAGACGCGTTTTCCGGGCATCACCTAACTCCAAAATTCGATTGTCATATATCCAAATCGAAGAGGAAATCGAGATCTAAAACTTTGGTATTGTGGAGTTTTAGCTAGAAATGCATGGTTTGAGAGTTATTGGCTAAAGAAGGACATGGACTTACTTGCAAAACGGATTTTTGGAGAAAAATTAGACATGGCGGGGGCCACGGTTGGAATTGGGTGGCCTGAGGGCAACGGCGGGCCTGACTGGGCGTGGGAGGTGGCAGAGGGGTGGCGGCGGCGGTGGAGGCGCGGTGGTGGTGGTTGGCTCCTAGGGCTTGCAAAATCAAAGAGAGAAAGAGGAGGAGAGGGAGGAGAAGAGGAAGAGGAGGAGGAGGAGAGGAGGAGGAGGGGGAGGTGGCTGTCCGCCAGCAGAGGGGGGAGGGAGGGGTGCAGCAGCGACAGAGGGGAAGGGAGGCCATTTTTGAAAGAAAGGACGAGGAAGAAGTGAATGAGAGAAATGAAGAAAGAAGAGAAGAAAAATAAATTAAGTAAGAATTTATCTTTTCTTCTCTCCGTTCATCCAACTGCAAACGATCTCCATTTGCCACAGATTTCGGACACGAGATAGTAGACGTGAAGACGAGTCCAACAAAACAAGTTTCGTCGAATTCTGAGTTCGTTTGACTTTCCGTCATAATTCTCAAAAAATGCTCAAATAAGCTCAAAAAATGCGATTTTAGCGTACATTTTCTTCTAACACGCTCACACATTAACTCCAAAAATCATGACCTTTTGGATTTAACCATTATTAGACGATACGAATCCAGAAAAAAAGATGGAATCGAATTTTGAGGTCGTCTCAATAATGTTCCTTTGTAAAATGATTGTATGTTTTTGAACAAATAGTTTTGCTTCGCACGACCACATACTAACTCCATTCGATGTGCATTTTGGAACTTAATAATTATTTGTTATTATGAATCGAAAAAAAATTATTTTGTCGAATTCTGAGCTTCCTAGCAAAATCTCACTTTTTAAGGGTTATGCGATGATTTTAAAAATCAAATTTTAAAATTTTCAAAACAAAGCTTATAAATCAATTTAATAATTTAACTGAGTTTGTTTTAAGTCAAATAAAATATAAAAGCTAATTTTAAAACTATTCTCAAATTTTATTTAGCAAAAATAGCCAATTTATATTCGCATATTCCTTAAAATAGCTTAAATCAAAATTTTAAATTAGTTTTGAAAATACGGGTTGTTACAATATATATGCCGGTATAAGTATATTTAGGTGTTCCAAGATCCATATCTAATCATGCCTTGACTTAGCTTTGGCTAATCCCCAACACACAACCTTTTAGGTAGACATCTTATGTCAATTATACCACATATATAACTCTTGGATCACATGGTGAACATTTTGTTCAGTATTATTCACTTGCTCAAATTATAGAATAGTTCATGTTGTTTGTCTCTAAGCCATAATCTTATTATGCAGCTTAGTTAAGTCAGACCCAATAATACAGTTCAAGTATCACTTTTACTCTGTCGCATATAACCAAAATAAAAGGATGCACAATACTTTGGCATTAACTAC
The DNA here is from genome assembly GCA_030737875.1 of Allium sativum. NCBI lineage: Eukaryota > Viridiplantae > Streptophyta > Magnoliopsida > Asparagales > Amaryllidaceae > Allium > Allium sativum. The sequence continues at coordinate 1,033,417,863 of CM060916.1, read as the reverse complement.
ATCCATTTATTTTGGACATTGATAAGTGTATTATTGGAAGAAATCACCTTAACTTAATATAAACAATAGTTTTAAAAGGGGACTTAAATTTGAATTGACATATCATATTATTTATGCATTTTTAAAAATAACAAGTATTGGTAAAAAATAATAATTCCCATTAATCATAACTAAAAGGATATTAAACTTTTGGGCAATTTATATTTAAAAAAAAATAGTGAACTGCGATCTAATTTGAATATTTCAAAATCAAGTCTTAGTCCAATGTTTATAAACAATTTGCGACAATTTGTGTGTATATATATATATATATATATCATGGTCCTACAGCAAAATTTAAGATTACACATACAAAGCCATCAAGTATGATGCCATATTATAACTAAACTTCATAACAGTACACATTTGACATTTTCATAATGCAAACTGACTTGAATGGATAGAATGATGCAACTTTATATGGTTGCAGATTTGTTAATATTGTTCAACTACAACTTTACATCCATAATCAAATATTCAAGACGCAGTTTTATATTAAGCAATTATACACATGCAGTTGTACTGAATATATATATATATATATATGTATGTATGTGTGTGTGTGCATATATATATATATATATATATATATATATATCACACAAGTATTTTATCAAACAGATGATCAACAATCACTCACATACGTATAATTGTGCAGGAATAACAATATTTAAAACTAAACTACTAGCAATTCCGTGCTCTATAGTACACACAGATCGTAGTTTAGCATTCATCACAAATACACATCATAGTCAGTTTGCATACAGGAAAATATTAAAATGTATTTCATACAGACATTTGATCAAACAGATTATGTATATAGCATTTCTATACTAAATATCTTGAGACATTAAAGTTGCCTGTAACTTACATTCATTTATTATCAATATAACAGATTATGTATTCAACATGTTTCCAAAACACAAATTATTATATTTATAGAACCAGATTAGATTTGATCAGTACAAAGAAGTTTAATATATATATATATATATATATATATATATATATATCTAGTATTGACTTTCAATGTTTCTCATAGTCCTATCATCATATATATTTCAAGTATATATATATATATGATAATAATATATTTGTGTGCATCATGGCAATACTAAATTACCATATATATATATATATACACACACACACACACACACATATACGCAGACCTACCAAATAAACAATGATTCATGGACCAAAACAGGTCAGTTTACAACATAAGATAATTTATGTTATAGAAATCTATTTCTTACATTAACATGTACAGGAATAAGTTTAAGTGTAGACAACTATAATTCCATTTCAAACTAGAATATTCTGATAAATGGTACGTATTGGTTTTAGGCATAGTTCATATGGAACAGATCATAACATGCGACATGCTATCTAATATATATGTGCATGCTGGGTAAAACATTCCCGGAAATTACAATATACTTTTAACATCAGTAATGGCAATATATATATAATCAGAATATCTATAACCAATATTTATCATACTTATATGATTTTCTTAAATCTGCTGCTATCAGTTTCACATGTGTATATACCTTGTACCCAGTTATATCTATATGTGATACAGCATTAGAAAACATTGACGTATAGATATAAGTAGAATTTAGTGTTTCAGAAAAACAAAACTATGCCCATTTTATAACAGATCAACCCTGAAGGTACAAAATGAATAATTCTATCACTAAGTTAATGAATGAAATGATTTGTTAAAATACAAATTCATAGTTCAGCATAAAAGATCTTAATTGGATCAATCACTCAAAAAACAAAATTGTTCTAAAAATTATTAAATCTGAATCAAATACAGAATTTACTTGTACATATATATCTCCAGATTTGGTATAAATTTACAAATTATACATCACAAATTAAAATTTATATCCATGTTCATAACACGACAAAATTTTCAAGTATATACATAAACGAATACATGCCTTTAATATCAACAATTGATTTCAAAAGCAACCTTGCTCCAATACCATTGAAGGTTAATTAGGATCGTCACGCAACGGCTTATCATGATTTACCAACCCTAGCATAAAATTTTCGAATCCAAAGTGAATCAAAACATGTACCTTTCTTCTTTGAATCGCAGAATCAAACGAATCCGGTTGTTGGCTGAATCGAATCGAATGCTTGGAGCAAAGCGTCTCTATTGTAGATCCATGAATGTTGTTCTCAAAATCTTCGGACGGAATTAAGAGAAGATGAGTTGGTACTAACCGATTTGGGGATTATAGGTTTTTTCTTTTGAATATCGAAGTTGTGATAATTATAAAAGCAAAGGTCGGCATTTCTTTTATAACATAGCAACACAATATTTTAGATGCAAACCAACAAACCCGTTCACCATTATTTGAATAAAAGAAATTGTCAACCTTTTTTATTTCCTTTTATTTAAATGTTCTCACCTTATACAATGTTCATATGTATGACCCTATAGGTTATCATAACATTGGCAATAATTTAAACAATATTTAAACTGTACTAGTGAACGACATCTATTAATACATCGTTGTTACCCAAGTTATAATAATATCTATGATTCGTACAACCTTTTACTGTGATTAGTGTCTCAATATAATTTAATCATTTTAAATAATATATTCAAGATTAAATTGGAGGTGTGGAACATATCATCCTCTTTATAATTTAATCCTTTTCTTAATCGATGAGTAAACTACATAAAATAAATCAATATTTGAGCACAGCCTTGCATTTCATAGTCTCACTCAACCAAGAGGCCCATGAATAATTCTCTATCTCTCTTTCAATATATACATACATACATACATACATATATATATATATATGCATATATTATAGGGCTAAATTCCATCTACATCACTCATAATTTTCATTCAATTCGAGATGTATCCAGTAATCATCTTTATCGTAAACTTAGTTATGAATTACTTTTGATGATATCAAAACACAAATATCTTCGAATAAAATTATAATGATTTCAGGTCTGAGGACCATTACATCACTACCATTATGAGAATAACTTACGATCCCATTAATTATATTCCACGTGGTTATTCACTTGTTGGGTCAGCTCTCTAACATGTATTTATGTCTTGACATTAATATCGTGTATATTAATGATAAATGAGATGTGATCATCAGTTAGTCAATATACTCGTCCAATGTTTTATTGTTGTCCAATATAAACAACAAAACACGACTAGGGACACTTAAGAATTATAATATTTAATATATTATATAATCTCATGTTCATGTCACTTACCTGAAACTATATAAATCCATATTATTATTCTAAGGACTTCTATTATGTTAATATTTATATTACGCAGTAAATATAAAATAGCAGAATATTTTATTCCAAATAAAATATAACATCAACAATGTTCTTATTAATCACATCTAACAAATTGCCTCTAGGGTGCAAACTCTAACAGAATACCAATAGAATAAGATCATGAAATAGAATTTAACAATTTGCAAAACAACTTTTAGCATTTCCCATTCATGCATTGCATAATCATATAACGAATTCTAGCTTTTAGAAAAAATGATAACATATAACATTTCTATAGCGATATATGAAGATGTCCGTATATACATTAGAGTACTCATAATAATAAAAAAAATATTACATCAACACAAGTTCAAATACTAAAATAAGACCCAAAGATAGTTTACCATTCCTTCTGCATATCTTTGTCTCTTTATTTACGAAAAGAGCAAAAACCTAAAACTTACTTTCAAACCTCTCATCGGATCACAAGGGAGTTAAATCGGGGAATCTTCTGGTTAAACAAACTGTATAGTATGAACAATAATATATCAACCCAAATAAACAAATATATCATACTGCTTAACAGAATGGGTTTTCCTATGATTAGTACCCTTAATCTAAGCAATCTATTAAACAACCAGTTAATGCTGAATCTACAATCGCAATGGTTAATAAACATAATTAATTATGAATGAATATATGCATGCATATCTTGACTATTTGCCTTAATGGTAACTTTAATTATTTATCTCTGGCTAGTCCAGACTAGTTTTCCTATTGGTTATTTTGTTATCAGTCTTTACTCTAATTATTGGTTTATAAATCTTATTTTCAGTCTTTTGTCATAGATCTAAAAATTTTAAACATTAAATTAATGTAGCCCTATAGCTTTCAAAAACATGCATTTAATTATTCTTAATTAAATACATATGCTTTTCTTACTTTTATAATTCATATTAAATCGAAAATGAAAAAGGAAAAATCCCAAAATATCATAATAGATTCGTTGTCATATATATATATATATATATATATATATATATATATATATATATATATATATATATATACACATACACACACACACCCCGATGCAGGAGAGGAATCTCTCATGAAAGATGTTTGATGTTGACTGGTAGGGTCAAAAGGCGGAAAATGAAGGAAGATTTGGCTACCATCCATATTGACTCCAACCACGGCCCGGACCACATTAGGGCAACCTTTCTTAACCTGTGCTGGACGACCCAGTTAAACTTGCTTTTATATCTTTCTTTGGGTCAATTTTGCCCATTCCATCTTCACTACTGAGAAGCCTTTGATAATGGCGGAAATCTCTTGAGAGATAATATATTTCAACTCGCGATTACTACTTTGTTGTTGCTCTAATCCTCCATCGTTGATCAGATATACGTTTGTCAAAGCCCCAAGCTTCATCAAATCTAGTCGTTAACTCTATCACAATCAATTCAATTCAACTTGGTGCCGATTACATCAGATCCGAGTGATCTTAATATCGCCATGCTTTTGGAATCTTCTTTCACCAATTTCTGATCATCTAAACTTTTCTCAAACTCTCGTAGGTGTTGAGCTTCCCAAACCCTTATGTCGATTCAATTTTCTAGCATATCAGTCAAGTAGGGTTTTCAACAATTTTAGGGTTTATGTCGATTGTAGACTTCATATCTAGAATCGATTTTTCCTCGTTATTTATTGTGGATGATCTATGTATTAGTGATGACATCTGATGTTTATAAACCTCTACGCCGATTTGTGTTTTTATGCTTTGTGTTTGGCTTTGGACTTTGCAAACTTAGTGTATGAATCTCAAAATTGCTTTTTAGAATCGGCGTATGAAATACAAAGTTCACTGTGCGCTGTTGGATATTTTTAGTTTGGTTTATTCATAATTCGAATTAGATATGAGTGATTCATGTTTGTACCGAATTGACAGTTCTTGCTTTAAACCATTTTCAACAATGATTCGAAACTTGCACTCAACCACTTTCTTTTGATGACTGTTGATCTTTGGACATTTCGAGTTATTTTTCAAAGATTGTATGTATCAATATGCGATCTGGCAGACTAGCAATGTATAGTAGTTTTGAATTTTATGTAATAACTTGGTGCTGAATTAGTGATCTGAGGTGATACATAAGTTTGTGATTTTTTGCTGATGATGTACGAATCTGGTTGTCTTTGTCACGGTTGATGCTAGGTCAATCTTCAACATCTAGGAGTTAAGTCATACGATGATCCATGTGCTCTGGTCGGCAGTCGATTTGTGTTTTTCAGGTAGGTGGACGACCTGTGTTCCTTAGGTTGGTGGGCAACCTGAATCATTTGGTCGTTAGGTTGGTGGGCAACCTGAATCATTGGGTCGTTAAACAACCCGAGTCTCTTGGTTGTTGAACGACCCGAGTCTCCGGGTCGTTGAACGACCTGAGTCCTTATACATCTTATAACCACATGGATGAATCATTATCTTCGAGTAATGACATTCCCTCAGAACCTCATCTCTCAATCCATTGATATCAGGAACAACCAATCATCCCTGTTTCTGAAGCCAACCATCTTGATAGACCTCAGATTCTTTATCCTTTGGTTCCAACTTCTGGATAATATCGACAAGCTTTGCATCACATTTTTGGCTCTCTCCAATCATTTCGATGAGTGTAGGTCTTATCGATATGCTTGCCAACATTTCAAATTCCAACTTACACCGTGACTTGAAATCAAATCCTACCAAGTACTCAAGGCTCTTCCATTCTAAAAACATCGCTTCCAAACTTGCTTGTCTTCGACTCAACACATCTGCTATTGCGTTACCTTTACCCAGAGTATTGGCTATACCAAAATCGTTAGATGCCAAAAACTCCAACGACCGTTGCTTTCAAAGATTCAAATCCTTTTAGGCGAAAAAATATTTCAACTACTTGTGATTCGTAAACAACTTGAATCGCACTCTCAACAAGTAATGTCTCCACATCTTCAGAGAAAACACAATCGTCGCCAGCTCCAAATCATGAGTTGGATAATTCCTTTCGAGCGGCTTTAGCTGCCGACTTGCATAGGCCACAACCCTATCCTTCTGCATTAGCACTGCTCCAACTCCAGTACCACATGCATCCGTGTATACCACCATCTCTTCATTCCCACAAGGAATGGTCAAAACAGAAGCACTTGCCAATCTTTCTTTCACGATTCCAAAGCTTGCTCACACTCGCATCTCATGTGAACACCTGGATCTTCTTTGTCAATCCTGTTAATGGTGCAACTATCTTGGATAAGTCCTTAATAAATCGTCGATAATATCTTGCCAACCCAAGAAAACTCCTAACATACGTCGCATTCTTGGGTTTATCCCAGTCCTGGACTTGTGCCACTTTATCGGGGTCAACCGCTATTCCATTTCCAGAAACAATATAGCCTAAGAACCTCACTTCGCTGTTCTAGAAGCAATATTCTGAAAATTTAGCTCTTAGCTGATGCTTTCGGAAGATATCCAAAACAACTCTCAAGTGCGTCTTATGTTCTTCCTCATTTCGGGAATAAACCAGAATATCTTCCACAAATACAAGCACGAACTTGTTCAACTGATATCTGAAAACCCGATTCGTAAGATCCACAAAATACGTTGGCGCGTTAGTTTACCCGAATGGCATCACCAACCATTCAAAGAAACCGGATGGTGACCTAAAAGCAGTGTTCGACACACTATCTTTTGCCATCCTCAACTGGTGGAATCCCGTTGCCAAATCTATCTAAGAAAACACTTTGTCCTCTTGAAGCTGATCGAACAAGTCATCAATCCTCGGCAATGGATACTTGTTCATTTTGGTCACGTTGTTCAGCTCACGATAGTCCACACACAATCTCAAAGATCCATCTGCCTTGGTTGCAAACACAACTGGTGCACCCTATTTGGACACGCTTCTCTGAATGAATCCTTTTCCCAAAAGGTCACGTACTTGCACCTCTAACTCTCGTTGTTCCTTAGGCGTTATCCGGCTAAGAGGCATAACGATAGGTCTAGCACCCTCGAACAAATAAGTTCTAAACTCAATCTCTCGATGCGGGGAAAACCTTTGACTTCTTCAGTGACATCCTCAAACTCATTGGCGATTAGCACAGATGACAGGTTTTCCTGTGGAATCACAAGCGAGTATAAAAAGCTCACGAAAACACCATCTTTGAGCTACATCGAATCAAAAACTTTCGCCCCTCCATATCCCCGACTTCCACCTCAAGCTTCTCGCAATTCACTCTTGCCGCATACCTCTTGAGCCAATCCATAACCAAGATATACACAAACCCAACAAAGTTCAAAATAAAGCATTCACACACAAAGGAGCAACTATGACTCGACAAGACTAGACCACGACAAATCATACAAAAATTGGACGAACCCCTTATTCCTCGATATCTCTAGTCGTCATCATCGACGGCTATTCATAACTCAAGCACCTCCTCGAGCAACCATTATCCACAACTTAACATCTTTGAATTGTCTTCACATTCACAACACTTTGACATCCTTGAACTCACGTCGAAGCCACGTTCCTTCCCAAACCAAAAATATCATCATTATTTGGCTGATATAGTCGGGTCATTTTTTGCCCAATAGTTAGGTCGTTGAACGTCCCGAGCCTCCAGGCGATCCGACCAAGCACCAACGACCTAACTCTTCAGGTGACCTAACCAATTCAATTGACCCAAAACTTCAAACGATCCAGGCACACTCGAGTTTAAACGACCCGAATACGAACGATCTAAGCTTGGACGACCTGAACACGAATGACCCGACCCAACTATGTTCTGTTATCACCATTTCTTGAGTAACAAGACATATGACTACCATGTCACCGACGACCCGAGCCATGCAACTCATGCAAAAAACGACATGACTCCAGGATTTTCCAATCGAGCTCCAATCTTGATCAAATCACCGCTAAATAACAACATTAATTCAAACAACTCATCCAAATCAACAAACAACACTTTATGAAATCATTAACAACACTAAAATGATAGTTATTCATCAATAATCATATAGAATTCACTAAATCATGATAAAATAATGATAAGCAAAAACAATGAATCTAACTTGCATAAACATATGAATTAACATAGAAATTATCGGTTTCAAGTCGCTAGATCATATCCTATGGTGATTGAAATGGAAATATACTTACCATGATGTAGATCTAGAAGAAAACAACTTAAAATGATGAAAATAAGATCAAACAACCCATATACTTGATTGAATCTGTGTGAGAGATGCTTATCACTCACCAAATCTTCAAAAAAGCTTAAAAGCGATGAATCTTGAATCCGAAAAGCGAAGAACAACCTTCAAACTCTCAATTTGATGCAATCTTTCTCACTTGATGTAGATCTAGCTTCAAATGATGTAGATATTCAATTCTTTCTCGTAGATCTAAAATTTTAATGGAGGAAAGGTGTATTTGACTAAGCAAGGAGGATCACGAGCTCAACCAAATGAGAGAATGAAGAAAGCAAACTATTCTCCATGCCTCCATCCCCTTATTTATAGCCTCCAACTAGCCCACTAATGGTCCACACCAAATCAGCCCATTAATAGCTAGCCTAACCTAAAAAGGAATTGTGCAGCGTCAAAACAAAGATTCCTCCCAAACCGTTGAACCAAATATTTAATGTGACCACTCTACGGAATTTCCAACACCATTTCCTTTCCAATGAAGTCAATCCTAGCACTTGATTCGATACCAGTCAAAAGTTATGCCCTCTACAAGACTGACAGGGGAAAAATGGTCACAATCAAAATTGGTACAAATTATGGACATGTCCCACATCCCCATTAACAACATACCAAAATGTGAGAATGATCCAAGCCTCAGGGAATGAAAAAAATATTTAGAATTCTCCAATACATAAAATATGGGTTGTTATATCCCCCCTCCCCCCTCCGGTTAGGAATTTCGACCCCGAAATTCCAAGCAAACACAAGCAACCAAAACAGTTCCGCATGCCTATCATCCACAAGCAGTCATTTCTATCGTGCAAACTAGCATTCATCAAGCCATGGATCCATAGTCTTATCCTAGCATGTGGAATTTTGGCCAACAACAACAACCACAATAGTACATGTTATAACGGGGTAAGAGTGACACGACAATTATGGGTCAGACCGACGAAGAGTTCTGGATGGATCATCTTCATACTATGTTCCGTCTCCCTCGTACAATCGTTTTCATCCTTACTCCATTGCATCTTGACCAACTTAACCGTCTTCCTCCTAAGCTATTTTATGTCATCCCCCATAATGCGAAAGCAGCTTACGAGGTTCTGTAGCTACGGTCTCAGCTTCTATGTCTTCGTACTGTTCCGGGGATATCACCACATTCAAATCATGCACACACTTCCATAGAAACGCACATGGAAAGCATTGTGCACATTTGACATCTTTTCGAGTAAATCCAATCTATATGCGATCTTTTCAATCCTCTCGACTATCGGAAACGGTCTAAGAAACCTAAGAGCTAACTTTTCTATACTTCTGAATCAAACCACATGCTTTAATGGCGAAATCCCCATGAAAACCATGTTACCTATGTCGAACTCCAAATGTTTTCGATGCTTATCATCGTAACTCTTCTAACAATCTTGGGATGCCTTCATTCATTGTCGAACGATCAGGATACAACATGACGTCTCTTCAGTCATCGCTGGCCCAAGTATCAACTTATCTCCAGGTTTTAACCAACATACTAAAGAATTGCAGAGTTTTTAATACAACGCCTCTTATGGTGTCATCCTAATGCTCGACTAGTAGCTATTGTTATATGCAAACTAACTAGATGTAAATGGTCTTCTCATGATCCTCTGAATTCCAATACACAAGTCCTCAGGAGATCTCCAAAACTCGGTTAACCCTCCTGGTTTGACAATCAGTTTGGGGATGATAAGCCGTACTCAAATACAACTCGGTTCCCAAAGCTTTCTGCAAACTCTTCCAAAATCCACTCGTGAATAATGGATCTCGATCACTCACTATGATCTTCGGGATACCATGGAATCAAACTATCCATTTTATATAAAGCTCAACCAACTTCGATGCTGTCCTAGTCAATTTGACAGGAATAAACCTCGCAATTTTGGTCAAACGATTCATAATGACCCAAATCCCTTCGTTCCCCGCCCTCATTCTAGGTAGTCCATTGATAAAATCCACCGATATCCTCACTTGCACGTAGGAACTTCCAATGGCTGAAGCAAACCACTCGGCTTCTTCTGTTTAGCTTTCACTGACTGACAGTTCACGCACTTGGAAATAAAATTTCCAACATTCCTTTTCATTCCTTCCCAGTAGTAGGCTCGCTTCATGTCCTGATACATCTTATTACCACTGGGATGAATCGTTAACTTCAGGTATTGACATTCCCTCAGAACTTCATCTCTCAATTCGTCGATATCAGGAACAACCAATCGTCCTTGTTTCCAAAGAGAACCTTGTTGATCGACCTCGAATTCTTTATCCCTTTGTTCCAACTTCTGGATAATCTCGACAAGCTTTGCATCACATTTTTGGCTCTCGCCAATCCTTTCGATTAGAGTAGGCCTTATCGATAAGTTTGCCAATATTTCAGGTTCAAATTCACACCGTGTCTTGAAATCAAATCATGCCAAGTATTCAAGGTCTTCCACTCCGAAAACATCGCTCCCAAACTTGCATGTCTTCGGCTCAACGCATCCGCTACTACGACCTTTACCCGGAGTATAGGCTATACCAAAATCGTAAGATGCCAAAAATTCCAACCACCGTTGCTGCCGAAGATTCAAATCCTTTTGAAAGAAAAGATATTTCAACAACTTGTGATCCGTAAACAACTTGAATCAAACTCCCAACAGGTAATGTCTCCACATCTTTAGAGAAATCACAATCGCTGCCAACTCCAAATCATGAGTTGAATAATTCCTTTCGTGCGGCTTTAGCTGTTAACTTGCAAAGGCCACAACACTATCCTTCTTCATTTGCATAACTCCAAGTCTAGCACCACATGCATCGTTGTACACCACCATCTCTTCATTTCCACTTGGAATGGTCAAAACTGGAGCACTCATCAGTCTTTCTTTAAGGATTTTAAAAGCATGCTCACACTTTGCATCTCGTGTGAATACCTGGTTCTTTTTCGTTAGTCTTGTTAATGGTGCAGCTATTTTGAAGAAATCCTTGATAAACTGTCAATAATATCCTGCCAACCAAAGGAAACTCCTAACATCTATCGCATTCTTAGGTCTATCATAGTCCTAGACAGCTACCACTTTAGCGGGGTCAACCGCTATACCATTTCTAGAAACAACATGGCCTAAAAACCTCACTTCGCTCTTTCAGAAGCAATACTTCTATAACTTAGCTCTCAGCTAATTCGCAAGATTTCCAAAACAACTCTCAAGTGTGTCTTATGCTCTTCCTCATTCCGGGAATAAACCAGAACATCGTCCATGACTACAACCACGAATTTTTCAACTGATCTCTGAAAACCCGATTCATAAGACCCACAATATACGCTGGTGCGTTAGTCAAACCGAATGGCATCACCAACCATTCGAAGAAACCAGAAGGTGTCCTAAAAGCAGTCTTCGGCACACTATCCTTTGCCGCCCTCAACTGGTGGAATCCCGTTGCCAAATCCATATGAGAAAACACCTTGGCCTCGTGAACTTGATTGAACAAGTCATCAATTCTCGGCAACAGATACTTGTTCTTTTTGGTCATCTTGTTCAGCTCACGATAGTCCACACACAATCTCAAAGATCCATCAGCCTTGGTTGCAAACACAACTGGTGCACCTATTCGGACATGCTTCTCCAAATGAATCATTTTACCAAAAGGTTATGTACTTGCACCTCCAACTCTCGTTGTTTCTTAGGCTCCATCCGCCTAAGAGGCATAACGATAGGTCTAGCACCCTCGACCAAATCGATTCTAAACTCAATCTCTCGATGATGCAGCAAACCTTTGAATTCTTCAAAGACATCCTGAAACTCATTGGCGATTAGCACAGATGACTAGTCTTCCTATGGAATCACAAGCGAATATAAAAAGCTCACGAAAACACCGTCTTCGGGCTTACATCAAATCAAAACCTTTCGCCCTTCCACATCCCCGACTCCCACCTCAAGCTTTTTGCAATTCGCTCTTGCTGCATACCTCTTGAGCCAATTCATAACCAAGATAATCCCAAATCCAGTGAAGTTCAAAATAAAGTGATCATACACAAAGGAGCAACCATGACTCGACAAGATTAGACCACGACAAATCATTCAAAAATTGGACGAACCCTAGACCGGATTAGTCACAATCAATGGTCAATCACAAATCTCGGTTTCCAAACCCAGGCGGCACACAAGTTTATGACGAACTTCCCATTCTTTTTGTATGGAGTCCCGACATATGAACGAGCATACTTGGACAAAGCTTCAAAATATGAAACATACTCTAACACTGGTCGATTATTCTGTTTTAACTCAACAAACTTCTTGAACAAAATTGACTTATGACTAGTAGAGATAAACTTCTTCTCGAACTTAACTTGAAACTGTTCCCATGTTTTCTCATCTTCCAGAGTCTCTAGTGTAACAGAGTTCCACAAATCCATGGCTCTACCCTATAAATGTCTCGACGTAAGCTTCCTCCTCATTGCATTATCTATACCAAAGTCTCCAAAAATCTATACACAAGCATCTAACCATCTTTGAACTTCTTCAATCGGCTCTGTCCCTTTAAACTGTTTTCCTCCTAGAGAGGTGAAGTATTTACACAGATTTGTGAAATCCATAACCCTAAGCACCTGAGCACCTACATTTATCGTGGTTACTCCAGAGAGAGTTCCCCTCTCATGAATGCTCCCATCATAGCCTCAAACATGGCTGGGTAATCTAGTGTACAACCAATTTCCTAATTAGGAACGATCTCCTCTCTTTCTGTATGTCTCGACGCTCGACGGTTCATTCTAAATCTGCAATATAGAATTGTTATCCACTTACAAGAAAAATGCTATAGAGTTCAAGTGCTATTATACTATACACTACTATATAGTATACATCCACCCAAAATCTACAAATACGACTCTCATACATAATTATGCCCTCGAACTTTGGCTAAAATCGATATCCAGAGCTCTGATACCAAGTGTGACGACCACCCATAACTCTTGCACTTAACGAAGGAAATAAATGCACTGAAAGATGTGCCTAGAAGCTATGGACGATCATTGAGACATGAAACACATGTGAAACCTGTTGTATAACTCACAATGCAAGGATAAAGCATAAGAGAATATGTATAACAAGTATTAATTGTGAAGCACATTTGAGCAGAAACTTGAACTTTCATAACAACTAGAAAGAGCATCCGTACATCCTTGGATTACAACATAAGTGTATGCACAAACTGCATCATTACATAGTCCCTCTAAGAATCATGCTGACAGTGGAAAAACATCATAATATGTATAGTAAGAAACTGGCACGTAAGCCTCCTTCTCGCCATCAATCTGCAGCAACGTCCACTAAGATCTGCTGCCTGTAACCTGCTACTCAGTCTTCCTATCCAACAAATGGATGAACAACCCAAGTTAATAAGAGGTAAACATAAAACCACGAGTCAGACAATAATATTAATGATCGATAAAACAGCTAACTAACATCATCAATAAAGTATACGATAATATGTAGATAAACCAACTATTCTATACACATCTAGAGAGAAGAACCCACACCCGTCATCCTCCCATCCGACAATGATCGCCTTTACAAGCAACCATAAATAAGCAGAAAATAGAAACCATAATAATCGGTTATATCTCAAGTAAACCATCCTAATCGAGATCAACATCCCTCAAGCACAAGACCCGAAGTCCTAAACCAACATCAGAAAAGCACCCAAGGAACATCTCCTTCGGTGTCAGACAATCTACATGAGACGGTACAAGCAAAGAAACCAACATCCATGACTCTGGCTATACCGCCAATCCTGCTTTGAAACCAACGTTAATCAAATGACGACCAACCCTGCCATACGTCAAGGGCTGATGGTAACCCTGATTCTAACAAAACTTCATACGCCTTTATTTCTTGTATTTCTAGGCCTATCATGACCGCCCAGGGTATTCGACCATAAAACCGGTCTTTTAGGCGTCCCTATTATACCCTTGTTATGAGTCCGCTAGAACCTACGACAACGATAATCCCTCAGCCATCGATATCTCTAGTTTTCATCACTGGCGATAATCTATAACTCAAGCACCTTCTCGAGCAACCATTATCCACAACTCAACATCTTTGAATTGTCTTCACATTCATTGCATTCATCGATCAATGAACAATTCACAACACTTTGACACCCTTGAACTCACGTCGAAGCCACGTTCCTTCCCGAACCAAAAGTATCATCATTATTTGGCTAATATAGTCAGGTCATTTTTTGCCCAATAGTCAGGTCGTTGAACGTCCCGACTCTCTTGGCTACCCGACAAGCTCCAACAACCAAACTCTCCAGGCAACTTGACCAATTCAGTTGACTCAGAACTTCCAACGACCTAGGCACACTCGAGTTTAAATGACCCGAATACGAACGACCTAAGCTTGGACGACCTAAACATGAACGACCTAAACCAACTATGTTCTGTTATCACCATTTCTTGAGTAATAAGCCACATGACTACCACGTCACTGATGACCCGAGCCATGCGACCTATGCCAAAAACGACCCGAGCAAGAAAAACAAGCCGACTCCAGGATTTTCCAGTCGAGCTCCAATCTTGATCAAATCACCACTAAACAACAACATCGATTCAAACAACTCATTCAAATCAACAAACAACACTTTATGAGATCATTAACAACACTAAAACGATATTTTTCATCAATAATCATATAGAATTCACCAAATCATGATAAAATAATGAATAAACAAAAACAATGGATCTAACTTGCATAAACATATGAATTAACATAGAAAGTACCAACTTTAAGTTGCTAAATTAGATCCTATGGTGATTGAAATGGACTTACTATAATGTAGATCTAATTGAAAACAACTTAAAATGATGAAAATAAGATCAAACAACCTATATACTCGATTGAATCCGCGTGGGAGATGCTTATCACCCACCAAATCTTCTAACAAGCTTAAAAACGATGAATCTCGAATCCGAAAAGCAAAAAACAACCTTTAAACCTCTCAATTTGATGCAATCTTTCTCACTTGATCTAGATCTAGCTTTAAATGATGTAGATCTTCAATTCTCTCTCATAGACCTAAAATTTTAATGGAGGAAAAGTGTATTTGATTGAGCAAGGAGGATCACGAGCTCAACCAAATGAGAGAATGAAGAAAGTAAATTATTCTCCATGCCTCTATCCCCTTATTAATTGCCTCCAACCAGCCCATTAATGGGCCACACCTAATCAACCCACTAATAGCTAGCCTAAGCTAAATAGAAATTGTGCAACATCAAAACAATGATTCCTCCCAAACCGTTGAACCAAACTTTAATGTGGCTACTCTACGGAATTACCAACACCATTCCTTTCCAATGAAGTCAATCCCAGCACCCGATTCGATACCGGTCAAAAGTTATGCCCTCTACAAGACCGATAGTGGCAAAATGGTCACAAACAAAATTGGTATAAATTATGGACATGTCCTACATCCCCATAAACAATATCCCAAAATATGAGAATGATCTTACCCTCAGGTAATTAAATAAAAATATTTTACAATTCTCCGATACGTAAAATGTGGGTTGTTATGTTCTCTCCCCCCCTCTTAGGAATTTCACACCCGAAATTCCAAGCACACATAAACAACCAAAACAATTCTACATGCCTATCATCCACAAGCAGTTATTTCTATCATCCAAACTAGCATCCATCAAGCCATGCATCCATAGCCTTATCCAGGCACTTGGAATTCTAGTCAACAGCAACAACCATAATAGTACATGTTACAATGGGGTAAGAGTGACATGACATTTATGGGTCATACCGACGAAGAAATCTGGATGGTTCGTCTTCATACTCTCTTCTGTCTCCTATGTTCAATCGTCGTCATCCTTACTACATCGTACCTTGATCAACTTAACCGTCTTCCTCCTAAGCTGCTTTATGTCATTCCCCACAACGCGAAGCAGCTTACGAGGTTTCCTAGCTGCGGTCTCAGCTTCTATGTCCTCGTACTGTTCCGGGGATATCACCACATTTGAATCATGCACACACTTTCGTAGAAACGACACATGAAAAATATTGTGCACACTTGACATCTTGTCAAGTAAATTGAATCTATATGTGAGCTTTCCAATCCCTTGGCTATCGGAAACGGTCCAACAAACCTAAGAGCTAACTTTCCTTTACTTCTGAATCGAACCACATGCTTTAATGGTGAAATCCTCGCAAAAACCATGTTACCTACGTCGAACTCCAAATCTTTTCGACGCTTATCGTCGTAACTCTTTTGACGATCTTGGGTTGCCTTCATTCGTTGTCGAACGATATGGATACAATTCGACATATCTCTAATCATCGATGACCCAAATATCAACTCATCTCCAGTTTCTAACCAACAGACTAGAGAATTACACAGTCTGCCATACAACGCCTCTTATGTTGTAATCCTAATGCTCGGCTGGTAGCTGTTGTTATAAGCAAACTAACTAGATGTAAATAGTCTTCCCATGATCCTCCTAAGTCCATTACACAAGTCCTCAGGAGATCTTCCAGAACTCGGTTAGCCCTACTGGTTTGACCATCGATTTGGGGATGATAAGCCGTACTCAAACACAACTTGGTTCCCAAAGCTTTCTGCAAACTCTTCCAAAATCCAATCGTAAATAATGGATCACAATCACTTACTATCATCTCTGAGATACCATGGAATCGAACTATCCATTTTATATAAAGCTCATCCAACTCTGATCTTGTCCTAGTCTATTTAACATGAATAAACCTCGCACTTTTGGTCTAATGATCCACGATGACCCAAATCCTTCGTTTCCTTCCTTGGTTCTAGGTAGTCCGTCGATATCCTCACTTCCACGTAGGAATTTCCAATGGTTGAAGCAAACAACTTGGCTTCTTCTGTTTAGCTTTCACTAACTGACAGTTCATGCACTTGGAAATAAACTTTCCGACATCCCTTTTCATCCCTTTCCAGTAGTTGGTTCGCTTCATGCCCTTATACATCTTATTACCCCCGGGATGAATCATTAACTTTGAGTAGTGACATTACCTCAGAACCTCATCTCTCAATCCGTCGATATCAGGAACAACCAATCGTCCTTGTTTCCAAAGCCAACTTTCTTGATCAACCTCAAATTCTTTATCCTTTGGTTCCAACTTCTGGATAATCCCGACAAGCTTTGCATCACAGTTTTGGCTCTCGCCAATCCTTTCGATGAGAGTAGGTCTTATCGATAAGCTTGCCAATATTTCAGGTTCCAACTCACACCGTGGCTTGAAATCAAATCCAGCCAAGTATTCAAGGCTCTTCCATTCCAAAAACATCGCTCCCAAACTTGCGTGTCTTCGACTCAACGCATCCACTACTGCGTTACATTTACCTGGAGTATAGGCTATACCAAAATCAGAAGATTCCAAAAACTCCAACCACTGTTGCTACTGAAGATTCAAAACCTTTTGGGAGAAAAGCTACTTCAATGACTTATGATCAGTAAGTAACTCGAATTGAATTCCCAACAGGTAATGTCTCCATATTTTCAGAGCAAACACAACCGCTGTCAACTCCAAATCATAATTTGAATAATTCCTTTCGTGCGGCTTTAACTGTCAACTTTCATAGGCCACAACCCTATCCTTCTACATTAGCACTGTTCCAAGTCCAGTACCACATGCATCGGTGTATACCACTATCTCTTCATTCCCACTTGGAATGGTCAAAACAAGAGCACTCTTCAGTCTTTCTTTCAGGATTCCAAAGGCTTGCTCACACTTCGCATCTCATGTGAACACCTGGTTCTTCTTCGTCAGTCATGTTCATGGTGCAGCTATCTTGGAGAAATTCTTGATAAACTGTCGATAAAATCCTACCAGCCCAAGGAAACTCCTAACATCCGTCACATTCTTAGGTCTATCACAATCCAGGACTGCTGCCACTTTAGCGAGGTCAGCCTCTGTTCCATTTCCAGAAACAACATGGTTTAAGAACCTCACTTCGCTCTTCCAGAAGCAATACTTCGAAAACTTAGATCTCAGCTGATGCTTTCGCAAGATTTCCAAAACAACTCTCAAGTGCGTCTTATGCTCTTCCTAACTCTGGGAATAAACCAGAATATCATCCACGAATACAAGCACAAACTTTTCAACTGATCTCTGAAAACCCGATTCATAAGACCCACAAAATACGCTGGCGCGTTAGTCAAAGAGAATGGCATCACCAACCATTCGAAGAAACCGGATGGTTACTAAAAGCAATCTCTGGCGCACTATCCTTTGTCACCCTCAACTGGTGGAATCTCGTTGCCAAATCCATATGAGAAAACACCTTGGGCTCAAGAACTTGATCGGACAAATCATTAATTCTTGGCAATGGATACTTGTTCTTTTTGGTCACCTTGTTCCGCTCATGATAGTCCATACACAATCTCAAAGATCCATCTGCCTTGGTTGCAAACACAACCGGTGCACCCTATTTGGACACCCTACTCGTAATTTTACCTCTAACTCTCGCTGCTTCTTAGGCGCCATCCGCCTAAGAGGCATAACTATAGGTCTAGCACCCTCGACCAAATCGATTCTAAACTCAATCTCTCGATGCGATGGCAAATCGTTGACTTCTTCAAGGACATCCTCAAACTCCTTAGCAATCAGCACAAATGACGAGTCTTCCTGTGGAATCACAAGTGAATATAAAAAGCTCACGAAAACACCATCTTTGGGCTTACATCGAATAAAAACCTTTCGCCCTTCCACATCCCCGACTCCCACCTCAAGCTTCTCGCAATTCACTCTTGCTGCATACCTCTTGAGCCAATCCATAACCAAGATAATCCCAAACTCGGTGAAGTTCAAAATAAAGCAATCACACATAAAGGAGCAACCATGACTCGACAAGACTAGACCAAGGAAAATCATACAAAAATAGGAAAAATCCTAGACTAGATTAGTCATAATCAATGGTATATCACAAATCTCATATTCCAAACCCAAGCGGCACACAAGCTCATAACGAACTTCTCGTTCTTCTAGAATGGAGTCTTGACATATGAACGAGCATACTTATCAAGGGTTCAAAATACGAAACATACTCCAACACTGGTTGACCATTCTGTTTTAACTCAACAAACTTCTTGAAAAAAAATGACTTCTGAGCAGTAGAGATATACTTCTTCTCGGACTTAACTTGGAAATGTTCCCATGTTATCTCATCTTCCGGAGTCTCTAGCATAACAGAGTTCCACCAATCCATGGCTCTACCTGTAATTGTCACGATGCAAACTTCCTCTTCATTGCATCATCTATACCCAAGTCTCCAAAAATCCATACACAAGCATCTAACCATCCATGAACCTCCTCAGTCGGCTTTGTCCCTTTAAACTATTTTCTTCCTAGAGACATGAAGTCTTTACACAGCTTTGCGAAATCCACAGCCCTAGGCACCTATACCCCTACATCTACCGTGGTTGCTCCTAGAGAGAGTACCCTTCTCATGAATGCTCCCATCATAGCCTCAAACAAAGCTGGGTAGTCTGGTGTACTGCCATTTTCCCCATAAGGAATGGTCTCCTCTCTTGTAGTATGTCTCGACATTCGACGACTCATTCTAAATCTGTAATGCATATTGGTTAGCCATTTACGAGAAGACTACTATAGAACTCGAATGCTATTATACTATACACCACTGTATAGCACACATCCACCCGAAATCTACAAATACGTCTCTCATATGTAATTACATCTTCGATCTTTGGCTAAAATTTATAACTAGAGCTCTAATACCAAATGTGACGACCGCCCATAACTCTTGCACTTAACAAGGTAAATAATGCGCTGAAAGACGTGCCAAGCAGCTAAGAACGATAATCGAAACATGAAACACATGCGAAACCTGTCATATAACTCACAGCGCAAGGATAAAGTATAATAGAACATATATAAAGTATATTAATACTGAAGCACATTTGAGCAGAAACTTGAACTTTCATAATAACTAGAAAGAACATCCGTACATACTTGGATTACAACATAACTATTTATACAAACTGCCTCACTACATAGTCACTCTGAGAATCATACTAATTGCGGAAAAACATCATAATATATATAGTAAAAAACTGGTATGTAAGCCTCCTGCTCGACATCGGTCTGCAGCATCGTCCACTAAGATCTGCTACCTGTAACCTTAACTTAGTCTGCACATCCAACAAATGGATGAACAACCCAAGGTAATAAGCGGGAAACATAAAACCTTGAGTCAGACAACGGTCTTAATGAGCAATAAAACAGCTAACTAAATCATCAATAAAGTTTATGAGAATAGGTAGATAAACAAACAAATCTGCGCACATCAATAGAAAAGAACCCACACCCATCCTCCCTACATCCGACAATGATAGCCGTTACAAGAAACCATAAGTAAGCAGACAATAGCAACCATAGTAATCAGTTATATCTCACGTAAACCATCCTAGTCGAAATCAACATCCCTCAAGCACAAGACCCAAAATCCTAAACCAACATCATATAAGCACCTAAGGAACATCTCCTTTGACGTCAGACAATCTACGTGAGACGGTACAAGCAAAACAACCAACATCCATGACTCTGGATATCATCGCCATTCATGCTTTGAAACCATCGTTAATCCTATGACGGCCAACCCTGCCATATGTCAATGGAGAATGGTAACCCAGGTTCTAGCAAAACTCCATATGCCTTCGCGACTCGTATCTCTAGGCCCATCATGACCGCCCAGTGTATTCGACTATACAACTGGTCTTTTAGGAGTCCCTATTATACCCCTACTTTGAGTCCGCTAGAACCTACGATAACGATAATCCCTTAGACTTCGATATCTCTAGTCGTCATCATCAACGACTATCCATAATTCAAGCAACTTCTGGAGCAACCATTATCCACAACTCAACATCTTTGAGTTATCTTCAAATTTATTGCATTTCATCGATCAACGAACATTTCACAACACTTCGACATTCCTCCGTGAACCCACGTCATAGCCACTTTCCTTCCCGAGCCAAAAATATCATCATTATTTGGCCAATATTGTCCGGTCATTCTCTACACAATAGTCTTGTCGTTGAACAACTTGACTCTCTAGGCAACCCGACAAAGCCTCAATGACCTAACTCTCCAAGCGACCTGACCAATTCAGTTGACCAAGAACTTCCAATGACCTAGGCACACTCGAGTTTGAACGACTTGAATACGAACGACCTAAGCTTTGATGACATGAACACGAACGAACCAACCCAACAATATTCTATTATCACCATTTCTTGAGTAACAAGCCACAAAACTGCCATGTCACTGACGACCCGAGCCATATGACCCCATGCCAAAAACGACTCGAGCAAGAAAAATGACCTGACTCCAAGATTTTCCAATCTTTATCAAATCACCACTAAACGATAACACGATTCAGAAAACTCATCCAAATCAACATACAACACTTTATGAGATCATTAATAACACTAAAATGATAGTTATTCATCAATAATCATATAGAATTCACCAAATCATGATAAAATAATGAATAAACAAGAAAAATGGATCTAACTTCCATAAACATATGAATTTACTTAGAAATTACCAGTTTTAAGTTGCTAGATTATATCCTATGGTGACTGAAATGGAAATATACTTACCATGATGTAGATCTAGAAGAAAACAACTTAAAATGACGAAAATAAGATCAAACAACCCATATACTTGATTGAATCTGTGTGAGAGATGCTTATCACTCACCAAATCTTCAAACAAGCTTAAAAAACGATGAATCTCGAATCCGAAAAGCGAAGAACAATCTTCAAACTCTCAATTTGATGCAATCTTTCTCACTTGATGTAGATTTGGCTTTAAATTATGCAGATCTTCAATTCTCTCTCGTAGATCTAGACTTTAATGGGGAAAATGTGTGTTTGATTGAGCAAGGAGGATCATGGGCTCAACCTAACGAGAGAATGAAGAAAGTAAACTATTTTCGTGCCTCTCGTGCCTTATTTATAGCCTCCAACCAGTCCATTAATAGGGAACACCAAATCATCCCATTAATAGCTAGCTTTACTTGAACATAAATTATGCAGCACCAAAACAATGATTCCTCCCAAGCCGCTGAACCAAATCTTTAATGTGACCACTCTATAGAGTTTCCAACACCATTTCCTTTCCAACGTAAACGATCTTGCACCTGATTCAACACCAGTCAAAAGTTATGCCCTAGAAAAGACTGATAAGGGGAAATGGTCATAAAAAAAGTTGGTAAAAATTGTGGACATGTCCCACATCCCAATAAACAACATACCAAAATATGAGAATGGTCCAATACTCAGGGAATTAAATAAAAATATTTTACACTCCTTCGATACATAAAATATGGGCTTTTACAACCATAGAAAGATGTGACTGTTGGCCGACCACCCTTTGGTTATGTAGCAGTCAACCGTCAAATGCTTACATGTGGGGCCATTGCTCCTTTTAATCCATTTTTACAAATGATCCTCCGGCACTTGGCCATTGCCCCATTCTTGCTACACCCGAATGGCTATGCCGTTTTATTAGGGCATTGCATGATCTTTATGAGGACAAGAAACTGTATGCCTACTTTCCAAGATATATGTTACTTTTGATCGTTTAAAAGGAGGAAGGACCACTCCTCTATCGTCATTGTTGAAGGTGCCCAAAATTGCAAGCTTAAACTTGACTTACCAGACAGTGCTTCAAGTTTTCTGAATCAGTTCTTTTCTTCGATGTCCGGAGAGCTTCCAGGGAATTTTGATTAAAGGAGGTGGACATGTTTGTTTAGAACTCATTATCCAGTTTTTCCCAAGTCTCGATCATTGAGTCTTCTTTTCTTCTTTTGCAGAAATTCCATCTCTTATTAAGGATTCTAAAGACTCTATTGCTTACAAGTCTGTTCTCGAGTCCTTAAAGGTTGTCAAAGAAGAAGTGAGGACTAAGAAATTTCCAACTTCTGGAAAATATGTCGCTTTAAAAGATGTCCCAGCCTCTGGAAAAGATGTCCCAGCCTCTGGAAAAGATGTCGCTTTAAAAGATCCCACAGAGGAGTCCTCTTTAATGACGTGCACAAATCCTGCCATTGGAGCTGAGTCATCCTCGCAACCTCAGTTTCCCTTTATTCAAGAGGAGGAATTTTTACATCGTGAGGGTAAAGATCCTTCGCTGACCGAGGGACAGGCTGAGGAAGGAGAGATTGTGAACAATGGTGATCTTACTGCTGAGAGAATTGACGCTGACCCTGCATTTTCGACGACTACCAAGGATGACTTCATGAATGTATACGGGGATTTGAGCGATCTTAATGTCATGACAAGTGATCTTACTACGAGTGGTATTATTACTTCTGAACGCTCTTCATTGGTGACAAATGTGGCTTCTAAGTTGGCTTTAACTTCTCCATCCCAAAAACCTATTTCTGAGATCACAGCTGCGTTAATTCCAAAAGAGAAGAGCAGTTTGTTGTTAGATGCGTGTTAAATCACACACCACACACACTCAAAGTTTTTGATGTCTTGCACTCACTTTCTATCATACCTATGTACTTCCTGCTTTAAACACTAAAATTTTGCTTTTTTATTTTCTTTTTTAGGTCCATCCATGAGTCGACCATATATGAAAGAGTTTAAACATTGCACAAGCTCTTATAATCCACGACCTTACATGCAGTCTCATTATCACGGAGGGACTGAAGAGCAAAGATGATTGAGAAAGGCTCAGGAGGACCGGGATCGCCAGGATGAGTATGAGCAGAGTAGGCAAGATTGTGACAACCGCTATGAGTATGAGCACAACAGGCAAGATCATGACAATCGCTATACCAGGATAGGAAAGAGAGGGATAATCATCATAAGAAGAGGGAAAGGGATAACAAGGGCAAGGATCACAGTGAAGGAAGTTCTCATAAGCGTTCTAAGACAGATAAATGTCCTGCCACTGTCGTTCAAACTTTTACCGTCCTTATGCCTCTTGTAGCACCATCTTTTACCCATACTCCTGCCGATATCAATCAGATTATCCAAATACCAAAACAAACTCTTGGCCCAGCACCTAGCACACTTTCTGAGAGGTTTTCTACTAAGTTTTTCAAGGGAGTCCGCTTTAATCTGGACATCAGGCGTTTGGACAAGGAAGAGAAGCTTAAGGACCTAGATACAGTGAAAGGTCATATCGAGAAGCAACTGAATGTGGTTAAGGGTCATGTCGAGAAGATATCAATGCGGCATAAGCTGAATGACGAACTTAACCAAGTAAACAGACTTAACTGCGAGGCCATGCTTACGATGGAGAATGATGAAGAAGAGTTAAAAAAAAACCTTCGAGCACGTGATACTAGTATTTCATCTCTTACCCAGAAGAACCAGGAGTTAGAAGTTGAGAACAAAAGAATTAGAGAGGAGCTTACTGCCACTAAACAGAGGGAAGCTTTGATTGCTACTAAAGTCAAAGACGGTCATTCTACCCAGAAGACTGCTGAGTTCTAATTAACCGTGGAGCAGCAAATGATGAAACTTATCGACGAGACAATGCTAGCCTTCATGAAAAGAATACTGCTAAGAAATTAAAGATTTTTTATGGAAAGCCAAAGCAGAGGCTCTTGAGTGTGTGTGTGAGAGAGAGAAATCAAGCTATTTTGGGCAAGACAGCTGCTAAACAAGCATATGCTAAAGCTAATGCTAATTATACTTTGTTCAGATTCTACACTCTCAGCGTGATGGGACGAGGCAACTTATCTTTCTTAGGGGATGCATTCCCAATTACTTTGGCTGATGTTTGGGAATCAGTGCTTGCACAACATGAAGACAGTGGCTATACTGAAGAGGAACCCTAAGAGAACCATCTAGATGATGAGTCCCGCAATGCTTTAGCTAAGGGAAAATAACAACTCACGCGATAGAGTGGTTTATTAGATGGAGTTGGACCTTCTGGGGAGCAAACCCTAGACACAACTACCACCGCTACTCACACTACTTCTATTGGTATCTATGTTCTTGATCCTCGGGCTCTTATTATGCCTTCCATTGACCCCTCAGCTAGCCATGAAGAAAGGAAAGAAGCCATGCAGGAGAAGATGAAGGAAATGATGATAACCCAGATGACTATGAAGTGGAGCATAGAAGCACCCGTGCCTCAAGTAAAGTTGACATTGAACAAGTCTTATCGGACTTGGATTACTTTATCACTCGCCAAGGGTATAATGAGCTTCTTTCTTACCATTCATTTGCATTAGGGATAATTACTCTGAAGCCTTCCCCAACCATTGCTAAAGTGACGGTAGCTACGACCATCTGTATTCCTTCAACTTTGATGGAAACAACTCCTTTGACCAGCACTCCTCCTCCGGGGGATCCTTCTTTGCGTGCTGCATCTACCCCCGCTTCCGCTACTCAACCCAAGTCGCAAGGAGAGAAAATTGATGCCATTGCTAATTTAGATGACCCAAACTTCTCACTATGTGGAACTGAGGAAATTGAGGATATAGATGAGATCCTGAAGAAGGGTATTATAGGTCGTTCGGGGATAATGACTACCACTCCATCCAAGAAGTGCAGGGGGAAGTGTAGCGTCGCAAGAAGACACTTATGCTTTCCTCCCCTGATGACCCCGAAGGATGGTGAAAAAGACAAGGGTGAAAGCCAAACTGTTGTTACAACTCCTCCTCCCAGAGTTCCAAAGCTTACACTGAGGTCTGGCAGCTCTTCTAAGGGTGCAAAGAAGGAGGATTAGGACTTTTGCCATTTTACTTTGCTTTTTGTAGCTTCATTATTTGAAGTTTGCTTCGACCAGATGTTTATGCAAGTGTCAGTCCTTGCCTTAGAATTTGTGAAGACTTGTTTATAAGACCTCCTATGATGTAACAATAATGCTTCTGGTTTGTCGTACTTCATTTTCTTCTTTAGATTTATTGAACATTTGGGTATTCATTTCTTTGCATGGTACAAGTCTTTTATTTGTTGTGAAATCGTGATGAGCTATGGTATGCTTTCAGAGCATTATTCCATTCCAACGTGGCTATGTTGCCCTCATACCATAGGTAATCAAGAATTGCATATACTAGATGCTATCAACTTTGTCGAGTTTCTTTGATTTTGACTAGGGCACTCGAAGCTTCTAATTTTTCGGAAAAATCTTTTTGCTTCTATTAGTTCATTGAGAGCTTCAAAGCCCGTCGTTGCATCTAGGAAACCCAACTTCTTTAGTTGATCTGCTTCTTGTTGGAGAAGTCTTGTGTACCTGTACCCCCACATAGGAGGTCTTATATTATTTCCCAATGTTAGTCTACTATCCATCTTAGTTAATTCACGCGTCAAAGACTTTCATTTACTACCATCCGATTAACTTAAGCCTCAGCGACTTAGATTGGGTGCCCCTGTAGAGTTCTTGGGTTAAAACCCAACTTCGTCTGCAATCCAGCTTGGTTAATTCAGGCAGTGAAGACTTTCATCTCCAATTAAACTAAATAATCGTAGGGTTGGAGATTCCGAGAGGGTGCCACCATAAAGGTCTTTGGTTAAAGCTTAACTTTGTCTATAATCCAGCTTGGTTAATTCAGGCAGTGTAGACTTTCATCTCCAACTAAACTGATTAACTGAAGCATCGAAGACTCAGAAAGGGTGCCCCCGTATAGGTCTTGGGTTAAAGCCCAACTTGTCTACAATCCAGCTTGGTTAATTCATGCAGTGAATACTTTCATCTCCAATTAAATTGATTAACCAAAGCGTCAGAGACTTAGAGAGGGTGCTCCCATAGAGGTCTTTGGTTAAAGCCCAACTTCATCTACAGTCCAGCTTGGTTAATTCGGGCAGTGAAGACTTTCATCTCCAAATAAATTGATTAATTGAAGCATCAAAGACTCAAAGAGGGTGCTCCTATAGAGGTCTTTGGTTAAACCCCAACATTGACTACAATCCAGCTTGGTTAATTCAGGCAGTGAAGACTGTCACCTCCAATTAAACTGATTAACTGAAGCATCGGAGAGTCAGAGAGGGTTCCCCCATAGAGATCTTTGGTTAAAGCACAACTTCATCTATAATTAAGCTTGGTCAACTCAGGAAATGAATACTTTCATCTCTAATTAAACTGATTCACCAAAGCGTCGGAGACTCAGAGAGGGTTCCCCCGTAAAGGTCTTCGGTGTTTGCGTATTTCCATGGAGCAGACCCCGATTCTTTCACCAGATGCTTGACTTAGCAAGCGATTCATGACTTAAGAGACCGAGGCCCTAGGCCTTACACTTGGTGAGGTGCCCCTTTGGTGAAACTTTCAACTTATTAGCTTCTCTCAGCTTGTCACGCTCTCATCATTTGACTCCAAGCGATTTGACTCCTAGAGATTCCCTTTATTTGATCTTCAAGGTGGTGCTCTACATCCTCACATATGTGCAGATGGACCATGGTGGCACTTGACACTTGAGTTTTCCTTGTCAGGATGCTTTGTAACTATCTTTGGATCTCGAGGAAGTAAGCGCTTTTTTGATGACCTGCAATATTAAATCGAGTTCAAGCAATTTTTTAACTATTTGACAAAAATTAGAAAAAATATTTTCAACATATGAAGGCATGCTTTTCATTCATGATGATATTCAGTTACAAGACTTGCATAAATATTTACAATCATTATTTTTACAAGAAATTGGATAAAGAAACTTTGCAAAATAACGACGCAAGGGGTCAGAATTCCAAGCTCGTGGGATGGGGGTTCCATCAATTGTTGAGAGTTTGAAAGTGTCATCTGAAAGGTTCTGACTGATAACATATGGTCCTTCCCAGTTTGGTATGAATACACCGGTGGTAGTCATTACGATATTCAGCACAAGGTCACTAACCTCGAAATTCCTCTGTTGAACTTTGTTGTTGAAGTGCCTGGCTACTCTTATTTGATGTGTTGCGATACAGAGTTCTACTTCATTCCTTCTTTTCTCAAGTTGATAGAATTCCCCTAGCTGCAGCTGATCATTTTGTGCTTGGTCAAAATGAATTCTGCGGTAAGTAGGAACCTCTAGCTTTACCAGAATCATCGCTTCAGGACCAAATGCCAAGGAAAAGGAGTGTGTCAAATCGCAGATTTATGAGTCGTTCGACATGCCCATGGTGCAAGAGGGAGCTCACCCCCAACCCCCTTTTGCTTTCTCAAGGCGCTTCTTGATAATTGACTTTATGATCTTATTGATTACTTCCACCTGCTCATTTTCTTGCGGATGGGCTATAGCTAAAAAAACACTTCTGGATCATATGCTTAGCACGAAATCTTTAAACTCTTCGAATTCAAACTAAGCCTCATTGTCTGTGATTATCCTTTGTCGAACACCAAACCTACAGATGATATTCTTCAAGACGAAATTGATGACTTACTTTAAGGTAATGGTGGCCAGTGGCTCTGCTTTAGCCTATTTCGGGAAGTAATTGATAGCGACAATGGTATACTTCATGTTGTATTTGACAGTAGCCAATGCACCAGTAAAATCAATACCCCTGACAGCAAACGGTCAAGGACTGACCAATTGACTCAACTCTATGGTTGGTGCTCCAGGAATCTCTGATATCTGTCACATTTCCTAACTTATGTTGTAGAGTCTTGGTTCAAGTCCAGTCAGAAATAACCATATCGCAGAATTTTCTTGGCCAATGTATGTCCACCCGAATGTCCTCCATATTCTCCACCATGTAATTCTGACAGAATTCCCTTGGATTCCTCACTGGTAACACATATGAGTGGAGGCATCGAGAAGCCCCTTTTATACAACTGACCATCCTGCAGAAGAAATAGAGGTGTCTTCCGCAACAGCTTCCTTTGCTTCTTCTGATCTGTAGGAAGTGTCCAATTGAGAAGATAGTCCTTGATTGGGGTCATCCATGAGTCTGGTTCTTCGGCAATTTCCATGACCCAATCAATATCACCATTTCAGTACTTCGATTGGAGAGAACTTCGATGGGCACTAAGCCCAACAACTGAGTATCTCTTGAGCTAGCATATTTGGCAAGTGAATCTGCCTTCATGTTCTCCTCCCTCGGAATATGAGTGATAGTGTAGTAGTCCAAGTTGTTGAGCAGTTCCCGATCTTTAGACAAATAAGCTGACAAATTTCCCACTTTAGCTTGGAACTCTCATTTCATCTGATATACCACTGACTGATAATTGCTGAAAATATGCAAAGCTTTCAAGTAAAGCTCCTTCATTATCCTTAATTCAACTATCAAGGCTTCACACTCTACTTCGTTATTTGTTGATGGAAATTCGAGTCTCAATGCATAGCATACTGAGCGTCCTTCGGGACTTTCCAGCACTACTTCTGCCCCGAAACAATAGTCATTCATAGCCCCATCAACAAACAACTTCAATTGAACCCACACCTGCACAGGTTCTTCCTTCTCATCGCCTCTGTCAGTGAATTCTACAATGAAACCGATTAAGGCTTCCCCATTGATTGCTCTTTGTGGATGATAAGTGATATCATATTGACTGAATTCAATATTCAACTTTAGTAATGTCCCTGAAGTCACTGGACGGAACAAGACTTGCTTCAGAAGCTGGTCAGTGAGCACTTTGATAGAATGAGCCTGTAAATATGATCTGAGCTTCTTCAAGGCAATGAGTAGACATTATGCATGCTTCTCTAACTTTGGATAGTTCAACTCTACCCCAGTAAGCCTTTTTACTGATATAATATACTGGCTTTTGAATCTCTGAATCCTCTCTAACCAAAGGTGCACTTAAGGCATGGGACGAAATAGCCAAATATAGGAAAAAATCTTCCCATCTTTAGGCATTGACAACATCGGGGGTGTTTTCATATGTTCGACTAACTCCTCAAAAACTGTCTGACATTCTAGAGTCCATTGGAAGTCCTTCTTCCCTTTTCTCAATGCTTAAAAAAGTGGAATACACCTGTTTGTTGCCTTTGAAATGAAGCGAGTTAATGCAGCAACCTTCCCATTCAAGCTCTGAAGCTCTTTCTTTGTCCTAAGACCTCGTATTTCTCTTAACACTGAAATCTGAGTACGGTTGGCGACGATGCCCGTGGCATTGACCACGAACCCAAGGAATTTCCCAGATGCAACTCTAAATGAACACTTAAGGGGATTCAAATTCGTGTCGTACTTCTTTAAGATATGAAAATCTTAGCCAGATCTCCCAATGATCATATGCTCTCTTCGACTTTACCAGTATATCATTCACATAGACTTCCATGGTACTTCCAATCTGAGACTTGAACATCGAAGTGACGAGACGCTGATAAGTCACTCCATCATTCTTTAACCCAAACGACATCACTTTGTAGCAATCTAAGCCAACATTTATAATAAAGCTTGTATTCTCTTGTTCCGACTTATGCATTATTATTTGGTTGCAGCCTGAATAAGCATCCATGAATGATAATAGCTCATTCCCCGTTGTCGCATATACAAGTTGATCTATTCTGAGCAACGGGAAACTATCTTTCGGACATGCTTTATTGAGGTATGAATAATCGATGCATGCACGCCATTTGCCATTGGGTTTCTTCACTAACATAGGATTTGACACCCAATCTGGATACATTCACTCTCGAATAAAGCGATTTTCCATCAGCTTATCCACTTCTTCCTTGGGAGCCATCGATTTTCGAGGCATTTGATCCTTCTCTTCTATTTCACGGGTGAGATGCTTGGATTAATGTTTAATGAATGAACTGCCAGTTCGTGTGAAATCCTGCACATATAAGAATGGCTCCAAGCGAACACATCCAGATTAGCTTTCAAGAAAACAACTAAATCTTTTTGCAACTTCTGGCCCAACTGAGATCCTTTCTTCAACACTCGATCAGGATCTTTTCGATTAACTAATATAGAAATTGTGACCTCATCTAGCGTTGCTTGATTATCCTCTACACCGGCATTTCGAGGATCTATCTCATTCTGAGCCCCACTATGCTCTCTAGTGCAGGGTCCATGCCCTAGTTGCTATAAGACGGGGTCACAAATTCGGAGAGGAGCCCCTACATTCTTACCTTTATCTTTCTTCTTTGCTTCACGCAACTCTGTGAGATAATAATCTCTTATAGTATCCTTCTCTCCTTTGATCACACCAAAACCCTTATCAGTAGGAAACTTCATAGTCAAACACCAAGGTGGTAGTTCAATTCTAAAATTATCTAGAGAAGGTATGCCTAAGAATGCATTATATGCAGAAAGTTTGTCAACCAGCACAAAGGTTTGCATCATAATAGCACTCCTTTCTCCTTCTCCTAATTCTACAAGAAAGTCAATAACCCTGATCGGTTACTTTGGTTCGCCCGTGAACCACTAGATCTTTGTTTGACTAGCTCGCACGCCAGCCATGGAAAGATTCACCTGGTTTAAAGTGTTTCTGAACAACACATTAACACAAGTTTCGCAATCAACAAGCACCCTCTTAACCATTGTTGGGCCTATCCCGACTGTCGCAACCATCGAATCAAGAGTAGAAATTATCACACCTTCTGCATCCTTTTCTGTGAACATAATGTCTTCATAAGATATCTTCTACTGCTTCATAGGAATAGTATTTCTCAGGTTTAGCACCGCTCTTCCTTTGGGACATACTTCAAAGTGTGTGCGTATCTTTTAATATCTCCCAAACTGCTACCTTCCGGATGAAGACCTTCAGAAATGGTGTTAATCACCAGCCTTTTGTTAGCTTGCATTGGAGCTCCTCTACTTGAACAAGGCTAATTAGTGGGTGCACTCTGCCCTTGAGGATTCTAAGAAGGATCTGTAGTATGTGGTTTCTTCACATACTATTGCAACCTATTCATCCTTATCAATTCTTTGATCAAGCTCTTGAGATATCTGCATTAGTGTGTGTTGTGGCTAGGTGGATTATGGAAACAAAAAGACCATCCAGACTTCAACTAGTTTTCCCCAAACTTCAGCGGTTTCAGATTCGGATAATTTTCTGTATCTTGTATGGTAGTGAAGATATTTTATGGGGTGTCTATTAGAGGAGTCAATTCTCAGAGGTTGAAGAATCGAAGCTACTTTCCATTCCTGTAATCCTTCCCATTATTTCCTCTTTTCTATCCCCCATTACTCTTTTGACCACCTTGAGCACCATTATTCTTCTTCTCAGGCACAACACTAATTTTAACAAAATTCTGAGCAGGGGAAGGGTCATCCTCTACTCTGATAAATTCCTCGGTTTTCTTATAGAACTTTTCAAGACTATTAGGCTCCTTCATTTACATCCATCTCCCAAGCTCAGACTTCTTATCCACAGATTTGTATAATGCAATAAGCACCATATAAGGCTCTAGATTCCTCACTTTTGTTGCGACTGCATTGAAGCGGGTAAGAAAGGCTCTAACTAATTGACCCGGCCTTTGTTCCATGCCATTCAACGACATTACATCTTTGACTTTTGTTGTATACAGGCAAAGCTGCTCCCTGAATTTCTTTGCCAGAAAAGAGAATTTATCCACGAACATTGGCGGGAATTTGGTGAACCAAAGTGATGCTACTCCCTCCAAGTAAATAGGGAAATACAAGCACATTATCTCATCTATGGCCCGTGCACTATCCATACGCTGGTCATACTTATACAGGAACAGGTTCTGGTCACCAGTTCCACTATAAGCTGGCATGGTTGGAGGATTAAATTTCTTTGAAAATTTGGCCTTTCCAATTATCTCCGTTTGTGGAGTCATGCTTGGAGAGAAACCTCATTCTATTTTATCTTCGTTCCTTTCCATACACACCTTCGTAATCTGCCTAACCATCTCCGAAAGACGTTCTTCGTCGCTGTGTCGACCCACGGGTAAGACTCCATCACCTTTACTGGATGCTCGCCGGGACAAGTGATCACGATTAGGGATCCGGGGCCCTGGGCCTCCAGGTTGGAAAGGTTACCCTTTGGTGGGAACACCCACTTTGAGCGAAGCACCTCTTTCGAAATGACTCATGGCATTAGGTTTAGAATCTTCAATATCATCATCTAAATCGTCAACCTCTTCAACAAAGTACTCATGGCTGAGATCTAAGGTGGAAGAGTTTGCATTCTCTTAAAGATTTATTTCAACTTTTTGATTTGCCCCATTGGCTTGAGCATGGAAAAGAGCTTCTAGGCTATCCATCGTAGCTTTGTTTGAAGCCTCCATTAGATGTGCCAAGCTTGCAATGACAGTATACAACTCTTCCCGACACACACCAACTCCTAGAGTTTAAGAATTAGCTGGATGATTGGTTTGAGGAGTTGGAGCATCATTAACAACATTATCCGAACCTCTAACGGACTTACTACCCGTCTTCGATGGTGCTATGATTTCAGATAAAATTTCAAACTTCGTAGGAATTCTCTCAATGGGCCTGACTTCTAGATTGTGTGGATCTATCATAGAATGACAACCTTCCAATCTTCACAATCCACAAAAATCCAACAAGGCTCTTAACCTTGTGGTTGTGGGTTTGAGCCCCACAGTGGGGCGCCAAAAATGTTAATGCAAAAAATTGCACTAACACCCCAAGGTGTGTTTCAACACTTCATAAACGATCAAAACAAAGGTAAAAGTAAATAAGTGATGGAAAAAGTAAAGTAAAGAGTGTTTATAGTGATTCGCCCTCAGATTTGGCCTACGTGCACTTTAATCGGGGATTTCACTACGGTCTTCATCATTACAAGATACATAATCATTTTCACTTTATACATCTTTTCTAATTCTCTTTACAATGAATCTTTCTTCCATACAATTCTCTATCTCTTCTCTGCAATCTCTTGAATTCGTCGTTTTCAAATGCTTAGATCTCTTTAGTTGCGGAGATTATTGAAGTGGATCTTCGATGATCGACCACTTTGATGATTTCACGATGATGAAGACTATTGATTGGAGCTTGATGGAACTTTAATGGAGTTTGAGATGATTGCTTAATGTTGAGAAATGAAAATGTCAGCCCAACTGGGTAGAAAATTTCGGTCCCCTTCATGTAGGAACTGACGGGGTATTTATAGTTGAGGTTGCAAGTGGTGAGAGCTCAAAGTTATGTATGTAAGCTTTCGGGTTGTTGGCCGACCTGACCATAGGTCGTGTGCGACCTAAGCTTGACCGACCTGAATGTGAAGGGACATGATTCAATGTGCACGAACGACCCAACACAAATGCAGCGTCCTAATAGCTTACGACCTAATTGAATCCGACCCACCTTTGTACGCATCAAACCAGATTTTCCCACAAAAATGCTGAACAACCTGAAGATGGACGACCTAAATGTAGACGAACCGAACCGGAATGACCTGCCGACTTTGAAGTATATATGTTGAGAAACTCAATGGATACTATCTTGCCGATTTATGGGCTAAATACCTTTTCACAAACAACCTAAGCCCATATTTCGTGTGTTAGCCACAAACGACCCAAGCTCCATCAAACCATACTAAACATCAACGACCCATCACTAAATCACGATTTTAGAGGGATTAACAGTAAATAAATTCAATTAACATGGATAAGATAGTAACTTTACTTTGTCTTCATGTCAAATGCATTTTCACTTTTTCTTTTTGACCCAAAACCACTTTTAACGCTTGTTCCCTATATCTTTCGACATTGCCTCCTAGATTTCTACCTTCTCATTCTACAACAATCGATGTATAATTCTCGATTAACTCAACCTCATACTATCATGCTCCTCTTTATCCATTCAATTTTTCAGGTAATTTATTTTTTCTTAGATTTTTTTTGGTTAAGCACTACAATTTGGATTTAGACGTTTAATGTAACTATATCGGCAAGGATTTTTTTTACATATGGTATAATTTGAATTGAGTGAATTGGAAACAATAGCTTTTCACTTGACCTCTATTTCTAGATGATAAAATATTCAACTATAGTAACATTCAAAATTATAAATATATGTGCTA
Organism: Allium sativum; assembly: GCA_030737875.1. Taxonomy (NCBI): domain Eukaryota; kingdom Viridiplantae; phylum Streptophyta; class Magnoliopsida; order Asparagales; family Amaryllidaceae; genus Allium; species Allium sativum. Next base: position 1,033,382,423 of record CM060916.1, on the reverse strand, counting down.
GTTTTTTATTAATAAAACATCTCACTATTACTACTGGTCTTCTAGAACGAAACCAATGGATTGTCAAACGTTAGATGTAATTTTGGAACATAGTTTTGTTTGTTTATGTTTAGGGTTGGTTCTTGAATTCTGAGAAGTGGTTAAGATTTTCAAAGTCAAAAATCAAATCTTTTTTTGAGGATACTTAACTACCAAAAATATATAGAGAGAGTTAACTATTTGGTCTTATCTTTAAATATCCTTGTATACCTATTAAATCTCTACCTTTTAGCCTCAATTTTTTTAAGAGAAGTTTTAATGAACACTTTTCTATAAGTTTAGAAATTCTCTTTCATGCCTTTTCAAAGAAAGATTCCACCGAACGCATTTGTAAAGTTTTAAGCAAAATTTGCAGTTTTTCCGCAAATATTTACTATTGAGGATGTAAACATTTTTGCACTGGAAGCACATATATTTATAGTTTTAGTGGAATTTTTTTAAAGCCTTATAAATATTTACTTTTAAAATTGCAAATTTTCACAGAAAATAAATGTCAGGGCGTTTCATGAAACCTATTTTTTGAAGGGAGCAGAAAGAGAATATATTTGAAAACAATGGCATATGCCTAGTTTCCACATATGTTTACTCAATAAAAAACAAGTGCGCACCAATGCTACGCAAATGGCAGATGCCAAATTTTTGCTTGTGGACATCAAAGTAAAAAAATTAATATTAGTCCAAGTTGAGACTTCATAAAGTCATTGGTGTAAACTGTGTTAGTAATTCTACTTCTTTGGAAGTAGCATTAACAAATATTTAAAATTTAAGGAAATAAATTTATATTTTCAAATAGTGGGCTAAAAACTAATAAAGCTATGAAATATTTTTACTAGATAAATTAAAGTTAAAAATATTGATAGTTCAAAAAAAATCCATAAACCTTTAATATCCTACAAACTCCCACAAAAGAAAACGTACACATGAAAAAATAACCCTGTTTAGAAACATATAACTTACAAAAGCAATCAATATATGAATGAAAAAGGACAAATGTTACAATGGTAAATAATATTGATGCTTTTATCATATATACATGTCACGTTACAATCAACAAAGTACATATGTTGTATATTTCTATGTATACATGTTCACAATTAACTTCTACAATACTACCTGAGTTAGACGACTGTAGCAATGTTTTTAGTCACCAAATTACCATACATATATGTTGTATAAAATTATAAACGATGAACTTGGCTCTAATATAAATAATGATCAACATGTATAATGCTTTCTTGACAATGTAAAATCCTAAATTATAATCACAACTCGGTTCCAATTACGTATTACATAGATTTCATTTCACATCACACAATTGTAACACTGAAGCATATTTTCCTTTTAGGAAAAATATATATTTGATAAACCTTTCTAGTAAGTGTACGTAGCATAAGATTTCAATATGTGAGTGTTACTCAATCCATACTACCTAGAACATGATATTTAAGTACAAAAACAACATATAATTGTCAAACGACAACATAACAATTTTTAACAGCCATATAAATTCATTATAGTACCCACATAATAACATGATCTCATTGCAACAGTTTACACCTCCATCTAGAAAATGCTTCACTCATTCTCCTTGTTCCCCACTGCCACTTTGTTCTAGTGTATTTTTCTACACCGATATTGGAAGCTAAAAAAGATATTATAAAATTTAGGATGGTTAAAAGTTAATGCAGTGGTCAAGTATAAGATCAAACAAAGTTCTATGGTGTTTTGACAATATTTACAATAATCATTTGAAATTCTTGTAAGTGTGGTACATGGATATTACATAGTGATATAATAAGCTTTTGCTTTGTATTATTAAAATTTATTTAGATGTTCATAATCATAAATCAAATCATAGTTTTTCTTTTTACAATTTCAACACAATTTCATGGGTAATCAAGGAACATAACAACTTGATAAGTAATTTAGCACATATTGTGAGTTTATGAATAGAATTACATTGATTTTCTGATGGCAATTCAGTGGAAACAACATGGTGCATAGTCAATGTACACGCTCAAGTATGGAAATCACAGTGAAAGGGAATAAAATTATTAAAAGTTTGATCATGAAAGATTATTATGATGAATGTTGAAAGTTTTAAAGCTAAGTTCAGCTATAATTTGGAGTGACGAATATGAGATGTTTCTGGCAGAACAATTCTACTATATGATCGACAAATATTTGATATCAAAACAGGTTAAAGAATTGAAGCAATAAACGATAAAAAATGTTTTATTAATGAACACGAAAGAGAAAATAGAATTTTGATTTTAATGAATATAGTAGTAAGAGCCATTCAAACTGAATTTCAAATGTTATTAAATGCAATGATGAAACCTTTGTTAAAAAAAGTTATGTAAATGATCTTTGGTACCATGTAAAAATTGATACCTTCTTGGCATGTTAATTAATTGTTATAGTTAAACATTTTCTGATCGAGAGTGCGGTGGAAACAAACACAAAAATCTGCAAAACTTAAATTTTTTAGGGAAATATTCCTACAAATTATTGTGATTCAGACACTCGCAAATTATGTAATGCTAGGGGTGATCATCGTAATGAAACCAACAACAATTCATAGGAAAATGTTACATCTATCAAAATTTCGATGAAGTGTTTATTGCAGTCTAAAGCTAGTTACCTTGGTTTTAGTAGATCGATGTCCTTTGTTGAAAATCTAACCTGCGATTCTACCTATCTCATCCGAATGAATAATCTATTCATTTTCCAAACCCATAGCCGCAAGGTAGAGTGAAAAGTATAACATATTAGAGCATGAAGAGTTCAAGAACACATAGCAGCATTTATATTGGATGTCTAATATGAATACATTATGGAAACCTCTATTCCTTCAATATAAATAATTTTACACACACCATACCTTTTTTTAATAAAAATGAAGACAAATATGCCTGAATATCTTAAAGGATTAAATTCAAAGTTTCTATTTCAACAGTCTCTAATTCAAAATCCAAACTCCATTCCAACTATATGTAATATATAGTTTTAAATATTCCAACACCATAAATTTTTAATTGAAGTCGGTGTTAACAAAAATAATTTGAAATATAACATTATATTCTATATCCACATAAAATCAGTAAATGTTTGAAAATTTTAAAGTTTCTTAAAGTTGTTTTCCTAATTCACTTAAATTAACTATGTATTGTTCCCTATGTTTTTTGATTTGTGCGTATGATAACTTTGGCGAAACTACATACTTACACATAATTATATTGCAATAGCATAGATGTATATGTGAAAAAGACTTGCGATCAACCAACTCACCTATATTGATCATTTAAAGATGGATCACCTCTAATTTATCGTGTGATTTCTTCCATAATTTCAAATGGTATTAGTTTGAAATACCCACAAAATATTTTCTCAAAAAAAAAAAAAAAAGAATCTTGCACATATTTAGAATATATGGTAATATTTGTTTTAACAAAATAAAGGATGCTTGTTTATATCATTAAGTGAAAGAAATAAGATTAAATATTGCTTAAATGTGGTAGCAATGTGTATAAGTTCCTACCTATCCATGTTCTCGTTTCATTATTAGGAAAATTAGTAGGTAACTTTTCAATTTTCCATGCAAACATTTGTTTAACACTAACTGCCTAGGCAAAATCTAAAATATGTATGTCTTAGTTTTTGACCAAAAATTTACCATCAAATTTCTCAGTTTATTTCACTTAATAATGGTCTATACATTTAGGAAAAAATTCATTATAAATCAAAACATTGATACCAGCAAAATAATTATAAAAAAGTGTGAAAAGATGCAGCCACTAGTATTCAAATGAAATAAAACATTCCCATTTTTAAAAGGAACAACAAACTTTTTTAGTTATGTAGATAGTAGTAAATTGTGGATGAATGAGAACTTATCAATAGAAAGGAAAACAAATAAGATATTAGTATGACTTCCTAGTGGTCCAACTTGAAAAAATAAAATGCCAATGACTTTGAAATTATATCGCATGCTTAGTAGTTTAAAGTTTTAGGAATGTTAGAGCTTAGGATGAACAAAATATCTGACAACTAATACTCCTACTAAAATAACTAATTTAGAACATAGACGGACACATGAAGAAGTAAGGATCCTTTGCTTAGTTGTCTATTCATTCATATGAGTTACAACATACGTCACACTATGTGCGAATCATGGTTTAACCATATCTAATTTCAATTACGTACAATTGTATAGGTAAGCACCTATTTAGGTCATAAAATATTTATAACGAACTACAACACAACTACAACACTGTTTTATGCATTAGTTAATTGCATATATCATTTGCGTCTTGTCAAGTTTAGCACTCTTGAATCCAAAAGAATACTTCAAATACCCTACTTAATCATTATATTATTTATTATTAGTAATACGTTTTCTCAATATCCTAATACAAAAAATACCCACTAATATATTTTCTTTCATAACACTTCTTTTTCTAGAATACCATTGTCTCTTGAATTAGGTGTTTTAAAGATAAAAATGCATTTATCTACTACAACATGGTTAAATTGTGAACCATACTGAATTGATATTAGGTTCTTACCAAAAGGTAGCAACATATCATAAACATTATTAAATTTTCCATGGACCTCTAAACATATGAGAGACGAAAAATATATATCATAAATATAAGCAAAATAAACAAAAAAGCTTGAAATTGACAAAATGTCTTGTTAAAACCAGTATACATTCTCCAACGATCTCAAAATAACTCAAGTCTAGCATCCAAAGAGAAACAACAATTTGTTGTTAATGCGTATTAGGATATCACTAAAAATCCAAATCAAAAGTAAGACAACCATATTAAGCGTACATAATAAATACATAGAAACTACATCTTAAGAATTAAATAAAAGTCAAAATTTGTGTCATAGAAGCACTTAAATATTAGCAATCATAGCTAGGATTAAAACCAGAATATATGCCTATCAAAATCAAGTCGAAAAGAAACGTTTTTATTCAAGCATAGCGGTTGAGCAAGATGTGTATTCCAACCACAAATATAGTGGTCAGTAAGGAAAACAATTAATATCAATAAAAGAAACAAATATTGCTTCCTGTGGTTGATAGAGTTAGAGTAACAAGAAGGGAAACTTCATTTTGAATTCTTATAATCACTAACGATGCAGTATAATTTGTGAGAAACATGTGTCTTTTCCATAAAGTTAAGCTTCTACCAGTAATTGAAAAATCATTGTAAAGTGATATTTTTTTATAGAAAGTTACTTCAGACAACAGTTTCACGAACCTGAAAGGCACATGACAAAAATAACAATATATTTTTTCCTTTATGAAAAGACAAGCATTCATTGTTTGCAAAATATTGCCCAACTATAGGGCAAAAAAATTTCGAATAAAGAATTTTTTTTCTAACAGGCTGAAAACGAAAAAGGTAAATAAATCAAAAGCACACACCGTTGAGATTTGTGATAGGCAAATCACAATTGTGGGTGTTGTAACGACCCGCATTCTACGCATCATAGGATCGTAGAATATTTATTTCTGTCACATACGAAGTCGTATGGTCATGTAACTTCCGGAGACGACTATTGTGGTCGTTTCCTATGTTCATGATTTTTCCCGATTTTTAAATAACCATTTTACCCCTAGTTGGCACTGTTTTGGCCATAACTTTTGACTGGAAAGGAATTTTGACCTGAAATCACTCCCATTGGCTCCGGATGATGGTTTCTCTTTCCGTAGAGTGGTCACATTAGCCAAACGGACTCACCGTTTGGGAGATATGGCTGAAACAAGTTTCAGATGGCAAAGAACAGCTTAATTGGGCTTAACCGGGTGATTAGCAGTTAGGCCCAGAAGGGAATTTCGGGTTTAGAGGTATAGGAGGACTGATTAGGGTTAGGTTATCGCTTTCATTTCAGTTTTGAGCCGCCACAAACCTTCTTGAGACCTTAGTAATGGCTTCCATCCTCTAAAACCACCCTAAAACACATTTTTAGTGAAGATTAAGCCTAAACTACATCAAAACAAGGCCAAATAGCAACAAAGCAAGGTTGGAGCTGCTGCTATACATAGGAATTCGACCCAGACAGAGAGTATTTCAGATTTGGTGTTTCATTTGTGGCCAAGGTGAGTGATTTGCATAGTTTTTGCACTAATTACGGTGATTAAGGGTAATTAGTGAAGATTAGCGAATTTATACGTAAATAAATTCTGGAAAAATTCTTAAAATTCTAAAATAATGTTTTAAGGCTATGTTAGAAATTTGGGTTAATTTCGATGTGTTTTGCTAATCGTATGCTTAAACATGATTAAGAGGGATTATAGGAAAATGTGAGGTTTTAGCCACTTTTGATCCATTTTGGTTCATTTGAATTGTTGTTAGGTGTTTGTGGTTGTTCTTACATGTTGTTATGACTATTTGACATGAATTGTGATTGATTAGAATAGTTAGATTTGTCAAAAACGTCGTCGAACGGCGTAAACAAGTTGCCGGAAAAGTCGCAGAAAGTTGTGCAGGGCTTCGGATCGGATCGGATGGGGGCTCGGATCGGATATGTGAACTGGGCAAGAAACCCGACCCGAACCGGAGTTTGGCACATAGGAGGCTTGGCAAGAAGGAAGGCCGTTTTCTTAGAGTTGGAGCGGATAAGGGGATCGGATCGGAAGGATAATTGGAGGCCAGATCGGATCGACTTGGAGACGCAGGGCTCGGATCGGAAGTAAACATTTGGGAGAACTAGCAAGAGGGAAGGCCACGCGGATCAGATGGCAAGGAGGGATCGGATCGGAATACGTGAAGAAATAAGGGAGCGGATCGGAGCACTGGAAGGAAGGACACCCGACCCGACCCGGAGGAGGACACCGACCCGACCTGAAGTGGAATACCCGACCCGAACCGAATGGAAAGATGACAAGAAAGGAGGACCGAACCGAACCGACGAGGGTAATGACCACCGAACCGAATCGTATTCTAGGGCTGCTACTGCACGACAACTCTTTTGAAGACCCACTCCAATTCGATCAAAACCCGAGATGCAAAGGAAGTCCAAATGAGGAGCTTTGACTCAGGATCCAGCTGGGAACCAATGAGTGGGCTTCATGATTGGGCTTTGCTGCGGGACGCGTGCCAAGGAGTTATCGACGTCTATAGCTTTGAACCACTATGGTAGGAGGTACGAAGGCGGATTCAGGGCCATTATGGAATCGGTAGAACCAAGGGCTACAACCAATGAAGTGGGTCATTGAAATGTTTGGTCATGACTCCATATGTTTAGCTTGGTCATAGCAGGGTTTCTACAAGTCGGGATTCGTCGTTGCCTCAGTTTGTCTAGTGTTTCAAAGTGGTAGATATCGTATGCTTTACGCACTGAGTGAGAGATGTGAGGATGGTTGCTATGGTTGATTTGGTTGCTATCATTATGACATGCACACCCCACCCCCATATTCTTACACTATTTATTATGGCACCTTAGGGTACTGTACGGTATGTGGTACTAACTCTTTGGTTGCAGGTCCAGGTTCAGGTATGGTTCAGTATACCTGTTATTACTCTGTTTAGATGCTTATCGCTCATACCAGGCTTTATGTCTGACCCAGAGTTTTATGTCTCCTCTTATTACTCTGGGTGCTCACACGAGCAGACTAGAGACAGGTTAGCTGGTGATGCACGGGTAGATGATCCGGAGACGAGCAGGAGGCTTCCACGTAATATATATAGTATTCTCCCTGTATTGTTGAAGGTCACTGCTTGGCATTGGTGGTGCATCTTCTACTTTAGTTTTCTTTTGTTAGAGACAGTAAATTTGGAAAGTTGTAATAGGCTGTATTTGGATTTCCGCTGCTCTGATGTTGACATTGATTATTAGTTATCGGCTTATGCACTGTCTCGCCTGTTTTATGTCAAGTATGTTATCATTATATTTTATCCCATGCGCTGTGAGACATTCTACAGGTTCCTTGATTAGTTCATTCTCTTCTTTCCTTTCTCCTGACGACCGGCCCGTGCTAGTTGGGCATGTATACAGCGCACTTTCGGAGGAAATGCAGGCTGGTGCGGGGCGGGCTGTCACACTTGGTATCAGATGTAAAAACCCGTAACTTCCCCGTAAAAGAAAGCGTCGGATAGTTCGAGAAAAAACCACAACAGAACACATACAGAAGAACGTTTCATTGCTTATTACAACAATGCATCAGATTACAAGAATATACAGAGTATAAAAGAATATTACACAGAAATATCAGAGATTTAAATTACATTTAAATACATAGCAGCGGAAAATAATACAATACACAACTAGAAGAAGATATACGGATACAAAGCTTTCCGGATATCGTTCCAGCTGTAAACCAGGATCCTGTGAATATAAATCTGCAAAACCAAAACTACTAGCTGCCCGTGTCAAAATAGGGGCACCCAGAGTTTAGGTTAAAACAATAAACTCCAGGTCAGTCATGGGACTGGTGTGAGAACTAAAACAGTTAATCTTTATTTTAAATCATTAGGTAAATCAAGGGACCACGCCGTATAACACGGAACGGGTTTCCTCCCAAGAATACCAGTGCATAAAACAAACAGCGCAATGCTAAATAAAGAAAAATGAAGCTGTTATAAGACCCAGGTCCTATCACACAATGCAACGCAAGCCGGGGGATAGGGTTTTCCCTTATAACAGCCAAAGAATGCTTGATACGTTTTAAACAAATCATTTGATACCATAGTAAGTGCATAGTGTAAAAACAACTTCAAATCATAAGTATCAATCATAGGCGGCATGGGTACCATATATCATGTCGCCATATATATATACAATCAAAACCGCACGATGTCGTATTTGGAAATTGGATTTCCGTCTATGAACCGAGGCAAAAGATAGTCCTCAACCGATTCGAGACAATCTAGCCTACCATGTCTCAGGATCAGAGCTCGAGTGACCCTAGGAGCGACAGGGCCGGTCCACCGATGTGGATTAAAATGCCTGAACACTACGTCTCCCCGCCCTTTGGGGCGCAAATGAGCCATCAAATGACTCCATCGGTTCGAGAACGACCGATCAATCCGAGGCGCCTCGCAACAGCAACAACCACATAAGTCAAACTCGTCAGGGCGTGTAAAACCACTGACGCCACTTTTTAGCTAGAAAGAAACGCAAGTCCTCCCTGAGGTCCGTCTCCCGTTTTTGGTTCATACCGGGTGTGAAACACGCGAGGTAAACGTTACACAAAGCTACGCCACAAAGGCCATGCTTTGATCATCACCACAAGACTTTGCTTTTCAACAGAAGCCTCGGTCAATTGCCACTTAGGCATGCCACACAGGCAATTCACTCCATGCGTTTGATATCCATCAATATATAACCCCTGAGCTCGTACGTCTCAGAGAAGGGCGTTAAGAAAGAGAATAAATCCTCCGCCGCCAAACAGATATATATTTAATAGAGATCAACCACGCGGACTAAAATCCAATGTCAGACACACAGTCCATTTACAAGTCCGTTCGGGGTCTGAACGAAACCGGAGGCACCTAGTACCCCGCATATCCATCGATCTCCAAGTACGTCTGGACGATCACTAACTGTTTCCATCTTCTTGGGTGTACAGCCCAATCAAGATCATCAGTTATCACCCAAACGACGTGAAGACTTCCGGTCTTCGACCATCGTCTTCATCTTCGACTTATCGTCGTATCAGTTATTCAGAATGGGATAAACCCGGTCTTTCTGAATAACTCGCGTATATTTAAATAAGTGTTACATAAACACAACATACGCCTCATTCCAATTCATCAGTCACTAACCGTAAATTAATCAAGAGAATAACTTCCCAAATATTAACCCCGAAGGCCGAAACCAACATCAGATCAATATCCAGAAAACCATTCTGCTTGGCCAACCGACAGTTAGTTTCTAAATTTCACATTCCTAGGGAAATGTTCCCATTAATTTTATCCAAGATAAATTCTTTGAATTTATTCTTCTTTTGAATTTCGATTCAACTAGTCGAGATTAACGAACCTTACCGAAGTAATCATTGGTTTTAATTTCCCAATCCCAACCTATTTATCCCATGAAGTAAAACTGGTAATACTTCATATCTAACACCACAGTGTTATCGGTAAATTCAATTACCATTTCACGTTCAAATCTAATTAAAGATTTAACTATCGCCTGGAGCAAAACTGGTGATACTCCATTTCGATCATTTCAATCTAATTAAAGATTCATTAAAACTCCACTTAGTTTTAATCTGTGACTGGGTTAAAGAATCAGTGTCATTTAAAACACGGTTCACGATAAACCCAAAATCACATCACATTTCAATCAGTCCCTAATTGTAAATTAGCAAGTGAGCAATTCCCTAAGTATGAATCCCGAAGGCCGAAACCAACATCAGATCAATACCTCGGAAACTATTCAACCTAACTAATCTCCAGTTAGTTTCTGATTTTCTTAACTCCTTTAGGTCTAAGAACTGTATTATTGAAGATACCGTTCACGACAACCCACAATCGCATTTCATTAATGATCGGGTTAAAGAACGAGTGTTATTTAAAACACTGTTCACGATAAACCCAAAAATCAATATCAATTCAATTTCCAATTAAATATTATTTAATTGGTACACTTCATTAAATCTAAATAAAAAGATTTAATCATTTCTCAACTGGGTTCAAGAACAGTGTTAGTGAAGACACCATTCACGACAAACCCAAATCACATTTGATATTCAATATAAGGCTCTGAATAGAAAATATATCGGCTTATATTCAACATCAAATTCAACGATTAACAAATGTCGTATTGGAAATAACGATACAAATATATCTTTCAAATTTCCATAACAACACCTGTATAATCACGAATTCCAACATCGAAATATTCCGAAGACAATTTCGATTCAAATCCATTCCAATGCAATCATTGGATATTCTGGTTATTTTTAAAACCCTTTTCTAATTCAATTTATTTATTTAGAAATAAATAGAATTTTAATTCTAGTTCAAAACAAGTTCATTTCGATAAAAATCTATTTTTATCTTTTCAAATAGGGAGTTTTTCATCCCAATTCTTTCTAAATCATTTCTTATGATTTTACACAAATTATTACTATTTTTAATAATTTTATCAAGGCCCGTACAGTCGATTTCCATTAATGGCCATCGAACTGCACTTACAGCGACCTTTTTCGAATTTGATTTGGACATAATTCCAAATCCAACCGTTAGATTTCAAATTTCTAATATTCGTTAGAAAGCTCTTTTCGATACGAACCCAATGGTTCCGGTTTTAGGAGAATCCGACGGTCGGATCTCCCGTAATGTCCGTTTGAAATAAATGGTCGAAATTCGCGAACTACCGCGGCGCGGCGCGTTCTATTCAGGCCATTATATTATATATATAATATATATAATATACACTTCGTCGATTTCTATTTAAAACGAATTATATAAATAGTTTTAAATTCGTTTCAAATTCTATTTCAACTTCTATTTCAATTCAAAGCCAAAATTGAATTCTTCTTTATAAGTTCGTTTTAAAATTCATTTCTATTCAATTCGAATTTCAATTCAATTTGAATTCATTTCAATTCGCTTTCAATTCCATTTGAATTCGTTTTCAATTCAATTCATTTCGAAATCGTTTTCAATTCAATTCATTTCGAAATCGTTTTCAATTCAATTCATTTCGAAATCGTTTAAAATCGATATAAATATCGTTCACGTCAAAATGGCGTCAATCTAATCAACACGGCTTCATAAATTTCTATTTTCAAATATTCTATTTTCAAATATTCTATTTCAAACATTTCTTTTTCAAAATAGTTGTTATTATCAAAATATTCTCTATTTTTCAAATTAGAATGAGGCCCAATCAATTACCATATAAAGTTAATTATATGGATTTTCATGCATTACACACATATAATAGCATTGAAAAATAATCAACCATCAACCAAAGTGCACTACACTGTATAAGCATCAAATATAGATATCTAACGCTTATAACAGCCTGTCAATTAATCGATCGACATATTTAATCAATCAGGATGAGTGAACTTCAAATTTCATCCTAACACCCGTGTGGGGTTTCAAACAATCAAACACAGGTTTTATTTGTGCTGTTGGGCGATGTGTAAAATTTATCGTCCCAATCAATGTCATTCAAATAGTTGTACATAAACAAACCGTCTGGTTTGTAAATGAATATTTATTTATTCACATTCACGTTAAAAATTATATTTTAACGATAAAACATTTTATTTCAACCTATGAATTTCTATTCAATTCATTTATTCAATAAAATGATATTTTTATTTTTCTAACATATTTTAGAAAATTTCGGCGGCATAACGGCACGATACTAGAAACGGGACGAGGCCTAGCCTTATCCCCGGTCTAGTGAAGGCCCACGCCATTCACTCATCAATCAAATCAATTTCATTTTGCAAACCACAAAATTTGGAGTAAGGGTCTAACCTAGCCTTACTCCTACGCCTTATAATGGCGCACGTCTAATCCTAACCAATTTATCGATTCGATTTTTCACACCACAAACCACATTCAAGCCAATATCGCAAACAATCACCAAACAGTCAAACAAACAAGTCCATGGTCTGTGGACGATTGTGTCGGGTGCTACTAAGCACCGTCTGCATCCTAGTATATATATATAACTAGAAAAGAAATAGAAAGGTGAGAAATTCTCACATATAGCTATCCTAGCTCCACGGCTCTTCCTTTGCAGAAGTCTTCGTCGTTTCGCCTTTTTGTCACCTTCGTTGCCCAAGGCCACTATATATATAAAATCGAATTTTTACTTCGCTATTCAATATATAAAAATCGAATTTTTATTTCAAAGTTCCATATATAAAAATCCTATTTTTCTATCGAAGTTCAATATATAAAAATTCTATTTTTCTATCGAAGTTCAATATATAAAAATTCTATTTTTCTATCGAAGTTCAATATATAAAAATTCTATTTTTCTATCGACTTTCAATATATAAAAATTCTATTTTTCTATCGAAGTTCAATATATAAAAATTCTATTTTTCTATCGACTTTCAATATATAAAAATTCTATTTTTCTATCGAAGTTCAATATATAAAAATTCTATTTTTCTATCGAAGTTCAATATATAAAAATTCTATTTTTCTATCGAAGTTCAATATATAAAAATTCTATTTTTCTATCGACTTTCAATATATAAAAATTCTATTTTTCTATCGACTTTCAATATATAAAAATTCTATTTTTCTATCGAAGTTCAATATATAAAAATTCTATTTTTCTATCGACTTTCTAATCTCCTTTTAGTTTATAAATCATTTTAAAAATCAGTTTTTATTTAACTTAAAAATCAGTTTTTACTAAACTAAAAAAAAATCAGTTTTTACTTTATATAATTTTCAGTTTTCTAAACCTATAAAAAAACAGTTTTTAAAATCATTTAAAATCAATTTCAAATTCTTTTAAACAAAATCAGTTTTAAACCTAATTAAAAATAAATCAGTTTTTAGTTTAATATAAAATCAGTTTTTATTTTAATATAAAATATAAACAAAAATAAATAAACTGAAATAAATAAACACTTACAGTCGAATACAAAAGGGGGGGGGTCTGCATCGGAGAATGGGGGAAATGAGGGGGACAGCGGCTACTGGAGGGAGTCGAGGGTGGAGGCTGCGCATCTAGGGAGGGCGGCGGACCATCAAAGGCGGCGGCGCTGTCAGAGGCGTCGGGTGGGGCTGGGGAGGAAGGGGTTTGGTCGGAGTTTTGCAGGTCGGAGGGGGGGGGGGGGGTACGCCGGAGACCGGCGCCTGCTAGTGGCGAAGGCGGCGGACAAGATCGAAGGGGGGGGGCTCCGTCGCTGTTCGGTTTCCTCTTTTTTTTTTTTTTATTCTGTATGAAATCGGGTTTGGGGAGAAAAAAAAGGGGGGGCCAGAGTTAAAAGGAGGGAGCTATTATTATTATTATTATTATTATTTTATTTAATTATTTTATTTTCGAAGAAGTTGACTTTTCACCCATGACCTCTAAACGAGGCCCACCGCCTGTCGTCCATAGCGTTTTACCCCCTTTCCGAACACAATGGGTTATGCCACACAAGCTGATTCGGCTGTTACAATCAGTTTCCGTTAAATTTACATTTAAATCACTATATTGAATTTTAAACGTACATTTCAAATTACCGGGGTCACATACTAACACTAAAAATTCCAGAAAAATATTTTCTAGCTTCGTATTGACGATACGGTCCTAACAAAACTAGTTTCGTCGAATTCTGAGACCGTTAGAAAAATGGCCAATTTCCAGTCGATTAAAATCAACTGAAATGGTCAAAACGCGTTTTCCTTTGCCTCGCTCACATATTGATTCGAAAAATTATGAAATTTGGAATCTAGCAATAACTTAACATCACGGACCCAACAAAACTAGTTTCGTCGAAATCCGAGGTCATTTGCAAAATGTCCATTTTTAAGGGCCTGAATTCCATAGCGACTATTCAGATTTTTAAACTGGACATATCTTATGATTCCCGCTATGAAATTTCGATTATTCGGATTCGTTGGAAAGATATCATCAATTAGATCCCAACATTTTTGGTTTCACTAAAATCCGGATTGTTTTGCACCCGGTACATTCATTTGAAGTTTGAAATCGAATTATCGAACTACCGCGCCATTTTCAATTCTATTTATAATTATATATAAATATTTATATTCTAACGACGACGCGTATAATATATACGTTCTAATATATTCAAAATAAATTTCCCGTCGATATTATTTAAAATAATCCATTTTAAATATTCAAAATTCGCTAAAATTGCCAAAATAAAAATTTTAAACTGGCCCAGATTTTCCGGGTTATTACATCAGAGCTCTAGGTTGCGTAGTTAACCTAGGGAAGTTATCAGGGAGAGATAATATACGTATACGAGAGAGCGTATTTGTGATTATTTTGGTTTTCAAAAGCTATATATATATATTATTAGTAGTATAAGGATGAAGTCGTACTGCACTAACACCACTATGGAGTCGTTAATCATTTCCTTTTTCAGATTGACGATGAGCCGATATGTTAGAGGTACCGGTAGGGGAGCCAATAATGGGAATGCTGCTGACATGAGGACGATGTTTACTGACCTCATGAGAGAGATGCTTAGAGATGTACATAGGGCAGCTCCTAATGGTGGAAATGGTGGTGGTCCAATAGTGCAGGCGCCAAGAGTCGACTTCGCCAAGTTGAATAAGGATTATACTAGCCTTGGTGGAAAGCCGTTCCACGGAACGGAGTCGGCCACGGATGTTCAAGATTGGTTGGATAGTTGCGAACGTATCTTCGAGGATTTGGGTATCGAAGATGCGATGAAGAGAAAGCTAGCGTCCCGTCAGCTGCAAGGGCGGGCAATGAATTGGTGGAATGCTATAAAGGCAGCTACTCCCGAAGATCAGATTACTTGGGAGCAGTTTAAAGCTCGCTTCAGTGAGAAGTTCATTATAGCTGCTCAGAAGTCAATGCTGTTTAAGAAATTCTTGGAGCTCAAGCAGAATGGCAGAGCTGTCTCGGAATATATTGCTGAATTTGACACTTTGTCAAAATATGGGTTATCTCTTATTGATACTGCCGAGAAAAAGAATGAGAAATTCATAACTGGTTTGGATCAGTACTTGGGGGAAAAACTTATTAACCACATCGATGAGACGTTTGAATCGATTGTGGGGAAAGCATTAAGATCAGAAAGTCTCTACCCTAAGTCGAAGACTGAGGTTGCATCTGCAGAAGAGCCAAAACCACAAGCAAGTGGTGGAGGCAAGGGTGGTTCCCAGAATAAGAGAAAGCAGAACCAAGCTAAGGATGGCCAGAAGAAAAAGAATAAGCAAGATGTTGAGTGCTTCAGCTGTGGTAAGAAGGGCCATTATGCTAGTAATTGTCGGGCCAAGCCAGCGGATAGGAAGTGCTTCAACTGTGGCCAAATGGGACATCACAAGGACAAGTGTCCACAGCCCCCTAAGGAAAAGCAAATGGTGAAAGCCTACGCTCTTAATGCTATTCCTTCTTCGTCGAATGCCCCAACAGCGGCGGAGAAGGGAAAGAATGTCGTCATTCAAGGTATGCTTTCGGTTTATGATGTTCCTGTTAGAGTTTTGTTTGATACCGGAGCTTCCAGTTCTTTCATATCTAGTAACCTGGTAGATAGGTTGGGATTGGAGCCCGAGATTGTCGATAGACCTTTAGTAGTGACGAACCCGGTTGGTGGTTCGACTAGCCTTAGCATGATTTGTCGTAATGTGGTCTTATCGAGTCATGGATGCATGTTTGTTTGTGATTGCTTTGTTTTGGGCTTTACTGGGTTTGGCATTATTTTGGGAGTAGATTGGCTCCAAAGATACGGGGTGGTGGTAGACTGTGAGGGCTTTTTAGTGACAGCTAGAGCGGATGATGGGCGGAGGATAGTGTTTGGTGGTCTACCCAGTAAGGGGGTATTGGCTAGTTTTCTAAACTCCCTCGACATTCCGCATAGTGAGTTGTCAGGTTTGCCCGTGGTTGGCCAGTATCCGGATGTTTTCGAAGAAGTGACCGGACTTCCACCACACCGAGAGATTGAGTTTCGTATTGATTTGGTAAAGGATGCCAGGCCTATAGTGATGCCACTTCGTCGTATGGCACCAAGAGAGCAGCGAGAGCTCGAGGTGCAAGTCAGCGATCTTTTGAAGAAGGGATTTATCAGAAGGAGTGTTTCTGAATGGGGAGCACCAGTTGTGTTTGCTACCAAGGCGGATGGTTCCCTTCGTTTGTGTGTAGACTACCGCGAGTTGAATAAAGTGACGAGGAAGAACAAGTATCCTCTACCGCGGATAGATGATTTGTTCGATCAGTTGAGTGGCGCGAGAGTATTTTCTCAGTTGGATCTCACGACAGGTTTTCATCAGCTTAGAGTGGAAGCTGAGAGTATAGCTAGAACGACATTTCGGACGCCGTCTGGATTTTATGAGTGGTTGGTCATGCCATTCGGGCTGACCAATGTCCCAGCATATTTTGTGGATCTTATGAATAGGGTATTCAGAGATCAGTTGAATAAGTTTGTCCTTGTGTTCGTTGATGATATTTTGGTCTATTCGAGGACAGAGGAAGAACACAAGGAACATTTAAGAGTAGTGATGGAGGTGTTGAGAAAACACCAATTGAAAGCAAAGTTTTCTTAAGTGTCACTTCTGGAAGAGGGAAGTGAGGTTCTTGGGCCATGTTGTATCAGAGAATGGTATTGCCGTGGATCCGGCAAAGGTGGCTACGGTACAGGATTGGCCTACGCCCAAGAATGCAACAGATGTAAGAAGTTTCTTGGGGTTAGCGGGATATTATCGTAAATTTATCCAAGGTTTCTCCAAGATAGCAGCACCATTGACCCAGTTGACCAAGAAGAATCAAGCTTTTGTCTGGGATGAAAGGTGCGAGAATGCATTCAAAAGTCTAAAGGACAAGTTGACAAGCGCACCAGTGTTAGTCATTCCTAAGGGGGATGAAGAGATGACGGTATACACGGATGCCTGTGGTACCGGACTGGGTGCTGTATTGATGCAAGGCGGTAGGGTTGTAGCTTACGCAAGTCGGCAATTGAAACCGCACGAGAGAAGATACCCTACTCATGATTTAGAATTGGCAGCAATCGTGTTCACGTTAAAGATGTGGAGACACTATCTCTTGGGAGAAAGATTTGAGCTGTTTACAGATCATAAGTCGTTAAAGTATCTCTTCTCTCAGAAAGATCTGAATCTCCGTCAGCAGAGATGGTTAGAGTTCTTAGCTTCCTATGATTTTGACATCGCATATACACCAGGAAAGGGCAATGCGGTGGCTGATGCATTGAGTAGAAGACATGCCAGCTTAGGGGCTATGTTCCTTGAATGGAAGCAACTGGAGTTTATCACGGGGTTTGATTTCAGACCAAAGTGCGAATTGAATCCAGAAATGTTAGCAAGTTTGACGATCAGACCCACTTTGATTGAGCGGATCGGCTCTAGTCAGAGGGACGATCCTAATGTATTGGAAATCATCTCCAAATTAGAGATGGATATCGATGAGGAGATGAAAAAGTATGGGCTTAATCGAGATGGATGGCTTAGAAAGAATGGAAAGCTTGTTGTACCCAATGTCAATGGATTGAGAGATGAAGTGCTTAAAGAATGTCATCACTCAAAGTTGACTATACATCCCGGTGGTAATAAAATGTATAGAGACATGAAACAGACTTACTACTGGGAAGGAATGAAAAGAGACGTTGGGAAGTTTATATCCAAATGCATGAATTGCCAGCTAGTTAAAGTCGAGCAAAAGAAGCCTAGTGGTTTGTTACAGCCATTAGAAATTCCCGAATGGAAATGGGAGCAAGTCTTGATGGATTTCATCGATGGTTTACCAAGGACTAGATCGGGACATGACAGCATTTGGGTGATTGTGGACCGATTGACCAAAAGTGCAAGATTTATACCAGTCAGATCGACCAGAACGACAGCTAAGTTAGCAGAATTGTATATGAAGTGGGTAGTGAGATTCCATGGAGTACCTAAAAGCATTGTGAGTGACCGAGACCCGTTGTTCACTAGTGGGTTTTGGAAGAGCTTACAAGAGGCTCTAGGGTCAGAGTTACATCTCAGTACCGCATATCATCCTCAGACCGACGGTCAGACGGAGAGGGTGAACCGTATTTTGGAAGATCTCTTGAGAGCATGTATATTGGATTTTGGTGGATCGTGGGATGACCATTTGCATCTAGTAGAGTTTACATATAATAATAGTTACCAATCCAGTATCGGTATGGCTCCATTTGAAGCTTTGTATGGAAGACCGTGCAACTCACCATCATGTTGGATAGAGACAGGCGAGAAGTTTATGCTTGGACCAGATGTGGCGAGGGAAACTTCAGATAAGATTAAGATCATTCAGCAACGAATGAAGGCTGCCCAAGATAGGCAGAAGAGCTATGCTGATAAGAGGAGAAGAGACTTAAAATTCTTCGTTGGCGACTTGGTGTTTGTCAAGATTTCTCCGTTGAAAAGCGTAATACGATTTGGCAGGAGAGGCAAGTTGGCACCAAGATTTGTTGGCCCATTCCCTGTTCTTGAGCTAGTCAGGAATTTGGCATATAGAATTGACTTACCAGAAAAGATGGAGGGAGTTCACAACGTATTTCATGTTTCCCAACTAAGGAAATTCGTTCGCGACTCAGATATGACTATTTCACCTGATCAGTTGGAGGACTTCGAAGTAGAACCCGAGGCAGTTGGGAACCGCAAGCCGGCCCGTATTGTCGAGCACGACATGAAGCAACTTCGAAGGAAGGCGGTGAAGCTAGTCAAGGTATAGTGGAGCGAGGACGAGAGTGATTGTACTTGGGAGACAGAGGAGGACATTAGGAAGACACACCCAGAACTCTTTGCCTGGTAAGATTTTGACTTCGATTTAGTTTTCCGCATGCTAGGATAGGCTTGTTTGCTTGTTTTGCATGTTTGATTGTTGTACGTGGTTGTTAGGCATGCGGGATCCTTTGTATGTTTTGGGTTAAGGAATTTCGGGGACGAAATTTCTTAAGGGGGGAAGAGTGTAACGACACGCATTCTACGCATCATAGGATCGTAGAATATTTATTTCTGTCACATACGAAGTCGTATGGTCATGTAACTTCGGGAGACGACTATTGTGGTCGTTTCCTATGTTCATGATTTTTCCCGATTTTTAAATGACCATTTTACCCCTAGTTGGCACTGTTTTGGCCATAACTTTTGACTGGAAAGGAATTTTGACCTGAAACCACTCCTATTGGCTCCGGATGATGGTTTCTCTTTCCGTAGAGTGGTCACATTAGCCAAACGGACTCACCGTTTGGGAGATATGGCTGAAACAAGTTTCAGATGGCGAAGAACAGCTTAATTGGGCTTAACCGGGTGATTAGCAGTTAGGCCCAGAAGGGAATTTCGGGTTTAGAGGTATAGGAGGACTGATTAGGGTTAGGTTATCACTTTCATTTCAGTTTTGAGCCGCCACAAACCTTCTTGAGACCTTAGTAATGGCTTCCATCCTCTAAAACCACCCTAAAACACATTTTTAGTGAAGATTAAGCCTAAACTACATCAAAACAAGGCCAAATAGCAACAAAGCAAGGTTGGAGCTGCTGCTATACATAGGAATTCGACCCAAACAGAGAGTATTTTAGATTTGGTGTTTCATTTGTGGCCAAGGTGAGTGATTTGCATAGTTTTTGCACTAATTACGGTGATTAAGGGTAATTAGTGAAGATTAGCGAATTTATACGTAAATAAATTCTGGAAAAAATCTTCAAATTCTAAAATAATGTTTTAAGGCTATGTTAGAAATTTGGGTTAATTTCGATGTGTTTTGCTAATCGTATGCTTAAACATGATTAAGAGGGATTATAGGAAAATGTGAGGTTTTAGCCACTTTTGATCCATTTTGGTTCATTTGAATTGTTGTTAGGTGTTTGTGGTTGTTCTTACATGTTGTTATGACTATTTGACATGAATTGTGATTGATTAGAATAGTTAGATTTGTCAAAAACGTCGTCGAATGGCGTAAACAAGTTGCTGGAAAAGTCGCAGAAAGTTGTGCAGGGCTTCGGATCGGATCGGATGGGGGCTCGGATCGGATATGTGAACTGGGCAAGAAACCCGACCCGAACCGGAGTTTGGCACATAGGAGGCTTGGCAAGAAGGAAGGCCGTTTGCTTAGAGTTGGAGTGGATAAGGGGATCGGATCGGAAGGATAATTGGAGGCCAGATCGGATCGACTTGGAGACGCAGGGCTCGGATCGGAAGTAAACATTTGGGAGAACTAGCAAGAGGGAAGGCCACGCGGATCAGATGGAAAGGGGGGATCGGATCGGAATACGTGAAGAAATAAGGGAGCGGATCGGAGCACTGGAAGGAAGGACACCCGACCCGACCCGGAGGAGGACACCGACCCGACCTGAAGTGGAATACCCGACCCGAACCGAATGGAAAGATGACAAGAAAGGAGGACCGAACCGAACCGACGAGGGTAATGACCACCGAACCGAACCGTATTCTAGGGCTGCTACTGCACGACAACTCTTTTGAAGACCCACTCCAATTCGATCAAAACCCGAGATGCAAAGGAAGTCCAAATGAGGAGCTTTGACTCAGGATCCAGCTGGGAACTAATGAGTGGGCTTCATGATTGGGCTTTGCTGCGGGACGCGTGCCAAGGAGTTATCGACGTCTATAGCTTTGAACCACTATGGTAGGAGGTACGAAGGCGGATTCAGGGCCATTATGGCATCGGTAGAACCAAGGGCTACAACCAATGAAGTGGGTCATTGAAATGTTTGGTCATGACTCCATATGTTTAGCTTGGTCATAGCAGGGTTTCTACAAGTCGGGATTCGTCGTTGCCTCAGTTTGTCTAGTGTTTCAAAGTGGTAGATATCGTATGCTTTACGCACTGAGTGAGAGATGTGAGGATGGTTGCTATGGTTAATTTGGTTGCTATCATTATGACATGCACACCCCACCCCCATATTCTTACTCTATTTATTATGGCACCTTAGGGTACTGTACGGTATGTGGTACTAACTCTTTGGTTGCAGGTCCAGGTATGGTTTAGTATACCTGTTATTACTCTGTTTAGATGCTTATCGCTCATACCAGGCTTTATGTCTGACCCAGAGTTTTATGTCTCCTCTTATTACTCTGGGTGCTCACACGAGCAGACTAGAGACAGGTTAGCTGGTGATGCACGGGTAGATGATCCGGAGACGAGCAGGAGGCTTCCACGTAATATATATAGTATTCTCCCTGTATTGTTGAAGGTCACTGCTTGGGCATTGGTGGTGCATCTTCTACTTTAGTTTTCTTTTGTTAGAGACAGTAAATTTGGAAAGTTGTAATAGGCTGTATTTGGATTTCCGCTGCTCTGATGTTGACATTGATTATTAGTTATCGGCTTATGCACTGTCTCGCCTGTTTTATATCAAGTATGTTATCATTATATTTTATCCCATGCGCTGTGAGACATTCTACAGGTTCCTTGATTAGTTCATTCTCTTCTTTCCTTTCTCCTGACGACCGGCCCGTGCTAGTTGGGCATGTATACAGCGCACTTTCGGAGGAAATGCAGGCTGGTGCGGGGCAGGCTGTCACAGGTGTTAATGCAAAAAATGGCACTAGCACCCCAAAAATGCAATCAACACTTTAAAATGTAATCAAGCACAAAGTTAAGAATGAATAAGGCAAGGAAAAGTAAAGTGCAAGCAATTTTAGAGTGATTTGGTCTTATTTTTGACCTATGTCCACTATAGGAACACATTTCATTACGATCATGAAGATTACAAAATATGTGCTTCTCTAAACTTTATACATTTCTCTCTAATCAATTTGATCTCTCAAATTTGAAAGGAAAATCCTCTTAGATCTCTGGAGCTATAGAGATTAATGAGACGAATCTTCACAATTTTGCATTTGAATGGTCCTTGTTGATTTCATGTTGGAGTAGATTGTGAATCGGAGCTTGAATGATCTCTAATGGAGGTTGGAATGGCTTTGAATAGTTGAAAAGGAAAATGAGTAGCACTTCATCGGGCTGGAAATCGATCCACATTATTGTGGAGGTCATGGTCTATTTATAGGTGGAGGTCGAATGAAGTGGAAGACTGAAATATGGTGTGCGGATTTGGGTCGGTCCTTAAGTTATTTACGAAAATGCCACTGACCGACCCACACAGTTGTCACCAGCTGTCATTCGCGACTGACCGACCAGAGACTCTTGACTGACCGAACCAACAATGTCGATCGACCCTAGCCATATTCCTGACCGACCGAATCAACGATGCTAGCCGAACAAAGTAGCTTTATTCCTGACCGACCGAACCAAGGATGCTAACCGACCCATATAGCTTTGACCGACCAGCATTGCTTTAAGGACAATCGATCAACATGGCTTTGAGACCGACCGACCAGATAATATGAACTGGAACGACCCTATCGATGCTGACCAACCCTAATGCAACAAAGACGACCGACCCGTGACATCTTACACGACCAACCAACCCATATGCAATAAAGATGACCAACCCATCAATGTGCATGTATAGTCGATAACATTTGCCCCTCGGAGTTTATAATTTTTTGTAAAAAAATTATAAGCTCTAAAATAAATATTTTAAATACATTATACTTTGATGGTCCATTCACGTTGCATCGTATATTTCAATTGTGGGTCGATTGTGAATTAATTTATATGGATCGGGCATGCCATGCTTCATGGGTCGGTACTCTATCTTTATGGACCGGTCGGCTTGCTCGTGATGGGTCGAGTGGGCCCAACACACATAGCTATTATATATTCTTTTTAGCCCGTTGCTCTTCTTCACTTTTACCTCTTTAGCTCGAAATCTCTTTAATAGTGGTTGTCTTTTCCCCTTGAAGGAATTCTCCCTCCAATCCGCTTCGCTCCAATCAACGTTCTCCAATTCCGATCCACCTCATTCTGTCGAACATTTGAAACCCTGCGTCGATTAGTGAAGTCGATTCCCATCACAAAATCCAGCAATCCAAGTCAACCCCAGGTATCATTCTTAATTCTGAAATGCCATGCTCATGTATAAGCGCCAAATTTGATTCATATTTTCGGCATAACTGAATTTGCGATGAACTAAATCGCCTTTGGGTCTTTATGGTTTCGGGTTATAAAATTTTGGCATTGAAATGACTTGGATTGGGATTGGACTTGATTGAAATAGGATTAAGGTTGTATATGCGGGATTTGAAATGTATTGATCCTCTTTAAACTTGATTTCAGTTTTATGCCCATATGATGCTTGTAGAAATGCTTGAGACATTCAACTTTGTAGAAGGCTCATGTTCCTACGCTCAATTCTACTGTTATGATCAGTCTCATCTTTTGTTTGTTGAAAACATTATGCTCAAGCTGAATCTAGTGATAATGTAGTGACACACAGATTTATTTTTACCGAGAATTGAATATGATACCAGGAATTCCACATACAAGCTGCATTTTTCACTTTGACTTATGTTAAACTTCATCAATTTAATCCTGTGAATTCCTTCTAGTTGCCTCAACTTGATAATGTTGTCACGAGGAACGGATCCATTTTTACTAAATGTATTTTGATCATGTGTGTCAATCCGATAGTGTTGCCACAATGCTTGAATATATTTGTATTGAATGTTACTTAATCACAATTGTTGTGTTACAACTGGTTGCACCCGTTCTTTGAAGCACAATCACAACACGCAGGAATGGGAGAGTAAACAATATCGATTGATTGGTTGTAACCGATCACCATGGCATGACCTGTCTGCACTAACTCAATGAGACCGATCTGCGCAGACCCAATATGGTCGGTTTGTACCAACCCAATGTGGTCTGTCCGTATCAATCCAAATGTGGTTGGTCTGTACCGACCTAAAGGTGGTCGGTCTATACTGACCCGACGTGGTTGGTTTGGGTCAACCACTATGGGTTGGTTTGTGCCGATCCAATATGGTTGGTTACTTCTGGTTCATTGTGTTCTGTGTTATTCGACAATCCCTTTAGTTAACCTTCCCTGCGAGTGCCACGATTCTGTACCATAACCTGTTCTCCAAGAAAAACACTTGTTTTGGGCCAATATACTTTACTATCGATTGCCCGTATTGACAATAAGTTAAATAATTATTCAGAGGGTTTATATACTATAGTATATGGCTTATACTTGAGTGATTCGTTTGTGCTAGAGTGCCTTATCAATCATTTTTTATTTAATTGCACATCTCTTCACATAACTTGAACATTGGAGTATAAGTTCATAGTAAATCTTGTAATTGATTAATCTATTCATACTGATTATAGATCCCAAATCTTCTTCCATATAGCTGTATATAACATTTCTTACTTTAGAAAACACGCAGCTATAGCTTGTTTTAGGGATGATTATTTGTGTAGAAATGGAAACTCGACACTGATCACGGCAACAACCTGAGGAAGCATCTAAGTCCAATCAAGCTGAGACTTCTGCTCAAGTTTCAGATGTTGCCACGGCCAATGCCCCCAGGTCAGACATTAATCCATCCCTGTGGCTCAACCTCTTAAAGAAGTACCTGGTGAAAGAAAACCAACCAAACTTTCTAAGCGTTCATATAAGAGCTTATGTGCTCAGTTTAGGATTCTAGATACTGATGCCAAACTCCCAGAAAAGAATGAATTTGCAGATTCCCCACCTCCAGGGTATGTTGCAATTAGTCGACACATGTTAGCGATGGGAGTTATCCTTCCTTTCAATCCATTCCTAGAAATGGTCCTTAAGCGCTTAGCTATCGCCCCTATGTAACTACACCCAAATGGCTATGCCGTTTTAGCCGGCTTTATGTGCTTTTCATGAGAATTAAGAAAACACGCCCATACCTTTCAAGAAATCCGTTCCATATATGTTTTTAAAAGTAGGCAAGATAAGCCATCAATTATTTTCTCCTAAGATTATATCTGATTTGCGGGAAGCGTTAAGGGATTTGTAGATCATTACTGCTACATAGGGTGTACCGACAACTTTAATGGCAGGTGGATTGAAGGAGGTGACAATCCATTACCCGATACTCTTGCATTTCTTCTTACACTTAAGAATTGAGTTTTAAATCCCTTCTTTGTTTTACATAAATTCCACCTTCTGATCAAGAAGCTATTGTTGATCTGGAGTTGTTTGATTCTTTGAAAGTCGTTGATGTAGGGGAGAGAAGTAGAAAAATGTTAATTATGGTAGGATTTCTTCACCAATATCACTTTCTCCATCCTTTGCGGACTCTTGTACTAGACTAACCTTTAAAAAGGAAATTGCTAGCAAATCCCCGGCTAAGAAAACCTCTCTAAAGAAGTGCTCTGACCCTGTAGGCAGTAGTAAGACACCTCCTAAGTCTAAGCAGGTTTCTATTGAAGAGGAGGAGTCTCAGAAGCGCGAGCGTAAGAGTAAACGGATTGAAAAGGAAGGTACTACCCCAGATCCAACGAAGGAAAATGAGCGGGTTGAGGGGGATAAAACTACTTTTGAAACCACTTCGGGCCCGATGTAGGGGATCAAGCAATCTAGAGATGCTGAAACAATTTCTAAGGGTAATATAGATGTTGTTAAGGTTGACGAGAACCCCTCTATTCAAGTTACTCAATAAGAGAGCTCCTCAGTCACTTATAAGAATTTTAGTGATATTAGCTCAGCTAGAGATCTCATTCTGGGTGACATCGTTATCCAACCACTTAAATACCAGGCCACAAATACAGGAACTAATATACCCGAAGTTCCCATCTCTTTACCAGGAAAAATGCTTGCGGGTCTAGGGATTGCTTAGAACCGATTATAAAA
This sequence comes from Allium sativum, assembly GCA_030737875.1. NCBI lineage: Eukaryota > Viridiplantae > Streptophyta > Magnoliopsida > Asparagales > Amaryllidaceae > Allium > Allium sativum. The sequence continues at coordinate 1,033,356,013 of CM060916.1, read as the reverse complement.
ATTGGTTCGTTATCAGATATGCATTAGCAAATGTTTTACTTATGCTATGAGCTTGCAATTCCTTGCATTAGTTTTTTAAACTTGCCCCAGTACATTTTAATGCGAGTACTGAACTTCTGCTTTTCCTCTCTTCTAGGTCTAGAAATGAGTCTCCCATTTATGATGGATTTCAATAAAAATTCAAGCCAGTATAATACAAAGTGCCTTCTGAAACATTCAAAGCATTCTCAGCGATTTTAGCATTTTCGAAACCTGCAACTTTCTCGTCACCTCAGCAAACTCCTGGGCACCCCGAAACTGACGAGAATAAGAGAAGGAGGCATCACCAAGAGCAAGAAGAATAAGAGGGGGCGAACTGACATGCTTGGCTCGGTGACGAGTATGATGATCATCACGATGATGAGAGTCGCCGAAGGAAGTGAGACAAGGATGGTCAGGGCAAGGGTGATTCTCAAAAGCGTCATAAGTTAGACAAACTTCCAATGCTAGGTATTGAAACTAATTCGATCAAGTGTCCCTGGCCTCTCGATCTATCACTCCAACTCCGACTGACCTTCAAGTGATTATAAACTGGCCTCATTATATTCCTGGACCAGCTGACTTCGGTCTCACTAAACGGTTTAAGGGTTGGCGTCTGAGGGGGATGTACCACAATTTAGACATATACCCTAATGACAAGCGAGGCATTATCAAAGCAGTCGATACTATGAAAAGTCGCATGCATACACCACTTGATGTTGCTAAGAGTCAGCTAGACACACAACTAGATGCAATTAGAAATCAATCCGAAAAGCAATTGGGCTTATTGTACACTTTTGCTTACGACCTCCATAAGCTTATTGGGGGGAACATTGATCGAATCACTACTTTAGAGAATGACAAGGTCGAGATGATCAAGGCCCTTAGATCTCGGGATAACACTATTGCTTATTTGTCTCAAAGAAATACAGAACTGGCGGGTTTAGAGGCTGAAAATAAGAAGCTCAAAGAAGAGCTTGTCGCCGCAAAACAGAAAGACAACATGCTAACAGCACAAGTTCAAGTGGGTCAATCTGCTCGACAACTTGCTGAGCCTCAATTTGCTATAGAAAAGAATGCTTCCGCTACACATCAGCAAGAAAATACCATTCTTCGGCAAAAGATCGCCTCTCAAAGTATGGCCCTCTCCGTAGTTCAAGCCAACAATAAAACCCTTGAGGAAGATAGACTTAAAGCTGTGACTTCCTTCAAAAAAGCTAAGGTTGATGCTAATGCTTCCTTGTTTAATTTTTACGTCTATAGCGTTATGAGTCGGGGAAGTTTACATTATCTGGGAGATGCCTTTGCAGTTACTTTGGATTTTGTCTGCGAACGGGTACTTAAGTTTGATGAAGGCGTTCACAATGAAGATGATCTTATTAAAGATCTTTTAGATGAAGAGTCCCTCAAAGCCTTAGCAGAGGGGAAGATTTGGTTGAAGAAAGTGTGAGGATTGCTAAGCGACGGGGTTAGACCTTCTGGGGAGCAAGCCCAGGATATGACCAATATTGATGCCCTACCATTCCTACTAACGTTGAGGCCGCTAGCTCGCAAACTCCAATTGAATCTAATACTGCTCTCGAAAGACGCGGTTACCGTGGAACACAATATTAGGGGAGGCACTACTGAAGAGAACAACAGAGATGATGAGGGAGATGATAATGATGTAGACAAATTCAAGGTCGAGTATATAAATATTCAAGCGAAACTTTAAGCCACAGGTAAAACTGAAATTGTCCAAGCTATGTTATACTTAAACTCCTTATGCCCTTCACCTGGGACAACTACATTCTATGCTCATTGTTTATCTATTTTAGGTTTAATCTAACCACAACCTTACCGTGCTGTAGGGAAGACAACGACAACTGAGGCCATTACCACCGACTTGACCTTGATGTCGACTCCTTCAATTCCGGTAATCACTCCTCCTCCGGGTGACCCATCCCTACTTGTTATTACATCTTTGGGATCATAGGATACGCAAATCACCACAATTGCCAACTTGGGTGATGACGCCGACTACATCCCTAGTGACGAGGATTCTAACAATGCCGATGAGACCCCAGAAAAGGAAGCTGAGGACCCAAAGCAGCAAAACCCAAGCTTTCATCAGCTTTGAGACTCAAAGAAAGAAAGTGCACCTTTAGGAGGGAAGGAGGAGTTATCAATTTATCCTCCAAAGAAATCCCCAGCATTATGGTCGTCAAAGATGGAAACCAACCAGCCGGTACACCTCCTTCTTCTACCAAGTTATCTCTTAGGTATGGCGACTCCAAGAATGGGAAGAAGAAGAAGTAGCGCCCATGGCTAGCTTGTTTTACTTTTTGTTATTTCCTTTTATGTATTGCATTTACTTAGACCGATTGTATACACGAGTGTCGGCCATCGCTTATCACTTTATGCAAACTTGAGTCTGAAACTCTTTTACTTGACTTGCATTGTTTTTGTGATGGAACTGTGCTCCACTTTGTCGTACTTAAGCTTTTTTACTTTATCTTTATTGTACTTCTCTATTTGCATTCTGCACCTATTTATTTTCACATTTATATTACAAGTCTTCTATATTATAAGTCCTTTGTTGTTGTAGTGACAAGTGTTGTGATGGTCTTGTGGTAAGTTTTGTGAAAACTGGTTTTTCCAGTTATATTTGTGTTACCCCCATACCATGGATCACCATGGGCTGTTCAGAATCTACACGATCAACTCTATTAAAATCTTTTGATTTTGAATGTGGCATTCAAGACTTCTATTTTGTGGGTTACATCCTTTGGTGTTCACCATTTTGTCGAAGTCTCCGAGTTTTCCTTAGCACATATCAGGAGATTCAACTTTGTCGATCGATGTTATATTTGCAACTACAGAGGCCTTTTGTTTGTTCCCCCGCTTAGGGAGGTTTTGTATTTTAAATGTATTCAATCATTTCACTCACCAACCTTGTGATCCAGGCCTTTCGGAGGTTAGATTGAATGCATGCCCCCAGAGAGGTCTTGGGTTTGAGTTCAACTCAATGCTTTCCTTGTCTGACCCGGTTAATCCGGACTCGGAAAAACTACATTGGTCACCCCCTTTTAGGCTAGAATTTCTATTTTTTGCTGGTCCTTCCAGCTTTGATTTACTGGTCCTTACAGTATTTTAGACCGTTGTCTGTTTATCCTCCCACTATATAAATCCAACATCATCGAAACTAGAGCAGACATCCCCATTCAACGAACTAGAAATTAGCTTTCCTTCAACCCGCTAAGCCAGTTCTAGAAGGAGCTAGTTTGGAAATGGCCTACCGGCCAGGATTTCTGTATGTGCCGGTCTTTCTAGCTTGGGTTTGTCGGTCCTTCCAGCCTAACACTGGTACTTCCAGCTCAGGTTTGTCAGTTCTTCGGACATGGTGCGGGTCCTTCTAGCTCGGGTTTTCCGGTCCTTCCGGCCAATACCGGTACTTCCAGCTCAGGTTTATCTGTCCTTCGGATATGGGGATGGTCCTTCCAGCTTGGGTTTGCCGGTCCTTCTAGCCGATACCAGTACTTCCTGCTTAGGTTTGTCGGTCCTTCCGACATGGTGTTGGTCCTTCCATGTTGGGTTTGCTGGTCCTTCTGGCCTGATACTTGTACTTCCAGCTTGGTGTTGCATTGTTCTATGGGGCAGATGTCAGTTCTTTTATTGGAAATTATCATGATTTATGGAACTGAGAACTTGAACCTTACATTTAAGAATATGCCCCTACGATTGAACTTGCAACCTTTTATTTATTGGCTTGATTGGGTTGCTTTCACCTTTTCATCGTTTTACCAGTTTGACACCAATTCTTCTGTTGGACGCTTATCTTGACAATTGATCGTAGCTAGAGATTTGATGTCTTAATCTTCCTGCTTTAGGAAGTGTTTTCCTTGATGAAAGGTGCAGCTTTCTGACTTCATGCCCATTTGTTGCGCTTTTCACCATTTGACCCTAGATAGCTCATTCCTTTTTGATTCGCAAGGTGGTGCATCACATCATCTCGTCTAGTTTGCATGATGCTTTTTGCACTCAATGCTTGAGTTGTCCCAACCGGGATATGCTTAGGAAGCTTTCAAGCCTTGTTGAAGTGTGAATGAGTTGTTTCTCTTGTGTTGTCTACATTCAAAAAATTAATTTTAGCAAGCTTTGTATTTTAAACAAAATTTGCAAATGTATGATTCAGGAAAGCATATAGACTTTCTCATTCATGACTTTTCATATGTATATAGCTCAAATATAATGCTTGCAAATATTTACAACTTTGTGCAACAAATTTGAACAATGTACCATAGAAAGTAGCGATGAAGATGCTCGCTATTCCAGGCTCTAGGAATCTGGATTCCATCTGTGGTGGATAACTTGAAGGTGCCTTCTCGGTGCTTCTGGCTTATAACATACAGTCCTTCCCAATTTGAACCAAAAACTCCGGTTCTAGTCATTGCTTTCTTCAGCACAAAGTCTCCAATCTTGAAAGTCCTGTGTCTGACTTTGGAATTGAAATGTTTGGCTACCCTTCTTTGATGTGCAACAACCCTGAGTTCTGCCTCGGTAATGTTTTCTTCGAGCCGATTGAGGGCCTCAAGCTGTAACTTCTTGTTTTCCTCTAGACTGAAGTGAAACCTTCTGTGAGTAGGGACTTCCAGCTCTACAGGAATCATAGCATCAAAACTAAAAGCCAAGGAAAAAGCGTATGCCCAATCACAGTTTTATGAGTTATGTGATATGCCCATAGTTTAAACGGAAGCTCATCTATCCAACTACCTTTATACTTCTCTAAGCACTTCTTGATGGTTGACTTTATGACCTTGTTTACTTCTTCTAGTAGCCCATTTTTCTGTGGATGAGCCACTGCTGTGAAGCTCTTCTGGATCTTATACTTGGCACAGGAGCTATGGAATTCTTCACTTTCAAACTGGGTTCCATTGTCTATGATTATCTTTTGCAGCACACCAAACCTACAAATGATGTTCTTCAAAATTAAGTTGATAACTTTCTTTGTGGTTATGCTGGCTAATGATTCTGCTTTAGCCAATTTGGTGAAGTAATCAACGGCTACAATAGCATACATGAAACTGGACTTTGCTGTGGGTAGTGCTCCGATATGATCGATGCCCCAGACGGAAAATAGCCATGGACTGACCATTTGAGTTATCATTATGGATGGCGCTCTCAGAATCTTTGCAAATCTCTGACATCTATCGCACTTCCTGGTGTATGCTGGCTAAAAATAGCCATATCGCAGAATTTTCTTGGCCAATGTCTGACCACCAGTATGACCTCCGCATTCTCCTTCATGCAATTCCATCATGATTGCTTTCAATTTCTCCTTTGTAACACATCGAAGCAGAGGCATAGAGAATCCTCACCTGTATATTCATCCATCCTGAATAAGATACATAGGAGCCTTTCATAAAACCTTCCTTCGCTTCTTAACTTCTGTCAGGAGTGCGCCGATCAGGAGATATTCTTTAATTGGTGTCATCCATGAGTCTGGCTCTTCGGCTGCTTCCATGACCCAATCCATTTCAATCTTCTCCGTGATGGGACCAGAGAGGACTTCCACTGAAACTAGTCCCACCAGTTGTGCATCTCCTGTGCTTACATATTTTTCTAGCGAATCCTCTGTGGTGTTCTCTTCTCTAGGAATGTGAGATATGGTGTAATATTCAAAGCTCTCTAACAATTCTCATGCCTTGGATAGATAAGCTGGCAAGTTGCCTCCTCTAGCCTAGAATTCTTTCCAAACTTGACACACCACTAGTTGCAAGTCACTGAAAATTTGCAAAGTCTTTAGCTGTAATTGCCTTGCCAGCCTTATCCTTGTAATAAGGGCTTCATACTCAGCTTCATTATTTGTCGATGGAAACTCTAATCTCAGCGCATAGCAGATAGGCCTTCCTTCAGAAGTCTCTAGGATCACTCCTGCCCCTGAACAATAGTTGTTTGATGCTCCATCAACAAATAATTTCCATTGAATGCTGGCTTTGACAGCAGGTTCCTCCATCTCCTCTCCTCGATCTGTGAACTCCGTGATAAAATCCTCAAGCGTCTGTCCATTGATTGCTCTTCGGGGATGGTTTGTGACATCATAATGGCTGAGCTCAATATTCCATTTCAGCAACCTCCCGGAAGTTTCTGGGTGGAACAAGACTTGTTTCAAAGGCTGATCGGTGAGGACTTTGATATTATGAGCTTGGAAGTACGCCGGAGCTTCATTGAGGCAATGAGCAAGCAATAGGTGAGCTTTTCTAGCTTTGGGTAACTTGGCTCTGCCCCAGTCAACCTCCTACTGATGTAGTAGACACGCCTCTGAACTTTTGAATCCTCTTTAATCAAGGTCGCACTCAAAGCATGAGCGGACACTGCCAAGTATAAGAACAAGCCTTCCCCGTCACTGGGCTTGGAAAGCATGGAGGTGTTTCCATATGCTGGATCAGCTCCTCAAAGGCTTTCTGGCATTCTGGAGTCCATTGGATATCTTTCTTCCAATTCCTGAGGGCATTGAAGAAAGGAAGGCACCTATCTGTTGCCCTTGTTATTAAGAGGTTCAAAGCTGCAATCTTCCCATTTAAGCATTGGAGTTCCCTCTAGGTCCTTGGAGCGCGCATCTCCCCCAAGGCTGATATCTGAGCTGGGTTGGCCTCTATGGCCCTAGCATTGACCATGAACCCCAGGAATTTGTTTGAAGCGACTCTGAAAGAGCATTTTAGTGGATTCAACTTCATACCGTACCGGCATAAAATATCAAACATTTGGGCTAGATTCTTTAAATGATCAGTAGCCCTCTTTGACTTTACAAGCATGTCATCGACGTAGACCTCCATTGTCTTACCAATTTGTGTTTTAAACATAGAATTCACAAGCCATTGGTAAGTTTCCCCCACATTCTTCAACCCGAATGGCATCAATTTGTAGAAGTATAGGCCAACATCAGTGACAAAGCTTGTGTTTTCTTGATCAGGTTCATACATTATGATCTAATTGTAGCCTGAATAAGCATCCATAAAAGACAGTAACTCATGCCCAGCTGTTGAATACACCAGCCGATCTATCCTACGAAGAGGCAAGCTATCCTTTAGACAGGCTTTGTTATGATCCGAGTAGTCTACGCAAACTCGCCATTTGCCATTCAGTTTCTTCACAAGCACGGGGTTGGAGACCTAGTTTGGATAGGTAGATTCTCTAATGAAGCCGTTTTCCATCCATCTGTCGACTTCCTCCTTTAGAGCTCTCGATATTCTGACCCTTGGATTCTCCTTTTCTGCTTCACAGATGGAGCACGTGGATCGATATTGAGCTTATGAACTGCAACATCCGGAGATATGTTGCATATGTCAGATTGGCTCCACTCAAACACATCCAAGTTAAGTTTCAAAAAGACGATCAACTGACTCTTCAACTCTGGGCTCAACTGATATCCTATATCCAACACACGGTTTGGATCTTTCGAACTTACAACAGCAGGAATTATGATCTCAGCTGAAGCTGCTCTTCCGTCCCCTGCACCGGCTTTTCTGGGATCCATTTCTTTTTTGCGCTTCGTTGTGTTCGCCAGTATGGGGGCCCGACTCTAATTTCTATAAGGCGATGTCGCGAATTCCGAGCGGAGCCTCCTCACTCTTTCCCATATCTTTCTTTCTAGGCTCACGAAGCTCTGTCATATAGCAATCCCTTGTTGTGGCCTGATCACCCTTAATTACACCAACTCCGTCTTCGGTTGGAAACTTCATGGTTAAGCACCATGGAGCTAGTACAACTTTGAAGCCTATCAGAGTTAGCCTTCGAAGGAATGTATTGTAAGCGGAAAGTTCGTCCACTAAGACAAAAGTCTACATCATAGATACTTTGCGCTCTCCATCTTTTAGCTCTATGAGCAAGTTGATTACGCCGATGTGTTGTGTAGGTTGTCCAGTGAATCCATGGATCTAGTTATGACATGCCCGCACATCTATTATAGAGAGCTTCATTTTCTCAAAGGTGTTTTTGAAAAGCATGTTAACAGAAGCTCCCATATCAGCTAGGACTCTTCTCACAATTGTAAGGCCAAGGTCGTTTGTGATCATCATAGGATCAACAATTGGTGCAAGTAGTCCATCAGAATCTCTATCTTCGAACACCACATCTTCAGCTGAAGTTTTAGGCATCTTCATTGGAAGTGTGTTGCTAAAGATCATGCACCTCTCTTCTTTTGAGGCATTCTTTAGCTCATTAGCATACTTCTACATGTCCCTCGGCTTCTTCCGGTTGGATGAGGTGCTATAGAAATCGTGTTGAGACCGGTCTCGAGTTAGCAGGAGCCTGGGCTTTCCCTCCAGGTCCTGGTTGATTGGTAGTTTTACTTTTCCCCTGGGTAGCTTGAGCATTTTGAGAATTCCTCACGTACCGCTGAAGCTTATTCTTTCTAATGATCTCCTCAATCAAACTCTTTAAGTGCCTGCATTCGTTGGTATTGTGCCCTGGTTGATTTTGACAGCGACAGAATTTACCGGAATTAGCTTTTGCTCTGTAATTTTCTTTGGCTTTAATTTAGGAAAAATATTCGATCATTTGTGGCTAAGTAAATCTTTTCTGGGGATTCATTTAGAGGGGTCAACTCCAATGCTTGAAGAACTGCGTCTTCTTATAAGATTTGTTGTCCTTCCCCTCGTTCCCTCTCTTCTGCCTGGAATTATTCTTCGGCTTAGCTTGGACCTCACTAACTTTCCCTTCACCGGTAGCACTGCTTTCTGCAACATTTCGAACAGTAGGAGGATCATCTTCCAAACTCATGTATTGCTCAGCTTTCTTATATAATTTCTTTAGAGTTTTGGGTTTCTTCATCTTGAGCCACCTCCCAAACTCTATCTTCTTATCAATAGCATGCTTTAGCATTGTCAACACATACCAATGGTCTGGATCTATAACCTCAGCTGCCGCAGCATGAAAACTTGTGAGAAAATCCTTGACTGTTTCTCTGGGATTCTGCTCCATCTCGTTGAGTGATATTACATCCCTCACTTTCATAGATTGTAGTCGGAACTGTTCTTGGAAACTCTTTTCCAAATCAGCAAACTGATCCAAAGACCTAGGTGGAATTCTAGTGAACCATAATGAAGCTACACCTTCCAAACATACGAGGAAGTATAAGCACTTTATTTCGTCAGTGGCTCTAGCTCCATTTATATACTAATCGTACTTGAACAAAAAGAAGTAATGATCTCTAGTCCCTCCATAATCTGCTATTGTCGGAGATGTAAATTTCTTAGGGAATTTCATTCAACGGATTATTTCCATGAAGGGATTCTTGCTTGGTGAAAATTCCTATTTTCTTTCATACTTTTCGTGAGCCATGCTCTCTTTCATTATTCGCTCGACCATGTCCAAGATATATTTCTCGTCACTGTTTCATTCGACGGAGCAGGCGCCAGTCCTCTTTCTGGAATGATCACAGTTTGAGTTCTAATGCCCTGGACCTCTCTTGGGAGGTGCCCCTTTGGTAGGACTATCAGTGCTCCGAGTAGTACGTTTCTCAACATGCTATCATGCTTTGACTTTAGAGTCCTCAACGTCGGCCTCCCCCTCGTCATTCCCTTTATCCTTGACTTCCACTTCAAAATGATAATGAGTAGGGTCTGAGTTAGAAGAGTCCTCTTTTCGTCAACATGAACTACAACCTTTGGGGGTGGGGGATTGGCTTGAGCATTAAGTAAAGCATCAAGCTTCTCCATCAGCATCTTGGTTGTAGCATCCATTCATTCATTTAAGCCAGTTACTACCACGTTCAATTCTTCTCAAGTTGCAGTCGGTCTTGAGGATTCACCAACCTCTATGTTCGAAGTTTGTAGTGTAATTGCATCGTTATCAGTGTTATCAGAACTCATAGTAGCTCTAATGGATCTGCTATTTTTCTTTGAATCAACCATGATTTCTGACAACTTTTTGAATTTCAAAGAAAATTCTTCAACGGGACCATTCTTTAAACTTTGAGAGCCTTTCGTAGAAAGCAGGGTTTCACAAAACACTTTAGCAAATTCCCACCAAGGCTCTTAACCTTGTGGGTATAGGTTCGAGCCCCACGGTAGGCGCCAAAAATGTTAATGCAAAAAGTGGCACTAACACCCTAAAAATGCAATCAACACTTTAAAATGTAATCAAACACAAAGCTAAGAATGAATAACGCGGGGAAAAGTAAAGCACAAGCGATTTTAGAGTGGTTCGTTCTTATATTTGACCTACGTCCATGAAAGGAAAACATTTCATTATGTTCATGAAGATTACAAAATATGTGCTTCTCTCTAATACATTTCTCTCTAATCAATTTGATCTCTCAAATTTGAAAGGAAAATCCTCTTAGATCTTCGTAGCTATAGAGATTAATAAGATGAATCTTCACAATTTTGCATTCGAATGATCCTTGTTGATTTCATGTTGGAGTAGAATGTGAATTGAAGCTTGAATGATGTCTAATGGAGGTTGGAATGGCTTATAATAGTTGAAAAAGCAAATGAGCAGCACTTCGTCGGGCTGGAAATCGATCCCTATTATTGTGATCCTTGTTGATTTCATGTTGGAGTAGAATGTTAATTGAAGCTTGAATGATGTCTAATGGAGGTTGGAATAGCTTAGAATAGTTGAAAAGGCAAATGAGCAGCACTTCGTCGGGCTGGAAATCGATCCCCATTATTGTGGAGGTCATGGTCAATTTATAGGCGGAAGTCGAATGAAGTGGAAAACTGAAATATGGTGGGCAAGATTTGGGTAGGTCCTTAAGTTATTTAGGAAAATGTCACCGACTGACCCACACAACTGTCAACAGTTGTCACCAGTTGTAATTCACGACCGACCGACCAGGGACTCTCGACCGACCGAACCAACAATGTTGACCGACCCTAGCTATATTCCTGACCGACCGAATCAACGATGCTAGTCGAACCAAATAACTTTATTCTGGCTGACCGAACTAATAATTTTGACCGACCCAAATAGCTTTGACCGACCAGCATTGCTTTAAGGACAACTGATCAGCATGGCTTTGAGACCGACCGACCAGATAATATGAAATGGACCGTCCCTATTGATGTTGACCAACCCTAATGCAACAAAGATGACCGACCCGTGACATCATACACGACCGACTGACCCGTTAGCAATAAAGATGACTGACCCACCAATGTGCATGTGATTTTTAGTTGATAACAGTGGGCAACAAAATATCTATGTTGATCCACTTTTTATGGAGACATTTGTTGTTATATTTGTTGGATATTTGAAAGTGAAGGAAAGGATTATTTGGTGCTTATCCAAAAAAATATTAACATATATGAAGATAACTTTGGGTTCAAGTTTACTTTGGTGTCAAGCTTACTTGGGTGTCAAGAAAACTGGGGTATGAAGCAGTTCATTCTATAAAAGGCCTAGTTAACATCTTAATTAGGTATGGAAAATTTGACGGTTATTAAATAGAATCATTAGAGTTGGTGCCATTGTTCTTCATTATCTTTCTCCTCAAATTGTTTAGCCATTAGATAATCTCTACCTATTTCTCAACAAGGTTATTGGTTCAAGTTGCGCTTGTTTATAACGATAGTTGAGGTCAATTGTGAACAATATTTTTGTGAATCAATACGGAGGGTAGTTGGGCAGAATATCATGTGTTCAAATTTCTGATATTGTTTGTGTTGTTGTTTGTTTTTCAATCACATTTATCTCTAAGTGATTCGGTGAAAAAGGTTCCCTTTTGTTTTTCGGGTGTTTTGTCAAACTTCCGCTGCACACAAAATCCCAATAATTAGTATCGAAGCTCAGATCATCGCATAGCTTGGAGCATTTGTTGGATTAAAGAATGCAAATGTCAGAGATGATGATGTTTTCGAAGATGGCTTTTTTTAATAGTAAGAACTTGGGTATACGGAAGCCAAAGATGGAGGACACTCTACATCTCTATGATTTGTATGATCCTATTGACGAAGATAGGGTGAAGCCCTCGAATTTAGATGAGGGAAGGTGGAAGAAAATGGACAAAAAGGCGATTGCGTTCATTCTCCAATATTTGGATGATTTGGGATTATACCATGTGGCTAGTTATGAATCCACGAAGTCATTTTGGGACAAATTAGTATTGCTATATGAGTCGAAGAGTTCTACAAGTAAGGCTTTTCTGGTACGAAAGTTGGTACATCTAAGGTTGGATGAGGAAAAGTTGATTGCATAGCATTTAAACAAGTTTCAGGATGTCGTCAATCAAATAGCAAACATGAAGGTCAATTTTGATGATGAGTTGCAGGCTATTTTGTTGATGAGTTCTCTTTCAGAAAGCGTGGAGACTTTGGTTGTTTCATTTAGTAATTCCAATGCTAATAGAACTATCTCTTTAGAAATGATTCGAAGTAGTCTTTTGAATGAGGGGCAAAGGAAAGAAGGGTCGGAGTTGAAATTGGTTCAAAGTGAGGCAATGGTAGCAAGGGACTCGAAGGACATAGTTTGGAAGAAAAAGGGATCCAAGGGTAAAAGAGCAATCATGTAACAGCCCGCATTTTACGTATCGGAAGATCGTAAAATATTTTTGTTTTATTCCCTGAGTGTTGGATCATTCTCATCTTTTAGTATGTTCCTTATGGGGATGTGAGACATGTCAATAATTTTTACAGATTTTGTTTGTGACTATTTTGCCCTTGTCAGTCTTGTACAGGACCAAACTTTTGACTCAAGTCGAATCATAGGGTGAGACCTGTTCCATTGGAAAGGAATTGATGATTGCCTTTCCGTAAAGTGGATACATTAAAGATTTGGCTCAGCGGTTTGGGAGAAATCGTTGTTTTAAGCTTTTTCAGTTGGTTGTTCAGGTTTGGAGAGCCGAATGGGCTGAATTGGGGAGGCCCATTAGTGGGCTGGTGGAATCCTATAAATAGGGGGTGAGAGTGGAGGGAAAAGGTTTACATTCCCGTTCTCTCATTTGGAGGCATTGATCTCCTTCTTCCTCTAATACCTTTCCACCATTAAAAATCCAAATCTAAGGAGGGAAATCATAGATCTACACCATTGGAGGCTAGATCTACTTCATTTCAAGGTGAATTCATTGGATCAAGGTGTTTGGTATGAGGTGCTTGCTGTCTGGATTTTTGTTTCTACCATTTTAGCTTGTTTTGGAGAATCGGTGAGTGGATTACATCTCTCACATGGATTCAATAAAGTGTATGGGTAGTAGATTATGTTTTTCATCAAATTTAAGTGTTTCTCCTTAGATCCATGCATTGTAAGTTCATTTTCATATAGATTACCCTAGGATCTGATTTTGTAAGTTTAGATAGGTATTTCTATGATATTTCATACGAATGTGCAAGTCATATCCATGATTTTTGTTCATATGCATATTTGTGGTGATTTTGGTGAATTTGACATTATCATGGATAGAATTGTCATATTTATGATATTGTTGATTTCATAACATGTTTCCTTTTGGATGAATTGGATGAGTTAGTTTCATCGGATTTATCGTTTGGCGAAGTTTTGGTCGAAATCGGAGTTGAATTGAAATATGCAGGTTTTGGATCAGACCCAAGTTGGATTGGACTTAAGTTGGATCGGACCGAAGTTGGGTGTTGGGCCGGGCTGAAGTTGGGTCTGGACTGAAGTTGGGTCAGGCCGAAGTTGGGTCGGACATATGTTGGGTCGGACCAAATTGGGTCAGCCTATTCTGGTCAATCATTTTTGCCATTTCTGGTCGGCTATTTCTGGTCGGACACTTCCAGTGATGATGTGACTTCAAAGTGAATTTAATTGGGAAGTTTGGAAGTGTTGAAAAGTGTTTGTTGTTCATTGTATGCAACGAATGTGGAGATAACTCAAGGATGTATTGAGTTCGTGTGAAGTGACAGTTCTAAGGTGTTCTGAGCTAATTAATAGTCGTAATTGATAACGACTAGAGAGGAGAAGGCCGAGGAACTATCATTGTCGTAGGTTCTAGCAGACTCAAAGCAGAGGTACAATTGAAGACCAATTGTAGGTCGAGTGCCTTGGGCGTCGTTTATAGCCTAGACACGTGTTGAGTATAACGTGTAGCATGTGTTGAGTATAGCATATGGAGTTTTGCTAGAACTGGGGCGTCGTGTGTGGCCCATGGTAATTGATGGCAAATTGTTAGCTAGTTATACGATAACAAAGTTTCCAAAGCAAGGTTGTCGATAATAGCCAGAGTCAGTCATGGTCGTTTGAATACATGTTGTGATCATGATTGAGTTGCTTTGCCATATATGAATGGATGATTTAATTGTAGTGACTAAATTGTATTCCTTTAGGTGTATGGATTGTAAAGGCTATCATCGTCATGTAATGGGGAAGTAAATTGAGAGTTCTTCTCTAGAGCTTGGTAGATTAATTGATTATTTACCCATTCTCATATATTTTGTTGATAAAGTTTGTTAGCTGTATTATCGCTAACTAAGACTGTTACCTGACTCAAAGTTTTATGTTTCCTCTTAATACCTTGGGTTATTCATCCGGTTGTGGATGGGCAGACTGAGTAACAGGTGACAGGTATTGCTTTAGTGAGGACGACGATGTTGATCGAGGACGAGCAGGAGGCTTACATACAAGTTTTATTACTACCTAGTATTTGTTTCTGTTGTTTACTATTTCTCTGAGTGTTGCAGTAAGACAAATTGTACAAACACTATTGTTGTTATCCATGTGTATGGGAAATACTTTCTAGTTGTCATGAAAGTTTAATGTTTTCTGCTTCACTATCACTACCTGTTGTATATGTTCTATTCTATTTTATCTTTGAGCTATGATTTTACGACAGGTTTGGTTTATCTACCATACCTTGATAATCGTCCATAGCTGTCTGGCACACCTTTCAGCGCATTATTCCTCTTGTATAGGGCGGGTGTTGTGGGCGGTCGTCACATTTGGTATAAGAGCTCTGGTCAACGATTGTGGCCAAGGTTCTAAGACGTAATTACGTATGAGAGACGTATTTGTAGCTTTCAATTGGATTCTTACTATATATATATTAGCATATATAGTAGTAGTGTTTGTACTTCCTTTAGCAGTTTTTCTTGAAAGTGGCTAATCATTCTAGTTTGCAGATTTAGAATGAGTCGACGCTATACGAGATATTCTGCTAGGGAAGAAACTGTGCCTGGAGGGGGTAATGGCGGGGCACATGATTACCTGACCATGTTTGAAGCCATGATGGAAGCATGTCTTCGAAGGAACCCCGCTCCAGTGGCAGCTACGGTTGAGGTTAGAGTTCCAGTGCCTAGAGTTGTAAAATTTGCAAAGCTATGCAAACAATTTACATCATTGGGAGGGAAACGTTTAAGGGCACTTAACCAGTTGAAGAGGTTCAAAGGTGGATGGATACTTGTGTCCGAATCTTCAAGGACATGGGTATTGATGATGCAGCAAAGAGGAAACTTGCATCAATGTAGTTAGTGGGCAGAGCAATGGACTGGTTGAACTCTATCACACTTGAGACCCCTTAAGAGGATATTTCATGGGAGCTTTTCCAAGCTAAGTTTAAAGCAAAATTTATCTCCACCGTGTAGAAGTCTGTTCTATATAAGAGATTCGTGGAGCTTGAAAAGAATGGCTGTCCAGTTCTTGACTATATTTCTGACTTCGAGACCTTGTCGAAGTATGCTCGTTCATATGTGGATACTCCTTATCAAAAGAACAAGAAATTTGTCTTGGGATTTGTGATAGACCATTGATCATGACTAATCAAGTTGGCGGTTCGTCTAGTTTTTGCATGTTGTATCGTGGTCTAGTGTTGTTGAGTCATGGTTTCTCTTTTGTGTGTGATTGCTTTGTTCTTAACTTCGTTGGGTTTGGGATTATCTTGGGCATGGATTGGCTCAAGAGGTATGCGACAAGGGTGAATTGCGAGAATCTAAAGGTGAGAGTCGGGGATGTGGAAGGGCGAAGGGTGTTGATAAAGTGTAAGCGTGAAGAGGGTGCCTTTGTTAGCTGTCTATATTCGCTTATGATTCCACAAGAAGACTTGTCATATGTGCTGATCGCTAATGAGTATGAGGTTGTCTTTGATGAGGTCAAAGGGTTGCCGCATCGAGAGATCGAGTTTAGGATCGATTTGGTCGAGGGTGTTAGACAAATGTTATGCCTCTTAGGCGGATAGCACCTAAGGAACAGCGAGAGTTGGAGTGCAAGTTCGTGACTTTCTAAGGAAGAGATTCATTCGGAGAAGTGTTTCTGAATGGGGTGCACCAGTCGTGTTTGCAACCAAGGCAGATGGCTCGTTAAGATTGTGTGTGGACTATCGTTAGCTAAACAAGGTGACTAAGAAGAACAGGTATCCGTTGCCAAGGATTGATGATTTGTTCGATCAGTTTCAAGAAGCCAAAGTGTTTTCTCATATGGATTTGGCAATGAGATTTCACCAATTGAGGGTGGCCAAAGATAGTGTACCAAAGACTGCTTTTAGGACATCATCTGGTTTCTTCGAGTGGTTGGTGATGCCACTCGGGTTGACTAACGCACCAGTTTATTTTGTGGGCCTTATGAATAGAGTATTCAGAGACCAGTTGAACAAGTTTGTGCTTGTGTTCGTGGATGACATTCTGGTTTACTCCAGGAATGAGGAAGAACATAAGACACACTTGAGAGTTGTGTTAGAGATCTTGCGAAAGCATCAGCTGAAGGCTAAGTTCTTGAAGTATCAATTCTGGAAGGATGAAGTGAGGTTCTTAGGTCATGTTGTTTATGGAAAGGGGATAGCGGTTGACCCCGATAAAGTTGTAACAATCTAGGACTAGACTCGACCTAAGAATGCGATGGACGTTCGGAGTTTCCTTGGGTTGGCATGGTATTACCGACGGTTTATCAAGGATTTCTCTAAGATAGCTGCACCATTGACAGGATTGACGAATAAGAACTAAGTGTTCACATGGGAGGCAAAGTGTGAACAAGCATTCGAAATTCTGAAGGAGAGATTGACAAGTGCTCCTGTGTTGACCATTCCAAATAAGAATGAAGAGATGGTGGTATCCACTGATGCATGTGGTACCGGGCTTGGAGCAGTGCTAATGAAAAAGGATAAGGTTGTAGCCTACGCGAGTCGACAACTGAAGCCGCATGAGAAGAATTACCCAACTTATGATTTGGAGTTAGCAGCGATTGTGTTTGCTCTGAAGATATGGAGACATTACCTGTTGGGAGTTCGATTCGAGTTGTTTACGGATCACAAGTCGTTAAAGTATCTTTTCTCCCAAAAGGATTTGAATCTTTGGCGACAACGGTGGTTAGAGTTTCTGGCATCGTATGATTTTAATATTGCCTGTATTACTGGTAAAGGTAACGCAGTTGCAGATGCGTCGAGTCGAAGGTACGCAAGTTTGGGAGCGATGTTTTCGGAATGGAAGAGCCTTGAGTATTTGGCAAGGTTTGATTTCAGGCCAAAGTGTGAGTTGGAACCTGAAATGTTGGCACGCTTATCTATAAGACCTACTCTTATCGAAAGGATTGGCAAGAGCCAAAAGCGAGATGCAAAGCTTGTCGGGTTTATCCAGAGACTAGAACCAGAATATAAAGAGTTCGAAGTCGATCGAGTGGGTTAGCTTCGGATGCAAGGGCGATTAGTTGTTCCTAATATCAATGGGTCGATAGATGAGGTTCTGAGAGAATGTCCTCACTCGAAATTGACGATTCATCCCGGTGTAATAAGATGCATCAGGACATGAAGAGAATTTACTACTGGGAAGGGATGAAGTGAGATATTGGAAAGTTCATTTCCAAGTGCATGAATTGTCAGTTGGTGAAAGCTGAACAGAAGAAGCCAAGTGGTTTGCTTCAGCCATTGGAAGTTCCTAAGTGGAAATAGGAGAAAATACCAATGGATTTTATCGATGGACTACCTAGAACCAGGGCAGGAAATGAAGGGATTTAGGTCATTATGGATTGCTTGACCAAAAGTGCAAGATTCATTCCTATCAAGTCGAATAGGACAGTGTCGAAGCTGGCTGAACTTTATGTGAAATGGATTGTTATATTCCATGGCGTCCCAAAGAGTATAGTGAGTGATCGAGATCCGTTATTTACTAGCGGATTTTGGAAGAGTTTGCAAGAAGCTTTAGAAACCGAATTGTGCTTGAGTATGGCATATCATCCCTAAACTGATGGTCAGACCGAGAGAGTCAATCGAGTTTTGGAAGATCTCCTAAGAGCTTGTGTGTTGGATTTTGGGGGATCATGGGAGGACCATCTACATCTGGTTGAGTTTGCATACAACAATAGCTACCAGTCCAGCATTGGGATGGAACCATACGAGGCTTTGCATGGAAGACTGTGCAATTCTCCAGCATGTTGGTTAGAAACTGGAGATAAGTTGGTACATGGGCCAAAGATGATAAGAGAGACCTCGGATTGTATCGAGATCGTTCGGCAGTGAATGAAGGCAGCCCAAGATCGTAAGAAAAGTTACGCCGATAAGCGTCGTAAGGACTTGGGATTCGACGTTGGCGATATGGTTTTCTTGAAGGTTTCGCCGTTGAAGCATAT
Source organism: Allium sativum (assembly GCA_030737875.1). Classification (NCBI taxonomy): domain Eukaryota; kingdom Viridiplantae; phylum Streptophyta; class Magnoliopsida; order Asparagales; family Amaryllidaceae; genus Allium; species Allium sativum. The sequence continues at coordinate 1,033,337,509 of CM060916.1, read as the reverse complement.
GGTGAGATTTGGAAGTAAAGGAAAGTTAGCTCCTAGGTTCGTCGGACCATTTCCGCTAGTCGAGCGAATTGGAAAGCTCGCATATAGATTGGGGTTGCCTGAGAAGATGTCGAGTATGCATAATGTTTTCCATGTGTCGTTTCTACGGAAGTTTGTGCATGATTCGAATGTGGTGGTGTCTCCAGAGCTGTACGAAGACTTAAAAGTAGAAATCGCAGTTGCCAAATCTCGTAAGCCACTTCGTGTTATAGTGAATGACACGAAATAGCTTAGGGAAAAGACGTTTAATTTAGTTAAGGTATAGTGGAGTGGGGATGGCGACGTTGATTTTGTTGTTATCTTTGTTGTTGTTTGATAGAATTCCGCGTGCTAGGATAAGGCTATGGACGCGTGGCTTAATGGTTGCTAGTTTGATGATAAAAAAGTTGGCTTCCCATGAATGATAGGCATGCAGAATTGTTGTGTTTGCTCGGAATTTCAAGGGCGAAATTCTTAAGGGTGGGAGAATGTAACAGCCCGCATTTTACGTATCGGAAGATCGTAAAATATTTTTATTTTATTATCTGAGGGTTGGATCATTCTCATCTTTTAGCGTGTTGCTTATGGGGATGTGAGACATGTCCATAATTTTTACCGATTTTGTTTATGACCATCTTTCCCTTGTCAGTCTTGTACAGGGCATAACTTTTGACTCAGGTCGAATCAAAGGGCAAGACCTATGCCAATGGAACGGAATTGATGATTGCCTTTCTGTAGAGTGGTTACATTAAAGATTTGGCTCAGCGGTTTGGGATAAATCGTCGTTTTAAGGTTTTTCAGTTGGCTGTTCAGGTTTGGAGAGCCTAATGGCTGAATTGGGGAGGCCCATTAATGGGCTGGTGGAATCCTATAAATAGGGGGTGAGAGTGGAGGGAAAAGGTTTACATTCCCATTCTCTCATTTGGAGGCAATGATCTCCTTCTTCATCTAACTCCTTTCCACCATTAAAAACCCAAATCTAAGGAGGGAAATCATAGATCTACACTATTGGAGGCTAGACCTACATCATTTCAAAGGTGAATTCATCGGATCAAGGTGTTTGTGACGGCCCGCCCCGCACCAACCGACATTTACTCTAAAGGTGCGTTGTACACATGTCCAGTTAGCACGGAACAGGTCATCGGAAGGAAAGGGAAGGAGGAAATGAATATACAAAGAACCTGTAGAATGTCTCACAGCGCATAGAACAAAATATAATAATAACATACTTGACATAAAACAGGAGAGACAGTGCATAAGCTGAAAATCAGAACTAAACATCATAGCATCGGAAATCCAAAATACAGCTTATTACAACTTTCAAACTGTCTCAAAGCAAAAGTAAGATAAAGGAGGTGCACTACTAATGCCCAAGTAGCGTCCACCAAAGACACAGGGAGAATGTGTATATATATATCATACGTGGAAGCCTCCTGCCCGCCTCCGAATCAGCTACTCGCGCATCACCAGCTAACCTGTCTCTAGTCTGCTCGTGTGAGCACCCAGAGTAATAAGAGGAGACATAAAACTCTGGGTCAGACATAAAGCCTGGTATGAGCGATAAGCATCTAAAGTGAACAATAACAAGTAGACTAAAACATACCTGAACCTGGACCTGCAACCAAAGAGTTAGCACTACATACTGTACAATACTCTAAGTTATCATATCAAACAGTGTAAAGATACAGAGGTGGGGGAGGTGTGCATGTCATAGGGATGGCAAACAATCAAACATAGCATCCATCCTCACATCTCTCACTCAGTGCGTAAAGCATACGATATCCACCACTTCGATCACCCAACATACCTTGCTACGATCACTTTGCCCCATGAAGTCATAAATGGCTTCACTGCACTGATAACGTAGCCACTAATCATTTGCTATGTCCACTTCGCCCCATGGAGTCACAAGAACCCCACTGCACTGGCTCATAGCCTTACCAATCCTTACTATGTCCACTTTGCCCCATGGAGTCACAAGAACCCCACTGCACTGGCTCGTAGTCTTACTAATCCTTACTATGTCCACTTGCCCCATGGAGTTATTCACCCCATCTGCGCTGGCTCATAGTCTTACTACGCATCACCTTGCCCCTCAGGTCATAATGACCCTACTGCACTGATAACGTAGTCTTGCTACCATCACTTTGCCCCTCAGGTCATAATAACCCTACTGCACTGATAAGTAGCCCATCATTCATTCTTAGTGGTGAATCGAAGTTATGAACGTCGACAACTCCTTAGCACACGACCCGCAGCAAAGTCCAACCATGAAGTGAACTCATTGGTTCCCAACTGGTTCCGGGATCCTGAGCTCTAACTCCCATTTGGACTACCTTTGCATCTCGGGTTATTGGTCATCACCATCGAATCGGATCGGATCAGCCTTCACATTCTTCATCGGATCGGATCGGCCTTAGGCATTCAGATCGGGTCGCGCCTCCTGCATTGGATCGGGTCGTGATCCTCCAGGTGATCGGATCGCCCTCCTCCATTGTCTCGTGAATCCAGTCTCCGTCGGATCGGGTCTCCTCTTCTGGTCGGATCGTGAACTCCCAGCGGATCGCGTTCCAACGGGTCGGATCGTGCTACATGGATCGGGTCGTGACTTCCCATCAGTTCGTGAGGCTGGTCGGTTCGTGGAAGGACGAGGCAGATCGCATAACAACTCCTCATGTTGGATCGTGATCATCTGGTTCGGATCGGGGTGCGAAGCGCGAGTGCGGATCGTGGACATGGCATGCGATCCGATCCGGATCCCTGCATACTTCCTGCAGTTGTTCCAGCGAGTTGTTTACGCCTCTCGACGGCGTTTTCGACCATTCCAACTATTCTAATCAGTCACAAAGCATTTCATATAGTTATAGCAACATACATAATCAACCCCAAACATCAAAACATCAACATAATAGGTTAAAATGGATCAAACATACCCAAAACCCCATATTTCCCCCTAAGCATATTTAGGTGAAACTAATGATAGGATTAACAAAACTTAACCAAATTAACCCAAATTCATACCAGAGGTCTAAAACATCATTTAAGAATTTATGAACATTTTTCCCGAATTTATTAGTGTATAAATTCGCTAATTAACACTAGTTACCCCTAATTAGCCATAATTAGTGTAAAACTGTGCAAATCACTCACCTTAGCCACAAATAAACTAAGATCTGAAATAATTCTCTGATTTGATGTGAATCTCAATGCCAAACAGCAGCTCCAAGGTTGATTTGGTGAAGATCTTCCTTGATTAGGGGTTGCTCAGCCAAATCTTTGACCAAAAGATGATTTGGAGGTGATTTAGAGGTTAGAGACCATTTTTAGGGATCCTTGGTGATAAGTGGAGGCTAGAAAACTGAAATGGAATGGTCCTCTATCTCATTTCAGCCTCCCCATAACCCTAATCCCGAAATGGGTTATGGGCCTACTCACTAATCACCCGATTTGGCCCGGTTAAGCAGTTTTTCACCCTCCAAACCTTGTTTCAACCATATCTCCCAAACGGTAAGTCTGTTTGGCTATTATGACCACTCTACGGAAAGGTAAACCATCAAACGAATCCAATGGAAGTGGTTTCAGGTCAAAATTCCTTTCCAATCAAAAGTTATGGCCAAAACAGTACCAACTAGGTGCAAAATGGTCATTTAAAAATCGACAAAAATCATGAACATGGGAAATGACTCTAATAGATGTTTCCCAAAGTTACATGACCATACGACTCCACATGGGAAAGAAGTAAATATTCTACAATCCTATGATGTGTAGAATACGGGTCGTTACACTCTCCCCCCTTAAGAAATTTCGCTCCCGAAATTCCCTAATCCAAACACACACAAAGGTCCCGCATGCCTATCAACCATAAAACAACCATCAAACATGCAAAACAAGTGAAATAAGTCTATCCTAGCATGCGAAATAACTAAATCGCAAAGTAAATCTTACCAGACAAAGAGTTCTGGATATGCCTTCCTAATGCTCTCCTCTGTCTCCCAAGTACAATCATTCTCGTCCTCGCCCCACTGAACCTTGACTAGCTTCACCGACTTCCTTCGAAGTTGCTTCGTATCGTGCCCCACAATACGAATCGGCTTGCGGTTCCCAACCGCCTCAGGTTCTACTTCGAAGTCCTCTAACTGATCAGGTGAAATAGTCATATCTGAGTCGTGAACGAACTTCCTTAGTTGGGAAACATGAAATACATTGTGAACTCCCGCCATCTTCTCTGGTATGCCAACTCTATATGCCAAATTCCCGTCTAGTTCAAGAACAGGGAACGGGCCAATAAATCTTGGTGCCAACTTGCCTCTCCTGCCAAATCGTATCACGCTCTTCAACGGAGAGATCTTGACGAACACCAAGTCACCAACGGAGAATTTCAAGTCTCTTCTCCTCTTATCAGCATAACTCTTCTGCCTATCTTGGGCAGTTTTCATTCGTTGCTGAATGATCTTGATTTTATCCGAAGTTTCTCTCACCACATCTGGTCCAAGCACAAACTTCTCGCCAGTCTCTATCCAACATGATGGTGAGTTATACGGTCTTCCGTACAAAGCTTCATATGGAGCTATACCGATACTGGATTGGTAGCTATTATTATATGCAAACTCTACTAGATGCAAATGGTCATCCCATGATCCACCAAAATCCAATATACAAGCTCTCAAGAGGTCTTCCAATATACGATTCACCCTCTCCGTCTGACCGTCGGTCTGAGGATGATATGCGGTACTGAGATGTAATCCTGACCCTAGATCCTCTTGTAAGCTCTTCCAAAACCCACTAGTGAACAACGGGTCTCGGTCACTCACAATGCTTTTGAGTACTCCATGAAATCTCACTACCCACTTCATATACAATTCTGCCAACTTGGCTGCCGTTCTAGTCGATTTGACTGGTATAAATCTTGCGCTTTTAGTCAATCGATCCACAATTACCCAAATGCTATCATATCCCGATCTAGTCCTTGGTAAACCATCGATGAAATCCATCGAGACTTGCTCCCATTTCCATTCGGGAATTTCTAATGGTTGCAACAACCCACTAGGCTTCTTTTGCTCAGCTTTAACTAGCTGGCAATTCATGCATTTGGATATAAACTTCCCAACGTCTCTTTTCATCCCTTCCCAGTAGTAGGTCTGTCTCATGTCTCGATACATCTTATTACCACCGGGATGTATAGTCAGTTTTGAGTGATGACATTCTCTAAGCACTTCATCTCTCAAACCATTCACGTTGGGCACAACTAGCCTTCCATTCTTCCGAAGCCATCCATCTCGATCAAGCCCATACGCATTCATCTCCTCATCGATACCCATCTCTAACTTGGAGATGATTTCCAATAGGTTAGGATCGTCCCTCTGGCTAGAACCAATCCGCTCTATCAAAGTGGGTCTGATCGTCAAACTAGCTAGCATAACTGGATCCAATTCGCACTTTGGTCTGAAATCAAACCCCGCGATATACTCCAGTTGCTTCCATTCAAGAAACATTGCCCCTAAGCTGGCATGTCTCCTACTCAAGGCATCGGCTACCACATTACCTTTCCCAGGTGTGTATGCGATATCAAAATCATACGAAGCCAAGAACTCTAACCATCTCTGCTGACGGAGATTCAGATCTTTCTGAGAATAGAGATACTTTAACGATTTATGATCGGTAAACAACTCAAACCTTTCTCCCAAGAGATAGTGTCTCCACATCTTCAGCGCAAATACAATCGCTGCCAATTCCAAATCATGGGTAGGATGCTTCTTCTCATGTGGCTTTAGCTGTCGACTAGCATAAGCTACAACCCTACCTTCCTGCATCAATACAGCACCCAGTCCGGTACCACAAGCATCTGTGTAGACCGTCATCTCTTCATTCCCTTTAGGAATGACTAACACTGGCGCACGCGTCAACCTCTCCTTTAGACTTTTGAAGGCATCCTCACACACTCCGTCCCAGACGAAGGACTGATTCTTCTTAGTCAACTGAGTCAATGGTGCTGCTATCTTGGAGAAGTCCTAGATAAACTTACGATAATATCCAGCTAATCCCAAAAAACTTCTCACATCTGTTGCATTCTTGGGCGTAGGCCAATCCTGTACCGTAGCCACCTTCGCAGGGTCCACGGCAATACCACTCTCTGGAACAACATGACCCAAGAATCTTACTTCCCTTCTCCAAAAATGACACTTAGAGATTTTCGCTTTCAATTGGTGTTTCCTCAACAACTCCATCACTATACTCAAGTGTCCCTTGTGTTCCTCTTCTGTCCTTGAATAAACAAGGATATCATCCACGAACACAAGAACAAACTTATTGAACTGATCTCTGAATACTCGATTCATAAGATCCACAAAATAGGCTGGTGCATTGGTCAACCCAAACGGCATAACCAACCACTCATAAAATCCAGACGGCGTCCTAAATGTTGTTTTCGGAACACTCTCATCTGCTACTCTAAGCTGATGAAATCATGTCGCGAGGTCCAACTGGGAGAACACTCTTGCTCCTTCCAGCTGATTAAACAAATCATCTATCCGCGGTAGAGGATACTTATTCTTCCTCGTCACCTTATTCAACTCGCGATAGGCCACACACAAACGAAGGGAACCATCTGCCTTAGTGGCAAACACAACTGGTGCTCCCCACTCGGAGACACTTCTTCTAATAAGTCCCTTCTTCAAAAGATTGCTGACTTGCACCCCGAGCTCTCGCTGCTCCCTTGGTGCCATACGACGAAGTGGCATCACTATAGGTCTGGCATCTTTCACCAAATCAATACGAAACTCAATCTCTCGGTGTGGTGGAAGTCCGGTCACCTCCTCGAAGACGTCCGGATACTAGCCAACCACGGGCACATCTGACAACTCATCCTGCGGGATGTCGAGGGAATTTACAAAACTAGCCATAACCCCATCACTAGGTAGACTACCAAACACTACCCTCCGCCCATCATCCGCCCTCACTGTCACCAAAAAGCCCTCACAGTCTACCACCACCCCGTATCTTTGGAGCCAATCGACTCCCAATATAATGCCATACCCAGTAAAGCCCAAAACAAAGCAATCACAAACAAACATGCATCCATGACTCGATAAGACCAAATTCCTGCAAATCATACTAAGGCTAGTCGAACCACCAATCGGGTTCGTCACAATCAATGGTCTATCGACTATCTCGGGTTCCAGTCCCAACCTATCTACCAGGTCACTAAATATGAAGGAACGGGAAGCCCCAGTATCAAACAAAACTCGAACTGGTACATCATAAATAGAAAGCATACCTTGAATAACAACATTCTTTCCTTTCTCCGCCGCAGTTGGGGCATTCGACGAAGAAGGAACAGCATCAATAGCATATGCTTTCACAATCTACCTCTCCTTAAGAGGTTGCGGACACTTATCCTTCTGATGTCCCACTTGACCACAGTTGTAGCACTTCCTTTCCGCTGGCTTGGCCCGACATTCTTTAGCATAATGGCCCTTCTTTCCACAGCTGAAGCACTCAACATCCTTCTTGCTCTTTTTCTGTCCACCTTTAGATTGGTCTTGCTTCCTCTTATTCTGAGAGTTATTCTTGCCTCCACCGCCTGCTTGCGGCTTTGGCCCTTCTGCAGATGCAGCCTCAGTCTTTGACTTAGGGTAAAGGCTCTCTGATCTCAAAGCTTTCCCCACGATCGATTCAAAAGTCTCATCGATGTGGTTGATAAGCCTTACCCCTAAGTACCCATCCAAACCAGTAATGAACTTCTCATTCTTCTTTTCAGGAGTATCAATGAGAGACAGTCCATACTTCGACAAAGTGTCGAACTCAGCAATATAATCAGAAATTGCCCTTCCGTTCTGCTTGAGTTCCAAGAACCTCTTGAACAATACTGACTTCTGGGCAGCTGGAATAAACTTCTCGCTAAAGCGAGCCTTGAACTGAACCCAAGTAACCTAGTCCTATGGAGTAGCTGTTCTAATGGCATTCCACCAATTCATCGCTCGCCCTTGCAGCTGACGAGACGCTAGCCTTCTCTTCATCGCATTCTCAAGACCCAAGTCATCGAAGATACGGTCACAGCTATCCATCCAATCTTGAACACCTGTGGCCGACTCCGTTCTGTGGAACGGCTTTCCACCAAGATTAGTGTAATCCTTGCACAACTTGGCGAAATCGACCCTAGGCGCCTGCACTACTGGGCCAACACCAACTCTGGGATTGGGAACTGCCCCTTGCACTTCTCTAAGCATGTCTCTCATGAGGTTAGTAAACATTGCCCTCATGTCAGCGGCATTCCCTTGGTTGGTCCCTCTACCAACACCCCTCGTGTCTCGGCTCATCGTCAATCTGGAAAAGGGAAACGGTTAACGACCCCATAGTGGTGCTAGTGCAGTGCGACTTCATTCTTTATACTACTAATAGTATATATATACATAGCTTTTGAAAACCAAAGTAATCACAAATACGCACTCTCATATACGTACTAACTCTCCCTAGTGTCTTTCCCTAGGTTAACTACGCAACCTAGAGCTCTGATACCAAGTGTGACGGTCCGCCCCGCACCAACCGACATTTACTCCAAAGGTGCGCTGTACACATGTCCAGTTAGCACGGAACGGGTCGTCGGAAGGAAAGGGAAGGTGGAAATGAATATACAAAGAACCTGTAGAATGTCTCACAGCGCATAAAACAAAATATAATAATAACATACTTGACATAAAAGAGGAGAGACGGTGCATAAGCTGAAAATCAGAACTAAACATCATAGCAGCGGAAATCCAAAATACAGCTTATTACAACTTTCAAACTGTCTCAAAGCAAAAGTAAGATAAAGGAGGTGCACTACTAATGCCCAAGTAGCGTCCACCAACGACACAGGGAGAATGTGTATATATATATCATACGTGGAAGCCTCCTGCCTGCCTCCGAATCAGCTACTCGCGCATCACCAGCTAACCTGTCTCTAGTCTGCTCGTGTGAGCACCCAGAGTAATAAGAGGAGACATAAAACTCTGGGTCAGACATAAAGCCTGGTATGAGCGATAAGCATCTAAAGTGAACAATAACAGGTAGACTAAAACATAACTGAACCTGGACCTGCAACCAAAGAGTTAGCACTACATACTGTACAACACTCTAAGGTATCATATCAAACAGTGTAAAGATACGGAGGTGGGGGAGGTGTGCATGTCATAGGGATGGCAAACAATCAAATATAGCATCCATCCTCACATCTCTCACTCAGTGCGTAAAGCATACGATATCCACCACTTTAATCACCCAACATACCTTGCTACGATCACTTTGCCCCATGAAGTCATAAATGGCTTCACTGCACTGATAACGTAGCCACTAATCATTTGCTATGTCCACTTTGCCCCATGGAGTCACAAGAACCCCACTGCACTGGCTCATAGCCTTACCAATCCTTACTATGTCCACTTTGCCCCATGGAGTCACAAGAACCCCACTGCACTGGCTCATAGTCTTACTAATCCTTACTATGTCCACTTGCCCCCATGGAGTTATTCACCCCATCTGCGCTGGCTCATAGTCTTACTACGCATCACCGTGCCCCTCAGGTCATAATGACCCTACTGCACTGATAACGTAGTCTTGCTACCATCACTTTGCCCCTCAGGTCATAATAACCCTACTGCACTGATAAGTAGCCCATCATTCATTCTTAGTGGTGAATCGAAGTTATGAACGTCGACAACTCCTTAGCACACGTCCCGCAGCAAAGTCCAACCATAAAGTGAACTCATTGGTTCCCAACTGGTTCTGGGATCCTGAGCTCTAACTCCCATTTGGACTACCTTTGCATCTCGGGTTATTGGTCATCACCATCGAATCGGATCGGATCAGCCTTCACATTCTTCATCGGATCGGATCGGCCTTAGGCATTCAGATCGGGTCGCGACCCCTGCATCGGATCGGGTCGTGATCCTCCAGGTGATCGGATCGCCCTCCTCCATTGTCTCGTGAATCCAGTCTCCATCGAATCGGGTCTCCTCTTCTGGTCGGATCGTGAACTCCCTGCGGATCGCGTTCCAACGGGTCGGATCGTGCTACATGGATCGAGTCGTGACTTCCCATCAGTTCGTGAGGCTGGTCGGTTCGTGGAAGGACGAGGCAGATCGCATAACAACTCCTCATGTCGGATCGTGATCATCTGGTTCGGATCGGGGTGCGAAGCGCGAGTGCGGATCGTGGACATGGCATGCGATCCGATCCGGATCCCTGCATACTTCCTGCAGCTGTTCCAGCGAGTTGTTTACGCCTCTCGACGGCGTTTTCCACCATTCCAACTATTCTAATCAGTCACAAAGCAGTTCATACAGTCATAGCAACATACATAATCAACCCCAAACATCAAAACATCAACATAATAGGTTAAAATGGATCAAACATACCCAAAACCCCATATTTCCCCCTAAGCATATTTAGGTGAAACTAATGATAGGATTAACAAAACTTAACCAAATTAACCCAAATTCATACCAGAGGTCTAAAACATCATTTAAGAATTTATGAACATTTTTCCCGAATATATTAGTGTATAAATTCGCTAATTAACACTAGTTACCCCTAATTAGCCATAATTAGTGTAAAACTATGCAAATCACTCACCTTAGCCACAAATAAACTAAGATCTGAAATAATTCTCTGATTTGATGTGAATCTCAATGACAAACAGCAGCTCTAAGGTTGATTTGGTGAAGATCTTCCTTGATTAGGGGTTGCTCAGCCAAATCCTTGACCAAAAGATGATTTGGAGGTGATTTAGAGGTTAGAGGCCATTTTTAGGGATCCTTGGTGATAAGTGGAGGCTAGAAAACTGAAATGGAATGGTCCTCTATCTCATTTCAGCCTCCCCATAACCCTAATCCCGAAATGGGTTATGGGCCTACTCACTAATCACCCGATTTGGCCCGGTTAAGCAGTTTTTCACCCTCCAAACCTTGTTTCAGCCATATCTCCCAAACGGTAAGTCCGTTTGGCTATTATGACCACTCTACGGAAAGGTAAACCATCAAACGAATCCAATGGAAGTGGTTTCAAGTCAAAATTCCTTTCCAATCAAAAGTTATGGCCAAAACAGTACCAACTAGGGGCAAAATGGTCATTTAAAAATCGACAAAAATCATGAACATGGGAAATGACTCTAATAGTTGTTTCCCAAAGTTACATGACCATACGACTCCACATGGGAAAGAAATAAATATTCTACAATCCTATGATGTGTAGAATACAGGTCGTTACAGTGTTTGTTACGAGGTGCTTGCTGTCTGGATTCTTATTTCTAACATTTTAGCTTGTTTTGGAAAATCAGTGAGTGCATTACATCTCTCACATGGATTCAATAAAGTATATGGGCAGTAAATCATGTTTTTCATCAAATTCAAGTGTTTTTCCTTAAATCCATGCATTGGTAAGTTCATTTTCATATAGATTACCCTAGAATTTGATTTAGTAAGTTTATATAACTAATTTCTATGATATTTCATACGGATGTGCAAGTTAGATCCATGGTTTTTGTTCATATGCATATTTGTGGTGATTTTGGTGAATTTGACATTATCATGGATAGAATTGTCATATTGATGATATTGTTGATTTCATAACATGCTTGTAATCCTTTTGGATGAATTGGATGAGTTAGTTTTGTCGGATTTATCGTTTGGTGAAGTTTTGGTCGAAATCAGAGTTGAATTGCAATATGCAGGTTTTGGATCGGACCGAAGTTGGATCGGACCGAAGTTGGGTCGGACCGAAGTTGGGTCGGGCCGCAGTCGAGTCGGACTGAAGTTGGGTTGGACTGAAGTTGGGTCGGACCAAAGTTGGGTTGGACATAAGTTGGGTCGATCCAAAGTAGGTCGGCCTATTCCGGTCAGCCATTTCTGGTCAGCCATTTTTGCCATTTCTGGTTAGACACTTCCGATGATGATGTGACTTCAAAGTGAATTCAATTGGGAAGTTTGGAAGTGTTTGTTGTTCATTGTATGCAACGAATGGGGAGACAACTCAAGGATGTATTGAGTTCGTGTGAAGTGACAGTTCTAAGGTGTTCCGAGCTAATTAATAGTCGTAATTGATAACGACTAGAGAGGAGAAGGCCGAGGAACTATCGTTGTTGTAGGTTCTAGCGGACTCACAACAGAGGTACAATTGAAGACCAATAGTAAGTCGAGTGCCTTGGGCGTCGTGTATGGCCTAGACACATGTTGAATATAGCGTGTAACATGTGTTGAGTATAGCATGTGGAGTTTTGCTAGAACCGGGGAGTCGTGTGTGGTCCTTAATAATTGATGGCAAATTGTTAGCCAGTCATATGATAACAAAGTTTCCAAAGCAAGGTTGTCAGTGATAGCCAGAGTCAGTCATGGACGTTTGAATGCTTGTTGTGATCATGATTGAGTTGCTTTGCCATATATGAATGGATCCGTCACTGAATTGTATTCCTTTGGGTGTATGGATTGTAAAGGTTATCACTGTCATGTAACGGGGAAGGAAACTGAGAGTTCTTCCCTGGAGCTGGGTAGATTAGTTGATTGTTTACTCATTCTCATATACTTTATTGATGAATTTTGTCATCTGTTTTATCGCTCACTAAGACTGTTGTCTGACTCAAGGTTTTATGTTTCCTCTTATTATCTTGGGTTGTTCATCCAGTTGTGGATGGGCAGACTGAGTAACCGGTGGCAGATATTGCTTTAGTGACGACGACGATGCTGATCGAGGGCGAGCAGGTGGCTCACGTACCAGTTTTATTACTATCTAGTATTTATTTCCGCTGTTTGCTATTTCTCTTAGTGTTGTAGTGAGGCAAATTGTACAAACACTATTGTTGTTATCTACGTGTATGGGAAATACTTTCTAGTTGTCATGAAAGTTTAATGTTTTCTGCTTCACTATCACTACCTATTTAATATGTTCTATTATATTTTATCCTTGCGCTGTGAGTTTACGATAGGTTTCATTTATCTACCATATCTTGATGATTGTCCATAGCTTGCTAGCACACCTTTCAGCGCATTATTCCTCTTGTATAGTGCCGGGGCTGTAGGCGGTCGCCACAAATCACTTGTTTCCATTGCAAGAAGGAAGGTCCCAAGAACAATGCTTGCTATTCATATATATGATATATGAAGAAGAAGAAGAAGTAGAAGAAGGCGCAAGATTATAACAATGGTGATGAGGCACAGGCAGGCTTTGCTGAAGGTATCGAATGCGATTCTCCGTGGGATGTCCTAGTTAGTGTGGTGGAGCTTTGGAAGATGGTGTCAAGAGCCAGTTTTCACATATGTCGAGATATGAAAAAAAAATCTTCGTATGAGGAGAGTGTTGGCACGATAAAGACATCCAATGGAGTAGAACTACCAATTTGTGGAGTTAGAGCTGTTAGGTTTCGGATGCAAGATGGTGTGGTGAGAGAAGTAGCCGGTGTGAGGCATATACCCACCTATTCACATAACCTCATATCTCTTGGTCAGTTTGATCGCTGCAGTTGCACTTATGAGACTCAAGGTGGAGTTTTGAGAATGAAAAAGGGTGGTCTTGTGATGATGCGAGGAAATTTGGAGGAGGGAAACCTATATAGTTTGGTTGGTTCGGCGGTCGATTATGGAAGGCATGTGACGGTTGAAGAACCTAGTCCGCAGCAAGGCAGAGAGAATAATATGGTAGCTTATGATGATCCTAAGTTGGAGGATCATGGTTAGGGCTGTGAATTTCCTACATGACCCTAAACCAGACTCGAAACCCACATGGAAATTAGCAGGTTAACCCGAGCCATTTAGTTGGCATGTCGTTTTCGAATCAACCCGAATTTGGCCTATTTATAAATGGGTGGGTTTAGGGTTGACCCTCCAACCCGATTTTGACCCGCCAAACTTGATTATGTGTTGTATCTCTTCCATATTGTCAGTCTTGTATATGTTGTTCGTGTTAGTCTTTTATGTATGCAGTAATCAATATGCTCATATATTCTTGTGTAAGCTGTTACATTTTACTAATTTACTCTAGTATGTAGTTAGTTATATTTTACTTATAAAAACTGCATCTCTTCCATATTGTTAGTCTTTTATGTATGCAGATGTCTTCTTATGCATGTAGAATGAATTTTAGATATGGTGATTTCATGCTTTATATATATGCTTTCTGTTAGTGATTTTGTAACTTGTTTCCTATTGGTGATTTTGTAACTTGTTGTCTGTTGGTGATTATATAATAGTATTGTCTATTAGTGATTTGATGCTTTTGTTGTTTACATTAGTGGAAAATATTTTCCAATGGGTCAAAAAGGTAGACCCAACACTACCCGACACGACCTATTTAGTTAAATGAGTTACACGGTCGGGTCAACCCGTTTATAAATGGGTCGGGTCAACCCCAAGAAAAAAAATGATCCGTTTAATAAATGGGTTGACATGACCCCTTTATAAATCAACCCTAACCCGACTTGATTCGACCCGACGCAACCTTTTGACAGCCCTAATCATGGTATCGACAAGGGTTTAGATGTTGATGATGCTCAAGTGATCCCGGAGATGAAGATATCATGTCAAGCGGAAGATAGATGTCGAGTTGTGAAATTCACAAAGATGAGATGGAGGTCTTTGTGGTATTACAAATACTTTTGAAGATCGCTATTAGCATGGTGCACGAATGAAGAAGGTGCACCGTTAGTGGGCGATGGTGGAGGTTTGTAATGATGTTAATTAAGAAAAGTAGGTTGAAAGTGAGAGCTAAGTTGGCTGGTGTTGAGTGGAGAAGATGTTGTGGTTTGGTATCAAGGTGGAGTATTGAGATTTGTGATACACAAATCACAATTGTGGGCAACATATTATCTATGTTGATCCACTTTTTGTGTAGAGATTTGTTACTATATTTGTGGCATATTATAAAGTGAAGGCAAAGATTGTTTGTGCTTATCCAAAAGATTTTTGACATATATGAAGATAACTTTGGGGATAAGTTTACTTGGGTGTCCAGCTTACTTGGGTGTCAAGAAAACTTGAGTATGAAACAATTCATTCTAAAAAAGGCCTAGTTAACATCTTCATTAGATGTGGAAAATTTGACGGTTATTAAATAGAATCATTAGGGTTGGTGCCATTGTTCTTCATTATCTTTCTCCTCAAATTCTTTAGCTATTATATATTCTTTATCTATTTCCTAATAAGGTTATTATTTCAAGTTGTGCTTGTTTGTAATGATAGTTAAAATTGGTTGTAAACAATATTTTGGTGAATAAATAAAGATAGTGGTTGGATGGAATATCGTGTGTTCATATTTCCGATATTGTTTATGTTTTTGTTTGTTTTTCGATCACATTCTTCTCCAAGTCATTGAGTGAAAAGGTTCGTTTTTTGTTTTTCGGGTGTTTTGTCAAACTTTCACTGTGCATAAAACTCCAACACACACTACTTAGGACAAAGAGAAATAACTCTAAGACGATGAATTGCAAATAGGCACCAACAGAAGAATGGGATAATTCACCTGATGGAGGGAAGTCACAAAAACAATAAGGACGAATTTGGCGGGTTTAATATATATAATTGTGGATAAATGAAATTGGGAAAAAGATGAAATTAGGTGAAGCAAAAAAAATTGGGAGCGAAAAATGAAAATTAACATGAAAAATATCCATTCATAGTTTCCAAATAATGATCTAGAAATGAAGATTTCATACTCTGAGTAGCAACATGGCGTGTGGATAAATAGAATTTTTTTTTAAAAAAAGGATGGTAAATAAAGAAATAGCTTAGTTTGATACTTGCTTTTAAAGATAAAGTACAGATCAGGATAAAAAATACAATAGTTGAGTGTGCAAAATGTAGTTAAAGCCCGCTTTTTGTAGATAAAATACACTATGCCAGTTATCAAAACAATATCATGTTCGGGTATTTAGGTTTTCATTGAACTGATAGACAAATAAATCATTGCATGATGACTTATATACACCTAGTTTTAAGATCGAGAGCTACAATATTGGTACTACATCCAAAGGATATAACACTTTCTTTTATTGCCAGCCTATACAAATGTTATAATTTGTATATATGCTTGAATCAACAAATACGATAGCAATAATGTGACTTAAACATAGATAGACTAAAATCAATAAAGATTTAGACAAAAATGTACTGAAGGTATATATGCATATTATAACTCAAATGGTGGATTCACCAAGAATGAAACGAAAAGAAATAATTCTATATATTAGACAACACGAGTCTAATTCAGTTACACTTAGGACGGGCCAAAAAATCTAATTCAAGTTATATGCACTTTTTTTCTAGTTAAAAAATCCAAAACCTCCATTTAGTTCATTTCCTTTGTCCCATTTCTACAAATGACATACTTCAAATGTTGTTAGTAGTGGCGCAGGATTGGATGACATGTCAACAGCAAAAAATTGCAAAAACAGAGGCACTGGAAGTTTGTGTCAAAGAACTCAATGCATTTTTTTGTGATTGGGCAATAAGACACTTAGGATGGGCCATGCACATGTAAACTTCTGAAAAATTAAGATATGAAAAATGACTAATTTTGGTACCTTCATGGCAAAAAAGCATAATACCATAGTTGAACATCACATTAGGCCATTATTAGCATACATAACACTTTTTTTGGGGAATTCAAACATAACTAAAAATATGAAATCAAATATCTTAGCACATATATACATTCTAATTAAAATGTAAAACCATGACAAATAAATAGTAAGAAATTATAAGAAAAATAAGAGAAAATATAATTACTAGAATACAACTCCCCAACATAGTAACCTATTCTTAGAGAACCTCAAATTCTGGTGGGTTGAAAAAGAAAGAAGAAAACTATATGTATGTTACAAAAAAAAATGAAAACTCAATTCTTTATCTTATATATGAAAGCAAATAATTTAGCACTGAGTCTAGTAAAAAAAAAAAACCATGACAAATAAGCAGTAAGCAATTATAAGAAATAAGAAAAAATGCAATTACCATTGTAGAAGAAGCACCATCGTAGCAAGCTACAATTCTTAGAGACGGCTTCAAACTCTGGTGGGCCAAAAAACAAAAATGAAACTTACCTATAAATTACAAAATAGAAAATAATAGAAATCTTGCTGTTAACAAAATGAAATCCAATTTTTTATCTTGTATATAAAATCAAATATCTTAGCACATATAATATAGTATAACTAAAAAAACGATGACAAATAAACAGCGAGCAACTATAAGAGGAATAAGAGATAATATAATTACCATAATACAACTTACCATCACAGCATCATATTCTTAGAGACGACCTACAATTCTGGTGGGCAATAAAAGAAAGTAAAAACTTACCTATAAATTACAAAATGAAACCAAAAAATCTTGCTGTTACACAAACGAGAATTCAATTCTTTATCCCGTATATACAATCAGATATCTTAGCACCTATAATATAGTCTAATTAAAATTAAAAAAACAAATAAACAACAAGCAATTATAAGGAAAATAAGAGAAAATATAATAATCGTAATATAGCTCACTATAATAGAAAAATAGAATCTCAACCACTCTTGACCAATTATGGTTTTGATAGCATTCAAAGTAGAATTCTGCACTTATTGGTTCCTGTTGAAATAAGAAGCAAAGTGGAATATATATTATATCTTAGGGCAATCATTATTCCATGGACTTCAAATATACGTATTTGATTATCTGAACATCACAATTGATAATTTTCATGATATCTAACAGATTGATGAGATGAAAGTCAAGGTAGGGAGTTTCTCGTTCACATTTTTGAATTATTACATGAAAAAACGACAAAATAAAAAGCAAACCAAACACAAGCAATCTCAAATGGTAAAATAGCATCAAGACAATGGGTGCATTAGTAGATATTATGATTTCTTTTACCTCCAGCAGGCTAAGTAACATGGCGAATGAAGGAAGCGCGATGATAGGCTCACCGACGGAATTAAGCTAAGTAAGAGAAAGTAAGCCACCAGAAAAAGATAGAGGGGTAAGACTGTGGAACAACCAAGAACACAAAGAAGATTAATCTTCGGAGATAGCTACGCGTGATGTAATGGTTCGCCATTTGCCTGTTACAGATTAATTTTGATGCATTACCCCCAAATTGGAATTAGGGTTAGAAAAAGAGGAAAGAATAATAGAAACATGGGGATATACGATGAGATGTGGTAGAAAATTTTCCGCATAGTCTAAACTGGAAGAAAAATAGGGAATACAAGTCGATAGGTAGATGTTTGAAACCGAAGTTCATTCATTTTTCCCTTGCTGAAAGAAAGGAGGGTTACGGAGGGTTGCGCGTAGCAAGGGGAGAGGAAGGGTGAAGATGTAGAGCCAAAAAGGTTAATAAAGGAGTGGCATTTCAGTTTAAAATTTGGTGCGAATTGTGAGCCACCGAAATCAAACTTAGTAATTATAATACAAAACAGATTATAGAGTTAAGAAATGAAGCAGTGGGCTTCAATGATCATATGAGGACCATAGAATTATTTTCCATGTCTATGAAACGAGGAATTGATACTAGCTATATATAACTAGTTATTTTTGGTTTTTAGTTTTCATAATTTTACATAACAATTGCATATTTAAATTCTAAAGGAATTTTTCAAATCTTCTTTAGCATAAATTCAGAAATCCGTTGAAATAGATGCATTTCAGATGCAAAACTATGAAAATGCAATGAAACTGCAAGTTATATTTCTGCGAGTAGCTGATAGCTACACAAAACTATGAAACATATAATAATTTCTATGATAACATATTGTATAACTATAAAACTACAAGTTATATTTGACACAACAATATAGAACTGTGAGTTTAAACATCCATGTTCCTTATGTTAGTATTGTTACATATAAAACTGCAACTATATTTGTATATTGAATTTAAAAATATATATATATATATAATTTATATTTGTTATGTTATAATTGTTCTTTTGATGAAGTTGCCTTATATTGCAGTTATATTTGTATGTTGCAGTTTTATTTTCACATTGTTCAGTAAATTGTTTTAGAACACAAATTGTTTCGTAACACGAATTTGTTATCTATCTAGTTGCCTTAAATTTTCATTTACAAAATGTAACTGGTACAATTAATAGTCCTTGCAAATGTCAAAACCTACTTCAAGAGAGTGAATTAGAATTCGACATTAGAATACAAATGAATATATTACGTGGTTCGTTATTTTATGAACTTCATGAAGTGTCAATCACCACTCGACTTTGAAATGTGCAGTTGCCTTCTATGAAGTATATAAATTAGAAAAAGTGATCTTTTGAAATAATTGAGAAGCACATAATCATTCATGGTATGGATACAACATACGATGAGTGGTTTCTTCATGGGGAGAGAAGCAACATTGATGTTAGGGTCAAACATATACCAAATGTTACATATGATGCTTACGACTCCAATCAATTACGAGAGGAAAACCATGTCGAATATAATCTTGGAAACCTTATTGATGATGCATGTAGAATATATGATAGCATAGAAGGAACGAGTGATGGTAGTCAGTGAAAAAAGTAAGCGGATTACAAAAATAGCAAAAAATTATACGTCTCTTGTAAAGATGGTCTTACAACATTAAGTATCATTATAGAGCTTTATAATTTGAAAAATGTCTTTAAATGGTTAGGAAACAACATGATCAAGTCCTTGAAGTGATTGAAATGATTGCTTCCAAAGGAATATACAACATCGAAGAAGTACATCAGAGTGGAAGAAATGTTAAAAGATTTGGAAATAAAAGAGGAATATATATGCACTTGTGAAAATGATTGCATATTATTTTAGAAGAATTATAAAGATGCACTGGAATGTCCTCATTGCCTTACTTCAAAATTTAAAACAAAACAAAAAAAGATCAAAGTAGAGGTGGTAAAAATCTCAAAATAACCACGAAAAGTATTAAAACGCTTTCCACTTATTCCGAGATGAACAAGGTTGTACACTGTACTAGGGCTGTTATGGTAATGGTAAATGTACCAGTACCGTACAAATACCAAGCAATTGGTAAAAAAAAATTGAGCCACTTTAGTTTACCAATGTAATCGGTATGGTAACGGTAAATTTACCATTGTTAACGGTAAATATAGTGGTAAAGAAAAGTCAAAACCAGTGGTAACGGTAAATTTACCAATCATATTAAATTTATTTTTCCCTAGTAGATCAAACCTTAACTATACACACTTTTAACGGTAAGTCGTGGTTTTTAAGAAGATCTAATAGTATTATTTATGATGATGATTCTTTTTAAGTTTTGTTAGGCTCAAAGTTTGAGATTATAAATGTTATTTTCTCATATTATTGTGAATAAGCTGTGATGAATTAAGAAATACTTAGATGTCAACTAAAACATGTCGTAATACTAATATAAATATCATAGAGTGATATTAAAAAACAAGATAATTACTTTTTTTTTCCAAATTTTAATGCAGCAAAATTTGAATGTTTGTTGTAATGGTAAATTTTCCATTACCATCCAACGGTATACCAATGAATATTTTACCATTTGTAACGGTAAATTATTGGTAGTTATTTTTGACTTACCAGTAGTACTGGTACGGTAATGTTTGTCATGTATAGGTAGGGGTTACCATTACCATAACAACTCTACACTGTACCATGGATAGCTTGAAAAATGTCATGGTATAGTGAAGTAAAACCTTGTTGTAATTCGATGCATCGTCCCATTGATTCGATGAATGGAGATCACTTTGAAACAAGTAGCCCGAGTTCGTTAGAAATGATCGAAATATTTTGTTTGGCATTGCTGCTGATGGGTTCAATTCTAGTACATGCCCATCAAGTAGTTATAGTTGTTGGCCTATGTATATGGTTCCTTATAACATATCCCCTTCATTGTGCATGAAAATAGAGTTTCAAATGTTGTGTTTTTTAATTCCAGGACCAATGGAACCAAGTCAAGATATTGATGTCTATCTGGTTACTCTTATGGATGAGTTAAAGCAACTTTGGATAAGAGGGCTTGCAAATGACATGGACAAGAAATAACATTTTACTTTAAGAGCAATGCTACTATGCGAAATTCATGAACTTGCTACTTTTGAAAATTTATCTGGTTGAGTAACACATGGTTCAAATCATGTCCTATTTGTGCAAGCAAAGCAGAATCGGAAAGCATCGGTAATAAGATTGTTTATGTGAAGTGTAGATGATTTTTAAAGAGAGATCATCCATATGGAGAACTCAATCATGGATGGTATAAAGAAATAGAGGATAAGGAATCTCCAACACGATTGATGGGATTGACACTCTTACAAAAGCTTGCTCATATAAGATACGTATCATGTAAAATAATGAAAAACCAAAAACGCATGGTAGATAATATTGATCGTGATGACGAATATTCTAGAAACGAGAACGTAATTGATAGTGAAATACAAGCAAGTACAAGAAGCCTATTCTTTTTTCCTTAGAGTGTCAGAGCACTCATAAGGTGCGACGAGCTATTGATGTGATGCACACTGAGAAGAATGTATCAGAGCAATTTATTAATATGTTGTTTAGGAACAAACAATCTTCTAAATTCATATTTGATAAAGTTCACAAGATGCAATGTTGTCAAGCGTTAAGGATGCAAAACTTACATCATGCTTCCGGGCTGAATTAAGCAACTTAGCAAATATTCACTCACCAAGTTTTGTCCATTAAGTTGTTATTAATTAATTATATTGTATTGTTATTACAAATATCTTCGCTCCATTGAATAATGGTGAATGTAATGGGACATTAATGCCATGTGTTATTAATATCTATAATCAACCATTTTACCATGAACATTCCATTTTTCTCATATGTTTCCAAAATTAAGAATGAAGGTGTACCATTCAATTGTATTTCTTTATATAGATAGGAATATGATCTCAAATTTTCAAAAATCTATGTTTATGTTGTAAATTATATTTGATACTGTTTGCGTTATCTTTGTGAACCGTGCATTATCATTGTGCACCATACGTTGAATATTTGGGTGAACTTGAACTTTGCCTTTTAGTTGCAGGATACAGTGATATGTGAAAATTATAAAAGAACATGGAGTTATTACACTCACATTATCAAACGTTTTTTATTATCAAATCAGCAAAACCACCCACCACGCACACGCACAGACCAAGAGTTTCTTTATCAGTCTTGTAAAAAGCGTTTTCTTTTTCAATTTATTAAGATTCAAGTGATACATTATGGGTTTATGTGCACCTGAAGGCTGAAAAAGGGCATGTGCATGTTTTTTTGGCTCCAAGAGGTCGGATGGGGGTTTTACGCGCGCGTGCGTGATGGGGTTGCAATCTTACGTTTACTAAAGATAAAGATACTATTACCATTTGAATTTTGGAATAAGTTTGTTTTAGGTCTCTTTTTTTTTCTTTACAACATATTCTTATTCTGACCCATCGTGATCTATAACATGAAATAGATTTAGTGTTTTTTCCTTTATGATTAATCATCGTAACTAGCTGATAAATATGCATTTTCTTGAAATATACCCAAATGAAAATGTATAATAATTTCAGTTGAACTACTTGTGCCTCGTTAAACTGGAAGCAACTCATTATAATGTTATAAAATAAGCTAATGAGCTAAATGAGCCTGTACAATATACACAGTTTATCATCTGTGTTAAACTTCTTTTTACCATAATCCCTTGGTAAGTTTTAGATATAAGAGTTTGACTGTGCTATAGTGAAGATATACATATTTGAACACTGTTGAGACAACTAATAATTGTCCGGATTCACATTGTTGTAAATTAGTTCTATTTAATTACTTGAAAACAAAAACCTTATACAGTAATTAGTGATAATGTATTTGATAAGGAAGTAGTTTGTACCTAGATTTTCAGGTATTTGGATGTTGGACAAATTTGTATATATGAAAAAAACACCCCTCTTGGATTTAAAACTTTTTTATTGGATTGTTAAAATTTTGCTTAGAGCTCAGCATATCAATGTGTATCAGAGAAAGTGATATAGAATTTGGTCCTTCTTAGATTGAATATAACAAAAGGAATCCTGATTGGTCCTTGATTGATAAAGAAAACCGATATTTTAACACTACCAATTTTATATTATTAAGAAATTTATTATTTGATTAGGAAGAACTAATTAACCTGTAAATATATTTGAGGTAAATCAATCAAAGTCGTAAAACTCTCTTTAGTGCAACTAGCCTAGTTCGTGAGCATCACAAAAGTGGTTGATCTTAATGTATGCACATGGTAAGATAATAATACGCCACTCCGGGTTTTAAATCCATGTCATTATTACCACGACGCAAAGTCATTAATCGCTGGGCTATTTCTATGGACACACAGATACATTTTTAGTAGTAGTATCTCTTAGTATGTGCATGTGTTAATTTTTATTGTTGTTAATGCATCCTATCCGTCATGATCATGCAACACATGATTGAAATCACTAGTAACTATGCAATGGACTGTGCTTCTTATCGTTGCAACTGTGTATGTAACCCGTGGGATATAATCACCTGGTCCAGATTTGTCTGGACCCGGTGGACTAAGCAAATCCGAACCCCAGATTTCAGGTGGGTTCCACCGAAATTGAGGTCCCGGATTTGCTTGGTCCACCGGGTCCAAGTAAATCCGGATCAAGGATTTGCACCCCTACCCCGCATATCATTGTCATTGCTATATTTAGTCCAATTTTGTTTTGTAACAATGACGAGATAACTTGGTCATTGTTGACTAATGTGGTGCTAGGCCACGCAGTCAGATCCTTTTGGATTGTGATTCTGTTTCCCTAGTCATCCACTTCGTTGATTATGTACGTCCATTGCAGTTCAGTGCTTTTAATAAATGTGTGAGAGACACTTTTGAGTGCAATTTTGTTGACACCCAAAAAGGGATGTCAACAAAACTTTCACCCCTGATTGGTGGAAATCAGGGGGGCCCATATGGGTCCCCCTGATTTCCACCAATCAGGGGTGGAAGTTTTGTTCACACCCCTTTTTTGGGTGTGAACAAAATCGTATTCGACACTTTTACCTACTTTACGCACAAGCAAACTCTAAAATAATTAAGGCCACTCTGTTCATATGCTCTGTTACATCATACTTCCTTACAAGGGAATTAATGTATCGACCGTGGTATGTATTAGGGATGAGCAAACCTCGTTTCGGTTCGGTTTTGGGGTAAAACCGGAACTGGAACGAAAGATTCAGTTTTAAAAAACAGTAACAGAAGCATCAGTTTCACTTTCAAAATCTCTGTTTCGGTTTTTATCGGTTCGGTTTCGGTTTTAAAACCGATTTAAAAAAAATTATTATAAATTTAAACAACCATAAAAGAAATCAAAATAAATTGTTTCAATCGAGTGTATTGAGGCACATGATACAGAGTACAAGCAAAATTATTATACTTGAATATATAATTAAGTAGAGATTATATAAATGGAATTCCTGTCTATATCTTTAACCCAATTCTTTCTGTTTGCAGGGTATATCCAAGACGTCATATATTCTAAATACAAGACATGATTTATAAATTAAAATATTATATATTTGTTTAATTATTTTAATAATTCAGTTTGGTTTCGGGTTTTTTCCGTTCGGTTTGGATCTGAAACCGAAACTGAAATATTAGTACGGTTCGGTTTTTTGATTTTCGGTTTCGATTTCGTTTTTTCCGATTTCGGTTTTTTTCTGTTCAATTTCGGTTTTATTTCAGTTTTTTGCTCACCCCTAGTATTTATGTCGTTAGTACGGGTTAGATTATTTCTACCTAGGTTACTTGTTTTGGGCCATGAACTGGTTTAACATTTTGAGGTTAAATTTAAGGAAAAAGACTACTCCTTAAATAAAATGTCATTATTGGTTTTTACAGTACCCTTCGTTTGAGATAGGTTTGTCAATGGATACCCGGAAAAATCCGATATCCGTATGCATCTGTATTCGAAATTATGGAATATATCTGTTATCTAAGATGCAGATATGGATATCCAATATCCAAAAATCCTTTCGGACACGGATATGGTTATAGTTGTATCCGTATCCAAAAAATATCCATCAAATATTCCGCTTTGTTTATGTGTGTATGTATATATGTATAATGTTTAATTTTCTTACTTTAAGTTAATATATAAATTTCCTTAAAATAACTAAACTAATCTCAACTATTGGATTATATATCCATACCGCAAAAAGCGAATGTTGTACTTTTATTTGGTATTATGCAACATTTTAAGTCATGTGCTCATTTTATTTTGTGATATGGTTACAATTAGGACATGATTATCTATATACTTTTATGATTTTCGTTTTTCTTTATTTTAGTCTTAAGATTGTGTTTTTCATATTTTAGACATTTTCTCTCTTAAAATATTTATTGTACGAAATTTTTATGATTGATGTCCTCGTTATAATTTTTAATTATATGTAATCAGCTTTTTTTGAAAAGAAAATTGTGAGTAAATTTTCCACATAAATGACGTGTTTGTAAATTTTTATTGTTTTATTTTCGGATATTTTCATATAACTGCATCGGATGTGCATTTTTAAGTTTTGAATGCGGGTATTTTTAGATAACCGAATCGGATGTGCATTTTTATGTTTTTGATACAGATATTTTTGAATATCCGAAAATATCCGCGAGTACGGATGCAAATATTTTTGCATTGATACCCGCGGATATCGAATACGGGTACATATACGAAATTTTATATTCAAATACGAATACAGCATTATCCGTATCCGACTACATCCGTTTACAGCCCCACTCTGAGAGCTACTGAGGTAAGAAATCACTTTGCTTCTTTTATCTTTTCTGGCCCTTGACTTAAATTAACTAAATTTATCCAGGATTGTCAATTACATCACTTGTAAACATCGCTCGTGAACACGGGTAAAATTTCCTGGAACTGAGCCTTGATTTCAGGCAGTTTGCTAAAAACGGGCCTGGTTTCAGGAAATTACCTAAAATCGAGCGATGCCTAGTTTTTGTTTCCTGAAACCGAGCCTCAATTTCTGGCAATTTGCTAAATCGATCTCGGTTCTAGGAAATTGGTTGAAATTGACGATCTCAGTTTTGGTTTTTTGAAATCGAGCCTCGGTTTTAGGTTTTAGCTTCTTGTAACTGAGCCTCAATTTTAGGATACTTATTAAAACAGAGTGATGCTTTGTTTCGGTTTCAGGTAGTTTGCTAAAATCGAGCGATGCTCGATTTCAATTTCCTGGAATTGAGCCTTAGTTTCAGGCTTTAGTTTTCAGTTTCCTAAAACCGCACCTCGATTTCAGGAAACTATCTAAAATGAAAGGACACTCAGTTTTAGTTTCCTAAAGTTAAGCCTTCCATAAACTTCCTAAAACCGAGTGATGCTAGCTTTCAGGAAATGAAACTGAAACCGAACATGGGTCGATTTTAGTATTTGAAATTGCGCAGGCTAAATTTCAGTTTCACTAGCCAAACATTGCTTGGCTTAGTTTAAAAATTCAGTGTTCAATTTTATAAACTAAGTACGTTACTATAATTATGTTTGAATGGGTAGGATGCATTATTTTCAGATCCTGATTGATATTATTATATTTCTTAAACATCATAAGCTTTGGTTGAAGCAGCGGAAGCAAGACAACGATCAAAAGCTTGCGATGAAACTCATAGTCTAGATTCTTTTGAGAAAGATCTCATTGTCGAAGTTTTTGGAGATGATAAAAGAAGAAGCTATTGTCATGTTATCAGCTCTACTTCTAATATAAAGCAAGTAAAATTTGCACAAGCTTAAAAAACAATACAATGGCAGAAGAGAATGCTAACAAACAATATTTAGCTAATTTAGATAACAAACAAAATCAAATACATGAAGAAATCAAATTAATGATTTCAACGATCGCGATTTTGTGACAGTTTATGAAGCTTCTTACCAATCAACATGGCGGAGTACGACACATGAGAAAAAAATTCTTCCGATGGAGGGCAAGGTAATAACAATCTATATACTACCTCTAATGATGCTATTGGATAATCCGTTAGAGATAAACAATAAGCAGCTTAATGTCGTCAATATCAAAGGAGGTAGAAAAGGGATATGTAGGAACGCAAAAAGTTTGTCACAATAGACCAGTAATACAAGAAGAGAAAGCCATCTAGGTGGACGAAGTTCGAAATCCGAAAGCTTCAATTTTTGATCTGATCTTGTCATTAGTGGGTTATTAATCTGGCTCATTTATCATTTGCGTTTTGTATAATAGTTATATGTTAAATTGTTATATTTTGATGTTATTTGATATTTGTTATGGAAAATGAATAGATGTATCTTAAATTGTGATACTTTAGTGTTTGTCTAATTGAAATTTGGTTTAGGATACAAATTGCGGTATGTTGTTGTATATGCTTTGGGGTGTTATTATATTTTATGTTGTGTGTTCTTATTGTTATAGGCTTTATAAAATTAGTTGGAGTATATTTTGGCTGCTACATGTTTAAAGCAATATCCTATTATAGGCCTCACAATCTATTAATGGTTGTAACTGATACTGTTAACGATATTTTTCTTTAACATCGGAATTAGCGCTAAGGATGTGGATCTAGAGGAATTAAGGGGTTATTTAGTTGCCACAAGCTTGAGTTAGTTTACCATTTCCTAGATATCAAGGTCTTGAGTCCGAAGATTAGTTACTCTTCCTTCAAGAGGTGAGTATCACACTTACGAGACTCAAGGACCAACAGTTACCTTAGGATATGGGCTTCCTAAGTGCAACGCAAGTTAGAAAGCTAAATGGCTTAAGGAAGGGTATCTCAGTAACTGGGCTTTCGTATGAGGCTTTGTCGTAGGGAAATGATAGGAAAATAAGTGACATAAATGAGAAGAAAATCCATGGAATTAATGACAAATGTTGATTCTCTCTTTATTGATATTGATGTGAGTACATGGATGATCACAAGTAAAATCCCCAAATTTATTTACAAATTAGAGTTTGCTCCCCAAGAAATGATTATAAGATTTGAGAATGAGGAAAAGTCCCCCAAAATAAGACCCCTGAGATCTTTTTTATAGACAAATTGGGCCCCTTTTCAGTTGAGGTCAGCAGAAGCCCTGTTTAGTGCGCTTTCGGCTCTGGTAATTCCATCTGGTGTCAGTGTCAACTCGCATCGGTGACTCTCGGTGTTGGTTTCTAGGTTTCGGTCTTCTTTCAACTCTAAGTGTTGTTATCGAATCCATTTTGCTTGTGAAATTGATGTGGCCTCCATGCAATGTATTGATACCAAGCAAATTGGTATGGATAGCTCTTGTAGCTGCTTTTGGATTTGACAGCAAGCATTTGTTCTAATAACGATTGTTCCTATAGAAAGTTCCAGGCCCTGCCCTTCTTTAGTAGCTTTCAAGTGTTGTCTTTATTTCTTCTTTGGTATCGGTATCTACACTAAGCGTGTTAGTGTGGATTACCCTTCCATCTTATGAGCCTTGGCTTGCTTTGATAATCTTTGATTCTGGTCTCGGCCTTGCGATAGCGTGGTTTCGGAATTCCTTCTAACGACTTCAAAGCTGCTCCATGGTAACAGTATCGATACCAAGTGTATTAGTACGCCCTTCGCTCTAATCCAACTTGGTATCCTACTTTCCCCTTTACAACTCTTAGTTTCGATATCAGACCATATGCTTTCGAAGTGAGATCAGGTTGATTGCTTTGAGTGTCATCATTAACATTACCCTAAGTTGTACTTTTCTTTCATGTTGGTTTTGGTGTCACCTTTCCATTATCTTCTCTATATCGATACCAAGTTTTTGCCTCCTTCATTGGTACTGATAGCATGTATATCAAATATTTTCCTTTGCTTTCGGTATTGCTTTAGGCCTTTCTTTCTTCCATTCTGATGTTGGTGCCGTTCAGATACCCCTTCACCTCTATCAGGTTTCAATGTCAAAATCTAGTGGTAACATTTGGCGTCTAGCGACGGGGTATTTTCGACTATTCAAGTCAAACATTGACCTTCGTATTGTACTTTGATTTCCCTCCTTTTAGGGTTGCAGAATGAATCTGGTTCGTTAATTTATCCTCGTTTGTGCGATTGGGATTATACGGCGCTTTCAGTATAAAGATCTTTCTTCTCCCTTTCCATTCCTTCACCTGTAAAAAACTGTTTACTCATAAGATTACCGCCCTTCGAAATTTCACAGGCTTTCTAGGATTACAAACTCAATCATCTCTCTTTAATTATTCAATCAATTCAACTTTAAGCTTAAAAATCGCTCCCTCATTCAATCATGAAACTGATAGATATTGAAATCTTTTGACTTCAGATTAGAATGAAATCGAATAACAGGAGTTAACTTGAATGAGATTTAATTGTGGACAATGTCAATTTAACTTTTACCCTCCCCGACATGTTTTTCGGGGTTTAAAATGAAAAATAACATATGAAGGATTTTAACCTTGTTACTAAGACAATGTTCTTCTTTCGATATTGATGGGGTCAAAAACAAAAAATAATGCAATACTGGTCTTAGGTTTTAAATTTCCCTTAAAACCAGTTAAGCTTTCAGTCTTGATACCCACATATTTGGTTTTGGCTAAGCCAACACCGAAAATTTCGGTTATCTCAACTTTAATTTTCCCGACACCAGAGCCTTTCGTCATTTTGGTTTCGGTATCGGAGTAGCTGTTATGAGTATTACCAAATACTTTACTATTTATAATGCATGATCATATGTGAATTATGTTAAAGACCTAATTCTAGTGACCTATGATACATTCAAATCTTTATAGGGGTGTTAGGTAACTAATGTCACTGAGGCTTTATGATGGTCTCATACTTATGAACAATTCATATTTTTTTAAATGACATTATTGTACTAATATGCTTTATGGAACAATATCACCTGGCAGCGTCATGTTTGAAAATAAAGAATTGAATGGCTGAATCCACGCATCTCTTTTTTCTTCGAAATCAAAAATGGATGGCATTTCGCAGTTTTCTCTTATTCGAACTCAGGAGGAAGTGAAAGTTATTATTGAGAGTTATGGTATGACCAGAGTTGATACCTTCTCTGCTTCTAAAAAAGATACCATTTAGGACCCACTAGAAGGTTTTTTTGCATACTCAGCCATTCATATTTGGCACGGCGGTTTCTTATCATTTCAAGACTTCATCTTAAGGTTCTTACAACATTTATTATTAGCTCCCATTCAGCTAACTCTGAACACATACACACGCCTTCTATGCCT
The DNA here is from genome assembly GCA_030737875.1 of Allium sativum. Lineage (NCBI taxonomy): Eukaryota > Viridiplantae > Streptophyta > Magnoliopsida > Asparagales > Amaryllidaceae > Allium > Allium sativum. The sequence continues at coordinate 1,033,307,292 of CM060916.1, read as the reverse complement.
TGAGATCTTAGATCTTGAGTCGGGACAACCTTCCCTCAGCACTCGCCTTCTTCATTATTTGTTATGACTTTCAGCGGTCAAAGGGACAAACCCACCTATCCTACAAGCGAACCCCTCGAAGGAACTGATTGGTGACAACCTCAACTAATTCCACGACTGGGAGGCATAGTTCTTCTGCATCAAATGTACTTCGGGTGTCACGGGTGCTTTTGCTACTCCTGGTGAGCTTTATTTATCCAAATCTGTTGTGTAATTCTTTAAGCATTGTTTAATCTGTGTTTTGTTTCAATTTCTGTCCCCGCAAATGAAGGCTTATGTGACGAGGAAGCACAAGTTGTCGATAATATTTATAAGGTTTCTGAGAAATTGGGTAAGCGATCCCTTTTGTTGACCTTTGGACAACCTTCAGAAGCATAACTTCTTTCACCAGGACAAAAGATCAGGGAAGACTGCCCCTTCATTTTCCTGGTTCCAAACACGTATTTTTGGGCTCAGATGTTTTCACACACTTAACTCCTCTATTTCCTGGAACTTAAAGTAAGGACAGTCTTTCAACATAATGTTGTGATCTTGCTCAATATTTAACATTCATAATTATATTTTTCCTGATGATTGTTTTAATCAGTAATCCAATCTTTTGGTGGGGAATCCACCTTGGATGCTGTATTGTCCCGTATTTTTGGTAGTCTAATATTTAATTTAATTTATTAGTTTAAATATTATATTAGAAATATTAATGGATTTTAATATTTAAACTTGTTTATTTAAAATGAAGTTTGAACATTAATTTATATATAATATAAAAACGAGTTCGAAATGGTGCTGCAGTTCGTAATATAAAATTTTGAACTTCAATTGAATATATAGGATTCGTTATAAGTCGGATTTCTGTAAAACAAGTAACATTGGAATCATGTTGATTATAATTTTCATATGGAAGAGAAAAATTCAGATTTCGTGTATAATTTGTTAGTTATGTCCAAATCAAATTTTAAAATAGTCGCTATGGAAATCGTTATTAAATTATAACGTTTATTTTATAAATTAAAGGGGTTATTAATATAATTTGAATATCGTTTAACCTGAAAACGTTAATATTGAGTTGTATAACTTATATATGAAGTTGTATATATATTCTGTTTGGATATATATGTTGAAAATAATTTGTTATTATTTTATTGAATTATTTTGAAATTTAATTAACATTTTTTTAATATTATATAAGCGTTAAAAATAGTCATTTTTGCAAACGGTCATGGTTTTTGATGAAATTAGTTTCATTGGAACCGTATCGTTAAATTATTGTCAGAAAATCAAATTTCGTGGCTAACGGATATCGAATGTGACTTCAGTGGCCAAAAACATCTTGGTTTCTGTTTAATTGTTTATGCAATTTAGACATGGGTAACTTTTAACGAATAAATGACTGGCCAAACAAACTCCGAATTTAACGAACCAAGATTCATTGGATCTATTAGGAAGAGGTCTAATAAAATGTCAAGGCCTCATATTTATTGATTTTTTTCTGTAATTATAGGAATTTTAAACGCTTGATTTTTTATCGATATTTATAAAGGACTTTTAACAAACGACCTTGGAATTCGACGAAACTTGTCCCATTGGGTCCGGAATATTTTTTTTTATGCTAGGATTACCTTATTTTGTCAAAAACGGAGATTGTATAGGTTTGTTTTGGAGTGTTACTTCACGTTAAAGGATAGTTAAGTTAAAATAATATTTAAATTCTCTCCACTTCTACATATCTGCACGGCAAACAGACAAGGCAGGGTTGAAACAACCCTAATTTTTAATTTTCCATGCGTGGTCAGCGCATTAGCATGCCGCCACTCAAAGCCTTGAACGACTGAAAAATTCCGAATTTCTCCTATGATTATCTTTCAATTCACGAATCCAGTCACAAACCATTCTTCCGCAAACCTGTAGTGCTCACTGAGATCAACAAAACCACCAGCTATGATCAGTTTTTGAGCACCACTGTGACCGGAATCTTGCCACGAAGGGCTTGCGGTTGCGGAGCGATTGAGGGAGAATGGAAGCAGCTAGTGGCTTGGGGTCTTGAGCGCAGGGAGGAGGAGTTAAGGGGCGTCGGCCAGGACCAATGGATGAGCTTCTGATCATCAAATGGAGGAGCAGTGGCCGGAGTTTTAGCAGGGAGTCTCAGTCTTCGATAGTGAACCTAAGGCGTTTTGGGTAGTTCGAGCTTCACAGTTGTAGTGATTTATGTGGAATTTTGATGAGGATCTAGTACTGTCTATTTAGATACCAATGGAGCATAACAAAACAATTATGAAATCTCTCGAAAAACAAAGAACAAAAAAGGACACAGAAGATTTAACGTGATTCAGATATGAATTTCCTACGTACACGGAGACCCAACAATTTTTATTTCTCAATGAAGAAATGAGTACATAAGAGAGGAAGATTACAATACAGAGAAGATTAATGGTGGATTGCTTTCTTCATACAATAACATGACCTTTATTTATATAGAGGGATTTCTTGATTTCCAAGTAAATTTGGCACCCAAGTTTTCTTGACGTCCAAGTAAACTTGACACCCAAGTTATTCCATATGGGAGCCAATTACATGATTGACAATCAATCTTTCCTTCTCTACAAATATTTGAATCATCAATTTCAACACTCCACCTTGATTCAAATATGACAGTCTTTCTTCATCATCTCATCTTCAAAAATCAACATAGAAGTTGTTAGGCCTAGTGCCCTATGGCGCTCAAGTAACAGGAAGCAAACCGATCAAGTTTGAGCAATGCTCAAACTTGTCCTTCGGAAATAACTTAGTCATCATACCTGAAGGATTATCCGAAGTACTCACCTTCAATAATTTGATCTTGCTTCGTTCTTCCTCAAGCATAAGAAAGAAACCTCTAACATCAATGTTCTTTGTCCGTGAACTATAAGCTTGATTATCAACAAGATGAGTAGCACTCTGACTGTATGAAAATAGCTCCACTGTCTGCTGCACCATTGAAAGATCATCCAATAACTGAAGTAAGTACAATCCTTCCTTTGTTGCTTCCATAATTGATATCAACTCTGCTTCGGTAGTCGACAAAGCTACGATAGATTACAGCTTTATCTCCATGAAATCGAGCCTATGCCAAGTGTAAAAACATAGCCCGACACTGATTTCCTAACATCTCTATCCCCATCATAATTAGAATCACAGTATCCTCTAAGAAAGATGTCACCATCTACTCCACCGTATAGCAAACCCACCGAAGAAGCGCCTCGAAGATATCTAAGAATCCACTTCACTGCTTTCCAATGTTCTTTGCATGGGTTAGACATATATCGACTGACAACACCAACTGCATGGGCCAAATCTGGTCTCGTGCACACCATCACATACATGAGACTACCAACAACACTAGAATAAGGTATATTAGCCATATACTTTTTATCTTCTTCCAGTGTAGGAGATTGCTCTTTCGACAACTTAAAATGAGAGCCTAAAGGAGTGCTTACCGGTTTGGATTTCTCCATCCCAAATCGAGTGAGAACTTTCTCGATGTACTGCGCCTGAGTGAGCCTTAGCTCTCTCCGCTTCCTATCCCTACTTATCTCCATACCCAATATTCTTTGTGCCTTTCCCAAATCATTCATATCAAACTCTCTATTGAGCTCCGCTTTCAGCTCCTTAATTTTGACCATACTCTGATGCAATAAACACATCATCAACATATAACAACAAATAAATCATGTCATCATCACATCTCCTAACATAAACACACTAGTCTTTAAAGCCTTTGGAGTATCCCTGTGAAAGCATAAACTTATCAAATCTCTTGTACCATAGTGTAGGAAACTGCTTCAGTCCATAAAGAGATTTGTAAAGTTTACAAACATAGTCTCTGCTACTATCAATGAACCATTCCGGCTGCCGCAAATAAATCTCTTCATCCAGATCACCATGCAAGAAAGTAGTTTTGACATTTAGTTGCTCTAACTCCCTGTCATAATGAGCAACTAATGCCAAGAGAATACGAATGGAAGTATGCCTAACAGCTGGAGCAAAGATGTCATGATACTCTACCCATTTCTTCTGAACATACCCCTTTGCTACTAGTCTTGCTTTATATCTGAACTTTCCATTGCCGTCGCCTTTCACTTTATAGATCCACTTACATCCAATAGCTCTCTTGTCGGCAGGAAGTGGCACCAAATCCCAAGTGTGATTTTTCTGTAAAGATTCGATCTCCTCTTCCATTGCTACTAACCAACTGGAACTGTCAACTGATGCAATAGCATCTTTATAATCTGTGGTCTCATCATATACAATGTTTAATTCATACGTGGCCATATCATCAAAGTCAATGGCTTTGATGCTCAAACCAACAAACTCATTAAGCCATCTGGGCTTTCTTATTTCTCTAACAGGCCTGGTCTCTATATGAGCTCCACCTTGAATTTGATCTTCTGTGCCAGTATCTGAAACACCCCACCTCCATTAAGCTCACTCACAAGGGGAGTGCCTTAACTTTGGTGGCGGTTTGTACGTAAAAGTCACAGATAAAATACAAGACAGATATAAACACACACACATATATATAAGCAGCGGAAAACAAACAGACTTTTATTTCATAAATACGTGTTCATACAAAACATTTCCATAATTGTCTCACAATAACTTCCAAAACATTACATCATCATTTCTGTCTTGATTATTAAATAAAGAAGCGTAAAACATAATTAAAACTGCATAAATCCCCATAGAACGTGTCCAACAGCCATAGCCAAGGAAAGAGAGTCCAAACCGTACATCTACTATCTTGAAGCTTGCAAAGAGTCTGACTAAGCTGGGTTGTTTCCTCCTTGTGGACCTGGGGGGGGGGAGGGAACGAAAGAAAAATAGAGTCAGACATAAAGCCTGGTAAGTCTAATGACTCTTCAGTATGAGAATAAGAATAAGGGCATGATAGGTATAAACTGGAAACAGGAAATTATCATAAACTAAGATAGAGCAGTTTTGAAATGAATATACTATCGCACCCCACACTATATCTCTGCACCTACATGCATTAGTTCCGATTGGCACCCCATAATCGGGGTGAAGTGATCCCCTTTTCTAAAGATCGGCTCCTACTCGCGAAATCATATGTGTCGTACGACCCCCAAAGATTGTAGATACCTATGCTGGTCCCACCATAGGGTGTATCAAGTCCTATGGTGGCGGCCCGACACAATTCTAGAATGCATAGGTTATACTACTGGTGCTCAATGCCTTGTTTGTCTGCTCCGAAGTGTGTGCACGCCCGCACTCCGTTAGAACCCACACTGCTGCACCAACCGTTGTCGCTTTTGACCGCTTATAATCAGCCCAGTAATCGTGCCCTACCCTGCCTAGCTTCAGGGTACCATGATACCAAATTGGGTTACTGCTGAAATGGGTCCCTCATTACCAGGGTTTTCTAGTCAAACATGTTAAGTGGTTAAGTGTCTGTATTTACCTAACCTCACCCATCAGTTTAATTAACATGTTGAATTGGTTAAGTGTTTCAGTTAACTTAACCCTACCATCCTGACTTGTCTGTCCTTAGCCTTAATTAGTTAAAGCACTGACCACTCACATTAGACAAGTATTGTTACGGTTACTGGATGTGCCGATCGGTTCCGGGTAGGTTTACACCGTAACTCAGTCTAACCTCGGGTCCTTATTGGGCTCAATGCTTAACCACCTACATTGGATAGGTATTGTTGTGATTACTGGACAACCGGGCGGGTCCGGGCAGGTTCACATCACAACTCAATCCAATCTCGGGTTAAGCATAATCGTATTTTCTAAATATACATATTTGTCCCTTTTACTTGTTATATGTAAATTTGTTAGCAATTAAATGTTATGGACCACTTTCCAAGTTTAACATTTTTGGTATAAGAATTTTCACCGTTTAAGTGCCACCAAATTTTGGCATGTGACAAACATGCCAATATCATATATTTTCACCAATTTATGTCAAGTTCCCTATAATTACCAATTTTTCCCAACGTTACCCCGTCTAAATATTAGGGTAACAATCTTAGCCTAATTTTTCGTCCGCATGATTTTTCACATATAATATTAAGCTAAAAACTTAGCCCAATTTAGCTTACACAAAATTGGCATAAAGAAATACATTAACATAAACATGAAATAGGTGTAAACTTGGCATTTTTGGCATAGTCAATATGAAAATCGTAGGTGTGAACTTGCAAAATAGTCAACATGAATATCATAGGTGTGAACTTGCAATGTAGACTAAATCAACATACATATATGTGAACTTGCATCGAAATAAGGATCTAACTAAATAGGTGTCACATGAATTAGCATATGATTCAGACAACATAAGCCTAAACATGTTTAGATCTAGGCATAACATCGAACATCACTAACATATGACAAGAATATGACATGTCCATAAAGTATGTAGAGTTTTATCACATGTGTGAACTAGATCCAATCATGTTTACTACTATAACATGAAACTTGTATTAAAATGGATCTTGGCATGGATCCAATTATGAACTTGCAACTTTTGTATAAACATATGAGCATGTATATGAACTTAATCATTTAGGCATAGAGGTTTTAGCATAAATTATATACATGAAGTCTTAGCTCGGACATAGCACATACAACCTATATTAAACATAAAAACATATAAGTGTAAATTCTAACATTAACCATATACTTGTATGTGATGTTGCTTTTATTCTAAATGTACAATAGGATCAACATCAAATCAATTATACCACAAACATCCCAATACCATTCACAACACAATCATTTCGATACATAGATATAAATTAACATCGTCGTTGTACAATAGCACAATTCCATTTCCATTTTACATCGAATCAAGTCTTAATTTTATTCACATCAGAAAAATCACTATACTTACAACAAACGACAGTCTTGTTGTCTGATTTCTGAGTTCTGAATTTGCAATGCTTTCCTTTGGGTAGATAAATGTTGTTTGATTCTTCTTTTACTTTAGTTTTGCTCGTCTCTTAGCTTTCTCTAACTGACGGCTACTCTTAGTTTCCTCCCAACAACATGACGGCTCTAGTTCTATTTTATTTGTGTGAATTTAGGTTGAGTGTTGAGTTGTATTTATAGAATTTCAGATTGATTTGAGCCGTCAGATGATCATAGAGTGAATCCATACCATACACACCAAGAGAAACCTATCAGAAAGTGACAAACCAGCCCTAGTGACACACCAGAGCTCAGAAATTCGATCAGAAACCTGACCAGGCCAGCCAGGGCCAAACCAGGTCGACTGGGCAGGTCGACCCTATGGTCGACCTGGGTCCTGGGCAGGAAAATTCCCGCCAAACCCAGTTTAGTTCTGTTTTCGAATTTCGAACTGCATTTTGAACCGTTTGAATTTTAAATTGAATTTTGAAACTTCCGTAGGTCATAACTCCTTCATATGGAGTCCGATTTACGCAAACTCGGACTCTATCTCAAGCAGACTTCCGAGACGAGCGCAATGGCGTACCCTTTTCCCTTAATTCTTTCATTTACAATTAATTATACTTTAATTTGTTAATTTACTGTTAATAAAAAATTCGGGGTGTTACATTCTCCCCTCCTTAAAGGATTTCGTCCCCGAAATCTTCAAGTCTAGCATAACGTATATCCTAACACCCAATCGTCCATCTACTCAACCAACAAACACAGGCGTCCATTGTCCTTAAAATACTTCTAATGCTTCTTGATCATATGCAAAGTGTGTGTACATGTCCTTATCTAATGCAAAATCATGTGGTCTTACTGATTCAGTTGACCTCCTTAATGCAAATTTTTAGATCCAAAATTGGCTCTAATACCCAAATCATTTAGTTATGCTGATATTAATATCAGGAACAATGCTAGGTAATCAGAAAAGACACAAGATTTATAGTGGTTCGGCGTTAACGAGCCTACGTCCACTTTATATCAATGATTTTACTTGAAATCAGAGTACAATCGCTAATTTATCCCTCAATCTCTCTCTTACAATGTTGAATTCACTCAATAATTTTGAGACAACTCTGAATAGTAATGGAGGTGTAATAATGGTGGATTCAGAACTCAGAATTTCCAAAAGGATCCTGAAAAATGCCAAGTTCTGTGCTATTTATAGCTGATTTTTGCAGGCGGATCGCGGTCATACGTGGCATAAATCCCGAAGATTTTGAGCTGGTTCGTAGCTTGAGGGAGAAACAATCAATATGGCCATTATGGACAGGTGTCGCTGGATCCTGTGTTTGAGGATCATGAAAGACTTGGTCATGGCTTTTATCTAATTTCCTAGTTCGGATCACGGCGTGCTTTCATGGAGGGATCAGATCGAGCTAGGAGGAGCGGGTCATATCGAATCTGGTTGGCACAAGCGGGTCGGATCGCATCAGGCAGACACGAGCAGGTCGGATCGGGTTAGCAAGGGGGTGATCGCGATCGGTTCGAGGTCTCTCCATAAGTAAAGCTTCACCTTGAACTCGCATTTGAATCTTGGTGGCTTGGTCCAAAAGCTAGCCAACATTTTGCCCCCTCGAAGTATGTTTTGTCAAGGATGGAACGTGCTTCGAAATTTATGAATTACCTTTTCATGAAGTGATGTGAATCACAAGACCGTGTTCATTTGGAACGTCGTATAACTTCCAAAAAGTCGTGCCTCTATAAATACTCAGATAAATCTTCAGTCATTTCTTTGTTCATTGGTTAATTTTCATCTCTGGAGTTTTTGGAGACTTCATCGTCAAATTGCCAGGTAAGCTTTCGAATTTTCACAGGCATTTCTGAGTCTTCACTTTGATAATTGTCTATCGGGTCAGATCGCCAAAACGCCCCACGAACCATGAGATGAGGCTCTTGCTTCTGTTTGGTGATTGTTTGGGCTTTCCTACGAAACATGATGGGCCATTACACTAGATTGCGAGCTGTTGTAGGGAGCGGCCCCTCTTTCTCTGCGCCGGGATTTAGTTCGTGTCCCATTGGTTTTCACGGTCCGAACGGGACAAAAGATGGAATACCAACGGTCACTTCCTGGTCTATATAAGCCGGACCCCTCTTCATTCTTCCCTTTCTTCTTCCTACCATTGCCGCCCCTCTCTTCGAGTTAACCCTAACCTCAATCTCCAAGAAAAACCCATTCGTTTTCCCCATTTTTAAGAACGGTAATCATATTAAAAATGTATTCTCGCATTTTTATCCTCGTTTTTCTTGAGTTTTTGCTAATTCGAGAGGAGAGACGACAAAGTTTTGTGGTTTTTCGAGGTTTTGGAGGCGACGACGGCAAAAGGGTTCAGCTGCTCAAGTTCGCGGGTGGGGAGGAGGAGAAGAGAGGAAGAAGGAGTTGGGCAGTTCGGTTCGTAGGTGAGGTTGGCATTTGGATCGGTATAACGAATTGGATCGCAATGTATCGGGGGAGCACTGGTCAAAGAGAACATGGAGTGGAGCGGATTGGGGTCCCTTTTCACGATCCATCTGGATAGGGGGAAACGTCACAGTCTGGATCGTTCTGCGATCCGTAGCCTTTATCACGAGACTATGCTGCCTTTCTAGCAAGACTTGCCAGCGACCCGACACCCACGATCTGATCCAAGTTTCATGTGCTTGCGTTTGTGTCGCGATCCGAGCCCCTAGACTTCAATGAACCTTCTTTGCTAACGATCCCAATCACATATGAACTTGAGAAACGCGATTCATGACAATGGACAGTTAGGCTAGAGCCTTCGAAATGAACTTCTTGGACTGAATGACAACATGACTTAATAGCATGCTCACTGCATTTATCCAATTTATGTTATGATTTTATTTTCCAGTATCACACACACTTGTGCACACGAGCACTTGCACATGCATGGGGTCCGAGGGTAATTATTTTCTAATCTCTCATGTTTTCTCACCAAAATAGCAATGTCGGATAATCGTTCTCCTGAAAGATCTGAAACAGAGGTGGACCTGGAGGTGTCGGAACACCTTAATCCCGAGGTTCCTCCAATTATTCCAGAGGGTGAGGATTCTGAATCCGAATATGAGGTAGAGATAGAATCAAATTCATCTGAAAGTACCTCGCTAGAGGAGGAGTCCGAAGTGGATGACCGAGCTCCCGATGAGATTCCCGACGTTCCAGGAATTGGGAAATTCACTGACTCATTAACTTCCAAATTAGACGATATAAAACTTAAGAGAATTTGTTTGAAACACGGGATCCCCTGGGATGATGTGAAAACACCCGAAAGCGGAGATAGACCTCATCTTGCTCTAGAAGGGTATATGGCAATCAGCCATCTCATGTGCAATGTTGGCGCTATTCCTCTGTTTCCTCCAATCGTCATTGAAACCTTAAGACGATTGTGTATTGCCCCTATGCAGCTTCATCCCAACGCTTACGCAGCCTTGTACACTCTATATGTCGCGTATGCGGAGATTCTGCAAATGGAGCTTACTTTTAAAGACTTGAAATTCTACTATCTTTTCAAGCACCGTTCCACGGTGACCCCAAATTTCTCTTTCTTTGAATCAGTGTCCAACAGGAAGGTTCTGTCTGATGGTTACAGCAACATAGGGGACCCTAAAGCTGATTGGTTTTACATAAAATTTCCGGCTGGGTGTGCGAGGAGGTGGCTCAAGTCTAGTAAGTTTCGAGCCTTCGGATGCATGACTTAATTACACAATCGAAGCACTAACATGTTTCTTTTTCTCTTGTGCAGATCACACATTTCCCAAGACAGAAGGCTCAGTGTATAACGATCGATTATCCCGTCTTCTTAAAAGCAAGTCAGACTTCTTAAGAATCAAGAAATGCATTACCGACGAAAACCTTCACAAGCACCATCTTCTGGACATAAGATTCGGACTCGTCGCGGGCGACAAACCTTACAAGTATGTGCCCCCGATCGAAGGAGAAGGAACTTCTCAAGTTGTAGAAACGACTACTCTTTGCAAGATTCCTTAGCCGATGATTAATCAGGATGACAAAGATCTAAACATGTATAAAGGAGATGAGGGACGAGCTGATGAACCAAAAGAGGTTCCAACCTCCGAGGGGCATTCTCCCTTAAGATGAATTAACGGAGGAACAGATTCTCGGGGAATTAAAAACTCCTTTGCCAGATGACATCTTTACCCAAGAAGATTTCGGAGGGGAACCAATTTTTCCGCTCTCCGAAGAGACATGTGCCCCAATTGGAGGAAAAGAAGTTACCCAAACGAGCCTAACTTCGGGCCCTGGTCTGTTTCAAAAAAGGGGATTTCACGGGATGCACAAAACACATGCACCATTTATCATAACACTTTTTTTGCTACTATGGTTCATAGTTCTAACACACACTTTTTTTCTTTGTAGGAAAAATGTCTCGTAAACGGTCTTATTCCTACCGTTCCCTTCGTGAGGGCACACCAAGCCTCCTTCCAGATCCTGAGCACACTCGTAGCGATAGTCGGGGAAGGGATAAGCGTCGACCCTGGGATTCTCATCAATCTTATCATGCACGACCTCTATCTCCACCGAAATAAAGTTATGGAATGCCACATAGTCGTCCAATGACACCAGCTAGGGGGAAGCAACTTCCGAGAGACTTAACCCCTCCAAAAAGCACTCCTTCTCACGCCCAATCTTCTAAAAAATACATCGAGCCAAAGGAAACGGACAAAGATGAGGGCAGGATTATAGAGAAGGGGAAGATAGTTCCTACCTCCTCTGGCGAGCGTGGCTTGGACACCGCTGCTGCAAGGGATGTTGCCCCCAGTTCTGAGATTACAGCTAGGCTAGAGCGCTTAGGAAAACAGTTTCCCGACATTTACTTTGAGAGGATGGTGTTCGTCCCAGATCTTGAACCGGTCCCCGAGGATTGGGACACATAGGTGATAGGGTATGTATGCCATGTAGCTAAACAATACGGGGTGATGAAGAAGCATGTCGCTACAGTCTCTACTATCATCCGCCGGATGGAGACGGATGCGGCCAGGGCCAGAGTAAAGATTGACAATGATGCTAGTGCTAGGTGCAAAATGGAAAAAGAGCTGGAGGATGAACATGCCTAACTGGCTTTAGCTCAGCGAGACGCAGAGAATTACAAGTCCGAGTTGGAGAGTGCTAGGGAGCGTTTTCGCAACGAGCTTGAATTAAATAGCCAGGAACGAGTGGCACTGAGGAAGGAAGTAGAGGATCTCAGGGCGGTTGACACTGAACTGAAGACAGTACAGGATCGCTTTTCTGCTGAGAAAGAGGCTTGGGAGAAAGAGAAGGCGAGCTTAAAAAATGACCTTGCCCTTGCCAAGAAGGAGAAGGAGGTTCTAAATGATCAACTCGTTCAAGCTGAGGAGCGTGCTGCTCTCGCCTAAAGCAATGCCAATAGTGCTCTTGAGTCAGCAGCTGTTGCGGCTGATAAACTTGCCGAAAGAGAGAAAGACATAGATAGTTTTGAGGAATTATTGTTCGATTTCTTTGGTCAAGTTATTAAGCATCGAGACATCTCTTAGATTCCAGACTACCCTGTTACCTTGGCCAATATATAGGACGTAATTGTCGAGAGCGAGAAGCGGCGACTGGGGGTCGATGAGAGTGACGAACGTCAACCGATGCAAACCCTTCTCAAAGGTGAAGAGCCTGAAGCTTTGGAGGAAGGTAGACGCATTATCCACGAGGAAATAAAGAGGGATAAGAGCAGGCTCAAGGGCAAGGATAAGGTTGGCAAGAGCTCGTGCTCGGTGGTCGAGCCCAAAACCTCTGAAGTCGAGGGATATAATCCCGATGATCCATTGATCCCCTTAGCACCTACTCCTCCAATTGTTGGGACCACCAGTATAAATCTGGGAGATGAATCGGCCGAAGGTATCTCCACATTTTCTCCACAGTTTATTAAAGCAATCGTAACCTGTCTTCGTCTTGTGGGACAGACAACTGACATGGCCACATCTCCTCCCGATTCGCTAACCTTTGCTTCTGATGGTGTAGTTACCAAAGTGGCCGAAAAGGGTGTAGAGGAGAAGACAGAGGCTGAGAAGGTGGAGGTTCCCCCGGGTTCTGATATCGAAGCTTCCGAGGTCTCAAAGCAAACCGGGGCCTCAACAAGTGATAAAGTTGCAGTAGCACCCGTGGAGTCTGGCACTGGCACTGCTACAGACGCCGAGATCATTGCTGCTCTGATGATACAGATGACGGTCATGGAGATGAGGAAGAGGAGGTAGAAATCATTGACGAGGCCAAGGGTGATGATAGCGAAACCTTGGCCGACTTACAAGCTAGGAAGGAGAAGCAGTTGGCTCTTAAGAGGGAGGAACAGAATCCTGTGTTCGTGACCCCTATTTCTGAAATCAATCCCAAGACTGGGCTGGTTATAAGATTCTCTTCTAGATCGATAACTTCACAACTTGCCTCTGAACCTTCCAATCCTCCTCTAGAACCCCTTGTTGACAAGAGGAAGAGGAAGAAAAGCGACCGCTCCGGTACTTATAAAGAGGAGTTGGAGAAACAGAGGAAGGACAAGAAATCTAAGCCATCTCCCAAGCGCAAATAGGATGCAGCTATTGGCTCATGTTTTAGTTTTAGGATTTCTTTTGGCCAAAAGATGTAGTCGTGAGATTGGCCCTCAATTTTTGCTTAGTTTCCCGTTTTTTGTAAATCCATTTCCAGTAAATAAGGACCTACTTCTTTTGCATCATTGTGATCTTGCAAATTCATCATGTTAGCAGAGTTTAAATAATCATAACTGAAATTTTCATAGTTAAATGTTAAGGTTATGAGTAACGATCATTTATCATAACGAAAACAATCATTGGGAAATACATGTGCTAAGTAAACATGTAGTGATGCACGTATATATTCCTAATTGATCGTCATTTTAGTGCCTGGTTAGGGCGCGTTGGCGATCGATTAGAATTATATTCGTACCATCCCCGTCTTTCCATGGGGTAATGGTTCTTGCGGCGCTAAGTCTCTAGCACTTTTATACTCTCCCGATCCTTCAGAGGGTTTGAGTTTGCATGGCACTAAGTCTCTAGCGCCTTTATACTCTCCCGATCGTTCAGCGGGTTAGAGTTCGAGCTCGATTTTTGGTTTGCTCACCGATCCTTCAGCGGGGCAGAAGTTCCGGGGGCGCTAAGTCTCCAACGCCTTTATACTCTCCCGATTCTTCATCGGGTTAGAGTGTTGTCAAGGCGGATTTATCATGGTGCACCTTCATGCCTTGGGGACGTTATCTCCACGTCCTTTATACTCTTTCCCTGATCTCGGGAGCTAGAGTGCAAGCTGTAGTGCGATTTACCTCGTTGCACCTTTTGGAGCTTTAATTATCGTGAACTTTCCGATCTACTAGACGACATTTTGAATTGGTTGTTTTGAGATTACTGTATAAATTTAAAACAATTCTCGAAATGGTAACAGTATATATATATTGATCAAAATAAAAGAGTAAATAAGAAATGGTGCAGTAAAGGTAAATGACACACAGTATTTTTATAGTGCTTCGGTCGAATCATGACCTACGCCCACTTTATAATCTTTTATTCGAATAACCAGACTGTTCTTGGCAAGTCGAGCCTTTTTACATGGTTCTAAAGATAAAAGAATAAAACCGACACTTTTATGTCAGGTAAAGTCGCAAATGCTGGGCATTCCACACACTGGGGATTTCATCTCCATCCGCGTTCGCTAGCTTGAAGGTTCCATTATCAAGCCTTCGTGAAATGGAGTACGGTCCTTCCCATTTCGGGCCCATATGTACCGGGGGTGGAAAGACACGCTTTAGAACCAAGTCTCCGGGTTCGAATGTTCGAGCTCGGACTATTCTGTTGTAGTATAGAGCTATTTGTTGATTGTGCCTCAAGGCACTAAATCGGCTTCGTCCCTTTTTTCCTCAATCATGTCCAAGGATTCAAGGAGCAACTCATTGTTGATCACCGGTCGTAATAAATGGTACGATGGGATGGTACTTCTAACTCGACCGGAATACTGCTTCAGCTCCGAAAGCAAGGGAAAACGGGGTGTGACCCATTGTTGGCTTGTACGTCGTTCTATAGGCCCATAGTGCCGGGGCTAGTTCGTCGACCCACATAGCTTTGGCCCTCTTCAATCTTTTCTTCAGAATGGATTTGATCACCTTGTTTGCCGCTTCGACCTGTCCGTTCGATTGCGGATGTGCCACAGAGGTGGATCTTTTCTCGATGTGATACTTCCGATAGAAATCTTGAAACTCCGTGCTATCGAATTGGGTCCCATTGTCGGTTATGATGACTTTTGGAATCCCAAATCGACAGATGATGTTCTTAACGACAAAGGTGATCACTCGTTTGGTTGTGATCGTGGCCAAAGGTTCTACTTTTACCCATTTAGTAAAATTATCCGCGGCCACAATAGCGAATTTTGCTCCGCCCTTTGCTATGGGGAGGCTCCCAATAATGTCAGTTCCCCACATATCAAAAGGCCACGAGCTTGTCATTGTCTTCAACTGGTTAGGTGGCGCCCTAGGGATTTTGGAGAACTTCTGGCAAGCATCACAACGTCGTGCATATTTGGCTGCATCCTTGTTTATGGTGGGCCAGAAATAGCCGTATCTCAATATATTTTTTGCCAACGTTTGTCCTTTCGTGTGGTCGCCACACTCACCTTTATGGACTTCCTTCAGCACACGCTTGATGTCGTCATGGGTGATGCACCGAAGGAGAGGCATCGAAAAACCTTGTCTGTACAGGACTTCGCCTTGCAACACATATCGGGAGGCCTTCCGTATAACCGCGCGCCTCTCGCTTTTCTTACTTGGGAGCATTCCATTTATCAAAAAATTCTTCAGGGGGTCATCCATGACTCTCTTTCAGGTTCAAATTCCAGTACCGGATCAACTTCCATCTGATCCACACTAGGAAACTGTATTACTTCAATTGGGACTAGCTCCATATGTTCTGGATTATCGGAACTAGCTACCTTTGCTAACTTATCTGCTCTTTGATTCTCCGTTCGAGGAATGTGAGATATACTATGATGCTTAAAACCATCCAACAACGTCCTTACTTTTTCCAGATATGATACCAACCTTGGACTTTTAACCTGAAACTTTTCATTAACTTGGTTTACGACCAAATTGGAGTCACAAAAGATGTCTAGCTTCGTTATCCCTAGTTCCTTTGCAAGTTTCAACCCGGCAATTAGAGCTTCATATTCGGAATCATTATTGGTTGCATGGAATTCCAATCTAAGAGCATAATATATTTGCCTTTTCTCTGGAGTTTCAAGAACCACTCCGACACCTGATCGTCTGTCATTTTTAGCTCCATCAGTATATAGTTTCCAGGCATTAGGGTCAAGGAGTAGCTTTGACGTATCATCTTCCTCAATTTCCGCATCATCTTCTAGGATGGTAAATTCTGCTATAAAGTCTGCAAGTGCCTGCCCTCTTATCGACCTCCAAGGTTGGAAGTTCAGGTCGAATTGACTTAGTTCAATATTCCATTTGAGCAATCTTCCCGATGCTTCTGGCCTCTGTAGGACTTGCTTAAGCGGGTGATCAGTATAAACAGTAATGGGATGAGCTTGGAAGTAGTGATGAAGCTTCCTAGAAGCGATTAGCAAACTGTACGCGAGCTTTTCTATCTTTGGGTAATTTCGTTCTGCGGCTACCAATTTCTTGCTCACATAGTACACTGGTCTTTGCACCTTATCCTCTTTTCTTACCAAAGCCGAACTGATTGCGTGGGATGACACTGCCAAATATACGAATAAATCCTCATGATCCATAGGCTTAGACAGTATCGGGGGTCTTTCCAGATGATCCAACATATTTTGGAAAGCTTCTATACAATCAGGAGTCCATTTAAAGTTGCGCTTGCCTCGCTTTATAAGTTCGAAAAATGGGATACATTTATCTGTAGCTTTTGAGATGAATCTGCTTAGCGCTGCCACTTTTCCAGCAAGGCTTTGCACATCTTTAATCTTCTTTGGTTCTTGGATATTTCGGATTGCTGTAATTTGGTCTGGATTAATCTCAATTCCACATGAGCTTACAATGAACCCCAGGAATTTTCCGGATGCTACCCCAAATGAGCATTTTAAAGGGTTCAATGTCATCCCATATTTTCGGAGAATTTGAAACATCTCTGCCAAATCGTTGGTATGATCGGATGATTGTCTGGACTTTACCAACATATTGTCGACGTATACCTCCATTGTTTTCCCAATCTGGTTGTAGAACATCCTATTCACCAACTGCTGATAAGTAGCGCCGGCATTTTTCAGACCGAAAGGCATCACCACATAGCGATATAATCCCAAATCCGTAATGAAGCTGATATGCTCCTAGTCTGGGACGTGCATGGTGATCTGATTATACCCCGAATAAGCATCCATAAAAGAAAGGAATTCATGACCTGCAGTTGAATCTGCTAACTGATGATTCTAGGCAACGGGAAGCTATCCTTCGGACAAGCCTTGTTTAGATCAGGGAAATCGATACACGTTCGCCACTTTCCATTGGCCTTTTTTACCAACACCGGATTTGAAATCCAGTCAGGGTATGTTGAATCTTTATTAAATCCATTACTCTTTAGTTTCTCGACTTCTTCTTTCAATGCGGCAGACCTTTCTGGACCCAACATTTGCCTTTTCTGCTTGACGGGAGGATGTTTCGGGTTAATGCTTAGCGAATGACTCATAATTGAGGGAGATATCCCACACATGTCTGCATGGGTCCAGGAAAATACATCCAAGTTAGTTTTCAGAAAATTTGTTAATTCCTTGGCTCAATAGGGATCCAACTTGGATCTAATCTTCAGGACCTTCTCTGGGTCACTATCATCGATTGGTACGTCCACAGTTGCTTCATTGGGAATCGCCATTCTGCCCCAGGCTCTTAATCCTCTCTAGGATCTATGTCCTCGGGCAACTCTCTGGGCGACCCTCCTAAAGGTACTTCCTTTAGTTGCTATGACGATTCCTCCCTTGGGGGGGAGGAACCGCCTTTCGCTTCTATATCTCTTCCTTTGCGGAGCAGTTTTAACTCTACAATGTAGCATGCTCGTGCAACAACTTCATCTCCTCTAATAATACCCACACCGGAATCCGTTGGGAATTTCAATAATAAGCACCAGGGTGCAATACAGGCCCTGAATTTGGCTAGGGCCAGTTGGCCCAAGAAGGCATTGTACGGCGATTCAATATCCAAGACCACGAAGGGGAGGATCCTCACTCTCTGGCGTTCCCCTTCCCCTAGGGTTACTGATAATTCCATGTATCCTATTGGAGAAGTTGAGGCCCCATTAAATCCACGTATCCAACCTTCACATGGCTTTAAATCCTTCGGTTCGAGTTTCATTTGGTCGAACGTTTTCTTGAACAAAACGTTGACAAAACTCCCGTTATCTACCAAGACTTTATGAACTATCGCTGGGCCAATGGTGACGGTGATCACCAATGGATCTTCAGTTGGGGAGTATACTCCAATACTCTCTCGCTCATGAAATATGACATCATCAGACATCGTCTTTTATTGCTTAATCGGAGCGCTGTCCTCGGGGTTACTGCACTCTCCCACTTCGAAATGTTGTTTAGCTGCATTTATGTATTGATTCATAGCTCTGAAAGTATGCCCTGCTAAGGGGAGCCCACCAATTACGGTATTGATAACTATATTTTTCCCTTTTTGCTGAGTCGTTGGTTTGGCAGTAGGTTGGCTTTGGTTCGGGACTTGTGCGGCCTGCTCCCTGTTGCTGGGTGTTACCTTATACTCATCAAGCTTCCCTTCTCGGAGCAGTCTTTCAACCACGTCTCTCAAGTGACGACATTCGTTTGTGGTATGACCGTGAATCTGATGGAAAAGACAGAATTTCCCAGTTTCACGCTCTTTCTTTGTAGAATCTCTTGGAGAAGGCCTTTTGTATTGGAGGACATTATATGTATCCAGGAAGATGTTCTCCAACGTGTCATTTAACGGTGTGAAGTTCTCAAATGGTCTGGGTCGGGACCTCCTCTGAGAGTCATTTCCTCAATTTCTTTTCCGATTATTATTATTATTCCCTGGTTGAAGACCGCTGTCTTGATTCTTATTCCCAATGTTAACTTCAACCTTTCCTGAGCTATCTCCCGTTTACTTGATGGCCACGTTGCTTAGGATATCTTCCTTATCAGTAGCCTTTCTTTTTCGACTGGCGTATAACTCTTCCCGACGCAGGCGAATGTTAGCTTTTTCATAAAATACTTCTTTGGTCGGGGGAGGTTTACCAGCTAGATATCTTCCAAACTCAGTATCTTTGTCGACACCATCGATCAAGGCCGTCAACACAGTCTGCTCATGCAGAACTTTGACTTTTGTGACAGCCAAGTTAAAATGATCCAAATATGACCTCAGGCTTTCGTCCGGTCATTGTTTAATGAGGGATAGCTCAATCACATTCTTAGACCTCTGGGCATGAAGACGGAATTGGTTCACGAATTTTTCACTCAGTTCCTTGAAGCTGGATATTGATCGTGCTCGCAGGCGGGTAAACCGCAATAATGCCGCATCTTCCAAGAATATAGGGAACGCTTTACATTTGACCACGTCCGTGGTTACAGCGGCATTCATTGACCAGGAGTATAGCATTAAATGCTGGATGGGATCGGTCCTGCCCGTATAGCGATTCACAGTTGACATATTGAAGCGCCTCGGGAATGTAACATCCAATATGTCGTCAGTAAAAGGCGCGTGACTGCGATCTGTGCCCCAATCTTCATTTCTCTATGCACAGCTATCTATCATGACTTGCCTAATCATTGCTTCGACCTCTTCATGTATCAGGGTAGATTCGAGATCTGCACTCCTTGCCCGACGCCCTCCTCCAGCGTTTCTTTGACGCACTGCTATAAAATCTGGGCCCTGAGCAGAACTCCCTTGCCTCCTGTTACCGCGATCGATCACGCGAGTGCCATTCCTTGGTGGTACAACAGGCTCATTTAAGTTGCGGTTACCAGTCCTCAAATTAAATGCCTCTTCTTCACGAGATGGAAGTGACCCAAATCGAAGTTGTTCTATGTTCTCGGGCCTTTCTAACGGGGCCATCGTTGGTTCCTTCGGGGCTCTTCAGACAATGACGTATATTCCGGGGAGAAAGGATGAGCTGGAGGTGGTGAAACCTGCCTTTGAATATCGTCAATTCTTCTGCCTAAGGTAGTAATATTTTGATGCAGCAATGAGCTCTCCTGCCTTTGAGCGGCCAATTCATCAGTTTGCTTGTCCAATGCTTCAAGTATTCGAGTTAAATGTCCTTTGGTAACTGGGGCAGAAGGGTCAAATTGATCATCAACATTCTTTCTTATACGTAAAGAACTTGGGCCAGGTCAAGCAGATGTACCAGCACGAGAAGAACGAGCCATAACCTCCTTTCCAGGTCGGGTTGTGGTCTTATTATCGCTTAAGATCGCGGTACCTTTATGTCGATGGCTCGTGGTGGCTCCCTGAGATCGGATCGCGGGGGCATTAGATGGGAGGATGGTGGTGTTGTTCTGGGATCGAGTCGTGACTCCTTCAGAGACCCGGATCGTGGCGCCCCCTTCGGGTCGGGTCGTGTTACCCTCTTCAGCCCGGATCGCCCCCACATTATCGCGATACGAAGGCTCCTCTTCAACCTGCTCGTGCACACCTTCCTCGATCGCCTCATTTGTGGCTTCGTTCGCTTGCGAAGCTCGTAATTCCTTAGACTTCTTTCCAGCCATGATGTCTGGGTATCGCTGAAATCTTCAAAAGTCGAAACTGCTGAGTTTTGGACTGTCCTCTTTGGACTTGAATATCCAAATAGTGGAGCAACAATCCAATGTACTGAGACTTTGTTCTCAGTGAAAGCATCAAAACGTTGGATCCAAAATTGGCTCTAACACCCAAGTCGTTCAGTTATGCAGAAATTAATATCAGGAACAATGCTAGAAAATCAGAAAAGACACAAGATTTATAGTGGTTCGGCGTTAACGAGCCTACGTCCACTTTATATCAATGATTATACTTGAAATCAGAGTACAATCAGTAATTTATCCCTCAATCTCACTCTTACAATGTTGAATTCACTCAATAATTTCGAGGCAACTCTGAATGATAATGGAGATATAATAATGGTGGATTTAGAACTCAAAATTGCCAAAAGGATCCTGAAAAATGCCAAGTTCTGTGCTATTTATAGCTGATTTTTGTAGGCGGATCGCGATCATACATGGCACAAATCCCGAAGATCTTGAGCTGGTTCGTAGCTTGAGGGAGAAACAGTCAATATGGCCGTTATGGATAGGTGTCGGTGGATCCTGCGTTTGCGGATCGTGAAAGACTTGGTCATGGCTTTTATGTAATTTCCTGCTTCGGATCAGGTCGTGCTTTCATGGAGGGATTGGATCGAGCTAGGAGGAGCGGGTCGTATCGGATCTAGTTGACACGAGCGGGTTGGATCGCATCAGGCGGACATGAGCGGGTCAGATCTGGTTAGCAAGGGGGCGATCGCGATCGGGTCGAGGTCTCTCCACAAGTAAAGCTTCACCTAAAACTCGCATTTGAATCTTGATGGCTTGGTCCAAAAGCTAGCCAACACAAATCATGTAAGTGTCCCGAATCCATTATGTATGCAAAATTTTCCTTACTCATAATTCTACATGGGTGTGCAACCATTCATACAAATGCGACATCCATATGACAACATATCAAGTTTCAACCACATACAAATATGAATACATATATGCATATGCAATATGGAAGTGACTGAGCCGATCTAATACCTAGGGTGTGTGTGTGTGTATATGCATCCACAAGCAACCACTAGCAACCACTCGCAACCACTTGTAGCCATCAATCATAACATGTTTCAAATACATGTTTACATCCATTAGTTTCTACCTAAGGATAAAAAGTGTAAGACCAAGGAGATATACCTTAAAAAGATAGATACAAGCATAACTTAAGGAAAAAGAGAGAGAGAGATCAAAGATGTACCCTCAAAAAGAAAAGGGTAAGCCGCGCGTATTCTATCCTCAGTTTCCCAAGTCGCGTCTTCCTCGGAATTGCTCCATTGAACTTTAACGAGCTTGACTTCGCGGTTGCGTAGCTTTTTGATTTCAGTTCCTACGATTCGAGTTGGAACTCTCCTCACAGTTGTTTCTCATTCTATTTCAACTTCTTCTAGAATGCTTGGCTCCACCACTTCTGCAGACTCATGTAGACATTTCCGGAGATGAGATACGTGAAAGACGTTGTGAATTCCAGCCAACCTTTCAGGCAGCTCTACTCTATAAGCCATTTTCACAATCTTTTCGATGATAGGGAATGATCCTACAAACCTTGGTGCAAGCTTTCCTGCGGATCCAAAGCGAACGACGTTCCTTAAAGGAGATACCTTAAGGAAAACCCTGTCCCCAACCTCAAATTCAAGGTCAGTCCTTCTTTTGCCTGCGTAGGATTTCTGTCTGTCTTGGGCAGTCATCATTCTCCTTCGTATCAAGTCCACTTTTTCTGAAGTCTCTCTAATCATGTCTGGCCCAAGTATAAGTTTGTCTGTAGACTCCCACAAACAAGTTGGTGATCGGCACGGTCTTCCATACAAAGCTTCGAAGGGTGCCATGCCGATGATGGCTTAGTAGCTGTTGTTGTAGGTGAATTCCACTAAAGGAAGATGATCCTCCCATGTCCCTCCAAAGTCAAGAACGCACAGTCTCAAAAGATCTTCTAATACTCTGTTCACCCTTTCCATCTGACCATCAGTTTGGGGGTGATAGGCCGTGCTCATGCATAACTGTGTGCCTACAGCTTCTTACAGACTCCGCCAAAACTCGCTCGTAAAGATGGGATCCTAGTCACTCACTATGCTGGAGGGTATTCCTTGGAGTCGAACTATTTCCTTGAGATAAAGAGATGCTAGAGATGAGGCAATCCTTCTACTCTTAATAGGTATAAAGTGGGCGCTTTTTGTGAGCCTGTCCACTATTACCCAAATGCTAGTATTACCCCTTCTTGACTTAGGCAACCCATCAATGAAGTCCATTGAAATGCTATCCCACTTCCATTGTGGGACTTCTAGAGGATGGAGCAGTCCTCCAGGCTTCTTCTGTTCCGCCTTGACCTGTTGGCATGGCACGCACTTAGAAACGAAATCTGCCACGTCCTTCTTCATGCCGCTCCAATAGAAAACTCTCTTTACGTCCTTGTACATCTTGTCTCCACCTAGGTGTATTATCATCTTGGAATGATGTGCCTCCTCGAGAACCATTTTTACCAAATCCCTTGCTTGTGGGACGCATAGTCTTCCATCCCGTCTCAGCCAACCCTTATCATCGATGGAGTACCTATTGAGGTGACTGGAAGTTTCACCCCTAATTAGTTTATCAATCACATCCACAAGCTGAGGGTCTTCACATTGTGCGACCCCTATTGAGTCTAAAAGTGTGGGCCGTACTTCTAGGGATGCCAACAAACCAGGTACAAAATCAGAGGAGGGCCAAAAGTCAAAACTAGCTATATACTCCAAGCTTTGCCTTTCTACAAAGAGAGGGCTTAAGGTCAGCTTCTTTCTGCTTAAGGCGTCTGCTACTACGTTGCCCTTGCCAGGAGTATAAGAAATCTCAAAATCATATGAGGCAAGGAACTCCATCCATCTTTGCTGCCTTAAGTTAAGATCTTTCTACAAGAAAAGATACTTCAACGATTTATGGTCAGTATATAATTCTAACTTCTCACCTAGGAGATAATGGCACCAAGGCTTAAGCGCAAAGACGATGGCAGCTAACTCAAGGTCATGGGTTGGGTAGTTCTTTTCATGAACTTTCAATTGTCTTCCACCATAAGCTACTACCCTCCCTTCTTGCATTAGAACAGCGCCTAGCCCCATACCATAAGCATCCGTATATACCATGAACATCTTGCTTCCATCAGGAAAGTCAGAACTGGGGCTATTGTAAGAGCCCTTTTTAAGCGTTGGAAACCAATATCACAGTCCAAATCCCAAGCGAATGCTAGATTCTTCTTTGTTAGCCTTGTGAGTGGAGTTGAGATTTTCGCGAAATCCCTAATGAACTACTGGTAAAAACCTGCTATCCCGAGAAACCTTCGGACTTCGGATGCATTTCTTGGTGTCTTCCAATCTTGCACTGCCACCACTTTCGCGAGGTCTACAGATAACCCCTCTTTGGACACTATATGTCCAAGAAATCTTACTTCTTCTCTCCAAAATTGGCACTTGGAGAATTTGGCTTTTGGCTGATGAACTCGAAGGATTTTCATGATCTGCTTCAGATGCTAATCATGTTCTTCCTCATTCTTTGAGAAGATCAAAATATCGTCTACGAATACCACCATGAACTTATTGAGGAATTCTCTGAACACCCTGCTCATTAGGTCTACGAAATAAGCGGGTGCGTTTGTCAAGCCGAAAGGCATGACAAGCCACTCGAAGAAACCGTCTGGGGTTCTGAACGCCGCCTTGTCAATGCTATCTTCAGCTACCCTTAGCTGATGGAACTCAGTAGCTATATCAAGTTAGGAGAATACCGACGCACCTACAAGTTGATCAAAAAAATCGTCTATTCTGGGAAGTGGGTGTCTATTCTTCTTAGTCAGCTTGTTTAGCTCCCTATAGGCCACACAAAGACGTAGTGAGCCATTTGCTTTGGTGGCGAACACCACTGGAGCACCCCATTCCGAGATACTCCTCCTTATAAACCCCTTCTCGAGAAGCTCCTTAACTTGCTTACTGAGCTCTTTTCTCTCCTTTGGAGCCATGTGTCGAACAGGTAGAGCTACGGGTTTTGCATTATCAACAAGATATATGCGGAAATCCATTTCCCGCCTCAGAGGTAAGCCCTTCACCTCTTCAAAGACATCCGGATATTCCCGGACCACTCTAACCGACTGCAAATTTTCAACAGAAGCATCAAGCGACTCTAGATAACTAAGCATAACAGCATTCATGGGATTACAAGAAATTTCTAGAGTGTTACTGAGCCGAGTCAAGAGCCTAACCACTCTCTTCTCGCAATCAAGAATGACACCGTTACTGGATAACCAGTCCATGCCTAAGATCAATCCATATCCCGAGAAACCCTAAACAAAGGTACTACATCTAAATTCAGCACTTAGAATAGAGATTTTCAAATCCAAGCAAACCATTGACAAATAAGTCGAAGCCCCAATTGGATTTGAAACAACCAAGGGATCTTCTACCATACTAGTGTCTAGGTACAGAGATTCTACTAAAGCAGATGAAATAAAGGAGTGTGATGCACCAGAATCAAAGAGAGTGCAAACTGGATGGTCATAGAGATAAACTAAGCTTTCTACAGAAATATTTCTATCTCGTTCCTGTGGAGGTGCCACCAGTGCGTGAACCTGTCCCCCTGAGGTGGATCCAGTCCTCTGTACCTGCCCCTGCTTCTTTGGGCAGTCCTTAGCCAAGTGTCCAGTCTCGCTGCAACTGAAGCAACCACCATTCATCTTCGCCTTCTTCTTTCTGTAGTCTTTCGCTATATGTCCAACAATGCCACAAAAATTACACCTTCTTTTTTCATGGGATTTGTTGTTCTTCCCGCCTTTCTTGAAGTATGTTTTCTTAGCCTGTAAACCCACTTTCTTTTCTTGAGGTACTTCCACCTTTGCCTCTTTCTTGCCTTTATCTTCCTCGTGTAGCAGCGCCATGTCCACCAAGCTTTCATAGGTCGCTCCCATGGGTATATGGGTCATAGCAAGGTTGTGTAGAGGCTCATTCAGACCTTTGACGAAGCGAAGGACCTTCTTGTGTTGGGTGTTTACTAAATCCAACCCAAATCTGGCCAGTTGATTAAACTGATTGACATACTCCTTGATCATCATACTTCCTTGTTTAAGAGTTAGGAACTTCTCCATCTGCAGGCTTCTTTCAGCTTGGGAGAGGAATTTCATATCAAACCTCATCCTGAAATCTTCCCAAGTTTCCATTGGCCTCTCAGCATGGGTAACTTCCCACCAATAAGAAGCTTACTGCTAGCTGTATCTTTTTCCTGTCGTCAACTTCGAAGATAACGAATAAATCTTCGGTCTCCTTTAGCCAGTTCCTTGCAACCACAAAGGATTCAATTCCATAAAAGTCCTTTCCACCCATAGCCTTGAAGTCTCTACACGTCTTACTGAAAATATTTCCATGAGGAGGAGGAGGAGGAACCGCTCCCACTGTGGGAGGAGGAATGTTTGCTGGGCTTGCACCATTGGCCCTAGCCTCTAGGTACCTTCGGAACCAGCCAGGTATCGGTACTCCTTCTGGAAGGTTAAGATCTCTAGACATGCTGGAACAAAAAGGAAAGTATTCAAGACAAAAGGATAGGGAGATAGTGCATATGGCTTTGGGGAATTATGCCTTTTAAAAACTATGCTTTTTCTTGAAAAAGAATGCTTCTTTAAACTTCTTTTTGAAAATAGTTTCAAAAACTTTTATCTAGTCTGGTAAACCTGTGCTCTGATACCAAGTGAAACACCCCACCTCCATTAAAGTCACTCACAAGGGGAATGCCTTAACTTTGGTAGAGGTTTATAAGTAAAAGTCACAGATAAAACACAAGACAGATATAAACACACACATATATATAAGCAACGGAATACAAACTGACTTTTATTTCATAAACTCATGTTCATACAAAACATTTCCATAATTGTCTCACAATAACTTCCAAAACATTACATCATCATTTCTGTCTTGATTATTAAATAAAGAAGCATAAAACATAATTAAAACTGCATAAATCCCCATAGAACGTGTCCAACAGCCATAGCTAAGGAAAGAGAGTCCAAACCGTACATCTACTATCTTGAAGCTTGCAAAGAGTCTGACTAAGCTGGGTTGTTTCCTCCCTGTGGACCTAGGGGGGGGAGGGGTTGAGGAACGAAAGAAAAATAGAGTCAGACATAAAGCCTGGTAAGTCTAATGACTCTTCATTATGAGAAAAAGAATAAGGGCATGATAGGTATAAACTGGAAATAGGAAAGTATCATAAACTAAGATAGAGCAGTTTTGAAACGAATATACTATCGCACCCCACACTATATCTCTGCACCTACATGCATTAGTTCCGATTGGCACCCCATGATCGGAGTGAAGTGATCCCCTTTTCTAAAGATCGGCTCCTACTCGCGAAATCATATGTGTCATACGGCCACCAAAGATTGTAGATACCTATGCTGGTCCCGCCAGAGGGTGTATCAAGTCCCATGGTGGCGGCCCGACACAATTCTAGAATGCATAGGTTATACCACTGGTGCCCAGTGCCTTGTTTGTCTGCTCCGAAGTGGGTGCACGCCCGCACTCCGTTAGAACCCACACTGCTGCACCAACCGCCATCGCTTTTGACCGCTTACAATCAGCCCAGTAATCGTGCCCCACCCTGCCTAGCTTCAGGGTACCATGATACCTAATTGGGTCACTGCTGAAATGGGTCCCTCGTTACTAGGGTTTTCTAGTCAAACATGTTAAGTGGTTAAGTGTCTGTATATACCTAACCTCATCCATCAGTTTAATTAACATGTTGAATTGGTTAAGTGTTTTAGTTAACTTAACCCTACCATCCTGACTTGTCTGTCCTTAGCCTTAATTAGTTAAAGCACCGACCACTCACATTAGACAGGTATTGTTATGGTTACTGGATGTGCCGGTCGGTTACGGGCAGGTTTACACCGTAACTCAGTCTAACCTCGGGTCTTTATTGGGCTCAATGCTTAACCACCCACATTGGATAGGTATTGTTGTGATTACTGGACAGCCGGGCGGGTCTGGGCAGGTTTACATCACAACTCAATCCAACCTCCGGTTAAGCATACTCGTATTTTCTAAATTTACATATTTGTCCCTTTTACTTGTTATATGTAAATTTGTTAACAATTAAATGTTATGGCCCACTTTCCAAGTTTAATATTTTTGGTATAAGAATTTATACCATTTAAGTGCCACCAAATTTTGGCATGTGACAAACATGCCAATTTCATATATTTTCACCAATTTATGTCAAGTTCCCTATAATTACCAATTTTTCCCAATGTTACCCCGTCTAAATATTAGGCTAACAACTTAGCCTAATTTTTCGTCCGCATGATTTTTAACATATAATATTAGGCTAAAAACTTAACCTAATTTAGCGTACACAAAATTGGCATAAAGAAATTCATTAACATAAACATGACATAGGTGTAAACTTGGCATTTTTGGCATTGTCAATATGAACATCATAGGTATGAACTTGCAAAATAGTCAACATGAATATCATAGGTGTGAACTTGCAATTTAGACTAAATCAACATACATATATGTGAACTTGCATCGAAATAGGGATCTAACTAAATAGGTGTCACATGAATTAGCATATGATTTAGACAACATAAGCCTAAACTTGTTTAGATCTAGGCATAACATCGAACATCACTAACATATGACAAGAATATGACATGTCCATAAAGTATATAGAATTTTATCACATGTGTGAACTAGATCCAATCATGTTTACTACTATGACATGAAACTTATATTAAAATGGATCTTGGCATGGATCCATTTATGAACTTGCAACTTGTGTATAAACATATGAGCTTGTATATGAACTTAATCATTTAGGCATAGAGGTTTTAGCATAAAGTATATACACGAGATCTTAGCTTGGACATAGCACATACAACCTATATTAAACATATAGGTGTAAATTCTAACATTAACCATATACTTGTATGTGATGTTGCTTTCATTCTAAATGTACAATAGGATCAACATCAAATCAATTGTACCACAAACATCCCAATACCATTCACAACACAATCATTTCAATACATAGATATGAATTAACATCGTCGTTGTACAATAGCACAATTCCAATTCCATTTCACATTGAACCAAGTCTTATTTTATTCACATCGGAAAAATCGCTATACTTACAACAAACGATGGTCTTGTTTTCTGATTTCTGAGTTCTGAATTTGCAATGCTTTCCTTTGGGTAGATAAACGTTGTTTTATTCTTGTTTTACTTTAGTTTTGCTCGTCTCTAAGCTTTCTCTAACTGACGGCTACTCTTAGTTTCCTCCCAGCAGCATGACGGCTCTAGTTCTATTTTATTTTTGTGAATTTAGGTTGAGTGTTGAGTTGTATTTATATAATTTCAGATTGATTTGGGCCGTCAGATGATCATAGAGTGAATCCAGACCATACACGCCAAGAGAAGCCAATCAGAAAGTGACAAATCAGCCTTAGTGACACACCAAAGCTCAGAAATTCGACCAGGCCAGCCAGGGCCAAACTAGGTAGACTGGGCAGGTCGACCCCCAGGTCGACCCTATGATCGACCTGGGTCCTGGGCGGAAAATTCCCGCCCAACCCAGTTTGGGTCTGTTTTCGAATTTCGAACTGCATTTTGAACCATTTGAATTTTAAATTGAATTCTGAAACTTCCGGAGGTCATAACTCCTTCATACGGAGTTCGATTTACGCAAACTCGGACTCTATCTCAAGCCGAATTCCGAGATGAGCGCAATGGCGTAACCCATTTCCCTTAATTCTTTCATTTAGAATTAATTATACTTAAATTTGTTAATTTACTATTAACAGAAAATTCGGGGTGTAACAGTATCCATACTATCCTCATCAACCACGGGGTCATCGGAGACACCATTTGAACGTCTATGAAAAGAATCAACAGATGATTTGCTTTTTGTTTGGTATTCTTCACATGTCCTCTCATCATCATCTGATGAGGAAGGCTCCACCTTCAACATATCCTTCTCATCAAAAGTTACATGCCTTCTTGTAATAAGTTTCTTGCTAATAGGACACCACAACCTATATCCTTTTACTCCTCTTTTATAACCTAGAAAAATACACTTGCGAGCTCTAGGTTCCAGCTTTCCTCGACTCTCATGCACATAAGCTGGACAACCAAACAGCTTGAGGAATGAATAGCTAACATGCTCTCCTTTCCATACTTCTTCAGGGATCTTCATATCTATGGCAGTAGAAGGTGTGCGGTTGATGAGGAAAGCCGCCATAGATAAAGCTTCAGCCCACAATCCCCTCTTTAACTTAGCAGTCAATCTGAGGCACCTGGTTCTATCCAACAATGTCTGGTTAATCCTTTCTGCAACTCAATTGGATTGGGGGTCACCTGCTGTAGTGTAATGCCTCTTAATGCCTTCGGACTCACAATAATAGATTATTTCCTGTGATACGAATTCATCGCCATTATCTGAACGGAGAACTTTCAACTTCTTCCCTGACTGCTTCTCCACCATGGATTTCCATTTACGAAATCTAGTAAAGGTTTCACTTTTGGACTTTAAAAAGTATACCCAAACTTTACGTGAGAAATTGTCTATAAATGAAACAAAGTACCTGGCTCCACCGAAGGATGGGCAAGGGGAAGGTCCCCAAACATCTGTGTGAACATAATCCAGAATAGCTTTTGCCTTATGCTCACCAACACCAAAAGAAATCTTCATCTGCTTACCAAGAACACACTCTTCACAAAAACCAAGCTTTGAATGTCGAACACCGTCAATCAAACCCCGCTTTCTTAGCTCATCCATGCTGCGCTCGCCAATGTGGCCCATCCGCAAGTGCCATAATCTGGAAGAATCTGAATCAGCTGAAGTAACTGAAGCTGATTCACCAACTATATTAGTTCCCTTTAGTAAATAGAGATTTCCTGCCCTCACTCCTTTCATAATGATCATGGAACCCTTAGATATTTTCATCTTCTCTTCTTCAACTACAATCTTTAGTCCAAGTCTACTCAACGCCCCAACAGAAATCAAGCTTGTGACGATCCCAAAATCCGTATGACGGTATTAAGGATAATCATTGGAATATAACACATCAATCATCATAGCAGAGTACAGATAATAGCAAAAACAATAAATAGAATAATTTTACATGGATATGACAGCGGAATCACAACATGTAACAACATCAGAATAGCACAACGTAGGATATAACTTAGTAAATAAAAGTTAAGTGATCAGTCACCATCGCCAGAGGCAGAATATATACATGCAGTGAGACATTATAAGGGTATCAGTCTACATCGCCGAAGGCGGTACATATACATACGATAATAAGTACTGAAAGTAAAGCAGTCTGCATCGCTAGTGGCGGAATCATAATATAAGTACAATAATGGCGGAAAATGTCAAAGTCATCACTGTGAAGTCAGCCTCGCCATGAGCCAAAATGCACTCTATGCAACAGTGCAGAGCCAAAAACAACCTGTCACCTGTGAACTAGGTTGCCCGTGTGGACATAAGGGCACCCGCGTTTGCAAAGTGAAACTAACAACGAGTCAGTCATGGGGACTGGTATGAGAAATCTATTTAACAGTTAAACATCAGTAATAAGCAAATCATAGGACCACGCGACTTTCGCGGAACGGGTTTACTCCAGTGATTGCTAGTGCATTTAAAACAAAGTAAATTCTTTAAAACAACGCAATGCTTTTAAAAAGAATGAAGCCATTATAAGACTCAAGTCCCATCATACAATGCAACGTAAGCCAGAGGATAGAGTTTTACCTTATAATGGCCAAATATGCTTAATACGTATAAAGCAAAATCATTTGATATTATTACTAGTGCATATATGCTTCAAAAACGAATAGCATCATAAATATCAATCATAGGCGACATGAGCGTCCCATGCCACTATGTCGCCATATATAAGTTACAATCGAATCCGTTATCTCGTATTAGAAATTGGATTTCCGTCATGAGTCGAGGCAAGGGGCAAGCTCCTCTCCGCTTCGAGACATTCTAGCAAATGCCTCAGGACTACACACTCTGGGTAACCCTGGATTCGGCTGGGCCGGTCCTCTCTTACGTTTGAGGATTAGTTATTGCTGAACACACGTTTCCCGGTCCTTACAGACCTATAATCGAGGCGCCTCGCATTCCAACAACCACAAAGGTGAAAAGTAGATATCAATGTCAGGGCTGGTAGGTCACTGACACCACCATAGCTAGAAAGAAACGTCGTGCTCTCCCAGCGGTCCGTATCCCGTTTTTAACTCATACCGAGGTGTGAGGCTCGCGAAATCCACGCTATACACAAAGCCAGGCCACGTAGGCCATGCTTTGATCATCAACCACAAGACTTTGCTTTGCAACAGAAGCCTTGTTCACAGCATCTTGGCATGCCACATAGGCAGTCCACTCCATACGATTGATTTCTATTGATATATAACCTCTGAGCTCGTACGTCTCAGAGAAGGGCGTTAAGCAAGAGAATAAATTCTCCACCGCCAAACAAATATATATTTAACAGAGATCAATCAGTATAGAACAAAATCCAATGTCAGACACACAGTCCATTTACAAGTCCGTTCTGGGTCTGAACGAAACCGGAGGCGTCAAATTCCTCGTATATCCGTACAATCAACACATACGTTCAGACGACTACTACTTCCGTTCCTTCACGGTAGCTACTCCGGTCAGGAACCTCAGCAGCGCCCATCCAACCGATACGGAGATCGTCGGTCTTGAATCATCTTTGCATTTTCCAATTCGAATCGCTCGATCAATTATTTGAAATGAGGGTTAGCTCGGCCTTTTCAAATAATTCACGTAATTAGAATTTAAATCAATTCTTTCCATGTTTATATTATTCGACATCCATTTTTCAGTTCTTTAGTTTAATTTTCGTGTCAAACACATACAACCATCAAATATCAAACAAATCAAGCCAAATTGGTTTATTTCCAATCTATGTTGCTTATAATATTTTATAACGGTTTTTCGCCATTTTTATTTATTTAAAAATGGCCATATTCAACTAAACGACGTTTCAGGTCGTGCCGTGGCACTGGCGCTGTTTTTTCCCCTAATTTGTTTTACACATATCGGAAAATCTAACCGTTGGATTTCCACAAAGTCTATATCAGTGGGAAGATATTCCCAAAGCGAACCCAACGGTTCCAGTTTCGTGAAAATTCGACGGTCGGATCTTCCACACTAGTCGTTTGAAGTTACGGTTTCAAAATTTGAACTGCAGCGTCTTTATGCGATTTAATTAAATTATATATATATATAATCGATTCTGGCGCTGTTTTTCCTCAGATTTGAATTAAACATTCCAGACAATCCAACCGTTGGATTTTTACAAGGTTGGTGCCGTTGGAAAGATATTTCCAAAGCGAACCCAGCGGTTACGGTTTCGGGAAAATCCGATGGTCGGATTTCTCGTACTATTCGTTTCAAATTTCGATTCCAAAACACGAACTGCACGGCTTCGATTCCCTTTCTATTTTATTTATATTTATATATATAAATATAGTTCATCCATTTATTTCAAATTCATTTTCACTTCAAATATTTCACTAACGCCTTAATATTTCGAAAAATTTCGCCATAACCTCCTTTGTACGGGAAGGGGTTTGGAAATTTATTGGGCCGTGTTAGGTACCCAATAAATCCTAAAAAGTATCCACATATTTATAGTGATATATTCTGGTGTTTACGGGGGAGCGTGTATAGATAATAACTCCAGAGAATAAATTCTCGTCACCCCGTTCCGTGTGGAAATAAATAGTCCATGTGCCGTATCTAACAACTAGAGAGACATGATTATTGTCAACTCCAGACCCGTGTGGGGTTTTTATTAATCTAGCAATTTATCGTTATATTTTATATAGTCCATATCAGTCATTAGTTCAACCTGTAATATAAAATCATCGCCATACAAGCCTCTCGCTCGTATGGTAAATCTACCACCTCGTCACACAAGCTCCAATTGCTTATGTGGAATATGATGAAGTATGCCTATCGTCAAGAAGTATGCCATGTAGTGTAGTTCAAAATTAATTGTTACTATCCTATGGCGATGTTTATTATTTCACACAGAATAACCAACACTCCGCATCCAATGGCATTCACAGGAGTTGATATAAAAATAAAATTGCGTGGCCAACTCATCAAGGTTTACCTATTTGTCGGGCACGCAAATAATTTCTTTACTCTACAGCTAATCCATTTTCCCTGTTCAACACATGTATATATATGCAGAACAATGCTAATAATAACATTTCTAGCAAACTAATATTTATTTCAACACGTGTGTATTTTTATCAAAGCGTATACATGATAAAAGAAATATTTTTATCATCAAAAATATTTATTCAACATGTGAATGTTTTTAACACTTCATATTCACAATAAAGATGTAGTTTTTATTGTCTATTCATTTTATTCTAAAATACGATAACATTCAACAAATGAATTTCAATTCAACTAATGAATTTCAATTCAACACATGAATATTCTCTATAGTTTGTATATATATAAAAATGTGATTTTTATCGCTAAAGCTATTTGTTCAAATTCAAATAATATTCAACACATGAATTTCAACTCAACGAATGAATTTTAATTCAACACATGAATATTGCCTATAGTTTGTATATATATAAAAATGTGATTTTTATCGCTAAAGCCATTTGTTCAAATTCAAATAATATTCAACACATGAATTTCAACTCAACGAATGAATTTCAATTCAACACATGAATATTGTCTATAGTTTGTATATATATAAAAATGTGATTTTTATCGCTAAAGCTATTTGTTTAAAATTCGAATAATATTCAACACATGAATTTCAACTCAACGAATGAATTTCAACGCAACACATGAATATTGGTTTCAACATATGTAATTTATTTCAAAAAATGAAAATTATTCTAACACATGAATATTTCAGAAAATTTCGGCAGCATAACGGCAGGGTAGTTAAAACCGGGACCGTCCCTAGTACGGCTCCTCGCTCTACCTTAAAACCTCGCGGTTTTTGACAATGGGGATCATGCATCTAGTTCGCACGCAGGCGGCATGTTTAATTTTCAATTCAACAGTCCTATTCTAATTTGTTTCAACCACAAGAGGGTATTTTTCAACCACAAAGGTATTTTTCAACCACAATATCAACCACAAACAATTATTTCCAACCATTCGTCATACCATATAATATCACGTCAATCACAAGCAATAAATATCGTCCATGGTCTGCGGACGAGGGGAGTATATATATATATATATATATATATATATATATATTATTTATATAATTCACTTGCATTTCATCACAGTTCAAAGCATATATGTTTCATACAACGCTTGTATAATTTATACATCGCTAATATAACTTATACGACACATGTACATGAGGTATACAATGCGTATATAATTTACACTTCGCTTATATAATTTATACAACGCGATTCCATTCACACAATTTAGTTTAGATTCCTCACATTGGTTTTTGTAGTGCTAAAAATCGTAGGAAGATCAGAAAAATCCGCGGCTTCTTCTATGTGGTAGAGAGCCTCCTTGCGGTCACGGTGTCTCCTGTTTCATCAAATTTCGTTAACGAACGAAAAAGATATTATTTTTCAAAGTTTAGCTACACTTAAAAGTGTTATTTTCATTTCAGAAATTCGAAGCAGAAGGGTTTTTAAACCTTCAAAACTAGGTTTTGATTTAAAATCCAAACCGTACCTCGTTGCTCCGATCAGACCCTATGACGTTGGAGGGCTACGAACCAGCTTCCAATCGATGGTGGTGGCGGCAGACTCGGCGGCTCCAGCAAGGCACGGCGGCGCTTCAAAGAGGCGAACTTCCTGGAGGAAATTCGATGCGTATTGGTGATGGTTTCTAGCGAGGCTTGTTTTGATTTGAAGAGGGGAGGGAGGCGATCGGAATTGCTAACTGGAGGTGGCGGCGATATTGGCTGTGGCCGCGGCGAAATCGATGGGAAGGCTTCGACGAATTTCCATCGTTCGATATTAGGGTTGATCGGGTTTTGAGAAGAGAGAGAGAAAATAGAGATATTTTCTATTATATTATATTTTTTAAATTCCTTTATTACCCATTCTTGCCAACGTGCACCAATTTTAACCCAACGACTGTCGCCCCTAGCTAAATACTCCCATTCCGGACACAATGGGATATGTTTCGTTGGCCAATTCGACTGTTACAGTCAGTTATTTTTCAAATTAAAGTATAAAACATTTTATATTCAATTTGAAAGTACATTTCAATTTTCCAGGGCCACAAACTGAATCGAAAAATTCTAGAAAAATAAGTCTAGCTTTGTTTTGACGATACGGTCCCAACAAAACCAGTTTCATCGAATTATGAGCTCATATGTAAAATGTCCATTTTCAGGTCCATCCATTTTAGCAGAAATTGACCAATCACATTTTCTTTGGCTCCGCTCACGTACTGGCTTCAAAAATTATGAAATTTGAAACCTAGCAATAGTTTGACATCCCGGACCCAACAAAAGTGGTTTCGTCGAATTCCGAGGTCGTATGCAAAATATCTATTTTCAAGGGCTATATATGCTATATAGCGACCTTTCTGAAAATTCATTCGGCCATAACTTTTGATTCCCGTTATGAAACTTCGATTTTTCAGATTCGTTAGAAAGGTATTCATAAACAGATTTAAATATTTTCCGTTTCGCTAAAATCCGGTATATTTTCCACCTGGTACATTCAGACAAAGTTTGTATTCAAAATTTCAAACTGCCATACCAGTCCCAATTCATTATTTTATTGAAATATGCTATTTCAATTATTCAAATTCTTTGGTAATAACCAATTTTAAAAATTTTAAATTGGTTCACATTTTCCGGGTTATTACAATCTCCTCCACTTAAAACTTTTCGTCCTTGAAAAGGAAATAACAGCAAAGTAGGAAACAAAATGTAAATGCAAAGTATTGTAAAGGTACCTTGCACCGGAGTTAGTCAGAGATGTCCACTCTGCATTTGGGGTAAGCTTGTTTAATGCTTTCCTCAGTCTCCCAAGTACAGTCTCTAGGATCACTACTCCACTGCACTTTGACTAAATGAATCTTTTTGCTCCTTAGCTCTCTAGTTTCTTTGCCAACAATTTTTAATGGCTCGCTTCTGAGCGCTAATTCTGGAGTTATGTCTATATCCTGTAGCGCTGCTTCTTCTACAACAAGATCTGGATCATGAACATGTTTTCTGAGTTGAGACACGTGGAACACATCATGTACACCAGGCAACCAATCAGGTAATTGAACCCTACAAGCCAGAGTTCCAATTCGCTCTAGTATAGGAAAGGGACCAATAAATCTCGACGCCAACTTCCCAGTTTTGCCAAATCTGATTACTCCCCGCATCGGAGAAACTCTTAAATAAACATAATCGCCAATGACAAACGATAAATCTCTTCTTCTCGCATCAGCATAACTTTTCTGTCGGCTTTGTGCGGTTTTCAATTGCTTCTTAATGAAATCGACTTTATCGGATGCTTCTCGGATCATATCGGGCCCAAACACAAGTCTGTTGCCAGGTTCTACCCAACATGTGGGAGATCTGCACGGTCTACCGTATAATGCTTCAAATGGAGACATTCCCAAACTCGCTTGATAGCTATTGTTATAAGAGAATTCGGCTAAATGTAAGTGATCTTCTCATGAGCCTCCAAAGTCAATAACGCAAGCCCGTAGTAAATCTTCTATAATTTTATTCACCCGCTCGGTTTAGTCGTCTGTCTGTGGGTGATAAGCGGTGCTTAGATTCAATCTGGTTCCCAATTCATTCTGGAATGCTTCCCATAATTTGCTAGTAAATAGGAGATCTCTATCACTGACTATATTGAGCGGCACTCCATGTAGTTTAACTATTTCTTTGAAGTAAATATGTGCTAAACTTTGAGCCGTCCTATTGGATCGAACAGGTATGAAATGGGCAGTCTTCGTGAAGCGATCTACGATTACCCATATACTGTCGTTTCCTTTCTTAGTTCGAGGCAAGCCATCAATGAAGTCCATCGAAATTTGTTCCCACTTCCATCCTGGGATTTCTTATGGTTGTAATAGTCCAGCTAATTTCTGCTGATCGCTCTTAACTAGCTGACAAGTGGAGCATCTACTAACATATAATGAAATATCTCTTTTCATTGATCTCCACCAGAATGTGCGCTTGATGTCATTGTACATTTTGCTCACACCGGGATGGATACTGAGTTTAGACTTGTGACATTCATCAAGTGCTTCCCTTCTGAGCTCAGGAATTTCTGGCACACAAGTTCGCCCTCGTAACCTTAGGACCCCTTGGATATCTAGGCTAAAATATGAGGGTTTTCCTTCTCGGATCCGCTGGCTAATCCTTTTAATAAATTCATCGTCTTTCTGTAGAATGGTAATCTTATCTTGTAAGGAAGAAGTAGTGATAAAACTGGCGATGATTTCATTCTTTTTACTGAGCGCATCTGCTACAACATTGGCTTTCCCTGGAGTGTATAGGATCTCAAAATCATATGCCGCAAGGAATTCTAACCAACGCTGTTGTCTCAAGTTTAGATCTTTCTAAGTGAATAGATATTTCAAGGATTGATGATCGGTAAATAGTTCGAACTTCTCGCCCAGTAAATAATGCCTCCAGATTCTTAAAGCAAACATGATTGCTAATAACTCAAGATCATGAGTTGCATAGTTTCTTTCATGCGGCTTCAGCTGACGGCTGACATAAGTGACCACTTGGCCTTTTTGCATTAATACTGCGCCTAGCCCTCTAATAGAAGCGTCTGTCCATACAGTCAAGTCTTGGTTGCCTTCTATAATTGTCAATACTGGAGCAGTTGTCAACTTCAGTTTCAGCTCCTGGAAAGCTTCTTCGCATTCGGGAGTCCATTTGAATTTCCCATGCTTCTTGGTAAGCTTTGTCAATACACCAGATATCTTTGAAAAATCCTGAACGAATTTCTGATAGTAACTAGCCAATCCAAGGAAACTTCGAACTTCTGTGGGGGTAGTAGGTTGTTTCCAGTTCTGAATCGCTGTAATTTTGCTTGGATCTACAGCAATCCCTTCTTTAGATACGACACGGCCTAGGAACTTAACTTCATCCTGCCAGAAGACACACTTAGAAAATTTAGCTTTCAAGACATTTCTCCTCAGAATTTTCAACACTTGTTCTAAATGCTTTGCATGTTTGCCTTCTGACTTTGAGTAGATTAAAATGTCATCGATGAAGACTAGAACAAATTTATTCAATACACCACGGAACACTCTATTCATAAGATCGACGAAGTATGCCAGAGCGTTACACAAGCCGAACGACATTACTAACCATTCGTAGAATAAATCGGGACCCCTGAAGGCTGTCAAAGGAACACAGTCTTCGGCTATACGTAATTGGTGGAAACCTGTAGCTAGGTCCATTCTGGAGAATACTGTTGCCCCCGTTTGATTGATCTAACAGATCATCTATACGTGGCAAGGGATATTTGTTCTTCAGTGTCTGCTTATTGAGATCTCGGTAATCAACACAAAGTCTTAGAGTACCGTCTGATTTCGGGACAAATACTACTACTTCTCCCCAAGCTGAAAAGCTCGGTCTGATCAGACCTTTCCAAAGCAATTCTCGGGTTTGACTACCTAACTCTTCTTTTTCTTTCGGGGCCATTCTTCTAATGGGATGTACTACTGGTCGGAC
Organism: Allium sativum; assembly: GCA_030737875.1. Lineage (NCBI taxonomy): Eukaryota > Viridiplantae > Streptophyta > Magnoliopsida > Asparagales > Amaryllidaceae > Allium > Allium sativum. Next base: position 1,033,267,831 of record CM060916.1, on the reverse strand, counting down.
GTTAGGAATTAGATCTATCCTGAATTCAATTTCTCTTTGCGGCGGTAAGTTTTCTACTTCTTCAAACACATCCACATAGTTTTTAACAACCGGTATCTTCTCTAATGAAGGGGGAGTAACTTCTAAAGAAGACCAAAATTCTCTTCTATTAATTTCTGAGCCATGACATGATATACATATATAGGTCCAAGCTTCGTTTTGACTTTAACGATTCTTTCGGCACATCTAACTTCGGCCTTATATTTTGTCAACCAGTCCAGCCCCAGTATAATATCAAATTCGGAAAGGTCCATGACAATCACTTTAAAAGGAAACCGGTATCGAGAAAAGGAAATAGGTACTTTACAATATGTACTGAGACTAACAGAACCTCCTATCGGGTTTTGAACTTTAATTGGTTCTTTAAGCTTTCTTTGTTTCAATTTTAACTTGTGAACAGTGTTACCAGAAATGAAGCTACGTGATGCACCAGTATCAAAAAGTACAGAAACAGGAATATTTTTAATGGTAAGGGTACCTCCCAAGACGTCGGGTTTACCTGATCCATCGGTGGTAGCTGGCGGGGTCTCCCCGTCATACACATGAGCCACTTGTGCATTCTGCTTCAGAGGATAGTTCCTGCTATAGTGCCCTTTCTTATGGCAGTTGTAGCATTCGGCTGAGCTGTGGTCTGGATTTGCCTTTGCTTCTTCGGGGCTTTGCACACATTAGAAAAATGTCCTGGCTTCCCGCAGTTGTAGCAATTCCCCTTCAGTATCTTTCCAGGTTTCTGAGTAGTGGCCGCTGTGATGCTAGACTCTGGCTAATCTGCTGAAGCTTTACGCTTATTTCCAGCTTGGCTTTTGGCGCGGTCTTGGTTGGCGTGTCTTTTATCCATATCTTCATAATTGCAAGCCATTTCTACCAGTTCTGAGAAAGAGAGTTTGATGTTGCTCATGGCTCTGTCATGGTACTTGCGCTTTAGCCCAAATATAAACCTCTTGTTCTTAGCTTTGTTAGTCATAATAAGCTCTGGAGCATAGCGCGACAATTGAGTAAATTTATTGAGGTAATCCTGGATAGAGAGATCTCCCTGCTGGAGATTAGCAAACTGCTCTCGCATCCTCTCTAAGGCCTGCTCAGGTACAAACTTCTCGTTGAACATGGTCTTGAATTGCTCCTAGGTCCTGACAGTGCCTGCTGCATCTTCTGAGGTGATGGCATCCCACCACAACTCTGCTTCCTCTTGTAAGAGCCAAATACCTAGTCGTGCTTTGTTGTTGGTCCCCAAACCCATGCCTTCAAAGATCTTTTCACAGGTCTTCAACCAAGCAATAGCCTCAGTCACTGTACCAAGGCCAGAAAAGGGTTTTCCCCCCAGGTTCCTATACCTCATCGCTATTCTGCCTAGCTCAAAGTCCTGGGGTGCTGGTGGCTGAATAATAGGGCCCTCCTCAACTACGGGGATATTCCCCCGTCCTCCTGCTACTCCTGCTCGGCCTCCACGGCCTCCTCTAGCTGCTGCTGCTCGTGTAGCTATCAGAGAGAGTACTGTATAAGCAAGAAAAGGGTTAAGCTCACAGATTTGATAATTTACATATATCATAAAGTAGGGGAACATCAGGAAAGGTAATGATGTACTGATCAAATTGTTTTGCTAATCTTCTTAGCTCATTCTAGGACATTGCTAATCCTATCTCTAATGAGCTACTCGTCTTAGAACAATACTGATTCTATTCTGATGAGGTGTTTAATGTGTTAGATCCCGGAACTAAGGTTAACCAAAGCTCTGATACCAACTGTGACGATCCCAAAATCAGTATGACGGTATTAAGGATAATCATTGGAATATAACACATCAATCATCATAGCAGAGTACAGATAATAGCAAAAACAATAAATAGAATAATTTTACATGGATATGACAGCGGAATCACAACATGTAACAACATCAGAATAGCACAATGTAGGATATAACTTAGTAAATAAAAGTTAAGTGATCAGTCACCATCGCCAGAGGCGGAATATATACATGCAGTGAGACATAATAAGGGTATCAGTCTACATCGCCGAAGGCGGTACATATACATACGATAATAAGTACTGAAAGTAAAGCAGTCTCCATCGCCAGTGGTGAAATCATAATATAAGTACAATAATGGCGGAAAATGTCAAAGTCATCTCTGTGAAGTCAGCCTCGCCATGAGCCAAAATGCACTCTATGCAACAGTGTAGAGCCAAAAACAACCTGTCACCTGTGAACTAGGCTGCCCGTGTGGAAATAAGGGCGCCCACGTTTGCAAAGTGAAACAAACAACGAGTCAGTCATAGGGACTGGTATGAGAAATCTATTTAACAGTTAAACATCAGTAATAAGCAAATCATAGGACCACACCACTTTTGCGGAACGGGTTTACTCCAGTGATTGCTAGTGCATTTAAAACAAAGTAAATTCTTTAAAACAACGCAATGCTTTTAAAAAGAATGAAGCCATTATAAGACTCATGTCCCATTATACAATGCAACGCAAGCCGGAGGATAGAGCTTTACCTTATAATGGCCAAATATGCTTAATACGTATAAAGAAAAATCATTTGATATTATTACTAGTGCATATATGCTTCAAAAACGAATAGCATCATAAATATCAATCATAGGCGACATGAGCGTCCCATGCCACTATGTCGCCATATATAAGTTACAATCGAATCCGTTATCTCGTATTGGAAATTGGATTTCCGTCATGAGTCGAGGCAAGGGGCAATCTCCTCTCCGCTTCGAGACATTCTAGCAAATGCCTCAGGACTACACACTCTGGGTAACCCTGGATTCGGCTAGGCCGGTTCTCTCTTACGTTTGAGGATTAGTTATTCCTGAACACACGTTTCTCGGTCCTTACAGACCTATAATCGAGGCGCCTCGCATTCCAACAACCACAAAGGTGAAAAGTAGATATCAATGTCAGGGCTGGTAGGTCACTGACACCATCATAGCTAGAAAGAAACGTCGTGCTCTCCCAGCGGTCCGTATCCCGTTTTTAACTCATACCGAGGTGTGAGGCTCGCGAATCCACGCTATACACAAAGCCAGGCCACGTAGGCCGTGCTTTGATCATCAACCACAAGACTTTGCTTTGCAACAGAAGCCTTGTTCATAGCATCTTGGCATGCCACTCCATACGATTGATTTCTATCGATATATAACCTCTGAGCTCGTACGTCTCAGAGAAGGGCGTTAAGCAAGAGAATAAATTCTCCGCCGCCAAACAGATATTTATTTAACAGAGATCAATCAGTATAGAACAAAATCCAATGTCAGACACACAGTCCATTTACAAGTCTGTTCTGGGTTTGAACGAAACCGGAGGCGTCAAATTCCTCGTATATCCGTACAATCAACACATACGTTCAGACGGCTACTACTTCCATTCCTTCACGGTAGCTACTCCGGTCAGGAACCTCAGCAGCGCCCATCCAACCGATACGGAGATCGTTGGTCTTGAATCATCTTTGCATTTTCCAATTCGAATCGCTCGATCAATTATTTGAAATGAGGGTTAGCTCGGCCTTTTCAAATAATTCACGTAATTAGAATTTAAATCAATTCTTTTCATGGTTATATTTTTCAGTTCTTTAGTTTAATTTTCGTGTCAAACACATACAACCATCAAATATCAAACAAATCAAGCCAAATTGGTTTATTTCCAATCTATGTTGCTTATAATATTTTATAATGGTTTTTCGCCATTTTTATTTATTTAAAAATGGCCATATTCAACTAAACGACATTTCAGGTCGTGCCGTGGCACTGGCGCTGTTTTTTCCCCTAATTTGTTTTACACATATCGGAAAATCTAACCGTTGGATTTCCACAAAGTCTATATCAGTGGGAAGATATTCCCAAAGCGAACCCAACGGTTCCAGTTTCGTGAAAATCCGATGGTCGGATCTTCCACACTAGTCGTTTGAAGTTACGGTTTCAAAATTCGAACTGCAGCGTCTTTATTCGATTTAATTAAATTATATTTATATATATATAAATATAATCGATTTTGGCGTTGTTTTTCCTCAGATTTGAATTAAACATTCCAGACAATCCAACCGTTGGATTTTTACAAGGTTGGTGCCGTTGGAAAGATATTTCCAAAGCGAACCCAGCGGTTGCGGTTTCGGGAAAATCCGATGGTCGGATTTCTCGTACTAATCGTTTCAAATTTCGATTCCAAAACACGAACTGCACGGCTTCGATTCCCTTTCTATTTTATTTATATTTATATATATAAATATAGTTCATCCATTTATTTCAAATTCGTTTTCACTTCAAATATTTCACTAACGCCTTAATATTTCGAATTTTTTTGCCATAACCTCCTTTGTACGGGAAGGGGTTTGGAAATTTATTGGGCCGTGTTAGGTACCCAATAAATCCTAAAAAGCATCCACATATTTATAGTGATATATTCTGGTGTTTACGGGGGAGCGTGTATAGATAATAACTCCAGAGAATAAATTCTCGTCACCCCGTTCCATGTGGAAATAAATAGTCCATGTGCCGTATCTAATAACTAGAGAGACGTGATTATTGTCAACTCCAGACCCGTGTGGGGTTTTTATTAATCTGGCAATTTATTGTTATATTTTATATAGTCCATATCAGTCATCAGTTCAACCTATAATATAAAATCATCGCCATACAAGCCTTTCGCTCGTATGGTAAATCTTCCACCTCGTCACACAAGCTCCAATTGCTTATGTGGAATATGATGAAGTATGCATATCATCAAGAAGTATGCCATGTAGTGTAGTTCAAAATTAATTGTTACTATCCTATGGCGATGTTTATTATTTCACATAGAATAACCAGCACTCCGCATCCAATGGCATTCACAGGAGTTGATATAAAAATAAAATTGCGAAGCCAACTCATCAAGGTTTACCTATTTGTCGGGCATGCAAATAATTTCTTTACTCTACAGCTAATCCATTTTCCCTGTTCAACACATGTATATATATGCAGAACAAAGCTAATAATAACATTTCTAGCAAACTAATATTTATTTCAACACGTGTGTATTTTTATCAAAGCATATACATGATAAAAGAAATATTTTTATCATCAAAAATATTTATTCAATACGTGAATGTTTTTAACACTTCATATTCACAATAAAGATGTAGTTTTTATTGTCTATTCATTTTATTCTAAAATACGATAACATTCAACACATGAATTTCAATGCAACTAATGAATTTCAATTCAACACATGAATATTCTCTATAGTTTGTATATATATATAAATGTGATTTTTATCGCTAAAGCTATTTGTTCAAATTCAAATAATATTCAACACATGAATTTCAACTCAACGAATGAATTTCAATTCAACACATGAATATTGCCTATAGTTTGTATATATATAAAAATGTGATTTTTATCGCTAAAGCTATTTGTTCAAATTCAAATAATATTCAACACATGAATTTCAACTCAACGAATGAATTTCAATTCAACACATGAATATTGTCTATAGTTTGTATATATATAAAAATGTGATTTTTATCGCTAAAGCTATTTGTTTAAAATTCGAATAATATTCAACACACGAATTTCAACTCAACGAATGAATTTCAACTCAACACATGAATATTGGTTTCAACATATGTAATTTATTTCAACAAATGAAAATTATTCTGACGCGTGAATATTTCAGAAAATTTCGGCAGCATAACGACATGGTAGTTAAAACCGGGACCGTCCCTAGTACGGCTCCTCACTCTACCTTAAAACCTCGCGGTTTTTGACAATGGGGATCATGCATCTAGTTCGCGTGCAGACGGCATGTTTTATTTTCAATTCCACAATCCTATTCAAATTTGTTTCAACCACAAGAGGGTATTTTTCAACCACAAAGGTATTTTTCAACCACAAAGGTATTTTTCAACCACAATATCAACCACAAACAATTATTTCCAACCATTCGTCATACCATATAATATCACGTCAATCACAAGCAATAAATATCGTCCATGGTCTGTGGACAAGGGGAGTATATATATACATACATATATATATATATATATTATTTCTATAATTCACTTGTATTTCATCACAATTCAAAGCATATATGTTTCATACAACGCTTGTATAATTTATACATCGCTAATATAACTTACACAACACATGTACATGAGGTATACAATGCGTATATAATTTACACTTCGCTTATATAATTTATACAACGCGATTCCATTCACACAATTTAGTTTAGATTCCTCACATTGGTTTTTGTAGTGCTAAAAATCGTAGGAAGATCAGAAAAATCCGCGGCTCCTTCTAAGTGGTAGAGAGCCTCCTTGCGGTCACGGTGTCTCCTGTTTCATCAAATTTCATTAACGAACGAAAAAGATATTATTTTTCAAAGTTTTGCAACACTTAAAAGTGTTATTTTCATTTTAGAAATTCGAAGCAGAAGGATTTTTAAACCTTCAAAACTAGGTTTTGATTTAAAATCCAAATCGTACCTCGTTGCTTCGATCAAACCCTACGACGTTGGAGGGCTACGAACCAGCTTCCGATCGATGGTGGTGGCGGCAGACTCAGCGGCTCCAGCAAGGCACGGCGGCGCTTCAAAGAGGCGAACTTCCTGGAGGAAATTCGACGCGAATTGGTGATGGTTTCTGGCGAGGCTTGTTTTGATTTGAAGAGGGGGGGGGGAGGCGATCGGAATTGCTAACTGGAGGTGGCGGCGATATTGGCTGTGGCGGCGGCGAAATCGATGGGAAGGCTTCGACGAATTTCCGTCGTTCGATATTAGGGTTGATCGGGTTTTGAGAAGAGAGAGAGAAAATAGAGATATTTTCTATTATATTATATTTTTTAAATTCCTTTATTACCCCTTCTTGCCAACGTGCACCAATTTCAACCCAACGACTATCGCCCCAAGCTAAATACCCCCATTCCGGACACAATGGGATATGTTTCGTTGGCCAATTCGACTGTTACATTCAGTTATTTTTCAAATTAAAGTATAAAACATTTTATATTCAATTTGAACGTACATTTCAATTTGCCATGACCACAAACTGAATCGAAAAATTCCAGAAAAATAAATCTAGCTTTATTTTGACGATACGATCCCAACAAAACCAGTTTCATCGAATTCTGAGCTCATATGCAAAATGTCCATTTTCAGGTCGATCCATTTTAGCAGAAATTGACCAATCACATTTTCTTTTTCCCCGCTCACACACTAGCTTCAAAAATTATGAAATTTGAAACCTAGCAATAGTTTGACATTCCGGACCCAACAAAAGTGGTTTCGTCGAATTCCGAGGTCGTATGCAAAATATCTATTTTCAAGGGCTATATATGTTATATAGCGACCTTTCTGAAAATTCATTTGGCCATAACTTTTGATTCCCGTTATGAAACTTCGATTTTTCAGATTCGTTAGAAAGGTATTCATAAACAGATTTAAATATTTTTAGTTTTGCTAAAATCCGTTATATTTTTCACCCGGTACAGTCAGACAAAGTTTGTATTCAAAATTTCAAACTGCCATACCAGTCCCAATTCATTATTTTATTGAAATATGCTATTTCAATTATTCAAATTCTTTGATAATAACCAATTTTAAAAATTTTAAATTGGTTCACATTTTCCGGGTTATTACAAAGCTTCTCCTTAAATCAGGTACAAGCCTAACATCAGTATTGGTTCGAATAACACCATCAAACATCCTGATCTTTACGCTACCAACACCAACCATATGGCAAGAAGCATCATTGCCCATCAGAACTTCTCCTCCATCAATTTAACGGTAAGTGGAAAAAGAGTTCCTATCATGTGTCATATGATAGGATGCGCCAGAATCAATCAACCATAGGTTTCTCTTCCCAGAAGAGCTAGAAGCTGTAAACACATCAGTGTCACTCTCTGTATCTGATTTTTTCGCTGTAGAGGCTGAAGCTTGCTTTGAGTCTTTTCTTCTTCCTTCAAGCTTGGGACATTGTGCAACAAAGTGCCCGAGCTTCTTACAATAATGGAAAGTCGATTTCTTAGGCCCCCTAGACTGGGACCTCAAAGAATTCCATTCTTCACCTTTCTTTGACTTGCTTTGACTTCTACCTCTCTGAACAGATAAGATTTCGGTATCACTATCAATGCTAGTGCTTGCTATCTTAACACTTCATTATGAAGGCCAGCCTTTACATCAGAAAGGCTAATTTTACTGCAGCCATAAATCATGGAATTGACAAAAGCAATATATTCTTTAGGCAAGGAACATTGGAGGATCACAGCTTGAGCCTCATTAGTAATATCAACATCTGTTGCCTTCAGGTTCATAACTAAAGTGGTAAGGCATTTACATGCTCCATAATATTGGCTCCAGACTTCATCTTGAACGAATAAAGTTGTTGTTGTAGAATAATCCGATTTGTGAGAGACTTGTCTTGATATGCATCTGATAATGCATCCCATAGTTCCTTCGTCGTCTTCTTCTGAGAAAATTCTCTAAGGACTTCGTCTTAAAGACTCAACTGAATTATTGTGAGGGCTTCATCTTCCATTTCCTCCAATTCATCTCCATCAACATCTTTCAATTTCTCAGGCGTAGAAACAACTTTATAAGTCTTCTCCTTCTTCAATACGGCCTCCATATTTATCTTCCAAGTACCAAAATTTCCTTTTCCATCAAAACGTGTTACTCCATAATTAATAACAGATCTTCCAACAGACTTACTAGAAGTAGCCATTAATATCCAAATAGAAACAATAACACCAGCTCTTATACAAAACTATAGTGATTTATGCGGAATTTTGATGAGGATCTAGTATTGTCTATTTAGATACCAATGGAGTATAACAAAACAATTATGAAATCTCACGAAAAACAAAGAACAAAAAAGGGCACAGAAGATTTAACGTGGTTCGGATGTGAATATCCTACATCCACAGAGACCCAACAACTTTTATTTCTCAATGAAGAAATGAGTACCTAAAAGAGGAGGAATATTACAATAGAGAGAAGATTAATGGTTGATTGCTTTCTCTGTACAATAACATGACCTCTATTTATATAGAGGGATTTCTTGACTTCCAAGTAAACTTAACACCCAAGTTTTCTTGACCTCCAAGTAAACTTGGCACCCAAGTTATTCCATATAGGAGCCAATTACATGATTGACAATCAATCTTTCCTTCTCTACAAATATTTGAATCATCAATTTCAACAATAGTATCTTGGCAATGGGTGTTGGGTTGAAGGCGTTCTTGGTGATGTCTGATGGGGGATCGATGTACGGGATGGTGGGCGGCAGCTTCAAGTCCATCTGTGAGGGCTGAAGTCGATAGCAGTATACGAAGCATGGGCTTGTTTTGATAGAGAGAGGGTATACAAATACAGTGGGGTCACGAAGGAATTAAAGGAAAAGTGGCCGGCATATTAAGTGGATGTAGAAGGAAGTACAGTAGAATTTAGTATGAGGGAAAACGTGTGGCATACTGGCAGCGAGAGGAAGATTTGAACACATTGAAATGCTGCAGGTCGAAAACGCAAAGGAGCGAAGCAGTTTGAGTTGAAGGGAAAATCATGAACGAATGGAACGAGGTCAGCAGGGGATATAAAAGGATCAGTCGTTATATACTTTAAACATAAATCAAGAGTTAAACAATTTTTATGTTTATAATTAAAAAGATTTGTTAACTTAACCGTGTATTTAATCAATACAGGAAGCGTGGGTTCTGGAAAACATTGCGAGCAAAACGGTAGGAAGGGAACAAAGAATTTGATACTGTCGGCCTTATATCTACATGTAATTCAATATAACTTAAGATTTATTTAAGTGATTATGTAAATTAGACGCCCTAATTTCTGTTTTAGCAAAATGATTTTGGTGACCATGTTTTTCTTTTGGGTTCAAAGGGTAATCAACATGCTAATTTTAGATTATAACATAATTCGTTTAAAAAGAAATTTACGTGAATAAGGATTGTCCACTAGATTCTTAAACGAAAGGAAGCAGGGAAGCTTAGCTGTTGATATCAGCTTGTTATAAATTTCATGAAAATGTAATCATTTATAATATTAGTGAGTATAATCTGTGACTTAGGAGATGTTAAATATTAATTCAATTAGGATAACTAAAAGGTGGATTTTGATTTGCAGGCGTGAGGGTAGAACGAACATAAACAAGAGGAGAAGGGGTCTAAAGGTTTCATTTGTGCTGAACGTAAGAGGATGGGGCGATTAATAGTTTATAATGTAATTAGTTAAATAATAATATAGTTAAGGGTTAATTATTGATTTAAAAATCATGGATGCTTATAATCTTTATAACTTATTCATATATCATCATAATGGGACAAACCACATGCGGTTGGAATCGCGTTGACGAGCATTACGTTTTGGATCAGAATTGGACATATTTTGGGAAAAGTTGGAATTATCAGTTAAACTTAATGCTTGGTTAATTTAACCACAACCGAACCGTTTCAGAAATAATTGAAATCAAGGTGAGTTAAACTCACTCAGTTCTTCCCACTTGTATTTTATATAAGTTAGGTTTTTATCTTGTGTGCTATGACTGCTAATGGTTGACTATTTGTTGTTTGTTAAATATATCTTTATATATTGATTGAACCAATGAAATTAAACGTTGTTTAATTTCAGTGGAAACCCAAATCGTTACTCGAATGATTGAATCCAATGAAGGTAATTTACCTTATTGGTCATGTTTATAAAATAAATGTGTTTAATTTAATGAATTTTTTGAATTGTCGTGATTGATTACTAAATGAAATGGTCGTTATTAATTTGCTAATATTAATTATTTATATAAATCGTCTTTTAATTATATTAAATGATCATATTTGAGATAACACGTTTGGATACAAGGAAGGAAAGGTTGGAGGGATTCAACAGGATTCCTCAAATATATTCGATGTTAATTATTTTCATATTATCCAACAGGATCCAAGCGGAGTGAGAGTATAAGCTAAGTAAAAGGTTTCAGAATGACAACAAGTATAAGTTATCGTAAATGATTTACAATAGATTTTGTAAATGGGAATTAAGAGTTTAAAAATGTAATCAAAATCTTAATTATCGATAATAATTTACAAATGAGATTTGTAAATGAAGTAAAAGTTTTGAAATGAAATCTGTGATGTCGTTACAGATAATAAGTTGAATTGTTTTGATGAAAAGAAATTTAAGGATCGTAAGATATTTGTATAAAGATTGGTAAAGATAGTTATATAAGATTTGTAAAGATAATTTATATTAGATTTGTTAAAGACAGTTATATAGGATTTGAAACAATTATGGTATTATTGTTGCAAACAAGCTAAAGAATATTTATAAAGAGAGGTTAAAAGAATTTTATAAAGAATTCTATTTATAATGTAATCGAAGTTCGAGTATAATAGTACAAAGGATTATTGAAGATTAATAGAGAAATATAATAATAGTTTACTTAATAATTAATTAAGTAAACATTGTTGAGATTTAAATAAGGTTTCCAAAGGGAAGCGTGTGGTTAATAAATTTCTATCTATTCTGAAGATATGAATGTTGTTGGTCAAGGTCTGAGAGGTAAATAAAATACCCCAATTTGAATGACGTCACGATTATACAAGAATGGTATTAGTTTATAAACAAGTGAAATTGAGGGAAACATAAGTTATGATTTCCGTAAATAATATTATAAACTGTATTAGAGAAGTTTATAAGTGAATGAAATGATTTTTAAGAACATTCTTATTTATAATAAAAAGTAAAAGATAAACCCCAAATATTGGAAGACTTTAAGAATAAAATTAATAGATGTTTAAATAAAGAGGCCAGATAATGCCTAGTACTGAATCAGTAAACTCATTTCATTTTTATGATTATTTATTTGATAGTCAAATAACCGACTATCAAATCTGGCCAATACGATTGTTGGTACGGAAAGACCGGGATCGAATTAAATTCGAAAACCATTCCGACTAGCAAATACATGGAAGATGTTGATTGAAGATGGAGCATTAAAGACCGTGGATCTTCATAAACGGAAGAACCACTAGTTGAATTTCTCTGGTTTAGCGGCCAGAGATATTTCAGCAGTGATTCTGTCGTGATTGGAATCTACAGATTGCAAGGACTACTCGCTACTAATCCTTGGGGTGATACCTATATAGGATGTGGTAGAAGGGTGCCTTTGGTTCATCCTGCTCTTGGATGACTTGTATGGACGAGTGTCTGACAGAGTATTTCTAAAGGAGTCACGTACATTGAATATTTACAAACGTATTTCTGTTGGTGGCGGAGAAGGCAGTACTCCTCTTAACTTAACGCTCAAAGTATTTTTGTTGAAATCAATTAAGTGATATCCAGCGGATCTGATGATGTGGCATTCAAAGTGGTTGGAGATATGTTGTTATAAAGAATAAGCTTAACCTCTAGCCTCATCAACCGGGAAATGGTTATAATCGGGTAGGTCGCATGGCTATGTCGGTCGCACCCATCAAAAGGGTATATCATTACCTGATCTGGTGAAATCAAATGCCTTCGGTTGTCCCATTTTAATTTTTGTATGTATGTTATCGGTTCGGTTTGTTGGCCCCAACCGTGGTGATGATATATTCAGTACTCTCAAGCGAAGTGAGGGGTCGGTCATGTTTAGCCTGGGTTGCAAGATGTTCTTGTTGAACCCCAACGTATTCATCTCCAGAGGTACATTGTTGGGAAGGTGGTCCCTTACCTTGCCAGGAAATCCATTCTCTAATAAGAGCCCGCGGTTTTGATTGTAGACTATATATGTAGAGCGTAAGATGTTAGCGTTCTGCTAGATTGATATTTATTTGTATTTAGACACTATTATGATATCAGAAATGATATTGTATTCAAAAATGTTTTGGGTTATCATAAGGTAAAAACCATCTGTATTTATGTGTGGATTTGGTCTTACAATTATCCTTTTCTTTCGAAGAGATTTTGACTTTAAAATATCTTGTGTGATACCTATAAACTTAGTTTGGTTTTCTCACTATGGTTCACCAGACTGACCCGTCGTTTGTAATACTCGGGTTAGACCGGGATGTACAGGTTCAGCTTATCGTATGCCACGAAGTCCAAAGATGAGCTGGAGAAGTCCAGATGTATGATATATGGTTGTTATTCCATTGTGTGTTGTATATGGGGACATGTTATTATAACTGTCCAGATATGTTGATGTACTCTGATGATTGTAAGTTTTATCTAAAGCTCTCTATAAAGATTTACTTCTATATTATATTTTATTCCGCTGTGATGTGAGACTCTTTGTTGTGTTGTTAGTTCTTCTTCTATTCTAATATTTCTTTCTTTCTTATCTCACCCTCTAATTTCTTTCTAATAACATTCCTGTGTTTTCGATGCTTGATTGTACAACATGGTGTTTTGTGGCAATTTTCGGGTCGAAAATCCTTCGGCCGTTACATATGCCCCCGGCCTATCTAGTGTTGCGGCCAATAGAAGTCTTTCCACCATTGTTAACAACCCATCTTCTAAAAGACAGAAGCATGAGTCTTTAATTCCTCTTTCCTTTTCTGGAGGCATTATTGTTGGGTTCGTTGGGCGTTACGTTCCTGATCCACCTGCCTTTTCTACTAGTGCGATCCTTGGCGCTAATTCTTCACAAACGGCGACAATGGACAGCAACTTTCTTAACCTTATCCAGATGCCTGATCCTCCCACATACTTAAACTTGATGGAATAAGAGTTAGATGGGCATCCTTTTCCCAGAAATGTCAGTTCTTCTAGACCTCCTTTAATAGCTCAGAATTTTGATGAAGTCGCAAGGCTTTCTCTTTCTTCTGATGAAATTGCAGACACTTCATTGTCTTCCTCATCCACAAACTTATTGAATTTACGACGGTCGCTTATTGAACAACATCTTGTGATAGGGCCCTATTTTACTTAATTTCCGTTATTTTTCGCTCTTTCATGAATATTGACCCTATTTTTCTTTTCTTAAATAATTAAGAAATGGTTCTCCCTTCAAGAGATGATTACTGCACCTTCTTTTAAAGTCAGAAATTTAAAGAAGAGAAGGCCATCTTGGAATCCAAAATTAAATCTCTGATGGAGGAACATAAGAAAGAATGTACGGAACTAAAGACTTCTTTTAGGAGGGATGAATTAGAGCTTGAAGATGAAAAGAAAACCGAACACTTTTTGTCTGATCGGTTATTGGAACTTAAGTTGTCTAAATAGGAAGTTGAAGATAAGAGGGCTAGATTGGTAGTTAACCATATCAAAAGGCTGAAAGAGAAAGAGGACCAACTGTTCAAGGCTTAGGATGCGCTCTCCGATGCCTAGCGCATAATTTATGAGGCAAAAAATAGAATTTCTTCATTTCTGAACTCTTATTTTCCCGAAGGTAATGCTGAAAACTTTTGAAGATGCCATTTTGTCGGCGTATTTTGATAATTTTCATAACTATCCAAAAATTAAGTTTCCTTCGATTGACCCTTCCATTATGGGTGGAGCGATGCACAATATTGAACAATTCAAGCAATGAGTTGATGTTCCCGAGGAAGGTACAGTGAAGCCCGAAGACCTTTTATATATCGAGGATCTTCTAGATGATGTTGACCTACGTAAGGAAGAAGACGAAATTGTTGACGTTGATGATGAATGTGATGATGACGATGCCGATCATAGCTCCAAAGACAAACACCATCATGATGAGCTAAGTGGAGGAAAAGTCTTCTCTCTTCCCTTTGCTGGTGATATTCATGTTTCTAAAGAGATAATCTCGGGCCCTTCGAATGCTCCTTTTGACCTGGATTCAGTCGAAACTTTTTCCAAAGACGGTGATTCCTCAAACCAAGGATGGGAAGGGACAGTGCATCCTGCCCAACTGAAGCCACTTTTGATCAAGTATGACCTTTACTTTTTGCAACATATGGATAGGAAAAACGCATTGTTTTATAATGCATGGTTAGATATTAAATAGAGGGAAACAACCTAATCTTGTTTAAAGTAGGTGAAGTTGTTGAAAAGATCATAATGCTTCTGACAATGAACTCTTCTTTCATTGATTCCTTAATTCATTCCATGTTATGGCAGAATTTCACTCTATTTGAGGATGTATTTTCAAAAGATGCTTTATGCTCATATTCTAGACTAATGAAGGGATATTATATTCTGAGTTTCGGTCTTCTTTCAACTTCGAGTGTTGTTATCGGTTCTGTTGTTCTTATCAAATTGATGTCGCCTCCATGCAATGTATCGATACCAAGCAAATTGGTATGGGTAGCTTTTGTGGCTGCTTTCGGATTCAACAACAAGCCTTTGTTCCGATAGCGACTGTTCTGATAGCAAGTTCCAGGCCCTTCCTTGCTTTAGTTGCTTTCAAGAATTGTCTTTATTCTTTCTTTGGCATCGGTATTGAAAATAAACATGTTAGTGTGGATTACTCTTCCATCTTATGACCCTTGACTTGCTTTGATAATCTTTGATTCCTATCTCGGGCTTGCGATGGTTTTGGAATTCCTTCAGATGACATCAAAGCTGCTTCATGGTAACAATATCGATGCCAAGTGTATTGGTACCGTTAGCCCTTCGCTCCAATCCAATTTGGTCTCGTGCTTTCCTCTTTACAACTCTTAGTTTCGGTATCGGGCCATCATATGCTTTCAGAAGTGAGATTAGGTTGATTGCTTTCGGTGTCATCATTAACATTACCCTAAGTTGTACTTTGCTTTCATGTTGGTTTCGGTGTCACCTTGTCGTTATCTTCCCTGTATCGGTACCAAGCTTTTGCCTCCTTCGTTGGTACCGATAGCATGTATATCAAATATTTTCATTTCGTTTGATTTCAGTATCTGCTTTTGGCTTTTCTTTCTTCCATTCCAATGTTGGTGCTATTCCGATAGCCCTTTACCTATATCTAGTATTGATGTCGAAATCTGGTAGTAACAGTTACAATATTCAAATTTGTAATAATCATAACTATTCTCAATTTTATAGTATTAATTTGTTAGCTTTACATACTAACAGTAATAACTATTACATAGTTAGTATTGTAATAGTAATTAGCATGATAAAAATAAATATTAGAATAGTTAAAATTGTTATAACTTCTTCAGTACCAACGATTATATACACTACTACAAAACATGTCATTTGCTTCGTTTCATTTGCTTCGGTTGTCCTTACAACAGAAGCTATAGTGTTATTTTTCTTCTGTCATCCTTGTAGTCGAGGCTAATGATAGAAGCAAATAGTGTCATTTGCTTCTGTTATGCTTGCAATAGAAGCAAATAGTATCATTTGCTTTCGTTGTCCTTGCACCCGTAGCAAATGCACTGAAGCAACTATTGTCATTTGCTTTTGTTTCTTAGAAACCGAAGCAACTATTGTTATTTGCTTCGGTTTCTTAGCAACATAAGAAAATAAAACAAAGTAAATACTATTATTTGCATATGTTCCTTTTCATGGTTGATTAACAATTAATAACTTATAATTGCTAACCATTATTAACCAATCATTATTTTTTATATTTAATAATTTACCATAATAAATTATTATTAACTAAGAAATTGTATGTACTGCTTAATAATTACATTAAAGAAATAGGAACTAATGTAAATAAATAATATTGAATAATTTATATAATAATTAATGTTTAATATTTAATATTTAATTAATATTTAAGATTTCACAATTTTAAATTAATGCTTATTATTGAATAATTAGTAATTAATAATTACCAGCAAGTAGTTAATTAATAATTAAGGCTAAAATTTACTAGATAATAATACTAATAAAATATAATACTTATGTAGTTATATTTTGAATTTTATAGTTAATTTTAAATAATTATCGATTAATAATGACTGCTAAAAATAGAATAAAAAATAAACATTAATTGAGAAAAATATCTAATATTTTATAATTAGTAAAAAAAAAATTAATAATCGATAAGTAACATTTAGGTTTTAATATTTCCTAATTATAATAGATAACTATATTAATATTAAATATTTAAACTAAAATTTTTGAAATTTTCTAAAATAAATTTAAATAACTAATGTTCATTTATACTGTTCTTTTCGAAAATTAAAGAAACATGGAACGAAGAGAAGTAATAAGAATTAGTAACCAGTAAATAAGTAATTAATTAGACATAATACTTTTGCTTATGGTGGTATTCAAAATCCCTACTTTGTTTGCATAGAAAGGCTTTTTTAGCAATTAATATTTACTAATTTAAAATTATAACTTGCAATTATATTTAATGTTTACATTTTAAAATATTAAAATTAATAAATAATAATTTTTTTAATAGTTAATAGTAATTAGTAATAAATCATTTTTACTGATCAATGATTTGTAATGAATAAATTATGAAAACCAGTGTCAACTAATTGTTTTTTACAACTTTCCTTTAAACAATATAAATATTAATTTACCACAATAATAAATAAATACAATATATACTTAGTACTAACATAACTAATATCATATAATTAATAATTAATATTAAGTAATATTATTCAATTATTATAATTAAAACTAGATAATAGATATTTTAAAGTCAGTAATTAATAATTAATTAATATAATTAAATATTTAGTAGTTGATATATTTAATATTTAATCATGTAATCAAAAATATATCCAAAATATGTCTAAAAATATTCCTAATCCAAAACAAAAATATATCTAAAATATATGTGCAATACTTATTATGTAATAAAAAATATGTCTAAAAAAATATATATCTAAAATATGTCTAAAAATATTCCTCATCTAAAACAAAAATATATCTAAAATTATGTGCATTACTTATCATGTAATCAAAAATATATCTAAAATATTTCTAAAAATATTCCTAATCAAAAATAAAAATATATATAAAAAATATATGCATTACATATCATGTAATCAAAAATATTCCTAATCCAAAACAAAAAAATTTGTGATTACCATAAAATTCAAAATTATAAATTTAAAATTCTTGTAAATTTAAAATTTAGTAAAATAATCAATTTTAAAAAATCGTTGTATAAATAATAATTCATTTTCCAAAAATAATGTCCTTAAAAGTAATCAGTTTACATTACAGAACTAAGATAGTGGAAAGATGATTATGGTGCGCGTTGGTTTTAATCCAACTGGCTAATAAACATTGCGGAAATAAGCATTCCACGGTGTAACCAGTACCAACATCTATTATAAAGTGTGGTTTTCTTCAATTTTGCACCCGACCCGTTGTCCCTTTCTATAAGTTTGTCACTCTTTGCTCTAATTTCTGCCAGCCGCATTTCATCGTCCAGTCCATCGTAAAATGAAGCATACAAATTACAATTGTATCAGATCTATTAAATCTCACAAATTTAGCCATTTACCTTCTCTGCTTGCAAATCGGTTTAACCTCATCAACGCTGATCTAATCTTCTTTGGCAGGTCCACCATCTCCTCACTAAATCGCTCCGATCTGTTTTAGGCGTAATCGATTTGTTAACTTTTAGAGATGATCCTATCAAAATGGAACTTATTTAGATTTTTGGGGGGGACCAATTATGGTGGTTGCGTGGCGTACCATATGGCAAGATGCGTCGAGTTTTGGTCGAGCTCATGATGCCAAGGAGTACTGACATGGCAATGAAGTTTATCTTGCTGCCTGCAGACAATTGGTTTTTGTGCAATATTTTTTTTAAAGGATGTGCTTAAGGTATGTATTTCTGAATCAAAATTTTTGTTTTTTTGGGAACTTTTTTTGTACGTGCCTTTTTTAGACAGGAATGAAGTTTGGAACCATGATTTCGGTTTATGATGCCAACCAATTTATGACCAGTTATAACTAATGTTTGGGGTTGTGTAAGGATGTTCTGCCAGCAGAAAGCTAATTCAACTTTTTATTGCATAAGCTTTGTGCCATATTTTGCATAAGAAGAAAACAATGGTACCTCCTCAAAATGTTATAAACTGCATATATAGTTAGAATATATTTACACACAGTAAATATTATGCCCATTTTCTATTTTTTTATTAAACCTTGACATATTATTCTTGATTTCAGCGACATTTTCCTAGTAAATGAGGAATAACTGTGAGCTGAAAGAGATGGATTTAAGAATAATTAGACCAGAAATTACTACTTGATGCAGTAATTTCAGCAATATTTTCAGCTGTTGTTGTACAAGTCTTCCATTTGAATATACAGGAAAAGATGATCAAAATTTTACATGCTTTCTTTTCCTGTAATAAAAGTAGTCTTCCATTTGAATTTACTTTTTCTGTTATTTCTTTACAAGTCTTGAAATAATTGGTTTTCCATGTAGACACTACATTATTTGGAGACACCGAGGCCACATTAGCTTCTTAAGAAAATGGTTGTCTCTTCTTTCAGAGCTTCAGCTGACACTTTAAATCAAGCTATATTTGTTGATTTCAAACTTATGAAGACGAAAATTGACCAACTGTACCAAACTCTAGCTTTTACATTGAGGTGGTTACATGGTATGTTTAAAGAATATATTTATGCTTTTTATGCGATACACTTTATGTAAATTGTCAATTCTGATAACAATCCCTAAAATTTGTTATTTATTTTGAACTCTCCGACTAATTAATGTATCACTATGTTGAAGTATCTCTTTCTTGCAATACATCTCTTGGTCTCAAGAGCGAAACTATCGTTTTCTTTCAAATTTGAAGGGAACATTGACAAGTTATTTATGAATTATTGCCAACATAAAATTTGATGCTTCATGTTAGGTGACCTTTTAGTTATTGAAATAGCTTGCTTTTCTACTTGGAAATTTCAAGCCCTCGCTTTTTCTTTACGTCTATGTGCATGTATTTGGGTTGGTGGTGGTCAACAGGAATTAATATATTTAACTGGGGATTTAACGCAACTATGTCATGTATTTGAACATGTCGAAAAGCTACTGATCCTTGCAGCTTCAGTCCATCAGAATTTGTTAGATGCTCCATGACTTTCTGAAGTGCTTTTCAGTGACTATTTTAATTTTTATCTGCCAAAGATGGGAACTAGTTCTGCAAGTCTCTGCTTTGAAAAGGTGCGTCTATGTCCCTATATACTGCTCACTTGTTATCAGTCTGACAATGTTTAATTGACTTGGTTGATCAATGAAAGGATCTAAAGACATGTTTGCATTTTTGGTCTGAAGTCCCATGTCGACTTTATCAATGAAATTTAATTTGTATATTTTGTGTGGCTAACACTACAAGTTAGTGCCCGTTTAACTTGTGTTTTTGATGCGTAACAAACTGTTGATATCTGATTTCTGTTTACATGTTTTTATGCATGCTGCGATTTGAATTTCTATTTGAATTCAATGATTCAAATTTTTTTTGGTTGCGACAATGGTTAGTGATTTTTTTCTCTTTTCTATTGGATTTAACGATTTATAGTTTTCTAAGTTGGATCCAGGCATGCTCATATGTATGTGTGGAACGCAACGGTTATGAACTGAATTCAAACGTAAACCTACATGAACACTAGTTTAGTTGATGGTGATCCACTTATTCCCATTCATTTATCCTTTGTTTTGGGCTGAGTGGGTTTTACCAAATTCATTACGGTTAATAAACAATCGACCCATTTAATTCATCGAGTGCATGACGCTCCCATTGTTTCAGCAGTTAGTGAATGCATTTTAATGTAAGTTGATTTTGCTATCTGAGAAATCGATTGCTGGTGTGATATGTGTGTTTAATTTTAACCGATTCAGTATATACAAAGGACTTTGATTTTCCTTGAGTACAGAGGTAGCATATACATAAATGTTGATTGTTCAAAGCAACTTGCATTCATCGAAAGGGTAAAGACGAATTACCCTTTCCAGAAAATTCTGCAAACAGTAAGAAGTTAAATTTTATCACTCACAACAAGATCTATATACTGCATATATATATATATATATATATATATATATATATATATATATATATATGGAAATACTGAGAGAATTGCATTTGGTTTGTTTTTGAAATTTTGCTGGTGTGTCATTGAAAGTTTTCCTTTTGTGAGAAAGTTGCATTTTGTAAATACAACATTTATCACATCTTTTTGAAGCCGTGATTTAGTTAATAAGTTAAATTTCGTAGTTTGGGCATTGTTCATTCTTGTAGCAAGACCTGATTATATTGCATTTGGTTCTTTCTTGTACCACGAGACTGGATTATTAACACTATGTATGAATTATTTGTTTTCTAATTAATATGTTGTTGCTATTAAATTCAAGGATTATTATCATTATTAATTAAATTATTTGTGAATTGTTCAATTTGTATTGTTGTATAGTATGGATATCAATAATTATCTGTTTTGATATATTGAGAATAATGGTGGTTTGTATGGGGGTAATATTATTTGTCAGAGGGTTTTTTGTTTCGGTTGTAGTTACAGTCGAACTGAAGGAATAACAAGAGTCATCTAATGCTCTTGTTCATTTTTACGTCGGTTATAGGAGTCCGGAGCAAGAAATTATTTTTTGCTTCGGTTATTTATCTGAAGCAACAAATTATACTTTTAGCGTCTTCTACATTTGCTTAAGATGTTAAACTGAAGCAAAAGGTAAAATCAAATGAAGCAAAAAAAGTATATTTGCTTCGGCTTCTTGTCTGAAGCAACAAATTTCTGGTTTGTTGCGTCGTCAGCAGTTGCTTCGGTTGCAGAACTGAAGCAACATGGGATAAATAAATGAAGCAACTGACCTATTTTGTAGTAGTGATAAGTGTTGTGGAATCATAGTTTTGTAATGGTTATAACTGTTTTAATATACAAACTTTTTAATGGCTATAACCTTTATAATGTTCATGACAATAGTTTGTCACGTATGCGCTAGTAACGGTTATAACTGTTATAAAGTATATTTTAACATTAATAACTATGAGAAGTTCTCTTTCCTGGTGTAATGCTAGGTAATTTCAATAGTTTGCCTTTCATTACATGATAAATATAGGGGTGTTCCTCCAGAACTTAGAGATATATATACTTTGTGCAATGCAATATCTGATGCTACCTTCTCAGTATCATTAAATCAAGAGTTTAGTATTCTTGGAATATGTTTAAATTAATATATGAAGATTTCAGAATTGAGATAGATTGAATTGACATTGAACTGTAATTTTGTATTGAAGTGTAATAATATTTGCAGAATGAAAATTGATATATTGTAGAGAGTACTTGGGAGCTGTTTATATAAAGCAGTTATATAGGCCGAAGGCAATAAAAAAGAAAAATAACATATAGGCTTGCACGTAGGCTCAAATTAAAATAAAAGTCCAATACTTCTTTGAGATATATAATATCTCATATGAAGGTAAGCGGCTCATTTAATTGCCACCCCTCAAATCTGGGGTTGGCTATAACCCGAAATTTGATTTCGAACAGAAAGGTAATCCCCTTTATAAGATGAAATCGATTCCTTCTTCAATTATAAATTTGAGGCAAGCTTCTGGTGACCTCTTTTCTCTTTGTCTTCCAACACAGATGAAGTGAGATGCCGAGGTTATGTCTTCATGCTGATAGATCTGGTTTGATTTGAGGAAGGTAATCACTGAATCGGATTATGTTGAGTTGAAGATGGAGATTCAAGTGACATAAAATGTTGAATCTTCAGCTTGTCTCTGAGTCTGGAGAAGTTTTTTGCTAAGAGGACTTTGTTAAGTATGTCAGCATGGTTATGGAAGGAAGGTATATAATTAATTAGTAGCTTTCCATCTCTTACTTTCTCTCGAACAAAATAGTTATCAATTTCTATATGTTTTGTCCGAGCTTGCAGAATAGGATTTGTTGACATATAAATTGAGCATTGATTATTGTTAATGATATTTATTGTCAACATTGGAGATAGGTCTATGGAAGCAGACCTAAGGGAAAAATAGTTTTATCAAGCTTTCACGAGTTTGAGTTAGTTCAGTGTTTCCTAGATATCAAGGTTTCGAGCCCGAAAGATTAGTTACTCTTTCCTCAATAGGGTGAGTATCACGCTTAAGCGATTCAAAAACCAACAGTTATCTTAGGATAACCCTCGGTAAGGGCTAAATGGCTTGTTGGAAGGGGTTCCGCACTGATTTTGTGGAAGGGTTTCGGCTTGGGAAAGAACTTGTAAGTATGTACAAAGCATACAACATGTAACACCGGAAATAACCAACAAACCACATCAGAGACTCATAAGAAAATGTTCTAAGTATTGATCCACTCTTTATTAATCTTTGATTTAAAATATACAAGTGATTATGACCCAAATCCCCAATTTGATTTAGGAATTAGGGTTTATTCTAGAGGAAAGAGTACAAGAACGAGAATGAGAAAAATCACTCTGAAAATAAGACCCCTAGGGTCTTATATATAGAAAAATCGGGGCCTTTTTTGCTTTTGGGCCAGCAGTACCCCTCTCAGTTGCTTTTTGCTTTGGTTCCGGAAGTTCTGGTTCTTGGCTGCCTTTTCTTTCTATTCTGAAGGCTTTGCTAATGGCTCTTAGAGGTGTCGGCTGTAGCTCCCAGGGGAATGGTCCCGGTCTTTGGAGATTTTGGTTAATGTCTGCCTTCCTTGTATTGTTGATGAGCTAGACGGTGCGAGTAGCTTTCGGAAGGTCTCTCCTTCCGGGTGTACGCTTCCGGTCATGGGTTCTCGCTCTTGTCGCTGACGCTTTGTGGAGCTTGCCCTTGTGATTCAGGTGACAGGTTGTCGGGTCCGCCACCCCTGCCGGTATCGGCACTAAGCAGATTAGTGTGGATAGCTTTATCTTTCTTTGCGGGTTCCTATTTTCCTCTCGATAGACTTTCAGAGTGTACCCTTGCCTTTCCGGGAGGTTGCTTCCGATGCTTTATTAGTTGCTTATTAGAGTGGCTTCTCAGGAACTAGCTAATGGAGGTCTTGGAAATTGGTTTCGTATAATCCTCATATGCTTTAAACTCTGCTTCTTTGGTGCTTTCATCTCCTTATGTATCAGTATCAAGCGAATTAATACCGATATCCCCTTTATATACGGGTCCCGTTTGGTAGGATTCTTAGTTTCTCTCTTCATTGGCTTCCGGTCTTTGGGCAACCTCTTACCAATCGTGTCGGCACTACCCTGTCTGTACTTTCTTTTATATAGATTTTGAGCTCTGTTCTCCTATGACGGAGTTGGTTGTATATCTCCTTGAATACTCTTTTATGCTGCCGACTGCTTCTTATGTCGGGCTTTGTTGACAAAATACTTCTTTCTACTTGAGTTGATCTGTTACCCCTTCACCGTCAGCCTGTTCCAGATGCTTTATTTTGGTAATAACGTTTACCCCCCTTACGAAGGAGTAAATTCGACTTTTCAAGTCGAACATTTTTTAATTTCGATGATGTACGATTCTGATTGTGCAGGATCCCTCTTTTTTGCTTTCTTTCAGGGTGGATCAGTCTGTTAACTTATTCTTACTTGTGTGGTTGAGATTAAAAGCTGGGTTTTTTTGTCAGAAATTACTCTTTCTTCATCTTCTTTCCTGCACAACACATTTCTCAAACAAGGTTACTGTTCATCGTGATTCCTTAAATTCTTTTAAGAGTTTCAAACTCGATCCTTCGTAAGTGTCTCAAATTCAACACAGATGCATGCCTGCACCATTTTCCTATTCACTTGGGAAATTTTAACGTAGCTTAGTGTATCCATCATGGTTCAACCCTTTAATTATTATCGAGATGACGCCTAATGGCGGATCTGACAAACTGTACATATACGTGCAATTTTACTGTCAGGACTAAAGATGCAAAATTTACAAGTTAGATGATTATTTTGTCAAATAAACAATATACCATGATGCTGGTATGAGTGAACCCCGTATTCCTATTATTTACTTAATTAGCTTCGTGATTTTGCCGACATCAGGGGATTTTAGCTTTCGATCCAATAGGTGTCGGTTGGGAGGCAGAAGTTCTGTTGCGAACTTCTTTTTCTTTTTGATCCAAGTGCCAGCAAAATTTGAAGTTAATTCTCTTTCTTTTTTCTTCTAAGTATAGCATGTTTACTTGGGTATTCACTTGTCTTGAGATTCGGGACGAGCTAGACTTTTGGCAACGATTCAACTAACTGTTTTATTCTAAAGGCCTAATTGTCCTCCAATCATAAATGTTGTACACATAAGCCCAGCTAGCATTAACTCTCATATATACTTATTAGCAAAATCCTATGTTATCTACCCACTTATAAGTGGCTTGTGTGCACTTTTATTAAAGAGAAACAAAACTAAGTTATATATTATGGTATGACATCACCTGACAGGATCATGTCTGATGCTCGAAAA
The DNA here is from genome assembly GCA_030737875.1 of Allium sativum. NCBI lineage: Eukaryota > Viridiplantae > Streptophyta > Magnoliopsida > Asparagales > Amaryllidaceae > Allium > Allium sativum. The sequence continues at coordinate 1,033,242,565 of CM060916.1, read as the reverse complement.
TTTGGTAGTTCTAAGCTAGTTAGGTCCATTGAATCTCATCCGAAGAAGGCTTACTTTTTTGTACGCTCTGACAAACCAGCTTCCTGAGGGGCCGATGCATGTCGTGATCCAGCCTTGTCCGATAAAAGGCCAACTTCTTTTGTTGATGACGGTCCTTCTAAGAGGCACAAATATGCAAATTTTGGGTTTGGTTCCCTTGATAGAGGAATCGTTGCTGTGTTTGGTAGTCAATCATCATTTAGTTCCATTGTCACTTCTTTTGACAATATCTCCAATGTGGATTTTTTCCCCAATTGATACGATGGGAAGTGACTTCATTATAGGCTTTCTAGCGCCGGGTTCTTAAGATGTTACGGATTTTAGGGGATGTGAGCCGCCATTAGTTCCTTCTTATCATTATGGTAACCCTTTGGATCCTTCTTTGTCAACTCCCGACTTTGATGATATCATTAGATCCAGTCTTCCTTCTGTTGATGTTTTCAATATGCCATAGTTGACTTCTTCATATTGCTCAGATTTCTTCCTTTGTCTCATTAAGCAAGAGCTTTCGGCTTATCCTTTGCTCTTTCTAAATTTTTTTCTTCTTTTTTTTCTTTTTTTATCAGTCGTCTTCACATTAGAGTTGACATTCCTTTGATTCTTTTTCAGATATCTAAAGATCTGCATATTTCTCGGGCGATTGTTGCCTCGTCCCCTTTTGAGGCGAGTAAGCGTAAAGAAGAAAATGTTGTGCTGGCATCCCAGATCCATGATTTAACCATGGAGAAGAGCAAAAGTGTGGAGGTACGTCATCAACTAGGACATCTTTGGAAAAAGAAAGAGAGCATAACTGCGCTTTGGCTGTCGAAGTTTCGGCTTCTGAAAGTGAGCGGGAAGATATATTGGCTGAGCATGCAAATGAGTTAGGGGTAAAGGAAAAAAATGCTTGCTGTTATTAGATGGATAATT